>OZ037733.1:1327500-2655000 GCA_964035505.1 Watsonalla cultraria | reverse complement strand
TATAACTTACTGGTCTATAAAAGATGCCTTCACCTTATCATTACTGCGAAAATACTAGAAGAGTTATTTCTACATTTGCACAAAAATTTGTAGTGAGAGTACCAGGAGCCCAACCATGAGCTCTTATTGCAATGATAATTCAGTTATACGACAGTGATAGATGTATGCACGTCACATACATCTGTCTCATAAATGAGTGAAACTATCATGGCAATAAGAGCTCATGGTAAGGCCCCTGATACCGTGCATGTATGAAATAAGGATTTTTGCATTTAAGAGCTTCTTAGAGAATACGCAAAGAAATTCGACATTTAAACAGGACGAAACCTACTTGGGGTCCTTTAACAGTATATATTTTATATATATATCTTGTGGCCATATTGCAGAATCCCCCACTTCATGAAAAGCTAATAAAATATTAGAATTTCTCACTTCATGAAATGATAATAAAATTTTAAAATTTCTTCTTCATGAAATGCTAATAAAATAGTAGAATTTCCTACTTCATGAAATGCTTGTAAAATGTTAGAATTTCCCTCTTCATGAAATATGTTTGCTGTCGCTCTATTGTCTCAACCCTTCACTGCAGCCCTTAAAAGTTAGCAAGGGTTGTCACTATGCCTATAGCCCCACTCAATACATCTACACTGACTGGTGTAACATGTTCCATTCGTACCCGTTATTTAGTATAGACAGGTACTTATTCATCGAGCGGCCAAAACTTCTTGATCCACAACTAGAACTAAAACAAAATCTCGTGTTGATATTTTCTTAAGGCTGCTCTCTCTTTCAGGGGTCCGGCTAACCTGGCTGTATCGTTACAAGATTTATATTCACTAAAGCTTTTGTTTCGTTTGTAAAAATGTCACGTATTACCGCAATATGATATTTGCGAGGATATTCTGTTGTACTAGCATTAAGGGGATTGTGGAGCTAGATAATAAATCAGTTTCCACGTGATTGCTTTAATTAGATTTTGTTTTGGAATTTATGTTATTTTAACTTCGGAGCTATTTAGTCGTAGGGAGTGTGTGAGTGTATGAATGTAGACAAAATTAATGGAACGACCATCCTGAAATACAGGCGTGACTCAAGTTACACCTTTATATATACATCTATACATACAGGTGAATAAAATTGAAATGTCTGTTTGTAATTCCATAATTAAAGGTTCACTAAATGCATACGAAATTATATAATAACAGTAAGTACTGATATAATAATATTAAAGTATGGTCCCAAAAGGCGGTCTTATCGCTAAAGCGATTTCTACCAGACAACCTTAGGGTACATGGAAACAGCGATATGAAAAATATTGAAGGCAGGTGTAGAAAAATACCTATTTTTAATTTGTTCTCCGTCGGTCTGTCTGTCTGTTTGTTGCGGGTAAACTCTGAAACTTTCACTAACAAATAGCTGATGATACTAGGGGTAACTTAGACTACTTTGACCTTGAAATAAATTCTACCCGGGTGTAATCTTATAGCACAACCAGTATTTTATATGCAGCCTCGTTATTCACTAAGGTTTCTCAGCGCCAAACTCGACGACGAGCGTCGGTTTCAACAATAGGAAATTGATACATAATACATAGAGGATAAGGCTAAATTTCGTGTCTTTGAAACCAACACTCGACGAAGAGTACGACGCTGGGAAACCTTAGTGAATAGCGCCGCAGGTTTCCTCACGATGTTTTCCTTCACCATAAAGCTAGTGGTGTTACATCTCTGCACAGTTTTAGGTACCATATTAATCTTTAAATGTGCCTTTTGTAGCAACTTCATGCTAAATATTATAATTCGATTTGACACTTTCATAAAGCTCTTGTCATAATAAAAGCTATAGAAGCAACTTTGATCGTATTTTTTATGACATCTGCCTGTCTGTTCACATGATAATAAAATAATATTACATTTTTACGACGAATGTGTAAACGTACGTATTTCCAGGTGGCCCGTGCTTTTATAGTTCATTGCTATGTTATTTTTGAAGGGATACGTAGAAATTACATGCGTGGAAATTCAGGTGCAAATTTAAGGTTAACATTTAAGGATGGTTAATGCAACCAATATTAACACAATTTTGCTATAACACATTGTTAAAGTACAGGGGCCTTACCATGAGCTCTTATTGCCATGATAGTTTCACTCATTTATGAGACAGATGTATGTGACGTGCATACATCTGTCACTGTCGCACAACTGAATTAACATTGCAATAAGAGCTCATGGTTGGGCCCCAGGCACGTCATTCACTAAGGTTTCTCAGCGTCGCACTCGTCGTCGAATGTCGGTTTTAAAGATACGTAATTGAACCTTATTCTCTATATATTATGTGATATATCTCTCTCTATATTTATAAAAGTGCATATTTAACAGTTAGAGCAAAAATGACATGCTAATTAGATACCTAGTAACAAGAATACCTAGAGAAAAGAAAAAAATAAAAAAATAAGTCTCTTTCATATACTTAGAAGCAGAAAAAGCCTACCTTGCCGTTAATACTCTTACTTAAATTCAGAAACAAATGAGATTCTTTATCAACATGCATAAGAAAAGGTGCATCATGCAAACGACGTTATAAGAAACAAAACAAGGCAATTTGCGTATCACTAATCGATCACCTGATGAGAGAACAGCTTCTTCAATCCAATTATGGTGGCTAAGAGCAGAGCAATCTTGGAGATCAGAAGGGCCTTCCCGACCATGAGGGTGAGGCCTTTGAAGGTCAAGGCCCCGAGGAGGCCGAACTTCATCGCAGCTGCTGCGAGGAAGGGGCCGATGTTCTTGTTACGGCCTCGGCCGCTCTCTACCGCTTTCGGGGCCTTCATTGATACACCTGGAAGGGGGAAAAGACGTTTTAGTAGTTGTTGACTTTCAGTAAGGCTTAGAAGGCTATTTATATTATTATTTGCAAAAGAATATAATAAAAATAATAATAACACTCATACTTCTTACTGCCCCAGACACAACAACAACACACACACGTAACACACCCCAGACACCGCACGGCACACAAGCACACGCATACGGAACACTAACCACATAAGTCATACCTCACTCTCATCACACTGACACACTTGAACCAGTCTACTTGGCAAAAGCCCGTACCTGGTTCTCTACTACCGACCTCGGTCGAGACCAAAGTATAACTTTGAACATAATAATAATAATAATAATATTTATTTGCCACAGTAAGTAAGTACACAGTATGATACAATAGTATATCTCCTCTTATAGATCTTATTATTTTGTTTGTTTTTATTTTGTGGTGTGCAATAAAGTGTGATATTATTATTATAGGTTATAACAGTTTCATTGTCGACAAATTTCGTTAAGAGAGTTTTAGCGGGGCCTGCAGGCCCAAAGGAGCATTCTCTCGCGCTCGCGCTGTTAGAAACGATACAAAATATGGAAATGACATGAATCAGTCACAAGACATGTATGAACGAAGCAGGAGGATAGTACTACTTTGTCTACAGGCTCTGAGCATAAGTTCTTATTGCCAACATAATTATTCTATGTGACGACAAACACGTCATATGTCTCATAATAAGTTAAACTATTATAGCAATAAGAGTTAATTATAGGGCCTGATATAAGGAGAGGAGCTCGTGGCACAGTTGCTATTGCGCATATCATTCGATCAGCGAAGTTAAGCAACCATACGCCTAGCCAGTAGTTGGATGGGTGACCGCCCGAGTTCCCTCCGTGCCTCGGAGAGCACGTTAAGCCGTCGGTCCCGGTTGCCAATTTAACATCTTTGGCAATCGTTACAGGTCAGTCGGAGGCCTAAAAATAATCTGACAACTGGTTTAACCCAGATCACAGATTTTCCTCCTAATATGGGGTTACGAAGGTCAGATGGCAGTCGCTTCGTATAAAAATCATGTGATCAGCCACATCGGGTTGAATCTAGTGCCGACCCCAACAATGTATGGAATAAGGCCAGGGAGATGATGATATAGGGCCTGATATAAAATATAAATTTTTCAGTGGTGTGATTTCAAAATTCTAATTCCAAAGATGGCGGATATACCCTTTAAAGCCTCTCTAATCATTAGGTTACTGAACATAGAAATAGAAAATGCATTCTGACCCGTTACAAATAATAACGAACCACATTCCCGCCATATACAAAGTGAGTGCAAATGCACTATTGCAAACAATTAGCGCTCATTAAAACACCGCTACGTATATGGTGTAATTAGCCACACGAAACACCGTTATGTACGACACAAAATAAAAAATAAAACATAATGCTAGCTCACATTCACTTAACAGCGCACGCACACTAATAACCTTCTAACAAGCGTCTTACTAAAAGTTGCAGGGCCTGGGGCCCAACCATGAGCTCTTATTGCAATGATAATTCAGTTGTGCGACAGTGACAGATGTATACACGTTGCGTACATCTGTCTCATAAATGAGTTAGACTATTATGGCTATAAGAGGTCATGGTAAGGCCCCTGGTAGACAAAGTAACGTTATCCTCGCGCTTCGCTTATAGAAACGATACAAATTGTACGGGAATTATATAAGTCACGTTACTGATTTATGTTATTTCCATACATTTAAAACTTAAGTAAAATTAATGCTTGACAAAGAAGGCTTTCTATGCCGTGTTATTTACATGAACAAATAAATACCTAAGTGTTATTTTTACGATTCCCTATCACTTTAGGGATCCGCCCTTCTGTTTTCATTCGATTTTGTGGTTACGGTATACATTGTGTGGTTTGCTTTGCCTGCCATGTGTGAAGGTGTGGGTTTCAACGGACTGTAATGAAAATTATTAATTCAAGAGCTTTACGCTCAAGGAAAACATACTTCGGGATAGCCTTCATACGTCACATGTGAAGTTTATTAATCTGCACAAAGTCCGGAAAATTTTAATTAATTATAACTAGCTGGCTTCATTTCATTGGTGGCCCGCGGAACTCAAATGTTTTTTTATGCATAAGTAGCACTCTTTTGTTTCAAACTTAAGTTCCTCCTGGTAACATTAGCTATCTGCCAGTGAAAATCGTCACGTTAATATCAGTCCAGCCGTTTCAGAGATTAGCCGGAACAAACAGACAGACAGAGAGAGTACCGCATTTACTTGTATATGATTACTTGCATTTAATGTTAAACAATTTTACTTTAAAAGTATAAGCAGTAGGTCTAAAACGGCCACATTGGGAGAATCACAATGTGATCCGAATATGATTCATATTTCGCAATTCACCTGTTTGACATTTTCCTATGAAGATTCCTAAAATGGTCCACAAAATATGAATTGCTTTTGTGACAAATAGCAGAACCATAAAAAGTTACATAGGGACTAACATCTGCAATTATTGTAATCATTCGTGAATCATAAATATGAATTGCATCTAAGTGACCATTTTGTCATTTCGGTGATGAATCATATTCGGATCACATTATGATTCTCCCAAAGTGGCCTTTTTAGACCTACAGTTCTATAACAAAACCGCTACAAACTGTAATGTAATTTTCTCCGGATTTTGTCCTATTTTTTGGACCAATCACTTCAAATTTCGTTTATTTTGTATTATACGGTTGTTGTTTACAAACTCCGCTCATTATGACCAACTATGTTCACGAAATGACCTCGGAACGCATCATATGACGCTCCTATAGATGTGCTTACTGTTTCCCTTAACGTTAGGCGAACCCTCATCTTATCTTTACTGCAACGCATTTGGTCACGGATGTGGGCATGAACTAGGTCGGGCCAACTTATGGCTGATACCTAATGTATACATTGATATTCATTTATACATATATACAGATATATAAAATTTTAAACAAATGAAAAAAAAAATTTACAGCTTTTTTTTACTAAATGCATATGAAAGCATATACCTACATATATTTATGCATTTTGTGATCTATATAAAAACCTATTTAAAAAAAGGCTCTTTCTGTCTGTCTGCTCCAAGTAATCTCTGAAATAACTGAACCGAATTTTAACGGGACTTTCACTGAATTACCTTGTAGCACCACCTGGGTTACAAGGTAATATAGGCTACTTTTATTTAAAAAAAAAAACTTTAGGTAGGGTTCCACGGGCGTTTAGGGATACTTATATTTTTCTAAATTAGGGTTCCATTAAAAATCTCACCTATGAAATTAGGTCCACGCCGGTGAAACCGCGTGGCACAGCTAGTATCAAATAGTGGAAAGAAAAACTCAGTGACGTGTCGGACAAGAAAGAAATGTCAGTCTTATATGTATATAAAAATCAATACCCGTTTCACTTCGTCACGACATCACGCCTAAACGGCTGGATGGATTTTAACGGGACTTTCACTGGCAGATAGCTGATGTTTCAAATAGTGTTTTAGGCAAATTTTATTAAAAAAACAGCATGAAACTAAATCTACGCGGGCGAAACCGCGGGGCACAGCTAGTCTTTATCTTATATATAAAAAGGAATCCCCATTTCCCTTGGTCACGGCATCACGCGTGAACGGCTGGACCGATTCTACCGGGACTTTTACTGGCAGATAGCTGAAGTTTCAAGAAGTGTTTTAGGCTAATTTTATTTAAAAAAAACAGCATGAACTAAATCTACGCGGGAGAAACCGTAGTGCACAGCTAGTTGACAATAAAGAGGGCTGGCGATTGCGCTAGGAGTAGCTGCGGGTAGGAGAGCTGCGCTTAAATGAATACATCTTTAGCTTTGCATCTTACTCTAGTTAGCGTGAAAGAAATTAAGTAATTGCTTGTTGCTACTTTATCTAAGTTCGAACAGTATTTGTAGGACTTTTTCTCTTATTTTGCTACCAACTAGCCTGTAGTTTGCAGGCTAATTTGTTCTTGAGAACGCGTCGAACCAAACGATCTCTATAATTGCTTTTTGGTACTTTAAGTTAGTTTGTAGCGAGAATGAAACAGTCGACTAAAATAAATAAAAAATATGCACACGCCATCCCAGAAGGGTCCGAATGTGTAAGCTGTGTTGTAACAACAATACCCACATCATGACAGACGGTGATCAATCTCAAATCAATACTCCTTACCAAATTAGGTTTTAGATTCATATGCTCACGCCTGTATTCCCCGAAGGGGTATTCACAGGTGTTGTAATAACAACAACCACATTTCACCGAATATGATTTTTTTCCAACGTGACAGATGATAAGTCTATCACCGTCCCAGGCACTATACATATGTCATGATTTTCTCACGATGTTTTCCTTCACCGTAAACCACTCGAGGTGAACAGAACACTGCAGAACTTTTTTTAGAACTTACTTTATAATCTGTCTTTTGTAAACTATTTTTGAAATAAATATATTCTGGTATTAAATAGATTTTAGTGTTACTTACAATCTCATTCCCGCATTGTATTCGACGGATTGATAGGTTTCCTTGTGCCGAAATAAAAAACGAAATAACAAACAAAAGTACGTCTGAAGGCTTCAATAATGTCAATATGTAGGTTTACGGCAAATTTATTGTGTTTACAGCCTTGATATTGTATCATTGTTACGAATGGTATGTTTTTACGATTGCCAGGTGCTAGTTAGATGTGTGTATTGTTTTGTTTTGAGTTTTTTTAATTGAATAGAAGGTTCCAAACCCCTGTTAATGAGTATGTGGGATTTTGTTATACGATAGTTATATCTCAGGATTTACCTGCGTTCTATTAGAGATTAATAATTAAAGAACATAGCCGTGATGGACGTGGGGTTTGAGCAGTCGCCTGCTACGCAAGCGACGCAAGTTCGAATCCCAGCGGGGCCTGTACCAAAACAACTGTTGTTCTAAAAACTTAAGTGCTGTAAGATTTTAAGATTTCACCCCACTTGCTTTACGGTGAAGGAAAAACATCGTGAAGAAATCTTCATATTTCTGAGATATAATTCAAAGACGTATGAACAGTGCCTGAGACGGCCATGGACTCACCCTCTGTCACGTTTTCATCGGTACAGGCAAGTTTCGAACTTGCGTCGTTTATGTTCCAGGCGACTGCTCTAACCCCACGGCCACCACGACTCTCGTCCTTAGCACATATTTTTTCAATAATTTTGATAGCTTTAACCACAAACAATGTCGTCTTCAATTTGAAATCTAATTTAAGAATAAACAATACCCAGTTAAGTGCTGAAACATTTCACCACAAAACAAACAGTAATTAAATATTCAGTTATACCTGAAATGATATCTACCCTTAATAAATTCTGAGTGACCTGGTTACCTTTGCAAATTAACTAATGCTCGCCACATTTATCTTTGTAAGGTTAAGTAATTCATAATGCTAAATGCTACTGTTAGTCCTCACTGTTTTTATAGACCGTGAGGTTTTTACATAATTTTGATAATGATCATGTAAACCATTATAAATGAATTGAATCTGAAAATGGAAAAAAGTCATGCAATAGAGTACGTGTGTATTTCTTTTTAATTAAGAGACGTAGGACTGCCCTTGGAACACTATGAGTGTCTCGCGTTTTCAAAATAGTGATTGAGTGGAATATCTGGCCTTTACCACAAAGTCTTTGGAAACTTTAAATACTTTAATGCCACTATAATACAGACTAGACCAGTGATATTTGGCCTCAATGTATTGGTTTCAAATTTGCATCCAATATTGGCTATAATTTGGAATTACCAAGATTGAACTAAACTACTAAACCACACATTAGCTCCAACACTAGCAATTGAGTCAAAGACTAATCCACACATTGGAGTATTGGCCACAATAACCAACATTAGTGCAAATATAACCAATGTTTGGCCGCGCCATTAGAGATAGGTACAGCCCAAGACTGACAGTTCCAATTTCAAACGCGAGACCTTATTATGTTCAAACCTTCTAGAAGCTGTTGCTCGTTAAGCACCACCAAGCATCACGTATAACGAGGGTAGGACTTAAGGACGCGAGTATAATTTACAAAAGGCTGTATTTAAATAACAGTTTCTCTACAGCTATTATATCCAAATGACCTTCACGTCCGAGAGAAAAACTTCAGTCAAGCTAAAGTGGTTTTTAATACGCATACAAGTAGCTATGAATTCGCACAACCGATTCTTTATAACTAATGGTTACACTGGATTCCAAAGGAGTTCTTTCCTCAGACGGTCATGCTGTGGCATGGGGTTCTTTGAGAAGGGTGTGAATAGATTATCTTAGGGTCGACAACGCGCACGTGATGCCCCTTGTATTGCAAGCGTCCATAAGCTACAGTTTTACTTACAATCAGGAAGGCCGTATACTTGTTTGTCACCATCATCATCCTCCTGCCCCGATCCCATGTTATTTGTGGTCTTAGCAATGTGTTCATATCTTCTATTCTCTCAATTAGCCGTCATATCTGTATTGGTACCTTTTCTAGCCATAAAGTTTTTTAAACAATCCATCCATCGTTTTCTAGGTCTTTCTCTTCCCTTGCATCCATCCAAATACATTTTTACGGAATGTTATCTTCATCCTTCCGGTTCACATGTCTATACCAACCATGACAAAATGCCATAGAAGTATAGAAAAAATCAAGATCAAGTTCTTCAAGAAATATGTCAAGAGATTTTGACCAGAAATCTAGGAGTGCTGTCGCAAATTCTGCGAGCGTCAATAGATCGAGAAGACCATCACTTGGACTGTGCATGGTTGTTCTCCACTTTATATTATTCTCTAGTGACATTTATTCGAGTTCCCAGAGTATTTGGCCAAGATAAAGTGAACCTTATTGTGTGGCTAATTTGGTACCTCTCGCTTGTAATAATTAATGAGAGTTCCAACCTAATTACAAGCACCTGCATTCAATAACCGAGAAAACATTCTCGATAAATAAGGAGATTAAATGAGACGTTTTGGTATTAGAGAAGGCCGGTTGGATATATTGCTTGGATGAGTTTCTGAGGCGTATTGTTTCGCCCGATTGGAAGCACCCAGTTTAGGTCAATCATGCGATGTAGGCGTTTTGGAATTTCAATTTTGTTGTGTGCTATCTGATTTTCACCGGGAGATTTCTAAACACATTTTTTCCTTTTTCCGTGCGATTATATATTTTCTTTGTACAAATTTAGTTCTGATTGCTATTAACACAATGTAGATATAATTCATATTCTAGATGCACATTCGAATAATGAAGAAGTATATAAAATCCGCAATTGATTTTTTTTGCACATATGCTCACGACTGTATTCCCCGAAGGGGTAGGCAGAGGTGTTATAATAACCCACCCACATTTCACCGAAGAAAATTAAGTGCCAACGTGACAGATGGTGAGTCTATCACCGTCTCAGGCACTATACATACCTATTGAATTACTTGTCAGACATATGCAGGTTTCCTCACGATGTTTTCCTTCACCATAAAACACGTGGTATTGAAATCACAGTTCATAAGTTTTTAGAAGAACTCATTGGTACAGGCCCCGCTGGGATTCGAACTCTCGTCGCTTGCGTATTAGGCGACTGCTCTAACCCCAAGGCCACCACGCCTCTTTCGTTTATTTTAGTCTATTGTATTAACCCTTCATGTTTAGGTTAACAGATTATTATAATCTTAATTCATTATTGCCCTAGCCTCATCTCGTACAGTGTTGGGGTCGGCATCTGATCAACCCGAAGTAGCTGGGAATTAGGATAACAAGATATTATAGACCCTGTTCAATCTGACAGTCAATCATGGCTTAATTGTCGAGGCATCTGGAGTTAGCTCTGGCAAATGTTCAGTTGCTATTATCGCAATTATTTATATAGGGTTTGTTGTTGTGTTCGTTTCTACCTTTCATGAACCCGGCAAGATTACTCGTTCAATAAGACATGTATACAATTCTTAGTGGTTGTTCTAGTGGTCATCCGCCGGATCGGGCTAAATGTTATTAGAATTCATCTGTAATTTCCCAGTCAGCAGCCTAGAGTCTGGATGAGTGTCCGGTTAATGGCAATAGGCTCGCCCCCTATTTCATAGGACTTAACGCAACTGGCGAAATGTGCGTGTTCTATAAGCATACCTCTGCCTACCCCTTCGAGTAATACAGACATATAAGCTACTTACCAACTCCAAGGCTCCCATCCTTCTCCTGTTTGCCAGCGATGACAACATCAGCGTTGTCCAAGATCCTGTATCTCAAGGACCTGGTGGTGGCGAAGTTCCACAGCTTGTCAATGACCAGCTGTTGGGCCTGGTCTTCCAAGGAGACTCCGGCACGAGCCAGAGACTCAGGTTTTACTGGGGTTTCTGCAGCGGCACCGTTGCTGGGGAGATAGAGAATAGATTATTGAAATAAAATCGATGTATCGCTGAACCAGTGGCCTATGGACTAATGTGTGGTACATCAGCTCAAAGACTTTCATTGTAGAGCTGTGTGCCGACCGGCGACCGATGCCTTTTTTTTTTAATTGTCGATGGGAGAGCTTCAAAAGGTCCCCGACCGCCATGGGAGAGGCAGGTCGGGGTATGTGGGATTTTTACCGCACTAAATACCCCCCCGGTGCTCAGGGGGGACTCCGGGTACTACCTGACCGACGCCTAGCCCTTAGGACCCTTGTGTTGGACAATTGCGGTGAGTTGCAAGATTTAGCTGCATATCGTACACCTCTCATTATGGTCACTCTTTGAGCTTGTTATGAACATAACATTTTGTCTAAATAAAAGACGTATATTTTTTTAATCTACAATTAGAACTTGGGAGTTAGTTGCAGGGATCTGTTGTGGACGAGGAAAAAAAGTTTTACTGAATACGTATAGACCACTATGTCATACCACGCTTTACATTGAATCGTGAGGTAACTTGCATCTGAGAAAAAACTAAAAGGCGTAAGTATGTATAATGCCTGTGACGGCGACGAGCCCACCATCTGCCACACGAAACCCGTCTGGGATAGCGTGAGTATAAGTTTATTATTTCACTAGCTGTGCCCCGCGGTTTCACCCGCGTCGATTTAGTTTCTTCCTTATTGTCGCGGAACCATAATATTTTTAATAAATAAAAGTAGCCTTAGTTACTCCTTGAAACATCAGCTACCTACGAGTGAAAGTCCTGTTAAAATCCGTCCAGTCGTTTCAGAGATTACCCGGAACAAACAGACAGACAGACAGTAAGACAGAGAGCAAAATTTTAAAACTTGGTTTTTTAGTGTCAGTATCGTGTATACTTACATATGCATTTAGTGAAAAGCTGTTATTTTGGAATTACAAACAGACACTTCAATTTTATTTATCTGTATAGATTTCAAAGCAAACAATGGCAACAGAAATTCCAATTGAAAATCGCTCGTGCAAATTCAATAATGATACTTGTTGAATTGCGGTAGCAATGTACATACTTGACATAGTGTAGGTAAAAAAGTGTGACAGTGTCACAAGTACGAATAAAGTATTTTAAAATCATCTGTGGTGTAAAAATGAGATATGGAATTGGATGTCTGATTATACAGATTTGTTCTAATAAAACGCGTCAAGAATTTTGCAAGGACGGACTTTATTTTTTAATTATTCTCATTAACATAAATGGCGCTACTTCCGTCACACAGTAACAATAGATAACATAAGAACATAGATAACATCTTAGATTATTATTTCAATGCACAGATACATTTTAACACCACCACTCATTGAAATAAACTTAGCATGTACTAAATAAAATTTACACACACACAAACTAGAATGTTTAATATACTATACATGGCTACAATCAATCAAGCCTAATTTCATCAGAAATTTATAATGCTTAACACTACACAAGCTTTTTGTCATTATATCAGCAGGCATATTCTCTGTATTTAAATAAACAATTGTTACCAATTTATTACAGACAGCTTCTCTAATAAAATGAAATCTAACATCTATATGTTTAGAACGTTTATGGTACATATGATTTTCAGTAAGTTTTCTAGCACTTTGATTGTCATTATACAGTATAACAGATCCTATATCTTTACCAGTAAGTTCTAGTAACAAATTTTTAAGAAAAATAGCCTCTTTGCTTGCTTCACAAATTGCCATGTACTCGGCTTCAGTACTTGAGAGTGCTACTGTTTGCTGCTTTTTACATTCATGTGAAACTACTCCTCCCGAAAGTATGAAACAGAAACCTGTATAAGACCGTCTGTCAACAGTGTTGGAAGCCCAGTCGGCATCAACAAAACCAACTAGATCTGAACTATCTTTAGTATAAGTTAAGCGATAAGACTTAGTTGCTTTTAAATACTTCAAAACTCTCTTAGCATGCTGCCAGTGTGTTTTGTTGTAATTATTGTTAAATTGACTTAGGTAGCTCACTGCATATGATATATCTTGCCTAGTAAGTACAGCTAGATACATGAGGCTGCCTATTAACTGCTGATAAGGATATTTGACATTACAATCAACAGTATCACATTTATCCAATTTTAGATTTATTTCCATAGGAGTTACTGACACAGTTTTACAATTTTCCATTCCAAATTTTTTCAATAAACTATCAATGAATCCTTCTTGGTCAATATACAATTTATCTTTACAAGTATCAACTCGCATACCCAAGCATTTTTTTTATATTGCCTAAATCTTTAAGTTTAAATCTGGCACTTAACTGTTCTTTGACCTTTTTTACTTCGGTAACTTCATTCGAGAATATAAAGAAGTCATCGACGAATAAAGCTACAAAGGTCTTTTTACCTCCAAATGACTTTATAAATAAACAAGGTTCATATTTTGATTTTCTGTAACCAAATTGATACAAACTTTCATCTATCTTTTTGTACCAGGCTCGGGCTGATTGCTTCAGACCGTATATTGCCTTCTTTAATTTAAAAACTTTATTATCAAATGTAAAATTCTGAGGTGGTTGCATGTATACAGTCTCATCAAGATCACCATTTAGGAATGCGGTAGTTACATCAAGATGGGTGATATTCATATCTAATTTAACACTTAATGCAAATAGTAACTTTAATGTGGAGTATCTTAGTACAGGTGAGAAAGTCTCCTTATAATCAATACCTTCTTTTTGCGTAAATCCCTTCGCCACCAAACGCGCACGATATCGCACTTCATTGTCACTATTTAGCTTTTTCTTGTAAACCCATTTACACTGCACTACCGTCCCACTTTCTGGCTTGTCCACCACTTCCCATGCATCACACTCATGAAACGACTGCAGCTCCTCCTGCATCGCTTTACACCATTGTTCACGTTCCATCCCATTCATGACATCTTCATATGTTAAATTTTCATCACCACCACTTTCTATACAAATGTTATTATATCCAAATCTATCCGGTTGCTTTCTCTGACGTTTACCCGAGATAGTAGGCTCATGGGGCACTTCAGGTTCACCAATAGTATTGTAGAATTCATCTGAGCTTGAAGAACTGCTACTGTCAGTCTCGTCAGGTATATATGTGTCATCTGAAGCATTGACAACAGTTTCTTCTTCCTCCTCTGTGGTGTTATCACTATGTTGTTCCACAATTTCAGCTTGGATCACATCAGAACTATTATGAGTGTCTTCCATGATAATGACATTTCGGCTGGTGATGATTTTATTTGTCTTGGGATTATATAACCTGTAACCCTTTATATTGTTCTCATACCCCATCAAAATATGAGCTTCTGCCTTCTTGTCCCACTTTGTAGTTTTGATTTTTGGAATGTGAACCATAGCGGTGCTCCCAAATACTCTAAGGTGGCTGACATCTGGCTTCTTGCCTGTCCAGAGTTCATATGGTGTCTTTGTCAATCCAGATGCTAAAGTTCTGTTTCTCAGATATACAGCAGTGTTAACGGCTTCTGCCCAAAAACGTTTGTCAAGTTTAGCATCAAACAGCATACACCGAGCTCTTTCCACCACTGTTCGGTTTAATCGCTCGCACATCCCATTTTGCTCTGGGGTATAAGGGTTTGTTTTTTGATGAATTATTCCAGCTTTTTTCAAATAATTTTCAATTTCCGAAGAGCAAAATTCGCCTCCATTATCTGTCCTCAAAACTTTTAAATTTTTGCCTGTCTGCCTTTCGACTGAAGCTTTAAACTCCTTCAAGTAGTTAAATACTTCACTTTTGGCCTTGAGGAAATAGACGAATGCCATTCGGCTATAATCATCGACAAAGAGCAGAAAATAGCGTGATGATCCTATTGATACTGACTCCATGGGTCCACATACATCGGCATGAACCACCTCGAGCACAGTCTCACATCTGGCACCTTTGTGCGAGAAAGGCAATCTTGTTTGCTTCCCCTCACAACACGTAATACATTTTGCCTTGTCAACCATAGCTCTGTCTGAGAAATCAATGCCATCTACTACACCATTTCTCATAGTGTTTAGGTCTTTACAGTTAATGTGTCCAAACCTTCGATGCCACATCTCACTAGTCGTAGTTGTCGCTGAGCCTGCAAACAACTTATCTGACTTTATGTTCAATCGATACACTCCATTCACTAAATCTGCTCTTCCCACCAGTTCATTCTGTCGATTGCGTATATAGCAAACCTCTTTTTCGAAATTCACCTTGTTTCCATTCCTAATAAGCTGACTAACTGATAGCAGATTTGTGGTGAGACTAGGTATACACAAAACGTCACTCACTGTAATATCAAATTCTGTATTGCCGACCACTGTCGTTATTTTAGTATTTCCTGTGCACAACACGGGCACTGTCTCTTTATTCGCGACCACTATACTCTTTATCTTGTGGCTGGGTGAAGCATTTTCCAAACACGTCTTGTCAACAACCATATGTGAACTCGCTCCCGAGTCAATATACCAATCTGACTCTTGAAATAGATTTTCAGGATTCAAGAAAACAGCGCTAAATGCGTTTTCTGTTCTATTTTGACTATTCTGGGGGCATTTATTCATATAATGTCCAAGTTGTTTACAACGGTAACAACGAACTGTTTTTGTTGACTTTGGATTTGACATTGACAGTTTTGACTTGTCCGCCATATTTGCGTTCTTCATGTTGGCACTAACTTTTTTACGCTGCTGCCAACTTTTAGACAAAAAAGCGCCCTCAGTGCTGCCAACCTCCGATTGCATATCCATCAATTTTGCTTTAATGGCGTCGGTACTAATTGTAATACCGGAATGTTCTATGGCCATAATCATTGGCGCGAACTTTTCTGTTAAACCCGCCAATAATAAAGATCCAACCCACTCATCCGTGATTTGAAAACCCGTTCCTTTCAGCTTTTGTGCAGTATCTACCATCTGAGTTACATATGCCGTCATTGATTCACTGTCTTCCAGTCTTATAGAAATAAGCTGCCGCAATAAACTAATGCGCCGCGTGAAGCCAGAATCATCAAAGAGTGTTTTCAGCCGCGTCCATATATCTCGAGCTGTATTTTCATTTTTGATATGAACATATAATGAGGAATCAACGGTCATTATCAGCTTTGCTTTTGCCTTTTTTTCTTCCGCTGAAGCAGCTTCTTCCGCCGATACTTCCTTAGATATGTCGACACCATCGAGGATTAGGAAATTTTCTGCAGCAAACGCCCACTGGTCATAGTTTTCTCTTCCTTTTAGCTTAGGAACGTTCACTATATAGCTACCGGCCATCTTGCAACTCAAATGCAGTACGGATTTTATTTGCATAAAAACAACACCAAACAACAGTCTTTATTATTGTTTCTATACGCACTTTCAAAACACTGATAGTCCACGATAAGATAAAGAGTTTAACACGAAATACTAACGACTTTTTCTTGCAAATTCAGGGACTGGGCCCATAACCTAATAAAACGCGTCAAGAATTTTGCAAGGACGGACTTTATTTTTTAATTATTCTCATTAACATAAATGGCGCTACTTCCGTCACACAGTAACAATAGATAACATAAGAACATAGATAACATCTTAGATTATTATTTCAATGCACAGATACATTTTAACATGTTCCACTGTTCATATTCGTAATCTATACATCTATACAGATAAATAAAATTGAAGTGTCTGTTTGTAATTCCAAAATAACAGCTTTTTACTAAATGCATATGAAAGTATACACGCTACTGACACAAAAAAAACAAGTTTTAAAAAAAAATTCTGCCTTTTTGTCCGTCTGCGGGGCACAGCTAGTCTAATCTAATATTATAAAGCTGAAGGAACTCAGGAATGATAAATAATCACTAAGTAACATAGATTTTTATTTTTAACTCTACGCGGGTAAAACAGCAAGACATGCAATTTAAAATGTCTGTCCGTCTTTAAATATGTAACAGCCTTAATAATCAAAAATACTCAAACAGGAATAAAAATCTTTATATATAAAAACGAATTTCTGGTAGAAGCCTCTCGTGACAAGAGAGCTGGGGCTTTTCTCGCTTAGAGAATCAGCATTGCTATTCAACGTGGCAATGCTGCCAGCCTTCTTGGCACGATCCCGAGAGACACCGACTTGGGACAAGTTTTCTACCTTTAATTAGTTTTAAGTACTGTTCCTTGTATATATAATTAAGTTTTATTGAATAAAGATTTAAAAACGAATCCCCATTTCCCTTGGTCACGGCATCACTCGTAAACAGCTGGATTTTAACGGGACTTTCACTGGCTGAAGGTTGAACTGGTTTGAAGGAGTGTTTTAGGCAAATTTTATTTAAAAAAAAACAATAGGGCTGCGGGACACCCTTGAAATTAACTCTGCGCGGGTGAAACCGCGGGGCACAGCTAGTATGTGATAAATGTTTAAGCACGACAACTACAGATGGCCTAGATAAAGTAACATTCTCTCGCGCTTGCGCTAATAGAAACGATGATATATGACATTCCCATACAATTTGTATCGTGTCTATAAATGAAGCGTGAGGATAATGTTACTTTGACTACAGGGGGCCTACTCGCTTTCTCCACGAAGCTTCGGCCGAAAGTTCGCAAAGTTCCTACCACGGTTATTATTCGTTCTAAAATTACATCCGAACGTGGTCCGCTAGAAAATTATTTGATGTTTATATTTTCTAAACCAACTTAATTAAATTATTAGACGAAGAAAAATTTGAGTATGATAAAAACAAAGCGATAGTGAAACTACGATTAATTTTCGTTCGTTCACGAAGTTTCGTTTTCGGAGAAAGAGAGTAGACCCTCAGGTCATGGAAGCTAACTATGATCGTTTAAGCAGCGGGTATTAAGAACTTCTTAATGAAAATGAAAATTAAAATGATTGATTCAGTTTAGGCCCTGTTAAGGCACTTACGAATGTCCAAGAATTTACCACCGATACGGAAACTAGCCTTCTGAGAAGAACCGACAGAAACTCAGCTGGCATCATGTACATTTTATTACATAGTAAATAATTATTCATTACATTAAAATTCATATAGCTTAGCTACGACGTTAAATTTACAGTACCAAAATGAATCGTCAAAACTTCTTAATACGTGTTTCGTCTTTTTAATACGCCTGTTGGGCTACTGTTTGCTTTGTACTATGTTGAATCCCTCTTTTAAATTCAACAATACGGTATTGATTGACCAATCAGCTCAAATTGAATCGTGCGAAAGAGCAGTTTCCGAGCATACAAATATATTCACGTTTAATTTTATTCGTTTTACAAAATATTTACTCATGGCAATATTGTAGGTTATGTTGCAATTCAGCCTATGAGGTTGATAGTTGAGACTTTAATATAATTGTTAATTGGTATCGGAAAATTAAAAAGTAAACGATCGTATTTTGTGACTCGATTTCAGAGTGAGTTGAATTCTTCTTCAGTTTTTAGAAGCTGCAAAAGAAAGGAAATCTGAACCCGATTTTAACGGGACTTCAATTGCAAATAGCTTATGTTATAGATAGTAATGTAGGCTAGATTTTTATTTATTTTTAAATAGTATTTTCCGCGGGTCAATGAGATTAAGTCTTCGCGGGTAAACCCACGGAACACAGGTAGTATCTTATCAGTTTCTAAGAAAACAGACGAACAACGAATTGATTCTATAAAAGTTAATTTTTCCCTTAGAGGTGACACAAAAAAATTGCACACATTCCCAAAACTAATTAGGTTACTAGGCTATTACGGCATGGCACAGAACATATTTATAAGATCAAACTATCAAATATAAACAGTGTATCGACCGGCATAACTCAATTCAAAGTACGTGTGGTGACATCTAGTGCCTTTAAGCATCAAATTACCTTTCATCAACAATCATGAGGTCATCACTAAGCTGCACGGACGCACTCCTCAACATCCTGTCCACGTAGCCGACCAGCTCGATGGCGATGCAGGAAGACGTCTCCCGAGCGACGCACTTGCTGGTCAGACCTCTCTTCACGTACTCTTCTGTGGGGATAGCCTGGAATAACGAAAATAAGTGTATTAGAATCGACTCACAATAGTCTGAATGAATCCCCTTATTTATTTATTTAAGCTTTCCCATACGCTTCTATTTTTTTAAATAAATGTATGTCACTCCTCGTAACATCAGCAGCATCGTACTTTCAGAGATTAGCCGGATCAAACAAACAGACATCCAGATTTTTTTATAAAAAAAATATTATTGTTTAAGTACCGTATATATCTGCATAATATGCATTAGGTGAATAGCTGTTGATTTGAATTTATAAACATAAATAATTTTTACGTGTCTGACACCTCTTTTTCATATAAATTTACTTTCATTATTCCATCGAACCCCTAAAGGGTAAATTGGTGACATTCTTTAAGCTGGCTATTATTAAGTTTGAGTGAACTGTTAAGATTGCCAAAGATGATTAATTTCGCCAACAGAACCGACGGCTTAATGTCCTCTCCGAAGCACGGAGGGAACTCAGGCGGTCACCCATTCAAATCCTGGATTGGGTTGGGGTTGCTTAGCTTCGCTGATCGAATGATACCGATGTCACTAATAGACTGAACTTCCACCCAAATGTTTTCAGCGGCACGTCTTATAAACTTCTTAGGAGACAACTGTGACGTGTGTGTTTTAAGCAGCGCGTATTTAGAACTTCGTAGCTTTGACGTTACATAGTATCTTACCAAAATTAAAAGTCAAAGTTTAGAAGTTCTTTATAACACCAGGCTGATGAGTAAATCATTCTCGAACGAATAAGAAAACATACGCCCATTGATATTTTACGAGAGTAAAAATGCCTATTAATTCAGCAAAAAAGTTTCAACTTTTCAAATTAATTGCTTCGAAACGGTAGGAGTTAGGGCGTCGCTTCAGCCGACCCTTTTCAAAAACTTTTGCTTCAAGCGGAATTTTCAGTTACACTTCTTTTACATATACAACTTTCAAAACTTGCAAGAATATAGAAAATAGAAAATCTTTAATTTGATATTTATCGTTTCAATAAATTTGTTCTTAAAAACAAAATTACCAGCTTCTGCCCGCAACGTCGTCCGCGTGGTATAGTCGCTTTGGAATAACGCTAACTTTATCCCGCTACTTAGTTTACGCGTGATGTGAGCCTAGCTTAGAAGGCTTACTCGATAAATGAGCTATCTAACACTGAAATATTTTTTCAAATCGGACCAGTAGTTCCTGAGATTAGCGCGATCAAGCAAATAAATTCTTCAGTTTTAAGTATTAGAATATCTGTGCCCGGCAAACTTTGTATTGCCATGTATTGTTGGGGTGGGCCACCCTTATCCTTTAAGGGGATGAAAAATTTAATGTGGACATAACATTTCACCAGAATCTGTTCAGCCGTTTCGGAAGAGTATGGTAATAAACACCTTCACACGAAATTTTGATATACATATAATGATAAAATAATATGCGTAATAAAAATAATTGGTTAGGTATACCTTTGTTTGTCACTTACGGCATTTAGCGATAAAAACATTAATAACTAGTACAACCTATAATAGTACAGTGAACTGCAATTAGAGAACAATACAAGTACAGTTAATTAGTGAACAATTTGTCCCAGTATACGTTAAGGCGAAGTTATAATCATGATAATTATTTTATTTTAAATCATTCATATATCATATTTTCATTTTCATTTTCTTTTGCGTTTTGGCAATAGCTGCTAGTTCATTGATTCAAATAATAAATAAATAAATATATTTATGTGGACAATTTAATATATCATTCTAATCGGTGTCCCTCGGGATCGTGCCAACATGGCTGGCACGGTCTGAGCAATGCTGATTCTTAGAGAAATACCTCAGCCCGTCACTCACAAGAGTCCTATCTAATAACCCATACTTATGACACACCAAAATTACTCAATGAAGTATTAAATACACCTTTTAATAGTTTAAAAATTAAAATCATTATACAAATTGATTTTGTCGGTCAGAACGCGTTCTCCTAAACTACACTGAAGGCTTGATAGTCAATAAAGAATTATGTTTATAGGAAATACGCCCTTTTACGTAGAATCATCTCCCTGGCCTTATCCCTTTTTATACGAAGCGACTGCCATCTGACCTTCGCAACCCCATTTAGGAGAAAAATCTGTGATCTGGGTTAAACCAGTTGTCAGATTATTTTTAGGCCTCCGACTGACAATAAATTGGCAACCGGGACCGACGGCTTAACGTACTCTCCGAGGCACGGAGGGAACTCGGGCGGTCACCCATCCAACTACTGGCTAGGCGTATGGTTGCTTAACTTCGCTGATCGAATATTATGCGCAATAGCAACTGTGCTACGAGCTCCTATTTACGTAGAATATATGCATAAAAGTAACAAACAAATACATCGTAATAAATAAGGATAAGGATATAAACCATAATGTATCCGTTATTTATACGACTGCTAGAGATTTGACCTTTCAATGATTTACTCTATAGGGTGTGATTTTGAAGGTTGTACGTGAAAGGGGCGTGTCATACCATCGTATTTCTTTGGTGGATCGTAACTTTATAGAAACAGTTTCAAAATTAGGCCGGACTTGCAGATAATTGTTTTAAATCGCCAGTAAGGGTGTCTGCAAGAGTAATTTTGGCTCTTTTGTCCGTATTCGCTTTTATGTACTTAAGTCGGAATGGTAAGTAAAAAGAAAGTCCAGTTTATGTAAATATTTTACTTTGGCACCAAGATCTTCTGGAATGTTTAGTGAGTTAAAGGTTGCGATATTCGTAGGGCTAGGCCCTTTTTTTAATTATTATTTTACGAGAAAGATGTAGTTTTCAAAAAAAGCTGGTGTCTAATTAAGCACGCTTTTAGTTACATTAAAATTAGAATTTAACAATCAATCATAATTTTACCCAAAATATAAGTAAGTATTCTACAAAGTATATTTACGACTAGCTGTGCCCCGCGGTTTCACCTGCGTAGATTTAGTTTCATGCTTCATGTCGCGGAAACCTAATATTTTTAATAATTAAAAGTAGCCTAAGTTACTCCTTGAAACATCAGCTACCTGCCAGTGAAAGTCCCGTTCAAATCGGTCCAGGCGTTTCAGAGATTACCCGGAATAAACAGACAGACAGAGAAAATTTTTAAAACTTGGTTTTTCGGTGTCAGTAGCGTGTACATTTTCATATGCATTTAGTGAAAAGCTGTTATTTTGGAATTACAAACAGACACTTCAATTTTATTTATCTGTATAGATTTTTTCAATGTTACATCTTACCAAACTTATAAGGTTGAATTTTACTTAAAAAATATAAAAATTAAATTGTTTATGTATTGATCTGTTATACAAACACGCGAAGCTATCTAATTGGGCTTACATTAATTTCATATAATTTTGTTAGTTTTTTTAGCAAATAATACTAAAAGGTCCTGTGGGAATGACAAAAAAGCCCAGTAATATAATAATTTAAGTACAATAATGTCACACAATTTTATGAGTTTACTAGCAAATAATTCTTTTAATCCGAAAATTCCTATGGGATTAACAAACGAAGCCCACCGATCTTTTAATTAAATATTTTAAAAGCACCTAGTATTATCATATACATTATATTATTGTAATAAATAAATTATATTTTTATTACGAGAAATAATTAATCTATACAGATAAATAAAATTGAAGTGTCTGTTTGTAATTCTAAAATAACAGCTTTTCACTAAATGCATATGAAAGTATACACGGTTTAGACACTAAAAAACCAAGTTTTAAAAATTTTCTCTGTCTGTCTGTCTGTCTGTCTGTCTGTTTGTTCCGGGTAATCTCTGAAACAGCTGGACGGATTTTAACGGGACTTTCACTGGTAGGTAGCTGATGTTTCAAGGAGTAACTTAGGCTACTTTTATTTCATAGAAATATTTTAGGGTTCCGCGACAATAAGGAAGAAACTAAATGTACTCGGGTGAAACCGCAGGGCACAGCTAGTACATTATATTATTGTAATAAATAAATGATATTTTTAATACGAGAAATCGTTAATTATTATATATTTTTGGACACCATTTAGATACTTAAACAACGTGAGCATATCGCCTTAACAACCCACAATTTGTGACAGTGGTCTAGTGACACTAGCGTTCCACTTTCCACTTATTAATTGATATGTATCGAGTGGCTAGGTCACCGGAGAGAGAATCGATTTCCATTCGATTGAGCACATCACATGCGAAATTGTTATCGATGTTTCATACATGACAATAAGGGTCTACGGATTACTTAAAGTCCAAAAAGGTTACTGTAAACTATAGACGTTTGAAAAAAAACCGCTTTTGACTAAATGCATTATGAAATTATATAACGATATTTACAGAAATAAACCAAATTTGACTCGATTTTCGTACCGCAAAATAAAGCCACCCAGGAAGTGAAGCCTACGTGAGTGAAACCGCGGGGCACAGCTAGTAATTCAATAAAACGCCTGTTCATTGGAAATTTTTAATCGCAAATCAAAATAACTATATACTTAAATACATATATATAAATGTTATATTGTGGTAAGTGAGCATTATCGATTTGCTCACTCACTTCACCTAATTGAACACAAGTTCAGTTGGTTATCGACACGAATAATTGGCAGTCTCCATTGAAACTTTAGTTATTAGATCACAAGGAAGAAGCGTCTATATGAAGGCAAATGGCGTGTTTGGTAAATATCTATACAGGGGCCCAACCATGAGCTTTTATTGCAATGTTAATTCAGTTGTGCGACAGTGACAGATGTATGCACGTCACATACATCTGTCTCATAAATGAGTGAAATTATCAAAGTCAAAGTCAAAGTCAAAAATATCTTTATTCGATTAGACTTTTTACAAAGCACTTTCAAATCGTCAGAATGACACAATTTACAGGATTATACATGCTACCGCCAGGTTCGGAAGGTTGCTTTTACTGAGAAGAACCTGGCAAGAAACTCAGTAATTACTCTTTTCAAAAATATTATACAATTTAAACAAAATAAATCATTTGAGAAATGTAAGCCCATGGACACAGTTCCAATGTACAAATGTCGATAAAAATTAACATAAAGAAAAGTCTAGTAGTTCTATTTATATCTAAATGCGTAGCTTGAGATGACCAGCCCCCACAAGCAGCACCTGTTCACAAGTATGACGAGAATGCCAGCCATCGCCCTCCTCAACCATTATAGAGGGAAGTGAGCGACCCGTCACCCTGACGCCGCCGCAAGCAAAGGCATTTTAGTGAGCATGACAACTCAAGCCAGTCAAAACAAAGATCAAAAGAAATATTAAAAAGAATTGTAGCATAAGTACAGTGTCCATGAGACTACTTACAATATTTGTCTGGTAATACATTATTCCAAGTTTCCTTATCACACATATAATCACTAACTGTATAATAACCCTTTTTAAGTAATACAGATTTTACAGTTTCTTTAAATTTATCAAAGGGCAAATTTACAATACATGTAGGTAATTTATTATAAAAGCGTATACTTTGCCCTAAAAATGATCCCTGGACTTTCTGTAAGCGGTGTGTAGGTACTACTAATTTATTTTTATGTCTTGTGTTGACATTATGTACATCACTCTTCTTTTGAAAAGAATTTATATTTTTATGTACAAGTAGTAAGTTTGCAAAAATATACTGCGAAGCCACTGTTAAAATTCCTATTTCTTTAAATTTTTCCTTCAAAGATGCCCTAGATCCTAAGTTATAGATTGATTTTACAGCCCTTTTCTGTAATATAAATATGGCTTCTATATCGGCAGCTTTGCCCCAAAGCAAGATAGCATACGACATAACACTATGAAAGTAACTAAAATAAACTAATCGTGCCGTGTCTACGTCAGTGAACTGCTTTACTTTCCTGACGGCATATGCTGCCGAGCTGAGTTTCCCCGATAGACTAGATATATGTGAGCCCCATTGAAGTTTGTTATCAAGTGTTACACCTAGAAAAACTACTGACTCAACAATATCCAGTTTTTCACCATTGATCATAATTTTGGTCGGAACAGGTTTAACGTTAGGTAAAGTAAATTTTAAGCATTTTGTTTTTTTCGCGTTTAAAACTAAGTTATTTACAGTGAACCATTTAAATACTTTGTCAAGGGCACTGTTTACATCGTCATAATCCGTTTTACCTCTGCTAACTTCGAACAAGAGTGATGTATCATCAGCGAAAAGTACAATATCACAAATATTCTTAACAAAATGCGGTAAATCATTGATGTATATCAGAAATAGAAAAGGCCCTAAGATTGATCCCTGCGGCACGCCCATCAGTACCGGGGACCCGGAAGACTTAACGCCATTTACCTCTACTTTCTGTACCCTCTGGCTTAAATATGAATCAATTAAATCGAGTGCAGTACTTTTGACTCCATAGTGTTTTAATTTGAGCAATAATGTCTCATGATGGACGCAATCAAACGCTTTAGATAGGTCACAGAATACACCTATCATATCATGTGAGTTCTCCCAAGCCCTATATACATGTCGAAGAAGTGCAACACCGGCATCAGTAGTTGACCGACCTTTGGTGAAGCCATACTGCTCATTGTGTAAAATATGATTTATGTTGAAATGGATAACTAGCTGATTTAATATGATTTTCTCAAAAATTTTACTAAGAGCAGGTAAAATTGAAATCGGTCTGTAGTTATTGGGATCATTAATATCACCAGCCTTAAACAATGGTATAACTTTACTATATTTCATCAAATCGGGAAATTTACCTAATTTAATACAATTGTTAAAAATTTCAGCCAGGGTTGGGGCTATTATATCTATTATATCGTGTAATACTTTTAGAGATATATCCCACAAATCACCCGTTTTTTTTAAATTTAAACTTTTAAATGTCCTAATTACTTCTAATGGGGTAACGGAACAAAAACAAAAGCCGGCGTCGCATTCTGACACACTTGACTTAAGAAGAGATTCAGCGTCTGAAGATGAAGAATGCAAAGAACAAGTTGTAGCTACCGGAATGTTAATAAAAAAATTATTAAACGTTTCTGCAATTTGAATATTATCGCGGATTAAATTATTATTAATATTCAAGGCTATTCGAGTATCGCGACTTTTTATTTTCCCTGTCTCCGCATTAATCATATTCCATGTAGCCTTAATCTTGTTATCAGCATTTTTTATTTTAGACGAGAGGTATAGAGCTTTAGCTTTTATACAAGCTTTCTTGAAAGTTTTTGAATAAGTCCGTACATAATTTATAAATTCTGGGTTATGATTACATTGTTTCAACCCATATAGCTCATACAACCTATTTCTACTAACACGTATACCTGGAGTTGCCCATTCATTAAATTTTGCTTTAATGTTTTTATGAACTGGTTTAAGTTTAAAGGTACTGTTAAACTCATTTTTTATAAGGTGAAATAGGCTTTTGAAACGTTTATCGGGATCAGTTTGTGAACATTGCAAATATGGAATTTTACTTTCTATGTTAGATCTAAACAAATTTAACCGTTTCTTTGTGATAGGCCTACATGTTACTTTTTGTGTATCTAAGTTACTTGTATACAAAACAGTCATCTTTTGACCACAGTGGTCAGATGTGAGATCACTAATAATAGCACTATCTGTGGCTTCGCAGTCGCAAAATATATTATCTAAACATGTGGCTGTAGTTGCTGTGATTCTGGTAGGCTCAGAGAATAAATGTTTTAAATTAAAAGAATTAAAAAGACTAACCAACCCAACCGTTAATGGCCCACTGTCTAGCAAATTGACGTTAAAGTCGCCACATACTATTAAACTTTTATTAAGTACACAAACTCGCTGTATAGCATCTTCTAACAGAGATTCAAATAAGCAAAAGTTCCCTGAGGGGGGACGGCAATAAGAGCGTGGTAAGGCCCAGATCTATACATACAGATAAATAAAATTGAAGTGTCTGTTTGTAATTCCAAAATAACAGCTTTTTACTAAATGCATATCAAAGAATACATGGTGCTGACATAGAAAACACAATTTTTATATTTTTCTCCGTCTGTCTGTCGTCTGTTTGTTCCGGGTAATCTCCGATACGGCTGGACCTATTTTAACGGGACTTTCACTGGCAGTTTTACAGTCACTGAAAAAATATTGAAATTCTAACACTCTCGGAAATGACAGCAAATCTAAATAGTCTAGATTCCGAGGCACGGAGGGATCTCGGGTGGTCACCCATTCAACTAATGGCTTTAGGTTGCGGTTACTTAACTCCGCTGATCGAATGATATGCGCAATAGCAACTGTGCCACGAGGCTCTCCTTGGAAGGCTTGGATGGAATTGCTATAAAACCGTGTCAATGGCATTCGTATATTAAGGGCCACTTAAATTATGAGGTCAGATAGATCCAATTAATTATTAGAATGGGATTTGGGTCAAATGTCAAACTAAGAAATAAACCCTTCAAGGTATTTAGGGACGAATTCGGACGCTTAACGATATCCGGATGGGGTTTATCTGTATAAATTCCAATTACACTAGGTTAATTGAATGAATATCATTGTTGGATCGATGTGAAGTGAAATAAGTACATAGGTACATTATATTTTGTATTGCTTAAATTTGTAAAATACAAACATATACTCACGCCTGTATTCCCAGAAGGGGTAAGCAGAGGTGTTGTAATAACAACACCTACTATTCACCGATGATGATCAAGGGCCAAAATGACAGATGGTGGGTCCATCGCCGTCTCAGACACTATACACGTCTTTGAATAACTTCTCAGACATATGCAGGTTTCCTCACGATGTCTTCCTTCACCGTGAAGCACGTGGTGTGAAATCACTGCACATAAGATTTTAGAAAAACTCATTGGTACAGGCCGCGCTGGGATTTGAACTTGCGTCACTTGCGTAGCAGACGACTGCTCAAGCCCCACAACCCCCACAACTTCTTGTAGAATATTTTTGAAAATTGTTATGATGGAGTTTCTTTCCCGGTTCTACTCAGTAAAAGCAACCTTCCAAACCTTAGCTAGCTAGGCAGCATATCATATTATAATCTTGTATAAATGTTGTCCTGATGATTTGGCTTTGACATTCTTTGATAAAAATCTAATCAAATATAGGGATTCGCACATTTTGCCAGCCATGTCTAAATTCTCTTGTAATAAGGGGCTAAGATATCACTGCCATTCACCAGACAACATCGCGTTACTACTACAAAATACAAATGAAATAACCCGACATGACTGTGATGTGCTTGGTGGTGAATGGAAGGTGATTTTGAATGAATGTTTATTTATTCTGAAAGACTTGTGTTACCTTAATTTTTATTTTATGTTTTATACTTTTATTACTAGAATAGGTTGTTCTCTTATTTTTATATGTTCATATTTGTTTCGTGTATTTTATCATCTGTGTTATTATTTGTGTTGAGTTTATAACTATCGTTTTGTCGAATTAGCGTAATTGATGTTATGTCGTGCTGATTTGTAAATAAATAAATAAAATAAATAATATATATAATAATATAAATAATATAAAAATAAATAAATAAATGAATTGAACTCAATTTGAGTAAAAATCACCCAACACTTTGAAATGACTCTAAGGTGATTTTAAGTCAAATTGGTCGTTTATTAGTATTACAAATACATACACTAGATCCTTACCTCCCTATCCTTAGAATATTACACCACTATTAAAGGCACGATAGGAAAGATACGTATACTTTCAACTTGAGTAATTGCTTAGATGACCCCGCATAGTCCAAGGTTAGAAGGGTTCGGAAGCCGAAAGTAGATAACGATAAAAGCATCAATAAAATGGATTATTTAGAGATGAATGTTTGAACCACTTTGAATTACTCTATGAATAGACTGAACTTGCTTTAGAATTGACCAATAAGTCGACAAATGAGTTGTAAAATTTGCTTTGTTTTCACATCTATACATCTATACATCTATAAAGATAAATAAAATTGAAGTGTCTGTTTGTAATTCCAAAATAACAGCTTTTCACTATAGCATTTGAAAGTATACACGCTACTGATACCGAAAAACCAAGATTTAAAAATTTTCTCTGTCTGTTTGTCTGTCTGTCTGTTTGTTCCGGGTAATCTCTGAAACGGCTGGAGCGATTTTAACGGGTCTTCCACTGGCAGGTAGCTGATGTTTCAAGGAGTAACTAAGGCTACTTTTTTTTTAAATATTAGGTTTTCGCGACATGAAACTAAATATAAGCGGGTGAAACCGCGGGGTACAGCTAGTTGTAAATATTGTATTATCACTGGAGCATCAAGCCTGTTAAGTAACATTATCTTCACGCTACGCTATAAGAAACGATACAAAATGGGAATGACATATGTCACGCGACTGATTTATGTCATTCCCATACATTTTGTATTGTTTCTATTAGCGTAAGCGCGACAGAATTTTACTTTGTCTAGGCGTAGCAGTTATAGAGCCAGCGAGGTAACGCAGTCAGTTGGCTGGGCAGGATTCCTGCAAACCTCATTTTATAACTAGATTTAAGTTCTGTTTCAATATTATTATTATCTTCGAGTGTATAATCTTACATCCATAATAACGCCGACTTTGGTATTTTGAATTTTCTTAATCGAATCTCATTTTTAATATCAGTATTCATATTTCCTTACTTTTGTGGGTATCTGAAGAGTGAGTTCAAATTGCTTCTGAAGATTTACTTACAAAAATAAGCATAATAACAGGATAATTAATAGTAGCTACTGGGTGTATTTTAATATTATTCTACAAATAAAATGATTCTAAGTAAACTGTTATCTTCGCAAAAAATTACAAAAAAATCTTATCCCGAAATATTAAAGCTCTGTAATAAGCCAAAAACGTTTTCCTTCAAAATTACTTCGTGAAATAAAGGCAAAATACAATCCTTTTTATATTCACTAACAAGACCACTTTTAGTCAAACACGCTAATTAATTTAACCAAAGCTTTGAAAATATAAAGAGACGAAATATTACTATGGAAGTGACTGCCCCAGGAAACCGGTAAAATGAGATTTAATACCTTTTTGGAACGAGTTCATTTTATATCTTAATGGTGTAACTAGAAATTTCATGAAGACAATGTTTTGGCTACCTTATCTGACGACTCACTCCATTTTTATAACGTCATCATCATCTCCCAGGCCTTATCCCATACAATGTCGGGGTCGGCACTAGATTCAACCCGATGTGGCTGATCACCTGATTTTTATACGAAGCGACTGCCATCTGACCTTCGCAACCCCTTTAATAAGGAAAATCTGTGATCTGGGTTAAACCAGTTGTCAGACTATTTGAGGCCTCCGACTGACCTGTAACGATTGCCAAAGATGATAAATTGGCAACCGGGACCAACGAATTAACTTGCTCTCCGGAGGGAACTCGGGCGGTCACCCATCAGATTTCTGGCTTGGGCTAGGGTTGCTTAACTTCGCTGATCGAATGATATGCGCAATAGCAACTTTGCCACAAGCTCCTCCAATTTTTATAACGTATACGGGGATAAAATATAGTCTATGTTACTTACTGATGATGTAGCTATCCATTGCTGAAAGAATTTTCAAGATCAGTCAAGTAATTTCGGAGCCTATTCAATGCAAACAAACAAACAAAGAAACAATCAAATATTCCCTCTTTAAAATATTAGTGTAGATTAAAATGAGTGTCTGGTCATTGATGGAGGAATAACGAGATCGCTAACCTGCGCTGCTGACAAATGACAGGCCATGGTGCCCGAAGATGTCCACACTATCTCCACAGTGACACCGATAAGGGACCATTTTGCACCTAAACGCAATCAAGCACACAATGTTGAATGTTGTATCACCCAGAAGCGTATCGATATTAAAACATGGTAAAGCCTGAAGTCAAAGACCAGACTCCCATTTAGCTACTGCCAAATATCGAGCACCAAGCTCTAGTTCCATATGGCTCTGGTAAGGCACTTATAACGGACGAAAGCTGACCAACGACTCGGAAACTAGACTTTTGAGAAGAACGCCGATTTTCCGAGAATCTTAAGATACAAGAACAATATCTCTGAACTCTATTCCGCAAAGGAGTAAGCAGGTACGTATAGTACGCTCAAATTTCACCAGATGCATAAGTCCTGTGTAATAGTGGGCGAGGTTATTGCCAAAACCAGGCACTTTTCCAGACTCTGGGCTTCTACTGGGTAACTACACATAGAAATCCCTATTACACTTTGCCCGAACCGGAGATCGGACCAAGGGCCTCGAGTTCCACAGAAGCGTTTGCGACCAATAGATGCCAGGGCACTTACCCCTTCTAAAAGTTGTTTCTGTCCTATTTTTGATCATCGAAGCATAAAGGCTGATACTGATACAATGAATGCGTTAACAATGACAAAGAAAACTAGTAATTAATCCGCTTAATGACAGCATTTCATCACGCGATCATGAGAATCCGCTTTCTGCGCTTGTATTTCACGCGTGGAGCGATAGGCCAAACTCATTAATTATTTTAAATATAATTTTAGACTGGTGTAATTGGATTTCTCTCTGGTGTCTTGATTGGTTAGCAATAGACATATATACAGGACTGCTAAAATTAGCCCCCATTATCTGGGTCTTAATATAACTTTCGAAATTTTGGTGTTCTATAAAATACCCTTTAGGGGAATACGTACGAGAGCATTATGTATGTACTTAAATATATATTTTTTTCAAAATCCTATGAAAATACTGGACAGATTTGTATGAAATTTGGTCGCATATCGGGTGGGCCTGAGAATCGGCTAACATTTATTTTTCGTACCCTATGATAAGGGTGATCCACCCCAAATATATAATATTACATGGCAATACAACGTTTTCCGGGCACAGCTAGGTTTCTTCTAAATGGCTCAACTCTATGCTAACATTCCCTCCTATAACAAAACACGGACTTATTTAATCATTGATTCAAAAGTAGTTCCATTTTTTGTCATACAGATTTCAAAAGGGATGGTCATAGTTTTAATCCGAGTTTGCTCTAGTCTTCGGTTAAGCCATGTTTTGTAATAAGGGGGATTAGTTCCGGAGTAAGTGAGGTGAACTTTCAATTAAACTATCTGAACTAAAGGATAAAGTTACGGACCACAATTTGTTTTAGACTGGGGGAGTAAGTACACCTGTGTATGTTTCCAATAATTTAAATGTTCCTCAAAGCTTAATCTCTTTCGTCGCTTAAATGTAATTTGTATAAAAAAACCCATGAGTTTGTCTATATTTATATCTATACATACAGATAAATAAAATTGAAATGTCTGTTTGTAATTCCAAAATAACAGCTTTTCAGTAAATGCACATGAAAGTATACACGCTATTGACACTAAAAAACCAACTCTTTTTCACTGGCAGGTAGCTGATAGGTGTTGTTATTACAACACCTCTGCCTACTCCTTCGGGGATTACAGGCGATGAGCATATGTATAAATCAGTAAGTGTTTGTTTGTTTGAACGTGTTAAGCTCAGGAACTACGGCTACGGTTCGAAAAATATTTCAGTGTGGATAGCCCATTGCCAAAGGCTATATTCCAATCGAACGAAGTCGCGAGCAATACCTAGTATATTATCGGAAAAGGTATTTTTCACCAGTTTTGGCTGCTAGTAAATTTATTAAATTAATCATTCTTCTAAAACATTTTATTTTTCGCTCGACATCGAATCTACTATCATCAATCACAATTTAACAAAAAAGGATATTGTTTTTACACTTGCCCGCAAAATTTATCAATTTTAAACATTGAAGACTCCAACCAAAATATAAATAATCGAACAAACACTAAGTAATCGATTAAAAACAATCGAATCAACTCACCCCATTATCGATCTCACTAGCCCTCACGATTCCGAATAGAAAAATCGATACCAAAACCGCGCTCTTCATTTTAATCGGTTCAGTCTTTCGTCACTTCACAAATCACTGCTCGATTCGCAGATTGTCAACTGCGTATTACTATTGTATGGCAAATGCAGACATTGCATGTTCACTTAGTGTTATATATGGGGATGGATGAGTGCACTCGAAGTGGGGTCGGTTGCATACACATATATCTATGCAGATAAATAAATTGAAGTGTCTATTTGTAATTTCAAATTAACAGCATTTCACATCAAAAGCAATTTTCAAAAATGTTCGGCAGAACGGCTGGACTGATTTTAACAGGACTTTCACAGATGGTTTATGTTATAAGGAGTGATTTAAGTTTATTTTTTTATAAGGCCCTCGAAATAATGTCCGCGCAAGTGAAACCGCAGGGCTAAGCTTGTCCGTATATTTGTATGGCATTGACTTGTACTTGATTAGAAAGAAGGTTAGTTATGACCCAAGCTATTACGTCACGGTCATGGTTTCCGCTCATTGATCTAGAGGTCCTGGGTTCGATAAAGTGTTATTGGATTTTTCCATCTGTAATTTCCCAGTCCAGAGTCTGGATTAGTGCCCCGTTAATGGCAATAGGCTCGTCCCCTGTTACATGGGGCTTTAACATATCTTTGCCAACCCTTTTGGGGAATAATGGAAGCTTATCTGTCAGGCTATATAAAAGTATTGAAATTCAGAAGTTACTTCTTGGACCTTCATCAAAGATTTGATTTTTAACGAGGTCAAAGTAAAAACTGGATTAATTACCATAAAAATACTTTCCGAGAACTTATCTCAAAGGAGTGTCAGTAACATTTCCCTCAAAGTTTTATATTAAAGTTAAAAGATAAGACATAGTTAATTAATGTTAACCACGAGCTTCTGCATTGAAAGCTTTTCGCAAAGGCTTTTATCGATAAACATCATTTTCAGGTTCAGAAATGGGAAGCCAAGTATTATTAAGTGAAAATATTATTCAGTTATGTAATTCAGCCATCGGTTTTCATTTTAAAAGCTCCCAATTGTAATTTGTTTCAACGAAATATTTGTTTCGCAAAGATATAATGGCAAAATAATAAAAAAGAATGACAAATGACTACGAAAAATGACTTTATATCAATTTGGCGAGAACATTAGGGCTTTGAAGGCTTTCCAGATGCGGGGGAGCATTCATCGGTTCTTTTGTACGAAATTAAGACTCGAAAGTATTTTTTCGCAACCATATTTTCTTTTGTCTGTTTTAAAATAATTTAGAGACAGTATTTTGTGATTAAAAACTTTGCATTCACAATATGAATCGAAATAAGGATTGCCTTCTAGAAATTGTAGGTTTTTATGAATATGTCACTATGATTACGTTCATATCACGACACTCACAGAGAACATGTTATCATGGGGTGATATTCACTTCAAAACAGTTTCATGGGATAATTTCAAGAACTATTAATAATGTATGTAATTTAGGTCGTGTCTATTGCCAAAGAGGCAGGTCAGGGTATGTGGGATTTTTACCGCACTAAAACCCCCCGGTGGCCATCCTCCGTATTTAGGGGGACTCTGATAATCGCACCGGTGTCCCCCCAATACTCGCTAGCGTCACGGACAATATTTGTATGAGATATTTTAGTTATTTAAGTCACCACTAATGTCTGTTTGAGCTGTGCCCCGCGGTTTCACCCTTTTAAACTTAATTTCATAGGTGTTTTTTTTTACATATCTCTAATTAAAAAAAAGTATCCTATGTATTTCCGTGTAATATCAACTATCTGTCGGTGAAAGTCCCGTTAAAAACGCTTTAACCGTTTTAGAGATTACCCGGAACAAACAGACAGACAGATAAGTAGGGCAAAATGCAAAAAAAGTTTTATTTATGTATGTACCGTAACATATATATGCATTTAGCGGAAAGCTGTTTATTTGGCAAACTCCTGATAGGGGTACTGTATTTTCAGTCACTGACGCTAGCGTGTATAGATTAGGTTTAAATCGTCGTCCAGTACCCTGGATCGTGTAATTATAAAACACTAGAACTATTTATTTCAGAAATCAACGTTATCAAAACCTCGAGCATCGTCAATCATCAATGAATATTTACACCTAACATATTATCGGGGAAAACAAGCGAAAAAAATTTACTTTCAAACCATCTTAGCCAGTGGAAAGTAAGACGTATCGTCACGCAGAACCAAATGCCAATGCACGCAATTATCCATGTATTATGTATACAAGAATAATACATGAACGGCGACCATTTTTTCCGATAATATTCCGTGTTACGGTTTCTAATTATAAAACTATTCGCACGTACTTAAATGTTGTATAATTTCACGTTAAATTATTCGTTACTACGTCATTCTTAACGAAACTTTGCCCTTTTCGAGACAAATTCTTGCGTGATAGCATGGCTCAAAATGTGTTGATACTTTTACCGAGACGGTATCTTGTTGAACGCCAAAGGTGGTGGATCAACCCATTTTGAAATTTGAACATATACAAACCTTTACATGGGATACTTGCAATCTACCCTAACTTGCGTTTAACATGCGTATTCCAATTGAATTTCTACTCAGGGAACTACTCGTGCAGAATACCAAATGATTCGGCGCAGTATTAATCCATCTTTCCTCATATTTCCGCCTTCGTGCCAGGAACTTATAGCCTTAAGTATTGGAATTTAATTTCATCATACTTCAGCTGCATTTCAATTGCTTAGGTAATATTGCTGGGAATAAAATCGAGAGCACCTTAGCACACCGTAGTAACTAGTTGTGAAAATAATAAAGTAATTATGCTTCGAACCCCAACAGGTACGGGTAACCTGTAACAGTGAGTTTCTCTAAAAAAACAACTCCTGTACGGTGATTTCACACCACTTACTTTACAGTGACGGAACACATCGTGAGGAATGTATGTCTGAGAAGTAGTTCAAAGACGTATGTAAAGTGCCTGAGACGGTGATAGAACTTCGTTAATAATCTTCGGTGAAAAGTGGGTGCTGTTATTGCAAGACTTCTGCCTACCTCTTCGGGGAATACAGGCGTGAACATATGTATGTAATTATGGTTTCTGAGAGGTAGCGTCGTGGTAGAAGCCTCTAGTGTCAAGCGGGCTGGAGCTTTTCCCGCTTATAGCATCAGCATTGCCTCTAACGTGGGAATGCTGCTAGCCTTCTTGGCATATTCCCAAAAGACGTTGTGAGTCTTTTGAAGTTTTAAGTATAAGTCGGTTTCCTTTCAAAATTATCATTCGTCAAAAGACTCGCGTTTTCTTAAAATCGCAGCAAAAAAAAGCGCAGCTTTGTATGGAATCAAAATAGTACCCTCTAAGGGCCGAAAGATGGCGCTGTTTCGATTCTATATAAATCTGCGTTTATGTCAGCGCGGGGACTTGTGACGGCGGCAGTGGAAAACTCGCACTAGGCCCTCAGAGAAAAATAAACCCAAAAAATTACAACTGCGCATTCAAACCTTTTCCGTCCCTTTTATTTAACGTGGAAAATCCATAATGTTAGTCAGACTCGCACCGACTAAACTCCACGGTGTTCCTCCTGGTCGTACATTAATTGCTTCATTCCTGCACCTCTTTGAAACTATCGTCTAGGGGCCATCAGTAAGTATTACTACATAAACAACCCCTTTAAGCAACGCCCACTAAAGTATCATTGCTCCTCACTTACAACAGGCGTCTAGAGAACACTTACTCGGGTTAACCGGAGTTCGTTGGCATGTGTAACTTTATCCATCGTTCCTATGGGATTACAGTCACGCTACGTTGTCTGTACATATCTTAATAAACAGTTGTGGATCAAGGTAAAATATAACATAATATTACCTACTAAAATTAAGTAAAGTAAGGTTGGTTACTATTTTTTTTGGCATAAAAATATCGTCAAATTTAGTCATCATTATTTATTTAAGAGCTAGGCTCTTGTCGGTGAAGCGATTGCCAACCCTCTCTGTTGTCCGCTAACACTTTGACTTCCGTGTACGACATGACGCTGACTTGTTTCTTCAGCTGTTCTGTGTAACTAATCCTTGGTCTCCCTCTTCTTCGCTTTCCTTCTATCTGCCCTTCTATGATGTTTCATGAAAGCGTCATGTATTAGATGTCCATTAAAGTTAATAGTAATGTAAATTGTTAATTATATATCAAAACATGTAGTCTATTGTATTAGTGATAATAACTAGTATGGTATGTGTTATCTATATTACTTGTCTATGGTGTAATGTTTGAAATAAAGTTGTTGTGTGTGTGTGTGCGTAGTTCAACGTAAGCTCAACTCTGTTGTTTCATTTAATTAATAGGTTATGGGCCCAGATTTTACATCCGTGAAGCTAATTGTGAAGTGATTGTGTCAATCAATTGCAGTTCGATAGTATATCGGATAATCAGGTGGATCTCTGCTGTACATACGTGTATACTAGAGTACATACTCATAGCCCTTTTGAACATAAAATCGTATACGTACTCACACGATTCTATTACGATGATAGTCGACTTTTGTCATCTCATTACATAGGACAATTCAATCGTAAAATCTCGAGAGTTGAAGAAAGAGTTTACGACACGTCTATAAAGCAGAAGCTGTGGTTTTATCTTTAGGTTCGGGGTCGTATTTGAAATTGTGCGATTTTTATACGACTTTTTCTACTCTTGACCTCGTGAGAGGAGCTTGTGGCACCCTATCTAAGCCTGTAGTTGGATTGAAAATAAAAAAAATATTAAGTGAAATCATAAAAATACCAACTATGTTCAATATTTTTCGTATCAAATTGAGAAAAATTCCATAAATTATAAATTAAAATCAGAGGGGAAAAGAGCCTGACAGCCTCGGAGAGCACGTTAAGCCGTCGGCCCCGGTTGCCAATTGAATATCTTTGGCAATTGTTACAGGTCAGTCGGAGGCCTAAGTCTGACAACTGGTTTGCAGATTACCGATTTTCCTCGCAAAGGGGTTATACAGGTCAGATGGCAGTCGTTTCGTATAAAAATCTGGTGTACAGTCGCAACAGGTTGAATCAAGTGCCAACAATATATGGGATAAGGCCAGGAAGATTGAGAGACTTCCTGTACATGGAACTCATTACCGAACTCAATTTTCAACTCCCTACAGGGTACACACAATAATAATACCATAAAATAAAATTCAAATATGACCACGTCATCCCAGAAGGGTCTCCGAAGGGGTAAACAGAAATGTTTTAATAATAGGTATGCAACACTTTCTGTTATTGGACTTGTAATTAAATAATTATTAATACTCAATAATATTTTTAATCAACAATATTTGTACAACATTTAACTAAAACCATCAATATAAGCACTTATATTCTAGTAATAAATTATTAATTCAATAAATAAAATTCTTAAAATAACGTCATCAGTCGTCATCAAAAATTACAATACACACTTAAAATTATTAAAAAGTATAAAATTATATAAATAATAAATATTAATAGTAAAAATAATAGGCTGACATAATGTGACAAATTATAAAAAAAATGAAGTACTATACTTTTAACTCTATGGAGTACGAATTTACAACATTGCGTATTATATTTAACTTGACGTTATATGACAATGAAAGAACCATCCAAAAAATATAAATGAATATTTCTCAACAACAAACAATTAAATTATTTTATTTATCGCCGCATAATGCATTATGATAAATCAAATAATTTAATTATACGTAGTTTTATCGACCTAGGTGCACTGGAACTGTTTTCATGGGCTTATATATTTTTTGTGGTGTATATTATATTACCTGAACATTTCTTAACAACTAACAATTAAATTATTTGATTTATCGCCGCATAATGTATTATGCCACATTAAATCAAATTTATTCCTTCAGATACATACTTTAAAAGTTTGAAGGACCCGCCATTTAATTAAATAAGAATACATGTTCAAAACAGATTGATTAAAAATGGCATAAGATGTTTACAAACAAAAATAAACAAATTACGGAAAAATATTATATCTGTCTGTCTGGTTACTCCGGCTATTGTCTGAAATGGTTGGATCGATTTAACGGGACTTTCTCTGAAGATGGCTGCTGTTACAACGAATAACTTAAGCTAAGTAAAGACATTAGTTCCGCGAAATAAAGCCAGCCATGTAATTAACACTAAAAACCACCTGTAGACAAAGTAACATTATACTCACGCTACGCTAGTAGAAACAATACAAAATGTACGGGAATGACATATGCCACGTGACTGATTTATGTCATTTCCATACATTTTTTATCGTTAGCGTTAGCGCAAGCGCGAGAGAACGTTACATTGTCTAGGCCTACAGGTCAGATCACCGTTCGTAATAAATAAAATAAATCAAGTTATGCCACATTGCCAGGCGCAGTGATATACACAGGCGCCGACGTAGGTCTATGTTTAGGTATAGAGTACGCTCTGTTTGACGGCCAGTCCTTGCCGTACCCACCACCTCCTGAGGAATAGGCATAGCTGTTCCCGTAGTCAGCACTGTAGTCATTAGTGTCACTGCTTCCGAAGAATGAGTAGTGCGGCATTGGGTGGTGCTGCTGGAAGAAAATAAATTATAAGTTAATTGCTCACTCTTTTTTAGATTCTCATTGCTTCTTCTCATGCAAATTTTACCAACGTTCAGAGTTTTGTGATGTATGACGCGTCTCCTTTAGACATTAGATTTATAGTTTATCCAGACAGTAAATGACAATCTAACAGGGACCTGCCCTCATCGGTTTAAAAACAGAGCGGTGTCAAGAACTTCTAAGCTTTGACGTTTCATTTTGTGATACCAAAATTCAGCGTCAAAGCTAAGCAGTTAATATGACGTCACTAATATAACGATGATAGTAGACCCCCATGTACATGCTATACATTAGTCTACACGAGATGTTACCAGGCATAATACGAATTACTTCTCAGACATAATATACTGATTTCACCACGGTATTTTCCTTCACTGTAAATCTCGTAGAGAGAAATTAAGAAAATTCCATTGGTATCTACAAACTGGGACCCAACCATGAGCTCTTATTGCAATGATAATTCAGTGGTGCGAAAGTGACAGATGTATACACGTTACATACATCTGTCTCATAAATGAGTGAAACTATCATGGCAATAAGAGCTCATGGTAAGGCCCCTGGTGTGATTTGAACTTGCTTGCAATTGACTATAGAAGCCACTCGACCACAGCAAAATATTTAAAGGTAATACCAATTATTGATAAGGTTATAGCAATCGACATTTTAACATGCGCATACAGCTCTAAGTGCTAGGATTAGGCCTGTTCCGTGTGGTAGCAGTTCAGTATTATCTTTAAAAGCTCACTACACGTCGAGTGGTGATAAAATATATCTATGTTTTCATACATTACATTACGTTGTTATTCAAACTCATTTCCGTTTGAACTTGGTCTCAGTTTCATGTTGATATCATAAATCCGGATATATAGGTGCATGACCACGGCTGTATTCCCCCAAGGGGTAGGCAGAGGTGTTGTAATAACAACAGTTCTTACCAGTAAAAGCAACCTTCCGAACCTTGCGGTAACATGTGTAATCCTGTGTAATTGTGTCATTCTAACGATTTGAAAGTACTTTGTATAAAGTCTAATCGAATGAAGATATTTTTGAGTTTGAGTTTGAGTTTGAGATATCTTGATTGCCATTGGGGTTGACTGCTTTTGTCTATAGAACCAGTATTTCCCGGGAATCAATCATCTTCATTTTGCCATAATACCTTCTCGTAATACCTATTACAGATATTGTCCCTAATTGCTTTTGTCCCAAAGCACCCTTTCCTTCGATGTGTTAATGCAATAACGTGCAAACGAATGATTTTATCCTAAAACCTTGTTAACATACGCATTCTGGCTAAAAGCGATTGTAAATACACTTCTAAAGGTAAAAGTGTTGGGGTGACACCTCAGTTCAAAATATGAATATTTTGTTTTTTGAATCTGTACTGAAATGGTTGGAAGATTTGATTTGTAAGATTTGCATGAAATACAATTGATTTGAAAAGGGTTTCTTCTTACACTCATAACTCCTCTCAAAATATATTTATTTGATTAGAATTTAATAATAACACTTCAATAATACTTTCAAATCGTCAAAACGACATCATTATACAGGATTATAAAAATGTTACCGGCGGGTTCAAAGGTTGTTTTTACTGAGGAGAACCCGGTAAAGAACCAAGAAAATTTCCTTTAAAAAAAAAGTGTTTACCATTTTGGCCCAAAGTCGTAAAGACCAAAATACAACATGAAAAACATTTTGTCAAAGTATAATGAAATAAATTTATTTTTAGACTTGAGTAGAGCTACCTGACAACTGAGTACCCCTTTAAAAATATTATAAGTATTTACCAACGTGTCGCAAAGTTCAAAGACCCAAAGTTTGAAAGCACTGGGAATAAATCAGATTTACTCGTAATTTTATTTACCCCCATTAATTTTGACATTTCCACAATAATCCACGCCGTCTCTCCCCGCTCCATTTAACCCGGTAATAGACCCACTGTTCACCTCGAGGGATATTGTACCCAGTCACCCGAGACCAGGTGGATAATATCAAGAAGTTTCCAGGTATCCCAAATTGATTTCGAATTCTCACAATCAACTCTATTTGAAGTCACAGCCTAACGGATGAATAAAGAAGTAGGTAAGCTATCGCCTTTTCAAAAGGGATTTCTTCCCAATGATAAGCAATATCTACCTACGTTAAGAAATGACATGACATTGGCATAACAATCTAGCCTCATTTCAGAGTAATAATCTTAGAATTTGACTTAAACTGCCAACAAGAGATTTATTAAGATTTTTCTTACAGTCTATTAATTGAAGACACACTTCACTAAACTTAAAAAGTTTTATTCTTTTCAAACGTCTCTTGGCGTTTTAGCGTGGCCCAAAGTGTTTTGATACATTCTCGTAGGCGGGTTGTAACTGAAGTCCAAAGATAGGGGATCAACACATTTAGAGCCACTCTATACTCAAACTGAAGTTTTACGGTGAAGAAAATATCATTAGGAACCTGCATTATTTTTCTGAGAAAAAAATGCTAAGCATATACTATAATGCCGTGGAATCACCGTCTGTCAAGTACTCTTAATCATCTTCATATTGTAGCCTTCTTGTACCAGTGCGGGGACCCTTCTGGGATAGCATTTTTTTTTTAATACTGAAGATGAATTTAGGTATTTAATTTCAAGTAAATGCGGATCTGTCGTTAAACGCTTTATGCCTGACCGCACTAGGTAGTCTAAGCTTTCTATTTTTCAATACTAAGGTAATCACTAGAAAGTCACTTTTTCCAAACTTTTACTTTTGTTAACATTTTGATATATTTAATACTGACTTTAGACTCACATGAATTAAAAACATGCGTTATTTTTTAGCGTGATGAGCAAGAGCTTCTAATAGACGCCTGCTATGCAAGATTAACATCTTGCAATGCAGGTTCAAATCCTGTCTGTACCAATGCGTTTGTCTAATATTTATAGACATAGTTCACACTAACTCCCGTATTACAGAAAGTAGCCTAAGAAACTCTTTAACTAATAAGTAACTCTATTGTCTTAATCACAGTCATAAAGTCTGTCGGAAAAATTTTTGGTCTTTTTTGGCCTTAAATGTAAACAGTAGGCTACAGAAGGGAAGGAAAATTTTCGATGTAACTGCACGGTTTGCAAAGGCCGTGGGTTTGAGTCCCTCATGTTTGTATTTTTCTAAACATTTCTGAGACTAACGAAACCTATAGTTTATCAGTCGTATAAAGGCTTCTTCCCATTTTCGTGCTTTTTTGTGTGATGTGACTAAGCATTATTTGAGAAACTTATAAATACCTTGCAAGCCTTCAGAGTGCTGAGTAGACTGGGCAATAGCAGTGCTGCGATGAGTAGCAGTTTCTTGATCAGCAGCACTGAGAGGAGAATGGGGATGAGTAGAAATTTCATCTTCATCGTCGCCATCAGTGTTATGAGAGGGATCACGATTGCTAGTTTCTTCTTCTTCCCTCTGGCTGGAACATTAAGAAACAGGGTTTAATGCTATGTTTATTAGCACTGATTGGGTGTGGTATTGCTGCCAGCAATCTTGGCACAATCCCCAGGTGCAATTTGGTTCAAGTTTTCTAATTGTTTCTAGTATTAACGCAGCATTACATAATGATGTTGCGTTATTCCGTAACTTACATTTCCAAATTCCGAAAACCTAATTGTAATAATAATATTTTATGATAAATGATTTTATTTTATGAAAATTTATTAAGGTATTGTATTATTGTTGTATCCGTTGTCTGGTACCCATGGCACAAACTTTGCTTAGTTTGGGACTAGATAGCGATATGACATGGCATGTACTTATGATGGTCACGCGGTTTCACCCGCGTAGTTCCCGTGGGAGTACAGGGATAAAATATAGCCTATGTTACTTGCTGATGATGTAGCTATCCATTGCTGCAAAAAAATTCAAGGTCTGTCAAGTAGTTTCGCAGCCTATTCAGGCTATATATATACTATACTTGACAGACCAAAAAAAAACAATAAAATATTTTCTCTTTATAATATTAGTGTAGATAAATGTTTTTTTTTTTGATGTATGGCGCAAGGAGATTAGTAACATGCCCAGTATCCCCACAAACTCGTAACAGCTGTACCTAAGAATTAAAATAGACGTTCCTACTATTACAAGGTATCGCAAACCTTACAATTTAGCATAATACCTAAAGTAATCTAAAAGCGATTTGTCTGAATCAAAAATGTGTCTGGCTAAAGTGCATAGTCATGTCAAATATTGCCCAAAACCACACGACTGTGGTTACTTTCGTTTGCACATTTGTGAATATTATATTTCACTAGCTGAGCCTCGCGGTTTCACCCGCGTAGATTTAGTTTCATGCTTCATGTTGCGGAACCCTAATATCTATACAGATAAATAAAATTGAAGTGTCTGTTTGTAATTCCAAAATAACAGATTGTCACTAATTGCATATGAAAGTATACACGGTACTGACACTGAAAAACCAAGATTAAATTTTTTTATCTGTCTGTCAGTCTCTCCGTCCGTCTGTCTGTCTGTCTGTCTGTCTGTCTGTCTGTTTGTTCCAAGTAATCTCTGAAACGGCTGGATTTTAACGGGACTTTCACTGGCAGGTAGCTGATGTTCCAAGGAGTAACTTAGGCTACTTTTATTTATTAAAAATATTAAGGTTCCGCGACCATAAGGATGAAACTAAATCTACGCGGGTGAAACCGCGGGGCACAGCTAGTTTTTAATAAATAAAAGTAGCTTAAGTTTTCATCGCCTCACAGCTCGAAATTTCAAAAACGCTAGAACAAATGTTCAATTATATCTTATCAAGTGCTTAAATATAAAGTTCATGGTTTTATCTTTTAAAATTAAGATACAAACTTTCATCCCCTATTTCAACCTCTTCATCCCTTTTTTTCGCAATAAAAGGTAGCCTATGTCCTTTCTCAGGATCTCAAGATTGTCTGTGCCAAATTTCATCAAAATCGGTTGAGAGGTTTATGCGGGAAAGCGTAACAGACAGAGTTACTTTCGCATTTATAATATTAGTAGGGATTGGCATATTAGGAGTCATAAATTAAGCTTATTCTATATCTGTAAAGCTACAGATAAATAAAATTTAAGTGTCTGTATGTAATTCCTTATTATCAGCTTTTCACTAAATGCATATGTTAGAATATACGGTATATTCAAGTAAAAAATTAAAATAATAATTCTCTCTGCCTGTCTGTCTGTCCGTTTGTTCCGACTAATCTCCAAAACGACTGGACCGATTCAAACGAGGCTTTCACTGGAAGATAGCTAATGTAACAGGATTTTATTTAACAAAAATATGAGGGTTTCGCGGGCCACTTATGAAATTCAGTATACGCAGGTGGAACTACGTGGCACAGATAATTACGACATAATACCAATGCATATTTGATTGTTGTAAAATTCTTCATTTAATATTCTCAAAGCATTTTATAATCTTCTGTGGATTATTTATCCTTTCAACCTAAAGTCAAAACATCAGTCACGGACATTCTGAAGAGCCGTTCGTAAATTAAGCAGGCTTTTCCTAGACAAGGGCCACATCTGTTTCACTTTAGTAAGGGTAACATGCAAATTTCTGGGTTAATCTATGCCTCGGATCATAGAAAGGAGATAGATGTGGTATATCGATATGATTCGTGATGCTACGGTAAATTCACTTAGATTTACTAGCCAGAACCATGATAGTGTCGCTACATCTATATCTATACATCTATACATATACAGATAAATAAAATAGAAGTGTCTGTTTGTAATTTCAAAATTACAGCTTTTTACTAAATGAATATGAAAGTATATACGCTACTGACACTAAAAAACCAAGTTTTAAAATTTTTATCAGTCTGTCTGTCTGTCTGTTTGTTCCGGGTAATCTCTGAAACGGCCGGATCGATTTTAACGGGACTTTCACAGGTAGCTGACTTTTCAAGGAGTAACTTAGGCGACTTTAATTTATTAAAAATATTAGGGTTCCGCGACAATAAGGATGAAATTAAATTCCACAGGTCACCCATGAATTAAGCCTTTGCGGGTGAAACCGCGGGGCACAGCTAGTTTAGTTACATATGGCTTAACAGAGCATACATTTTTCTTTTATGCCTGTTTTTATAATTTCATGGATGACCTGTGGAACCCTAATGTTTTTTTATATAAAGCCTAAAGCTCCTTGTAATATTAGCTATCCTCCAGTGAAAGTCCCGTTAAAATCGGTCCCGCCGTTCAGAGACTAGCTGCTGGGACAACCAGACAAATATAATTATTTTTAAATTGTTTTTTTTTATGTGAGTTCTTAAGTTTATAGCGGTGTGTATGAGGATTCGTGGTCACGCTTCGATATTAATGCATGACTCAGTAACATTTATAACTTCGATATAAAGTCCAATAAAAAAACCTCACTATTTTGAACGTGGAATTTGTATTTCTTTATCCTAAAATACGGCACGTCCATAGATTCTTCGTTCCGAGTAAACGCCCTAAACCCATTTCACACAAAATTTCAAATAGTCAAATCTAATCGTTTGTGGATAGATCACGAATTTGCTCCAATTCTCTAAAGTGACCCCTAATTATTAGCTGTAAATGCAAACGATATGATTCCATTAAAATTGTGATTGTTTCCGCTAACGAGTATTGAGATATTTGGGTCGAAACGTGGGATTCGACCTGTAATTTGTAAGCAGATGCTTACCGAAACTAATTGCCATGTCATTGAATTGTTAATTTGAATTGAAGTAAAAGTGAACTAAATAATTGTACCTATTAAAAAACAACGTACAATGAACCATCTTACTTCTTATAGTAGTATGGTAAGAGCCGTGGTGGCAGAGGGATTTTAGCAGTCGTCTGCTACGCAAACCACGCAAGTTCGAATCCCAGCGGTCTATACCAAACACTTTCTAAAGAATTTCTCAAGACTAATATGAAGTTATTTCACCTCACGTGCTTTACGGCGAAGGAAAACATCGTGAGGAAACCTGCATATGTCTGAGACGTAATTCAATGCCGTATGTATAGTGCCTGAGAGGGCGTTCACCCTGTCATGTTGGCACTTACTCACTCATATTCGATGTAATGTGGGTGTTGTTGTTACAACACCTGTGCTTACTACTTCGGGGACCCTTCTAAGATCACTAGAAGCGATACGATCAAACAAACGTGACCACGATCCTTAGAAATCAGGGACCGATTTATGTATAATTCAATCAAAAAGTTTCTTGGGCTGTTCTCAGTAAAAGCAACCTCAAAACCCGGTGTAAAAACTTATAATTCCTCATAATAATGTCATTCCGACAATTTGTGGCTTTGTTAAAGGCTAATCGGATAATATGGATCGAATATAATTTGCTTACAAGAATATAAAGGCTTCGAACAGTAGCGAAAACTTTTCTAGATTCTGCCTTATCTATGGCCGATCTTACTTCTACTTAGATGTTATTTATATTGAGGTACAAAAAGGAAATCCTTTGATGCTTAAACCTGACTTAATTTAAAGTTAAGTCCATAATTATGTATTGAGAGAAGATATCATCACTCAATATTTTCCGTTAATTTAGAAACGTTAGGTAATATTAACATAATAATTTATTTTTTCTTAAATACTAGTATTTAAGAAAAGATTATTAATGAATGTTACAACTACGTACCTTGTACATTTTTTTTAAATTATATAATTTAGAATAAGAGCGGTGGTTGCAGTGGTGTTTGGATAGTCACCTATTACACATGCGACGCAAGTTCACATCACAAACATCGTGAGGAAACCTGACTGTGAAATAATTCATTGACGCATGTATAATATTTAAAACGGTGATGGACTCACCCTCTATCACGTTGGCACTCAATCAACTTCGGTGAAATGTGTTGTTATTACTTTCTGGGATGACGCGAGCATATTTTTATTAATTAATATTTTTATATTATATTCAAGTAGGTATTTAAACCCGGAATAAGCGTACCAAAACAAAACACCATCTGCGAAACCGAAACAAAACCAAAAACACCCAAATTAGCATTTGAAAGACTATTTTATGGAATTGAAGACGCCTTATCATTCCAAGTCGTAAAGTGCCATCGCGTTATTTTAAAGGGACTATTTAAATTCGTTGGATTGTAATTTAATTGATTATTCAAATTAACCATTAACTTAGGGGACGAACAGCCAACTGAATTTAATTCTGTATAAGTTTTGAATTCGTTTAGGGTCTTATAAATCTTGCTCTACCTAATAGAGGGTGTGATTTGAGAACATTTTACTTTGTCCTTTTTTTTGTAGCCTATCATAGCCGTAGTGGCCTTGGGTTTTGAATTGTCGCCTGCTACGCAAGCGATGCAAGTTCAAATCCTAATGGGGCCTGTGCCAATGAGTTTTCTTCAAAACTTATATAATATATACTAATGCCAGAAATGGCTATAGACTCACCATCTGTCACATTAGCATCTTCGGTGAGAAGTGCCCAGATACACTCGTTATGATTGCCCATACCGTTAAGATTGTGGTATGACATTACTGAACTTAAGTTTTTAGAAAAATACTCCTTAAACCACTCGATCACTGTAGTTCTAGTTATACACAAACACTCAAAATGTAAGAACTATTTAAAAATTCGCACAAAAAATAAAGGTGTCCAACTCATTGGTATGGACTAAGTTCTGAGTGACGTTAGTAAGTATTACGACGTCATTTGGGTTCACCCAAAACAAGATCTTGTTGTAGATCCTTAAAACTATACATCTATATCTATACAGATAAATACCAACAATTGAAGTGTCTGTTTGTACTTCCAAAATAACAGCTTTTCACTAAATGCATATGAAAGTATATACGATACTGACATAGTATAACACTGACAGATAGCTAATGTTACAAAGAGTAACTTAGGCTTTTATTTAAAAAAAAGTATTAGGTTTTCGCGGGACACCCATTAAACTAACTCTATGCGGGTGAAACCGCGGGGCACAGCTAGTATGAAATAAAACTTACAAGCATAAAATGTTGTATTTAAAATACTCGGGATTTCCTGGAGACAGTCATTCACTCCGACAACTATACATTTATTTCTTGTTAAAAAAAGGGAGCGTCGTTTTAAAAAACGCGAACGCTTGGGTGGATGCGAATGTCTAGCAGTGGCTTTAGTGTCTATTTATCTTTAACCGAATGAGAAAGTTTTCATCAACATTAATATTCAATCTATCCCTGCATCATAGAGAATAACAAAATTATATTATACTCAAACGAGAATCTGCAATTATATTTTTATTATAGTCATGACTGATCTTTTCAGATAACACGATTGTTGCGTTTGTTCACGAGTGTTCGCGTGAATTGATCAGATTGTCTGTTCATCATAGTTACATACCTTACATTTGCACACGTAAAGATAACTACCTTTTACACTTTCTTCTGACGACTTCAATTTTATTCTATTTAAAGAATAGCTGTGCCCCGTGGTTCCACCCGCGTAGATTTAGTTTCATCCTTATTGTCGCGGAACCGTAATATTTTTTATAACTAAAAGTTGATACATCAGCTACCTACCAGTGAAAGTCCTGTTAAAATCGGCCCAGCCGTTGCAGAGATTGCCCGGAACAAACAGACAGACAGACAGAGATTTTTTTTTAAACTTGGTTTTTTAGTGTCAGTAGCGTGTATACTTCCATACGCATTTAGTGAAAAACTGTTATTTTGGAATTACAAACAGACACTTCATTTTATTTATCTGTATGTATAGAAGATGTATAGATGAAACGAATATTCTTATTGAAGAAGACCTATTTATTTGTCAATTCTATTAATCATAACCTAAAAATAGCTAAGTATTTACAACTATCAACTCTTACATCAAAGTGGCTTTGGAATACTCTGATAGTTTATGTTGATTGAGTTATCTGTTCTAGACAAGTATTTAAATATCAATGTTACTGTTTAGTTCTCCTTATCAATTGTCTGCAATTGTTCTAAATTTATGTTCTGAATATAACTAGCGAACCGGAGTTACTATAAATTGTTCTGGAACTAAAATTATAGGTAGTAGTTTGGGAAATTTCTAAATACGTGATCAGCCTTGCCGTGACACCCCTTCCTACAGTTTTCCGAGGCACGTAGGGAACTCGGGCGGTCACCCATCCAACTACTGGCTAGGCGTATGGTTGCTTAAATTCGCTGATCGAATCATATACGCAATAGCAACTGTGCCACGAGCTCCTCCTAAACAAATATGAAGTGTTAATTGCTTTAGTTTTGCGTGTAAACAGTTACCTTTGCAGTAAACGGTTAGTGTATTTGTTAAAGTAATTGAAGGTTGTTTGGATTCCTTATAGGCTTCCACGCAACAGGGACCTTCGCAAACAAACATTTCAAACAAAACTGGTAAACATTTGACACCTGGGGGTCTACCATCATTGGTTTTGAAAATGAAAATGAAAAATATTTATTCAGTTTAGGGCCTGGTAAGGCACTTATGAATATCGAGTATTTACCACCACAACACACAAATCACCCCAGTTTAACGCGTTCACTTGTAACGACGCATCTGGGCGTCCAACTGTGAATTTACGAAGATGATGCGATGGTAGCGGTGAATAAGTAGAACTTATTAAGAACTTCTGAGCGTTGACGTTTCATTTTGGTACCGTAAAATTTAAAGTCAAAGCTAAGAAGTTCGTAATACGCACTACTTAAATGAAAATTGTTGGCCCCTTGGTAACATTTGACATCTATCGGGTAATATTTGACACCTAGGAGGTAACATTTGACACCTAGGGGGTAACATTTGATACCTTTCTTTTTTGCATCCAAGATCCAAGATCCAAGATTGATCCAAAATTCTTGGATGTCGTGTTTATAATATATGCGGTACCTTAAATTATTGTCAAGGATATTGTGACAAAAAATATACATGTCTATGGACACCTTAGACTGTGTTAAAGCAATGTATAAACAAGAAACATTTTTTATTAAGAAAGGTTCATTCAACATTTTCCTCGTAAGCAAACAATTGACGACCAAAATAAATGACTATTCATGTTTGGAATTGCTTTTGCTCAATGGAGCTTAAAGCGAGTTATTCAGGTAATACACAGTAACGATGTTTACGGGCAATTAGCGAATTCTATTTATAGGTAATCTGTCTTTGAATGAAATTTTCTTAAGGGCACTTGACAAATTCTATAAAGAAGAGGTTACGTTTCATCTGTAAATATGTATCGCCTGTATGTTTTGTCAAAAACTTTTAAGATAATTGAAATATCCAAAAAATATTTTACTATACAAAATTATCAGTTTAATGATCCAAATTAAATAAAAAAAATGCAAAAAAATATTGATACTTTTGAACGTAAGGTATGATTACCAAATTATAATTTTTTTTGAGTGGCATTAAATATTAATCCATTTTGTTTGTATTTTTTTCAATGAGAATTTGTTTGGAAATAACTAGGCCCTTTTCTGTACTCAAATGGCAAAATACTATCATTATAATTTTCCAAAAATAATTGCTGCAAAAACTTACCATCATCATTAACGTCCTCATCTTCAACAGTCCTCGCACCTTCAGGAAGATTTACTTTCAATCCTTTAGCCCTAAAGTATTCTTGAACAATTTTCATAAAATACTTAGCCAATTCCGACCACTCGGACAGAAAACTTCTAGACTCAGTAATAGCATCATCTTTCTTAATATCTTTGAGTTCTTCTATTGTCTCCGCATCCAAAGGTACGAAACTTATCATGTTACTGGCTTTTATAGTCTCGTTACTATTTAAGGAGTTACCGAAGATAGTTTTCTGAGCTATTTTTATAGCTTTATACTTGATACATGATAACGCTTCGCCTTTTATCAAACATCCGTCCTTGACGTAGCGCAAGTATCCGTCTTCGAGTGATGTGATGCCTTGTAGTGCTAGTATCAAGATTGTTATATTGAGACAGAAATTCATCGTTGAGGTTGAGTACCTGTTGACAAAATGAAACAGAAAATTATTTTTTTATGTGTTAAGATATAACTAGAGCTCTCGTTCTTTGGAGCTGCCCGATTGTACCTCCACCTTACAGAAGATAGCAATCAAATATGCTATGTGAGTAGTGTTTATGAATGTACGATTTAATCAAGATTACCGATTTTCCTCGTAATCTAGGGCACGAAGGTCAGATGGCAGTCGTTTCGTATAAAAATCAGGTGATCGGCCACATCGGGTTGAATCAAGTGCGGTCGGCACCAATAATGTAAGGGAGATGAAGAGTGCCAACCCCCACGATGGAGCAAACGTTCTGATTTAATAAAAAAATTCTACATTCCATACTGCTTAGTAAGTTTATTATATACTGAGACTGCAAGACACTGGGATATTAGATTATGTCGACAGAAACTGTCAGCTGTTGACATAAATAAGACAAAATGCGCGTCACATACATTTTCCGAGTAAATTAGTATTTACGCGGATACAACGCACACCACTTATCCCATGACTTTCTACTTAAATGATGGAATTATATATTTTCATTCAGCCTTGCTCGCGAGCTTGCGTGCGTTTTTAGATAATTATCTGTTACATTTCAAAAGAAAAGTGTTATAGATAACTATATCATTACTTTACAACTTAACTGCCTCGTTGGTCTAGTGGTTAGTAGGTTCGCCTGCCGATCAGGCCGATTCGGACTATGAGAATGAGGGAATAAAGAGTGCACCTGTGTTTGCGCACACACTTGTGCACTATAATATCTCCTGCGTACATGGCTAATCCCCGTTGAGATTAACCGCTGTAACCGAAATTCGGTAGGAGATCATTATTACTTTACAACTTGCTAACACTAGCGACACACCGCTCGCTTCACTTCGAGTTTTTGTAAGACATTTCTCGACACTACAATTTATCGACTCGACCATTTTCCTGATACTGGGTATTTTGTATGAATTATTGAAGCCATTTTTTGTGAATAACTTAGGAAATTAAAAATAAAGAATTATCTTATCTTAGTCGTAGCAATATTGGGTGGTTTCCCGGAACAACGACGACCCTTTGAATCTTTTGTGTCGCCCTTGCCCTTATGCTCTACGTACCTGACTCTTCAAATACTCCCTGAACCAGTCGGCAGATCCTTTTGCTTGCAGTTACAAACAGACACTTCAATTTTATTTATCTCTATAGAACTGTATTTAGATAAATATAAAATGATCAATAACTTGAAAATGGTTGGGTTTTTTCTGTGGGTTATAATGAAAATGATTTATTCAGTTTAGACCCTGATAAGGCACTTATGAATGTCGAGGAATTTACCACTATAAGGGGTCATTAGCTTGGAAATGACCTCCCCTACATATCCTTAGCAGATTGCGGTAAAATCTACCACCTGTCAGAATTTCGGCCTTAATATTTGCTTATTGACATTGAAATTTTAAAGATGTTAATCTGGTGCATAACAACCGTACATATGTTTCTCACAACCTTTGTTCCATATCTCATTTCGAGGGTAGCAGTATGTGGTTATCAAACACCAACCCAGGTCCAGTATACGTTAAGCCATCGGTCCCAGTTGCCAATTTGAACATCCTTGTCAAAATGTCAGTCGAAAGTCTAAGTAAGTTTGACGGCAAGCTCAACTCAGATTACCAAATTTTCCCTGCAAAATGGCAAAAATTTTGCTCCACCCTTAATATATTTGTAGGATAATGACAGACCGGTGTATGCAGAAAATAAATCATTGAAAAGGCAATGATTTTTATATCGTCTGCAATTTTTTGACGTGGAGATTAAATTCATCTCATATTTTGTTCTTCATTGAATTTAGCTTGAATACTAAACGTTTCACTCGTACAAGTCTTAACAATCCACAAAATAAAATATGACAAAATCATTCTATTCATGCAGCAACATTTTTGGTTGATAAAATCTAATTAATCCTTTTGGACGCTTTCCGTATTTCCGTTGCTGAACGACGACAGCAAAGCTGATGCGATCCCCGTTCCAGTAAAATATGGTAACTGTTGTGAATATTCATTTTACTCCTATGTGTTGAGCCATTTCGTTAGGGTTGACGACGATGACATTTTTTGAGTAATGTGTTTTGGCAATTGTTTTTTGAAGGTTTTTTTACAATTTTATTTGCAGAATGTTGATGAATATTGATGAAGTTTATCATTGTTTAGTTTTTCGTTATTTTTTCGGAAATTTATAAGTTGCAAAGATCTCACGAATAGGTACTAATCGTGTCATTCATTAAGTTACATTACCTCTAAACAGTCAATACAGTCTTAGTTCGGTTAAAAGCCTTACTTAAGTTAGTTTGTAATTATTATTTGCGAAAATTTTGTATTAATGTAATTTATGGTTCAATAAATAATAATATTCGCTTCTAAGACTAATCGATAAACTGACTAGAAACTATGTCATAGTCAGATAATATTAAAATTTCCAATGTTTTCGTATAAATTTGCTAAGATTACACCTGCCTTTTTTGGCTTTAAAAGCAAGCCTGGTTACTATAATTCCCACAATATAATGAGTACTAGCTTAACAGCTGATGATGCACGTTTTTGAAAAAAGTAAAACGTGCTTGTGGTTTTAGAAACTTGCCTAGGTATTGAGTAGAAATCTTAATTTAAATGGCATTTCACTTACAAAACATCACGTATTATCTGTAAAACGAGATATTTCTTAATAAAAAACATACACACTTTTCACAAAATATGATTAAGTACCAACGTGACAGGTGGGTCTATCACCGTGTTAGGCACTATATACGTAATATAAAACGAATATAATTCTCAGACATATCCTGGTTTCCTCACCATGTTTTCCTTCACCGTAAAGCACGTAGTGAGAAAGCACATAAGATTTTTGAAAAAAAAAAACATTCGTGCTTCGCTGGGATTAGAACTTGCGTCGCTTACGTAGCATGCGACTTTTCAAACCACTTCACTTGAGGCTAGTGTTATTGTATGTGCAAGCAAACAAGGATTTTATCTTTATATTGCCAACCCTATCACATTCAGAAGTACAAAGGAGGCACCGACTTTAGTAATATGTAGCATGTAATTAAATTTAACAGACGTATGTTGTATGAACACTCAATTAAGAGATTATATGGAAACGTGTATTAATTGAGATAACCCGAGTTGAGAATTTTGAATTTTATGCCTTAACCACCCACTCTCGTTTCACTACAGATTAACATATTTTAAGGCGGTACAGAGTGCCTAGTGCGATTTTTTCACTGCCGCCGTCACAAGTCACCGCGTCTAAGTTAACGCAGATTTGTATGGGATCGAAACAGCGCCTCTGTCGGCCTAAAGATGACACTATTGTGAGCCCATAGAAATCTGCGTTTACGTCGACGTGGTGACTTGTGACGGCGATTTTAAGAAAACTCGCACTTGGCACTTAGGTTCAAAAATGGTCAGTTTCTGAGAGAAACAAAGATGCTTGCGAACTAGCTACAGCTTCCATTTTTTTACACAATAACTTCAACTTTTTATCTAGGTTCCTACCTGACAGAATCACGATTGGCCTGGGTAAATTGCAATAGCTTGACAGGTAATGATTTTTTTGACAAATACCATCTCACCTTAAGAAGGCTTTGCAAATTTTCTATATCTAAAGTAAATATAATAAAGAGGAAAGATGACAATGTATCTAACATTGTTTTTTTATTTGTTTGTTTTTTTGCATTGAATAGGCACCGAAACTACTTGACTGATCTTAAACATTCTTTCAACAATGGATAGCTACATCATCAGGGAGTAACATAGGCTATATTTTATCCCCGTACTCCCACGGGAACGGGAACTACACGGGTGAAACCGCGTGGATATGGATTTTTATTTATCGTAAAAACATCGGAGTTTATCTCCTAAATGTTAGTAAAAAATGTATTAACATAAGTAACGTTGTTGCGAAGAATGAAGCGTTCAAGCAGAAAAAAATATTTTGTATTGAAGTGGTGACTTCAAAATTTACTATTTAACTATACTTTAACTATTTTTTTTAAATAAAAGTACCCTAAGCTACTCCTTTAGCTAATGTTACAACATTAGCTATCTGGCAGTGAATGTCCCTTTAAAATCGGCCCAGCAGCAGACAGATATTTTTATAGAATATATTTTATTAAGTAAGAACTGTAGCTATATACTTTCATATTCATTTAGTGAAAAGCTGTTATTTTAAAATTACAAACAGACACTTCAATTTTATTTATCTGTATAGAATGTATTTAATATAGATCTATAGATGAAAACTTTAAAAAGTAACCTATAAACCCAACCACATTCGAAACGGTAATTCAAAAAAGCACTTCTAAAAACTTACTTTCAAAGTCACAAAACCGTTTAAAACCACAGCACTGCACTTTGTAACTATCTGCGTCGACGCAGCTTCAAGTCCAGCAGATCAATGCCAAGAAATGCTCCTGATTCGCTATTTAACTGATCTACTACTTATAGAGCGGATAATGCGAACGAAATCGTATCTCACTAACAAACGCCTGCGGTTTTGCTTCGGATAGATTTTGGTTTAAAAATCGTTTTGGATTTATAACTTTCTAGTTTCTAAGGTTGTTTTAAGGTAGGTAGGTACTGCAAGGCTTAACGTAAAGTAAGTAAGTGTAAAGATTTAGGCTTCGTTAATAAATTATAGATATAAAATCAAAATATATACAGTAATATAGAATTTTTTTACAGTAATAGTCGCCATAATACTTTATGTATAATTTTCAATTATACATACTTAGTATATACTTTAACTTAAATCTAGTACTAGGACAGTAATAGTTAATTTATATAATACCGGTATAATATAATATTTTGATATATTTTTAAAATATCGATACGATTTAAATATATATCGATTGTTTTTTTTTTTTTCCATACCTACAAAGTACCCTTTGTGGGCGAGTCTGACTCGCACTTTTTCGAAAAAGTTTAACTTTTTAAACAAAAACAGTATTATCAATTCAAAATGTGTCATATTTACATCTGCATTTTGATTGAAAATGCCACATCAAATTATTATAACCTTCACGTCGGTAATCCAATATCAGTAAAGATTTCCCCTCAGTATGGAATTTCACTTGCATTTTCCAAGTTTCTCAATAACCAAGGGTATCGTTCATAGTTCAATGGACGGGTGAAGTTACATTTTTAGTTCAGCTTGTATGAATTCACGATCATGAAAATGGTAAGCGTATAGCCGCTGTAAATTAACTTAAAATCCAATATTACTTTCGAAGATGTTCGTAAAAGTATATTTATGCAATAAATATAATTTTATGGAACCGTTGAACTAGAGTTTGAACGCTACATCTTCGATGTACAATAAATTATTAGGGACAAAATTGTCGGTATCTTATACTTATCAGTATAAGATACCGACAATTTTGTTCAATTGTATCGATATAGGTATCTTTAATTTGTGTTTAACTGCACTCATGAGATAGCTAGGTTTGCAAATTTTTTCCTATAACAATAAAAAAAATATTTCGACTAGAACACCTGATTTAAAAGTATAATTATTTTTATAACTAGCCGTACCACGCGGTTTTACCCGCGTAGATTTAGTTTCATGCTTTATTTGACGGAACCCTAATCATCATCTCCCTGGCCTTATCCCATATATTGTTGGGGTCGGCACTTAATTCAACCCGATGTGGCTGGTCACCTGATTTTTATACGAAGCGACTGCCATCTGACTTTCGTAACCCCTTTTTCGAGGACAATCGGCAATCTGGGTTAAACCAGTTGTCAGACTTTCTTAGGTCTCTGACTGACCTGTAACGATTGCCAAATATGTTAAATTGGCAACCGGGACCGACGGCTTAACGTGCTCTCCGAGGCACGGAGGGAACTCGGGCGGTCACCCATCCAACTACTGGCTAGGCGTATGGTTGCTTAACTTTGCTGATCGCATCATATGCGTAATAGCAACTGTGCCACGAGCCCCTTGTAAAGTATGAAAATTGGTTTTGCTGGTTTGGCCAAATCGGTTTGGTTACAATAACACCTGATTTAGTTCAATAAAATAGTGCGGTCTCTATAAAAATATCACAAATCATATCTAACCGAGTACTCATAAAAACATATTTTTACCGAACTACAAATATATGGAAAAGTTCATAATAAATAAACAGAAAATATGTGACTGCGAGTTCCTGTTACTTATCATAAATAACTTTTACCCTTCGTAAATATTTTGGTAAACATTTGATTTAATAGCAGTGGTACAAAGCAAAAGATTGGGCGATAATCTACACAGATAATTGAAGAAGTGTCTGTTTGTTATTCCAAATCAACAGCTTTTATACTAAATGTGTATGAAAGTCAATAGTGTAATTACATAATATGATATTATCAAAACAATTTTTGATTTTTTTCTCTATCTGTCTGTTTGTTTCGGCTAATCTCTGAAACGGCTCGAACGATTTTAACAGGACTTTCACTGGCAGATAGCTGATGTTACAATGACAATTTTTTTTTTTTAATTAGTCTTGTGGGTGAAACCGCGGGGGATAGCTAGACAACTAAACCACTCATCGGTTAAGCAAAGCCTATTAAGAAATTCTTAACATTGACATTTGATTTTACGGTCCGAAAATGAAACGTCAAAGCAGAGAAGTTCTTAATACGCTGTGCTTAAACTCTGCGTAAAAGCGGCAAGAGAAATATGCTATGAGAATTTCAACTGTCTAACTATCAAGGTTCATGAGATACAGTCTGATGACAGACGGAAAGACGGACAGCGAATTCTTGATCTCATAACGTTCCGTTTTTTAAAACAGAGTATTCAAAGACCTCTTAGAATATTTAATCCACCAAAAAAGGTCACGGTTGTGGATGGATGTGTCCGATACGACGAGGTTGTCCCAAGTGAGTACGGTTAGGGTGTGATGTAAATATATTTTTCCAGGGTCGGGTAACATCGTGTATACAGGAGTCAAGTGATTTCAGTAAAACCTTATAGATTGAGCGAGTGACAGCTTTTGTTGGTGAGGCCTTTTTTGAGCCGTGGTTGGTTTACATCGCATTACAGTCGCCTGCTACTACAGCGATGCGTTTTTCTCAAAACTTATTTGCAGTGATTTCACACCCCGTGCTTTACGATGAAGGAAAACATCGTGAGGAAACCTGCATATGTCTGAGAAGTAATTCAAAGGAGTATTTATAGTACCTGAGAAGATGATAGACTCACCATCTGCCACGTTGGCACTCCGCCACTTTTCGCACTTAACCTACTGAAACACGTTCTCTAGCAGCTTTTCAGTGCAGTCACTGAACTAGCAGGCTGACTGTTTATTAGTAGGTAGTAGGTTTGCTTGCTTCATTTCGCGGAACCCTAATATTTTTTGTAAATAAAAGTAGCCAGCCGTTTAGGAGATTACCCGGAACAAACAGATAGACAAACAGACAGACAGAGAAAAAAATCACAAATTGGTTTTTATATGTCAGTATCGTATATACTTTCACATGCATTTAGTGAAAAGCTGTTATTTTGGATTTACAAACAGACACTTCAATTTTATTTATCTGTATAGAATAAGTATAGATGTATACATAACGTTTTTTATTTGTCGACGGAAATTAAACATCATTTATTTGAATACCATCAATAACAGTGCGGTTAAGAGAGAGCTAAATAATATTTCTATAACCACGTCAAGCGAGGTAGGGCATAACGGCGTCTCTCTTTTGAAATTAAGAGCTATCCAATTGGGGACTGCATCTTCTAAAAGAATATATTATACAAATATGCTATATATAAACGTAAGTATTCACGAATGGGTAGGCAGAGGTGTTCTTAATAGTACACCCACACTTAGCCAGTTTTGGTTAAGTCGCATGTATTGAAATCCCAGCGGGACTTGTACCAATGAGTTTTTCTAAACTCAAACTCAAACTCAAAAATATCTTTCTTCGATTAGACTTTATACAAAGTACTTTCAAAAACATTTTAAAGTTCAAAGTACTTTTAAAAAGTTATGTACAATTAATTCACACCACGTGCTTTGTGGTGAAAGAAAACATCGTGAAGAATCCTACATATGTCTAAGAAGTAAATATGTCAAATATGTATGGTGCCTGAGACGGCGATAGATCACCATCTGTCACGCTGGCGCTTAATAAGCTTCGGTGAAAAGTGGGTGTTATTATTACATCACTTCTGCCTACCCCTTCGGGGAATACAGGCGTGAGAACTAGTAAGTTAAGCATTGCAAGCGTTCTTAGGTTGTGGTAGCCACTTATCATCAAGTGACATGTACGTTTATATACCTTTGCAGCAAAAAAACAAACAAATATTGTTGTGTAACAATTCCAAGATAAATAAATTCCCAGCTATTTTCACAGAAAATCGCATCAAAGCTATCGACAACAAAATCTTTCATAACCTGACAATATTCTGTATTCTTTGTTACGGTGTTAAGGAAATACCTATTTAAAATGTTTGGGTAAACATGGGCACCAAATAAATACCCACAGAAGGACAGTTCACATTGCTGGAACAGTTTTGTATCGTATAAATTGAAATATTATTACCTACGAGTATATTAGTTAGGTAATTAATAGTTTATGATATTAGAAATTTTCAATACTCATACGAATGTTTTATGCCATTTATGCGTAACGATTATATTTTTTTTAAAAAGGCGCCTAGGTTAAGACGGAAATATTTTTTAAGAAGTTCTATTATTATACTTCTTACTATATCTATACGTCTATACTCTATACATACATACATACATACATACAGATAAATAAAATTGAAGTGTCTGTTTGTAATTCCAAAATAACCGCTTTTCAGTAAATGCATATGAAAGTATATACGATACCTACAGAAAAGGAAAAAGCAATTTTTGAAAATTTTCTGTGTCTGTCTGTCTGTTTGTTCCGGGTAATCTCTGAAACGGCTGGACCGATTTTAACGGGACTTTCACTGGTAGGTGATGTTTAAAGGAGTAACTTAGGCTACTTTTATTTATTAAAAATATTAGGGTTCCGCGACAATAAGGAAGAAACTAAATCTACGCGGGTGAAACCGCGGGGTACAGCTAGTTTACTAATATACAATACAAATCATAAATAAGTAAATTCGACATCCTTTTGTTACTTTTTTATTTAGTAAGAAGGGTATGTCAATAACATCCCTTGTATGTAATTTGGGATAAAACGAGGCGTTGTTCGATCGCTTCTCGATGCCGCTGGCTCGTTTACTTTGCCTTTTAAAGAAAAGAACTTGAAGATATAAGAAGATCAAGTTTTCGGTTTGCGTGTTTTACTTTGAAGCGTAATCTTGTATTTGTTTACGAAACTGTAAAAGAGAAGTAAGTTTCAAAACCAGTAGCGTTTACGACTAAACAAATGAGGATCATAAGTAGTAAATAATGATTTAGTAGCGAGATGTCTACTATCGCCCTTAGTTGACTAATTGACGTATCGTTTGGTACCTAGGTAAAATCTATACAGATAAATAAAATTGAAGTGTCTGTTTGTAATTCCAAAATAACAGTTTTTCACTAAATGCATATGAAAGTATACACGCTACTGACACTAAAAAAACAAACTTTAAAATTGTTCCCTGTCTGTCTGTCCGTCTGTCTGTCTGTCTGTCTGTCTGTCTGTCTGCTGGACAGATTTTAACGGACTTTCACTGGAAGGTAGCTAATGTTACAAGGAGTAACTTAGGCTACTTTTAATTTAAAAGTTTTCTTTCTTGTTCACTTAATATATTTTATTGTAAAAACAATAATTTTAAATTCTTCTCAATTAAAAACATTTTCAAAGCTTAAGCATAATGTTTATAATCCTGTACAATGGCCCATTGCATACTAACGATAGAAGACAATCATAGAAACTTTAATTTATGAATAATATGATTACGGCTCTAGAAACCGACTTTCAAAGAAACTAAGGCTTCTTATATGGAAAATATTAAAATTCTAGTCAACTATAATAATTGCAACACTTACTCGCTTTCCTCTCAACGCAGTTGTAAGTAAAGTTCGATTTCTGTATGAGATAGTGGAGCACGTTCTGTATAAACCGCCCAGTAATTGTGGGTTATTTCATAGAAATTGTTGATAGGTGTTATGCAACCATGTTAAGATAGATAAAAATATGATATTGTTTCACGGTATATGCACTAGATGGCGCTACTTATGAATTACATCGCGCTATTGTTACGTTTTCTTATTTATATAAATACTTTCCTAATACATATGACAGTAGCTCGTAGTGGTTCAGTAAATGGATAAATGTCAATTGTACAATAAGACAAGTTCTTCATTTGTACGTAAGTTGCTTCTTCGTATATAATTTACTCACAAAATTTTAGAAGAAGAATCTGTGGTTATACTAAGCAGGGATATTGCAGTATAAAAATAAAGTAAAGACGCTCCGATGCGTTCTATTCTATACTTACTTATATATTTTGAATAAAAATATAAAAAAGTGCTCGAGAGTATCACTCCTATAATCAAAACCGATAAATTATGTTCACTCTGATGAGTCAATGAATCGCTGTGTTAACTATTTATCAAGCAAAGTAACTTCACATCTTTTTAGAATATACCCTTAACATTTTATTACAGTTTTCAAATAAAACCGGCCAGGAGTAGAATTAATAGTTTTTATCAATTGTTTGTTTCGCATAAAGTTATCCATTTCGACCGATTGTGCACGGAATTGTAAACATTTTTCGTTCGTATATGTTAAGTAGTCACTATTTTAACTGTTTAGATGATACCTTCATCAAGAAGATATTAGGATCTTTAGATTTTTCGACGAAGGTTGACTAAGAGCGGCTGATACTTGCGTGAAAAGAGCCGGGGCAGTGGTCTAAGGGCCTAGTGCGAGTTTTCTTAAAATCGCCGTCACAAGTCACCGCGTCGACGTAAACACAGTTTTGTATGGGCTCACAATAGTGTCATTTTTAAGCCGACAGAGGCGCTGCTCCGATCCCATACAAATCTGCGTTAACTTTGACGCGGTGACTTGCGACGGCGGCAGTGAAAAACTCGCACTAGGCACTGCCGCCGACTCATGACTCGCAGAAGGACGCGTTCGTGTTCCAACGTGCCTTCAGATTATGTAACAGTCGGGTTCACCCTAATTTCATAAGAAAGGGCTTTATAGACCAATCGCCGGGGGGCAAGGTGAAGCATGTGAAGACGTACATGGGCACGACTCTACAAGATTCTTAGTTTTTCAACTGAGCTCCTAAGCGTAATGTTGTTGAACGAGTTCTTAGTTCAAATACAGATTGAATAGTGAAATAGTGCCTAGCTACTCATCCATCTATACAGATAAATAAAATTGAAATGTCTGTTTGTAATTCCAAAATAACAGCTTTTCACTAAATGCATATGAAAGTATACACACTATTGACACTAACAAAACCAAGTTCTAAACATTTTCTCTGTTTGTCTGTTGTCCGGGTAATCTCTGAAACGGCTTGACTGATTTTAACGGGAGTTTCACTGGCAGGTATCTGATGTTTCAAGGAGTAACTTAGGCTACTTTTATTTATTAAAAAGGGTTCCGCGACAATAAGGATGAAACTAAATCTACGCGGGTGAAACCGCGGGGCACAGCTAATATATATATATATATATATATATATATATATATCTAACTATATAAATAAATTTCAATGTCCTGACAGATTTATTTAACAACGCACAGCCTAAGCTTGTCCTAAATACATGACATTTGGATGGTGTGTGCTAGTTTCTTCCCTGTTTGTGAACCAAATTTCTTCAAAATCCGTTCAACGTGAAATGATCGACTAGCGAACATCCAAATATCTAAAGCCAATCACATTAATGATTTTAGGTTAATATATAGACTGACAATGACAAGGCAGAGTAGGAAAATAAAACAACAAAGATAACAATCAAATACTTTGGCAAAAATCCAAGATTATCATACACTGGTTGTAAAAATACAAAAACACCCATAATATCGAAATTACGAAATATTGAAAAAAAAATTCCATCCACGATATAAAATTTACTACTCACTTTAAGGTTGCTGTACACCAAGCTATGCTATATAATGTTCAATGATTTCAACAATGGTAAAATTTCTATTTCTCTTTTTTACTGACGAAGAAGATGTGGTAGTGAGCCCTATTTAACTAATTTTGAGTACAATCCGATTTCAGCAATTACTTTTAATCGGATGGGGTACAGAAACTTCGTATTGAAATTTGGTACCTGTCATGGCATGATTTATTTTAGTGATTTTAGAACAGCAACTCTTATATATAAAAATGAATCCCCATTTCCCTTGGTCACGGCATCACCTAGATGGCAGGATGGATTTAAACGGGACTTTTACTGGCAGATAGATGATGAACTAGAAATTTTATTAACAAAGAAGTATTTACTTAATATTAAATATAGTAGGTAGATAATATAGAGGAGGATCTCAATACACTGTGTTATTTGTTATAATATAATATAAAATGTATAAGTATTATTAGGTATGTGAAGTGAATAAATACTTTTATAAATATTAACTATTGATAGATATATTGATACAGATATAAGTTAGAAATAAATTTATTTTACAATTATAATATAATAAGCCTAGTAGTGCCTCTCATGTCTTGCTCTGCCCTAACAGGGCTTATGTTAGCTTGCTAAGGTTATCATTATAATTACGATTATTTTGTATACTGTAATGTAACTAACATAAACGCAATAAATAAATAAATAAATGCTTCAAGGAGTGTTTTAGGCTAAAAAACTCAATCTATGCGGGTGAAACCGCGGGGCACAGCTAGTCATTTATAAATCGCAATCGTTTTACCAGTAATTTTTTTAGGCAATGGTGTACATAGCCAAAAAAATTACACAAAGAGCAATACCGACGCAAGTCACAAAATAAAGAAAAGATATTAATCAAAAATATAAATTTTATTGCGCAATAAATAAATAGCTAACATAACAAATATGATTCATAGCTACACCACGGTGCGCACAAACCTAATAAGACGCTGTTTACAATACCTATAAATGTATTATCGCCACACAAAATTTCACAAGTAGTTTACATAAATCGGTTAGTATTGAGCGCGCTGGAGTGAACTTTATAGCACCATGGTCTTCAGTTTGGTAGGTAATGTATTGCCAAGCATCAAAACACTCAGATTTAGATTTCAAGATCGCTGTATTTTACTGGATTACGTGTTTTTGTACTGATTCACGTGGAAATATCGCTTTTTATACTAGCTACCAACTGACTTGGTTTTATGGGTGACTTAATTTCGTCTGCGAGGGTTCTGACCCTAATTATGTTTAAAATTAAAAGTAGCCTTAGTTACTCTATGAAACATTAGCTATCTGCCAGTGATAATTTTATTACAATCAATCTAGTTGCTTCAGAGATTAGCTGGACCAAACAGAAGGATAGATATAGGTAAAAATAAAAAAAAAATTTAGTGTAATCGTATTAATGTAGTAATGTATCAAAGACACTTACTACTTACTCATATGCATTTAATAGAGGGCTGTGAATTTGGAAATACAAACAGACACTTCTATTTTATTTATCGGTAAAGATGTATGTATAGATTAACAAAGTGTTGGACGTTCGAGATATTATAATGATGATTAGCAATTGTTTTTTAACCAATAAGCAATTGAATGCTTTGAGATTGTATATAAATGCGTAATACAATGGCAAATAACAAATTTAAAACACTGCCAGGTTTAGTCTAAGAGGATTACTACTTAATTGAATTACTTTAGTCTTCAATGAATACTCTTTTCTTAAGTGGAAACTCGACTTAAATCCGTTAATTAAGTAGTTTAACATTAAATATTTACAGACCGATAGACGGCAGGAGAATTAATTGTTCAAATAAAGTATCTAGTTGTAAAATTAATAATTATGGAAGACATGGCCATCTTGCTTTTTCAACCCACTTAGGGGTGGTGAGAGAAACCTCTTTTTTGTGTCAGCCTGAACCTCACTAAGAACACATCCTCCAAATGACTCTAAGATTAGCGGCTGTGCGTGCATATCAATACTTTGAATTTTATATAATCTGCAATTACCCAGTACTTATCAGTTCGGAGTCTGGATTAGTGCCCGGTTAGTGGCAATAGGCCAGCACCATGTTACATGGGACTTAAACATAACTGCGAAATATTTGTGGTCTTAGTACACCTCTGTCTAAACCCTTTTGGGAATCCGGGTGTGAGAATATAAAAATAAAAATTGTTATTAACTTAAAATTAATGCAGCTTAATTCAATTCACACATATACTCACGTCTATACAGACGGATAGGAAGAGGTGTAACAACACCCACTTTTCACCGAAGATGATTGAGTTCCAATGCGACAGATGGTGAATCCATCGCCGCCCAAACACTATACATAATTCTTTGAATTACTTCTCAGATACTTGTATATGGAGTTTTTCTCACGATGTTTTACTTCACCGTAAAGCACGCGTATCAATTTTGCAAATATGTTTTTGTAAATATTCATTGGTACACCGCTTGGGTCTTGAACAAACCCTATGGCCACCACGGCTCGTCCATTATTTTTACTCTTTAAGTTGCATACAAGTTAAAAGCACTTTCAAACGGTTTTCAGCATGTCTCTCTCTCCTCCTTATATTGTCTACGGAGGGAGTGAGGGTCAAGTATAGGAAGCCTATGGAGAGATACCCCAAGGACTCTCTCTTTTGGGCCACTGACTTCTTTGTCAGAGGCTGCAAGACATTCTTGGAGAAATGCCCAATGGCTTACAAGTAAGGATTATTTGTCTTAACAAACGTTTTTAAATTTGAATTGAAAATTCATGATTTTACTCATAGTGACTGCCATCTGACCTTCGCAACCCCTTTTTATAAGGAAAATTGGAAATCTGATTTATACCAGTTGTTAGATTTTTAGGCTGTGTGTTCTTATTTTCAGAAACCAACACATCTGTGCTCGTAGCTACGACGGGAACTTCCAGGATTTTGCCAATTATTGTTTCATGCAATACGAGAACTGTAATTCATGGAAGAGTAAGTTTTTGATGCCCACAATACTTTCTAACTTCCGTCTGCCACGACTTAGACGAGTAGATTTGTTTGTTTGAACGAATATGCTACGAAAATTCTGGTCAGATTTAAAAAATTCTTTCACTAATATAATTATGAGCGCTGACCATACGTAGTAGTTATTTGATGAATCTGTCTCTGTGTATATGTATGGCACGAGGCGAATAAAAACATACTCAGTCATCATCTCCCTGGCCTTAATCCCATGTTTTTGGGGTCAGCACTTGATTCAACCCGATGTGGCTGATCACCTGATTTTTATACGAAGCGACTGCCATCTGACCTTCGTAAACCCTTTTTTCGAGGAAAATTGCCAATCTGGGTTAAACCTCAGTCAGACTCTCTTAGGGCTCTGACTGACCTGTATCGATTGCCAAAGATGTTAAATTGGCATCCGGGACCGACAGCTTAACGTGCTCTCCGAGGCACGGAGGGAACTCGGGCGGTCACCCATCCAACTACTGGCTAGGCGTATGGTTGCTTAACTTCACTGATCTAATGATATGCGCAATTGCAACTGCCACGAGCTCCTCCTTCTCACTCCTTCTTAATTAATACAATTAATTTAAATAAAGGATGCGAAGGGATAACTTTCTGGAGAAATTGATCGTAGTTGGGAACACAAATGGCAAACGAGCCCGAGGTCTCCTACCAGATGGACCGATCAAATAAAAGACTCCAGGGGCCTTACCATGAGCTCTTATTGCCATGATAGTTTCACTCATTTATGAGATGTAGGTGACGTGACATCTGTCACTGTCGCACAACTGAATTAACATTGCAATAAGAGCTCATGGTTGGGCCCCTGGTCCCCAAGGTTTAGCTCCGTCTTAACTTCGCTGATCGAATGATATGCGCAATAGCAACTGTGCCACGAGCTCCTCACCAAAAATATACTCAGTGCTGCACGCTCTTGACGGCAACGTAGATTAAGTTATTCAATGAGTTAAATGAGGATCCAAAGTTAAGAATGAAACCGGGGTCCGAGAGTATTTCCCATTGACCTAGAATCATTTTTTGTTTGTAATTGCGTCGTAAAAAGGTTTCAAGTTGCCATTAGTGTATTCGACATCTCTGTTTTTGAATGGGTGACCCCTTTTTGCCCCACAATGCCTATATCTGTCCAGCTATAGAACCCCCAGCAACAGCATAATAGTTTGATCAATGTGACCTCCATTTCAAACAATGCGACGAATAATTTATTTTGCCATAACTGAGAATGACAGACAGACACAGAAACTATACTAATAAGGGTTCGATGTTTATTTACGGAACTCCAAAAAGGTGGTTAGTGTTCTGAATGCCAGTATTTACACTAAAAGCTGGAGATAAGTGAAGGCTATGCATGCCTACGTAGATTATAGGTCTGCATGAAGCTATGGCCAGTTGTGATAAACCATCTATATTATCTAAATGAAATTAAAGTATTTATACAGGCAGACAGACAGACAGAGAAAAATTTTAAAACTTGGTTTTTTTTTCAGTAGCGTGTATACTTTCATATGCATTTAGTGAAAAGCTGTTATTTTGGAATTACAAACAGACACTTCAATTTTATTTAACTGTATAGATGTATTGATGTATAGATAGATAGATATAGATGTATAGATAATAATATAGCTCGAATTTTGTAGAAAATTCTTGTCTATATTGGTCTTTATAATTTGGTGGATTGTCTGCATAACTTGTGATTGACGTTCGGTGAAATGGAATGTGGTAATAGAATTTCATTGAATTCTAATCCTAGTCGTGTGATTCAAATAACTGTTGAACTTGCGATCGTCTAGACAGAACCAATATATTGCTACATTCACGAACCTGTGTCCTGTAGGTCTAAAACGGCCACTTTGGGAGAATCATAATGTTATCCGAATATGATTCAGGAATGATTCATATTTCGCAATTCACCTGTTTGACACTTTCCTATGAAAATCCCAAAATTGTCCACATAATATGAATTGCTTTTGTGACAAATAGCAGAACCATAAAAAGTTACATAGGGACTAACATCTACAATTATTGTAATCATTCGTGAATCATAAATATGAATTGCACTTAAGTGACCATTTTGGCATGTCGGTGATGAATCATATTCGGATCACATTATGATTCTGCCAAAGTGGCCGTTTTAGACCTACTGGGACTATTGATCGCGTGGTATTAAAATCGTTTGTATCCGGAATAGAGAAAGAAAAAATATTTTGGGTTCAAATTCCTTAGAATATACATACATACTCGCGTGTGTATACCCCGAAGGGGTAGGCAGAAGTGTTGTATTAACAAAACCCACATTTCACCGATGATGATTACCGTCAACATGACAGATGGTGAGTCTATCGCCGTCTCAGGCACTATTCCTTCGAATTATTGATCATGATCAAAAAATTGCGTGTGTTTTTGCTACGCTCAAGCCCCAAGGCCACCACGGCTCTTACTACTAACTAGCTGTGCCTCGCGGTTTCACCCGCGTAGATTTAGTTTCATCCTTATTTTTGCGGAACACCAAATTTATTTTATAAATAAAAGTAGCCTAAGTTACTCCTTGAAACATCAGCTACCTGCCAGTGAAAGTCCGGTTAAAATCGGTCCAGCCGTTTCACAGATTACCCGGAACAAACAGACAGATAGACAGACAGACGGACAGACAGACAGACAGAGAAAAAAATTTAAACTTGGTTTTTCAGTGTCAGTAGCGTGTATACTATCATATGCATTGAGTGAGAAGCTGTTTTTTGGAATTACAAACAGACACTTCAATTTTATTTATCTGTATGTATAGAAGATAGTAATAATACAGACAGATTAACTCATAGAGAAAACTGTGATTCCTTTAACTTACTGAAAAACAGGCACGATAAAGTAACGTGGTAATGTTGTATCATAATATTATGTAAGTCGTATAAAAAATTCGTTCGCGTGTTAGGTACCCGTGTTTTACGTGTTTGTGAAACATAAAATAAGTAACGTGCTGTACGCGTACTTAATTTAAAACATGTACCTAGTTCGTAAAAAGTATGAATTGTTCCTTAGGTATCTTTAAAAATGTTTTTATTTAACTTCAATAATAAAAAAGCTGTGCCTTACGATTTTACCCGCGTAGGGTCCACAATAAAAACTATTTAGATACCTACATACATATTATGCTCATTATTAAGAGGAGCTCGTGGCACAGTTGCTATTGCGCATATCATTCGATTCGAAAAAGGGGTTGCGAAGGTCAGATGGCAGTCGCTTCGTATAAAAATCAGGTGATCAGCCACATCGGGTTGAATCAAGTGCCGACCCCAAACACATGGGATTAAGGCCAGGGAGATGATGATACATATTATGCTCACGCCTGTAAGTATTACCCGAAGGGGTAAGAAGACATGTTGCAATTACCACACCCACATTTCACCGTAGATGATTAAGTGCTAACGTGACAAATGGTGAGTCTATCGCCGTCTCAGGCTACGTATCGTATATACACTCACATACATTTCATGAAAAGTTGCAAACTACACCAAAATTGTATGATCCCATATGACTAAAGTAAGAGCTACTTCGCGTGTTAACTTCTTAGCTTTGAAGTTTAATTTTACAGTACAAAAATAAAACGTCCGTAAAGTCCTTAATACTGCTCAAACCGAACCGGTGAAACTGCGGGGCACAGCTGGTTATCTAATATTTCTCTCCACGAACACAAAACATGATAATCAATTCATAAAAGTATTTCTGAGAAAAACTTTATGTTGAAGTTAGCGATCAACAAAATATTAAGGTGTGAGAAGAAACGTGACGGCAAATATTCGTTTACTTTTAACGAGGTTACCTCCGATCGCCGTTTCCTTCGAATTATTTTCATTCTTTAGGAAACATTTCAGTCGTATCGGCTTAAGTTATAACAGGTGTGACCTTCAATATTTAAATGTGATATTTCGAATTACTCTGACCTTTGCAAGGTCATGCCGTGTTACGTGTGAGGTACCTAATGTTTTCTAACGCGCAATCTATACATATATACAGATAAATAAAATTGAAGTGTCGGTTTGTAATTCCAAAATAACAGTTTTTCACTAAATGCATACGAAAGTATACACGGTAGAGACATAAAATTTTTTTTTAACATTTTTCTGTCTGTCTTTCTGTTCGTTTGTTCCGGGTAATCTCCGAAACGGCTGGACGGATTTTAACGGGACTTTCATTAGAATTAAAATCTACGCGGTTGAAACCGCGGGGCACAGCAAGTTCTTGTATAATATATTTGTATTTTATTTGACGCGGATGTTACAAGGTGTAATTAGTTACTCCTCGTGGGCGATATATAATTGGAAGAAGCACAGTTTGTAGGTAAATAAACTAATTTTATATTTGTTTTAAATAAAGTAAGAAATAATGTGTAACAAGATAATGGCGGCAAGAAGTGAAGAGAGAGCGTGCCCAAAGACAACAGGCAGTAGTGAGGCGATTACATTTTAGTGAGCTATCGTTAACTAACCATAGATGTTCAATATATATATATTGAACATTGTTCATTGGAAATGTGTCCATGGGCTTACATTTCTCAAGTGATTTACTTTGTATTTTTAATATTGTATAATATTTTTGAAAAGAGTAATTACTGAGTTTCTTGCCAGGTTCTTCTCAGTAAAAGCAACCTTCCGAACCTGGCGGTAGAATGTATAATCCTGTAAATTAATGTCATTCTGACGTTTGAAAGTACTTTGTAAAAGTCTAATCGAATAAAGATATTTTTGACTTTGACTTTGAACACCTTGTAATATCAGCGTCAAATAAAGCCAGAGATTTTTTTTGCATTTAAGACACTTACATCTATTTCATCTGTATAGAATAGAATAATAGGGATTTTTGGTCACACAAAGGGTACGTTTTACACGGCCTTCAAGATAATAGTGGAATAAAATTTAGTGACGTGAGTATCTAGTGGCTATTTAGAACCTTTCATGGGGTATGTTCATGTAATAAAACGTCCAGTTAGTCCGTCGTAAAATGACCAAAACCCATGTCATTCCACATAGGTAAAATGCTGTCATAATTTTGCTTTAATACACATTTGTTTTATGGCAATAATTTTACTTTAGTACAAAATACTATGTAGAGCGGTTTTTGGACAAGCCAATCAGAATGGCTATTATCTTTGCCTTCTTGAAACATTAATCTATATATATATATATAGATTATCCCTACTTCCCTTGGTCACGACATCACGGGTGAACGGGTGGACCGATTTCGATAATAGATTTTTTGTTGTGTTCGTTATTCTCAGGAGATGGTTCTTAAGAAAGAAAAAACTAAGAAAATTGTGTTAAAAATTTGATAATTAAAGAATACTTATCCACCATATAAAATAATTTCTTTCTTCTTAAATCTAACCTTAGCGCTTTGGACAATAAAAACTTTTTGATGTAACCTTATGACGTTTGACATAGAATTGACAGAATATGTGCTGCGTTCTCATAATTAAGACAGGGCAACGTCTGTCGGGTCAGCTAGTAGACTTATAAAAACATTAGACTTATGCATGACACATGTTTAGATACTAAATTCTTAAAAATGGTTAGGGAAAAATACGACTACGAGGCGGGACCCGAACCCACGACCTCTGCATCTTGAGTTTGGATACACCAACCAACGAGTAGCTCAGTTGGAAGATCAACAGCACGGTTTGCAGAGGACGTGGGTTCGAGTCCCACCTCGTTTTCGTCTTTTCACACAAATATCAAACCTAAAGAAATTTGTAAGTGATGCTTTTATCAACAAACAGCTTTTACAAATTCAATTCAATTTAATATTTAAATCTTATTTTTTAAACTAGGTATTTGAGTTCCAAATCCATTTAAATCCGTCTAGCCAACATTGAACAATACGAGCTTTGATTTTTAACATTTTAGTAGGATTTTTAAAACCTGATTATATTTAAACTTTGCTTATATCTAGGTTTATCTAAATAGATTAAATGTATATATATCAGTTTGTAATTCTAAATTAACACCTTGGGAATCGTTACAGGTCAATCAGAGGCCTAAGAAAGTCTGACAACTGGTTTAACCCAGATTGCCGATTTTCCGCAAAAAAGGGGTTACGAAGGTCAGATGGCAGTCGCTTCGTATAAAAATCAGGTGATCAGCCACATCGGGTTGAATCAAGTGCCGACCCCAAAAACAGGGGATAAGGCCAGGGAGATGATGATCAGTTTGTAATTCAAAATTCATTCAGCCTTTCACTAAATGCATACAAAATTATACATGGTAGGTACGTAATTACATATACATTTTTTTGTATGTTTGTTTGTCTGGCTAGCTGATATTACGAGAAGTAAATTAGGCTACTTCTGTCTAAAAAAAATTGAGTTGCTCGAAATAAAGTCACTCTAGAAATAAAGTCCACGCGAGTGAAACCACGGCGAACGGTTAGTATTAATTATGTTAAACTTGACAATCAATTAAGATTTTTCAGTTACGCTAATTCCTGTGAGTGTCTGTGATTTGTTCCGGAAAAGCGGAATTTTCCGGAGGTAACAAAAAGTCCTATAACACAAATTATTAAGAAGTACCTACCTATTAATTTCTTGAGCTGCTCTTCATTACACGTGATATTTTGTCAAGCGCCTACTCACAACTTCAAAGCAAAACCTTCAGATATATTTTAACCTTAATTATCGTCGATGTAATTACCTGTTATGTGCTAAATTGCCTGCTTTAATTTCCATTTGAGCTTAATTGAAGCAATTGACGCAACCACAAATAATTTCATCCATCGCACTTTAAAATATGCCTCTTACAATATACAAAATTATCCAAATAAATTCAAGTCCTGGGTTACACACGCCTGTATTCCCCGAAGGGGTAGGCAGAGGTGTTGTAATTTTCAACACCCACATTTCACCGAATATGATTAAGTGCCAACGTGACAGAGGGCGAGTCCATCGCCGTCTCAGGCACTATACATACGTCTTTGAATTATTTCTCAGACAGATGCAGGTTTCTTCACGATGTTTTCCTTCACCGTAAAGCACGTGGTGTGAAATCACTGTACGTAAGTTTTTAGAATAATAAGAGCTCGTGGTTAGGCTCCAGTAGGCCTAGATGGAGTAAGTCTCTCCCGCATGCGCTAATGGAAACGATACAAAATGTATGGGATTGACATAAATCAGTCACGTTACGAAATGTGTCAGTCTCGTACATTCTGTATCGTTGTCTATAGACCCTGATTCTGTTTCTTTCAATTTCAGATTGGCATGTCTTCAAGAGGGAGAAATGTTGAATTTATTAAATAATAATTATAATAAAAATAATGAGCTTTATTCAATTCCTTTTACTTAATAATTAATTTTAAGTGATGCAAAAGTTCGATGATTCCATTCAAAAGATTCAGGGAACGTAACAAAAGAAAATATGTTCTTCATTGCGAAACAAAAATAATTTTACAGTATTTACTAAATACTAGCTGTGCCCCGCGGTTTCACTCGCGTACGTTTAATTTCATGGGTGTCCCGCGGAACCCTTATGGTTTATCTATACAGATAAATAAAATTGAAGTGTCTGTTTGTAACTGCAAAATAACAGTTTTTCACTAAATGCATATGAAAGTATACACGGTACTGACATTGGAAAAGCAATTTTTAATTTTTTTCTCTGTCTGTCTGTCTGTCTGTCTGTCTGTCTGTTTGTTCCGGGTAATCTCCGAAACGGCTGGACCGATTTTAACGGGACTTTCACTGGTAGGTAGCTGATGTTATAAGGAGTAACTTAGGCTACTTTGAATTTTAAAATACATAAGGGTTCCGCGGGCCACCCATGAAATTAACTCTACGCGGGTGAAACCGCGGGGCACAGCTAGTTTTAAATAAAAGAATAGTAAGCGTACGCTATTCCTTGAAACATGAGTTATCTGCCAGTGAAAGTTTCGTTAAAATCAATACCAACCCTATATACTTCCATAATTTTGTTAAAAGCTGTTCATTTGTAATTACAAACAGACATTTCTTTTTTATCTGTATAAGTATTGGGTACGAATATCTTTACATCTATACAGATAAATAAAATTGAAGTGTCTGTTTGTAATTCCAAAATAACAGCTTTTCACTCAATGCATATGAAAGTATACACGGTACTGACACAGAAAACCCAATTTGTAAAATGTTTCTCTGTCTGTCTGTCTGTTTGTTCCGGGTAATCTCCGAAACGGCTGGACGGATTTTGACGGGACTTTCACTGGCAGATAGTTAATGTTACAAGGAGTAACATGGGCTTTTATTTATAAAGAAAATTTAGGGTTCCGCGGGAATCAAATTAAATCTACGCGGGTGATACCGCAAGGCACAGCCAGTTAGTAATGAAAACTTTCTACTTAATAATGAACACTAAATGGTTTTCAATGCCAAAGACGTTTATTACAATTTCAACTTTATGCTAATGAACTTAGCAGCTTATTTATAACAGTAATTATATTTGCTCGAAAAACCTTTTTTTTCGTAACTTGTCGGCTTAAGGCTGTAAAAATACATTTTAATTAAACCAGTCTGGGTGCTGCCATCAATAAAGCTGAATTAAGTTTGGGTCAAGTCGTAAAGAATTCAATCGTTCGTAACACGCACTTTTACCAACATAATTTACGGCCATAAAAAATATTTCCAAAGTACCTAGCAGTGTTTCTTCACTCGCTACAAAGATGGCGCTACTCGCTAACAATTGCAAAGTTTGTGTACACGAGAGCCTTAAACGCGCAATAAGATTTTTCTTTTTTTATGATATAGTCTCTCGCAGTTGGTAGGGGGGAGTTACCTCCACTGCTTAACCGGACTATAGGGACGAGACCCAAGGGCCTCCAGCCGAGCTTAAACTTAAATACTAAGCAACACATGTGCGGGCGCCCCGGTGCGGGGCTCGGACCTCGGCTTAGGGCGTTGCTGGGGGATGAGCTAGGGAGCTGGATCTGAGTTGTATTATTTAGGGACGTGTTTAAGGCTAGTGGCTCGGCGCGCGCCGGCCCTATCAGAGGACGGGGGAGACGATGACGTAGAGATCTTGGAATGAGATTTTTCGAACGCATTGTAGTATATATACAGCTACACTAAAACGCAAACGTAATCGTCAACGTTCTAACATGTCAAATACTTGGGGTCTTCACCATCGTGGATTCGCGGTCTCCACACAAGAACACGTTTACACCAAGAACACGTTATGATCGTTTAAGCAGTGCATATTAAGAAGCTTTGACGTTAAATTTTACGGTTACAGATTCGTTCAAAATTTCTTAAAACGATAATGTATGTCCCCTTATCTGACTTTAAGCCATAGATAATTTATCAATGCCTCATTTTATTACCTATCTATCGTCTATCGAGTATATTCACCAAAATCGTATATCTCTGTCATTGCGCTCTCCAAAACGAATCTTTAAGCCTCGAGTTTCCTTTTGTGCGTGATTTATGAGGGACACTCAAAAAAGTTTTTACTTACCGCAGTCTGGCTACTGACAAACTGACAATAATAAATTGTCATCATCATCTTTCACTTGATTGAGGGTATAAAAGCCTCTCGTCGCAAACTCCCCATAATAAAGGGCGAGAAAAGATTTTTACAGGCAAACCTTTTATTCAACAATGGCAGACGTCACGTGGTTTCACCCGCGTAGTTCCCGTTCCCGTAGGAGTACGGGGATAAAATATAGCCTATGTTACTCGCTGATGATGTAGCTATTCATTGCTGAAATAATTTTCTAGATCGAGTAAGTAGTTCCGGAGCCTATTCAATGTAAACAAACAAACAAAAAAATAATCAAATCTTTCCTCTTTATAATGTTAGTATAGAAAAACCACCCATAAGCTATGGTAACCGGTTACCATTAGATGGGAATGTGTAGGTAAGGTAGATAAGTGTATACGTGTGGATAGTTTAGTAAAATTTTTTTTTTTTTAGGATATGGTCTCTCGCAGTTGGTAGGGGGGAGTTACCTCCACTGCTTAACCGGACTATAAGGCGAGACCCAAGGGCCTCCAGCCGAGCTTAAACTTAAATACTAAGCAACACAGGTGCGGGCGCCTCGGTGCGGGGCTCGGACCTCGGCTTAGGGGGTTGCTGGGGGATGAGCTAGGGAGCTGGATCTGAGATGTATTATTTAGGGACGTGTTTATGGCTAGTGGCTCGGCGCGCGCCGGCCCTAGCAGAGGACGGGGGGGGGATATTTTAGAAAAAAGGACCGATAGAAATTATTTCATAACATGCTCTCGATCATACACAATTTTATAGAAAAAGAGCTGTGCCGTGGGGTTTAAGCAGTCGCCTGCCACGCAAGTGACGCAAGCTCGAATCCCAGCGGGGCCTGTACCAATGAGTTTTTCTAAAAAAATTATGTGCAGTGATTTCATTCCACGTGCTTTACGGTGACGGGAAACATCGTGAGGAAACCTGAATATGTCTGAGAAGTAATTCAAAGACGTATGTGTAGTCCCTGAAACAGCCATGGACTCACCCTCTGTTACGTTGGCACTTAATCATATCGGTGAAATGTGGGTGTTGTAGCCTCTGCTTACCCCTTCGGGCACCCTTCTGGGATAGCGTAAGGATATTTTTTATCTATGTTTTAAATTGTATCACTGGTTCAATTCACCGACCTTTATAGAAAATACGTAAACAAACTTATATGTTCTATTTAATGAATATATCAATAGCCGTAAATATGGCATGAATGCAAAACTACACCGTGTAGAATACCTACTTTTCAACAGACCATTCATTTGGAAATTCTAGTACACCATTCCTTAGTTATACTTCATGAAACACGAAGAAGATTATATTTTCTCTGCTGTTCAATTCCTTATACTGTAACAGGATTTTATGCTCGCTTTTGCTTGGTGAATATTTTAGTATGATTTTAAATCACATTAGGGTTCACAAAACGGAGTGGTTAATATAAATAACACATTATATTCACTTCTCCTCACAAGTAACCACGAACTGATATACAAATGTGCACAATAATATAATAAGTTTAAAATTTGAAAATCTCCTTGTGCATAAAATGCTTGCAGATTAACGAACAACCCTTAAAACGTAAAAAATGTGGTATCGGGGGTTAAAAACACCCACATTTCAACCAAAATATCTAGCTGACGCAAGTGACACTTATGCTGGGCTGCATCAATTAAATTTAGCTGTCACATTTTTTTTACCGTAATTAATACATACCTGGCGAAATGTGCGTGTATAATAAGTACTGTCTGTCTACCTCTTCAAGGAATACAGGCGTGACCACAAACATTCTGTGTGTATGTATGTATGTAAGTACAATATTTTCATTTTAAATGAATACAGCTGGAATATTTTCCCATACCTTTCTTCAACCATTTGAAGGGGCGGCAATATTAAGGTTTATTTTAAATCGAGTACTGTCCGCAAGTGTCAGCAGGAAATGGGTCGCAGATGTGAGCAGTCGGGATTAACTCGGATGACGCTGTCAGTTGGACGTAGACCCTTATATGAAAGGTGGATTTGTATAACGTATTACTGGATTATTATTGTAACTTTTACTGAACGCTGAGATCACGCATTAGGTACGTGATAAAGGTGGATTAAAATAACGACTGCCTCGTTGGTGTAGCTCTTGTGATTGCAAGCGCTACTGTTGAACACGAGGATGTGGGTACGAGCCCTACCGTTCCGGCAAAGTATTGTTGGGTTTTACATGGTATTACAAAATTATAGTATCTATACAAGTACTTTGAACATGTAACGCTTGAGATGTTCTATAATCCCTCGTAATAATTCTACTATTTCAAAATATTATCTGCCTTTTGATAGAATAATTACGAAGTTTTTTCGAACGTCTCAAGGGCCGTGACCGTTACGACTGTGCGTGCAAAACTTTTCTACAACTCCTACCCCTATCACGGGTTTTCCCTCGCAATATTTGTATGAGATAGTTTAGTTCTTCACGTCACCGCTAGAGACGCTAGCGGGTATAGATTACGAAAACGATGGCAAACTCGTGATAGGGGTACTGTGTTCAAAGTACTTGTATACTATAATATTGTACTCTAATAAACGTTCTACAAGTTGACACCAGAGTGCCTCGTGCGAGTTTTTAACTGCCGCCGTCACAAGTCACTGCGTCAAAGTTAACGCAGATTTGTATGGGATCGAAACAGCGCCTCTGTCGGCCTAAACATGACACTATTGTAATCCCTTACAAATCTGCGTTTACATCGACGCGGTGACTTGTGACGGCGATTTTAAGAAAACTCGCACTAGGCCCTCATTCTCCTCATTTCACACCCGAAAGTGTCCCTTCTCATTGCATATCATACTAATGATATTTAATGAATTTTCTTAAGCAGTTCTAGCCTCATTTTCCGCTCACAAGTCAAAAGGTCAAGAGCCTAATGTGAGATGAGGGCATCGGTTGCCCTCCGAAGATCGAATCTACTTCTTATTCTGAGGAGTTTAGAACACAATATTCCTTGCTTGCTACGGAACCACTGAAGTCTCTCAGATCTGCTTGGTAACATCAAAGTGGTGGCAAATAATGATCGATGGGACTGATGGTCTCGTGGTTAGTATAGCTGTCTACTATGGCAGTGTCTTGGGTTCGATTACCGTGTCAGAATATAACACTACTCAAAGGTAGCATTATTTGACTGCGGTCTTCTGAAAGATAGAGGTACATTTCGAAGTAGGGGACTCCGAATTTCAAACGGTTGTTCGTTTCAAGGACATTGAATCGAATTGTAATATCACCTCTCTATAATAGTGTTGTATTCGTGCAGCGTGTTAGCATAATAGCTTACTAAAAGCAGTGTGGAATATAGAAACAACCGCTTAGCTCTTCAGGGACCTTCTGGGTTAGGTGAGCATATTTATTCATTTGTTTATTAAACTTGGAGGAATATATGAATGATAGATTAGATCCATTTAATTTATTTAACTAATAACATCCCTTATTAAGTTCCCCGTGGAGCTAAGAGATTAATATTCCACCTGCGTAACACACGAGCATTATAATTAAACTTCAGTAATCTATTACGCCGCTACGTGTACTTCGACAGACGATAAATTACACATCTTGTTGGAAAACTAGGACATGAGAAGGATAAAGAGTTTATTTATTAATTTTAATAGGGATTCTAGTTTAATATTTGTCCATGAAGTATATTCATTAGGGAACTTTGCCCTGTATTTAAAGGCTTTAAGCCTTTGGTTAACTGCGTGGTCAGGGTAGATAAGCTTCGTGGTTTCAATCGCGTATGAAATTAAATCTATCCATCTATATATTATACTTTTTTCAATGGCAGTACTGTTATTTTGGAATTAAAAACAGACACTTCAATTTTATTTATCTGTATAGATGTATAGATGAGGTAGGCAATGCGTGACTAGTACCCGGAGTCCCCCCTGAGCACTGAGGATGGCCACGGGGGGTGTTTAAGTGCGGTAAAAATCCCACATACCCCGATCTGCGCCTCTCCCAGGGCGGTCAGGGATCTTTTGAAGGTTTCCCCGTCGTCAATAAAAAAAATAGCTAAGTACGTGTTTGCGCGAACTGTCAGACACGCGAAGTTAAAATATCAAGTCATAAAATATAATAAAAATTAAAATATGCAGGATACACGTGGAAAACAAAACAGATTCCACATTTTCTGGTAAACCTAAAATGTAGATACAACTTTTGCAATTTCCCTTTGTTTTCGTAACAAACAAAACAGGAGCAGACCGTAATCTCTTAAGGAGAATATTCAACTGTATTTACTAATATCCACTAAATCTTCTTTATAGACAGAAAATGTAGGTACCTACATTGAGTTCCTAGAACTGACTTCATATTTTTGTTATACAGCTCTGTATCCCAAGTATAGGTTTAAAAATGCTTTAACGTTGAATATATGGATTGCGTTTTCCTAATTTTGTACGTATTTATTAAGTTGCCTTATTAAGTTTCGACGCTAAAAGCGCTTTATGTTACCAAAATGAGGGAATTACGCAATTGATATCGTATCGTCCACATTAAAACATGCTTTAACCTATATTTCTGCCGTGCCATAACTAAAATGCCGTTATGGTCGATTATTAACTTTTAATCTATACATATATAGATCTATACAGATAAATAAAATTTAAGTGTCTGTTTGTAATTCCAAAATAACAGCTTTTCACTAAATGCATCTTATTTATATAAAATTTTTCTCTGTTTGTCTGTCTGTTTGTTCCGGGTAATCTCTGAGACGGCTGGACCGATTTTAACGGGACTTTCACTGGCAGGTAGCTGATGTTTCAAGGAGTAACTTACTTTTATTTATTAAAAATGTTAGGGTTCCGCGATAATAAGGATGAAACTAAATCTACGCGGGTGAAACCGCAGGGCACAGCTAATGATATTATAATAAGAAAAAAAAAACAAAAATCTGTGTTTCCGAATTTTCAATACCTTGAATAGTTTTGGAAATAATCCAAGTCTCAAATAGGTGTGTTGTCATTGAAAAGTCACATCGGTTTAAACTTTTATTGCGGTTTTTGCATGTTATTTTAAACAACGGTTTTGGTAGATAACGGCATTGTAGATATATCACGGCAGATTTGGGGTACAGTTTGTGATATAATTTTGGAGATGTTAAACTTTATAGTCCCAAATGTGATGGTGGTGGAAGGTCAGCCTATTGCTAGCTGCTACTAGGGTATTACGGATAGAAGAATCCAATACCACTTTGCAAGACCCGGGTATCGAACCCAGGATCTCGTGTTCCACAGTACCTAGCGTTTGTGACCACCAGAGGGCCTAGTGCGAGTTTTCTTAAAATCGCCGCTACATATCACAGCGTCGACGTAAACGCAGATTTGTATGGGCTCACAGTAGTGTCATCTTTAGGCCGACAGAGGCGCTGCTCCGATCCCATACGAATCTGCGTTAACTTTGACGCGGTGACTTGTGACGGCGGCAGTGAAAAACTCGCACTAGGCACTCAGACCAACACTCAAACTACACCACCACGGTACCAACTAGCACTTTGCAATAGGGTTAATGTAATACTTGACCCCATTACTCCGTAATCAATGTAGCTTTTAAGCCTTCATTAAAAGCTTTCCCGAAATATTACCCTTGACCCCAAATGTTGGCATTAAAATTTACAAAATCCCCGTATCAATGTGACCATTAAAAATAAATGAATTTTGTTGTATGAAGTATTTTCGGGTCGACATTTTTTTATGGGGTAATAGGAGGCAATTCTAAAAATCCGGTGACATAGGTTGTGTTATTAACATTTACGGCAAAAAATATTTGTCTTAATTCTTTTTGTGTTGGTATTCAACCCTTGTAAAACCTTATTATTAACATTTTGTTATTAAGTCCTGAGTCCTACGTTTTTATTTACGACTAGCTGTGCCCGCGTAGATTTAATTTCATCCTTATTGCCACGGAACCCTAATAAATAAAAGTAGCCTAAGTTACTCCTTGAAACATCAGCTATCTGCCAGTGAAAGTCCCGTTAAAATCGGTCAAGCCATTTCAAAGATTACCCGGAAAACAGATTGATTGATTGATGTTTGATTCTTGTTTTTTCAGTGTCAGTAGCGTGTATACTTTCATATGCATTTAGAAAAAAGCTGTTATTCTGGTAATACAAAAAGACACTTCAAATTTATTTATCTGTATAGATATATCTGTATTAGATATCTGCAGTGCTATAATGTTGTAAGCCTATTTGTTGCTTTTATTTACCTTGCAATACTTATTTGTTAGTAGTTGAGGAGCTCGTGGCACAGTTGCTTTTGCGCATATCATTCGATCAGCGAAGTTAAGCAACCATACGCCTAGCCAGTAGTTGGATGGGTGACCGCCCGAGTTCCCTCCGTGCCTCGGAGAGCACGTTAAGCCGTCGGTCCCGGTTGCCAATTTAACATCTTTGGCAATCGTTACAGGTCAGTCGGAGGCCTAATAATAATCTGACAACTGGTTTAACCCAGATCACAGATTTTCCTCCTAAATGGGGTTGCGAAGGTCAGATGGCAGTCACTTCGTATAAAAATCAGGTGATCAGCCACATCGGGTTGAATCAAGTGCCGACCCCAACAATGTATGGGATAAGGCCAGGGAGATGATGATGTAGATTTCGAGGTAATAGAAGCTGTGGTCATGAGGTGTGAGCACTCGCCTGCTACGCAAGCGACGCAAGTCCGAATCCCAGCGCCAGTAACAATGAGTTTTTCTAAAAAAAACTTACATGCAGTCATTCCACACCACGTGGATGCTGTTATTATAACACCCCTACCTACCCTTCCGGGAATAGTGAGCATATATATATGTATGTGAGTATTTTGGTGTTAGGTTTCGAAAGAATGTTTTCCTTCACTGTCATTCTCGTGGTGTGTCATTTAATTTTACTTAAGGTTCTTAAAAAAGGTTAATTTGTTTTATATATGGCCACATTGACACTGTAAGTTTATAAATATATAGCAATAAATAAATAGGTACCGCTGGGATTTGGCCTTGCACTCAACCATTCGGCTGCTGTGCCCTGCGGTTTCACCCGCGAAGATTTAGTTTCATCCTTATTATCGCGGAACCCTAATATTTTTGAAAAATAATAATAGCCTATGTTACTCCTTGAAACATCAGCTACCTACCAGTGAAGTCCCGTTAAAATCCGTCCAGCCGTTTTAGAGATTACCCGGAACAAACAGACAGACAGAAAGACAGACAGAGATAATTTTTTAAAACTTGGTTTTTTAATGTCAGTAGCGTGTATACTTTCATATGCATTTAGTTAAAAGCTGTAATTTTTGAATTACAAACAGACACTTCAATTTGATTTATGTGTATAGATTTATAATCCCTTTTGATTGCTTTTCCGATTCCCAAAAGGACTAATGGACTGCTATAGCTCCATAGATTTCCTAGCTCTCTTTAGGTTAGGTAATCATACCTTTGAAAACTTGTCTGATGCTGAGAAGGTACTTAAAAAGTACTTAAGACTACTGCTACTTTTATCGCGTCGTCACTCCTAAGTCGTAACGCAAAATAAAAAGTTGTACTAAGTTAGGCTTCCTATATTACTGAATCCCTTATAAAAAACTTAATATCTGATAGGTAGGTAAATAACTTCTTGAGCAACAAGAAACCTTCTTATGTAGTTAGGATTATAACTTACATAGAAACCTGAGATCTGTGAAGATATTCAAATACATAAGAATAGCGCTTAAGACGGGATGTGCTCACCATCTGTCACTGGCACTTAATCAACTTAGGTGAAAAGTGGGTGTTGTTACAAAACCTTTGCCTACCCCTTCGGGGACCCTTCTGGGATTGCGTGAGCATATCTATACAGATATAAATAAAATTTAAGTGTCTGTTTGTAATTCTAAATGAACAGCTTTTCACTAAATGCACATGAAAGTATAATTGCAACTGACACAAAAAAACCAAGTTTTAAAATTTTTCTCTGTCTGTCTGTCTGTCTTGTTCCGGGTAATCTCTGAAACGGCTGGACCGATTTTAACGAGACTAAAACTTTTATTAATTAAAAATATTAGGGTTCCGCGACAATAAGGATGAAACTAAATCTACGCGGGTGAAACCGCTAGTACCTAATATATACGCAATGAGTTCCAAGGTGAAAACTAGTACTACGCATTACGCGTGTGCGTGTGCCCGTATTGCCACAAATATTTGAGAAATGTCCTTGTGTGAAGTTTTTTATCTAAATCTCCATCGTTTGAAATAGTACAACTTTCCACTCCAAGGTGTTCATCGATCATTGTACAAAAATCTTGATAGACATTCTTTTTGGAGGAAAACTTTATACAGTATCCATTTCTAAGCTCCTAATAGCTAAGATTAAGAAAATGCATAATTAAGTTTATATAGCTGAGAATCTTATTTTAATACTACTTGATCATCCTCCTGCCTTTAACCCATGTTATTTGTCGTCAACACAAATTTTTTTTTTTCTTTCTCTATCATCTCACATATCTGTATTCACTCCCATTCTAGCCATAACATCTATCACAAAATTTCAAAAGTCAAAAGTCTTTTGAAAATCAGGCTGAGAAAATATGCTCGTTTGACATCTATACAGATAAATAAAATTGAAGTGTCTGTTTGTAATACAAAATTAAAAGCTTTTGCATGCATATGAAAGTATATACTCTCTGAAACGACTGTACCGATTTTAACGGGACTTTCACTGGCAGGTAGCTGATGTTTCAAGGAGTAACTTAGGCTACTTTTATTTATCAAAAATATTAGGGTTCTGCGACATGAAGCATGGCACTAAATCTACGCAGGTAAGACCGCGGGGCACAAATAGTTGTCGAATAAAAAAATATGGCGAAAATTATCACCAATAACATTTATTATTTTTCCAGCCAAAAATATACAATGTTCTTAAGATCAAACACACCTCGTATAATGTCTTATCGAAAATCACCATTTGAAATGTACATCACTTATTCTTGACATCTCTATCAGCGAGGTCTTGAAATCCGCCGGTCCCACAGGAACCAATCCAATCTAGATTTAAATCAGGACCTGTGTAGCCTTACCGCAAGGGAAACCTTTTTAACACGCTTTTATTAGCTTCACCTGTATGTATGTATGTATGTAACCGACCCCTTTGAGCTCGATTTTGTCCTTGTAAAAAAGCGTATCTTAAAAAGCGCTACACCCCGTATTCAATGCGCTTTTTAAGATATTATATTATCAAAGTCATGATTCTTCTACTCATTATCTGTCAATAAAATGTTTATAATTATTAACACTATGCACTCCACGCTTTTTTACAAAAATGTACATTCATTTCTAATTTACAATATTCTTTATCCAAATTTATTAAATTTTATTTTCTGATTTTTAGTTGGATTTTTTATGAAAGCGTGTTTTTTTAGTTTTTTTTTATTACAACTGTTTGTAGGAATTGTTTTACATTCTTATACAAGGCTTGGTTTTGCATTGATGCCGTATTTACGAAGGCCGATAAAAACATTGAGGAGGTAGAGCATAACGAGCCGAGGTGGCCGTGGATTTTGAGTCTACGTCCGTTGTCTGCTACGAAAGCGACGCTAGTTCGAATTTCATTGGTACCTGTACCAATGAGTTTGTCTATAAACTTATGTACAGTGATTTCACCACGTGCTTTACGGTGAAGGAAAACATTGTGAGGAAAATTCCATATTACTGAGAAGTAATTCAAAGACGTGTGTATATATAGTGCCTGAGACGGCGATAGATCTGTAACGATGGCACTTAATCTTAGGTGAAAAGTATGTGTTGTTATTACAACACCTCTGCCTATCCGTTCGGGGAATACAGACGTGATCATAATGCATTTTGGTAGGTAGGGACCAACCAAAAAACAAAAATATTCTACCGTAATATATTAAAAGACTTCGAAACGCTCCGCAGAAAGTACTAAGATACTGCTTTTATAAACCAATGCGAGACGTAAGACATTCATGTCCACTGGGAAACACTGCGGAAGATCTTTAGCTTTTATACAAGAGCATACAAAGTGTGTACTTACTTAAGAAGAAGATAATTATGATGTTTTCATAATTTATAATACTACATTTAAAACTCCTGTTTTCCCGAAGAGGTATACAGAGAGCCCAAAATTCGCCAGCTGTGTTGTTATAAAACCTATGTATATAATGCTGGCTGAAATGCCGTAGGGTTTGAGCAGTCGCCTGCTACGCAACCAAGGCAAGTTCGAATCCCAACGAACTGCAACAAGAGTTTCTAAAAACGGTGATGGACGCACCCTCTCTCATGTTGGCACTTAAACATCTTCGATGAAAAGTGGGTGCTGTTATTACAACATCTCTGTTTACCCCTTCAGGGACCCTTCTGGGGTGGCGTGTGCATTTTTTTTTATTCTATGTAATTCAATAGCCACTGATCTAGACTCCAGGCTGTTACTGGGAAATAAGAAACTGCAAAACCCAATAATACTGTGCCTGATCCGGGGATCGAATCCAGTACCTCGTGTGCCTCGTGTTCTTCTACTAGATCAAAGCAGTATTTAATAATATTCTAGATTAAATTTAAATTGTATTCACAAATCAAATGGAAGCTCCTAGATTTATAGCGGGTCCATAGTAGAACAATACCATTAATCTTGGTCCGACTGTAAATTGCTTGAAAATTAGTGCTAGTAATTCGAGTATTGGACTAGTAATTATTGTTTACTAGCCCGCGATTTCCTCTGCTTGGACTTAAATTAAACTGCCGGAACGGTGAGGAAAAATCCGTCAATCTTACTCCCTACTTAATTTTATAAACGTCAATGTTTGTAAGAATGTATGTATGTTAGTTACTCTTTGACGCAAAAAACTAGCGAATAAATTTTATTGAAATGCTACAATGCTATAGCTTTATACAACAGAATAACATAAATGCTATAATTTATAAAGATACTAGCGGACCCGACAGACGTCGTCGTGCACACCAACTGCAGTGCCATCTGCCAGGAATCTAAACCATCCAGGCAACACACACGCATGCAAAAAAAATCATTCAAAATCCAACCGTTTGGGAGGAGTTCAGTGACATACAACCCGTACAGTAGAGTTATATATACAAAGATTCTGTGGAATTGTCAGAGAAATAAAGATTAATCAAATCTTGGGTAAACAGAGCCGCGAGCACCAGCTAGTACAAAATTAAACGAAAGACAAAATGTGCCATTAGAATTTTTTTTGTCGAATTATAAAACAGTCAGAAATAAAAAGGAAAAATAATTGTGATTATTTGGACCGGTGTGAGAAAGAAAGAAAGAAATTTCCAGTACATGCACCGTAAAGCTCGAAGTGTGACATCACTAAGTAAATACACACGTACATATACTCACGCTTGTATCCCATCGGGGTAGGCAGAGATCACCGTTCGCCACATGCTACGATCCTTACATACTTGTTTCGCTACTACCACTTAGTATATTTTAGAAAAATATTTAAGTCTAGCTGTGCCCCGCGGTTTCACCCGCGTAGATTTAGTTTTATCCTTAATGTCGCGGATCCCTAATATTTTTAATAAACGCCTAAAAAAGCCTAAAAGTTACTCCTTGAAACATCAGCTACATGCCAGTGAAAGTCCCGTTAAAATCGGTCCAGCCGTTTCAACAGACAGACAGTCCGACAGACAGACAGCGAAAAATTTTAAAACTTGGTTTTTTCGTGTCATTAGTGTGTATACTTTCATATGCATTTAGTGAAAAGCTGTTTGGATTTACAAACAGACACTTCAATTTTATTTATCTGTATAGATGTAGATATATTTGCCGGTTCTTGCCGGTTCTTCTCAGAAGGCTAGTTTCCGAACCGGTGGTAGATTCTCGAATTTCATAAGTGCCTTACCAGGGCCTAAACTGAATAAATATTTTTCATTTTCATTTTCATTTTCATTTTCATTTTCATTTTCATTTTCATTTTCATTTTCATATAGATTTCTCGGGAGCGTGCCACTTCGGTGAAACGCTAATACCTATACTATATACTATACTATATTAAATATATACTATACTATACTTTTTAAATAAATAATGAATCCATAGCAAGCGCCGTCTTTAAGCTGTGAAATCTACATCATGATTTATTTCCTTTGTAAGGTCGAGTGCCTCCCGACTCAAAGCCTTCATATTTGGTTCGATAATCTTCCTTTAAATTAGCTTTGGAATATTTAAATATATTATCGTACTTTAATCTTATAACTGATGTATCTGCACGTACCGTATTAATATTGTAATTACTTGTTAGTTAGTATTATGTAAGAGCGATCAGATTTAATGTTTTACACGGCTATTATACAGGGGCCCAATCATGAACTCTTATTGCAATGTTAATTCAGTTGTGCGACAGTGACAGATGTATGCACGTAGCATACATCTGTCTCATAAATGAGTGAAACTATCATGGCAATAAGAGCTCATGGTAAGGCCCCAGGGCTTTGACTTATTAGGTGAACATATTCGACACTGAGGGCCAAGTAAAAGTGACATTCACTCGCACTTGTTCTAATAGAAACTATAACAATGTATTTAAATGACATAAATTTAGTCACGTGACATAATATGTCATTCGCGTACATTTTGTATCGTTTCTACTAGCGAAGCGTGAGGACAATGTTACTTTATCTACACGCTCTGGGGCCTTACCATGAGCTCTTATTGCCATGATAGTTTCACTCATTTATGAGGCAGATGTATGTGACGTGTATACATCTGTCACTTTCGCACAACTGAATTATCATTGCAATAAGAGCTCATGGTTGGGGCCCTGGGCATCGGAAGGTGGTCCATAAACGTTAAATATTTTTTTAATTTTCGTCCTTATACTTTCGGTTTATTTTTGGGCACACTACGTTGTAGTAGTAGTAGAATTTCGTTAAAAATGTTTTAGAAATTTTCAAATAGCATGAAACTAAATCTACGCGGGTGGAACCGCGGGGCACAGCTAGTCTATATATATAAAAATGAATCCTTGGTCACGACATCACGCGTGAACGGCTGGATGGATTTTAACGGGACTTTCACTGGCAGATGTTTCAAGGAGTGACTGAGGCTGATTTAATTTAGAAATAATATTAGGGTTCCGCGAAATAAAGCATGTACTACACGCAGCTAGTTTCAGAATTCCTCCTTTTTTTGAAGTAGGTGTACGATATTCAGCTGGCGACTCACCGCAAATAATCCAACACCGCCAAGGGTCCCAAGGGTTAGGCGTCGGTCCGGTGGGCGGTCGACACACAACACTACACTGATGGTCTTTCAGCTGAGGTACCGCACATTAGTCCATAGGTCACTTGTTCATTGATTCTCCAGGGAGAAAGAGATCTCGGGATATTTAATTAAAAGGAGACGTAATTAGATCCTCACGCGACGACGGCGGGTGTCAGAGAGAGATTTGCAAAGTTCGAGTCGCCGGTAGACGACGGCTCAACTCACTAGATGGCGCTAGTTGTTGCCATCAAGCCCAGGGATGCCATCACCCGAAGGATAATGGCGGTAACAGAAATCTTAGCAAGTCGCCAGTACATACAAAAACAGACGAAAATATAAAAACCATGAATGTGCTGTCTTGTATGTGTAATGTTGTTAGTAGGTTGATAATACTTAAATACATATATTGTTCCACTACGGAACAGTAGGTTATAAATAGGTTCCGACAAATCTCCACGTAGCCTCTTGCAAAGAGAATGTACAACCCTACTCTAGTCTTAAGTACTCAAAAAGTTGTTGCTTAAATATTATCGTAGAAAACCTTTTAACAACTTGAAGAGGATTTACGTCAAGTGTTTGATTATGTTTCAAGTTTTAAAATAATATTCTAATTGCTAAACTTGTTTGTTTAAATTGTATTGTTTGAATTCTTTGTTTGCCAAAGAGTTGAAATAACCATTTTATTTTTTAAATTATGGAATCTTTACAGATAAATAAAATTGAAGTGTCTGTTTACAGTCTGTTACCGACGTAAAAAAAAACTTTTAATTTTTTATCTGTCTGTTTGTCTGTCTGTACGTTTGATCCAGTTAATCTCCGAAACGGCTGGACAGATTGTAATGAGACTTTCACTGACTGGTAGCTAATGTTACAAGGATAAATTTTATTAAAAAAAACATAAGGGTTCCGCGGGACACCCATGAAATTTACACTACGCGGGTGAAACCGCGAGGCACGGCTAGTTTTTACATACGAATGCTCGCACCTGTATTGACCGAAGGGGTAGGCAGAGGTGTTGTAATAACAACACCCACTTTTCACCGAAGGGGATTAAGTGCCAACGTGACAGATAGTGAATCTATCGTTGTCTCACGCACTATACATACGTCTTTGAATTACTTCTCAGATATATACAGCGTTCTTTACGATGTTTTCCTTTACCATAAAGCTCGTGGTGTGAAATCACTGTTCATAAGTTTTTAGATAAACTCATTGGTACAGACCTCGCCGGGATTCGAATTTGCGTCGCTAACGTAGCAGGCGATTGCTCAAACCGCACGGCCACAATTAAGGTACGATTAATGATTTTACAGACGTGGTTTGTATATCTATACATATAAATAAAATTTAAGTGTCTGTTTGTAATTCCAAAATTACAGCTTTTCACTCAATGCATATGAAAGTATACGGTCTACTTACACAAAAGTAACCATTAAAAAAAAAAACTCTGTCTGTCTGTTTGTCTGTCTGTCTGTATGTTCCGGGTAATCTCTGAAACGGCTGGACCGATTTTAACGAGACTTTCACTGGCAGGTAGCTGATGTTTCAAGGAGTAACTTAGGCTAAAATAAAAGTAGCCTAAGTTACTCCTTGAAACAGCAGCTACCAGTGAAAGTCCCATTAAAGTCCGTCCAGCCGTTTCAGAGATTACCCGGAACAAACAAACAGACAGACAGACAGAGAACAATTTTAAAACTTGGTAATTTAGTGTCAGTATCGTGTATGCTTTCATATGCATTTAGTAAAAAGCTGTTATTTTGGAATTACAAACAGACACTTCAATTTTATTTATCTGTATAGATATAGATGTATAGACTAGCTGACCCGACAGACGTTGCCCTGTCTTAATTATGAGAATGCAGCACGTATTCTGTCAATTCTATGTCAAACGTCATAACGTTACATAAAAAAGATTTTATTGTCCAAAGCGCTAAGGTTAGATTTAAGAAGAAAGAAATTTCTTTCATAAGAACCATCTCCTGACAATAACGAACACAACAAAAAAAATCTATCGGAATCGGTCTAGCCAGCGTGATGACCAAGGGAAATGGGGATTCATTTGTATATATATATATATTACTAATTGTGCCTGAAAATACAAACTCATCAAGTTCTAAGAGCGAGGTACAATTTCCTTAACAAGAGCTAACTTGCCCTGTTGTACGAAAACACAAAATTGCCGACAAAACGTAATTTATAGGATCGTATATAACTTTACAGGCCTGTAACGATGTGATAGCATATCTTCAGTTCAGTTTCAGTCGCGATCGAGCGCGGACGTTGCCGGCTCCTATCGGTATACACTTACGAAACTTTACAGCAATATTGGTTTCTAATTTTGAAATTTATACCAATTTATTATTTCGCATAAAAACTTTTTTATATACTGTAAAAAAATATTTTTATGAAATAATTCTCAGTTTGAATTTTAAGTTTTTTTTAAAGAACGGCGTTTGAAATGTTTAAGTGTTGAAAGTGGTGTGTTTTTTTAAGCAGTAAAAATTGTGTTTTTTTTTAATAGTTGATTTAGCTACAGCCATTCAAAATAATAATGGGGTATGGTCGAATAACCCTTTGTGCAGTGGGGTCGATGTGAATTGGACGTTATGCTACTACCACATAAAGCGCATATTATCTATCCTGATGCCTTTTTATGATGATATGGTGAGTACTTCAGTATTTTGTTTTTAAACGTACACCGTTAAAGGGTCGCTCGTAAATTTCAATGAAACCGTGAATGTTTTCTTTCAGTTTATACAGATAACAGAGAAATATTTACACCAAAAATTATGAGGCACAAATTTATAACGGTTTGGTTTTTAGATCGGAAAATTGGTTTATTATTTTGTAATTTGCTTTCGGTTCAGGATAATAATTTCGTAGTTAAAACCTAAAACTTAGAGACCAGAAAAGTATGTATATTTTTGAGGATGCTAAATGTTTTTGGTTTTAATACCAAATTAACATATTTTTGTTGTTCAAAAATAGAATTTTTTATTAAATTATAATAAATTGAGGTCAAGCAACAAGACTGGGGAATTCTCACTCAAACCTTTTCATGGTATTCGGGTTCACTTATTTGAATGAGCGTTATTTGGGTTTTAAGGTCTCGCATCCGTCAATATTTTAACGTGTCCCTTATAAACGGAGTCAACTTTGCTTAGTCAATATGTATAAATATTCATATTTTATGCAGCCCTCATAATTATTTGTAATGAAAACTATGTAAAATTTGGTCTTTGGTATAATAATTATTTGTGAGACGCGTGGGTGAGTGTACTAATATAATTAATTCTGAATATTATATTTTAGACGAGTGGGAAAGTTTATTTTTATATTTTGTTGGGTATAAAATATATATTCTTCTAAAGCAGGGGCGTTGCTTGAAGGATCATAGTTCATCTACAATTCATTTCATACAAAATACTATCTAACTTAGCCAAAATCTCAAAAAGATCCGTGGTGGCCGTGGGGTTTGATCAGTCGCCCGATACGCAAACGTCTTACAAAAAAAACTTATGTGGAGCGATTTCACACCATGTGTTTTACGGTGAAGGAAAATATCAATAGGAAATCAAGGGCGTATGTAGAGTGCCTGGGACGGTGATAGACTCACCATCTGTCACGTTGGCACTTAATCATCTTCGGTGAAAAGTGGGTGTTGTTATTACAACACCTGTACCTACCCCTTCGGGGAATACCAGCGTGAGCGTATGTATGTAAGTCAGTCAAATATGGACAGTCGGCTTAAAGAGATAGCTGATTCTGCCAGTTTCCATCAACTTTTCAAAGAAGTTGCACGTCGTCTGATAGAAGCCTCTCGTGACCAGCGGGCTGGGGATTTTCTCGCTCAGAGAATCAGCATTGCTATTCAACGTGGCAATGCTGCCAGCCTTCTTGGCACGATCCCGAGAGACACCGATTTGGGTCAAGTTTTCTACTTGTAATTAGTTTTGAGAACCGTTCCTTTTATACATAACTAGCTGTGCCCTGCGGTTTCACCTGCGTATATTAAGTATCATGCTTTATTCAGAAAAAGCATGTTTTTTCTGAATAAAATTAGCCTAAATTACTCCTTGAAACATCAGCTATCTGCAAGTGAAAGCCGCTAAAATCGGTCCAGCCGTTCACGCGTGATTGCTTGATCATGCACCAAGGGAAATAGGGATTCATTTTCATATATATATATATGTGGGATTGATGAAATGAGTTTGTATGCGATAATGATAGGCAATGTTTGAACGTTTAAGAATGGAAGAGGAAAAAAATAAGATTGACAGATGACGGAGGGAAGAGAAAAAAAAAGATGGAGGACGATAAACGACGAAAGACGAAATATATTTTATAAGATTTATAATTGTGCAGAAAAGGAGTAAAGAAATTGAAACGTTTTATACTTTTATTATTATTATTTTTAAAACTAGTAAACTACAATTTTGGGGGCTCGTCCATTTCGGAAAAAGACGACTGAGCTGATGACCGAAGAAAAATGGCGAAGCGTGGTGGTAACAAAGACGATGCTATGAAGGATGACGAGAAGATGACAGCGCAGGCAGTATCTTCATTATTCTGCCAAGACGGAATTGTGCAAAAATTCAGCGGCGATGATAAAACCTATACGTCAAGTAAGTGGGCTCAAGATGTAGAGGAGAACGCGGAGATATTTGGATGGACGCCTGCTCAGAAACTCCTTATCGCCCGGAGATCACTGACTGGTGTGGCAGCTAAGTGGTTAAAAACAGAGTCTGTCTTCAAGACGTATGACGAATTGAAGATAAACCTGGTGAAAGAATTTCCTGACACAATTAATTCGAAGGAGGCTCATGAATATTTAGCTGCAAGGAGGAAATTACGAAATGAAACGTACTATGAATATATGCTGCATATGAAGGAATATGGAAAACGCGGTAAAATAGAGGATAGCATTATAATTGAATACGTAGTAGATGGAATAGAAGATCTGACGATGAATAAGGCTATTTTACACGGCGAGACGACATATGCGGGGCTAAAAGAAAAACTATCAATATACGAAAAAATTAAGAATAAATCTAGAGAAGGCGTATTTATCAGAGAAAGACAGACACAGAAAAATTATATAAGTAAGAAGAGATGTTATAACTGTGGAAGCATAGATCACGTAGCGAGCGAATGCAAAACGGGAATAAAATGTTTTCGGTGTAATGAGTTCGGCCATATTGCAAGTCAATGTACAAAGTTTGTCAGAATGGAAACGTCACCCACTGACCAAAACGGAAATGCGAAGAAAATGGGCGGATATGTCAAACCAATCATCAAGCAGCGCTCATCGATGTTTGGCATGACAGCTAATCAACCGACCAAAGAGGATCAAGCATATTGTGATGTTGGTAGACATGACGTTGAAGTTTGTTGCGAGATGACAAGCACAGGTGACATTGGCAGAACTGACAAGGATGTCATGCAAGTATTAGACGTTTCAACGAGCAAGAAATGTACAAAATTTGTAATGGTAAACAATGTTAAGGTGAATGCTTTGATAGATACTGGGAGTGATGTAAATTTAATGTCTGTATCATTTTATAAGTTGTTAAATACCTGGAAATCTGAAGATTATTTAGTATTAACGGGACTTGGTTATGCAGAAGTACGTTCCTTAGGTAAGGTTAAGGTAGCAATTTGTGTTGATGGGCAGAGTTATAACGAGGTAATTTTTCACGTAGTGCCTGAGAGTGTTATGCCTCACGAGTTGATTATTGGTCAGGAATTATTACATAGTGTCACCATAGTTATGAATGAAGGGTGTGTAAATTTTTTACCTGATGGGTCAGATTGGATTTTTAAGATTGATTGTTTTACTTGTGTTGATGTTTCGTTAGACCATGTGAAGAATCCAACCGTCAAGAAGGAAGTCATGAAATGTATTACGGAGTATCATCCTGTTCAGCGCGAGGAAGCACCAATTAAACTTAAGATTGTGTTGAGAGATTCTGTACCAATAGCTCAGCGACCCCGAAGAATATCTCTCATGGAGCAGCAAATTGTGGAGAAGCAGGTGGATGAGTGGTTAGAAAATAAAATTATAAGGGTGAGTCATTCAGAGTATTCTAGTCCTATTGTGTTGGTGAAAAAAAAGGATTTATCAATGAGAATGTGCGTGGATTACAGGCTGATTAACAAAAAGATTTTGAAGGATGAATTTCCACTACCTATTATTGATGATTTGATTGACAAGTTAAGGGGTGCAAAGGTATTTAGTGTATTGGATTTAAAGAATGGATTTTTTCATTTACCTGTGAGCGAAGAGTCTATACCATATACCTCTTTTGTGACACATCATGGACAGTTTGAATTCCTACGTGCACCATTTGGTCTTTCAACATGTCCAAAGACGTTTATGAGATTTGTCAGTATTATTTTCAGAGAGTGGATATCTAAGGGGGTTTTAGTCATTTTTATCGACGATATTCTCATCCCAGCATGTGATGAATTGCAAGCAGTCTCAAAACTAAAACAAGTGCTTGAAGTTTCTTCTCGTTATGGTTTGCAGATAAACTGGAAAAAGGCTAAATTAATACAGAGGGAGATTGAATATTTAGGTCACATAATTAAAGATGGTGAAGTGCGACCAAGCTTGGAGAAGGTAGAAGCTGTGGCAAGGTATCCAGAACCACAGAATTTAAAGCAGTTGCACAGTTTCACAGGCTTGACTGGATATTTCAGGAAATATATTGAAAACTATGCTGTTATTGCTCAACCTCTAACAGATTTGTTAAAAAAGAATGAAGGATTTTGTTTTGGTGATGAGCAAAAGAAGGCTTTCCAAACGTTGAAGACAAAGCTAACCAGTGAACCAGTTTTGAAGATTTTTGATCCTCAACTGAAGACCGAGTTGCATACAGATGCATCTTGTGTTGCATTTTCAGCTATCCTTATGCAGTACCACCCAGGCTCGGGATTGCATCCTGTTCACTTTATGAGTCGAAAGACAAGTAGTACTCAAAGTAAGTACTCGAGCTATGAATTGGAAGCGTTGGCTATTATTGAAGGAGTAAAAAAGTTTCGACATTATCTGTATGGTATACACTTTAAGATTGTTACTGACTGTAAGGCCTTTGAGATGACTTTGAAGAAGAAAGAATTAACTGCAAAAGTGGCTAGATGGGTGATTTTGCTAGACGAGTATGACTATGAGATAGAACACAGAGCGGGTTCTAAAATGAAACATACAGATGCCCTTAGCAGATACCCTTACGTGGCGGTAACTACCACATCGACTAATGATATCAGAATGGCTCAAGACAAAGATGATGGATTAAAAGCTATCAAGGAGATTTTGAAGGAAAACTCTTATAATGATTACTGGATAGAAAACGGTTTGTTGTATAAGGGAGATCAGAAGCAGTTAGTGGTACCAAAGCTGTTGGAAAAAGAAGTTTTAAGAAAAATCCATAGTAATGGCCATTTTGCAAAGATGAAGATGAAGGAGTTGCTTAATAAAAATTATTTTATAAGGGATGTGGAAAGAAAAATAGAAGACTTTTTGCATAGCTGTATTCCATGCTTATTAGCAGCAAGAAAGGAGGGAAAGCAGGAGGGATTGTTGTATCCCATTGCAAAAGGAAGCGTTCCGTTAGATACTTTACATTTAGATCATATAGGACCGCTCTCAGGAACAAAGAAGCAGTATAATTATATCTTAACGGTGATTGATGCTTTTACTAAATTTGTGTGGTTGTTTCCTACAAAGTCTACTTCAAGTGGAGAGACACTGAACAAACTACAGATTCACCAACAAATCTTTGGTAACCCACGTAGAGTGATAACTGACAGAGGAACGGCATTTACTAGTAACGATTTTGAGAAATATTGTACAGAGGAGAACATAGTTCATGTAAAGATAACTACCGGAGTACCAAGAGGCAATGGTCAAGTGGAAAGGGTACATAGGATTCTTGTTCCAACTCTAACTAAGCTATGTATAGAAGATCCTGCATTATGGTATCGGCATGTGAGTAAAGTACAGAGAGCGTTGAATAGTACATTTCAAAGGAGTATTAAAACTACACCATTCGAGTTACTGATGGGAACAAAAATGAGATGTAAAGAAAACATTGAAATACTTGATGTAATACAGCAAGAAGATGCTTTACAGTATGATGAAGACAGAGAAGTTCTTAGGCAGAAAGCTAAGGAACAAATACTGAAAATTCAAGAGGAAAATAGAAAGAGCTACAACAAGAAAAGAAAGGAGAGTCATAAGTATGTTGAAGGAGATCTGGTGGCTATTAAAAGGACGCAGTTTGGTCCAGGGCTTAAACTGAAGCCAAAGTTTCTTGGTCCCTACAAAATTGTTCGATGCAAGGGTAATGATCGATATGATGTTGAGAAAGTTGATACCTCCGCAGAAGGGTCGAATAAGACGTCAACTTCTGCTGATTTAATGAAACAATGGCCAGATGCAGATTCTTAATGCATGGTAAGACTGAGAAAGATATTTAAAGTATTTTAGTAGGATTGTAGAGGGAAGTCAAAGTTTTTGTTTTCAATTTGTTTTAATTTAAAGTTTTATTTTTTCAAGAGGTATTAATCTCATGCACTTCATTCAGGAATATGGTGATACAGGTGATAGCAGATGTATTGTGTTTTGTTTTTGAGTTTATTTATTTTCTGTTATATGTTAATTCATGAGGAGTTATTAAGGTTTGAAGAGTTAATTTGTTTTTATGTACAGAATGTTGGACTAAGTTATAGTTAATGATGTTATCCACGTATGTCTGAGGACAGACATGGTGTGCAGGACGGCCGAGTGCGGTATGAGTGTGAATGAAAGGGAATGTCTGAGGACAGACATTGTTTCAGGAGGGCCGAGTGTGGGATTGATGAAATGAGTTTGTATGCGATAATGATAGGCAATGTTTGAACGTTTAAGAATGGAAGAGGAAAAAAATAAGATTGACAGATGACGGAGGGAAGAGAAAAAAAAAGATGGAGGACGATAAACGACGAAAGACGAAATATATTTTATAAGATTTATAATTGTGCAGAAAAGGAGTAAAGAAATTGAAACGTTTTATACTTTTATTATTATTATTTTTAAAACTAGTAAACTACATATATATATATATTATCTTATTTGTGGCATTATTGGGTCCGGTTGCCCGGAAGCACGTCGACCCTTGGGATCTTTTGTGCTGCCCTTACCCTTATGTACGTACCTGACTCCTCAAATACTCCCTGAACAAGCCGGCAGATCTTGCCCATGGAAAAGAGCTTGTAGCCCTCCTATAGATAGATTAAGTTTTTATCCAGTGGTTTAAATTAAAATGCATCTCATAACGTACCAAACACCTGAGACTGAGCCTTAACTGGTTCAAATCCCTTAAGTAAATTTGTAAGAACATAAAGGCTAGATTTATTTTCCTTTGCAATTAAGGAAATGGGTAAAGGGTCTCTTAGGAATTGTTCTTCCATCTCGAGCTCAATAAAATTAAATAAACCTGATTTCTTTGGTAATATTGTGCGTATATAATTTGATTTGGGAAAGCATATGCCTGTATTAAGTATTAAAATGGTTAAGTGCCAACGTGACAGATAGCACGTATTGTGAAATCACTACTCATAAGTTTTCAGAAAAACTCATTGGACTCGAACATGCGTCATTTGCATAGCAAGCGAAACCCCACAACCACCACGGCTTTATTATTATCACTCGTAGGAGTAGGATATTAATGTTAATATATGCTAGGGTTGCCAAACAATGTGATTATTGACATATGAATATAACGGATAATATTATTTAAGATATTATGCCATGCTATGATATTATTATACGCAATATGAATACTAATTTTAGTATCTAACTCAATTGCAATAATTAAGATACACAGGGTGGTCTATTAATAGTCAAATAATAGTTATCTTTTAGAAGTTGTCGGGTTTTAAAAATATAATACCATTAGCTGGTGCCCGCGACTCCGTCTGCACAGGATTTGATCTTTATAAATGAATCGCTATCTCCCTTGGTCACGCCATCATGCATGAACGGCTGGACCGATTTTACCGGGACTTTCACTGGCAGATAGCTGATGTTTCAAGTGACTTAGGTTAATTTTATTTAAAAAATATATCAGGTTACCGCGGAATAAAGCATGAAACTAAATCTACGCGGGTGAAACCGCGTAGATTTAGTTCTTCTCTTCTCATCTTTATAAGTCTATGTGTTATTCTGATGTAAATTTTCATAAAAATAAAATCAAAAACATACATAAATGTATGTATACATAACAGCTGGCTTTATGCGAAAATACGAAGCCATTAATTGTTGTGGTCGGTACTTGATTCAACTCGATGTGACTGAGCACCTGATTTTTAAATGAAGAAATCACTAGTTTTCTTAATTAAACCCTATAGGAGAAGAAATGTATACCGGGATTTTCACTAGCTGATAGCTAATGTAACAAGTAGTAATTTAGACCGTTTATGCTACCTATGAAATTAAATCTACACGGGAGAAACTGCGGGGCACAGCTAGTTGTTATTTATATTAAATGGTGAGCGCTCTATTTCAATAAAGCAATTAAGGTTCTAGCCTTAAACTATTTTAATCCCATAAAAGGGAATTAAAATGTTACCTATTCATATAATCCGGTCGTAAAGGGATAGGAACGGGTTATTATAATACTAGCTAGCAACGTGGTTTGACTCGCGTAAACTTAATTTTAAGGGTGACTTTATTTAGCAGAAACCAATATGTTTCATTGAAAATTGGCTAAATTACTTAATTATTTTAGGAAAATAAAACAGACTCATATTATTCTTTGAGCCATCAGCTATTTATCAGTAAAAGCCCAGTCAGACAGATGGACGCATAAAAAATTAATAACTTAATTATATTATTAATTTTTTTGTTCTGTAAAAGTTTTTGTAAAATGATGTACCTAAATGTATACTAATATTATAAAGCTGAAGAGCCCGCTGGAATGCGCTGATCCCACGAATTTCTGTTATGAATTAAGCAATTATATTTGTATTGGAGAGCTTTATATAGACCAATAGGAAAACTTATGATTTAGTATATAAATTTAGCCCGTATAAAACGCTGCTAGTCATTTGATAATCAAGAAACGGACACATAAATTGCATTTATTTGTTTAGATATTTGAGATGAGAATTATATAATATTATTATTCCCAGACTCACAATACAATTAGTGGACATGTCGGACTTATTACAAAGGTTGGGTATGTAAATGTTATACTTTGAAATTGGGACATTGTAACCAGCGATGCCAGTTGCCTTAATAATTTATTTAACTTTGCTTTCACCTTAATGAACATGCATATCAATGTTATATTTTAACGAAATAATTGCCAGTCACGAGAGTATTTTAGAAAGGAAGAAAGACATTTATTTTCTTCCACAGACTATTAAAAGTGCAATCAATGTTTTTTGTATTAAAAAATATGAATCATACAAATTCATTTAGACGAGGAAGTGTTACTAAATCAAAGAAATAAAAGAAAACTTTGTTCACAGACTTACAATATCAACCAATAATAGTCTGGCATTATGTCAGTGACAGGAGAAGTGGTTTAGTCTGTCTCATAGAAATACGTTGAAAAATTTATTTGTTATGACATATTAAAATAATATTTCGTTCAAGGAGCTCGTGGCACAGCATATGATGAGATCAGCGAAGTTAAGCAACCATACGCCTAGCCAGTAGTTGGATGGGTGACCGCCCGAGTACCCTCCGTGCCTCGGAGAGCACGTTAGGCCGTCGGTCCCGGTTGCCAATTTAACATCTTTGGCAATCGTTACAGGTCAGTCAGAGGCCTAAGAAAGTCTGACAACTGGCTTGACCCACATTGCCGATTTTCCTCGAAAAAAGGGGTTACGGAGGTGAGATGGCAGTCGGTTCGTATAAAAATCAGGTGATCAGCTACATCGGGTTGAATCAAGGGCTGACCCCAAATACATGGGATAAGGCCAGGGAGATGATATTAAAATAATATTTAAAGTGTATTCCAAATTCGAAGCTATAGTTATTGCTGAAAAAAAATCAAGCCTATTCCAAAATTTTATTAAATAGATTTTTTTCCAAATTTTGAAACCTTACCAATGAATACTTATTTTTTTTTTTCGAAGAACTGTTGGTACTCGACCGGCTTTTCTCAGAAGGCTAGTTTCCGAACCGATGGTAATTTTTCTACGTTCATTAGTGCCTTACCCTAGCCTACCCTGAGTAAATAACATTTATTATTCTTTCAAATACTTTACCACTTAGCGTTAATGGAATGACTGAATATGAAATTGACTGAAAATACACTTTATTTAATTAATTATATTATACATAATTAAGAGCCAAGTGTAAATATAATATGATGTAGGTCCTCTCTCCGAATTGGATGTGCCTTAAAGGGTTCTAAAGTTAAGATTATGGTTGAGCAATAAATTAATTAATATACCTTATTAGGCGTACTTTCCACGTTTGCTTGTAGTATATTCTCTTTCGTGGTAATAATAGCTGCCGCATTATCCCATACATTATTGGTTACCTTATTTCTGCTTAACTCTTCTTATGGGGAAATTGGTTATCTGTTTAAACCAGATATCAGACATTCTGGGGCTTCTGACTAGAAAACAAGTAAGGAAAATCGAAGGACTCACCCTTTTGGGGACCCTTCTGGGAAAAAGATATAGAAAAAGAAAAAGACAAAGGAAAAGAAAATGAAAATGATTTATACAGTTTAGGCCCTGGTAAGGCACTTATGAATGTCGAGGAATTTACCACCGGTTCAAAAACTAGCCTTCTGAGAAGAACAAGCAAGAAACTCAGCTGGCATCATGTACATTTCATTACACAGTAAACAATGATAATTAGAAAAAAATCATCAAAAATTATTCACATTAAAAATAATAATTAGAAAAGTAAAACCAATACCAAATTATTTACATATCATGTTTGCATACCATGTCATTGCCAGGAGCTACTTGTGCAGAGTTTTAACTCCATATGTCTTTATCAATTATTTAATCCGAAATTGTATAATAAGCTTTCGTTTTTGTATAATAAGGATGCCGTACATATGTTTAAATAATGATCGACCATTAAAAATCTCGATCAACTTGCAAATAGAAAGACCTAGACGTTTCAAGACGGATTTTTCTTATAAATCTTAGTAGCAATGTGAAAGGAATATCTGTCAGCGCCAGTTAAAAATGGCATTATGTAATGCAGAACAAAAGGTCGGGCTGTCTGACTTTCAGCCATATCTCACGGCTAATGCGTTTTGGACGCCTTATACACAGTATCGTAACATTGAACGAATATAATTCATGTTAATATTATTGACACGATAGTATCCTTTCAGCTGACAAATGAGCAGAGAAGAAGAATGAAAGAAATTTTTTTTTTCATACCTAACATACACAGAGAGCATTAACATCTATATATCTATACAAAAAACTAAAATTGAAGTGTATGTTTGTAACTTCAAATTAACAGCTTTTCACTAAATGCATATGAACGGTTATACATTACTCACATAAAAAAAACTATTTATAAAATTGATTATCTGTACGTCTGCCTGTTTGTTCCGGCTAATCTCCAAAACGGCTGAACCAATTTTAACGGTACTTTCACTGACAGATACGAGTAGCTAATGTTACAAGGAGTAACTTAGGCTACTTCTAGCAATAATAAAATATTATGGTTCCGAGGGCCACCCATTAAATTAAGTCTACGCGGACATATAGTATTTAGTAGAACGAAATGATTGTGCGATCTAACTGATGTGTGGCGCCATCTTGTGAGGAAATAAGCAGTCTGTCTGTAACATTTCCTTTCGTGACCAAGGGATATATAAACTACCTCGTTGGTATCTAACTAATTCCCCCCGACCCTTGAATATGCCGGCCCGCGCCGAGCATGTAAATTCTAACCCCCAAACCATAAATAATCTACCCAGTCCAGCCCAGCTCCCTAGCTCGCGATCCAGCAACGCCCTAAGCCGAGGTCCGGGCCCCACTATGGGGCGCCCTTAGCTGTGTTGCTTAAAGTTTTGCGTCTGGCTGGAGGCTTTAATTAGTCTCGCCATTGTCCGGTTAAGCAGAAATGACTCCCGGAGTTTAATCTGCAAGAGACACCTCACAAAAAAAAAAAAAAAAAAAAAAAAAAAATATCTAACTATATCAGTTGCAACCGCTATAGCACTATTGTTACTGGGTTTTTCCATCTGCAATTTCCCAGTAGTCTGGATTAGCGCCCGGTTAATGGCAATAGCCTCGCCCCCTATTACATGGCGTAATATAAACACATCTCTGCCTAAGCCTTCGGGGAATTCAGGCGTGAGCTTACATATGTATGTGTAAATATTTTTGAAGGGAGCTGAGAACTGACAGATCGCTGTGTTAGTATTACATCCATCAGCGTTCATGGTTTGATTAATTAATTCATAATAGGATAAAAGTTACTCTTACGCTCGCTAGCGCTTCGGGTAAAATCTCTATAATCCCTGAGTATAATTATTTCTGTGAAGCATGCTGACGTTACCATGCTAACGTTCGCCTTTTAACATATTAACTTTGATACTTATAAACCCTTTTCACGCGTACCTATTTTGTCTAGAGGTAATATAATGTAATTCCCTGTAATTTGCTCATGAAGATGATTAAGTGCCAACGTGACAGATGGTTAGTCTATCGCCGCTTCAGGCACTATACATACGTCTTTTGAAATACTTCTAAGACATGGTTTCCTCACGATGTTTCCTGCACCGTAAAGCACGTGGTGCATTTCAGTTTTTCGAAAAACTCATTGGCTACTGGGATTTAAACTTTATCGCTTGCATAGAAGCGACTTCTTAAACCCCACCACTGGCTCTCGTAATAAAGTGGCATTCACAAACAAGAAAATAGAGAGAGCTTTTATGTAAAAAAGTAATTAGCAGAGAACTTTTAGTTGAAAGCACAGTGGACACTAAAAAGTTTTGGTTAATTGCAATTGTCTGACGAGCGATGAGAATTTCAACTTTGATATTATCTTTGTAAAACTGTTACTTAGTAAGCAAAATAAAATGTATGCTTGAATGAGAACTAACGAACTTTAGGTGTATGATTCATTCGTTCGTGATCAGAGAGTACTTGAATACAATTGCTATTGCACATATTATTTGATCAACGAAGTTAAACAACCACAACCTAAGCCAGTAGTTCGATGGATAACCGCCTGAGGTCCCTCCGCAACAGAATCATTTTACAGGAAAATTGCGACGCAAATTTATACTACGAGTATTTAAGATCTAAGGCCGATCGCCAACGTGTTGATGTTGACTGAAAACCTTGCGAGCAACTTTCTTTTGTACTCTGTAATTAGCTGTAGGTACTGAACACGAATTACTCGCATAAAACAAAAGACTAGTAGTAAGAAACGCTGGAAATGTACGGTGAAATTGGACAAATCGCACTAAATATTTATACGTTTCCACGTAATATATCTAGTTTTAAAATGTTTACAAATGCCTGATGCGTGTCTGTCTTTTCCAGATTTGTGTTACATATGCTACCCACTTTCTGTGTTTTCTTTGGAAAAATGTTTGGTCTACTTTTGTTCAAAAGTGTCGAATTGGATTACGTGACCTTGACTTTTACCTAATAACCAGGATCTAATAATTTGGCTCCATAGCCAAATTCATCAAAAAAATCCTCCTCTTACGACAGGCAGAAGATACCATTATCTTCTGCCTGTCGTAAGAGGAAGTTTAAAAGGAAGCCGGCGGGCCCGCAGGTGATCGGAGTGGGAGCTCTGACTATCCAGGTGCCCGAGAAGGTGACAGCGCGTTGTGGCTTGCGCTGTCATAAACAGCATGGTTTCCAGAAGCGGCATAGGGATAGGGATGTTTCATGGCAAAATGCTGGAGGGGGTTGTGCGATCTTTGCCAGGGACGGCGTAATAGTTGTCCTGGGAATGTGACCTGGCAAAATGTTGGGGTGCAATGGTGTAATCCTTTAGACTTTTAGAAAACCCGCTGCTCCCTAAGACATGATGATTTTAGTGCGGTAAAAAAATTTCATAACCCGACTGTCTTCTTTAGAGAAGGGTGTTCGGGTACATTTTGAAGGTTTCCCCTTCGTTAATAAAAAAGAAAAGTAACGTTGTCTTAATCCATTATGTAACTTTTTGCGACTCGCGGTATAACTTACTTATATTATTGTTTCAATATTTGTAAAACTAGGCTTAAAGCTAATATTTTTCAATATTACCATTTATTATTATATTTAGTACCAAACAACGGATATAATATTAAAATTATTTTCTTATGCAAATAATATATATTTAAAATACACACAAAACACCCAGACACGAGGCAAACACAAATGTTGATCACGTAATTTGTTTGCTCTGACGTGAGAATCGAACATGCGACTCCTAGCGTAGTAGTTAAAATCCAACGGTAACAAGAATTACGTATATAGCAGGACTATATACAACGATACATAGATATTATGAAACTAGCTGTGCCCCGCGGTTTAGATTTTACTTTCATGGTTTCCCGCGGATCCCTAATGTTTTCCCTAATGGATTCCCTAAAATCTAAGTAGCCTAAGTTACTCCTTGTAACATTAGCTATCCGTCAGTGAAAGTCCCGTCAAAATCCGTCCGTTTCGGAGATTACCCAGAACAAACAGACAGACAGACGGAGAAAAATTTTAAAACTTGGTTTAATATGTATACTTTCATATGCATTGAGTGAAAAACTGTTATTTTGTAGTTACAAACAGACACTTCAATTTTATTTATCTGTATAGATTGAAAGTCCTGGCTAATCAGTCGAATTATTAATGATCACACAGTCACTAGAGACATGAAATTTAGAATGCGTGTTCTTGGTGAGGTGGAAGTGTATACCAAGAAAGGATTTTCCTAAATTCCACCCCTAAGGGGGTTAAATGGGGGTTGAAAGTTTATATGTGAAATGCGGTCGCAAGCTTGTTTCTGAACGGTTATAAAATTCATACTATTTTATTATAACGTTATATGTATAAATATGTTACGTAAATACATACTGTTATATAAACGTATGTTATTATGCCATCTGTGACCCCCTTATTTGACCTTGCACTAGAAATGGACAATCGTTCACACATGTTTCTATTCACACTACGCTTTAATGCAATCTATACCTTATTTACTAACTCTTAAGGTCCTAATGGTACATACATAGAAACACGTGTTCATGACTGTATTCCCCGAAGGGGTAGGATGATATGTTCTTATACTCATTTCGCCAGTATAATAGGGAACATGCCCAAGCAAAAGAGCCGAGGTGGCATGGGGTTTGAACAGTCGCCTGCTACGCAAGCGACGCAAGATTGAATCCCAGCAGGGTCAGGGGAGGTTGAGGCGATGGACTCACTCTCTGTCACGTTGGCACTAAATCATATTTCGGTGAAATGTGGGTGTTTATGTTACAACACCTCCGCTTACCCCTTCGGGGACCCTTCCGGGAAGGCGTGAGCATATAAAAGGGGGCAAGCCTATTGACACTAATCCAGACTCCAGGTTGCTACTGGGAAATTACAAATGGAACAGCGCAATAACACTTTGCCCGACCCGGGGTTCGAACGCAGCACATTGTGTTTCACAGTAGCAATTGTGACCGCTAATACAAACGATGCAGATGATAGCCATAATTAATTTGATTATTAGATGATGATAGACCCAAGAGCTGGCAGCTACCTCGGACAAAGAATTAGTTTAGCTATTCAAAGGGGGAATGCTGCCAGTATCTTCGGAACCTTGCCTACAGGGACTCTTTTTAAGGTTTTTAGTTTATAATTAGGTGTTTTAAATTCGTTTTAAGTACTGTAAGTTTTCAATCAATAAATGTTTAATTTGATTATCGTACAGATATATAAATTCAACAACATTAATAATTATTTTTATCATAGCGAGATATGATCCAGCCAGACTTTGCATCCGGGAACTCATTGTATATGATTATAATAATCGAATAACAACATTCATAATCGACGGGAAAGGATGTATAAAACTCATATCCTATTATTATATCGAATAAATCCTGTTTACTTTTCAGTAACGGAACAAACGGAGGAAATTATATTATTTGAATAGACTTCTTGCAAAGTTTCATATGGTCAGAAGAACACAAAATTAACTTAATTAATTAACGAGACAGTCTCAGTCAGAATAGCTCCACAGTATTCTTCGGTAATTCCTCTTGGTCCCTGTAGGGGTGAGGAGACGTGGTAGACGTGCTATCCCTACAATGATGCTTGCATACTTCTTTCGCTTCGTCTACATTCATGCATATCTTCATACATTTCCATCAGTTATAAGTACTCCGAATTTGATCTTCATGAAAATGTTTTTTTGTTCATCATAGGTTCTTCTTCCTCGGACTCCCTGTAGCAATACTTCCACTCACATCATCATCATCATCAGCCGGAAGACGTCCACTGCTGAACATAGGCCTCCCCCTGATCCCTCCCCATCATCATCTCCCTGGCCTTAATCCCATGTATTTGGGGTCGACACTTGATTCAACCCTGATGTGGCTGATCACATGATTTTTATACGAAGCGACTGCCTTCTCTGACTGACCTGTAACGATTGCCAAAGATGTTAAATTAGCAACCGGGACCGACGGCTTAACGTGCTCTCCGAGGCACGGAGGGAACTCGGGTGGTCACCCATCCAACTACTGGCTAGGCGTATGGTTGCTTAACTTCGCTGATCGAATGATATGCGCAATAGCAACTGTGCCACGAGCTCCTCCTTATACTTACCTCCACTCATATTCGCTCTTTAAATGTATTTCGTTAATCGCCTTTCACTCATACTTTTGACTAGCTGTGCCCCGCGGTTTCACCCGCGTAGATTTAGTTTCATCCTTATTGTCGCGGATCCCTAATATTTTTAATAAATAAAAGTAGCCTAAGTTACTCCTTGAAACACCAGCTACCTGCCAGTGAAAGTCCCGTTAAAATCGGTCCAGCCGTTTCAGAGATTACCCGGAACAAACAGACAGACAGACAGACGGACACACAGACAGAGAAAAATTTTAAAACTTGGTTTTTTAGTTTCAGTGGCGTGTATATACATTCATATGCATTTAGTGAAAAGCTGTTATTTCGGAATTACAAACAGACACTTCAATTTTATTTATCTGTATAGATGTATAGATATATCCAACCATCGAAGCAGAGATAAAAAAGAGTATGATACAAATTATTTAATATTTCACAGTTTTCATGTTCAACTCTTATCTTCCTACTTAATATTTACATTGTACTTACTCCTTTACAACGTCTCAGATAAAACACTTAAATCAGCGAATGTTAGATTATATTTTATCTGCTACGATGATCTTGGAATATTTCTAAACATTGAAAAGAATAAAATATCGGGACATATCTTCCGATAAGTAAAGTTAAGCAATCCCAATACATGCCAGTAGTTGGATAGGTGACCGCCAAAGTCTCCTCCGTGTCACGGAGAGCACGTTAAGCCGTTGGTTGCTAATTTAAAATCTTTGGCAATGGTTACAGGTCAGTCGAAAGCCTATGAAAATCTGACAACTGGTTAACCGCAGATATATTCCCTCATTTGCTCTTAAAAGGGGTTAATGAGTCGAGGGGCTTTTGGGACCAGGGAACCTAGCATCATCGGTTTATGTAGAGCGTATTAAGAACTTCTGAGATTGGAATTTTTATGTAGTTTTGTAAAATCAACGTCAAAGCTAAGAAATTCTTAAAAGCGTTTCTTAAACTATCATAGTTGGGCCCAGGACTGCGGCAACGAACGCCAACTTGGATTTCAAATTATGTTTCAGAGAAAAATTTGGACCACGAGCGTCCAATTATACCATTTAAAATAAATATGAATTTCAAAGGGCCACGCCCGCGGTCCCGGTCCCAAGAGTCCGTCGACTCTAAAGGTCTGATGGCAAGTGCCATCAGCACAGACATACATTCTCCTATATTAGTTTAGATTAGCAACAACTACTTTTTATTATCTTTTAACAGAAGCTAATTGTATCGTATTACAGTGTAATCTTCATTATTATTTTAGGAAAATTTATCTAAATTACATCTTTCGATTTTTGGTTATTTTATCGGAAAAGATAAGAATAAAGATAGAATAAAGTAGAAATATAATCAATGATTTTGTCCGCGGCCTGGGTGCTGGTATGCTACGCTATCTCTTATTCAATATATCACAATATAACAAAGATAATGGTAATATCTGATAAAATAAATAACATAGCTGTATAATATAACTCATGAGAGAAATATGGCGATCATCGTCTTGTTCCGTTAAGTAAAGATATGAAAATAATTTAATTAGTTTAGGCCACAGACATATTTGTGCCCTGGTGAGGCACTTATGAATGTCAGAATTAGCCACCGGTTCGGAAACTAGCCTTCTGATCGGCATGAATATTGTTTAAAATTAATAAACTGACTTAATAATATCTTAAAACGTAATCTTGCCCAACAATGAAAGAAAAATAAAATTAAGCGCAAAACCAACATCAAGAAAATAATCGATTGTATTTTTATGCACTTTTTTAAAAGTATGGCTAGTCAGTAAAGCCATTTGATACCTCGGATAAAAAATATAAGGGAAATAAATACAGAATTTTAATTCTGAGAAAAATATATTTTAAAAGATTGAAATAGATTTCTAATTTAGTATTTTGGGCCCCATATTATATTGAGCACGTTAAGCCGTCGGTCCCGGTTGCCAATTTAACATCTTTGGAAATCGTTACAGGTCAGTCGGAGGCCTAAAAATATTCTGACAACTGGTTTAACACAGATCACAGATTTTCCTAAATGAGGTTGCGAAGGTCAGATGGCAGTCGCTTCGTATAAAAATCAGGTGATCAGCCACATCGGGTTAAATCAAGTGCCGACCCCAACATTGTATGGGATAAGGCCAGGGACATGATGATTTTAGGCCCCATATATCCTATGCCCAAGGAATCAAATAACTCTCTAAATAAATCGTACACCGCGAGAGAACTTAAATACTTATATCTACTAGGTATCTGAAATACTGGCGGTAAAGTAAGTTGTTTGTATATCATTATCAATAACGAGTTACAGTAGAACGCACACTTGAACACGTTGATGGTTGTAAGTATTTACAAATAATTAGTATCAATAACGATATAAGAACATAGTTAATTTATCAGAGTAACCAAATAACTGTGACCTATTACTTTTCACTCTACATAAATTTTATACATAAATACGACGACTGTATTCCCCGTAAGCGTAGGCAGAGTACTTATATACCTACCTTTATTTATGTAATAGGGGCTGTACCTATTCCCCCTTATTAAAAAACATGGTTTATATAACTGGACTAAACTCGGACTGAAACTATGTCTATATCTTTTGGAATCCGTATGACAGAAAAAGACGGAGCTACTTTAAAACCTAAGACTATCTTAGTCACTGTTGTAATGCGGGGATTGTCATTAATCCAGACTTCGGACTGCTACTGTGAAATTGCAGATGGAAAAACCCAAAGGTAGCTTTAAGGCTATTTGGCTGAGATCTTCTGTAAGGTAAAGCGAAGTAAATCTCGTTTGTCCTACCTCTTTTAAATTATGATATTCAGAGACGCATGAATTGTGCCTGAGTCGTTCTGCTCAGTAAAAGCAACCGTCTGAACCCGGCGGAAACTATAATCCTTTATGATTAAGTCGTTTTGACGACTTTGTTAAAAGTTTAATGATATTTTGAATTTGAATTTGATTTTCAGTGTCAGGAACGATGGTACAGACACTTATTGAATTTGATCTTAAATATAGTCTTCACATTTTTCTTCACAAAAAATTCGAGAAAATTAAAAAAAAAAACTTTTGAGTACTTACTTTTTATTGTCCACTTATGTATGCTATTGTATGTGATTGTGTTGTATTTACACAAATAAAACCATCAAATACTACACCTTATCTCACACCTTCAGTCTCATTGATGGTTTCAGCAGAGATTAGATAATTGAAGTACGTGTAGAATGTACCTACTACGCTTTACAGATATAAACGTGCACATTGCCCGCGACTTAATCTACGTGCACTAACTAAAAATAGCAAGAAAAAATGTTTTCTTCAATCTTTAATCAAATAATTATAAAAAAAAATCGGGTTAAATTTAGCACTGCATAATGATTTAAAAATCGATCTCACAGGGCCTAGTGCGAGTTTTTCACTGCCGCTATCACAAGTCACCGCGTCGAAAAACGCAGATTTGTATAGGATCGGAACAGCGCCTCTGTCGGCCTAAACATGACACTATTGTCAGCCCATACAAATCTGCGTTTACATCGACGCAGTGACTTGTGACGGCGATTTTAAGAAAACTTGCACTAGGCACTCTGATCGCCACCCCTACAAAGAATCTTTGTTCAGCGAAGATGGTGTAATATTGTGATTATAAATCCACTTTTCTATAAATCTCTTCACATCAAAAGCAAGTGTATTCCATCTTGTGAAATACAAACCTCTAGGGTACTCAAAGAGTACAAGCGAGAGATAAAAGAATACTCAGACAGTTCTCTCCAAACATAAAACAAAGTAGTATCTACAGATCCCAAAACTTGTACAACACTCAAGTACATGACAATTTTCTCAAACAAGAGAGTCTTGAATCAACCGAGTTCTCTCGCACTAATCAAATGTTTGGTTTATGTTCGTATTTATTGATGAAAGAAAGAAAGAAAGAAAACATTTATTTCTAGACAAAACAAGTGTGGTAAAAACAAGAACAGTAATAACAATTGTTAAGGTTCCCTACACAAACGGTAAACGAGTCACTATTACTAAGACTCCGCTGTCCGTCTGTCTGTCTATGACCAGTTTGTATCTCATGAACAGCGATAGCTAGACAGTTAAAATGTTCACAACAGACGTATTTATGTTGTCCCTATAACAACAAATACAAAAAAACAGAATAAAATAAATGTTTTACGAGACTCGTTGATTGTTTTGCTATATAATGATTCGGAAGTTCTTCGTGTGCGATTTCGACTCGCACCTGACCGGTTTCTTTAAATATTTGACGCAAACAGATAGACAGAGAAATATTATAAAATGTTATATTTTTTTGTATGTACCGTATATATATTCATATTATGCATTTAGTAATAAGCTATTTATTTGGAATTAAAAACAGACACGATTTTATTTATCTGTATAGATATAGATATTTTTTTCAAATACTTAATTACTAACATTCTTTCTTTCTATTCATGCATTTATTAAATAAAAACTTAATTATATATACTGGGAACAGTACTTAAAATTAATTAAAGGTAGAAAACTTATTTAAATAAATAAAAAACTTGTCACAAGTCGGTGTCTCTCGGGATCGTGCCAAGAACGCTGGCAGCATTGCCACGTTGAATAGCAATGCTGATTCTCTGAGCGAGAAAAGCCCCAGCTCTCTTAACTTTTCAAAGAGCTTGCACGTCGTCTGGTAGAAGCCTTCATGGATAAATATGCGTAGAAATTTAGTATTTTTTAACAGAGTGTAAATTACGTAAGAAAACAATTCTTCTAGAGAAGATTAAAAATATTTTTACTGCACTTTAAAGCACTTAAAATATTATTAATCTTCGCATTTGCTTTATAAAACTCTTTGGTTAATCGCTCTTCACTGCATTCGATTTATTCAAGCGAACTCAATAATCCATCATTCGATTCTGTTCCTTTATCGTATTAACCTTTTTAATATTAACTGAACGTTTATTCCCAGTAAGAAAACAAGCTACGTCCAAAGGATTTGTATCTAAATCCCATACAGCTTTGTGAAAAAGTTTAGAGTGGATTGCTTATGAAGACTTAAACTTTTCTCTTCTTACTAAGCGGTGTGATTTGAATACATTATTTTGATTAAAACAATTCAATCATTTCTATGGCATAACGGTTTCTCTAATTTGAATTTCAGAGCCTTCCGACGGGGAATATATAGCATCAAACTTGGCCAAACACCAAAAGTTTGTAATTTATTTCACATTATTTAATATTTTTGTTATTGATTGCGGATTAAGAATTTGGTAAAAAAAAATTTTATAATTATGTAGCCAAATAATTATAGCATAGATAAATTATACACTTTTCTTCAAATGAAGTGATGGAGGAATGGAGTAGCTGTTTGCATCTCGTTGTCATTATGTTTGCATCCATGCTTCATAAGATAGGCAAGCTGCGTCACTCCTTATCTATACAGATAAATAAAATTGAAGTGTCTGTTTGTAATTCCAAAATAACAGCTTTTCACTAAATGCATATGAAAGTATACACGCTAATGAAACTAAAAAACCAAGTTTTAAATTTTTTCTCTGTCTGTCTGTCTGTCCGTCTGTCTGTCTGTCTGTTTGTTCCGGGTAATCTCTGAAACGGCTGGACCGATTTTAACGGGACTTTCACTGGGAGGTAGCTGATGTTTCAAGGAGTAACTTAGGCTACTTTTATTTATTAAAAATATTAGGGTTCCGCGACAATAAGGAAGAAAATAAATCTTCGCGGGTAAAACCGCGGGGCACAGCTAGTACTATCTAAAAAGAAAGAATTAAGTCGAAATAAATATATTCTTCAAAAATCGAATGTTACTGCCCTGAGCTGAGACCCCTACGAATGTTTTTCGCTAACCCTCTAAGTTTCGGATTTGACCCTGCACGCAAACTTAAAAAACACAAATTGGTTACTAAGGCGATAATAAAAACATATGAATACAGCCCCTTGCGTAACGCAGTAGGGTAAAAAACAAATTGTTGTTAGGAATGTAAGCCGGGCTATAAAAATAAACTATATAGTCCCCTACGGAAGCCGTATTGTTAAGCAAAAGGTAAACGAGGTCAAATGCTGTCAAATTGAATAAGGCCACAAGTTTTGCTTCGGAACTATATCACAAAAGCTTTAAAGTTTTGTAATTAAATTTAACGTGGTCTCAGGTACTATACAGTCTTGGATTTACTTGAAAATGAAAATGAAAAATATTTATTCAGTTTAGGCCCTGGTAAGGCACTTATGAAAGTCGAGAATTTACCACCGGTTCGGAAACAAGCCTTCTGAGAAGAACCATCAAGAAACTCAGCCAGGCATCATGTACATATCATCGAAACGATATAAATCATATGAAATCATCATACAACTATACTTCTCAGAAGTATGCAGGTTTCTTCACGATGTGTGAAAATACTGCACATAAGTGGTAACAGTATAAACAGGGATGCATGAATGTGGACGAAGCGAAAGATGTATGTAAGGATTGTAGCATGTGGCTTACGGTCGTCTCTGCCTACCACTTTAGAATACGGCGTGAGCATATGTATGTATTTATTTATTACAAAATCCACAGCTCTTAAATAAAACAAAAAGTATGTACAGTATGAAAATTTTAAAAGAAACTTTTTATTTTTTTTATCCGAAAAAATATTGGTGAAATAAATAATTTATAATTTTTTATTTGGTGCCAACTGCCACATTCGCCGTTTTACACTATACATATGTCTTTGAGTTACTTTTCAGGAAGCAGGTTTCCTTGCAATGTTTTCCTTCACCGTATATAATAGAATATCTACAATAATATGACGTATACAATCTATTATATTATCTCCGAGTTTTATTACGAGGAAGCTTGTCACCGATTTGCAGCTACACGCGACATTAAAAACGCAATAACTTCATACTACCGTCACGTCACGAGCACGCAATATAATTTATGAGCCAACCATTATATATGATATAGGCACAATACACATATGAGCTTACTACAACAGTAAGAAATCTAGAAACAAATATTTCGAAATGACACTCACACAGACGCGGGACCCTAGCGTATTGTCAATTGACAGTAAGGGGTTGCATACGGTGGGGTTATTCCCAGACTTGGTTTTTTTTTTTAACTTTCACCCACACTCTAATTTTTTACGACAATTCAATTTCTTGAATGTCGTAAGAATTAATTTTTATACCAAAACAAAAGCCGTAGAGGAGGTGGTTATAAAATCATTGATGTCTAGGAATAATGATCGCGTAGGTACACGTAATTTAAGTGATTTACCGACTTTTTTCATAACTTGTATAATTATTAGTACCTAACCGAGCTATGCTCGGTTTCTTTTTCTCACAAAAAACAAAACTTTTTCCACAAAAGAAAAAAAACTTGACATTTTCTCAAAAAAGCTAGTAGAAAAAAAAGGAACCAATCGAACCGGTGAACGTCAGACTCGAACCGGGGTACCTACTTTAGTTTCGTTATCACCTCCTAAGCTGACAGCCTCACCTCTGTTATCATAACTTGACAGTTGCCGGTGAAATTTATTGTCGTGTTGTATTGATATTTTATGAGATTTTCAGTGCATGAAAACATGGTGAAAACGATGTTTTCTCAAAGTGAAAACTAGCTAGATCAATATTTTGCCCCCGAAACCGAAAATATAAAATTTCATAAAAATCGTTGCATCCATTCCCGAGATCCAGATTCTATATATATATATACGAGAATTGCTCGTTTAAAAGTATAAGATTAGCCTGTAGTCTCCCACTGCTGGGCAAAGGCCTCCCTTCCACTTTTCCAACTTTCTCTGTCCTCAGCAGTCCTCTCCCAATCGCTCCTGAAAGCATCAAGCTCGTCCCGCCATCTCCTCAGAGGCCTGCCGCGTTGTCGTTTCCTGCCATTTGGGGTCCATTTTGTAATGGTTTTCGCCCATATCTCATCCGACGATAACTTGTATAATATATTCATATATAAAAGCGAATGTGAGCGGAAGTGTCGGTAGAAGGCGTCAAATGAAGAACTACTATGACTAAATTAATAATAATATTAGAAAGGTCAAATTGGGAGCACTCGTAACCACAAGTAGTGTATAAAGAAATGCATGAATGTGGATGAAGCGAAAGCGTAAGGATCGTAGCGTGTGGCGATCGGTGGTCTCTGCCTATCCTCATGGGATGCAGGGGTGAGCATATGTATGTATGTTGTATAATAATATATTACAAATATACATTATTTTGACAGTAAATTAAGGAACACCAACATTTAAAAACGTTTAAGAGTGACAACCCTCGCACTCAATAGGAGCAAGCGTTTATGTTTTAAAGATTAAGCCTAGATTCCATGCTGCGTGGTAAACTTATATAATATACTGTGATAGGGCCGTGAGTAATGAGTTTGCACTTATATGCAAAACAAAGACATCCACACTAAGTTTAAAGGCAGAACTATTCAACTATAGTTAAATCCACATTGCTTGTTCCAAAACTATAATGGCAGTGACTTGGGTCATATTTGTGTGAACTTTCAAGATTTATGCTCAACCCTATCGTTAAATGCGAGGCGAACAGGGGGCTACTATCATTGTCATAGCAGTAACATCTTACTAAATAGCTTTGACGTTTAATTTTAATATCACAAAACGAAACGTCAAAGCTTAGAAGTTCTTAATACGCTGTGCTTAAATCGATAATGGTAGGCCCCCTTATATTCAGTTCGAGTTTGGTCTAGTCTTAGTTTAAACCATGTTTTGTAATAAAATATAATACTATCGAACAACGATTTCGGTTTACGTGAATGCCACTTTGGGAGAGAATATCGGTCGAATGACTTAATCGTTCACTGATTTTTTTTTGTAGCTCATGGTACATTTGCGATATCATTTGATCAGTGAAGTTAAGCAATAAAACCAGTAGTTGGAGGGGTGACCGCCCGAGTTCCCTCCGTGCCTCGGTGAGCACGTTAAGACGTCGGTCCTGGTTGCCAATTTAACAACTTTGGCAATCGTTACAGGTCAGTCAGAGGCTTTAAAGAGTCTGAACTGGATTAAACCAGATTACGTAAAAGGGGTTAAGAAGGTCAGATCGCAGTCGCCTCGTATAAAAATCAGGTGATCAGCCACATTGGTTTGAATCAAGTGCCGACCAAAATAAGGCCAGGGAGATGATGAATTTTTAAATGAATCGAGGCACAGGCACCGTTATGCCTTTCTGAAGCAACATCAACTTGTAGGTGTCATGTAGGTGGGCTTTCAATGTTCATAAAACGACTTTATCCCGGTGGTCCAATCTATACATCTATACAGATAAATAAAATTGAAGTGTCTGTTTGTAATTAAAAAATTACAGCATTTAACAAAATGCATATGAAAGTATACACGCTACGAACACTAAAAAACCAAGTTAAAATTTTTTTCTCTGTCTGTCTGTCTGTTTGTTCCGGGTAATCTTTGAAACGGCTGGACGGATTTTAACGGGACTTTCACTGGTAGGTAGCTGATGTTCCAAGGAGTAACTTAGGCTACTTTTATTTATCAAAAATATTAGGGTTCCACGACAATAAGGATGAAACTAAATCTACGCGGGTGAAACCGCGGGGCACAGCTAGTGGTATATCATTATTTCAACTCACGTCAGTCGACTCATTCTAAAGACTTTAATTTGGTTTAAAAATAAAGTGTTTAGACAATAAACTGTCGGAATAAACTGAAGAAAAAATGTTTCTCTTCTCCAAATGGGCCAGTTAAAGTATTTACGATGTTTGCAGCAGATCAACAGGAAGTGATTATAGTTTACTGTTCAAAGATAACTTCTTTATTATTGGTGGCCTGATCTGGTCTGGCGGCCAGATATAACGACATTTCATCTTAGGGGTAGTTGATAGATAATCAAATCAAATCAATCAAATTAAAAAGTTTTATTCAACATAAGGGACACTTGAAACACTTATTGAACGTCATTTCTCTTACGCTAACTTAGGTAAATTTACTACCGTTTCCAAAATATAAGCCTGTCAGGAGAAGAAACGGCGAGACAAACTAGATAGATAGAAGATAGGTAGCTGATATTAAGTACCTCAAAAAGAAAATAACCTTTTTGATGAAATTGCATTTCTCTAAAACCAGTGGCTTAAGCTGCGACAAAGCCATTTTTTATATCGGTCGGTAAGTCAGACGTGAATTTTTTAATTCCAAATATTATCTTTTTTTTATTAGACTTCTTGCAAAGTACTTTAAAATCGTCAGATTTACGTAGTGTCATATTTTCAGTCTCCTACTGAAAATCTTACAGTATACAGGATTAGGGATAATAAATGTTACCTACACCTTTGGTTCAAAAGATTGCTTTTACTGAAAATAACCCCGTAACTCAGCAATATTCTTATTATTCTAATCTATACATCTATACAGATAAACAAAATTGAAGTGTCTGTTTGTAATTCCAAAATAACAGCTTTTCACAAAATGCATATGAAAGTATACACGCTACTGACCATTAAAACCAAGTTTTAAAATTTTTCTCTGTCTGTCTGTCTGTTTTTTCCGGGTAATCACTGAAACGGCTGGACCGATTTTAACGGGACTTTCACTGGCAGGTAGCTGATGTTTCAAGGAGTAACTTAGGCTACTTTTATTTATTAAAAATATTAAGGTCCCGCGACAATAAGGATGAAACTAAATCTAGGCGGGTGAAACCGCGGGGCACAGCTAGTTTATATTTAAAGTGCCCGGTGCTTGGCAACTCACACGCGATATTATTTCAATTTGGCAGCTGAGTTAATTAATAAAGGTAGGGCGTAACTGGATATCTCGTTCCAAACTTATAGTTCCCCGACTGCGAACTCTTGCTACACTTTACAAAAGATAGCAGCCAAAGGCTACAACTAAACATGCGCGATAGCGAGAGTTTAATCGCAATTGTTTTCTTTGTTCAAACATCTCGATACACCCGATTGTTCTTGCTACTTATTGAAAACAGTGCGATGATCGCGTCGGCTGACGATCGGTTCCATTCGGCGACTCGAACTACTTGCTTGCATCAAAACTTGAAACAATAGCAAAACTAAGTGTAAATGGGACTTTCTTTTCGGGACACAACGTAAAACACCCGATTATTTGATCGCCAGGGCGAATGGATGGTAAATTTTGACATCCGATTGTTTCGATTGTTGAAACATCTCGTAATCGTGAATCGCAAGGTACAACTGAATATTAGGTACACTAAGCATTATAAGCATCGCTCCGGATTATAAATACGAAAATAGATATTGGGTTTTATTGTCAAGTAATCTATACATACAGATATACAGATAAATAAAATTGAAGTGTCTGTTTGTAATTCAAAAATTACAGCTTTTAACTAAATGCATATGAAAGTATACACGCTACTGACATTAAAAAACCAAGTTTTAAATTTTTTCTCTGTCTGTCTGTCTGTTTGTTCCGGGTAATCTCTGAAGCGGCTGGACGGATTTTAACGGGACTTTCACTGGTATGGATATAGTGAAATATACTGATAAGGATGAAACTAAATCTACGCGGGTTTAACCGCAGGGCACAGCTAGTTCACAATATGAACGGAGTTTGGAAGTTGGCGTTGGACCCCCGTGCTTCGGAAAGCACGTTGCACTGTTGGTCCTACGCCTGATCTCTCTCCGGTCATGTCTGATTGCCTCCCATCGGACTGTGAGAGTGAAGGAATAAAGAGTGCACCTGTATTAGCGCACACCCTTGTGCACTATAATATCTCCCGCGCAGGTGGCTTATCCCCGTTGAGGTTAGCCGCCGGCACCTAAATTCGGTAGGCGATCAATTTTACATATGAAAGCTGATTATAGGTCCCATTTTGCGGTCAATAGACGTAACGAAAACGTAACGGCTACCAATATAAGCTAAAAGGCTGAATCAAAGACATTGTCCCGTATAATATGCTAGTTAGGAAGATATTTATACATCAACCCACAACAAGGCACTTCGATTTTATCATCATACCAGCTGTGCCCCGCGGTTTCACCTGCGTAGAAATAGTTACCTTATTGTCGCGGATCCCTAATATGTGTAAAAAATAGAAGTAGCCTCAGTTACTCCTTGAAACATCAGCTACCTGCCAGTGAAAGTCCCGTTAAAATCGGCCCAGCCGTTTCAGAGATTACCCGGAACAAACAGACAGACAGACAGACAGACGGACAGACAGACAGACAGAGAAAAAAATTTAAACTTGGTTTTTCAGTGTCTGTACCGTGTATACTTTCATACGCATTAAGTGAAAAGGTGTTATTTTGGAATTACAAACAGACACTTCAATTTTATTTATCTGTATAGATGATAATATTTGGTTATTGTATGTATGTACATAATATTGTGTTATAATGGTATTTTTTGCGGCAAAAGTCATTGAAAGTAATGGCAAATGGCAATGACCAGCCATTTCTTTCGACCCGGGACGCTCGGGAATTGCCAGGTCACAAAATAAAAAGCAAACATAAGGGCACCTGTCTGTAGTGGTCGAGCAGCATTGCACACACACACACACACATAGATATAGTATCACACGCATACAAACAAACATGTCATCTATATTATCGGCGACTACATTAGACGAATAGATACCCGCAACTTTTTATGCGCAGGATATGACTTATATTTATGTACTAACTGTGCCTCGCTGTTTCACCCTCGTAAATTTAGATTCATACAAACTCTCATCCCCTATTTTATCCCCTTGGGGGTAGAATTAATCAAAATCCTTTCTTAGCGGATGCCTACGGCATAACATCTATCTGCACGCCAAATTTCAGCCCGATCTGTCAAGTGGTTTGGTCTGTGCGTTAATAGATCACTATGTCAGTCAGTCAGTCAGTCAGTCACCTTTGAGTTAGATATATTTAGACAAGATGTGCCCCGCGGTTTTACCCGCGTTAATTTTATGTGTGGTCCACGGAACCCTAATGTGTTTTTTTAATTTAAAGTACCTAGCCTAAGTTACTCCTTGGATCATCAGCTATCTGTCAGTGAAAGGAACTATAATATCTCCTGCGCACATGGCTAAGCCCGCAACCGAATTTCGTTCGACTTTAACATTTCGCCATTTACAAATTATTTTACTTATCCCGCCTTTGAGGAGCGAGGCCTCTAAAGTGCAAGAACGTGGGCGAGTGCCAGGTCGCCCACGCCTAGCGCCGCCTTTGAATTGAACATGAAAGCATTTATTTTTATTGATTACTAGCTGTGCCCCGCGTCTTCACGCGTGCATACTTTTTTTTTAATATTATGAGGCTATATCACATCAGCTATTTGCCAATGAAGGTCCCGTTAAATCCGTTCAGCTGTTATAGAGATTAGCCAGAACAGAAAGATGGAATTTTTTCTTAATTTTTTTATATTTATGTACCGTAAATATTTTCATTATGTATTCAGAGAATTTTTTAAATTAATTGTATGCTTGTACCGTAAATATTTTCATACATGTATTTAGTAAAAAGGTATTAATTTGGAATTAAAAACAGACACTTCAATTTTATTTATTTGTATAGATGTAAAGATATATGTGTGCCTCCGAAGATCTCATACCAAGTGCGATGCTTTTATATTATGCGTTTGTGTTTATCGACTCCAATTAAAATCGGGGACTCTATTCTCGAAGTTTTTGACGAGTACGTATACCTAGAACAAACAGTACAGTTAGGTAGGTCCAACTTCGATAAAGAGGTCAATCGTCGAATCCAACTCGGTTGGGAAGCTACGGAAAATCTATTCGTCCCAAATACCGCAGTGTCTCGAGTCGAAAGTCTTCGACCAGTGCGGTTTGCCAGTGATGACCTATGGCACAGAGACGTGGCCGCTCACAATGGGCCTCATTAGATAGCTCAAAGTCACTCAGAGGGCCATGGAGAGGGCTATGCTGAGTCTCACTGCGCGATTAAATCAAAAATGAGGAGATCCGCAGGAGGACCAAAGTAACCAACATAGCCCGAAGAATCGCCAAACTCAAGTGACAGTGGGCGTGGCACGTTGCTCGTAGAACCGATGGCCGATGGGGCCTAAAGGTCCTTGAGTGGCGACCGCGTACCGGCACCGTGTGGGTAGGCCCCGCGTACCAGCAGGCGCAGTGTGGGTAGGCCCCCAACGAGGTGGACCGACGACCTGGTGAGGATCGTCGTCGTCGTGGAAATCGTTGGGAGAGGCCTATGCCCAGCAGTGGGCGTCTATCGGCTGAAATGATGATGTGTTTATACTTGCTTCTATCGCCAATGTATGAGAGCAGCCGCGTTATTCACTGAGGTTTCTCAGCGTCGCTCTCGTGTGTCGGTTTTAAAGATACGAAATTGAACTTATCCTCTACTAGCTGTGCCCCGCGGTTTCACCCGCGTAGATTTCGTTTCATGCTTCATGTCGCGGAACCCTAATATTTTTTATAAATAAATGTAGCCTAAGTTACTCCTTGAAACATCAGCTACCTGCCAGTGAAAGTCCCGTTAAAATCGGTCCAGACGTTTCAGAGATTACCCGGAACAAACAGACAGACAGACAGACAGACAGACGGACAGAGAAAAATTTTAAAACTTGGTTTTTCAGTGTCAGTAGCGTGTATACTTTCATATGCATTTAGTGAAAAACTGTTATTTTGGAGTTACAAACAGACACTTCAATTTTATTTATCTCTATAGATGTATTCTGTATCAATTCCCTATGTTGAATTGATTGATTGAAACAAACGCTAGTTGCCTAGTTCAACGCTGAGAAGCCTTGGTGAACGCGGCTGTCCTTCTATACTTAAATTATTGTGTCGTGTTCTAAAATTCACTGGAAATATTAAATCTCCTGTCTGCACGTTAACATTCTGTTTAACACTTTTTATTAAATACACAGTAGGTACGATATGAAATGTATAATGAAAATGAACGCTTTTAATTTAGGTAACGGAATCCAGACGTGGCATGTTTTCGCTTTGGTAAATGGAGCTTACTCATCTTTTACATTATGAAGCTTTCGGATAGGTAAGGTCTGCGCCGGGAACATTTACACCGAAGCTAATTTAATAGCAGTATTTTTATTTTCGTACAAGGAAGTCAAAGTGTTAGCGGACAATAGAGAGGGTTGGCGATTGCTTCACCGACAAGAGCCTAGCTCTTAAATAAATGATGATGATTTTTATTTTTTTTTCACGTTATTTTTGACCGACTTCAAAAAAAGGAGGTTATTAATTCCACTGTATGTTTTTTTCTTACTTCTCGCGTAGCTTTATTCACGAAACTGATTAGCAAGCTGAAGTAGCAGTAGGCTGGCCATATCTCGCGAAGTCCTTGAGTGGAGACCGCGACTCGGCAAACGTAATGTAGGAAGCCCTCCGGCCAGGTGGGATGACGATCTGCGAAAGACTGCAGGCAGATGCTGGATGCGGCTAGCTGAAGACAGGCTGCTATGGCACTCATTAGGGGAGGCCTATGTCCAGCAGTGGACGAGATAGGCTGATGATGATGATCAAATAATCTTCTGTAAGGTGGGGTACAGTCCCGTCAGACAGCTCCGAATATTGAATGGGAGATATTATTTATTTATTGCTAACTTTTGCCGAGTCTTGGTGGCAAGCGACGCACGTTCAAATCCTTCAGTTCAAATTCCTTTCAGTCTGTTCATAAAACAACCGCGTAATATACTCTGTAAAAAACTTTCCACGCTCTTCCTTAAAATAAGAATAAGGCGAATAAAATTATCTGAATGACAAATCAAGTATTTTATCTATTTTGTTGGGGTCTACTTGCTCAGTCATGCCCTAACGACTGCGGTAACGACTAGTAAACCGATTTATCGTCCAATCTTTGGGAAATAAAACTGGAACTCAGCAGTAAATGACGTAAAATTATTGGTACTCAGCTATTTATAACTGAATTTAATTGAATTGTTATCATTGGCAACATCCCAGTGCCGCGGAGAAAAAACAAACGCCTGCTTGATATCTTTGTAAATTGTACCAGTAATGTGTAGTAATGTCGTACTGGGAGTTCGTATCGTATTTAATGGCAACATTTTAATAGTTTTAAAAATAAAGATACCCTACAGAAATTCGCAGTCATAATGCTACCTTAATGTGTTCTCGCGGTGAGTAAGGTCGCCAGTGCTCCGTGGAGGGGAGGAGTAGGATTGTTGTCGCAGTGTTAGCATTCTTTGTAATTATATTAGCAAAAGGATTTCATTCTTTGTTATGTAGACAGCTCGCGAGTCCAAATTAACATATTTTATTTAATTACTAGCTGTGCCCTGCGGTTTCATCCGCGTGGATTTAGTTTCATCCTTTATTGTCGCAGAACCCTTATATTTTTAATAAATAAAAGTAGCCTAAGTTACTCCTTGAAGCATCAGCTACCTACCAGTGGAAGTCCCGTTAAAGTCGGTCCAACCGTTTCGGAGATTACCCGGAACAAACAGACAGACAGACAGAGAAAAACTTTAAACCTTGTTTTTTTAGTGTAAGTACCGTGTTTACTTTCTTATGCATTTACTGAAAAACTGTTATTTTGGAATTACAAACAGACAATTCAATTTTATTTATCTGTATAGATATATAGATATAGATGTATAGATGTTTAGATGTATAGATGTATAGATTATTTATTTAGTTAAACCGTAGAAGTTAACTTTGAAATCATCTCCCTGGCCTTTACCATACATTGTTGGGATCGGCATTTTATTCAAACCGATATATTTAATCACCAGATTTTTATACAAAACGACTGTGCAACCCCTATTACGAGGAAAATCGGTGATGTGGGTTAAACCAGTTGACAGATTTTTTTAGGCTTCCGACTGAACTATAACGATTGCCAAAGATATGGAATAGGCAACCGGGACCGACGGCTTAACGCTCTCCGAGGCACGGAGGGAAAAATCGGTGAAAGGGAATTGGTCGCATGATGTGCGCAAAAGCAACTGTGCCAAGATCCTCCTAAAGCTATCACCCAAATACACAATTTATAACATCGCCTGGATTGCTATGAATAATTAAAATCCTTTTCAGCACTGCCTTATTCAAATAGAAGGACGAATTTACTGAAGCGATTAAAGCCTGTAGGTTTAAAACGGCCACTTTGGGAGAATCATAATGTGATCCGAATATGATTCAGGAATGATTCATATTTCGCAATTCACCTGTTTGACACTTTCCTATGAAGATTCCTAAAATGGTCCACAAAATATGAATTGCTTTTGTGACAAATAGCAGAATCATAAAATTTACTAAGGTACTAACATCTATAAATATTGTAATCATTTGTGCCTAAGTGACCATTTTGTCTTTTCGGTGATGAATCATATTCGGATCACATTATGATTCTCCCAATGTAGGCCACATTTTAGACCTTCTGTCCTTTGATTTGTAATACTATAGAATATAGATACCTATTTCGGAAGCTCCTCGTGTGAGCAGTATCCTTGGACGAATGAATACATTTACTGAAAAGGTAAGGGAAGGAGAAATATCTATTGACGGTAAACTATTGGACCGAAAACTTATGAAAAGTCAAAAGCTGTAAGCAAAATAATAAGAGCACACAACAAACCTAAATGGAAAAGTATGGACAGATCTGTGGATATTTAAATATTGTATGACATAGTGCATAAGATTGCCAATTTAACATCTTTGGCAATCGTTACAGGTCAGTCGGAGGCTTAAATATAATCTGACAACTGGTTTAACCCAGATTACAGATTTTCCTCCTAAATGGGGTTGCGTAGGTCAGATGGCAGTCGCTTCGTATAAAAATCAGGTGATCAGCCACATCGGGTTGAATCAAGTGCCGACCCCAACAATGTATGGGATAAGGCCAGGGAGATGATGATAGTGCATAAGATTATCAGCATAGGGGGCGTCCATAAATTACGTGAGATGTTTTTTTAAATTTTCTGTCCCTCCCTCCCCCGTTGGTGAGATGTCGTGAGATTTTGTTCAACCCCATCCCCCATCCCCCAATCTCACGTGAGATTTTTCAGAATGTGGGTTTCTTACGTAAACGCGTTATTATAGAATGAAAAAAAACAATTTGCTTCGTGCTTTTATTTACGACTAGTTAAGACTAGTAATCAATATTGCTGAGAGATATAAATGTAATATAAATTTGGATTGAATGGACCAAAATAGTATAATTTTTTTTTGTTTCAATCAGAATAAAAATTGCGTGATATTTGTCGAGACCCTCCCTCTCCCTAACGTGAGATTATATGAGATTTGACTCGACCTCCTCCCCCCTTAAATCATCTCACGTAATTTATGGACGCCCCCATATAGGTTTTGGCATGTATTAACGTATATTGAAGAAAATTTATTAATACTTTGTCTAAGGTGAAGAGTGAGTTGGCGTTGTTTTCAAAAATGGCGGATCGACGGATTCGGTTCAGCCACATTCAACAGGGTGCAGGCGTAGATACTGAAGTGGTGCTTTTTTTTTAAGGCGTGCACTACACTGATGCACAAAAAACTTTGGTTTTTTATACTCATTATAATAAAAACTATTTATTAAAAATCCTTGTTAACTCCACATTATATTCCTGTTCAGACCCAGTTTTTTTTGTTTCAAATATAAAATTTTTGATTAATCTGACTTAACTATGGGTTGCTTCTCACAGTGACTCAAAATAGGAACACAAAAATGGTCAAGAAGAAACAAAAAATATTTGGAATGAAGATCGAAAAAGCGACGTAAAAACTTGTTTAAAAAAAATTACGACTTAGTGGATCACGCTTTTAACAAATTACGAGACTACCTTTATTCATCTAATTAAGGAATGAGACTTTTTTTAAATTTTTCCTTTTCCAGTTAAAGTTCAAAAAAAAGCTCAAAAAGCTCAAATTTACAATCTGAATTATATTATCCACGTCGGTGTATTTTAGTGAGACGTTGTCTGGTTTCATAATTATAATAAAACTAGCTGTGCCCTGCGGTTTCACCCGCGTATATTTTGTTTTATTCCCGCGGTACCCTAAATGTTTTTTTTTAATAAATGTAGCTTAGTAGCCAGCTAACTACCAGTGAAAATCCCGTTAAAATCGGTCCAGCCGTTCTAGACATTACCCGGAACAAACAGACAGACAGACAGACAGACGGACAGACAGACAGACAGAGAAAAATTTTAAAACGTGTTTTTTTGTGTCTGTAGCGTGTATACTTTCATATGCATTTAGTGAAAAGCTGTTATTTTGGAATTACAGTATCTGTATAGATATCTTAACGGCGTCGGAGTAATGATTATTAATGCACCCTTTAGCAGTAAACTCCAATTTAACAACTTTGGCACTCGTTACAGGTCAGTCGGAGACCTAGGAAGTCTGAGGACTAGTTTTACCCAGATTACCAAATTTCCTCGTAAAAGTGAAAAATCAGGTGATCAGCCGCATCAGGTTGAATCAAGTGCCGACCCCAACAATGTATGGGATAATGCCAGGGAGATGATGATGATGAACGATGCAAAGATTAAAAACAGTTTTTTTATTTTATTTTTAACGCGGTCGTCACGCGGTTTCACTCGCGTAGTTCCCGTTCCAGTGAGAGTATGGAGATAAAATATAGCCTATATTAATCAGTGATTATGTAGCATTCAAAAGTGAAATATTTTTTTTAAGTCGGTCCGATACTTTTTGAGTCAATCCGTTACAAACATACTTACATACAAATCTTTCCTCTTTCTAATATTAGTATAGATAAATATGTATCTACCAACAGCCGATGGTATGTGCCAAAAATGAGCGCCTTCAAAGTCTAGACCCTATACGTGTATAAATCTAAGGTCACTGTCATACAACTGAACTAGTCATACAATTTTACTCTCATTGCAATAAGAGTTCATAGTAGGGCTGACATGAGTTAAATATTAGTCCATGAGCCTATTAAAATAGGGTTACGTTAACGTCAAAATATTTAAATTCATCTCGTGCCGGATCAATCAATTTCCCACTAGAAATATAACGCCCACATAATTACCTGATACAATACAGACTGCTAACGTATGTTATTCACACCAATTTGTTTATAATCATGATTAATAGGGCTGTGTAATATAAACATTAATGTTCTTATATTTATACTAGCTGTGCCCCGTGATTTTACCCGCGTAGATTTAGTTTCATCTTTATTGTCGCGGAACCCTATTTTTGATTAATAAAAGTAGCCTAGTTATTCCTTGAAATATCAGCTACCTGCCAGTGAAAGTACCGTTAAAATCGGTCCAGCCGTTTCAAAGATTACCCGGAACAAACAGACAGAAAAAAATTTAGATCTTGGTTTTTCGGTGTCAGTTGCGTGTATACTTTCATATTAATATAGTGAAAAGCTGTTATTTTGAAATCACAAACGGACACTTCAGTTTTATTTATCTGTATAGATTTTTCACCGTTTATACTTACCGCTTCGGAGACCCTTCCGTGGAAGCGAGACTATAATATTTTTTGTAATATTCCTGTACACAATTTAAAAAAATATTATAACACACATAAAGTCACGAATATGTCTAACATTTAATCGAAAGTAGTGACTGAATGACTTATATGTCAACACACAACCTGAACCGCTGGTCCTAGAGACATTAAAATTTAGGTGTGTTATTTGTGAGGTGTGGGCATCCACTAAGTAAGGGATTTTCCGAATTTTCCCCACTAAGGGGATAAAAAGGGGGGATTAATTTTAAGTGAAACTTATTACTCTCTGGACCGAAAACGACGCACGCAAAAAAATCCAAACAAATTCTTACCGAACACAAATCTTAATATAATATAACGTACAAATATAATTTACATTCCACGTACGAGCCTAATACCAACCTGAGCACACATTCCGTTCGATACAGGTAAAAATATAATATGTAATGACATGCCAAGGTATACAATCTCATTGTAGATAACTTAATGTATTTTATCTCTCGTCATAATTTAAATGTAGGAATAATTATATTTGCGTGCTCTCATATCCGTACCGTATGGCGCGTTGTCGTTAGTGTGTTAGTTAGGAGATATTAAAATTAATTGTTCAGCTCACTGATTTGTCACTAGATTAGTTTTATGGTTTTAGCTATAAACTATAATTTTGAGAACGGTGTGCTCACATGTACGCAATGCGCGAGAACCTTCCAAAAGAAGATTGGCTACATTAGCCACATGCGAGTGCACTACCGACAAGCTAACCGGAGTTGAAGCGGTCGCCATGGCCGAAATCGGTCGGACCATCATCATCATCAGTTTTATGGTGAAGGAAAATAGAGTAGGAAGGGAAAAGTGAGAGAAACAGCGTTTACTAACTGTAGCTGTGAGATAGTTGTGGTTAGTTTGCAATAGACTTGCAATTTTAAAGACAAGTTGAATGACGCTCTCAGCGATCTATGGAGTAAGAATGGTGAGTGAGTAAAAATCGCTGTCTTAAACTCTATGTAAAATTTTAGAATAATCGTAAATAGGTTCCAGGCAGACAGACACACTTTCCCATTTATTTATTAACTAGTTGTCCCCCGGGAGTTCACCCGCTTAGTCTTCATTTCATAGTAGCCCGCAGAACCATGATTATCCTTGTAACATCAGCTATATGCCAGTGGAAGTCCCGATTATCCGGAACAAACAGACAGGAAGAAAGTAATTTTTTATGTAAGTACCGTATAAAGCATAATATTCATTTACTGAAAAGGTGTCAATTTAGAATTATAAACAGATATTTAATTTTATTTATTTGTCTATGTTTAAGCATAGATTATTACTAGCTGTGCGACGCAGTTTCACCCGCGTAGAAGTAGTTTCATCCTTATTGTCGCAGAACCCTAATATTTTTAATAAATGAAAGTAACCTAAGTTACTTCTTTAAATATTTCACCGTTTAAACTTCTTGAAATATTTTCCCGTTAAAATCGGTCCAGCCGTTTCAGACATCATACATACCGACAGACTCAGAAACATTTATAACTTGGTTTTTTAGTGTTGGAATTACAAACAGACACTTCAATTTTATTTATCTATATAGATTAGTAGATATATTCTATCGGGGGGATTAGCTGCCAAACAACCAGGGTAGTAATAAAATCATTGACATTACACCAATCGTCTGTAAAGAATCGTTAACTAGGTCAACGATTCGCAAGTAGCACTCAAGTAGGAACGACGGCCCATGATTTAACCTTATCAGGTTCAAGTTTTTTATTTTATACCTAATGTCTAATAGTTTGACCGTTCCAATTCGTTTGTCAAATTCTCAGTAGTTCTACGATTTACGATTGAGAGTATGAGTGAGATTTTTATACGCAGTGAATAAGGAAGATTCTATTTTTTTTTTATCTTAAAAAAATCATGTTAAGCTTCCAAAACCTAGTGAGTTTTTAAATTGTTTATAACTAGCTGTGCCCCGCGAATTTACTCGCGCAGTCTTAATGTCGTGGGCCCGCTGAACAGTAGTTTTTTTAATAAAATTGGCCTAAGTTACTACTTGTATCATTAACTATCTGCCAGTGAAAGCCCCGCTAAAATCAGTCCAGCTGTTTCGGAGATTAGCCGGAACAAACAGACAGACAGACAGAGCGAGTCGCTAGCTGTATTGTAAAAAAAACTGCAGGACTTTTCGGTGCTAAGCTCAAATGGGCATATTCTTCAGATTGCCATTGTTGTTATTATTTATTGTCACGTAATATAATCTTTCTATACTTATATTATAAGACCATCTGCTTACTAAGAAGTTGTACATGAGGACATTTACGTAACACATAAAATGGATCGTAAAATTGTTAGTCGATATTATTTTATGGGAGCTATAAAAAAGAAATCTTTACATCGGCTTACTGAAGCTGTTTACAGATAGAAATACAGTTCATACATACTATAATACTAGCTATTACCCGCGACTTCTACCGCGTAATGTCTTTTCAATTTCTTTATGTCCGTTCAGAGTGCCTAGTGCGAGTTCTCTTAAAATCGTCGTCACACGTCATCGCGACGACGTAAACGCAGATGTTTATGACGGTGACTTGTGACGGCGGCAGTGAAAAATTCTAGCAGTCTATAGCCGTCTCAGGCTCTATACATACGTCTTTTAATTACTTCTCAGTCATAATGCAGGTTGCCTCACCAAGGGTGTTTTTGACAATTGAGCATTGGAACTGTGTCCATGGGCTTATAGCTTGAGTGATTTATTTTGTATTTTCCTGCCAGGTTTTTCTCAGTAAAAACAACCTTCCGAACCAGGCGGTAGCATGTATAATCCTGTGTAATTGTGTCATTCTGACGATTTGAAAGTACTTTGTATAAAGTCTAATCGAATAAAGATATTTTTGAGTTTGAGTCTGAGTTTGAGTTTGAAATGTTCCTTCGCCGTAAAACACGTGGTGTGAAATTACTGCACATAAGTTTTTTAGAAAAACCCATTGTTACAAGCCTCGCTGGGTTTTGAACTTACGTCGCTTGTGTACCAGTCGTCTGCTACACAAATGACGCGATATATCAGTATATGACGTGTATAAGTCTATCACTGTCACACAGACAAACTATCATGGCAATAAGAGCTCATAGTAAAGCCCTGTCAGGACTCTTCTCCCACTAAGAATATGGATAAGTAAATGTTCCCTGAATATAGGTTAGAAGAAACCACACAAATCACTCGCTCACCTATGTAACTAACGAAATAAATTCAGCCTAAATTATTGACAGAAACAACAAGCGGATTTATTTATAAGGAATTCCTAAATTCCACGATAAAGAGGTTACAGTAGCCAAGTTATGTTTCATGCCAAGGGAAAATGTACTTTAAACCCTGGTATTTGTTGCGAGCTATGTGAAAATTGCCCGCACCAATCCCGGAGCTCATTTTACTGTTTACAACAATCATTTTTTGCTCGGACGCAGACCGCATTGAATGCCGACTACGACCACAGGTTATGATTGGGGTACACCGGGAGAAAATCAAATAATACTAACTTAGACCGTCAAACAAAGAAAAGTTGCCTACCTAGGACATGTATTGAGACATGATAGGTACGGGTTACTACAACTAATTATGATGGGAAAAGTCGCGGGCAAAAGACGTGTCGGTCGGAGGAAATAATCTTGGTTGCGTAACATCCGGAAGTGGACAGGGATAGCGAGTGCAGCCGAACTTTTTCGCCTCGCCAGAAATAGAGAGGAATACTCCAAATTGACTGCTAAACCTTCGTTAATCGGAGAGGCACCTTAAGAAGAAGACTAACTTTGAGCAGTGACATGGTGAGTAAGGTCGCCTATGGTACATGGCGGGAGAAGTAGGAATAGATTCGCTGACGTCACTGTGTTAGCAATCTATATCTATACATATACATACAGTATACAGTACATACAGATAAATCAAATTGAAAAATAACAGCTTTTAATTAAATGCATATGAAAGTATACACGGTACTGATATCGAAAAACCCATTTTAAAAAACATCTCTGTCCGTCTGTCTGTTTGTTCCGGCTAATATCCGAAACGGCTGGAGCGATTTTAACGGGACTTTCACTGGCGGATAACTAATTTATTTAGTTACATGGAGTAACTTAGGACAGTAACTACATAATTTTTTTTAAAACATTAGGGCCTAGTCATCAAATTAAGTCTTTAGGCTTTCACTGATATCTAACTGATGTTAAAGGGAGTTAATTAAGATGCATTTATTTAAAAGAGCCACCCGTGAAATTTAGTCACGGTGGGTGAAACCGCGGGGCACTTCTAGTATGTTATGTCAATATGGTTTTTTCATCTATTTCTCTCCTACAGATAGCATTCATCTCCATATTCACTCCCATTCTAGCCATTTCATATGCCTTTGAAAAACTAGACTTCATATTTAAAAACCTATCCTAGGTGTGCCTGAAACTTTTCTATCTGAGCACGCTGCCCAAGTTCCCAACGGGTGCATTTGACCCAGATATTAGAGTTGAAAGACAGATCAGCAAAAAGGCTTTAACTTGAGCCGTATTAAATGAAATAAAAGCAACAGGATATGTAAATACAAGAAACAATAGAAAATTCCCACAATTAAATATGTAAACTTTTCTAACAACAACAACTATAATATATGATGCTGTTTTTTTTTAAATTTTGCCTAAGACACTCCTTGAAACATCAGCTATATGCCAGTAAAAGTCCCGGTAGAATCGGTCCAGCAATGATGTTAAATTGGCAACCGGGACCGACGGCTTATCGTGCTCTCCGAGGCACGGAGGGAACTCGGGCGGCCACCATCCAACTACTGGCTAGGCTTTGCTGATCGCATCATATGCGCAATAGCAACTGTGCCACGAGCCCCTCAACATAGGCTATATCTATCTCGAATAAATAAAAGACGTAGGTATAATAATGTCTCGTGGATACTTATCCTTACAAAATGCCTGTCGCGCTCTTTACAAGGTATAATAATAGGTACTTTAAAGAAGCTAAAGTCAAACACTTAAGAATCTTAAGGGTATTCGGAGGGTATCTTCTCCATACAAACGTATGACTACGTATATAATACTATACGTATGTACGTATTTGAATCGGTTTACGATTTACTCAGGTAGACTTAAATTAATATTTTTTTTAATTTAAAGTTTTTTTTTAATTTAATAAAATCCCGCTAATATCGGTTAGCCGCAACAAACAGACAGAATGTCAAATAGAGAGGAAAAAAAATGGTTTTCGTTATATAAGTATTGTATATACTTACATATATTGCTCTACAGAAAAATTTACTCGTCCGCCATCTTGGATTATCCGTCATATTGGAAATATAATTTGTCATTCAAAATAATAATCTAAAATTCAGTTGCAAGATATATAAAAAGCTTGTAAATTATATTGGTTTTACGTTTGTATGGCGCAAGGTTTCGCAGTCCCCTAAAGATGTATCCACTTAACGGTTTTAAGAGTTTTGGACAAAGCTAAAGTTGCTGAGATGCGAAAATGACCGTTAAGAACAACTTGTGATCGGTTTTTGTAAAGCTTAAGGACATTCTAGGGCAGATTTATGAAGGTACTGCGTTATAAAGTGTTTCTCGTTTCTAAGGATACTTTTATAGAACAACTTCATGATGGAGGAAGAGAGCTGCCTTTTTATTCACTAAGCTTTCTCAGTGTCGGCGTCTCACACAATACATGGAGGATAAGGTTCAATTTCGTATCTTTAAAACCGACACTCGACGACGAGTGCGACGCTGAGAAACCTTAGTGAATAACGCGGCTGTGGCGATGGGGTTTGAGCACTCCCCTGCTACGCAAGCGACGCAAATTCGAATCCCAGCGACGCCTATACCAATGAGTTTCCCTAAAAACTTATGTGCGATTTCACACACGTTACGGTGAAGGAAAACATCGTGAGGAAAGCTGCATAGTCTGAAGTTATTCAAAGACGTATGTATAGTGGCTGAGACGGCGATGGACTCACCGTCTGTCTCTTAATCATCTTCGGTAAAAAGTGGGTTTAGTTTTTACAACACCTCTGCTTATCCCTTCGAGGAATACATAATATTATACACTAGCTGTGCCCCGCGGTTTCACCCGCGTAGTTTCATATCATCTCATCTCATTCATCATTTAGTTTCATCCTTATTGTCGCGGAACCCTTATATCTTTAATAAATAAAAGTAGCCTAATTTACTCCTTGGAACATCAGCTACCTGCCAGTGAAAGTCCCGTTAAAATCGGTCCAGCCGTTTCAGAGATTACCCAGAACAAACAGACAAACAGGCAGACAGACAGGGAAAAATTTTAAAACTTGGTTTTTCAGTGTCAGTAGCGTGTATACTTTCATATGCATTCAGTGAAAAGCTGTTATTTTGTAATTACAAAAAGACACTTCAATTCTATTTATCTGTATAGATACTACGTAGCAACAGGGAATAATATACAAGTACTAGATATACATTGGCAATAAAAACACGTTTCAAGATCGGATATAAAACTGTCACATTTTATCATCGTCTGATAGTAGTTATCATATCTCTATATAACTTCCGGTGTCAATAATATTGTACAGTGACAGATGATCTTCTTTACAAATTCTACACTTATAATAACTTAATGTGCATGTAAAATTTGTGTCATCCATTGATACATCTACACAGTCATATTAATTAAATTAAAGTGTCTGTTTGTAATTCCAAATTAACAGCTTTTATCTACATGCATATGAAAGTATATAGGTACGGTAAATAAATAAAAAACATTTTAATACTTTTTCTTTGACTGTCTGTCTGTCTATCTGTGTGTCTGTTTATTTCAGCTTATCTCTGAAGCAGTTGAAGTGATTTTAACGGAACTTTCACTAGCGTATAGCTGATGTTATAGGGAGTTAGTAGGGTATATTTACATACATACATATGCTCACACCTGTATTCCCCGAAGGCCCGAAGGGGTAGGCAGAGGTGTTGTAATTTTCAACACCCACATTTCACCGAATATGATTAAGTGCCAACGTGACAGAGGGTGAGTCCATCGCCGTCTCGGCACTATACATACGTCTTTGAATTATTTCTCAGCCATATGCAGGTTTCCTCACGATGTTTTCCTTCACCGTAAAGCACGTGGTGTGAAATCACTGCACAAAAGTTTTTAGAAAGACTCATAGGTACAGGCCTCGCTGGGATTCGAACTTGCGTCGCTTGCGTAGCAGGCGACCGCTCTAACCCCGAGGCCACCACAGATCTCGTTACGGTTATATTTATTAAAATATATATATATATAACTATATGTCACTAAGTAACATTGCTTTAATTGTTATAATACAGCGGGTCGTTAGCTTAGAAATAAAATTAGGGGTCCGCGAAATTAAGCCTGAGCTTCGATGCCGGGGCGGGCAGTGTAATTGGGTTTTCCATCAGTTATGTCCCAGTAGCAGCTCGGGGTCTGGATTAGTGCCCGGTTAGTGGCAATAGGTTCGCCCCTATTACATGGGACTTAATCATCTGGCGAAATGTGTCTTCATGTATACTTTTATACTAACATGAGGGGAATTGTTTGTATGTATTTTTGTAACGAATTTGCTCAAAAAGTATTGGACTGATTTTAAAAATTCACCATTTGAATGCTTCTATTTGAAGGCTATTTTTATCCGCGTACTCTCACGGGCACGGGAACTACGCCGGTGAAACCGCGTGACGTTCACTTGTGAATTTATATTTATTAAATTTTTAACTCAGTCTTCATATTAATATGTCTGTCATTTCGCTTTCAATTCCCTGCAATACATAGATAAAAGTAACAAGTACTAGATAAGCTAAGGGCAAATAAAATAGGCTTTATCATGTGACGTCAAGCTGACGGACACCATAAATTTATATATAAGTAGGGCCGGTCTAATTAACAAGTAACAACTTTATATTTATCTTTAAAAACTGAACACGCTCTTTGCGCGCGTCACAAAATTGATGCACCCTAACGCCATCTATTGAATAATTTAATATTAACAAACCTATACAGATTTAAATAGGGTTATTCCCGAGCGCTCCAAATCTATTGCTCTGGAACAATTTCTCTCCATACCAAGAGCTCCAAAAATTGTACTAGAAAATATTCTTTCTCTTTTATTTTGGAGCCCTTGGGAATAGTTTTTTGGAGCTCTTGGGAATAAGCCGATAAATTAAATTTAAGTGTCTGTTTCTAATTCTAAAGTATAGGCCCAAATAAAAAAAAAATTTAGACGTTAGTCCGTGTGTTTGTTCCAGCTAATATCTAAATCGGCTGGACCGATTTTAACGGGACTTTCATTGGACGATACTTGAAGTTATAAGGAGTATTTTGTGCTGTATACATTTTATCACTAAGTAAAACTGCGAGGTATAGGTTTCTAGAGACGAGTAATGAACAAAAACTGCTACTCAACTTTAAATATAATATGTTTTGTTTAGCTATAAACTCACCGTAGCTCGTTAATGTTCAAACGCTGTGTCGCATCTAGTAAAGGAATATTATATCGATGGTTATCGCAAACAATGTAGCAAATTAATGGAAAATAGACAGGTATGTTGTCTTCTAAGTCTTGCGAAGTTATTTTCCGAACTGGTGGTACATTTAACATTCACAAGGGGCTTGTTAGAACATCAATAGAGTATAGTAATATTATTTTCGACGCAAAGCTAGGTAGGTACTTATATTGAATGTAGAAGCTTTCCCTTTGAAATACGAAGATAGGTATAATTATCTTTTTTCAAGTTACTTATAATAGAATAATAAAAAGTTGTAACGAGGTCGTCTCTGAACAAGGAATATTATTTAGAATTTTTATACTTTTAGTCTAAATATATACTCACTCATACATATACTCACGCCTGTATTCCCCGAAGGGGTTTTGTAATAACAACACCCACTTTTCACCGAAGATGAATAAGTGCCAACGGGACAGATGGCGAGTCTATCGCCGCCGCGCCGTTTGAATTACTTTTTAGATACATGCAGGTTCCTTCACGATATTTTCCTTCACCGAAAAGCACGTGGTGTTAGACCACTAGACCAGAAATAATTAATGTGGTAATTATTTCCCAAGACCGAGAATGAAACAAATCGCAAGGCTCTTAAGTAACAGATGACAAATCGATAGCAATTTTTCTCTATTCGCACTCCTAATACTAGTTAATCCCCAATCGGGGACTCAATATTTCTCCGACACGTCCACCTGACTCAATAAATAAGCTGAACATAGCTTAACGATTTATGACGCAATATTTTATACTCAATTGACACATTTGTTAGCCTCGGACCTCTTATCTATATACTTTTCTACAGCTGCCGTCATAAGTTTTGAGCGCTCAGCGAAAATAGTGGGGTTAACATACTTACAGATAGACTCACAAATGAGCTCATAGCTCCTGACGATGTAACTGAAAATCAGAATGGTTTTTTCAGTGTAGTTTCAGAGGTGTATAATAGCTATTAACAATAGCAGCCTTATAATCTTGTAGAGTCGCGCGTCTCTGTGTATAATTTGGAACGATTTTTTCCTAGATTGCATAATAAAATCTCCTACCGAATTTCGGTTACGACGGCTTATCTCAATGGGGATCAGCCAGCAGCTCATAGTCCGATGGAAGGCAATCAGACACGACTGGAGAGAGATCATGCGTAGGACCAACGGCATACTACTTAATAATCTTATATTTATAATGTCATAGTAGAGTTTATTTCGACCAACCGTAATGTCGAGTGGAATAGCTCAATCACATGAGTACATTGATTGCCAACACGTACGGGACCAAGGCTTCGAGGCAATCGTTCACAATTCTAAACCTAATCTCGCCCCCGATATGGAGACGAATGGAGGCTCCAGGAAGGTAATTTATCTATATTCAAAGATTTAGAGAAAAGGAATTTATTTTATTGGATTCACTTTGTGCCCGCAATATAACTGCCTTACAAGACATATCGCTCAACTACGCTAGGTCTTAGTTTTATGTGAGGGAAACGTGGAACTTATACACGTGCTGACTTAGAAGGAAAAATCTTCATAATACTGTTCCCCTCAAAAGCTGTATTGTAATTTTTGGGGTGGATCACCCATTTCTTTTAGGGGTATGAAAAATAGCTGTTAGCCGATTCTTTCAAATCGGTCCAGCCGTTTCGGACGAGTATGGTAACTAACATTGTGACACGATAATTTTAGACATAAGATGTTGGTAATATTTTATTTATCCTATCTACTTTAACACTTTTTAGCGAGCAATTTTTAAATAAATACTAGCTGTGCCCCGCGGTTTCACCCGCTTTGATTTTAATTTAATGGTTGCCCGCGGATCCCTAATGTTTTTTAATAATCTAAGTAGCCCAAGTTACTCCTTGTAACATTAGCTATCCGTCAGTGAAAAGTCCCGTTAAAGTCCGTCCAGCCGTTTCGGAGATTACCCGGAACAAACAAACAGACAGACAGAAAAAAAAATTAAAACTTGGTTTTTCGGTGTCAGTATCGTGTACACTTTCATATGCATTTAGTGCAAACCTCCCTTACAGTAGTGAGTCGAGCTAATGTCACATTATGAGTTGATGGTTCGACCCGAGGGCCTATAGTTATTTTATTATCGTTCGTGCCAAAGTGCACTTCGTAAGTCCCACCATAGCCGCTGTCAATATTGATATTACAGGCATAAGAGATTGCGTCTATACTGTATAAATCACATTATATTACTAGCTTTTAGGCAATGACTGTTTAAGCAGAATGTCAAAGCTCTTTGCAAATTGCTGTTTGCCAATATAGGGGGCTGTATTAGCAATGTTTGCTTCCATCATCGGCTTAAACAGAGCGTATTAAGAACTTCTGGGCCTGTAGACAAAGTAACATTATGGAATGACATATGTCGTGTGACAGATTTATGTCATTTCCGAAAATTTTTCATCGTTTCTATTAGCGCAAGCGTGAGAAAATGTAACTTTGTCTAGGCCTACTGAGCTTTGAAGTTTCATATTTGTACCGTAAGATTAAACGTCAATGCTGAGAAGTTCTGAATACGAGCTGCTCAAACGTTTATAGTTGGTCCCTTTGTGGCGTCATCGGCCAAAATAGTGGGTATAACTGATAGAAGAAAGTTAGAAAGAAAATTAATTTTTCATACATAGAAAAATGCGAGGCAGCATTAATCTATACAGATAAATAAAATTGAAGTGTCTGTTTGTAATTCCAAAATAACAGCTTTTCACTAAATGCATATGAAATTATACACGCTACTGACACTTAAAAACAAACTTTTAAATTTTTACTCTGTCTGTCTGTCTGTCTGTTTGTTCCGGGTAATCTCTGAAACGGCTGGACCGATTTTGACGCGACTTTCACTGGCAGGTAGCTGATGTTACAAAGAGTAATTTAGGCTACTTTTATTTATTAAAAATATTAGGGGCACAGCTAGTTATATTATAAGGTACTAAATATGTGGGTAATTTAATTACATTATGACGTCATAGACTTAACTGTTGAGCAGACAATGTTGCTCTCTCTCAGGTCCTTATTAATTGTATATCTGTGGCTTCACCCCAGTTGGTACCGCACAAAGGTACAGGCTGCAAACAATTTGCGTAATCTATGGCCATATACCACAGTTTTCCACAGACAATGTAAGAATGCGGATAATCTGCAGCTCGACAACATGCATCTTATCTTATCTATACATGGTAAAAAATTATAGCAATATGATACCCAAAATTGCGTACGTATTTGCTCGCGTCTTGGGTGTGCGTGGGTTACACGGGGAGAGGAAGACCTAAGAAACGATGGATGGATTGTGTGAAAGATGATATGGCTAGAATGGGAGTGAATACAGATATGACGGCTGATAGAGAGAAATGGAAGAGAAGAACAGATTCAAAAATCTTTAATATTAATAACTAGCTGTGCCCCGCGGTTTCACCCCCGTAGACTTAATTTTACGGATGGCCTGCTTTTTAAAGATATACCTGGTAATATTAGGCTAATATTACAGACAGACTGACAGAGAAAAAATTTAAAACTTTGTTTTTTAGTGTTTAGCGTGTATACTTTCATATGCATTTAGTGAAAAGCTGTAATTTTGGAATTACAAACAGACACTTCAATTTTATTTGTCTGTATAGATGAAACAAAATTGCGACGCAACATTAATTAAAATTAGATAAGGTACTAACTTAATGGTTATACATTATATCGTCACAGACACACATTAACTCTAGAACAAAGACACTGTTCTCTCTGTTGCTTAATAACTCTTTGCCCGAACCAGGGATCGAACCAAGGAGCTGATGTTCCGCAGTAGCACTTACGACCACTCGCCCAAAGTGGCAGTCTCTAGAAATATATCTCAAAAACATACATGCATAAATATCGAATGAGTTGATAACTTTATCGGCTTTCGCAAGAGAGACTGTCAAAACAAAATGTTGTTCTGAGAAAAAAATAAAAAGGCTCTAGTCAAAGCCTGCAGTATTATATTGCTTTGATTTGGTGAATATCAATGGATTTGAAACAAATACGATGTGTGTTCCATTTGTTCTGAATCAGCTTTTAATCGATTCAATTGTTCTAAAACATTTGAAGGGACAATGTGAATTAGAGAATTCCAGTTTCGTCACAGACTAGAGGGTCAACATTTTCAACTATAATTAACACAGGCTTTAACTTAATTAATTGTGTAAGTAATTTAAAGTCCTTACATTTATTAGAGCATAGATTTAAAGTGACTGACTCGGTTTTGGTCGTATAGCGTTTTGGGTTTTTCTGCAATTTCCCAGTAGCAGTCTGGAGTCTGGATTTGTGCCCGGTTACTAGCAATTGGCTCGCCCCCTATAGGCTCAAACATAACTGGTACCATGAGGGTGTACTATAAGTATACCTCTTCCTAAATCTTCAGGGAATACAGGCGTGAATTGTGTATATTACTTGGTTTAAATCATATGTCCATGTACAAAAATACTGTTATAGACACTTCAATGAAATTTAGACAACCCCTTATAAAAAAACATGGTTTAAACGAAAACGAGACTAAACATGGACTAAAAACTAAAACTATAGCCATCTCTATTTAAAACCGTATTAGAGAAAGAGCTTGACCTACTTTTAAACCAAAGACTATCTTTGTGAACTTAAATGAGTCACTGTAGTAATTATATGAGTATATTCTATCTGTATGACACGACGCGAATGAAATACGTTACCCCAACTATTGTCCCTTACTCAACACTTAACATCTCTTGTTTTAATCGATTCGCAATTCGAGTAGACCCAACTCGAGAGAAACCCATTCGATTCAAAGTAAGTCCATCCAGATAAAATATTCAATGAGTTTGTAAGACAACGGACGCCACACTGAACTTTAAGGTCGGACACAAAGGGAATGCTTTTAATAGACCTTTACTGACTTTTTGCTAAGTACACTTCCTTTGCGATATTGCTCTTTTTGATGTGTTAAGAAGGTTGATTATTTAATTATATTTAATTTCACCTCCTACTATAAAAATATATATTTTTATTATTTATTTCCATATTATTATTTGTGGTTAGCGTGATGCGTTATTCAACGTTTAACAAAATATAAATTTTTAACATAGTGTCTCTATTTATTTATAACTAGCGAATGTCACGCGGTTTCACCCGCGTAGTTCCCATTCCTTTGGGAATACGGAGATAAAATATATTCTATATTAATCAGTGGAAATGTAGCATTCAAATGGTGACAATTTTTTTAAATCGTCCAGTATTTTTTGAGGCAATTCGTTACAAACATACATACAAACCTTTCCTCTTTATAATATTAATATAGATGTTTCCACTTCTAAATGATGTACTGACTGATCTTTGGTAGTAGTAGCAGTCCGTAATCTGGATTAGTGCCCGGTTAATGGTAATAAGGACTATTTACACATGGGACTGAAACATAACTGGCGAAATGTGGGTGGTACTATAAGTACCTTCGCCTACCCTTTCGGGGAATGCAGGCTTGTATGTCATCATCTCCCTGGCCTTATCCCATGTATTTGGGGTCAGCACTTTTTTTTTTTTTTTTTTTTTTTTTTTTACATGGGGAATCCATTTCGGATACGCACTCGCTGCGGGGGCAGCGAATGGTTATGCCGGGCTCTCACCGGCTAAACCCCATGGTGTTTCTCCAACTCGCTTATTGGGGGGGACACGTGATACGTTTTCGCATGCTTTGCCGTGAACCCCCCCTGCGACCAGCCGCCCGAGGGCAGCCTCTCCTGAAGGGGAGAGATTACCTCCCCCCTTGGCCTAAAGGCCGACTCCGAGCAAGGCTCGCCGAAACACATAAGGCCAGCCTTGACACACGACCTCCATGAGTGCAATGGCAGCCAACTCCCCCGTGCCAGCTGCCTGGAGGCCCCCTTACGGCAGTCTGGTGACCACCTTTGGCCGCAGGATAGGGAAGGGACAAACGCCCCCGCTCCCCTAGGCTGCAGCCCCTCCTTCACCGCACTAACTGTGCGGCCGGACACGCGGCACACCACATCCACCGCGTCTCCATATACAAGCCATGGGGGAAGGGAGGGGCAAATGCCCCCACTCCCTTCGCCCCGCAGCCCCACCATTACCACAACAGCGGTGTGGCCCCGCCGGGTCGCGGCGGATAGGGAGAGTGGCGCATCGCCATACCAGCACGCCTCTCCCGCCGCGATCCTCGGCTGCGGTGGGTAGGGAGAGCAAGAGCGGTGTTCCTACACTCCACCCGACCACTACCCCTCGCAGCCCCGCCCGCGCGTCACCGACCCTTCCATTCGGTCGGCGACGCTGTCGCTTACGCGACCCTCCACCAGGGCCGGCCTGCACCAGTGGCCCAGACCGCCCTGCACGACGCCGCCACTTCCCAGACGACGCCGCCGTCGCACCCTAGGTGAATCTGCCGGGCTGCAAATCACGCTAGGGGCGACCCCCACAAGCCAGCTTGCACCAAAGTGCCCGAGCCGCCTGCACGTCGCCCGCCACTTCCCAGACTACGACGTCGTCGCTCAAAGGGGCCTGCCGAGCACTTGATTCAACCCGATGTGGCTGATCACCTGATTTTTATACGAAGCGACTGCCATCTGACCTTCTTAACCCCTTTTTCGAGGAAAATCGGCAATCTAGGTTAAACCAGTTGTCAGACTTTCTTAGGCCTCTGACTGACCTGTAACGATTGCCAAAGATGTTAAATTGGCAACCGGGACCGACGGCTTAACGTGCTCTCCGAGGCACGGAGGGAACTCGGGTGGTCACCAACTACTGGCTAGGCGTATGGTTGCTTAGCTTTGTTGATCGCATCATATGCGCAATAGCAACAGTGCCACGAGCCCCTCGAATACGGGCTTGTATGTATGTAATTAACATTATTCTTTCCTTGTTTCAGGGTTTGGAGCTTGGTATGAACCTAACACTAAACACATCAGCAAAATGGCTAATAGAGAGGTCAAAAGGCATCCAGGACCCGAACGTTCTTCTAGAGAAGTTCTCGCAGAACAGAAAAGTAGATGACCCAACTAGATCCATCCTTCTCACATTCTATGGCATCCTGGTGGTGATCGGAGCTGTTGGCAATGCGCTTGTTGTTATATCTGTAAGTGTTTTTTATACCTATAAAGTGACCTGATGGTAAGTGGTTACCGCAGCCTATGGACACTTGAGAGGAGCATCACGTGCTCGTTTCCAAACAATATTTCGTAGATTATTAATTGCTAGCTGTGCCCCGCTGTCTCACACGCATAGACATAATTTCATCTTAATTATTTTTTTAAATAAGAGTAGCCTAAGTTCGTCCTTATAAAATTAGCTTTCTGCCAATTAAACTTCTGTTAAAATCGGTCCGGCCGATTTTGGAGATTACCCGGAACAGACAGACAGACGGACAGACAGACAGAGAGTTAAAAAAAAAAATTGGTTTTATTATATCGGTACCGTATATACTTTTATATGTACTTAGTGCACACCACAATAATTTGGATCTTAAGACGGCATTAATCGATCGAAATTGATACTGCCTGATTGCCTCCACCGTGTTAGTACCTGCAGATATTTGAAAGAATATAATTATACTTAATAGCCCTCTAGTAATAGCTAAAGTAAATTCTATTTCGGCAGTTGATAAGATGCCTTATATTTAAGAACTAATGGCTTGTTCTGCTTAATGTATCAGGCCAATGTAATCTGACGTTTCTTACTTAAGCTATCAAAGTATTCGCGTGTTCAGACGACCATAAAACCTGCAAATATTGCTCTACTTCTAAAAATAATGTCCCTTCAAATTCTAAGATTGTACGTAATCGGCGAAAACATGTCACAATAAGACCTTACGTTCGCGCTTACATTCTATCTCATCCTCCCACAATAGGGGTTCTGTTACAAACGGATAGATTTCATATTGTATTATTGTGGCTGATTAGAAAACATCATCCGATAGTTTGTAATCCAATAGTGGGTGGAAGGGTATTGATTCTATCTCTGTTTTTAATTTAATATTGATTGTTATGCACGCAGTAAAGGTTTGTTACGGCATGTTGGATAATAATAAGCAGTTACTGCAGATCTTGTGTTGATTTGAATCGCTAATCCAACATCTTTGATATAATTTTTTCTGCATCGTGCAAGTAAAATTTATGTGATTGAATTAAATGACATCTGTATAGTACTTTTCACCAAAAAGCGCTGTTTTTTTGTCTATTTGTATTCATTTTTGTTTCGTATAAATTCAATGGCCAAAGCGATTTCGACGCGATTTGACTGAAAGGCGACTTTTGTAGGTCTACATTAGTGAGATTGTGATACACAACTTGTTAAGGAGAAAGTGAAAGTTGAGTTGCATTTCGGGATCCAAAATACTGAAAACCATAAATGAGAATAATTGAAGGAAGGCCTGAGAAACGTGTGTGAAAGATTAAAAAGGGAACATATATACCGAGTACAATCGAATGGAACTCATAAAAAATTACTTTGACATAGTCAGATTTCAAAAACTCTCCAAAAACTCTTATCCACTTAGTGTATAAACAATTTAAAGAGCGAACATTTTTTTTTATCATTTCCCTTGTCGACTTCACACAGGTGAAAAAATCATTGCGCTGACCACAAATAGCATGTAAGGGCAGAAGGCTGATGACTCAATTTCCTGATTATTTTTATATATTTGTTTCAGGTAGTGCGAAAACCCCAGATGAGAACAGCTCGCAACATGTTCATAGTCAACCTGGCGGTATCAGATGCGTTGGTCTGCTGTGTTGGCACACCTCTCACACTCATGGAACTTTTGACCAAACATTGGCCATTGCCCGACTGGCCCAGTCTGTGCAAAGCTTGCGGAGCCATTCAAGCCATATCAATATTTGTATCCACGATATCCATTACTGCAATTGCTTTGGATAGATATCAGGTGAATTGTTTGACTGTTTGCTTTCAAAATCTACTTTATGCGATGAATGTTAGAGCTTACTTTTGTTTGTTTTAGCATAGAATTTAGACTACCTGTAGGTCAGCTCCAATGTTCCTCAATAAAGTTGGTACTGGAATTAAGAGGCAGGATATGAAATCTTTTGGTAAATTTTATCCACTAGCTTAAAGTACTGATTAAACAAAAAAAATGTTGGGTGACTTGAAAATTGTAAGGTGACGTCATAACTTTGACTGTAAACCGTAACCGCCACTGCTTCTCTGGTTAAAATTATACTTGCACACTCGACCTTATCACTGACAGCAAATATGACAATTTAATTTGCATGTGATGTTTGCCTGTAATAGGTTTGTAGCAGCGTTTCTCCAGTCGCACATAGATGGCGCTACTCGCTAACAAATGCGAAGTTTGGATACACATACACGAGAACATAAATCGCGGCATAAGTGTTTTCAAGCGCATTTCAGTATATATACATGTTTCCAACTCGAAATTTCCAGAGTCGAATGTATTTTTATATTAACTTATACGTATGGTGCTACTAAGCCTTTATGAGTAAGTCTTTCTGTTACTATTTTACTCTCGTACATATTGCTTCATTAGCATAATAGGCCGTACGATATTATTTGGTTCGGTTCAACGTCTTATTTTAATCTATACTATACAGATAAATAAAATTGAAGTGTCTGTTTGTAACTGCAAAATAACAGTTTTTCACTAAATGGATATGAAAGTATACACGCTACTGACACTAAAAAACCAAGTTTTAAAAATTTTCTCTGTCTGTCTGTCTGTCTGTCTGTCTGTTTGTTCCGGGTAATCTCTGAAACGGCTGGACCGATTTTAACGGGATTTTCACTGACGGATAGCTAATGTTACAAGGAGTAGCTACATAGCTACGTAGCATACTTAGAATTTTAAAAAAACATTAGGGATCCGCGGGTAGTCATGAAATTGAAATCTACGCGGGTGAAACCGCAGGGCACAGCTAGTAATCTAATATTTTTTGTTCATTATTTTTGTTCTCACATTTTCAAGATATTTTTTTGACATGATCATTAATACTTAGATATTTGATGAAGTTAACGATATTGAAAGGTTTTTACATCTATACAGTCTATACAGATAAATAAAATTGAAGTGTCTGTTTGTAACTGCAAAATAACAGTTTTTCACTAAATGGATATGAAAGTATACACGATACTGACATAGAAAAACCAATTTTAAAAAAAATTCTCTGTCTGTCTGTTTGTTCCGGGGTCTCCAAAACGGCTAGACGGATTTTAACGGAACTTTCACTGGCGGATAGCTAATGTTACAAGGAGTAACTTAGGCTACTTAGATTGTTTTTAAACTTTAGGGATTCGCGGGCAACTAAAAATAAAATCTACGCGGGTGAAACCGCGGGGCACAGCTAGTAGTTGATAAAAATAAGTCTCAATCCAGCTTCAGTCGTGATATATCTGATTTAAAATTTGTATTTTCGATACGTAGAAGGTAATCTTTCAAACATCTCATCTAAGCCGTGGTGGCCTCGGGGTCAGAGAGCAGTCGCCTGCTACGCAAGTTCGATTCCCAGCGGTGCCTGGCCGTATGAGTTTTTCTAAAAACTTATGTACTGTTATTTCACACCACGTGCTTTACGGTGAAGGAAAACATCGTGAGAAACCTGCATATGTCTGAGAAATAATTCAAAGACGTATGTATAGTGCCTGAGACGGCGATGGACTCACCCTCTGTCACGTTGGCACTTAATCATATTCGTGAAATGTGGGTGTTGAAATTACAACACCTCTGCTTACCCCTTCGGGGAATACTGGCGTGAGCACATGTATGTATGTAACTCCTCTAATTTCAAAATATATTTCACAGCCTTTTAAAATGAAGACTTTACTTAAATAACACTAAGAAGTTATTTTTGGAATCCATAGGACAAAAAGATGGTACTGGAATTTAGATCGTTTCCGAATGGTTTTTGAATGAAATAATTTTATATTCAACCTTATGTACTTACTATACTTTCATTATAATATAAACTAGCGGACGTCACGCGGTTTCACCTGCGTAGTTCCCGTTTCCGTGGAAGTACGGAGATAAAATATGCTCTATATTAATTACTGATAACGTAGCAATTAAATGGTGTAAGATTTTTTTAAATCGGTCCAGTACTTTTTCAGCCAATTCGTTACAAATATACTTACAAACAAATCTTTCCCCTTATCCCGTAAATCCGGGATGAGTAATCTTGTAATAAATAGGAATAATCAATGATTATGCTCCAATAAATTGTACGTAAAACAGTACTCATGGACTTATCGTTTGATCTCAAGGAATTCGAGCATGAAAACATTTGAAATCGGGTTACCGATATCGTTCCGGAAAATCATAATAAATTGTACGTCCCTTATGAAGTTAGCAAAGTTCCAGTGAATTGAAAACGATAAATAACGGTCATTGATGAAACTAGCTTTGCCCCGCGATTTCACCGCGTAGGCTTAATTTGACGGGTGGTTTTATTTCACGAAGCCCTCTCACTTCTCTTCTTGATCGGTCGCTCATGGTAGATTGGTCGTGGTTGATGACGCTTTAATTTCACTGGCTAACACATTGGGTACCTACCCGAAGTGGCCATGGGGCTTCAGCAGTAGGTCTAAAAAGGCCACTTTAGGAAAATCACAATGTGATCCGAATATGATTCATCATCGAAACGAAAAAATGGTCACTTTGGTGCAATTTATATTGTTAGAGTGCATGGTGTTCTGCGAGAAAGGATGAATGTTTTTTTTTTAATTAAAATTTTTTAAACATTATATTTTTATGTGTATATTGCATTACCTGTGTCTAATTAGTGTAATTATTGAATAAATAAATAAATGATTCACGAATGATTACAATAATTGTAGCCCCTAACTTACTTTTTATAATTCTGCTATCTGTCACAAAAGCAATTCATATTTTGTGGACCATTTTAGGAATCTTCATAGGAAAGTGTCAAACAGGTGAATTGCAAAATATTAATCAGTCGTGAATCATAATATGAATTGCACCTAAGTGACCATTTTGTCATTTCGATAGTGAATCATATTCGGATCACATTATGATTCTCCCAAAGTGGCATTTTCAGATCTACAGTTGCCTGTTACGCAAGTTCGAATCCCAGCGGTGTCTGTACCGGTGAGTTGTTCTAAAAAATTTTGTGCCGTGATTTCACACCACGTACTTTACGGTGAAGGAAAACATCGTGAGGAAACCTGTATATGTCTGAGAAGTAATTCAAAGACGTATGTATAGTGCTTGAGACGGCGATAGACAATTTGTCACGTTGGCACTTAATCATCTTTGGTGAAAAGTAGGTGTTGTTATTAATTACAACACCTCTGCCTACATCTGTGAGTAAGTTGGACATAGTAATTTGTATTCCGTTGTGTAAATAACAGACGAAAAATAAAATTAAACTTTGGACCCAAATCATCGGGTCTACGGCCTCCCGACTTCATCCCAATTTAAATAAACAATTAATGGTGTTTACACCTTTATTTCAAGATCTCCCGGACCTGGTAAACATACGAATGTAAATAATCATATTATCCTAACACTACGCAAACATAACACTGCAATTAATGACACTGAAAATAGAATTCTGACGTGAGCGAAAAAGGTTCTTTTTCGTTTGAACTAAACTGTTTACGTAGGTAGTCGATGTTTGAGGAAATATTCCAACGGAAAGGAACATAAGTCTTTAAAAATAAGTGTTCCTTTATTCCTTTTGAAGAATCTCTTTCAATAAACATACATACGTTCACGCCTATTTCCCATGGTAACTGTGGTCTCTGCCTACGAGACCACAGTTTGCCACATGCTACGATTGATACAATCTTTACATGTCATACTTATTTCGCTTAGTCCACAGTTTTCATCTTTTTAAAAAAAAAGGTAAGGTACTGCTTTTTACCATTGAATTTGACTGATTTGAATGAATTTTGACTAGTTTACACACTGACAGAAGGGTCCTCGTAGGGGTAGACAGAGCTTTTACCACATCAAATGTTAACTAAAGATGATTGAGTGACGCTATACATACGTCTCCTGTATTTCTCTGCAATATAGATTAATTTATATAACACTAGCTGTGCCCCGCGGTTTCACCCGCGTAGATTTAGTTTTATACTGTTTTTTTTTATAAAATTAGCCTAGAACACTCCTTGAAACATCAGCTATCTGCCAGTGAAAGTCCCGTTAAAATTCATCCAGCCGTTTAGGCGAGATGCCGTAACCAAGGGAAATGGAGATTCATTTTTATATATAAGATTCGCTAATCAACAAAAAGTTTATATTTGGCGTTGGACTCACCATCTGTAACGTTGGGACTTAATTCTCTTCAGTGAACAGTGGTTGATGTTATTACAACCATCGGGGATACAATAAATTTAAAAACCTGAAAATAAGAACGATCCACATTATCCCGGATAATACTTGGACACACTGCCTCCTTGGTTCAGTCGTTGCAAACGCTACTGCGTAACTCGTTCGATTCCCGGGTTGGGCGAAGTGTCATTGGGTTTTGCCATCTGTAATTTCTCAGTCACTGCCTGGAGCTTGGTTGATAGCAATAGGCTCACCCCCTATTACATGAAACTTAAACACAACATAAAAAAACTTAAAGTCAAAAGTCAAAAATATCTTTATTCGATTAGACTTTATACAAAGCACTTTCAAATCGTCAGAATGACACAATTTAAAGGATTATACATGCTACCGCCAGGTTCGGAAGGTTGCTTTTACTGAGAAGAACGTGGCAAGAAACTCGGTAATTACTCAAAAGAAACATAAATCACTTGAGAAATGTAAGCCCATGGACACAGTTCCAATGCACAAATGTCGATAAAAATTAACATAAATAAAAGTCTAGTAGTTCTACTTATATGTAAATGCGTAGCTTGAGATGACCAGCCCCCACAAGCATACAAAATACAAGTGGAGCATAATATGTCTGTATGTATACTTGGATGATTTCCTTATCGAAAACAAACTATTCGATACCCTGAATCAATAGGGAAATGTACAAAATTGTAAGCAAAACATGTGCGTTTACGCAAGTGTAAACATCGCTTTGTAGTGATCGAAACCAGATTCTGTGAGCCAACGTTAACTATCGGCTTTGATTATGGGACTTCAAATGAGGGAACGATTAAGGTTTTAAGATCCGTCTCATCCGGTGGAGATCTTTAATTACATCAGATTGCTACCTTTATAGTGTACTAGCTGTGCTCTGCGGTTTCACCCACGAAAATTTAGTTTCATACAAACTTACATCCCCTATTTTATCGCCTTGGGGGTAGAATTAATCAAAATCCTTTATTAGCGGATGCCTCCGTCATAACATCTACCTGCATGCCAAATTTCAGCCCGATCCGTCCAGTAGTTTGGGCTGTGCGTTGATAGATCACTATGTCAGTCACCTTTGAGTTACATATAATTAAACTAGCGGACGTCACGCGGTTTCACCCGCGTAGTTCCCGTTCCCGTAAGAGTACGGAGATAAAAATATAGCCTGTGTTAATTAGTGATAATGTAGCATTCAAATGGTGAAATCTATACAGATAAATAAATAAACATACTGGCAACACTGGCCGGAACTGTCAAGTCTTTACGTCTCCGTAAATTTTATTGTAATTAAACTTAAAATTAGTAATAGATTAAGATAAAACTTATTAATAATTATTAATTAGTGTATAAATATTAACCAAAAGTGTTCGTGAAGTAAATCTCGCAATACTTTCGTCACAATAACAACTTTAAAATTACGACTTGTGTGAACTGTCAAACAACGGACGTTATTCAAAGTTTCAAACCTATAGTGATTCATCGGAACTAAAACCCGGGGAGTATAGTGTTTTATAATTGTTTACTCATAATAATACCACACATTACATCCCTCACTTCCACATAACACTGCTCATAACCTATGAGCAACGTCCAATACACACCTGGCCCAGTGACAATCTCACTTTACTTGACTTGTTAGTGGAAGTAAAGTTGAAGACAAATACTATCGCCACAGACAGATATACACTACCTTCTACCCGTTAAATGCTATTACTGTGCTAAAATATACATATACACTACCAATTTTATTGTGGTTACACATTACTTACTGTACCTAACAACTAAACAACTTAGTTTAAACTGCTTCAGATCTCTCACGTCTCTTAATTTGCATTCCAGTCCTCTACAACAATGAATACCATGATGACCCGTAAAGCAACAGCCCGGGATGTAGAGGACAAACTCAGGAAAACATTGCAAGAACTAAAATTGTCTAAAAATCTATGCGACAAACTCCTACAAGAGAGGGATGAGAGTGAAGAGGAAGTATCTAATATCAATAGGAAAAACAGTCAGTTGAAGAGGGAAATGGCCGAACTACATCTACAATATACTGTAGTTGAGGAGGAGCGGAACCAGTTGCAGAACATTGTTTCATCGTTCAATGAGTGCAGCGACACCCACGAGAGGGCCCTGACTCGCATCTCTGAACTGGAGAATAGCTTGAGTCTTGCTCACACACAGGTGACCAAACTGGAAACAGAGAGGGACATCAACCAGACCACCTCCGCGCTCAGCCTCTACGATGAACTGGTAAACACCGACTCCGGAGCCATGCCAACCGACCATCTGGTTACTATTGACCTTACTGATGATGTTTCTTCGAATGTACATATGTCTAGCCATAATAAATTAAAAAAGTATGTTAGGTATAATAGGTTAATTAAAAAAACTAAGAAATTAATTAAAAATCATAGAAAGTTTTTCAAAAATGTAAAATTAACAAAAGACTGTTTATCCTTAAGAAAAACAATTGATTCTTATGAGTGCAGTTTATCTAGCTTAAATTTAAGATATGACACTGACATCCAACGATTGCAATCTGACTTGCAGAGCAAAGAACAGTATTTAGTTGATTTAACTAACAGATACATTAGTGCTCAGAAACAGATAGATGAGCACATTTTGGCTACCACCGAACTAGTCGATCTTTGTAATTACAATGAGGAGCGCTTTCAGTCATTGACTAATAAACACACTTGTGACTGTGTGCCCCCATCATCACCATCACCACCATCCTGCAATAGTGAGCCGCTGCCACTGCCCTGCAAGTTGCAGGTTGCTGAGTTGAATGAAAGTGTGGAACAAATAAACTCAAGTCCACCAGAATACAAAACGGTCATGTATTCAGATAAAATCGGTAGGGATTTTAGTTGCTATTTAAGAAATAAATTATCTCATGCTGTAATAAATTACTGTATGCCAGGAGCTTCATATAGACAAATTGTAAATAAAATAATTAAAAACAATCATGACAGTCACACAACAATCATAATCGTAGTTGGACAAAACCCTAGTATTACCAAACGGGAATTAATTAATAGTTTTGAGGACTTGACAAACCTGCATGTAGGCAGGGTTGTATTGTGCACTATTCCATATAGTATTAGCTATACTGAGACACAGAACAAGCATTTATCATACATAAATAGCTTATTGCATAACATGACGTGTCATAATGAACGATACATACTGTTTGACACTAATAAATTTATTAGTGGTGTAAAGGTAACTCGGGAATCTCTTTACATTCCCAAGATATATAGACAAAAGCTTGCTACATTGTTAGCTTATAATATTAACACTGTTATAGCCAATATAACAAAGCATAGGTTAAGTGACGAGCCAGTGGTAGATAGATGTTCTACTAGCACTGTGACCAATCTTATTGATTCTTTAAACCATTAAGTCAGACAACAGAGAAGTCAGGTGCATGTATTATGCGTCTGCTACACCAGAATATTAACCGCTTCTCTGGCAAAATTCTTGATCTAGAGTTATTACTAGACAAAATACCTATTGATTTTCTCTGTTTTACTGAAACTTGGTTGAAACCAGATACCATGATGTTTAATATTACTAATTATACCATTGCCAGTTCTTATAACAGACTCTCAGCGGAGGGAGGTGGTACCATCATCTTACTGAATAGTAACTTTAAGTCCAAAGAGAGAAAGGATATTACTAGTCTTTCTGTAGAGCGAGTCTGTGAAGCGGCTTGTGCAGAGTTGGATAATTATATAATTGTATGCGTATACAGACCTCCATCCTCTGATATTCACTCATTTTGTTCAACAATGGAGGTCATTCTTAAGAAAATATTTCGAACGAATAAACAAATATTGATATGTGGTGATTTTAATGTAGACATTTTAAGAAGGTCTTCTGAGGCGCGTTTATTTATATCTCTTTTTAAATCATTTAACCTGGACTTTGTATTTAATGAGCCCACGAGAATAACGGCCACTTCCTCTACTTGTATCGATAATGTAATAACTAATGGTAGTATAATAAAACAGTCTCAGATAAGTGGAATTCGATCTGACCACATGGCTCAACTAGTTGAGTTGCAATGTAGTAGGCAACCTTCTAAATCTTTTAGGGAATCTAGACCTCTCTCTGTCCATAGACTGCTGAAGTTTAAAAATAATGTTGAGTTAAAAATTAAAAAAGCAGAGTCTCGCGAACCAAACAAATATTTCAATAAATTACATGATGTCATATGTACAGAATTCAACAAGGCATGTCCTAAACAACAATATAAATTAAATAACAGATTACAGTTCAACAACTGGGCAACCAAGGGCATAAGGAAAAGTAGAGACACTTTATATGAGTTATACCACAAGAAAGCCCAAACAACTAATGTCGCTTTTCATAGTCACGTTAGAATGTACTCAAAATTATTTAAAAGAGTTTGCCAGATTGCCAAATCAAAACATATAAGTAGTGAAATTAGCCGCTCTGATGATAAAATAAAAACTGTTTGGAAAGTTATAAACAGGGAGACTGGTAGAAATAAAACTAAAGAGCAAGTAAGTAAGCTTAAAATCAATGATAGTATTATATCGGATAAGTTAGAGGTCGCAACTGCTTTTGAGAATTTTTTCGCTAACATTCCCACAGAGACTACCAAACATCTTAACTCTAGTCCGAATACAGCTGAAAGCTTATTGAAACAATCGTTACGAAAAAGCTTCCCAGATTTTAGTTTTAAACATGTACGTCCTATTGACATCATGAAGGCATTTAAATCGCTTAATATTAAAAATACGGAGGACTTATGGGGACTCTCAATTAAAAGTATCCAATCTATTATAATAACGATTGCTCCCGCATTAGCTTCTATTTTCAATTTATGTATAGATCAAGGTATATTTCCTGATATTATGAAATATAGCAAAGTAATACCGATATTTAAAGCAGGCTCTAAAGAAGATCCTTCTGATTATAGACCTATATCGATTCTTCCCGCGCTTAGCAAAATATTTGAAAAAATTCTGCTTAATCAGATGTTAGCTCACTTTAACGTACATAACATCTTGCACGATCACCAATTTGGCTTCACTAAAGGTAGATCAACAACGGACGCGGCAGCAAAATTAATAAAACACATTTTTGAGGCTTGGGAGGGCGCCTATGACGCAGTAGGAGTCTTCTGTGACCTTTCTAAAGCTTTTGACTGTGTGGATCATCGTACGCTACTTCTTAAGCTAAACTATTATGGAATTCGCGGAAATGCTCTCGACCTTTTATCCTCGTACCTATCAAATCGTCATCAGAAAGTTGGCGTCGGTGGTGTAACATCCAAGGGGTCAATAATCAAAACAGGCGTGCCGCAAGGCTCCATACTAGGCCCATTCCTGTTTCTAGCGTATATCAATGACCTACCACTTGTTGTAGAAAATATCTGTGATATTGTTCTATTTGCAGATGATACATCTTTAGTTTTCAAAGTGAGTAGAAAAGACAAAGATCTTAAGGCACTAAATGAAACTCTAACATCTGTTTCAAAATGGTTTGATGCCAATAATCTCGTTTTAAATTCTAAAAAAACAAAATGTATCCGATTTTCACCACCTAATACATCGCAAATAGATACAAATATATCATTAGTTGGGAGTCAATTGGAGTTGGTCGAAAGCACAGTATTCTTAGGTCTTACCTTAGATTCTAAATTACAATGGGGCGCCCATATTGAAGCATTGTCAAAAAAGCTTAGTTCAGCTGCGTTTGCGGTTAGAAAAATTAAACAAATGACGGATATTGATACTGCTAGATTAGTCTACTACGCTTACTTTCATAGTGTCATGTCATATGGCGTATTGTTATGGGGTTCCGCAACAGACTTAGATTCAATTTTTATACTTCAAAAGAGAGCCATCAAGGCAATATACTCGCTGGACCCCCGAGATTCTCTTAGAGATAAATTTAAAGAAATAAATATTCTCACCCTACCGTCACTGTACATTTATGAGAATTTGCTATACATGAAAAAAAATATTCATCTATTCAATTTAAACTCGGACATTCATTCAATTTCAACACGAAATAAACACAAAATTGTAGCTCCTAGATTCAGGTTAGCAAAGGTAAATAAATCATTCATGGGGAATTGTGTTCGTTTCTACAATAAAATCCCACAGTCAATAAACGCGTTAAATTATGATAAATTTAAGACACACATTAAAACTGTACTGATGAAGAAAGCTTATTATACAATTTCGGATTACATAAATGATAAAGACATATGGAATTAAAACTCTGCACAAGTAGCTCCTGGCAATGACATGGTATGCAAACATGATATGTAAATCATTTGGTATTGTTTTTACGTTTTTAATTATTATTTTTTACACATGCATGCTGATACAATTTTCACTATTGTGAATAATTTATGATGTTTTTTTTTTTGTAATTATTATTATTTTACTGTGTAATGAAATGTACATGATGCCAGCTGAGTTTCTTGCCGGTTCTTCTCAGAAGGCTAGTTTCCGAACCGGTGGTAGATTCCTCGACGTTCATAAGTGCCTTACCAGGGCCTAAACTGAATAAATCATTTTCATTTTCATTTTCATTTTCATTTTCAAAATTGAAGTGTCTGTTTGTAATTCAAAATAACAGTTTTTCACTAAATGCATATGAAAGTATACACGCTACTGACACTAAAAAACCAAGTTTTATAAATGCTCTCTGTCTGTCTGTCCGTCTGTCTGTCTGTCTGTCTGTCTGCCTGTCTGTTTGTTCCGGGTAATCTCTGAAACGGCTGGACCGATTTTAATGGGACTTTCACTGACGGATAGCTAATGTTACAAGGAGTAACTTAGGTATTTTGATATTTTTTTAACATTAGGGATCCGCGGGCAACCATGAAATTAAAATCTACGCGGGTGAAACCGCGGGGCACAGCTAGTAATTTTTAAAATCGGTCTAGTACTTTGTGAGGTAATTCGTTACAAACATACATACAAACCTTTCCTCATTATAATATAGAATAGATGTATTATGTGTAAATTCCCTATGATTAAATCCGACCCTGGACGTCGAGTTCGTAGCTGAAAAATTTTACTGAATAACGTAGCAGGTACTTAACTCGATAGTGTAATACATCTGTTCGGAGTTATTGATTTCAATGCGACCACATTATCAGTTTATCGTTGGAGAGTTTCGCGTAATGAAGCTAACACCTAAACACTACAGAACTTGATAACGCCACTTAATAATACCGATAACATCATGTCTGTATGGAAAAATGAGAAAAATATAAATCATACGTGGTATATGGGAGATGTTGGTTTGGATATTAAGAAGGAATCACTATAATACGTATCTACTTCTTATCATCATCTCCCTGGCCTCATCCCATACATTGTTGGGGTCGGCACTTGATTCAACCCGATGTGGCTGATCACCTGATTTTTATACGAAGCGACTGCCATCTGACCTTCGCAACCCCGTTTAGGAGGAAAATCTGTGATTTGGGTTAAACCAGCTGTCAGATTATTTTTAGGCCTCCGACTGACCTGTAACGATTGCCAAAGATGTTACATTGGCAACCGGGACCGACAGCTTAACGTGCTCTCCGAGGCACGGAGGGAACTCGGTCGGTCACCCATCCAACTACTGGCTAGGCGTATGGTTGCTTAACTTCGCTGATCGAATGATATGCGCAATAGCAACTGTGCCACGAGCTCCTCTATAATCCTCTATAATAGTATAAATTCAAGTAGCCATTTCCAAAATGATTTCGTCTGTTTGAATGCAACGTTCTTCTATCTTATGGATTTGGACACGGTTTTTAAGAGTATAACTCCAATGGGTTTATAGGTAAAAATAAATGCATATTATATTTATTGACAGTAGAAAAATACAACGTTATTGTCGTCTTCTTAAAAATCGTTACCAGATGTGGATCGAGTGAATCTCTAGTAGAATAAAAAGTCCTGACTTATGTATATCAACGCACAGCCTAAACCGCTGATCCTAGATACATGGCATTTGGAGGGTGTATTCCTAGTGAGTTTACCATGAGAAGGGTGCTTCGAAATTTTTCTTTAGTCTTAAGAACAGTAGATATTCCAAGAAGTTACATGAGACGGAAAATAGACCAAGAAATATAAATTATTAGAACGGTTTCAAATGTGCCAGGCGTTCGAAACCCTTCTAATAGATGATTTCATCGCCTGGCACGAGTACAAAGGAGCTTATTTTTTAGACTGCGCATATTTTGCAAGAAAATTGTTGTAACCAAACCTCGACCCAAATGTGCACTCCGATCAAGTCAACGCTACTGCGATATCGTAGCAGATTGGTTTGTCCTTTATAGGTTATCAGACCTCTAATGCTGACGTTATCTGTCCTTGAAACCCTTCGATACCATGGCATTAACCCTTAGATTAATCTGTTTTTGTTTGTATCTGCTGGAGATACAAAAGAGATTTATCAAAGCCAAAAACATTGTAGGCAGTGCACTAAAATGTCCTCTGAATTATAAAGCTTCCAAGAACACCTTCAAAATGTCAAATCTCTAGGTCAAGCGGTTTAGGCTGTGGTGCCTTGATTTCTATCATTCAGGACTTTGGGGACTGTACTACCAACTTACAGAAGATCATTAGCACTATATAAAAAATAAATATAATATCTAATTTGAGTATCTTGTCCACAGCTGATCGTGTACCCGACGCGGCCTGGCCTCCAGACAATGGGAGCTCTAATCACAATGTTCTTCGTGTGGGTCACAGCGTTCGCCCTCGCGTCACCCCTTTACATATTCAGAAACCTGAAGACTCACAAACTAGGCCTCATTGGGATGGATTCCTTAAGCTTCTGCATCGAAGACTGGCCTATTGACAACGGAAGAGCCATATACTCCTTATTCAGTCTCATATTCCAGTACCTGCTACCAGTTTTAGTGGTGATTATAGCCCATGTGCAAATACATAGGAAACTGATCGGGCGGAGAAGAATTACTAGGAAGACACCAGCTATTTTGATTGCCATAGCTGTTACGTACGTCATTAGTTGGTTACCGTTGAACGTGTTCAATTTGGTAGCTGATTTCAGTTCAGTACCCTTCATGGATGAGCAGACTCTTACTGTGACGTATGCGATCTGCCATGTTATCGGCATGTCCAGTGCGGTCTCGAATCCATTGCTTTACGGCTGGCTGAATGATAACTTCAGAAAGGAATTCGAGGAGATTATTTGCTGCTGTAAAAAGAAGGAACTGAAGAAGAATTCTAGGAGTAAGATGAGGAAGATGGACACGGAACTGACAGCGTTGGCGCAGCTAGAACACACAGTTACGGCGAATACGAAGACGTCCCAGTGTTCCCAGATTTTCTGACTAAAGACTTGCTTCAAATAGCATCAGAGTGTTGAAATTTCAATCTGAATGTTTTCAGTGTCAATTGACTACTTAGTGTTACGGCGTAAAGTTCCTTTCGTTATGTTCCCTTTGCTAAGATAGTATGTTTGTGTTTATCTTAAGATTCTTCTGTAAATATAGATTTGTTAATGTTTACCATAATATTGTACTGTACGTTTTTTTGAGCCCGAAACGTAGAGTATAAATATTTTGACGGAATTAAGCCTTAAGAATTAAATGTTAAGACGTTTTTTTAATAAATACATTTCTTTGGAATTTTTGTAGCTTCTTTCCCCTGATTAAAGAAAAATTCACGACTTCACATCACGTCACAACGTTCAAACAGAAAATCCGATAATTCGAATAGTAAGGAGTTAATTAGTACCATATCAGAATCTTAAACGAATGAAAAGAGCTATTACCTATGTTTCTACTTCTCATTAATATTTTAGGTTAGTTTATACAGCATGGGAAATTATTAAGTCCCAACGAGTCTATCGTCGTCTCAGGGACAACACATTGAATTACTTCTCAGACATAATAAAGGTTTCATCACGATGTTTTCCGTTCACCGTAAAACACGTACTGTGAAATCACTGTACATAAGTTTTTAGAAAAACTCATTGGTACAGGCTCCGCTGGGATTTGAAATTGCGTCGCATGTGACAGCCACCACGGCTCCTGATGAAGATTAATATAAGTATTATTACAGTACAGTGTCTTTGATAATACGAATAATGGCTTAAGTCTCCTTTTCTGCACGCAGTGCCTGTGTCAGGAGTGTTCTAGTCTTGGTCTGAACCATCAGAATTTAATCATTCAATTTCTCTTCACGTGGCGTATAAAATGCCCTTTTTAATGTCAATATTGTGAGTGAATAGCGACTATGAAGCTAATTGAATGTTCCTTTTTAATTACTGCCAATATCAAAGCGAAGTCTTATAAGTTAGCTACTTATGTCTCACAAAGTTATTCGAAGAAACATAAAGATCGATAAAAAGAATTTTAAGTACAATGATTGCTAATTTAATTATAGTTCTACTGGGTGAGTCAATTTAAAAATTTCACTAATTAAAAGGCCACCAGTTCTCGATGAAGGAAGGGGGGGAGTAGAAAAGAGTGGAGGCGCTAACGTGAAGCGGGACTTTCTTATACTATGGTGTTTTGTATGAGAAGCTTCTTAGCCACCTTGTAGATTTATAACTATGTCACCTTTTCATGACTGAACTGCTGAAATCATTTTGATTTATTTTGGCATAGATACTTTTTACTACTATGAGAGCGAAGGAAAACATCGTGAGAAAATCTGTATTCTAAGACATTCAAAGGCCTGAGAATGCGATGTACCTAGTCATCTCTATCACGTTGGCAATTAATCATCATGGCTGAAATGAAGGTACACCTCTCCTTATCCCTCGGAAACCCTTCTGAGATGGCGTACACATTATTTATTTTATTAGTTTTTTGTTTTATTATAACTACTAGCTGTGCCCCGCGGTTTCACTCGCGTAGATTTAGTTTCATCCTTATTGGCGCGGAACCCTAATAATTTTGATAAATAAATGTAGCCTAAGTTACTCCTTGATATATCAGCTACCTGCCAGTGAAAGTCCCGTTAAAATCCGCCCAACTGTTTCAGAGATTATCCGGAACAAACAGACAGACAGACAGACAGAGAAAAATTTTAAAACTTGGTTTTTTAGTGTCAGTAGTATACTTTCATATGCAATTAGTGAAAAGCTGTAATTTTGGAATTACAAACAGACTTCAATTTTATTTATCTGTATAGATTAAACATACATAATGCTCACACGTGTCCTTATAGTAGGTACACCCACACTTCACCAGTTATGTTAAAGCCTATTGCCACTAGCCGGACACTAATCCTGACTCCTACTACCCCAAACACCACTTTGCCCGACCCGAAGATGGAAGCCGGGACCTCGTGTTTACGACTCTAACATATTAACTAGGTACCTGTTTGATTAAATTTAATAGCAATATCCCAAATGATCTGCCTAGACTTACAACAGGGTAAGTCATACACCAGACCAGTGCCACCTGAGTTGGAACTGTGGCTCAAGAACGGGACAGGAGAACAATCGATTATGGAGGAATGTATGGATAATTATATCGAGTGCTCGCAAGGTGCTACGTTTAAATATATGTAAGTGCAGTGCTCAGTAGGCCTAGATAAAGTAACATTATCTACACTAATATATATCTATACATCCTTGTCTGTGCCTTACTAGGGCCTAAACTGAATAAATCATTTTCATTTTCACTATCCTCACGCTTCGCTTATAGAAACCATACAAAATGAATAGGAACGACATGAATAACGTGCCTGATTCATGAGACATGTCATTCTCATACATTTTGTACTCATGCGTTTTGTCCACATACATTTTGAAAAATTTACTTACATACATTGATTCCCGCGACCTCGACAATTCAATTTCTTGGATGTCGTGAGAACTCTTTGTATACCAAAACAAAAGATGTATGTAATAAAAAAATGGATGTCAGGGAATATGGTTTGATTTTCAGGGAAACAATGCCCGACGCCGCTTATGTATGTGCAATTGATAAATCAAAAACACAACGTTCATTTATAACTCTTTGTGACATGGACTACGTTAACTGCAAACACGAGACAAGTACCTATATCTATACATCTTCTATACAGATAAATAAAATTGACAGGTCTGTTTGTAATTCCAAAATAACAGCTTTTCACTAAATGCATATGAAAGTATATACGATACTGACATATAAAAAGCATTTTCTTAAATTTTTCTGTCTGTTTGTTTGTTCCGGGTAATCTCCAAAATGGCTGGACCGATTTTAACGGGACTTTCGCTGGCTAGCTAGTGTTATAAGGAGTAACTTAGGCTACTTCTATTTAAATATTAGGGTTTTGCGGGACACCCATAAAATGTACTCTATGCAGTTGAAACCGCAGGGAGGCAGAAACACTGCTAGTTATTACATATAGGTAGGCACCGTCACGACTGAAGAGGGCTCAGCGATAATAGTATAACTTAGGACAGACTATTTTGTATCTTTCATGTAACTGATAGGTATAAGTGGTGGTGGCCTCGGGGTTAGAGCAGTCGCCTGCTACGCAAGCGACGCAAGTTCAAATCCCAGCGGGGCCTGTACCTATGAGATTTAAAAAAACTTATGTACAGTGATTTCACACCACGTGCTTTACGGTGAAGGAAAACATCGTGAGGAAACCTGCATATGTCTGAGAAATTATTCAAAGACTATGTATAGTGCCTGAGACGGCAATGGACTCACCCTCTGTCACGTTGGCACTTAATCATATTCGGTGAAATGTGGATGTTGAAAATTACAACAGCTCTGCCTACCCCTTTAGGGAATATAGGCGTGAGCATATGTATGTATGTATGATAGGTATAAGTGCAATAGGTTAACTAACTACTTAGTTTTAGTATAAAAGATAAATAAATAATTAAAGTTTAACTAAAGAGATTTTTACATAGGTACTATCATTAAAGTTAGTCTGCATAGTTAATGCGAGCGAGCTGTATTTGGCTTTTTTTTAAAAGAATTGAAATTTAATTTTTTTTTTAAATTTTAAATCTAAATTGACTCTATTGTTTCAGCTGAATGGACGCTCCTCAAAGACGGAAAATGTTGAATAACTACTAACGTATAATACCTATATTCAATGTAAAAAAATTAAAAATAAATTGGAACTCTCTGTCACATAAACGTGAAATAAATATCACTTAGGTTGTTTAAAGAAATAAAATAATGAATTGTTAATTATGCACTCATTAAAGAAACTAAGCGCCTGATCATTTCTGTATAGCAATCAGTCAACAGTCAACAACATTTCGTGTGTTTTATCAGGCTCCATAAAAATCGTTGTGTTAATTAACACAACGACTGCACTTATACTTACTTAATACCTACATGGATCTTAGGTAGAACCTCTAACCTATCTGGTACCTAGTATCACACTATTCACACGACTTATTTAGAAGTACTGTCACAGCATAAGTACATAAGTATAAGCTATAATCAGAATGGAATCTAGGAACGACACGTTTAAAATGCCCTCACACAGACGTGCACATCTACGAGGTTATAAGCAAAATATCAGAAGCATCAATATGGGTTGTCTAGTTGTGTCCGATCACGTACCTATACATCATCAGGGGCGGATTTGATAAGTTGGCTGGGCCCTAGGCCTACGAAAGATTGCCCCCGGAGTGGGGGGGGGGGGCCTATATGCTGTAAAGCATGCAAAATTAAATCAACTATAGAAATTTAAACAAAAAACGATAGTCAGTAAATGATTTAATTATCTCAATCAGTATTTCAGATACTGATTCTAACCATGCGGAGCAACGTCAAAAAAAAAAAACACGGCCAAATTTTGCCGCCTTAGGCCCGGGCCTACTCGGCCTATATGGAAATCCGCCCCTGTACCTATGTGTTTTACCAACTTCGAAACCAAAAACCTACGTTTTTATACAGTAAACAAAAGAGTACGTTTTAAATCAATGTCGCAAGCGTTTTTATTTCAAAAATTTGGTCTAGTTCCTTACTGCTGACCTAGATATATTTATAGTGTGGTATTTAATTACACTACTTGCTTACTAAGGTCATTAAATCGAAAACAAAGTGGCGTGGCGTAGCTGTACGTGTATCTACAGCTGTAAGGACAGCCGCGTTATTCACTTAGGTTTCTCAGCGTCGAACATGGTGGCGAGCGTTGGTGTCAATCATAGGAACTACGTAATACATAGTTTCTTTTCGTATCTTTAAAACCGACACGCGACGGCGAGTGCGACGCTGAGGAACCTTAGTGAATATCGCGGCAAATATATCTGTCAAGAACTCACGTCTCCAGCTGTTACAGTTCTCATACTCCATTCGCAGTAATTCATAAAAGTTTTATATTGCCCCGTAGTGTCACGCGCAAACTTTATACCGCCTGAAAATATTATTATAGCAACATGTTTCTGCAGCAAAATGCTTGCGACTATGTCTGACGGAAGCATGTATAATCTATGTATACAGATAAATAAAATTGAATTGTCTGTTTGTAATTGAAAAAAAAACAGCTTTTCAATAAGTGCATATGGAAGTATATAGGATGTCGGAGAAAAAGAAACATTTGTATCATTTATGTTTAAGTCGCAAATTTCTAGCTCCAACGATAACGTAGCTGTAGGCTATGGTTGCTAAGGGCCGAACAGCCTGAGCTTGGACTTCCGTTATCCCTCAGCCTGAAGAGGGCACGCACTCATTACTTCGATGACCGTAAAAGTCCAAATAAAAACGCAACGCTTCACCAGTATTACCCCTTGCTATTGCATAGGCCAAAACCATGTCGGTATACTGAACATCTGAGTACTGAAAGATCGGCATTATAACACTAATTAAGGTGCTAAGTACCTATGACGGGTCGCTCACTTCCCTCTATAATGGTTGAGGAGGGCGATGGCTAGCATTCTCGTCATACTTGTGAACAGGTGCTGCTTGTGGGGACTGGTCATCTCAAGCTACTCATTTAGATATAAGTAGAACTACTAGACTTTTGGTGTCCATGGGTTTACATTTCTCAAGTGATTTATTATGTTTTTTTTTTTAATTGTATAATATTTTTGAAAAGAGTAATTACTGAGTTTCTTGCCAGGTTCTTCTCAGTAAAAGCAACCTTCCGAACCTGGCGGTAGCATGTATAATCCTGTAAATTATGTCATTCTGACGATTTGAAAGTGCTTTGTAAAAAGTCTAATCGAATAAAGATATTTTTAACTTTGACTAACAAACTAACGAGATAATTAACGTAACAAAGTCAAGACGGAAACAAAAACTTAGCTTAGACTGATTTTGAAACAAATAAATAGGTACTAAATCATAAAAGTGCGAATGAAATAAGGGTGTCACACACTTTTTTCAAGATTCAACTTTTAACAAACGAATTATTTTGTTTTAGTTTTGATTCCGACTGGTAAGACAATATGTGGATTAGACATCGCTTATCAAGCGTAGACGTGCCGGTTCTAATCCCGGCATCAAAACTGTACCCATTTCCCCTTGGTTTAATTAAAAGTAGTGCTATCTCTTTCTGTGATACGGATATCAAAAGGGATGGACATAGTTTAAGTCAGAGTTTGCTCTAGTGAAAATTTATATGGAAATGATTTATTCAGTTTAGGCCCTGCTAAGGTACTTATAAATGTCGAATAATTTACCACCGGGTTGAAGCTCGCTTTCTGAGAAGAACCGTAGAATAGTAGCCTTGGTTTAGACGATGTTTTGTAAAATTAATCTGTTTTCAAATTCATTCATTCTTTTTATTTATTCACATTAAGAATAAAATTAAAATAAATTAAGAGCACGAATTAATGTAATACCTCCGAAGAGGGTTCGTGGAACAAGTAGAGTAAATAGATAGACCATGTTCGACAGCCCTAATAAAGTTTTATCAAGGCGGCGCGGCGCGGCGGCAGCGTGTGGCGGCGGCACTAGCGAAATAGGGATGGGACGCTACTAACGATAGACTTATCGAAACATAAATTAAATTACTGAATACTGAAGATAAAAACAAATCACAGAACCGATTTAATAAACTTACGTTATAATGTAGGTACAATTTATATAGTACGTGATATTAAAATCTAGATATCTCGGGTATTCTTGTTTAAAATTGTGTTGTCTATTAGTGAGTGCTCTACTACAAGAGTAAATTGTTGAATTTGTACGTTTTCTCTAAAACTGTTTCAACTAACTATTTTTCTTACAGACTCATTCATGTAGGTTTTGAAGTGAAAATTAATCTTAGATAATAATTAAGGTAAGTAGTTTATTTAATATCAGAATCCTATAAAATCACAAATTGTATTGAAGATTAGAAATACACTACCTACCTACCTACATTATATTTTCCTACAAAAGTTATACTATCCAATTACTACAATAACGTAAGTACCTAGGTTTTTCACTTAGTCTATGCGAACAATGAATTGGTATTTACTACTAATGGAAGCATTAGGTACTTTTCTTTTAATCGAGTGATCGATTAAAATAATCCCACCACAAATAAGCACACACACTAATAAATACACACACAAATAAACACAAAGCGTGCCGCGCGCTGCCGAAAGTTGCCGCGATATCTGTTTATTTGCACGTGCCGCCTGAACTCAAAGACACCGCGTTTTTTTAATGATGCCGCGCGGTGTCTTTGATATCGGACCGAAAAGCCGACGGAAACTTTGGTTTTTGAGGCGGCATTTCTTTGTAAATCATCGGGCTGTCTTTCACCTAATTCAATTGAACCCGTTCGAGGTTATGGTCAGAGTTCACAGGAGTATGAACTGGGACCTTACCATGAGCTCTATTGCCATGATAGTTTCCCTAATTTATGAGACAGATGTATGTGACGTGCACACATCTGTCACTGTCGCACAACTGAATTAACATTGCAATAAGAGCTCATGGTTGGGCCCCTGTAACGATGTCCTAAAAAATTATAACAATTTTAATAAGTAGATTAACAGTTTCGGAAAATGGTTTCATGGGGTTATTTCAGAAACTATTCGTGAGAGAAAAAAATAAAACCGTAGTTAGATTTCACGCGAATAACTCTACGTTACATTCTCTCTCTGTCATTCTGTTTGTTCTAGCTAATCTCCGAAACAAACTGGCAGACCGACAGAGATTTTTTTTTATGTGAGTATCGTATTATACTTTCATAACATTTTTGTAACAAGCAATTAATTTAGAATCACAAACAGACGCTTAAATTTTATTAAACCAAACTCTGTCCATCTCTTTTGATATCCATATCACAGAAAGAGATGGCACTACTTTTAATTAAACCAAGGATTATTTTAGCCGATACTTTGTAAAAGGGGTAAAATTTTGTAGGCCGGCACGTCTACGCTTGATAAGCGATATCTAAACTTCATATTGTGTTACTAGTCTGAGTCATAACCATTTGGTAAAAGTCAAATCTAGAAAAAAGCGAGTATTCACCCCTATTTATTTATTTGGTTCAAAATCAGCCGAGTTATTCACTAAGATTTCTCAGCGTCGCATTCATCGTCAAGTATCGGTTTTAAACATACGAAAGTGAACCTTATCCTCTATGGTCTATGTATCAATTTCCTATGATCGAAACCAAGGCTTGTCGAGTTCGAAGTTGAGAAACCTTAGTGAAATAACACGGCAGTATAATTCAGACAACGGTCGCGCGCGGGCGTTCTTCTAACAAAAACAAAATCACTGTTTTTGTTTTCAGTCCTGTTATGTTAGTACCTACTTAATATAATAATGCCGACCTATCTGTATTCAAGTGAACAGTATACTGACATGGTTTTAGCCTATGGAATGGCAAAAGGAAATACCAGTGAAGCGTTGCGTTATTATTTGGACTACTACAGACATCGAAATGATGAGTGTGTGCCCAAGTCAGGCAGAGTGATCATGAGAGTTGTGCAACGGCTGAGGGAAAAGGGACAATTTAGATAGGTGTACCAAGGTATGTATCCTGTCATAAATAAGGTTAGTTTAACTAAATGTTTTGTAGTAAGACGCTGAACTGTCATAATTTGAGTAAAAGAGATAGAGCTATACAACAATGGCGGAGGCTGGTTTACTTACCGGTTTCCCCCCGAGTATAATAGATTTGTTTGTCTAAAAATCGCGTTCTTACCATTACAAATTCAATAGATTCCTTTAATATGGAAACAGTAGGGCTTTGGTTAATAACACATGGTCATATTTTGATTGTCGTTGCCGAAATGCCGAGCGGCTGTCTCTTTCACTCTGATAAAAGTCTCGAAGCAATGTAGTGTCGATCACTAAAACTGGGGCCCTACCATGACCGCTTATTACAGTGATATTTAAATTATTATTATGAGACAGATGTATATGACGTGTATAAGTCTGTCAGTGTCACACAGTGGAACTATAATGGCAATAAGAGGTATTACTACAGAACATAATAATACAAATCATTAAAATTATTTTTTAAATGATGAGACGTATAAAAACAACTTCAAAATCTAAATTCTTTAATATTACTTAAGATTATTTTCACTTGACATAATCACTAAATGTTGAGAAATATCTGGTAGATAGTAGTATTTTCGGTTAACTGGGTATGAAGTTAAGTCTTAATATCCTTATTGCATTAATTCGTCATCAAGTGGCTCCGATTTGACTCCTGGGTTGTCATCAACTGCCATCAAAGATTCATCTGCTTTGCCATCATTAGTCTCTTCAAAAGTTAAAATGTCCTTTTCTCGTTTGATAACTTGTGTCAAAACTTCATTCCAATGTTCTTCCGCTGCAATTGTTAGCTCTTGATGCAATAATTGCATCGCTTCCATTAAATCCATGCTTATGTTTTGTTTCACTTTGTCCTTTATTTTAGACCAAATATTCCCTAATGGGTTTAAGTATGGATGATAAGGAGGAATGCATAGCAACCGGTGACCATGTGACTGTAAAATATTTTCTAATGAGCGTTCCTCGTTTACATGCTTTGCAACTAGCTCGGACAGCTGTGCCATAGTAGAACTAGGGTCATACGGAATGTTTCTAGTAGTCAGCCATTCTTGCATCTCCGTCATAGTTACATCATTTCCCTTAAATTTATTGACAGCGGTATTATAGTAGCTAGCGTGGTCTATGATGAAAACGGAATTCGGCTTCAGAAATGGTATAACACGATCCGAAACCCATTTTTCAAAATGTTGTAAGTATTCCTGTCTGTCTTTTTCATTCTTTATTTGACCGGTTTTGTTAACTAATAGTGCACCAGGTATTAGACCCTCCTTCCCTGCGGCATGCCCAATAATTAATCTCTGCATAATAGTCTTTTGAGAGGCCTTCTTAGTTTTCGCTGTAGCCGCAATAGTGATACGATGTTCGGAATGCACATAAAACTCACCAGCGTAAACAACATTTAAATTTTCTTCTCTGCACTTATTTACCTCACGAAGATATCGCAGCCTATACAGCTGTACATCACGATTTTTACTGATTATAGCCGTTCTAAAATTCTTTAAACCAAGGTCGTATATTATTTTACGCAACGATAAAGCTTTACCTGGAAAATTGATGTCCTTTTTTAGTTTTTTAAGGAGTTCGTCAACTGTTGGAACTTTTTTCTCAAGCACTGGGTACTCTTGTAATGTTCGCTTTATTACTAGGTAATCAAACTCATCGAGTGTTAACCGGTAGCTTCTTGTTGATATTGAGGTTTTCCCTATTTTGCTTACACTTCCAGACGGCGTATGGCAAACATAACCTTCCAATAATTCGGCAACAGTGCTATCCGGAATACCTGTAGCTTCGGCAGTGCGTGCAATTGCATTTTTTGTGCGTCCTTTGATCAACTTTTGTTCCCTGGCATCTCGTTTCACTTCATTTAACATAAACTGGTGAACATGGTATATAATTTCTCGTGTTTGTGCTTCCTCATCATATTGCGTAGAATCGTCCTCTTCAAACAAACTCATAATAATAGGTTTACCTTTGTTGGTCCACTTTTATTGCCACGAAGTGTAAATTTTGTGTGTTCGGCGTAGTCCTTCACTGTGATGTAAGCGTCGACTGAGGTCGCGTTCAACGATCGCGTCGCACATGCGCATTCGTTGTTACTGACGGCTGTCAGTTGAATCGACCAATGGCTGCGCCGTATTTCTGTGACGTCACGTGCAAGGAGCCACGAACAAACACGAACACGGCACGATTGTATACGAAGATGGCGACTAGACGACTGAAGCCACGAACAAGCGAGCGAGTCGATAATGTTTGATATACAATTCAATATGTAGCGCGCAGTGTTGCCAACTCAGATTTTGAAAAATGCGTAACGGGTTTTCTCAAATACGAAGCTTTTGTAAAAATAGGTAATGAAAAGTTTATAGATCTACTAACTTTCATCAAGCTGCTATTTTTAGTTTGTTTTTTTCACATTGGTCGTAAAAAACCTTTTGTTGGTTGGGTACTTACCTACCTATAAGATATAACAAAAAAAACTATTTAGGTACTATCTTGTTATGCGAACTAAGTGTGCGTTTGTCATGAACGGGGCGTAAATAAACTTTCTTGCGCGAAGGTATAGGTATGTAAGTACTGGTAATTACGTATGTAATTTTGAGCGTATGCTCAAATATCCTAATGAGGCCTGTTTTAGAAATTTGTTAACAAATACGTAGATTCTGGACTGAAGTTAGAAGCTTAGCAGGAAAGGCCTAAAATACGTAAATATACTAAAAATAAGGTGTATATTGGCAACGCTGGTAGCACGCCCATAGGTGCAAAACAAATCAATACCTATACTAGAGTAATTAATTTATGCGTATACAGCCTAGGCTGTGGTAGGTATATTTCGGTGTGTTTGTATTGTGAGGGGAGCGAATGAATGTGTTTTTTGTATATATTAATACTAGCTGTGGTTTCACCCGCGTATATTTAGTTTCATCCTTATTGTCGCAGAACCCTAATATTTTTAATATATATAAGCAGCCTAAGTTACTCCTTGAAACATCAGCTACCTGCCAGTGAAAGTCCCGCTAAAATCGGTCCAGCCGTTTCGGAGATTACCCGGAACAAACAGACAGACAGACAGACAGACAGACAGAGAAAAAAATTAAATCTTAGTTTTTCAGTGTCAGTAGCGTGTATACTTTCATATACATTTAGTGAAAAGCTGTTATTTTGGAATTACAAACAGACACTTCAATTTTATTTATCTGTATAGATGTATAGATATAGATTACTCTTAATTAGTGTAATTGGCTTCTAATTAATACATGTATAAATAAAAAATAAATAAATAAAAAACATTCAGTGGAATTGATAACCTGTTCCTTTTTGAAGTCGGTTAAAAATGCATTTCGATATCCCTGTCTCTATCAGGCACGTCATTTCATTTTTTTTCACTGACAGAAGTTGTTATTATTTAACGATTCTTGTTGTATGATCTGATTCTTGTTGTATGACCCAGGTACCCAAACGCAAGGCTGTGAAAAAAATCAGACGAATGGTTAGTAAGGTCATTTGCAAGTTATTTTGTAAGCACATTAATTTTATATGTAAACTAAATTAACACGCGTTATAAACTTCCTAAAGATGATGAAGCAACGATATTCGTAATATGCTTTTAGATACCTTACTTTTTAGTCCATGATACATAATATGATAATAATAAAGACTATTAATTAATAAACTAAGCTCCATTCTAAACAAAATCAAAACAAACAAATTAAAACCTGCGAACATTTAGTTAGCAAACAATATAGAAATAAACATTGCTATGTTAATAGTTTAAGGCGCTAGTGATTTATATCGAGTGAGCATAATATTATTATAACAATATTCCTTTGGGAACCCTTTGGGTACGAAACCCTAAAGACGGAACGGCATCTTACCGAGCTGGGTACCTAAGCAAGCAGGTATTTACCATCAAGCGGGCTGTATTGTACGACTTCTACAGAGTCAGGATTTTTTAGGCATTTTTTGTCACAGAACATCTGGTTATCTGGTTATACCTGGTTTTTACTGGTTATACAATAAGATGTTTGTGATTCCAAAATAACAACTTCTCACCAAATGTATATGAAAGTATACACGGTACTGATATAGAAAAACTATTTTTTTTAAATTCATTTACGACAAAAGTAAGTACTTACGCACTTATGTAATGCTTTCTAAGCTGCTGTTTTTATATAGTACTAGCTGTGTCCCGCGTTTTTACCCGCGTAGATTTAGTTTCATCCTTATTATCGCGGATCCCTAATATTTTTAATAAATAAAAGTAGCCTTAATTAAGTAGTAAGTAAGGTCCAGCCGTTTCGGAGGTTACCCGGAACAAACAGACAGACAGAGAAAAATTTTAAAACTTGGTTTTTGGTGTCAGTAGCGTGTATACTTTCATATGCATGTAGTGAAAAGCTGTTATTTTGGATTTACAAACACTTAAATTTTATTTAAGTAAGTATCTGTATAGATTATAAAGTATAAATAAATGACTTACCTATTTATTTTTAAACTTCTTAATTTTTTTTTTATTTGTCAGTTCTGAGTGACCGACGCGGACATAACACGTAGTTGCAGCTGGCCTGTCAAGTGAGTTATAATATTACAACCGTGTTGTTAACATAGTAAACTGACATTGTTACGATATAGTGTAGGGTCGTGGGGTCACTTATGACACCTCATCACATCGGTACAGTCCCTGATTGACTGATAACAATAAAGTCCCGAGCCCCAATCATTCTAGTTAGATGTTTATATTCTGCAAATAGAGACAGAAATGTAATTTAATTGCATTTAAATATATTTATACTAGCGGACGTCACGCGGTTTCACCCGCGTAGTTCCCGTTCCCGTGGGAGCACGGGGATAAAATAAACCCTATGTTACTCGCTGATGATGTAGCTATCCATTGCTGAAAGAATTTTCAAGATCAAATAGTTTCCGAGCCAATTGGAAGCCAATAATCGTTATTGTCGCGGAACCCTAATATTTTAAGTAAATAAAAGTAGCCTAAGTTACTCCTTGAAACATCAGCTACCTGCCAGTGAATGTTCCGTTAAAATCGTTTCAGCTGTTCCAGAGATTACCCAGAACAAACAGACAGAGAAAAATTAAAAAATTTGGTTTTTTTGTGACAGTAGCGTGTATACTTCCATATGCATTTACTTAGTGAAAAGCTGTTATTTTTTACAAACAGACACCTCAATTTTATTTATCTGTATAGATGTAGATTTATTATAGTACCTATAGATTGATGGGCTGATAACGTAATTTTATTTTCAAGCTTCTGGCCGCGACTTCGGGTGGGAATGAAAATGATTTATTCAGTTTAGGCCCTGGTAAGGCACTTATGAATGTCGGGGAATTTACCACCGGTTCGGAAACTAGCCTTCTGAGAAGAACCGGCAAGAAACTCAGCTGGCATCATGTACATTTCATTACACAGTAAACAATGATAATTACAATAAAAACATTTAAAATTATTCACAATAGTGAAAATTGTATCAGCATGCATGTGTAAAAAATAATAATTAAAAAAGTAAAAACAATACCAAATGATTTACATAACATGTTTGCATACCATGTCATTGCCAGGAGCTACTTGTGCAGAGTTTTAATTCCATATGTCTTTATCATTTATGTAATCCGAAATTGTATAATAAGCTTTCTTCATCAGTACAGTTTTAATGTGTGTCTTAAATTTATCAAAACTTAACGCGTTTATTGACTGTGGGATTTTATTGTAGAAACGAACGCAGTTCCCTACGAATGATTTATTTTTACTAATCTGAGTCTAGGCGCTACAATTTTGTGTTTGTTTGAATAGTTACTTTGGGTTAACGCTCACTTAGTCTTAGCGTGATGTTATATCAAAGCATGCCTCAATAAATGGGATGGCTGGCTGGTGGAATTATCATAGGTGAAGTGCTAACGTCTCAAGATTCTATTGTGATGTAGTATTGTATATCTGTCAAAGGTTTTTGGTGTGAAGTTTTCAAAGCTGCTTACAAAGGCGCCACGGTAGAATTGTTTCGTAGAGACGTCATTAGATCCGACCTTTTTCCATCACGTTTAGTTCTGTTGAATCGTATATTAACCGTAAATCTTTGAAAATATAATTACATTAAAAAAAAATTTGAAGATATAATGAGGTTCATAGCACATATTTCATAAATGCAACCATACATCCCTACCTTTTAGTCGCCACTTACGACAGGCAGGAGATACCATAGCCAATTTCTAAGACCGGTTAGAGGTAGGGTAGAGATTGACTGCCCCCTTGGCCTTAAAGTCATCACTGCGCAATGGGGGGGGGCTTCGCAGTCTGACTCTCTTGCAAGAGTACCATATAGAAGAGTACCATAGTACCATTGAGTGGCAGCTCTAGCGATACACTTCCACTTGCTTCTATTGCGAGCGTTGCGAGAGCATTCCGTCATGGTTGAGTGTGTGGTGGACTTTGAGGTCTGACCTAGTCGGGTAAAGTCCACGTGGTCCCTTGCCATCCACTCCTCCAGTATCAAACGGTCCATCGAGTCCTCTTTACGGGAAAGGTGTTCAAAGAACTTTAGGATTCGCATCTGAACAGTCGACGACAATCCCTTTTATTTTGAGTTGTCCCAGAATCGATATGCTGGTGCGGTGAGATACCACCGAAGCCCCCTCCAGCGACTAGCCTTTGCGACCCCTTCTTTGGTACCTCGCTGAAGCTGACTTTTCTCTCTCCTGGGTTCCAGAACCGAGGCCTGGTTCCGGTTTTAGGACTTAGGTTTAAAGACCTACATCTATTTAGATGGTACAGACACTAAAAAAAGGATCCGAAGTTAGATTATTATTCCCGAGACAACAAAACCTCAATGAACTAAATAGGTATTGAAGAGCAAGGAAACAATGGAACCTGCGTTTCGTACTTAAACTGTGTTCATGTTAAAATGACACTTACGTCCATGCAAATAAAGCTGACATAATCTTACAATGAGTTCGGTCAACGACAATAATATGCCTAATATGATAAGACAGCCGTATAAATACGGCCATGTCCTGGTACGTCACATTCAATACAAGTGCTACACCAGTCGTGTTCAAGTGATTTTTGCAAGTATCCTGCAGACATGAAATTCTTCAGTGTGTTCTTTGTCATTGCCTGCATCATGGCTCTCTCCGCGGTTTCAGCTGCTCCGGGAAACTTTTTCAAGGATATTGTGAGTAAATTGCCCTGCCTTGCCCTTATGCTCTACGTACCTGACTCCTCAGATACACCCTGAACAAGCCGTCCTCTGGTTTCAGATATGCCTTACCCAGTAGGTCCATTCGCCATCTGGCCAGTGCATCGCAAGTGCATATAAGGTGACACACGGTCTCAGCTTCTGGTTGACAGTACCTACATACCACGTCGTTAGATAAGTTCATCTTATGAAGATGTTCTTTTGTCCCGTAATGATCTGTTAGTGCCCCCGTGAGTTGCCTAGGCTGACATTTATTCAACTGTAATAGCTCTCTGCTTTGGCTCTCATCCCAAATGCCTATAAAATGCTAAGACATTCTAAGGTTTAGGGTCTTTCTAAGGTCTTAGGTCTTAGTCCAGTATTGGCTATCCATTCTACATTATGCTGTTCCTTCCCATATTTGTGCAATGCTCTTTTGTAAGCTTCATAAGGAAGGCCTCCAGATGGTTTAGGTCCAATGAAATTCTTCATGGCTCCTTCTCTTGCAAGGCTGTCTGCACACTCATTCCCTATACGTACTGATTAACTATACTTGTTGCCGTCACGAGTTTTGAGCGTTCAGTGGAAATAGTGGGGATAGCTGCACATTATATTCATGTCGCCTCATACAAGACCTAAATAATTACTACACACGTATGTGTGCGCTCGCGCTGTCATCATCACCATCAACCAACTTTAGAGAGTCTATCGCCGTCTCAGGCACTATACATACGTCTTTGTATAACTTATCAGACATATGCAGGTTTCCTCACGATGTTTTCCTTCACCGTAAAGCACGTGGTGTGAAATCACTGCACATAATTTGTAGAAAAACTTATTAGTGCAGGATTCGAACTTGAGCCACTTGCGTAGCAGGCGACTGCGGCCACCATGGCTCCGTCTATTATTTTTTCTTTATATTATTAATCCTTATATTTTCTTTAATTCTAGGAGAAGATGGGCCAGCGTGTTCGAGATGCTATCATCAGCGCCGGACCGGCAGTCGACGTAGTGGCCAAAACAACTCTTCTGGCAAAAGGAAAATAACTTCTAACTACATAATGTTTAAATAAGTAAAGCTGTGTTATTTTAATAAATGTATAAGGTTCAATATTATATGGTTTTTTATTTTATGAAACTGAAAGAGACCAATGGATATTATATAACCACTAGCTGTGCCCCGCGGTTTCACCCGCGTAGATTTAGTTTTATGCTTCATGTAGCGGAACCCTAAGATTTTTAATAAATATAAGTATCCTAAGTTACTCCTTGAAACATCAGCTACCTGCCAGTGAAAGTCCCGTTAAAATCGGTTCAGCCGTTTCAGTGATTACCCGGAACAAACAGACAGACAGACAGACGGAGAAAAAAATTAAATCTTGGTTTTTCAGTGTCAATAGCGTGTATACTTTCATATGCATTTAGTGAAAAGCTGTAATTTTGGAATTACAAACAGACACTCCAATTTTATTTATCTGAATAGATGTATAAATAACAGGTCCCGTCGCGAGTTATGAGCGCTAGTGAAAATTGTGTGGGTAAATGCGCATGTATTTTATTCACGTCCCGTCATACAGACAGACAGAGACAGACTCATAAAATGGTCAGCTTTCAACTTGAGTTTCTTAGCGTCGAGCTCGACGTCGAGTGTTGGTTTCACACGTCCGAAATTGCACTTTATCACGTATGAATTATGTATCAATTTCCTATGACAACTCGACTTCGAGTTGGTTGCTGAGAAATCTTGCAGAATAACGCGGCTGAGGTTTATAATGAAGTAAACTTATTTTAGTTAAATATTTATTTCAGTAGGTACTACCATAATGAAGGCATTTTTATACAAATAAAATTATTCTCGACATATAATAATCTATACATCTATATCTATACCGATAAATAAAATTTGAGTGTCTGTTTGTAATTCCAAAATAGCAGTTTTTCGAGAAATGCATATGAAAGTATACACGACACAGACATTAAAACATTTATTTTTTATTTTTCTCTGTCTGTCTGTCTGTCTGTTTGTTCCGGCTAACCGATCTTAACTGGACTTTCACTGGTGGGAAACTGATGTATTACTTTTATTTATACAAAATACTAGCTGTGCCCCGCGGTTTCACCCGCGTAGTGGGGTAGCTTCAAATTAATAATATACTAAAAGACTCAAACGTAACGATTATGACTTTGGATTAAGTACTTAGAACCTAGGTTACTAAGGTCTATTTTCCCTTGTAAATGCTCGCCGCTTGTCCCACAACGGCTACAGCAGGGCCCGCTTTGATGATACCGTCTCGAATGTGCTGTCCTATTCTTTCCTGTAATAATAAGAAGGTCAGAAATATTTAACATTAAAGCCTATTATATTGGTTGTAGTATCAATAAACTGGTATTTTTACATACATATGCTCACGCCTGTATTCCCCGAAGAGGTAAGCAGAAGTGTTGTAATAACAACACCCACATTTCACCGAAGATGATTTAGTGGCAACGTGACAGATGGTGAATCGCCGTCTCAGGCACTATACATACGTCTTTGAATTACTTCTCAGACACATGCAGGCTTCCTCACGATGTTTTCCTTCACCGTAAAGCACGTGGTGTGAAATGTACACTGTACATAAGTTTTTTAGAAAAACTCATTGGTACAGGCCCCGCTGGGATTCGAACTCTCGTCGCTTGCGTAGCAGGCGACTACTCTAACCCCAAGGCCACCACGGCCCTTAGGTATTTTTATTCCCACGTATTGAAGAATTTTTGAAGTCGGTTAAAAATAACCACGTATGAGTGTGTTAAAGAACGGTCCGCGCCTTACAATATACTCCGAGCAAAGCAATAATGGATGCAGTTTGCGCAGACAAACCACTGCTAGCTGGGAGATTCTATATTTGATAGCATTCAAACCTCATTTAACCCCACTTAGGGGTGCAACTCAAACCCTTTCTTCGTGTATACCTCACCAAGAACATACTCTCCTTAAGTCATGTATCTAGGGCCAGACATTTTTACTGTGGTATGATTTATATTCATTCACTCTAGTTTAAGAAGGATGGTAATTACCAATTTCTTGAAGGGTTTCCATCTAGGTGCAGGTGCAGCCGTCACAGCAGTTAGAGCGACGACGCAAGCAAAAATGAAGAATAAAATTTTGGTGAAGTTCATTTTTAAAATGAAAGTTATAATACTTTTCTAACTTAGAACTTTCTTTAAAAGCGACGCACTTCGAATGATGCTCTACCAATTAATCTCTTCGGTTTTATAGTGAATATACAGTATGTGAAGTTTATATGCTGCAGAGTGTGTTTGAATTAAACTCGACTTTATTTTAATCGCGACTTTGTTGACTCATGCCAAGAGGCAACTGATCGACCGCAAAACATAATTGTGTGCATTTTTGTAACGGTGCAAAGTTTTTCCTTGTATCGGGCCTTGGGGACTCCCGGAGGTTTATTACCCATCATTATAAAGGATGGGAAGAAAGTAGGAAATAGTTGTTAAGCTTTTACTGGATACCGTTAGCTGGAAAACACAAATTGCTAAAAATAATACTAGGAATATAAGAGTTTTGTACAAAAGACAATTTAATAATGACGAATCGAATAAGTCAGTAATATTTATTTACTTACTTGGATACTTTTTTATCCTTACTGCAGAGAGAATTTTGGATCTATTTAACTTATCTGCCACCAATTTTTCCAAAATAATATTTTTTTCTAGACGAGTGGGAAGGAGAAATATTAAATGGAGCTAAAGTATGTAAGCTTAAAGGGTTGTTCCCTTCAAACTATTAATATACTTATAATAGCACTCTCTTCTTTCAGTTCAATTAGTAAATATCTTTATTTGATTAGACTTCTTATTAAGTACTTTCAATCATTTATATAGGTAAATTAGTACCTACCAATAAGAACAGAGCATTTTGGTACCTAATATTGGATGAACTGTACAAGATACCTGGCTGATTTTCTTCTAAGAAGGCTAGTATCCATATCAGTGGTGTTTTCTGATGTTCGTAAGTGCCTAAGAAAGAATTATAAAATGATTTATTCAGTTTGGATTATGGTGTCAATTGAAATATTAATGTCATTATGTCAATGATATATTAATTAATTGAACTTTTTGAAGTCGCGGCCAGATAGTTAGTCTACTTATTATAGGTAATAGGAATGCATTTTATTACATAGTTACGATAATAGAGGTGCCAAAGTGCTGAATGGAGATAAGGTGCTGTGTTACTGAATAGTAATTGGTCACAAGTTATAGTAAAGACTAGTTAGAGTTAGAAGGTTAACAAAAATAAAATTTTAAAATTTTATTAAGAACATATTTTTCTATCGCTACTCCTTTGAATTGAGATCAATAAAAATGTGTCAAGTACTATAATAATTGAATTTGCAATTATTTTCAGTGTAAATATAAATCTGATAAAAAAGGCACTTGTGTTTCAATTGCATGATAAATCATTATTAATATAAAATAATGAACCATACTTAATAGTAAACATTTTTGATTTGTTGAATCAGGGTGTAATTAGTGGTAAGTTAATTCTTGACAAAAACGCAGAGAAAATTGATTTAACTATTCAGCACGGGTTTTAGAAAAAAATATATTTAAATATGTACTGATTCGTAAACATAATTTTATTTCGCATAATTTAAATTTTAAATTAAAGATTCAGATATAAAGTAACCAAAAACTGCTGAAGAATTCTCATAATTATTAGTGATACCAAATGTTTAAATATAATTCTCAAACATTACGAAATGTGTTTATAATCTAAGTTTCTACTGTTAAGCCTGGTGTATTACAATGGTAGGTAAATGAAGCAAAATATTTTCTCAATAAAATTATTCCTTTGCAACCAGGCTTGTAATTTTATTAATACTTAAATCTTGATGCTTTGAAGTTAATGCTGTGTGCGCACAAAAAACGCAGCATTGGTTCAAATCTCAACGGTCTGCACTACAGAGCCTAAGCATAATATAAACGCAAGAGTGAAACATAAAAAGAACCCTTTTTGATTTTAACAGTGAAAGGAAAAATAATATTTAAGTGAAATTATGCAGTGAATTGGTGATAAACTCAAGATGAACCGGTAAAATGTGAGTGAAAATGTAAATATTATAAAAGGATTGCACGAAAGCCGCTGAAAATTTAGTTTCCTGAAGGCAATAAAGTAATAGTCATCATATTCCACGGCCCAGGGACTAAACATTTAATTGCAGTCCCGGTACAATCCCTGCGGCAGACAAAGCATCTCTTATCGGAGCCACTACGCGTCACAAAAACAACTCAAACTGTTCAATGTAAAATGACTCACAGCGTCTTGTAATTAACGTTCAATTTCGCATGAATATTTAACAGAGCATCTACTTAATACTGCGTGATCAGATGTTCCGCATTCGCGTATAAAAGCGATGGGTTTGTTTTGTAGAGCATCATTCAAACCGTACTTCTCAGTGGAGTGAAGTTAACGAACTTTGAAAAATCTAATTGTAAAAGTATTCTCATTTTCAAAATGAACTTCTCCAGAATTTTCTTCTTCGTCTTCGCTTGCTTCCTCGTTCTCTCGACGGTGTCAGCAAACCCCAAGTGGAAGATCTTCAAGAAACTTGTAAGTATTATCATCGTCACCATCAGCTATCATCATCGGTCCAGTAGTGGACTTCAACAGATGTTTAATTATCCAATTCATCTACAGTTAAATTCATCTTACTTTTTATGGCGTTTGCAAACTCATGCAGACATGGTCGTGGGCAGTGGGCTGGACCGATTTTAATGGGGATTTCACTAGCAGATAGCTAATGTTAAAGGTAGCCTAATGTAATTTAGGCTACGTTTTTTTTTCAAATATAAGGTATTTGCGGGTCACCCATGTAATTACTTACCCTATACGCAGATAAAACCGCGAGGTACAGCTAGTATAAAGATATAAAAGAAGTCCAGAAATGTTTTTATTTTTATTTTTGTCATTAATTTTATACTATTTTGAGACATTTCCGTTTGTAGCAAATTTATGTTGTCTTAAGTCTAGACCTTATAAGTAGTACTTTTTCATTTAAAACTTTAGACTGCGATTTTAATATGAATGGTAATGACAGTGTTTCACTTCTCTCCTAATGGAATAGCAGTGGCCGAAATTCTCAAACACGAACCACTCTGCCACTAATGATTTTGCTACTAACATTTTCTTGTTTGTTTTACAGGAAAAGGTTGGAAGAAATGTCCGCGATGGGGTTATCAAGGCTGGCCCGGCGATACAAGTCATTGGCGAAGCAAAGGCGATAGGAAAATAGAATGTTATTTAGATAAAAAGATCTAATTACACTACAATTATACTATTTAAGTCACCTCATGTTACCAATGTAAGCCTGTATTGTAAGTGTAAAATGTGCCATGAATAAATTATTTATTAACATACATACTTTTTACTTATATTTATTTACTAGCTGTGCCCCGTGGTTTCACCCGCGTGGATTTAGTTTCATGCATCATGTCGCGGACCAAAAAAAAATTTAATGAACCACGAATGCAGGTGAATATTTGTGTCTGTAAGTGTGTGCTTATTGTAACATTATTCTCTGACGATAAATAAATTGAGGTGATTTATTCTCCAAAAGAGGTTTAATAATAAACCTTTTATTATTTTGGATTTATTTTTTATATCCAATTTCTATGTGTTAAACGAACTGAAGATCCCGAAATGACAAAGTGTATGAAAAAATGCTACCGTTCCTTATATTAAGTTCAATCAGAACTCGAGTACGCGAGCAATCGAGATATATCTGATTACTTATCGAGAAGGTACGTATGTGAATCTTGAATGAAAACAATCTATATCTATACATCTATACAGATAAATAAAATTGCAGTGTCTGTTTGTAATTTCAAAATAACAGCTTTTCATTAAATGCATATGAAAGTATACACGCTACTGATATGACACTAAAAAGCCAAGTTTTAAAAATTTTCTCTGTCTGTCTGTCTGTCCGTCTGTCTGTCTGTCTGTCTGTATGTTCCGGGTAATCTCTGAAACGGCTTGACGGATTTTAACGGGACTTTCACTGGTAGGTAGCTGCTTTTTCAAGGAGTAACTTAGGCTTAGACTTTTATTTATCAAAAATATTAAGTTTCCGCGACGATGAGGATGAAACTAAATCTACGCGGGTGAAACCGCAGGGCACAGCTAGTGTATTATAAATTTGGGACAGAGATGAGTGTTCCAAAAAAATAGTCTTTTTATACCTACTACAAAGCTAGTAAACAAGGGTTTTAATTTTAATAATAATATTATCTTGAACTAGCTGTGCCCCGCAGTTTCACCCGCGTAAATTTAGTTTCATATAAATTTTCATCCCCAATTTTATCCCTTTGGGGGTAGAATTAATCAAAATCCTTACTTATAACATCTACCTGCATGCCAAATTTCAGCCCGATCCGTCCAGTGGTTTGGGCTGTACGTTGATAGCTCACTATGTCAGTCAGTCTTTGAGTTATATATATTTAGATTTAGATATTATATAGAAATATAGATTTTTTTAATTTAAATTAAGTATATACAAAAATAATATGTTATAATAATTTTTGGGTTTATTATTTTAGCTGGTAGTATATTATATTAAAATTTATTAATTGTGTAAACAAATAATGATGAATGTTAAATTTTATCTCGAAGCGGCAGGGATCTCCCGACACTCCATCGCGATAATTATCATGTAATAAGAACTCTTAATGAATATGACTTGATGATGTTATCACTAAAACAATTATCTCACGTAGATAAATATCTGAAATATTGCTCTCATTTTCGCGTTCGCGGAAACTGTCATGAAAAATCTAAATTGAAAAAATGATACATGCATATATATGCTCACGCCTGTATTCCCCGAAGGGGTAGGCAGTGGTGTTGTAATTTTCAACACCCACATTTCACCGAATATGATTAAGTGCCAACGTGACAGAGGGTGAGTCCATCGCCGTCTCAGGCACTATACATACGTCTTTGAATTATTTGTCAGACATATGCAGGTTTCCTCACGATGTTTTCCTTCACCGTAAAGCACGTGGTGTGAAAATCACTGTACATAAGTTTTTTAGAAAAACTCATAGGTACAGACCCCGCTGGGATTCGAACTTGCGTCGCTTGCGTAGCAGGCGACTGCTCTAACCCCGAGGCCACCACGGCTCTGAAAAAATCATTATTCATTTTTGTTTTAAATTCTTCCAAGGGTCTAAAACGGGGTAGGATACCCTTTTAGAGAAGCTGAAAGATAGGAAAGTAAGGTTTTAGTACACTCAATATCAAAAACATTTCGTCATCATAGTACTAATTGTGATTATGGTTACAAAATTTCTTTCGCATTGCATCAAGGCCAAATTTGACCATAACGATGTCTCCATGTGTGAAATACAATAAAGTCATAAATAGTCAGTTGATGTCACCACTCATTTGACACACGAAGCCCGTGACTTCGTCCGTCTGATTTTCCTTGACGGTAATAGAACGAACACTATGACAAAATTTTACATGGTTTTTTTTGGAATTATCATTGTTTACTATGTAATGAAATGTACATGATGCCAGCTGAGTTTCTTGCTGGTTCTTCTCAGAAGGTTAGTTTCCGAACCGGTGGTAAATTCTTCGACATTCATAAGTGTCTTACCAGGGCCTAAACTGAATAAATCACTTTCATTTTCATTTTCAGGCTAGTTTTTTTTTGTATTTATTTAGTTCACCAACAATTTGTTACATTTATACATACAATGGTTGGCATCTGGGGCCTTACCACGAGCTCTTAATGCCATGATAGTTTCACTCATTTATGAGACAGATGTATGTGACGTGTATACATCTGTCACTGTCGCACAACTGAATTATCATTGCAATAAGAGCTCATGGTTGGGCCCCTGAAGCTTATAATCTAAATGTACAAATTACTTATAGGTAAACACAGCTTGCTTAATAATAATGGTGCACAACGTGTGTGTGAGAGTGTGTGTATTTGCTATTGCGCTATCGTGTGTATTTGCTATTGCGCTATCGTGTGTATTTGTGTATGAATGTGTTTTAAAGTATTGTTATCAAGTGTGGCTTATTCTAACTTCGATTCGAGGTGTGTGCGAATATTTTTATAAAACATTTTCGGGGAGTCAAAATAGATATCAGAAACACTTCACTTTTTTCATTCACTTTTCGGTTTCAGTGGTCAGTTATTCAACGTGCATAAGTTACCATGACTTTTTTAAGTACCAAGGAAGGTCAGAGAGCGACTGTGTCATTTACGCAAATGTCTTGTACTTTATTTCAATTGACCAACTCGTAGGTCGATAAACTTTATACATATAAAACGAGTTGAATAGTTTGTTGGATCATCATTTCGACTGTGCATCTCACTAAACTTGACGCGTTATTTATTTACAAATAGTTTTTTTGACAATGAAATTGGTCCGAAGATTGACGACATATTCTTTTTTTGTAATTATATTGATTCTGTCATTTTCCTTTGTAGAGGCACCGCCTGTGCCAAAAATTATTAAAAAAATATTTAAAAAATTGGTAAGAAAATATTTATTCTTTTATATTTTATTTTTATGTGCTGAGTCATAATAACATTGACATAGATATTGTGCTTTCAGGGGCCTTACCATGAGCTCTTATTGTCATGATAGTTTCACTCATTTATGAGACAGATGTATGTGACGTGCATACATCTGTCACAACTGAATTAACATTGCAATAAGAGCTCATGGTTGGGCCCCAGCGTTATGAGAAAACTGTTGATTAGGTTTTTTTAAGGCTGACTGTAGGCATCTGTGATATTAATATTTCTAATTACTTATTCCACTCAATTAATAGTAAATTTAAACAGTTATCAAAATATTCTCTGGAAGTTGTTTGTCACTATTTTGATAGATTTTTTTCATTTGGTTTCATGTCACAAAAAAAGATAAGGTTCTATAAAAAAATATACGATTATTTATGTGTCTCCGTGCATGTAATTTAAGAGCTCCCGATTTTACCTATTAATATATTCTTTACTAGCTGTGCCCCGCGGTTTCACCCGCGTAGTTTTAGTTTCATCCTTATTGTCGCGGAAAATAAAAGTAGCCTAAGTTACTACTTGAAACATCAGCTACCTGCATGCGAAAGTCCCGTTAAAATCGGTCCAGCCGTTTCGGAGATTACCCGGAACAAACAGACAGACAGACAGACAGACAGACAGACGGACAGACAGACAGACAGACAGACAGACAGAGAAAAAATTTAAAACTTGTTTTTTTAGTGTCAGTAGCGTGTATACTTTCATATGCATTTAGTGAAAAGCTGTTATTTTGGATTTACAAACAGACACTTCAATTTTATTTATCTGTATAGATGTATAGATTAGTAGGGATTAGTATTCTTCAAGATTTGAATTTCAATTTGAAGAAATAATAGTATAAACATGATTTGATAGGTAGTATTATCACTGATTCTGTAATTTTTGATCATTTAAACGGTATTGTGTTACGGAAATCTTGATACCATGGATCAAATGTTCCAAATTTACTTGCTATTTATGAATGTTTTTTTTTCAGATAAAGTTAATAGGGTGAAAATGATAATACAGCGACTGCACGGTATCGAGTAAATTATTAAAAACAAAAAAAAGAACTTAAATCGACCTTTGGAAATCGTTTTGCAGGAAGTGTTAAAATAAATAAATAGAAAACTGTTTATTTTTTATTAGATCTAAAGCGCCGGAATCTATTTTTTTTCATTGATTTTTTTCTTATTAATTTGAATATAATGTATGTATTCATGTACCTACCTACCTATTTTTAAGTTGATGTACCTATTTTTAAGAGATAAGTGTTTTTTTGTAATTTTTGTTTTCTTTTTTAATAAATAGAAAACACGATGAATATATTCGCCCATGATATTACTCTTTGGTTAGTTATAATAGACGCCTGCTACGCCAGCGACGCAAGTTCGAATCCCAGTGGCTTATAACAATGAATTTATAAGAATAAAACTACGTGCTTTACGGTGAAGGAAAACATCGAGAGGAAACCTGCATATGTCTGAGAAGTAATTCAAAGACGTACAAATACGCCTGAGACCATCTGTCATGTTGGCACTTAATCATCTTCGGTGAAATGTGGGTGTTGTTGTTACAACACCTCTGCCTACCACATCGGGGAATATAAGCGTGAGTATTATGTATTTATGTATGTAGAATATTTCCCTAGGTTTCGTTTACACTTAATGCTAGCTAATAACTTGCAGAAACTCCTCGAAAAATAATTATTCTTTTGTAATTCGATCAAATTGGGCAAAGTTGGCACAACTTACGGCATAACACCTCTCTTTTTAATTGGTAGGTTAAAATTACAAGATAAGCGCCTGTTGTAACTTTGATAGCCAGAAGTGGTAGCATCACTTCATGGTTTTGTTACTTAACAGGGGGGGGGCAAGTATGATCGTTTAAGCAGTGCGTATTAAGAACTTCTTGGCTTTGTCATTTAATTTTACCGTACCTACCAAAATGAAACATCAAAGCTCAGATGTTGGTATTCAATGAATCAAGTTAGACGTCCCAAGACGGGCCGACCCTGAGCCGAGTTTCGGCAGTAGCTTAGACCGTTATTGCTCGGAGGGCCTAGTGCGAGTTTTTCACCGCTGTCACAAGCAAGCCTTGACGTAAACGCAGATTTGAGGATCGAAACAGCGCCAACTCGCACTCAGGCCCTCAGTGTCTAGGGCGAGTTATCTTAAAATCGCCGTCACAAGTCACCGCGTGGACGTAAACGCAGATTTGTATGGGCTCACAATAGTGTCATGTTTACGCCGCCAGAGGCGCTGTTCCGATCCTGTACAAATCTGCGTTTACGTCAACGCGGTGACTTGTGACGGCGGCAGTGAAAAACTCGCTCTAGGCCCTCAGGCGTCACTCGGTTGCCGCTCGGTAGAGTGTGTCCATACAAAATATAATATCTAGCTGTTTTCTAGCCTCACAGTTTCATCCGCGTAGACTTAATTTCATAGGTATCTTTTTTATAATGCTGAGAAATAACAAATGGAAAATTAAATAGCACTTTTCTCGAACCCAACAGTACTAGTTCAGCCATTAAGGCCGGGTGAAGTCGCTAGTCAAAGCCTACTACAACTTTCAAAGTAAACGGTCTCGTTCTAAACGTCTTAATTTGAATAAATTGCGGCTTGAGAATTTCAAAATCACAAGGGTAGTTGCGAGCTCTTTGTAATCTCAAATCTAAACGAAAAGCGCCCTTAAACGTAATTAAAAGCCTCGACACATAAAGCGTAGTCGCGTGAGCTAACTACATTAGGGTGATAATTTAAGGTAATCTTTATACGATTCAACATTTCAGCATATGGCGTTACAGAAGTAGCACAGTTACAGAGGTAGCACCTACTCTTAGATCTTACGAAGAGTCTAACTAAGATCGTTTAAGTAGCGCCTATTAAAAACTTCAGTAAGCCTAGACAAAGTATCTTTCTCAACGTGCTTGCAAATATAAGCCCTGTATAGGAATGACATATCTTCTATACAGATAAATAAAATTGAAGTGTCTGTTTGTAATTCCAAAATAACAGCTTTTCACTAAACGCATATGAAAGCATACACGATACTGATACAAAAAAATCAAGTTTTAAAATTTTTCTCTGTCTGTCTGTCTGTTTGTTCTGGGTAATCTCTGAAACGGCTGGACGGATTTTAACGGGACTTTCACTGGTAGGTAGCTGATGTTTCAATGAGTAACTTAGGCTACTTTTATTTAATAAAAATATTAGAGTTCCGCGACAATAAGGATGAAACTAATTCTAAGCGGGTGAAACCGCAGGGCACAGCTAGTCATTACCATAAATTTTGATCGTTTATATTATAAGAGGTTCTTAATACGCGCTGCTTAGATCCGTGGGCCGATTATAATTGGCCCCCTGATAAGTCGGCTTAGCGACAGCAAAGGGATCATTTTTTATTGATGATTTTTAATTATAACTGCCTCGGTCTATTGGTCGCAAGTTGTGGGCCACGAGTGTCTTGAATGCGATTATCGAACCAGGCAAAAATATATTTAGGTACTTTTTTCCATTTGCAATATCCCAGTAGCAACCCGGAGTTGGAATTAGACTCGTTCCCTATTACATGGGCCTTAAATATAACGTACAGAGTGCCTAGTGCGAGTTTTTCACTGCCGCCGTCACAATTCACCGCGTCAAAGTTAACGCAGATTTGTATGGGACCGGAGCAGCGCCTCCGTCGTCCTAAAGATGACACTATTGTGAGCCCATACAAATCTGCGTTTACGTCGACGCGGTGACTTGTGACGGCGAATTTAAGAAAACTCGCACTAGGCCCTCAGACTATAAGTACACCTCTGCCTACCCCTTTGGGGAACACAGGCGTGAGCATATCCATGTATAACAATCACATTAATAAAATGGGTCACAAATTACATTAATTCAGAACTAAGTTCGGTATTTTAAATTCTTATCAGATCACGAAGTAGGTTATTACCTATTAAATTTTAGTTGCGTGAGAATCAGCCACTTTCGTGCAAGCCTACGTTTCGTATCGGGAATAACTCGCTTTATAATACAGTTTCCTTTGATCTTAGATAAGTGTTTTATAACCGAGGGGATTTCATACGAATTATTGTAATATTGTACGAGAAATCTCTTGGAACATTGATTGACTTACCCGACTTGAGTGACTTGAGTGACATTTAAGTTATTGGTAATTGCTCAAAAATTGGCATTGGTGCGTAATCTATACACATAAATAAAATTGAAGTGTCTGTTTGTGATTACAAATTAACAGCTTTTTACTAAATGCATATGAAAGTATACACGGTAGGTACTTACATAAAAAAAAAAACAATCTAACAAAACTATATGACTGGCTGTACGTCTGTCTGTATGTCTGTTTGTTCCGGCAAATTTCCGAAACGACTTAGTCAGTCAACTTGATGGAGCTTTTTCTAACTAGAACAGTTGTAGCCGGTGTTCCCCAGACATGTCACCCGCCTGGAAGATCTTCCCTTTGCTGGGGATGAGCATGATTACCCACTCTCCCCAAATTAATGGGTAAATACACTCATGAGCTCTAAGTAGCGTTAATGCAAACACACGTAATTAATCAACACAATTACTGTCGCAGCGACGAAAATGTCTTTACATTTACCTAATCAATCACGAATATGACTTGATATGCTTAATTCCACTTAATAGCTTAATCAGCAACAGATTTGTAACGATATCTGCGGCTGAATAAGTTATATACTTATCTATCTGTTCCTTTACAATTCATCTAGAAATTCTAATAATCTCGTAAAATCTAGTAGAGAAAATAACACGAATGAAAATAAGCAGAAACCAAGAATTGTAATATTGTACCTACATCACGCTTTGGTAATATTAATGTAGGAAATCATTATACCTAAATTGATTTGTAATAGTGTGACCTATTAAAAGAGCATACCTCTTGTTACTTCACACAGTGCGTTTGGTCTTTGAAATGAAGGCATATAGTTTTATTGTGTTGTTCCTGCTTATTGTAGGTATTATATCAATTAAATACTTTTTTACCCACACTTATGTGCAGTGATTTCACACCACCTGCTTTACTGTGAAGGAAGACATCGTGATGGAACCTGCATGTCTGTGTAGTTTATGTTGTCCCCAAAAGGTTACCCACCTTTTGGGGGAATTTATTTCTGCTATTTGATACAGAATAAGGTTGTATTTTAGAATATATAATTAAAATAAATGCGTATTTACACTAATGGTATTATTAGATTTTCATTAGGTATTATTGAAGCGTTTGAAAGTGCTGATGATCTGTTTTATGTAGTGGATGAAATATTTAAGTGCGGAAGATTGTGTGAGTAGATGGGTGATGTTGTATGGAATTACTTGGCGATATATGCATGTTTGTTCGTCGTTATTTCTCTGTATAGTGTATTATGGACATTGTTCGAGGAGGTATATTACTGTTTGTGGAGTGGTGTTATCGCAAGGGCAGTGTTCTTTGTCTGTTATCTTGAATCTGTGTAGATACTCTATAAGAAAGCCGTGTCCAGTAAGTATTTGTGTGAATGCAAAGGTGTGCTGTGTAGCGTTGGTGAGGGTGCGTAGTAATGTCTGAGAAGTCTATTGCCTGAGACGGCGATAGACTCACCTTCTGTCACGTTGGCTGAGTGCAAGGAGCAGAGTGCCTAGTGCGAGTTTTTCACTGCCGCCGTCACAAGTCACCGCGTCAAAGTTTACGCAGATTTATAAGGGATCGAAACACCTCTTCGATTCGAAACAGCGCCTCTGTCGGCCTAAAGATGACACTATTGTGAGCCCATACAAATCTGCGTTTACGTCGACGCGGTGACTTGTGACGGCGATTTTAAGAAAACTCGCACTATGTACTCTGGAGACTGCTGAAACCCCAAGGCCACTATGTCACTTCGTCAGAAGTCTAATAAAATAAATATATCTTTGAGTTTGAGTTGAATATAAAAACTGGGTAGATTATAATATAATCCTTTTCCAGGCGTGTATTCCGGCTTCCGATGTGACTACGGCCGTATTCCCAAAGTTGGTTGGCTTAAACCACACATTATACCAGCAAATTGGGCAGAAGCCAGGCTGAGATGCAAGCTAGAAGGTTGGAATTTCTATTACTTTCTTTACAAATATTAGAGTGTTTTAAGCTTTCTGACGGTGAGAGATAACCGACAAAGCTGAAATGTAGTATATATTTATTTGTAGAAGATGTGCTCTTGTAGAGCATGCAGAACTGCAATCCAATGTACAGAATCAAAGAAAAATAGAAGAATATTTTGTGAGTTATTTAATTTTATACACATGTACAATCAGGTATTGGAATTTTGGGCTAACGCTAGCTTTAGCCCGAGTCTAAGCGTGACAATATAATTTTTTCCTTTCTTTCTTCATATAGCCGTTTATAATTCCTGAGATTAACGCGTTCAAACAAAACAAACCCATAAACAAACTCTTCAGCTTAATATATTAGTAAAGATTTTTAATTATTTTTATTATTTTTATCAAATAATAAATTTTCCGGTTTTTATAATTTTCCTGCTATTTGTTTTTTCCTTTGGGCACAGAGGGTACTTAAAAAACGTGAGCAATGATCTACCTCCGTTTTATGTGTTTGAGGGTAGGTATAAATTTATTTTCCAGGGGCAACTCTAGCGAGCCCATTGAAAGCACGGCTGTATAAAGCTATGTTGAGTCTTCAGGAACACTTTTTCCAGCTGCCTCAAATGTTCATCGGCATCCACGCTACATTCTCGAGTGGAGACTATTATTCTGTTGAAGGTTAGTGCTGGTTGTACTGATGAAGAAAGCTTATTATACAATTTCGGATTACATAAATGATAAAGACTCCTAGGAAAGTAGCTCCTGGCGATGACATGGTATGCAAACATGTTATGTAAATCATTTGGTATTGTTTTTACTTTTTTAATTATTATTTTTTACACATGCATGCTCATACAATTTTCACTATTGTTAATAATTTTATAATGTCTTTTTGTAATTATCGTTGTTTAATGTGTAATGAAAATAAATGTACATGATGCCAGCTGAGTTTCTTGCCGGTTCTTCTCAGAAGGCTAGTTTCCGAACCGGTGGTGAATTCCTCGACATTCATAAGTGTCTTACCAGTGCTTAAACCTAATAAATTATTTTCATTCTCATTTATGTAGACTCCTGTCTTGGTACTAAAAGCACAGGAAAATAAGCCATGGAAATGCTTCCCTTCTTGTTCCTACAATAATTTGACAGTAAATAAAAGATTTACTTAAAAATCTTTAAGATTGACAACCCTCACGCTAAATGAAGCAAATATTCTTAATAAAAAAAAGGCCTAGATTACTCACTGTTTTCGAAGCTTAAATTGTATACTGCGCTTTTGGGCTTCTTAAATTTATATTATGTAAATTTCTCAGTCAAATTTATTCTATTCTTTTGAGAAATAAACATCTAAAACCAGAATTGAAATAACCGCAAATTAATACCAAATCAGCGAATAATTAAAGTCACATCACATTATAATTTTATTAGAATGAATCAAAAATAGACACGTCATTAAGAACACATTAAATATCTACTTAAAAATGACGGTAGATGTAAGAACGGTAAATGTATATTGATAAATTTCAAATTACCATTCGTTAAAATGTTATCTGATTTCTGATCCGATCAACCATTTTAATTTAATTAGACGGGAAGTTTATTGGAGCGAGTCACAAATCTCTCCAGCAAGTGCTCCTGGCATTTTTGGCAGGAACCCAAGGGACACCGACTTTAATTAATATGGACTGCTTTTGATTTTTATTTGTGACTTGTTTACTATTTTTTTATTTCTTTATTTTTTGTAGTTTCTTCTCATCTTTCCATAGATACTGCAAATTGACACTGCAACATCAATTAACGGTAGTTACGAAATAACTTACATTGATGATATTCTTGTTAAGGGTACAAGTCAAGCCCTTTAATTTTGGATTTTCTTTCATGTTATTTCATTAATGTCTGTCCCTATCAAATAAGAAATATTATTTATTGCATTAAAATATATAATAATTAAAATATAAACATAATTATAGTGGTATACATGTAACCTATATATGACTTTTCCTAACCATTCTAATAATTTAGAAAATAAACATGCTTAGATAAAAATCTCATATTTATAGATCACAGTAGCAAACAAAGTGTCAGCCCAGCCGTTCTGAGGAATGGGATCGATTACACATCTGGATGAATTAAGAAACTTAAAGATATTTGAAATCGCTTATAAATAACCCCCTTTTGTCTATTCATGTGATCTGTTTGTAACTATAGGTGTACCACTCGCAAAAATCCCTCATCGATGGGCTGCAGGGGAGCCGGACAACAAGAATGATGACGAGAAATGTTTGGTCATGGACAAATTGGGAAATTTCTCAGATGTTTCATGCAGAAGCCCTCATCCGTACCTCTGTTACAGGCCAAATGACCAAATAGTCATGAATGAATGCGGCACAATTGACAAAGGTTTGTAATTGACGTTCAAAGTTGACCATATCAAGACCTTATTTTCGCATAAAAATCAGCTGTAACGTAGAGTTATTCACGTGAAATCTAACTACGTTTTTATTTTTTTTCTCCCACTAATAAATCCTGAAATAATTCCATAAAACCATTAATCTACCCCTTTATTTAACAATTTTAACTACCGCGTACGTAATGTAGGTAAACGAGGCCGCGCGTTCATTCAATCGCTTAAGGCCGCGAGCTCTTCGGCAATAACTGTATTATCGTTGGAGCTAGATATTTTACGATTTCAACATAGTGATATATTTATAAAACCCTACAACTTCTAGAAGACAACTGTTCCTTTTTCTACGACACCCTGTATAACTGGTGCTAATATAAATGTGGGTGTAGGTATAAACCTCTGCGTACCCCCTCTTCGTTTTGAATACAGACGTGGGACGTATGTATGAAGATAAACTATTTAAATTTGCAGAATACCAACTGGAAAAAAGCACTGGTAAGTGCTACAAGTTCCACAGGACTCCTAGGACTTGGTCCAGAGCTTTCTTAGCATGCTCAGCGGAAGGTGGCCACTTGGCTATCATCAACAGTGAAGACGAAGCGGCTGTCATCCGGAAAGTATACGCGGAGAACCCGTCTTGGAAATTAATTGGTACTTCCTGGTATAAGGAATGGATCTTCATTGGCTTCCATGATTGGGGTGAGCTTGGAGACTGGAACACGATACATGGTGAGATTTTTTTGAACTATAATCATCTCCTTGGCCTTATCCCATGTATGCCAAATATACATACAAATGCACAATTGGTAAGCGTTTACTACAATGGCTTCAGTGTTTTATGTGCCATTCTATACTTTCTTCTTTAGTCTCTAGTCTAGCCATCCAAAAGGGGAATGCCGCCAGTATCTTTGGAACTTTGCCCACAGGGACTCCTTTTAATAATATATTCAATTATTCGATTTTTTAAAGTTATTTTTGCGTATATGATTCGATCAGCGAAGTTAAGCAACCATACGACTAGCCAGTAGCTGGATGGGTGACCGCCCGAGTTCCCTCCGTGCCTCGAAGACCGCGTCGATCCCGGTTGCCAAATGAACATCTTTGGCAATCGTTACAGGTCAGTCAGAGGCCTAAGAAAGTCTGCCAACTGGTTTAACCTAGGTTGCCGATTTTCCTCGAAAAAGGGGTTACGAAGGTCAGATGGCAGTCGCTTCGTATAAAAATCAGGTGATCAGCCACATCGGGCTGAATCCAGTGCTGACCCCAAGTACATGGGATAAGACCAGGGAGATAATGAGTACCATCTAATCGAGGGTAACTGCTCATGCATTTAATTTAAAGACAACTCATAGCTCATGACGACCCCTATGCTGCAGTAACACAACGTTAATAATAACGTACTGTACTTTCGTTGATTTATTCAAACTGCGAGTTAAATCCCAGTTGGGCAGCTTCAATTTCGAACATGAGAAAGCACTATGCGCTTACTGCAATGATACAATACTACTCTAAGGTAGAGTTATTAGACTTCCATCTTCTGTTAGATGGAACATTCGAACGGGGATCCCTTTATGCCCTAACTCACTTCGACTATACAGATAAATAAAATTTAATATATATAATTATATCTCTATAGATAGATCAATTAACATCAGTTTTTATTTTTATTACCACGCGTAGTCTAGTCCTTTCTAGGATGGACCGCGGACGCCCATGCGACCAGAAACCATGGCCTCTCAACAGAACTCTGACATAATCTGTTTGCTTCACCCGTGACGAGAAGATATCCAATGAGGATTTCCCAATAAAAAAAAACATGAGCATATTTATTAATTTTTTTTTAACTTGTCAACAGGTCAAACTTTAGAAGAAGCTGGTTACGACACATTTTATCCTGGGCATCCGGATAACTCCACAATCATTGGCTCAGGGATTGGGGAGTTTTGCGGCTCCGTATTCCGGGATGCGAAGTTGAATGACCTCTGGTGCATTAAACCAACATGCTTTTATATGCGAAAAAGATCCAAAAAGCCTCTTATGTGAAAGTTAATTGTAAATACATTTTTATACGAGTATGCTAGAAGTTTGTTATTCATTTGTTTGCAAGGGACGGTGAAGATGATTGATGTTATTAATGAATGCCAATAAAGCGAAAGTATTACGTTGCTCGTGAAATTTGTGGCTTTTTTGCCTAAGGGGTTTGCTGGGATTATTAGGTACTTGCGGACGTCACTCGATTTCACCCGCGTAGTTCCCGTTCCTGTAAGAGTACGGAGATAAAATATAGCCTATATTAATCAGTGATAAAGTAGCATTCAAATGGTGAAATATTTTTTTAAATACGTTCTGTATTTTTTGAACCAATTCATTACAAAAATACATACAAATCTTTCCACTTTATATTATTAGTTATGTAATATTCGTATAGATTATTTGCAGTGGATTTTATTTATATTTACATACTAATATAATAAAAAAAAAACTTTATTTTTGTAGGTAACGAATAAGCTTTGAGACTACTAGACTGATTTTTTTTTTACAATAATAGAATGATTAAGAATCACTCAGTAACCCCTATTGTTAATCGAGAATAAAACGCGGCCGACGCCGCGGATGAGACGCTACGACATATTTAAATTTGTCAAGTATCGATGTGATTTCACATAGAGATAGACAAAGGACCGGAAAATTAAACCAATTTTAATCACGAGAAAAGGCGTGACTCCACATAGAGCAGTTAGTAAGTGTAATAAATCACGCTTTGTGTCGTTGTGATAACAAATTTCAATATATCGTGTGAGCTCGTTGATATATTACTACTCCGTAAAGAGACAACACCACACATAACGTAGCGGCCGAGTGAGTAATGACTTGCTTCAACTTTGAGTTTTTCTAAAGTAATTCACCACCTGTTATATTAGCCCTTCGGTCACCTTTCAAGGTCATATCATTTATTTATTGGATTATGAACGATTATTACATTTTCGACTTGCCTACATTGCAACTAGCTGACTGCCTCGCTAGCCTAGTGGGACGCAAACGCTACTATTGAGAGATCCTGGTTTTGATTCCCTACTAATATCCCAGTAAGAGCCCGGAGACTGGATTAGTGCTAGGTTAATGGCTAGGCTAATAGGCTAGCCCCCTATTACAAATTTTAATTTGAAATTTACCACAAAAATTAATAGCAAGTAATTTTTTTTTTTTTATTTAAGTTCACCAACAATTTGTTACATTTATACATACAATTGTTGCATCTGAAACTTATAAACTAAATGTACAAATTACTTATAGGTAAACACAGCTTGCATAATATAAATCGTGTACAACTTAAAAGAAGACTAGTAAATGTTTGAGTGGATCTCTGTGTGTGTGTGAGGGTGTGTGTGAGTGTGTGTGTGAGTGTGTGTGTGAGGGTGTGTGTGAGTGTGTGTGTGAGTGTGTGTGTGTGTGAGTGAGTGTGTGTGTGAGTGTGTGTATTTGTGTGTATTTGCTATTTTTCGTGTGTCTGTGTGTATGAATGTGTTTTAAGTATTGTTATTAAGTGTGGATTATAACTTTGATTCGAGGTGTGTGCGTATATTTTTACAAAACTATAATATATGCAAGCTAATTCAAAATATCTTTATTTGATTAGACTTCTTACAAAGTACTTTCAAATCATCAGAAGGACAAAAAAATACATCCCTACTAATATTATAAATGCGAAAGTAACTCTGTCTGTCTGTTACGCTATCCCGCTTAAACCTCTCAACCGATTTTGATGAAATTTGGCACAATCTTTAGACCCTGAGAAAGGACATAGGCTACCTTTTATTAATTAAAAATATTAGGTTTCCGCGACCATAAGGATGAAACTAAATCTACGCGGGTGAAACCGCGGGGCACAGCTAGTGGTTAATAAAGGTTACCACCGGGTTCGGAAATATGCTTTTGTTGAGAAGAACCCGGCAAGAAACGAAACAATTACTCTTTTAAAAAAATATTCAATAAAAAGCTAAGGGATTATTTATTTTACTTTTAAATTTATGTGTGCCTCCAGACGACGCCGTGATAAAAATTGCGGCTAAAAAGTCCCTATATAGCAAGGGTAACTGTCAGTGGCAGCTAGTGACTGGAGTTAGAGTGCCTTCTCTAGTTCGTAATAGGTCAATGTATAAGCCTCGGTATTCCAATAACGTATCCTGAGCGCTATACAAGGACATAGACATGTCATACAGAATATTGAATCCTGTGTTAGTAGTTTTGAATAGGGTGATCTGGGTGATATATTTTATGAAAGCTATAACATATTCTATTCATATTATGGTGATTTAAATAGCGCTCGTTCCTCATAAAATACTACCGAGTTCTTGAAAATATTGTCAGAGTTTAACATATAGAGCTATATTTTAGCTGTTTAGAATCTAGACCAAATTTTTGAAATAAGAAAGTTTGCATCGAGAGGGTTGTCCCGAAGGACACCCACATTTTACCAGTTACGTTTATGTAGTACTAGTAGACGTCACGCGGTTTCATCAGCGTAGTTCCCGTTCCTGTAGGAACACGGGGATAAAATATAGCCTATGTTACTCGCTGATGATGTAGCTATCCATTGCTGAAAGAATTTTCAAGATCGTTCTAGTAGTGTCGGAGCCTATTCAATACAAACAAACAAACAAATCTTTCTTCTTTATAATATTACTATAGACTAGCTGTGCCCCGCGGTTTCACCCGCGTCGATTTAGTTTCATCCATATTGTCGCGGATCCCTAATATTTTTAATAAATAAAAGTATCCTAAGTTACTCCTTGAAACATTAGCTACCTACCAGTGAAAGTCCCGTTAAAATCCGTCCAGCCGTTCCGGAGATTACCCGGAACAAACAGACAGACAGACAGAGAAAATTTTTAAAACTTGGTTTTTTAGTGTCAGTATCGTGTATACTTTCATATGCATTTAGTGAAAAGCTGTTATTTTGGAATTACAAACAGACACTTCAATTTTATTTATCTGTATGTATAGATATAGATGTAATAGGCGGCGCAATCTGTGCCCTAATCCACACACTCGGCTACTTGTAGGAAATTTTAAATTTATTTCCTCATAATAAAGAGCCGTGGTAGCCCTAGGGTTAACCAATGAGTTTTTCTAAAAAAAACTTATGTGCAGTGATTTTACACCACGTGCTTTACTATGAAGGAAAACATCGTGAGGAAACCTGCATATGTCTGAGAAGTAATAAAAAGATATGTATAGTGCCTGAGACGGTGATGGACTCACCCTCTGTCACGTTGGCACTTAAAAATATTCGGTGAAATGTAGGTGTTTGTTGTTACAACACCTCTGCTTACCCCTTCGGGTACCCTTCTGGGATGACGTGAGCATATATAGGAAAAAAATCCTTGTAATATCATTTTTCTTATTAAGATTACGACTTCAAGTACTCGTGCAGTTAGGGAAGGCGTAAGTGTATACAGTCAAATTAATTTGAAAGTAAGTAATTACATTCTTTTTAATACTGAGTCACAAGTAAAGTATTCTAAGGGTCAAATTGTATCAGCATTAAATAAACGAGCAATCCACGTAATAGGTATTTTTACTACGTAATTATCTACACAAAGGAAACTGACCAACTGGTCGATACGAATCTGTAGTTACTATTGTGCAAACGGACCTTTATCCCGAAAGGCACTAACAATGAATCATTGATATTCCAAACGGTACCCTATGTGTGTTATGGCAAGGCAATAAGGTATATTTTTGCATATTCCCCCCGTTCTCTGAACGAGCAGCGGGGTATTCTAACTGGAAAATGGGGTAATATTACATTACCCCCGACAATTCTAGAGCTCTCTGTTCCTGATGGTATCTTTGAATTTATGAGCTACTTTACTTGTTATCAACGAATGCTGAGATGGCAACATGCTAGCATCTATTACTTACATGGACATAATAGAAGGTAAGTTAAACTTGGATTTGTGTCGTAGGTTCCGTAGCCATCCTGGGAGCCTATCAGCATCGGTTTAAGTAAAGCGAATTAAGAACTTCTGAGCGTTGTCTCAGACGTATGCAGGTTTCCTCACGATGTTTCCTTGACCGTAAAACACATACATACATATGCTCACGCCTACATCCTATGGGAGTGGATAGAGACCACTGATCGCCACATGCTACGATCCTTACATACTTCTTTCGCTTCATCCACATATCCACCATAAAACACGTGGGGTGAAAATACTGCACTTAAGTTTTTAGAAAACTCTTTGGTGCAGGCCGCTGGGATTCGAACATGCGTTGCTTGTAGCAGGCGAGTGCACAAACCCCACGGCTCTTATTACAATTTTACTTATCTATATAGATGTACGGACATAACGACACTTCAAATTGTTGTGTAGTTTCTATAAAATAACAAGAGAAAGCACTGAAAAGATCACCAATCAAATTTCTCCACGATAGTTAGATATATTAGGAAGTAAATATTACTTCAATATAGTGCCTGACATATGCCACTAAGTAACCAGCGAGTGAAAATAATAATATAATATTAATGTCCGTTCCGGTGTGGGTCAGATTGATGTCGTTTCTTCGTTAAATTATAGTTTTGCATTACTCGGTCCGGTGAAGCGGTGAATTCCGACAATACGTTGGTTTTGTTATGGTTCTCGTTATATGACGGTATGCCACGAGGAACGTTCGATGATTTTGAGTTTAACGCTCATCAAAATAGGGTTGGGAGAGCCTTGGTGGCTGTGAGGCTTAGTCGCCTGCTACACAAGCGACGCGAGGTCAAATCCCAGCGGGGCCTATACATTTCACACCACGTGCTTTACGGTGAAGAGAAGCTTTGAAAAGATGTACGTTTGAGAAGTAATTCAAAAACGTATGTACGGTGCCTGAGACGGCGGTAGACACACCGTCCGTCACGTTGGAACTTAAAATACTTCGGTTGCAGTGGGTGATATTATTAAAACATGTCTGTCTACCCCTTCGGGGAGTACAAAGTAGGTTTAAAATCTGACAACTGTCAAGTATAAGACCAAAGAACAAATATTTCTGCTGATTGACAAACCCATTCATATGCCCCACCCCTTACTCATTGATTTTAAGCGCTATGTTATTTCCGTAAGTAACCCCATAAAATCACTTTATTGCAATGTTGTATGAGTGTAGCGTAATTCAAGGACAGTTTTAGGAAGGAATAAACAATATTAAATTGCCCGTTCATTTTATTGTTCGTGAGTAGTCTACCGTTGTCTACCTACGCATCTAACAACTTACTCCACCAACATTACGATTTACGAATGTAATAGAATCGTTTGAATGCATACTTTATGAACTTCAAGGAGTCTTGTGAAGATAATTGAAGAGAGGAGAGAGAGACCACCAGGGCCTGTAGACAAAGTAACCTTCCGCATCGCTAGTAGAAACCGATACACAATGTACGGGAATGACATATTATGTGACGTGACTGATTTAAGTCATTTCCATAAATGTTGTATCGTTTCTATTAGCGCAAGCGCGAGAGCATGTTGCTTTGTTTAGGCCTACGGATCCAGAAGATGGCATCGTTGGTCTGTTGATCGTAAACGCTAGTGTAGAATACGAGATCCTGGGTGCAAATACCCGGGGTTAAGAGCTGTCGGGTTTTTCCAGTTAAACTTCCCAGTAACAACCCGGAATCTGGATAAGTGCTCGGTTAATGACAATACCCTTGCCCCCATTACCTATGTGGAGAAAGCGAGTGTTCATGTTCATCCCCAGCAAAGGGAAGAACTTCCAGCCAGGCGGGTGTCATGCCTGGGGAACCGCGGCTCCAACTGTTGCGCTAGAAAACTCTTATTGCGCGATTTAGGTTCTCGTGTATTTGTACTCAAACTTTGCAATTGTTAGCGAGTAGCGCCATCTATGTAGCGAGTGGAGAAACGCTGCTACACTTACATGGGACTTAAACATAAGTGGCGAAATGTGAGGGTATTATAAACATCTGCCTACCGCTTCGTGAAATACAGATACGGGTGTGAGAATTCTTATGTATGTTTTTAGAGGAAAAGAAACGAATTTCCCAAGATCGCTTTATCCCTGGGCTGACTGTAATCTCTCTTAGATTAAAGGAATTAAGTGAATTAATTGTCGTCTCAAATCATTAATATCTGTAAAGTAACACATTATTCTACTTAATCTCTCTACGAAATACCGTGTCAAGTGCTTCATTTACAACAGGATAGAACAATACTAATTTCACTCGAGGAATAATCTTATTTACTATCTTCCGACTGATACTAACATGTCTTCCTACCATCCGTACCCACCATACATAGGATCTAGAAGTGTCAACCGATTTTAGGGTTGACTGGACTTACATATGACTGCATTGTTGGTCCAATTACCGCAAACGTTACTGCGAAACACGAGGTCCTGAGTTCGTTCCCCGAGTCGGGCAAAGTATAAATAAAATAAAAAAAACAATGGATACCCGAAGGGGTAATCAGAGAGAGGTTGAGTATATCGCCGCCTCAGGCAGTATACATACGTCTTTGAATTACTTCTCAGACATATGCAGGCTTTCTCACGATGTTTTGCTTCACCGTAACGCACGTAGGGTGAAATTACTGAACTTAAATTTTTAGAAATTCTCACTGGTGCAGGCCGCTAGTATTCGAACTTGCGTCGCTTACGTAGCAGGCGGCAGCTCAATCCCCATGGCCACCATGACACTAAGGGCAAAGTGTTATAGAGTTTTTCCATTATTCCCAGTAGCAGCCCAAAGTCTGGACTAGTGCCCGGTTCGTGGCAAAAAGCCACCTATTACATGGGATTCAACATAACTGATGAATTGTGGATCTAACCTCTCTTTACCTCTTCGGGAAATAAACACGTGAGGGTTGTATTCATGAGTTTAGTCTCCGGCCACTGGTCTTTATGAACGTAGTCACCATTACCATCGGTTCAGAAACTAGTCTTCTGCAGACAGAAGATAAATCTGCAAGAAACTCAACCAGTCAATTATAATTAAAGTACCTATGCTTACAGATATTTTTTAGAACAATTAGTAAACAGATTTGTTTGTTTTAAATATTGAATTGTATACAAAATATTGTATAAAAATTCCTGTCTGTTACATCATCGTGAAGTATAAATGGATCGCAGAACCGCATGAATAATTAGTTCAACAATTCACACAGTTCAATTTATAGCTCAATATCTAGTGTAATGTTCATTCATAGTGTGTTTTTAATATGCATTGTAAACTTTGGTTAGTTCCAATAAAGATTAGTGTATAATTTTTTTAACTACTTAAACCTTTCAATAATCATATTCTAATATTTATATACTAGCTGTGCCCCGCGGTTTCACCCGCGTAGAGTTAATTGCATTATCCCGCGGAACCCCAATGTTTTTTTAAATAAAAGTAGCCTAAGTTACCCTTTGTAATATTGGCTACCTGCCAGTGAAAGTCCCGTTAAAATCGGTCCAGCCGTTTCGGCGATTAGCCGGAACAAATTTGGTTTTTTCATTTCAGTATCGTGTATACTTTCATATACATTTAGTGAAAAGCTGTTATTTTGGATTTACAAACAGACATTTCAATTTTATTTATCTGTATAGATTCGACGTTAAATGTAACCTAAAGGAACTTAAATCTGCTTAAAATAATAAAAAACTTGAAAAATAATTTAATTTAATATTTTTATACATATCATATTATTGAAAGGTTTTATTAGATTATGTTTTTTAAGGTTTTTAGGTATTTAGTTATAGTCCCAAATTATGTTTATTGTTTTTTGATAGGATATATTTTCTAAAACACAAATTTAAAGTATGTACATTAGGAAAATTCTGTACGTCAACCACAAATACGAGTAAACTCAATCAGAGAGCAATGTTCAGTTCACTCACACATATGTTCTCACCAACGGGTTCACGTACACCCCGACAGAGTACAAATTATTGCGCTTGAGTACGGGAAGGATTGAAGGGCGTATGTGTGAGTGCACATGCAGAGCGCCGGTTGTGTGCATTTGTGCAACATATGCCGGTTGTATAATATAAAATGGAATGACTGTCCATTCGGTTATCAGTACCGCAAGTATCGTTTTAATGTTGACTACATCGCCTGCGGTTTTTCCTCATATTGTGTGGAAACGAAAAAGCGCCCCAAGCGGCAGGTGTAAGAAGATTTACGTCTCCTAAATCCTATAGGTATAGGCATTGAAGTTGTGATTTTTAACTGCTTTCAGTTCCATCATGTTCGTCATGGCAATTCTTCACATCATTAGGTGATATTAAATTGGACAATTCAGATCCAGACATAAGTAAGTAATACCTATATACCTATACCGATCTCTAGCTCTTACTTTTAAGCGAAACCTACACAGGATGAGAAGATAATTATATGAGCCTAAAAAGGATTTTTGTGACAGAGAGTGAGTCTCCCCTGTCACGTTGGTACTTATTAATCTTCGATGAAAAGTGCATGTTGTTGTTACATCGCCTGTTTTACCCTTCGGAGACCCTTCAGGGATGGCAGGAGCTGCTAATAGTTTACCCAAAATTCTCACTTATTAACCATTTGAAAGTTTATACCTAAGCTGTATTTTTCCCGACGACAGTGAAATATATTTTTCACTGCAATCACTTTTCTGTTTACAGAAATAACCCACAGTGAATACCACTTCGGACATTGCGACAGAAAGAAGAACCATATTTTTTATACACACGTCCATTTGGATCGTATGTCTGTTTTAGGAAAACTTATTGTTAGGGTAAGTTCTTACTTTTATTCATAAATAGCTGTGCCCCGCGGCTTTACCCGTGTAGAGTAAATTTCATGAGGGACCCACGGAACACTAATATTTAAAGAAAAAGTAGCCTAAGTTACTCCTTGTTAAACATTAGCTATCTCCTGAAAGTCTCGTTAAAATGGGTCGGAGACTACCCGGAACAAACAGACAGATAGACAGAGAAAAAATTCAGTGTTTTTTTTTTATGTGGGTATTGTATATACTTTCATTTATTATTTTATGCATTTACTGAAAAGCTGTTATTTTGGAATTACAAAGAGACTCTTAAATTTTATTTATCTGTATGTATGTATGCATAGGTATCTGTATGTATACATGTATACATGTATAGATTATTTGCAGGGTTGGATCGATATTATCAGAATTCCAACGTGCATTCTTCTCAGAGGCAGAGCATATGAAGAAGACTCCTTCAGATCCACTTCATATAACTTCCAGATGTGTGTTCCCCGGATCTCTTACTTACATTCCAAGTGTAGATTCAAGTATTTCTATTACGAATGGTATCTGCCGATAGATGTCGCTGGCGGTATTGATTGGGATTTATACTTCTTTGGTCCTGAGAACTTGACCTGGCAATAAGAAAACTTGACAAATGCGAACTGGGGGACGACTATGATCGTTTAAGAAGTTGAAGAAGATCGTTGAAGGAATTTAACGTTTAATTATACGGTATTAATTATACGATATGTTTGCTGAACCAACGTGTTTTTAAGAATATAAAAATAAAATATATTTTGAAAAAATCCTTATCTTCTTTGTGAACCACATTAATGTATAGTTCTGGTAACTCTGAATTTAACAAAATAAATGTATAATTCACATCTTATTACATAACATCGCCTAAGATAGGTCCTTCGTGTTAAGTATTTAACCAAAGTTTTGTCCAGTATTGGCTTAAACCATATTTTTAATAAGGCGGTCTATAATGTTAACTTTCGTCTCAGGTACTCTATATATCTGAGGGCGTAGTGCGAGTTTTCTTAAAATCGCCGTCACCGTCGACGTAAACGAAGATTTGTAAGGGCTTACAATAGTGTCAACAGAGGCGCTGTTTCGATCCCATACAAATCTGCGTTAACTTTGACGCGGTGACTTGTGACGGCGGCAGTGAAAACCTCGCACTAGGCACTCTGCCTACTCTGTCTACATACATTCTTCTTAGACATATGACAGCCCGCTTCTTAGACATATGACAATGTTTTCCTACAGTGTACCTAAACATCGGGGTGTGACATCATGGCACATCAGGTTCTATTATTGAATTATTCACGTGAGTGTATGAAATTTAATTCATTGACAAAAAAATAATTTATATAGAGTTTATAAAATATCCTCTTGCAAAAAAGAGCTTAAAATTTAAGAGGATTTTTACCAGACTTCACATTGAACTCATAACATCAAGTTGTAGAGAAAGCCGTCCCTTTTGGTCCCCAACAACATGATAAAATATAAATGAATTCGTGAAAGTAGTACCGCGTCTTGACTCGGTCGGCGTTAATTAGTAGTTACTCTGCACATCCCTGTCACAGTATAAATATAAGCCTTACAAGCAGTTAGGAATCTACGGACAAATCGTTCGAAATGACACACTCACACAGACGCGCGTATCTACGAGATAATAAGCGGAATAGGCGTAATGACATAGGAGGTGTTTCGTCATGGCCGATCGTGTAGACGTCATTCATGATCTGAGGGCCTAGTGCGAGGTTTCCACTGTCGCCGTCACAAGTCACCGCGTCGAAGTAAACGCAGATCTGTATGATCCGAAGAGAACGGAACAGCGCCTCTGTCGGCCTTAACATGACACTATTGTAAGCCCACACAAATCTGCGTTTACGTCGACGCGATGACTTGTGACGGCGATTTTAAGAAAACTCGCACTAGGCACTCAGACGACAATGACGTGTATTAGCGACATTTCTCAAAACTTAAAATCTACATTATTTTTGCAGTAAATGAAGTGTTAATTTTGTAACATTTACGATTGACAACCCCCAAGAACAATGAAGCAATCGTTGTTTCAAAAAATAGGCCTAGATTCCTTATTGATTGTAAAGCTTATTTATACTGTGTCCTTGCTTCATTTTGCCTTCAGTGTTAAAGAACTTTTTATATCTATCAACATTATATCTATAATTAACAACAAAATATTTCATAGCGATGCATGATTGCGAGAATTTTAAACAATCGAAACATCTGGAGTCAGTCAAATGTAACACCGAATCAACCATCGACTCGCACTGGCGATGAAACAATCGAGAGGATTTTTTGTTGTTTCGATGGTTCCATTCGTGCCAACCGGTTTCTTGACGCAGGCGATTGATCCGTCCAGGAGCGGCAATACCGCTGCCCCGGGGATATGCCCCGACAAAGTGTGGGGGGACATCGGTGCGATCTGTCAGAATACCCGGAATCCCTGAGCGCTGAGGATGGCCACCGGGGGGGTTTTAGTGCGGTAAAAATCCCACATACCCCGATCTGCCTCTCCCAGGGCGGTCGGGGACCTTTCGAAGGTTTCCCCATCGTCAATAAAAAAAAATTTAAAAAATGCTGTTGATCCGAGCTTATACAAACAGACAGACAAACGGAGAAAAAGAAATTTACAAAAAAATCGAATTAATACCATTTCAGCAACATTAAGTAGTTTCTCGGATTTTTCATGGTACAGAAATTCGACCTCTACAGTTTTAATATATGTATAGATTACTTATTATTTTACTTTCAGAAGGTCAAGAATGTTTGTGACTTAGTACAGAACCAATCTAACTTGACAAATCCTTTCGGACGAAATGAACTGAGGATTCAGCCCAATATCATAGCCACCAACTTTTCGTCATATTAGTGATGTAAGGGTAATATCAAAAGTATCGATAATAAAAGAAATATAACACGCTCCAAAGACCCTCCAATAGTCTGGCGTTCAAATTAAGCGATTAAGCGCAATTGGGTGAATATGAAAACACTGTAAATGACACTCGCTAATCGCTATGACATCATTGTTGTATTTATTCATTGCGTGAATCTTGGTATAAATTTATAGCTTATCTGTGTACCAGGTTAACATTTATGTCATGTTTAAACGACAATGAATTTCCGTATTACGGTGGCGAAATTGTTGCCGAATTGTATTGATTGTTTATTGGTATACGGAGGCGAGACGTGATTGAAATGCAAAATGGCGGATCAACACATTTTAAGCCATGCTAATTTTAACACGTCAAAACCAGTGCCTAAGTGCCGTCGCAAGATATGAGCACTTAGTGGAAAAAGTTGGGATTACTGCGCATGTGTTTGTTCATACAGGACTCAAGGCCAGCGCTTAAAACTCCCAATTTCTGACGTTTTATCGTCAGAACTATTATCAAGATTCATAACAGCCTTATTCAATCAAAAACATCAAACGATTCATATCCATTCAGCTAGGTTCCACCACTAATTGAATTTAAAACTAATGGGTACTTCAAACGAGAGAGGGGACAGACTCATAAACTTGGGATAAACTCTTTAAACTTTCCAAACACCATTGTGGAACCCGAAATAATATGAATGTTATGGAATTATTAAATAGTTGGGAATTCTTGCAGCGCTTTTTGATTTATGAAAACGTAGGTCCAGTACAGATAAAACTTGCGGAACAGTTGCTATTGCGCATATCATTCGATCAGCGAAGTTAAGTAACCTCAACCCAAGCCCGTAGTTGGATGGTTGCCAAGTTCCCTCCAGGCCTTTGAGGCCTGACAGAGACATCTTTGCAAATAATTATAGGTCAGCTGGACGCCTTAAAAATCAGGTGATCATCCACATCGGGTTGAATCAAGTGCCGGCCCCAACAATCTAAGGCCAGGGAGCTGAAGAGGTCCAGCACAGTAGAGAACTGATGAAGTTAACGTAGATTAATGATACATACATACATAATGCTCACGTCTGTTTTCCCCGAAAGTGTAGTTAGAGTCAATGTAATAACAACACCCACTTTTCACCGAATACGATTAAGTGCCAACGTGACAGATGTTAAGTCTATCGCCGTCTCAAACACTATACATACGTCTTTGAATTGCTTCTTCTTTCCTTCCCTGTAAAGCACGTGAAGTGAAATCACAGCTCATAAGTTTTTAGAAAATTTATTGGTACAGGCTGCTGGGATTCGAACTTGCCTCGCTTGCGTAGCAGGTGACGGCTCAAACCTCACCGCCACCACGGCTCTCTATTTATGATATTAGGAGATTAAAAACATTTTTAATTAGCAAGTGGGCAGGCGTCTAGTAACGCCTGTCTCGTTGAAGTGATTTATTGTATCTTACCATCTATACAGATAAATAAAACTGAAGTGTCTGTTTGTAACTGCAAAATAACAGTTATTCACTAAATGCATATAAAAGTATACACGGTACTAACATAGAAAAACCAATTTTTTATTTTTTTCTCAGGCTGTCTGTCCGTCTGTCTGTCTGTCTGTCTGTCTGTTTGTTCCGGGTAATCTCCGAAACGACTGGACGGATTTTAACGGGACTTTCACTGACGGATAGCTAATGTTACATGGAGTAACTTAGGCTAATTCGATTTTTAAAAAACATTAGGGATCCGCGGGCAACCATGAAATTAAAATCTACGCGGGAGAAACCGCGGGGCACAGCTAGTAATTGTAATTAAAAATATTCTAAATCAGAGATTTTTAACTGATGCCTCGTTGTTCTAGTAATTGCAAAAAGCTACTGTGGAACACACCATAGTTTTTGGGTTCAATCCCTGGGTCGGGCAAAGTGTTATTGGGTTTTGCCATCTTTTATTACCCGGAGTTTGGATTTGTGCACAATTATATGGGACTAAAACATTACTGGCAAAATGTGGCTGTAATATAAGTACCGCCTACTCCTTCGGAGAATACAGGCGTGAGCATATGAGATTTATATCATAGCGAAAACGCAACCTTCGTTTTTAAATAGGTGTTAAAACATTCTTCCTTGTCCGTACGGACTTTATGGACATGTATACAAACATCGTATGGGAACGTCTAATGGGGGAAAAAGCCCTTTGTTAGCTTAACCAACTAGCGAAGATAGTTCTGTGTTTAATAAACCATCGTGCACATTGTGATTCATAATTTTATTACCTTTGGACCCACTAGTATTTAAAATCTCATTTGTATTATGTCTCATTCGTCCCAAAAGCCGCCGCATACGGGTCGAATAATACACAAACTATTCATATGCCAACATCAATTAATAATGCCACTTTAGATTAAAATTTTGTTTGTTGATATGAAATTATAGAAACCCTATTTTGTATTCAATTTCAATGTCAATTATGGCAATGGTAGCATTTTTTTAGAGTACAAAAGCTTTATTTTGAGAAAGCAATAATATGATTGAAGTGGCTTATAATATTATAGCCATAGTTTACATAAAATCTTCACAAGCAGTTAGAAAAATAAGCGCAATATACGTGTACATTATTGTGACAGTAAAAAAGGAGTAAATTTTTGAATCTATAAAATAGAAAACCCTCACGCTCTATAGAGCTTACGTATTTACATTCCTTACTATTCGTAAAGCTTATATTTACACTGTGATTTATAACGTATGCCTCCAAACTAGCCTTTTAAGAAGAACCGGTAAAAACTCAACCAGGCACTTCTTTCATCAAACCATTTTAAGTTATTCCTCAGTGTATTCCGAGCCTATCAACGTATGCTAATAACTTTCTACGCAAGTTGCTAACAGGTGTGACACTTTCAAAGCAAACTATTTTATAGCCTATGCCCTGTTGGCATCGATTTTTATTATACGTATGTTATGCCACCATAATAATACGTATAATAAATAGCCGACGAAACGCACGGCTAGGCTTATTGAGAAGCGAGATTTTTTCTGTATTATCCACACTAATTATAAAGAGGAAAATTTGTTTGTAACGAATTGGCTCAAAAAGTACAAAACTGATTTAAAAAAATCTTTCACCATTTTAATACTACGTTGGCATTGATTAATATAGGCTATATTTTATCTCCGTACTCACACAGGAACGGGAACTACGCGGATAGAACCGCGTGACGTCCGCTAGTCATTATTATAGAGGTCCGCGCTTCAATTTTAGGTTGAGGTTTAGGAGGAGGTTTAGGGGTTTTTGGTTGAAATTCAAAGATGGCTGATCAACATATAATTCTAGTGACACCAAAACAACGAAATGCATCAGTATTGACATAAATATCAAAAGCTGTACTTTAGGTACCAAACACCCAGACTCAAGGCAAATATTGTTTGCCCTGACGCGGGAATTGAACCCGCGACACCTAGAATAGCAGTCAGGTGTGCTAACCACTAGACCAACAGTGTCTACAAAATTCATTGGAGTGAAAATTTCACTCAATCAGCTGTATTCACTCCCTTTCTTATCATCTTTCACTCAATTTATCGTTACAAAGACCTTCCTCTCCCTTGTCATCGTTCTACTGTTAATGCAAGGATTCTTATATAACGCCATTCCATGTGCAACACTACTTAATGTTTAGAAACACGTGCTATTCATTGCTTTTTTATGAAACGACGGATCGTGTCGTGTTGTGTCACAACACTAGCACTTTGTTTTAAGGACTTAGCAACGACGAAAATACATTCGTCTATTCAGTTTGTCACCTATGTAACCGCGAGTGGATCAGATCAGGGGATCCGCCTGGAATAACTCGTTTAAACTAGTTTTTGAAAACTCAAACATTACTTGGAACCAAAATGCCTTGAGCTCAACTTTTGAATGTTATGAAAAAAAAGTTAGAATTGCTTACTATACTACTGTCGGTAGTTTACATACTAAAAATATACGCATGCCTGTATTCTCCAAGTGGTAGGTAGATGTGTATTTATAAAACACGGGTGTTTTGTTTAAGTTCCATGTCTAGGGGGCGAGCCAATAACTGGACACTAAGCCAGACTCCGGCCTGCTACTGAGATAAACCAACCCGGGAATGGAACTCAGGTCCTCGTATTCAACAGTCGAGTTTGCGACAACTAGACCAGCGAAGCATTCGCATACAATACTATAAAATTCAGTATTTTACGATTAACGCTTCATTTTGCGATTTTTCGGTTCTATTTTTGTGAATTACTCTGGCTTTGATATGAGCTATTAATAATTCTCCGGGTTCAAAGCGAATATTACCGTGTATTATCGTGGTTTGAACGAACCATATTATTCCTAAATAGCGGACGCGGTTTCACCCGCGTAGTTTCCGTTCCCGTGGGAGTACGGGGATAAAATATAACCTATATCAGTGATATTGTGCACTGGAACTGTGTCCATGAGCTTATATATATATTTATATGATGTATATTGTATTACTTAAGATTGTGAAATATTTTTACTGAAAAGAGTAATTGCTGAGTTTCTTGCCAGGTTCTTCTCAGTAAAAGCAACCTTCCGAACCTGGCGTTAGCATGTATAGTTTTGTGTAATCGTGTCGTTCTGACGATTTGAAAATACTTGGTTAAAAGTCTTATTAAATAAAGATATTTTGAATAAAAATTTTGAATTCGATAATGTAGCATTCAAATGGTGAAATATTTTTTTTAATCGGCTTAGTACTTTTCGAGCCAATTTGTTACAAAACATACCTACAAACCTTTCCTCTTTATAATTAGTATATAGATGTACAAATACCTACTCATTTCCAAGGTAATAATGTCGAAAATACTTCGTATAAATAAGGTATTTAGTAACATCTAGTAACATCAAAGATATAAATGTCAGAACAGGTAATCGCTTAGAATTTCTTTAGCCCCTTTCATCAACAGAAAGTCCGTGTTATCGAGACATTTTCAAAGGAGTTATTAATGTTTATTGTTGACTAACGTTAATAAACGCTTAGAATGTAATAAGAACATTAATTGCGATGTCATAAAGATGGTTTAATATTATTTATTTCCACTACACGAAGGTTATAGACAAGCCTGCAGTCCACCTCGCCTGCGTAGTCTATGGACGGGACAAATCGTAGATTTAGATTAGATTTAGTTTCATCCTTAGTGTCGCGGAAACCTAATATTTTTAATAAATAAAAGTAGCCTATTATAGCATAATTACTCCTTGAAACATCAGCTACCTACCAATGAAGTCCCGTTAAAATCGGTCCAGCCGTTTCAGAGATTACCCGGAACAAACAGACAGACAGACAGAGAAATTTTTTAAAACTTGGCTTTTTAGTATCAGTAGCGTGTATACTTTCATATGCATTTAGTGAAAAGCTGTAATTTTGGAATTACAAACAGACACTTCAATTTTATTTATCTGTATAGATGTCTGTGGGATCAATATCAAATGTATTTATTTACTAGCTGTGCTTTGCGGTTTCAATCGCGTTGATTTTAATTTCACGGGCTGCCCGCGAAATACTAATTTTTTTTTATAAACCTATGTTATTCTTTGTAACATTCTTCTATCTGCCAATGAAAGTCCCGTTCAGATCGGTCCAACCACTTTAGAGAATAGCCGGAATAGACAGACAACACAGATGTACTGACAGAGAAATAAAATGTTTTTTCTTATGTTTTATTAATGCATTTAGTGTAAGCTGTTAATTTGAAAATACAAACGAAAGTTAATAATAATAATAATAATAATGTTTATTTGGCATAACTTTTAGTACAGTATACAGAGGAACGGTGACAGTCGCAGAAGTTTAAACTGTGTTGCGTCTGTCAACGCCCACCTTCGGAGAAACACAATATTATAAAAGTAATGTAATATTATAGATATTCGTATTATAGTTCAATTAAACTTATCTGTATAGATTAATTACTTGAATATATAAACCTACGGTTACTGCCAATAACATAAAAAAACAAAAATAGAGTCAATTTATAACAATATATCAAACTAAATGTATCATTCACATATTGCTTAACTTATTAAGAACGTCATTGCTGTACCAACACAGTGAAAGACGGATCTCACCATAACAGTGGTATTAAAATGTCCGTCCGTCTCTTTGTATTGTTAGATGGTTGATATTATTACGATTAGCTTAGTCTATATTTTGAGTTCCAAGCAAAAAATAGACTGACTAGCTGTGCCCCGCGGTTTCACCCGCGTAGAGTTAATTTATTGGTAGTCCTGCGGAACCCATTAAAAGTAGCCTATGTTACTCCTTGTAACATTAGCTACCTACCAGTGAAAGTCCCATCAAAATTGGTCCGTTACGGAGATTACTCGGACCAAACAGACAGAGTCAGAGAAAAAAAATAAAAATTGTTCTTTTATGTCAGTAACGTATATATTTTCATATGCATTTAGTGAAAAGCTGTTATTTTGGAATTACAAACAGACACTTCAATTTTATTTATCTGTATAGTTATAGATAATATTGAGCAGATGCGGGTGAAATCACGGGGCACAGCTGATCAAGAAAATAATTACAAGAAGCACCTTCTAACTCCATGCCATCACGCGCCCAGTCAAGGTACTCGCTTACTCAGTATCGGTCAAGTGCGTTCACCTGTCTGACCTGACTTACTATGTAAACTCACTAAAATCTCGATAGGATTAAAAATACTTATAAAAATGAATATTACGAGTACTTATTACGAGTTTTGCACCGTTTTCGTAATCTATACTCGCTAACGTAGTCATCGATATTTGTATGAGGAATCTTAGTTCTTCACGTCACCGTTAGGATTTGTACAATTTCTCATACAAATATTTGGCGGAGATGCTAGCGAGTATATATCACGAAAACGGTGCAAAACTCGTGATAAGGGCACTGAGCCTGGATCGCATCAACTGACTAGGCAACTGAAAAAAATAATGCTAAGTGCATTCAATTTGTCAGATGATGTCTTGACTTTAACTGTTAGCTTTAACAGCCCATGTTTTTTGGTTTAAGTTATTGCTAAAGTTACAACTTTTACATAAAAAAATAACACTGAAAGCAAAATTTGCCAGTTGACAGCGAAAAGGTGCAACGCATTTCGTCGTTAAAGGTATAATCTGCTATTGATATCGTCAAATTTGTCTTTAGATTTAGCTTTGACAACTACTATCGTGCATCTAATCTTAAATTATCTATACAGATAAATAAAATTGAAGTATCTGTTTGTAATTCCAAAATAAAAGTTTTTACCAAATGCATACGAAAGTGTACCCGCTATATACACTGAAAAACCAAGTTTTAAAATTTTTCTCTGTCTGTCTGTCTGTTTGTTCCGGGTAATCTCTGAAACGGCTGGACGGATTTCAACGGGACCTGGCAGGTAGCTGATGTTCCAAGGAGTAACTTAGGCTACTTTTATTTTTTTTAAATATAAGGGTTCCGCGACAATAAGGATGAAATTAAATCTACGCGGGTGAAACCGCGGGGCACAGCTAGTTTTTAAATATGCTATGAGAATTATCTCTTCTATCAATTTGATTTACTTACATCGTTTGGTTCATTTTAATTCGTTTTATTCATGTTACATAGTCGTAAATTGACTCTTAAGTAGAATTTTACGGATTAAAAATACTATAGTGTCTTGGGACGTTCGCAAAGGACGTTTTTAACATCTACATGGTAAATTTAATTTGTTAAGGCATTCGCAAGAAGTAGTTACCGAATTAAAATGGAGTCAAATAAAAATGAGAAGTGTACAAAATTTATGTATTTTTGTTAAATATTGATAAATATAACTTTGATTTTCTTCTCGGACATTAAGCAGACTTCCTCATGTTTTCTCGTAGTATAACATCACTGCAATTAATTAGAAAATTTTCTTACTGTTAAGTAATGCTCTGTAGCATAAAATAATATAAGTACAAAGAAAGTCACGCAAAACAGAAGTGACATTCATCCGAGTTACATAAGTAGGAACAGCGGGAGTGCAGCCAAGTAGAAACAAAACTGTTCTCTCTACTCGCTACCATAACATTCACCATTGAAATACCAGTAAGAACAGGCGAATCACGTGAAAACATCCCAAAAGATCACATAAACAATTGAATAACATATCGAAAGTTGATATTTTATCAACGCGAGACTTTTTGGTGTCAGTAAAAGTTTAGTGGGGGGGGCGAAGGCCTGGCCGTGACAGTGGTAGCGAAACGAGTCGTCAGCGACGGGTGTGTTAAAGATAAACGTTTATTATCAAGTGTTAAATATAATTTAAGTACCAATAGTGGGTGTAGTGTAAGAAAGTGCATTGATAGTCGCGTGAAGTGCATTAACTCGACTTGGCGAATTAATTATAGTTCGCAAACTTGGATATAGTTCTTTTTGTGAGTGTCAGTATGGATTCTGTTCGGTTTGTTGTGTAAGTATTCTAGTTATAATCGAATATAAGCTTTAAATAGTATTAGTTAAAGTCGTTATTTCTATACTACATATTTGTCTGTTTTAACAAATTCTTCTTTAAAATACGTGACGGATCTTGATACGGTTCACTAAGATGTAGGGGTTAAATTCCGATGAGTTTATAGCTAAAACAATTGCATCATAGAAAGTCAACGTTTCGTATAAGTGTTAAAAATCGTCGCCCGAAAGCGAGGACCGTCGCTAATCATTTACTAACCGAACGATAGGGACGCAATTTAAAAATCCATTCTTTTGAAAATAGCAATAAAAAGTTTTTTACCTTGGGCAGTGATTATTTTACAAAATTTGAGTACCATCTGTCACGTTGGCACTCAATCATATTCAGTGAAAAGTGGGTGTTATTATTACAACACCTCTGCCTACCCCTTCGGGGAATATAGGCGTGACCATCATGTACCTATGTTGAGTACAATGTTACTATTTTGTGTTATGTTGTGCTTTGATCAATAAATGTATAAAAAATATTATTATAAAATAGATTTGGGCCCTTTTCGTTCTTAATACATTTGTTGTTATTCTTATTATTATTAAATTCTAGTCAAAACATGTTTAAGAAAACTGCATCATCCATCAAGCTTTCACAAGTCATTATCAAGATATCGATAGAGAGTGCACGTGTGCTGTTCTAAATCCAGCTGTGACGTCATAATGAAACTGTAGAAATTGGAAATCTACATAATAACCAGGTCTACGATCATCGCTATAAAGTGACATATATTTTTAAGTTAATAAGTTCTTAATACACGCTGCTTAAACGATCATAATTAGCCCCCACACATTATAAAATCGCCGTCACAAGTCATCGCGTCGACTTAAACACAGTCACACTCATAATAGTGTCATCTTTAGGCCGACAGAGGCGCTGTTTCGATCTCATATAAATCTGCGTTAACTTTGACGCGGTGACTTGTGACGGCGGCAGTGAAAAACTCGCACTTGGCACTCTGTTCTCGCGTAACTGACTTTTGAAGTGAATTTCGACCTTATTTTCGTATTAAGTCATCTGTTTACGTCGTAGACTATCCATAATTTTTGCCTTTTCTCCTATTTACGTTCTCGAAATAATCCCGCACAACGTTTTGAAGTGAGTTCCACTTTGATAACGTACTTTGTGTGAGAGTTACGTGATATAGACATCAATATGATTATACAATTCAATTCAATTCAAAATATCTTTATTTGATTAGACTTTTAACCAAGTACTTTCAAATCGTCAGAACGATACGATTTACAGGATTAATTATGCTACTGCCAGGTTCGGAAGGTTGCTTCTACTATGTAGAACCTGGCAAGAAGCTCAGTAATTACTTACATAACATATGTTCTTTAAACCCTACAACTTATGGAAGACAAATTGTTCTTATTTACAAGCTTTTAACTTGTATGTACGCGTATGGTTGTCCTTTTGGAATGTTGCAACAAATTTTTTTATCAGTCATTCATCACCGACTGAACTGAAATTTGGTATATTCTCTTATTTGAGAATACAATACTTAGCAATGTGTGACGTCATAATATTTCCAATATGGCCTACTAGTAACTTTTTCTGAACTATTACAATATAGGTGCCGTGGTGGCCTTGGGGTTAAAACAGTCGCCTGCTACGCAAGCGACGCAAGTTCGAATCGCAGCGGGGCCTGTACCAGTTTTTCTAAGGAAACTAATGTACAGTGATTTCACACCACGTGCTTTACGGTGAAGGAAAACATCGTGAGGAAACCTGCATATGTCTGAGAAATAATAAAAATATATGTATAGTGCCGTTCACGATCACGGAGTCTATCGCCGTGATAACGTTGGCACGTTGGCACTTAATCATCTCCGGTGAAAAGTGGGCGTTGTTATTACAACACCTCTGCCTACCCCTTCGGGGAATACAGGCGTGCGCATATGTATGTATGTACAATATAGGTGCTAAATGAAAGGGAACTAAGGAGAACACGAAAGCGTGGTTTTAAAAAGTTTTTTGATCATTAATTTATTACGTTGGCTCAATGTCTAACCTTCACAAAGTTGCAGATTTCCTCAACATTTTGTTGGCTTATAAAGCGATATATTTAATACCAGTTACAAGCGACCACTTTCATATAACCGGTCCGGAGTCATCGACTTCAATTCTAGGTCGGACTACAGATACTAGACTTGAACTTCACATTCGCAAGGTTCTTGATGATGCGTTAGTCTTGTAGTTAAAGGGACAAGTACTGCAGAATTTCTAGATATTTCCTTCTTAAAAAATGTGGCTTGATAAAGTTTTCTGACGCCTTGCATGCAGCCTTGCGTAAAGCCAGTGAAAGTCCCGTTAAAATCGGTTCAGCCGCTTTGGAGATTACCCGGAACAAGCAGACGCACGGATATTTTTTTTATATAACTAGCGTATATACTTCCATAATATGTACGTAGTGAAAAGGTTCAGTACTCTTTATTTCGCGGAACCCGAATATTATCTATACATCTATACAGATAAATAAAATTGAAGTGTCTGTTTGTAAATCTAAAATAATTTTTTTTCACTAAATGCATCTGAAAGTATACACGCTACTGACACTAAAAAACCAAGTTATAAATTTTTTCTCTGTCTGTCTGTCCGTCTGTCTGTCTGTCTGTCTGTCTGTTTGTTCCGGGTAATCTCTGAAACGGATGGACCGATTTTAACGGGACTTTCACTGGTAGGTAGCTGATGTTTCAAGGAGTAACTTAGGCTACTTTTATTTATCAAAAATATTAGGGTTCCGCGACAATAAGAATGAAACTAAATCTACGCGGGTGAAACCGCGGGGCACAGCTAGTTTCTAAATAAAATTAGCCTAAGTCAGTCCTGAAACATCAGCAGTCTAGCCGTTCACGCGTTATGTCGTGACCAAGGTAAATAGGGATTGATTTATATATATATATATATATATAGATTAGTATTAGTATAAGTATAATTAGAGATTTTTTTACATTTTGTAATAACCTTGAAAATCGGAACCCAAAACGAGGCCGGGTCGCTAGTACAATATAATATACATATAATTCAGTAGTAATGACATACTTAGAAAGTAATAACCATAAAGAGATAATTAGTAAGTAGGACTAGAAGGTTATTATAATGAATGTTAAATTTAAACTGTTTAAAAACTCGCTTCTATAAATCTTAGAGCTATTTAATGTAGAAGTCACACACTTTATGTAAGACATGATTTAGCTTCTAGAAGTATAATGGAATGGGACAATGATAAAGTTATGTGTCTTAAAGGTGATATAGAGCTCTTCTAAGACATTATTAAAAGAGATAGGGAATTCTTTTAACTCAAACTCAAAAATATTTGTATTAGACTTTTAACAAAGCACTTTCAATTATAAAGGATTATAAAAATCACAATAATAAAGGATTATACATGCTACCGCTACGTTCGGAAGGTTGCTTTTACTGACGTGATGTCGTGACCAAAGAAAATGACGATTCATTTTTGTATATAAGATTAGTAAGAAGTATTTAGTGCTACGGCCGACGCTAGGACCGGACACGTCGTATTTTGAGCCATCCTTTATAATGATATATTCATGGCAGTGAGAAATAGTTGTTGTCACGTCAATATGTTGTCAGGTGTAGGCGTTGCTCGGTAACTGGTAACATGAGGCTACAATATTGCATCTAGAGATATTAATTGTAGGTTCTGGGTCGTATATTTATGTGAGAGTGAAGCAAGACTAATACGAGTAGGTTGCGTATGAAGGATTATATTCCAAGTATTATTGGGATTTTAAATCAGTTTGGTCAAAGCGTGGTGGCCTTGGGGTTTGAGCAGTCGCCTGCTAACACAAGCGACGCAAGTTCGAATCCCAGCGGGGACTGTAACAATGAGTTTTTCGAAAAAAAACTTATGTACAGTGATTTCACACCACATTCTTTACGGTGAGAAAAACATCGTGAGGAAACCTGCAGATGTCTGAGGAGTAATTCAAAGACGTATGTATACTCACAATCTGTCACGTTAGCAATCATCTTCGGTGAAAAGTGGTTTTTGTTATTACAACACCTCTGCCTACCCCTTTGGGGAACACAGGCGTGTTGGCAGTAGCAGTCATAACTACGGCTAATGCATTCCAATTTTATTTCAAATTACACTTTTATTTGAGGAAAAGCAATTGAAAACCGAATAGTTTTCAAATTTACCGGAAAATTGCTAACAAGCCCGCTTCACACGTTTACCGGTAACGTGTTGCAGAATCCGTTTAAAGCCGGTGCCAAGTAGGGCAGTTGTGGAACTAGCATACGAAATGTTTTGGCATTGCATCTTGCGTTCAATTTGCACTAATCATTACAGATTACGAAGGCTACCTATATATTCAGCTTCTTTGACCCGGCAACGGCTATTTCTCAGCAAAAGCAACCTTCCGAACCTGGCGGTACCATTTATAATCATGTCATTCTCACGATTTGAAAGTACTTTGTCAAAAGTCTGTGAAACGAGCGCGTGTTAATACTCATCCCCAGCAAAGGGAAGATCTTCCAGTCAGGCGGGTGTCATGCCTGGGGAACCGCGGCTCCAACTGTTCTAGTTGGAAACTTGTATACTGTAATGCGCTCGGAAACTCTTATTGCGCGATTTAGGTTCTCGTGTATTTGTACTCAAACTTCGCATTTGTTAGCGAGTAGCGCCATCTATGTAGCGAGTGGAGGGACGCTGTCTAATCAATACAAGTCTAATCAAATAAAGATATGAGTTTTGAACGTCACATTCATCCCAAAAGCACCTGCACTGTCATAAAGTAACCTGTCTTAAAAAGGACTAAGCAGAGGTGCACTTGTAATCCACCCACATCTTACCAGTTATATTCAAATGTCATGTAATAGGGGGCGAGCCTATTGCCATTAAGCGGGCACTAATCCAGACTCCGGGCTGCTACTAGGAAATAACAGATGGATAAACCCAAAATCACCCAGAATTCCGTGTTCCACAGTATCGCATGCGATCACTAGACTAACGAGACGGTCATACGATAAATATTTATTGATAAACTCTCCCGAATAATTTGGCACTGAATAATAATATTACATCATAAATTATTATCCGGAAAACAGAACAGGGAATAAAGGGAAACGGTCGATGATGCAAAAATACTCTAAGTATTATTTATTTGTTTGTTGCTTATACGCTTCAGAGGGTCTACTCTCTTTCTCCGAAAATGAAGCTTTGTAAACGAACGAAAATCAAACGAAGTGTCAGTACCGTATTGAATTTATCAAACTCAAATCTTTGTTCGTTAAATAATTTAACTAAATTAAGTTTAGAATAATAAAAGCATAAAATAATCTTGTTGCGGATCACGTTCGGGCGTCATTTTAGAACGCATCAGTGCCTGTAGACAAAGTTACATTATGATCACGCTTCGCTAGTAGTAACGATACAAAATATACGGGAATGACATATGTCACGTGACTGATTTATGCCATATATTTCCTTACATTTTTTTATCGTTTCTATTAGCGCAAGCGCTAGAGAATGTTACTTTGTCTAGACCTACAGGTACGTATGTTTAGTTACGTTCGAACGTCGTCACTTGTCCTTTCGTTATTCGTTTATTTCGTTGCGATTTTTTGTATGGAGACGTAAAACTTCCTACACTCGCCGCATGGAGCGCTTTTGGACCCTCCCATACAAAATGTGGTAAATACGCATGCGATATCGTCATCGTAAGAACATGTTAAAAACTATACTTGTGGCACAGAACCCACGTAACACGGAACTTCATATTTCGTTGAATAGATAATAGCAGGCCCCCAGTTGTGTGCCAAAATGATAAATTATGAGGAAGAAAAGGAAAATATGACTCGGTCTTCCTTAGCGACTAATTGCTTCTACTGTTACGTGATTACTAACGAAATATAATATATTATTATATATGTAGGAAGGAACAATGATTTCCAATTAATTTTAATTGCGGATAATATCTTTTGCAAATTATCAATGTATTTTTTATTTTATTTATTTCTGGCTTCCCACAGTGTCCGGTGTTTCGCCGTCGTAGTAAGATTACACATACCAACTTCAAACCCCCATTTCAACCCCTTAGGGGTGAAGTTTCGGAGCTCGGTTGCTCAACGAAAATAGTGGGGTTCCTGCGTACCATACAGACAGACATGGACTCATAATCTAGAGAATTACTACTCATTTCCTAATCTCATCCAAATAAATCAGCTGTTTGAAAGTGTAGGTACTGCCTTTTCTAAATATATAAAAGGAAATTAGTTTTTCACCATATTCATATGAATGCGTATCTATTTATCATATTATATCTATCATGCGTAGAGAGATATGAGAGAAATGAAACTAAATATTTGAAAAAGAAATCCTTCAATGAAGATTTTTTCATTTTGAATTGTTTTTTTTGTGTTTTGATAGAGAATCTTTTCACATTTGACTTACGAACTTCTTTCATTTCATCCATCAATCAATTTCACAAATCTCTTCATACATGTCCGACGGTTTTCCAAAAGCAATTTGTGTGAGTCAAAAAAATCATATATTTTTTGCTTCCTATGTAAGTTAAAAATCGTTATTAAATAGAAAGTAAGTGGTGATATATTGGCATCTTAGGCAAAAAAGTGAAGAAAAACATCGTATAGAAACAGGAGAAATTCTAAAACGTACGTATACTTACGGCTATTTTCAATGTTCTATCCATCTGTCATTCAGGGGCCTAACCATGAGCTCTTATTTCAATGATATTGCAGGTGTGTGACAGGGACAGATGTATACACGTCAAATACATCTGTCTCTTAGTAAGAGTAAAACTATCATGCCAATAAGAGCTCATAGTAGGGCCCCAGGTAACTTATATTTTTATTTATTCAATAAAAACTTTATTATATACTGCGAGAAGACTGAGTAAAAGTGCGTACCTATTAGTGTAAGTGGCTTATAGCCGTTCTAACATGGTTTAAATAAATAATAATAAAATATAGTTATAATAAAAAAATCTATCATTTTATCCTTATTTTCATTACAATGAATTATCGCTAGTAAACATTCAAAAAAGTATTTATAGTGTCTGAGACGGCGTTAGACTCACGTTGGCACTTAATCATCTTGGTTAAAAAGTGTGTGTTGTTATTACAACAACTCTGCCTACCTCTTCGGAGAATACAGGCGTGAGCATATGTATGTAGGATCATCCAATACTGACTAAAAGCATTGCAGCCACAGCACAGACTAACAATTTAATATTGGTCAGTAGCGGCATTTCTGGAATTTGTTCCCATAGCTATAATATCGCAACGCAACGGATTTAATAGCATTCTAATTCATGTTTTATCTACATAGTTAACAATATGTTCCTACAATCTATTACATATATTTGCATGGATATATACATACAGATAAATAAAACAAAATTGTCTGTTTGTAATCCAAATTAACAGCTTTTTTACGAAATGCATATGTAAAAAAAAAATGTATAAACTTAATTATAAATACAAGGAACAGTTCTTAAAACTAATTAAAGGTAGAAAACTTGTCCCAAGTCGGTGTTAAATATTATACAAAAATATTTATATTTACTTAAAAAAAAATCTTATCCGACTTCAAAAAAGAGGAGGTTATAAATTCGAATGTTTTTTTGTGTTTGTGTTCTCAAAACTTTCGACTGACTAAAGGCGTAAATGTCTGTCTCTCTTCTCAGAAGGCTAGTTTCCGAACCGGTGGTAATTTCTCGACTTTCATAAGTGCCTTACCAGGGCCTAAACTGAATAAATATTCATTTTCTGTCTGTCTGTTCTGGCTAATCTCTGAAACGGCTGGACCATTCACTGACAGATAGCTAGCTTATGTTACAAGGAGTAACTTGGGAACTTGGGCTCCTTTAATGTTAAAAATAAGCCCATAAAATGTATTAACATTAAAAGTCTATAACCGCAGGGCACAGCTAGTATCAAGTACAATGGTTTCTTCGTATAACGTCGTAAAATTTACGTAAAGTAATATTGAAGCAACATGATGTGAAGAGTTTTGGCTTAATTAAAATATACCCTATGGGTAACTTCAGGTATGTAAGTGTTATACACATCTGTACATTCATAGCTATATATATACTGATAAATAAAATTGAAGTGTCTGTTTGAAATTCCAAAATATCAGCTTTTCACTAAATGCATATTGCAAGTACCCACACGGTACTCACCTAAAATAAATGTTTTTCATTAAAGCATTCTTTACAAACTGTATTATTGAATATAAGGACTGCTTGTTTGTCTGTCTGTTTGTACCAGCTAATCTTTGAAATGGCTCAACCAATTTTAACGGGACTTTCTAAGACTGCAAAACTATGGTTACCTACAATTAATTTGGACAAAGTTTCTTCCCCATGAAAATAAGTCTACGAGGAGACCGCAGGGCACAGCTAGTGATATACATAAAACCTTTTGTTAGGATAGGGAAGCAAAATACGAAACTAATATCCACATTTTACAATGTAAACTACAGTACGTCTAAAACGGCCACTTTGGGAGAATCATAATGTGATCCGAATATGATTCAGGAATGATTCATATTTGGCAATTCACTGTTTGACACTTTCCTATGAAGATTCCTAAAATGGTCCACAAAATATCAATTGCTTTTGTGAAAAATAGCAGAACCATAAAAAGTTACATAGGGACTAACATCTACAATTATTGTATTCATTCGTGAATCATAAATATGAATTGCAGTCAAGTGACCATTTTATCATTTCGATGATGAATCATATTCAGATCATATTATGATTCTCCCAAAGTGGCCTTTTTAGACCTACAGGGCACAGCTAGTGATATACATAAAACCTTTTGTTTTGATAGGGAAGCAAAATACGAAACTAATATCCACATTTTACAATGTAAACTACAGTATAAAATACAAATGGTTTCCGACAAACATTGCAGATAATTGAGATAGTTGCGGACAAAGTTTCATTGTTATTTCACCCTCAAACACAACTAACAATCGTTATGTTCAATCACTAATTTTATAGTTTAAACTACAATCGGTTGTTTTGTAAAGTTTGTGTGTACGTTTATTGTTTACTAACTGTTCATTGGTACCTTTATTCCGGGGAACTTTATAAAAAAAAGTATATGCCACTGCCAGTAAAAGCCTTGTGGTTTGAGCAGTCGCCTGCTACGTAAGTTCGAATCCCAGCCCGTTTCAGAGATACCCGGAACGACACACAGACAGACAGACAGAGATTTTTTTTTAAACTTGGGTTTTTAGTGTCAGTAGCGTGTATAATTTCATACGCATTTAGTGAAAAACTGTTATTTTGGAATTACAAACAGACACTTCAATTTTATTTATCTGTATAGATTTATGTAACAACTAATTTATGTAACTTTCACATGCATTTTATGTATATTTATATATTTAAGACAAAGGATTTAAAAATCATGCTGTTTTTCCAACAATTGTTTACACTCGCTCTACACTCGAACCGAAAAACAAAGTATGTGGCATTTTCCAAGCAAGTGTACGCTTTTTGTTTGGCCCACCCCACCCCATGAACACCTATTCATCCCCTGTTAATTAAACGAAAGGATAAGTTCCCCTCGGATTGGCTAACTTATATTGCAATTGTTTGCTCCAACTAACTTTGTGTTACTTTAGGAAATTAGATTTGGTTACGTGGTTTTACTTTAAATAAGTTTTCGTGTGTTACGCTACACAAGGCTATATGGAAAACCTGTATATTCATGTAACTACTTAAAGTATTACTGATGACGATCAAAAATCAAGTGATCAGCCACATCGGGTTGAATCAAGTGCCGACCCCAACAATACGTGGGATAAGGCCAGGGCCTGTAGACAAAGTAATATTATCCTCACGCTTCGCTAAAGAAACCATACAAAATGTATGGGACGTGTCACGTGCCTAATTTATGTCATTTCCATACCAATAATGATTATCACGTAGCCAGAACCTAATTCAAACTAAAATTTTTAATCCTATACGAAAATGAATTTAGGTATTTTTATACATATTTCGAAACAGTGGCAGCCCCGATATTGTTCAAAAATAACTTTATTTGATTAAACTTTAAACAAACTGAACTGGGGCCTTACCATGAGCTCTTATTGCCATGATAGTTTCACTCATTTATGAGACAGATGTATGTGACGTGCATACATCTGTCACTGTCGCACAACTGAATTAACATTGCAATAAGAGCTCATGGTTGGGGCTCTGAACTGCTGAAACAATTAGTTGAAATTGGAAATAAATGAAGTTGAAAGTAAAAACCACGTAAAAAATAGTGAATTTAGGATCGTGCTTTGTATGTGTGACTATTAAAAAGTTTAGAAACTCGTAGCATTCTCGGCCAGTGGGTGTGTCGGAACAACGCAACAAAACATGTTTGTTGCTTTATGTCGTCATCTGCTGACATATATTTTTGACATGTAAGATCACGGATTCCCAAAAGGGTTCATGAAGGGAATAGCGAGAGATGTTAGGTTAGGTTACTCACACTTCTACCCTACTACGACCCACCATGAGTTCATTTATGTGACATTGACAGGTCAATACAAGCACTTCTAATATGGTACCAGGTGGTAAATTGCACATTTGTAAAGCGTTATGTCACACACTACCTATTTGACATGTGTCAATCGATTCCGCGGATCAGTATCACTCGCATCCAAAGCTATAACACATTTTTTTTACAAAAATGTTAGTCCATCGAACGTGAAAGATTTCACTCGTAAAGTTTTAATTATTGTCAAATTAATGTCGATTTGCCGCCTGTGTAATTTCGAACGAATCTGTACCGTACTGCCTATAAGAACCTTATATTTATTCTGAGAGTATACATAGAACGGTTAGTACATAAGACGTAAACAAATTGGTATGCAATCCACAGCTGGTATGCGCCAGTTGTTCTTGCGTGTTTATAATCACGGCTCTGAAAACGAAAAGTGAAAGTAGCAGTTCATAATAACGGACTCACTATCGGCTCGAGAATGGCCGCACGATTTGGTATTCCTGCGACGAAATAATTTAGTACGTACTCACTTAAAAATAAAGTTGAAATTGGAATTAATGAGCTTCTTTGAGGGGTGAATTTTGATGGAGAGTCGCTGTGCGAGTAATATTTGCTGTTGTTTTAGCAATTTAATTATTCCAGACTGAGTCAGTCTATACTCTGCTCCTGCGAATATTTGTCATGTCACAGTCAAAACTCTTAATTAGACAAAACTACTTTTGACTAACTAATTTGGTAGTGGTATCGTAACGGATATTTTGGGTTAGAAAATATTATTATCAATTATTTTCAGTCAAAACTACTTTTGATTGACATTCTGTCAAAAGAAGGCTAATTGACATTTCATTAAAAAGTAGTTTTAACTGATTGACATCCTTGACTGCAAGGACTCACTGACTAGCACTTGGTATCGTAAGCGTCCATCACCTCACCAGGAGTAGGTACCTAGTTATTTTTCTGTTTTGATGCGATATTTTTAGAAGCGGAATTTATATGCAAAAAAGAGAGACAAGTTTTTATGAAATCAAGAGATCAATTAACGAGACACTTTTTAACTTACTGTTTCCATTAAAAAAAACGAATATTTCAGTTTCAATCTCAATTTGAGCCGTGGTGGCCTTGGGGTTTGAGCAGTCGCCTGCTACGCTAGCGACGCAAGTTCGAATCCTAGCGGGGCCTGTACCAATGAGTTTAAATTTCACACCACGTGCTTTACGGTGAAGAAAAACACCGTGAGGAAATCTGCACATGTCTGAGGAGTAATTCAAAGACTATACTTATACTGCCTAAGATCGCGCTAGACTCACCATTTGTCACGTTGGCACTTAATTATCATCGATGAAATGTGGATGTTGTTATTACAACACCTCTGCCTACCCCTTCGGAGAATACAGGCGTGAGCATTTGTATGTCACTCTCAATTATGCCCCCTGGCCACGCTATTAAACAATAATTATTACATTACCTTATCATCATCATCATCCTCCTGCCCTTATCCCATGTTATTTAGGGTCGGCGCAATGTGTTCTTCTCTTCCATTTCTCTCTATCAGCCGTCATATCTGTATTAACTCCCTTCTAGTCATATCATTTTTCACACAATCCATCCATCGTTTCTTAGGTCTTCCTTTCCCTTGTAACCATCCACATTCATAAACAAAACTATTTTGGCAACATCACATTACCTTATATGACCACATAATATGAAAGTCCTACAAAATACTTTTAAACAAGCGAGCCGGTCGGTATAGTCGACTCAAAATTAATTTTCTCCGGTGCTACATTGTGAGAAAAGTTGTTACATTTTGTCTTATAATATTAAATCTTAAAAGGTCAGATACCTTGATTTATCTCTGGGGCCTGGTCGTTGAGTCATGAGATTTAATTAATTACTAGCTGTGCCCCGCGGTTTCACCCGCGTAGATTTGGTTTCATCCTTATTGTCACAGTACCCTAATATTTTCAATAAATAAAAGTAGCCTAAGTTACTCCTTGAAACATCAGCTACCTGCCAGTGAAAGTCCCGTTAAAATCGGTCCAGCCGTTTCAGAGATTACCCGGAACAAACAGACAGACAGACAGACAGACAGACGGACGGACAGACAGACAGAGAAAAATTTAAAACTTGGTTTTTCGGTGTCATTAGCGTGTATACTTTCATATGCATTTAGTAAAAACCTGTAATTCTGGAATTACAAACATACACTTCTATTTTATTTATCTCTATACTACATAGACTATAGATTATATACTGGAGTTTATTTTGAGATGCAAGTAAAAATATTCCAATTTCAGTTTCATTCCTTCTCAAAACAAATCACATACTGAGCCTAAACAAATGACATATTATTCTAGCTTGCCACATCGTAGAGTAGTTACTTTGGGCTAACGCTTTAACCCGCGACTTCGTTTACGTAGCGTGATGATATATTATCCTTTACACCCTGAAATATTTATTGAAACAACACCAGTGAGTTACTGTCGTATTGTATTAATATTTAAAGAGTTTGTAGCAGCGTTTCTCCACTCGCTCATAGATGGCGCTACTCACTAACAAATGCGAAGTTTAGATACAAATACACTAGAACCTAAATCGCGCCAGAAGAGTTTTCAAGCGCATTGCAGTATATATACAAGTTTCCAACTAGAACAGTTGGAGCCGCGGTTCCCCAGGCATGACACCCGCCTGGCTGGAAGATCTTCCCTTTGCTGGGGATGAGCATGATCACTCGCTCTCCCCACAGTGGTGACCCCGTTGAACCTGAACATCAACAACCTTCGCATCATTCTCCTCGCAACCATCAGCAGCAGCAGCAGTCACACAGCAAGCCAGCATCGAGTATCTACAGGTCCATTACAGCCGACGCACCGCGCTACTGGTCCTGGCACTCATCTCTCCACCGACCCCGCACGTCCACCTCACGCAGCCCACGCTGGACGCCTGCTCATCGCTCCACGTGGCACGCCTGCGCTGAGTCTGCTGGACTCGGTCGGCATCTCCGCTCAGTCTCGACTCACCGCAGACTTCGAAGCACCCTGGCCCTTGCAAGCTATCTCAAGCACGCACTGCAGGCACACAACGAAAAATGGATCGACCTTCGGTCTTGGAGGGGAGTGATGTAGCAGCGTTTCTCCACTCGCTCATAGATGGCGCTACTCGCTAACAAATGCGAAGTTTAGATACAAATACACTAGAACCTAAATCGCGCCAGAAGAGTTTTCAAGCGCATTGCAGTATACAGGGTGTCGGGGAACCCGGGACAGCTCTAAGAATATGTGATAGGTTTTAATTTTAGGAAGCAATTAAAATTATTATGACAAAAATATTTTCTTCCGTTTTCGAGTAATTGATGTTCAAAGTTGACCATATCAAGACTTTATTTTCGCATAAAAATCAGCTGTAACGTAGGGTTATTAACGTGAAATCTAACTACGTTTTTATTTTTTTTCTCCCACTAATAAATCATGAAATAAACCCATTAAACCATTTTTCGAAACCATCAACCTTCCCCTTAATTTAAAAAGTTGAATGACCGCGTACTGAATGTAGGTATACGCGGCCGCGCGTTCATTCAATTGCTTAAGGCCGCGAGCTCTTCTGCCATAGCTTATAGCTACGTTATCGTTGGAGCTAGATATTTTTCGATTGTAATATAGTGATATATTCATAAAACCCTACAACTTCTAGAAGGCAGCTGTTCCTTTTTCTCCGACACCCTGTATATACAAGTTTCCAACTAGAACAGTTGGAGCCGCGGTTCCCCAGGCATGACACCCGCCTGGCTGGAAGATCTTCCCTTTGCTGGGGATGAGCATGATCACTCGCTCTCCCCACGTTTTTCAGTGCATGAAAACATGGTCAAAACGATGTTTTCTGAAAGTGAAACCTAGCTAGATATTTTTTTTGCCATCGAAACTCTCTACATACAAAATTTCATGAAAATCCGTTCCCGAGATCCAGATTCTATGTATATATACAAGAATTGCTCGTTTAAAGGTATAAGATAGATTCTTGAACTGTACCCAAGTAAAGGTTTGTAAGTGGTCAAACGTCTGCGCTTGACATTGCGTTATAAGTATCGAAGAAGTGTCAGTCGAGTTGTATCCGTATTTAAAAAAAGTCGTGCCTTATCAGAAACATCTTCTTGATTATTACAGTATTTTAAAACCCCTCAAATTATTCCATTCTACTTGAAAATTCTGAAGAGCCAGCAAGTGTTTCTGTGTTGAAGTCAAGTGAAACTGAAGTACGCAAATATTTCCATATTTACGGGCACCTTTTATACTCACGTTTTGAGAGGAAAAATCTTTTGAATTGAATGGTTTGACCCAGTCTTAAGGAAGCCTGAATAAAGGTTACACATAATAATATATGTAAGTCCAAATTACAGATATTATTGCCCAAAGGCCATGGTGGCCTTGAGGTTTGAGACACAAGCGACGCAAGTTCGAATCCCAGCGGTGTACCAATGAGTTTTTCTAAAGTGAATTTCACACCGCGTGAGGAACGGTGAAGGAAAACATCGTGATGAAGCTTGCATATGTCTGAGAAGTAGTTCGAAACACGTATGTATAGTGCCTAAGACGGCGATAGACTCACCATCTGTCACGTTGCCACTTAATCATCTTCGGTGAAAAGTGTGTGTTGTTATTACAACACCTCTGCCTACCTGCGGTATACATAAAATTATCGTGTCACAATATTAGTTACCTCCGAAACGGATTGACCGACTTTTATGAAATGTTGTGCATATCGCGTCTATCTAACATCTATTTGTCATACCCCTAAATGATAAGGGTGATTGGCCCCAAAAAAAAAATGGCAATACGCTGTGCCTCGCGCCCGTATAGATTTAGTTTCATGCTTCATTTCGCGCACCCTAATATGTTTTCTAAATAAAATTAGACTAAAACACTCCTTGAAACATTAGCTATCTGCCAGTGAAAGTCCCGTTAAAATCCATCCAGCCGTTTAGTCGTGATGCCGTGACCAAGGGAAATGGGCATATATTTTTATATATAAGATATATATATATATATAGAAAACCACAGGAGCTCGTGGCACAGTTGCTATTGCGCATATCATTCGATCAGCGAAGTTAAGCAACCATACGCCTAGCCAGTTGTTGGATGGGTGACCGCCCGAGTTCCCTCCGTGCCTCGGAGAGCACGTTAAGCCGTCGGTCCCGGTTGCCAATTTAACATCTTTGGCAATCGTTACAGGTCAGTCAGAGGCCTAAAAATAATCTGACAACTGGTTTAACCCAGATCACAGATTTTCCTCCTAAAATGGGGTTGCGAAGGTCAGATGGCAGTCGCTTCGTATAAAAATCAGGTGATCAGCCACATCGGGTTGAATCAAGTGCCGACCCTAACAATGTATGGGATAAGGCCAGGGAGATGATGTTGATGATATAGAAAACCACATATCAATTCAATTCTATCTATAGTTCGTGTAGACAGTAGATCGGTATTCACGCAACCGTGTCCGCTTTACGTCCTGTTCGATCGTAAACCTGTTAGTCTTCGCAATGTGCTGAAAGGCGCAATAAAATACACGGGCCATTCCAGTCTCTTTATTTATAGTGATCTGCGTATTGATCAATACTTGTTCATTTCGAATATTGGTCGTATTTTTATGGAGACGAGAAAGTAAATAGATGAAACTTGAATCCAAAAAAATGAATCCCCATTTCCCTTGGTCACGGCATGACGCCTGAACGGCTGGATCGATTTTTACTGGCAGATAGCTGAAGTTTCAAGGAGTGTTCTAGGCTATTAAAAAAAAAAACAACATGGAACTAAAACTACACTGGTGAAACCGCGGGGCACAGCTAGGAATAGTATAAAGTGGAAAGATTTCTTTATTTGTTTATTTGCAACAAACTGGTTCTGAAACTACTGGATAGATTTGAAAAATTCTTGCAGCAGTGGATAGATCGTAGACGTTATCAGCAAGTCAAAAAAGGCACTACTTGGATGAATCGGCATGACGTCCTGACGGCTAGTCTAAAAATGAGACAGAAAATTCAGTAATAAGGTCTGAGATAATAATAGATAATAAAGTCTGAGAAAAAAATAGTACGCAAAAAGTTGATCGCCGGGATTCCGCTGGGAGTTCATCGAAAGTTAATAAACTGTATATTGTCAATCTAGGCTTAGGTTTTGTCTCGCGATCTCACTACAAAGGGCTTCGTATAAATCCATATCTATACAGATAAATACAATTTATGTGTCTGTTTGTAATTCCGAATTAACAGCTTTTCACTAAATGCATATGACAGTATACCCGCTACTGACACTCACAAAACTAGTTTTAAAAATTTTGTCTGTCTGTCTGTTTGTCTGTTTGTTCCGGGTGATCTCTTAAACAGCTGGACGGATTTTAACGGGACTTTCACTGGCAGATAGCTGATGTTTCAAAGCTTAGGCTATATCTATACAGATAAATAAAATTGAAGTGTCTGTTTGTAATTCAAAAATTACAGCTTTTAACTAACTGCATATGAAAGTATACACGCTACTAACACTAAAAACCAATTTTTAAAATTTTACTCTGTCTGTCTGTCTGTCTGTCCGTCTGTCTGTCTGTCTGTTTGTTCCGGGTAATCTCTGAAACGGCTGGACGGATTTTAACGGGACTTTCACTGGTAGGTAGCTGATGTTCCAAGGAGTAACTTAGACTACTTTTATTTATCAAAAATATTAGGGTTCCGCGAAATGAAGCATGAAATTAAATGTACGCGGGTGAAACCGCGGGGCCCAGCTAGTGTTTATATATTATCTGAATCTCGGAAGCGGCTCCAACGATTTTCATGAAAGAGAGGAATCCTCTGCATGAAGTGTGCAGAGGATTAGCTAGGTTTCATTTTTAGAAAACAATCAACGTTCGGTCATGTAGGTACTATAATTAATACATGCAAAAACATGTACTGTCTGTCTGTTAGTTTGTTCCAGTTAGTCTTTGTAACAGCTGGATCGATTTCATATGTACCGCAAAAAAAGCGATCTATGAAATTAAGTATACGCAGATAAAATCGCGTGGCACAGCTAGTTAATAAAGCACAGTTTAGGTAAATCTTATTACCCGTTTAGCATACTTGTGACTTTTCTTTGCAAAGTTATATTATCTAGAATCCCCGCGTGTAATCTTAAATCTGGCGGAAATCACTTTAGACTTTATTATAACACACAGTAAAGTACAAACTCCTGTACTTAAAGAGAGCTTCAGTAAAAAAGTAATATATATCTATACAGATAAATATTATTGAAGTGTCTGGTTGTAATTCCAAAATAGCAGCTGTTCACTTAATTTATACGTGTTTGCAGACAGTAATGATATGAAAAACTAATTTAAAAAAAATATCTGTTTGTCTGTTCGATCGGTTGTTTGTTTGAGCCGATTTTAACGGGACTTTCACTGGCAGATAGCTAATGTTACAAGGACTTAGGCTACTTTTATTTAAAATAAATAATTATGTATCCGCGGGCCATCCATGAATCTGTACGCGTGCGAAACCGCGGTCACAGCTTGTTTATAGTAAGAACCTTTAAGAAAACAATTGTTTGTTCAAGACTTATCTCGTATGAAGTCATTATTATCTTGGTGACATTAAATAGTCATTACGTACAATTGACTGGGACTTTCTTGAAGCAATATGGAGATAGGCATCGTAATATTCGTAATATCGTGTGTAAGACGACTTAATATCTATATTTAACTTTAGTATATTATTAACTACATGTAAACACTTGCATCAGGCTAATTACCTTTTGCACAGATTATGCGGTAAATCTGTACATCTATATCTACACAGATAAATAAAATTGAAGTGTCTGTTTGTAATTCCAAAATAACAGCTTTTCACTAAATGTATATGAAAGTATCTAGGGTACGAGTAGGTACTAACAAGAAAAAAAAATTTTTAATATTTTGTCTGTCTGTCTGTCTGTTTATTCCGGGTAATCTCCGAACGGCTGCACCGATTTTAACCGGACTCACCCTGGCAGATAACTGATAATACTACATTTATTAATATATCACTGCCGCCGTCAGAAGTGACTACGTTGACGTAAACGCAGATTTGTATAGGATCATAACAGCGCCTCTTTCGGGTCACGGATATTAATATTTTGATCCCATAAAATCCTGCGTTTTCATCTGAGTGCCTCGTGCGAGTTTCCTTAAAATCGCCGTCACAAGTCATCGCCGTCACAAGTCATCGCGTCGACGTAAACGCAGATTTGTATGGGCTCACAATAGTGTCATCTTTAAGCCGACAGAGGCGCTGTTGCGATCCTATACAAATCTGCGTTTACATCGACGCGCACTTGTGACGGCGATTTAAAGAGAACTCGCACCAGGCACTGTCTTATCACTCGACATTCACTGCAATATGTGATTAATAAAATGTGGTGTGAGATAAGGAACGCATATTATTTCTGTACTAGAAAATATAGCCGTATACCTGGGGGGCTACCATCATCGGTTTAAGCAGAGCGTATTAAAAACTTCTGAGCTTTGACGGTACATTATTGTACCGTAAAATTTACCGTCAAAGCAAAGAAGTTCTTAATATGCGCTGCTTAAAAGATTATGGTAAATTCCTCGATATTCATAAGTGCCTTACCAGGGCTTAAACTGAATAAATCATTTTCATTGTAAAGGGCCCCCGTTGTTAAAGCTATCTTTAATCCAAATTTCCACAAAATCGGTTCAGCCGCAAAAAAGGGGAATCGAGATATCTTGTTTAAAAAAATGATAGACGTTGATTCAAAAAGTAGCTCCATCCCTTTTTAAATCCGTATTGAATTGAATTGAATAAGAAATAGATGGATTTACTTTTGAACCAAGGACTATCTAAGTCAAACTTTTGTTTATTAAATTATTTTTTTTATCAATATATCTCTGGTGCCCTTTTTGCGGCTGAACCGATTTGTTGAAATTTGGATCAAAATGAAATCGATGACAGGCCCAAGGACGTACAGAATCTAATTAAAAAATGATTAAGCAGACAAAGTCGCGGATAAAAACTATAATAGTAAAATATAAGTTAAAAATTTCAATTAGTATGCTATATATCAACTGTGGAAGTGAAAGTCAGACGGACAAACCAATTGATTCATATGCATTATACGTATACGATAACACGCCAGGTTTTTTTTCTTCTTTGACTTTCGCTTTTAAAGTTCCACTGTGAAGGTTATTTAATTACAACAATAGGTTTTGACTGTGTCTTCGTTCGCTTAAAAATCTGATTATTCCTCAAAATTAGTTCAAATAATATCGTAATGTTTACTTACTGTATTTTATAGCTGTGCCCCGCGGTTTCACCCGCGTAGATTTAGTTTCATCCTTATTGTCGCGGAACCCTAATACTTTTAGTAAATAAGAGTAGTCTAAGTTATTCCTGGTAACATCAGCTACCTGCCAGTAAAAGTCCAGTTAAAATTGGCCCTGTCGTTTCAGAGATTACCTGGAACAAACAAACAGACAGAGAACATTTTTGAAGCCTGGTTTTTTAGTGTCAATAGCGTGTATACTTTCATATGCATTTAGTTAAAAGCTGTTATTTTGGAATTACAAACAGACACTTAAATTTTATTTATCTGTGTGTATAGAGTATAGATAATTTTTGTCCGTGTTTGTTCTAGTATTCGTTCAAACCTTGTAATAATAGAGTTCTTACGTTTTGTATCCAATGTTGATAAAGTGTATTTAACAAGGAGAACAGACAATGTGAAAAAGTTTCAATTTGCCCTCAAATTGAAAAATAACTTAGGTACATAAAAGATGTAAAAAAACTTCAAAACTCATTTTCCTGCCTAGAAAGCGTCGTTCCAACTTCTTTATGAAAACATCAGGTATTCTACAACAGAAGTTACACAATCCGATGAAAATTTAAACTGAAACGTAATAACATCTTCCCAAAGAATCAGTTCTGTTCCCAGCGGGGCCAGTACCAATGAATTTTTCTCATAACTTATGTGCCCTATGTAAACTTATGTTCACACCGCGTGATGTACGGTGTAGGAAAACATCGAGGAAACCTGCACATGTCTGAGATATAATTCAAAGACGCGTGTATAGTGCCTGTGACGGCGATGGACTCACCATCTGTCACGTTGGCACTTAATCATATTCGGTGACATGTGGGTGTTGTTGTTACAACACCTCTGCCTACCCCTTCGGGGACCTTTCCGGGATGGCGTGAGCATATTTTTTATCATCTCCCATGCATTGTTGGGGTCGGTACTTGATTCATCCCGATGTGGCTGATCACCTGATTTTTAAACGAAGCGACTGTCATCTGACCTTCGTAATCCCTTTTACAAGGAAAATCGGTAATCTAGGTTAAACCAGTTGTCAGACTTTCTTAGGCCTCCGACTGGCATGGAACGATTGCAAAAGATATTAAAAGGCGTGCTCTCCGAGGCACGGAGGGAACTCGGATGGTCACCCATCCAACTACTGGCTTGGGTTAGGAATAGCTTAACTTCGCAGATGTTATGCATATGCGAATGTTATGCATAATAGCAACTGTACCACGAGCTCCTTGTGAATTTTTCGCAATAACTTCCAATAAATTACTCGGTAGAAATTCTCAGTATTTTGCCGCAGGGTAGAAAAATACGGGTTTTCACAATGTAATTTTAGACTAACCGTATGAACATTTCATATAACATTAAATTTAATAGTACCCTTTCGTACAAAATTCCCGGTAGTCCCATTTACGATATTTTGACTGGCTTCGAGGCTTGTCGAGTATTATTTATGGGGCTTTGGTAGCTAACAAGCTAAGTAAGTCGTTCCCCTAATGATGCTCACTGAGTTTGTATTTCCCTTGAAAGTATATTGAACAGAGACTACACAGACAGACAGGGACTGCTCCGAATCGCTTTATTTTTGATGTGGGCATCTTCAGTTTATTTATATTTATACAGATAAATGAAAATAAGGTGTCTGTTTTTAATTCCAAATTACCAGATTTTCACTTAATGCATAATTTGTTTGTCATTCAGTCTGTCTTTTTGTACGGCTAGATTTGAGATAATAATATCTGAGGATATGTTCACACTTTTATGCTATCCTATATTCTACTCAAACCTGTAACCAATACTTTCTAAGTCCAATGAAAAAATAAAATTATGTGAAAGAAATTAGGAATGTACTTTTGAATGTGGTGTTGAATACCAATTTAATGCTAAAAAAACATACAGTCGAATTGAGAACTTTCTTTTTTTGAAGTCGGTAAAAAACAGTAGCAGAAAAACTTGTATAAAATCTTTTGACGCACTTCAAAGCGACCTTGTTACGTAGAAAATACGGGTCCTCATTACGCCTGAACGCACGCGGTCGAGACACACCCCTGCTTAAGGCCAACGCTCACTTATCAGCTCGGCACTGAATCAGCATCGACTCAATTCGAGTCGTTCGGGATTTTTTCTGGAGCCCGTGGTTCAAATTACGAAGATATAGTTTCATGGGTGTCATCATCACCCTATTTTGTATAAAAAAGTTAAGTTAAGCCTACGTCACTCCTTGTAACATCAGCTATGTAGCAGTGAAAGTGCCGCTATAATCGGTCCAGCCGTTTCAGAGATTAGCCGGAACAAACAGACTGACAGACAGAGAAAAAATTTAAACATTGTTTTTTATTAATGTAAGTAAATGCATTTAGTGAACAACTGTTTATTTAGAATTATAAACAGACACTACAATTTATTTATCTATATACAATCTTAGTATTGCAATGCAAACTAATCAGCATCGGCATCGCTTTGCCTCAGAACGAGCTCACGAACTAGGCGCCGCATGGCGATACGTTTCCAAGTTGATGTGTGTGCGATAACCTTTAATCCCATAGTAAAGTTTGAAGGCGTATCAATAAAGCGATTATAATAGATAGCCTATCTAACACTAAAATTATTTTTCTTTTCGAACCATTAGGCCTGGACAAGGTAACATTATCTCACGCTTCGCTGTAGAAACGATACAAAATGTACGGGAATGACCTGTGAATCGTGACAGATTCATGTCATTTCCTTAAATTTTGTTTCGTTTCTATGTATTAGCGCATGCGTGGAAGCGTGAGGATAATGTTACTTAGTCTACAGATCCTGAGGCCTTACCATAAGCTCTTACTACCATCATAGTTCCACTGTGTGACAGTGACCAACTTATACACGTCATATACATCTGTCTCATTATAAGAGTTAAACCATCATGGCGATAAAAGGTTATGGTAGGGCCTGAGTAGTTCCTAATATTAGCGCGTTCAAACAAAAACTTCAAAATTTCAAAATTCAAAAATATTATAACTAATCTGATTATACTTTTAGCCCATGGACACAGTTCCAGTGCACAAAATTCGATAAAAGAATATATTAAAACTAAAAGTAGGTACTACGTATAATTGTGTAGCTTGAGATGACCAGCCTACAAGCAGCACATGTTCAGTTTTATAAATTAAGCAGTATTCTAGCTATTTTCCTAAGACAGTCGAGTTCCTATCGAAGGTTATCCCTTGGGATACAGCAACAGGATATCTTGGATAATAAGCTACTTTGCAAGTATACCAGAAGTTTAACTTATAGCTTTAATTAACGGAGATTATAAAGTTTTTGAGTACCTAGTATAAAGTTCTTTACAAACTTTCTAATGTTAGTTAATGTATTAGAGTCTTACATATCTTCGCACATTAAGTGAGTAACTTCACGTTAGGTTACTAAAAGGGCTTTTAATAGTGACTATTGTATACGAAGGCATAATCACCTTGTGTCTATGATGAAAGAAAGGTATGGTTCGGTAAGGGAGACAGAGTTCAGAAGGCCTGGTGGAAGTTTTTCACTGCCGCTGTCACAAGTCACCGCATTGACTTGAACGCAGAATTTTTAATTGTATTCCCCTAATTACTTCGCAAACATATACAGTATTCATCACGATGTTTTCCTTCACCGGAAAGCACATAGGGTGCACGTAAGTTTTAGAGGAATTCATTGGTGTTTGACCGCTGGGATTCGAAATTGCGAGCAGGCGACTGCTCAATCCCCTCGGCAACCACGACTGTTTTTGATTCTATACTTTAGGTTGCGATTGTTATATGAACGGTAGCACAGATTGAAATTCTACAAAGTATTGAACCGGTAGCGCAGCGCCGCCCGATCGTTAAATTATCAGACTACGTATTTATGCCATCCAGCCGGTCTAATTTTAATGGAAATTTGTAAAGAAATAGCAGTGTATGGAGATTTGCATTTCAGCTGACTCAAGCCTAAAATATTGAAGGTAAAATCGCGGGGTACTATGTAAGTATGTAAGATTCACACAAAATGCAGTTGCAGAATGTAACTAGCTGTGTCCCGCGGTATCACCCGCGTAGATTTAGTTTCATGCTTCATGTCGCGGAACTGTAATATTTTAATAAATAAAAGTAGCCTAAGTTACTCCTTGAAACATCAGCTATCTGCCAGTGAAAATCCCGTTAAAATCGGACCAGCCGTTTCAGAGATTACCCAGAACAAACAGACAGACAGACGGACAGACAGACAGAAAAATTATGATACTTGGTTTGTCAGTGTCAGTAGCGTGTACACTTTCATATGCATTTATTGAAAAGCTGCTATTTTGGAATTACAAACAGACACATCAATTTTATTTATCTGTATAGAGTATAGATGTATAGCATAGATTTAGAACTAAAAATAAAAGCAAGTCATCCCAAATGGGTTGTAGGCGTGTCAGACGAATTGGCTTAGCGTATAACTTTATTAAGTTTAAATCAGCTCTTGAATTGTCCCACTTTAAATCTGTAGCACGTCGCACCAACTTGTGCTATCTAGATAACATCTTAGCAATAATATTATTGTTAATGTCTAATGGGAATAGTGGTCTTAACGCACACATTAGCATTAAATACACAACTTTAAGATATACAATCCCGAACATGGATTAAGTTCGCATAAAGTTATACTAATTCTAGCTGAACCCGACATTCTTGAAACACGTGCCTACAACCAAAGTACATATAATTCACATCTGCTCTGATAAATAAAATTGAAGTGTCTGTTTGTAAATACAAAATTACAGTTTTTACTAAATGCATAATGAAGTATACACGGTACTGATAACAAAAAACCAATTTTAAAACTTTTTCTCTGTCTGTCTGTCTGTTTGTTCCGGATAATCTCCGAAACGGCTGGACCTATTTTAACGGGACTTTCTGCCAGTGAAAGTCCCGTTAAAATAGGTCCGAATTTTACAAGGAGTAACTTGGCTACATATATTTAAAAAAAACATTAGGGTTCCGCGACACACCCAAGAAATTAACTCTACGCGGCTGAAACCGCGGGGCACAGCTAGTCATAGATAAAGAAAAAAAATGCAGTAGACAAAGTAACATTATCCTTTCCCTTCGCTAGTAGAAGCGATACAAAATGTACGGGAATGGCATATGTCAAGTTTTTTACAAGTTCAAGTTTTCAGCTGATTTATTACATTTCCATAATTTTTTTATCGTTTGGAAAATTATTGGAACATTTAAAAAAAAAACATTATTTTATATTTTCCATCCTGTATCCATTACGAAAAATAAACTTTTAGTAATATCACTATGACCAGCGTATTAGACTATGCGATGATGAATCTGTCAGAACAAAGTAATCTATACACAAATATTTTAAGAGAAAAGATTTGTATTTTTTAATGTAACGAATAAACTCATAAACAACTCGACCTATTTAAAAAAATCTATATTACTTTATGCTTACGGACTATAAGTATTTCTTTACATACTTTATTGCTACGAGACCTTAGTCACTGTCCGCTATAACCCAAGTCACGTGACTACCTTGTGATATCACAAGCATCTTATACCTTTAAACGAGCAATTCTTGTATATATATATACAAGATGGATCTCGGGAACGGCTACAACGATTTTCATGAAATTTTGTATGTAGGGGGTTTCGGGGTCAAAAAATGTATCTAGCTAGGTTTCACTTTCAGAAAACATCGTTTTGACCATGTTTTCATACACTGAAAAACTCATAAAACATCAATACAATATGACAGTAAATTTCGCCAACAACTGTCATGTTAGCTCAGAGGTGAGGCTGTCAGCTTACGAGGTGATAACGAACTAGAGTACCCCGGTTCAGGTCCTGAAATTCACCGGTTCGATTTTTTATCTTTTGGTTCCTTTTTTTTCTACTAGCTTTTTTGAGAAAACGTCAAGTTTTTTTCTTTTGTGGGAAAAAGTTTAGTTTTATTTTGAGAAAAAGAAAACGTACTGTTAGTTAAGTAAATAACATAGCGAAGTATACGAAGCAGTTATAATTACCCATGACAAGACAGAAGTCAAAGTTAAACTTATGTATGTGACATTATAAGCATCAAGTTACAACATTGAGATGAAAGTTTGTAAGTCTGTACGTGTATTTTCTCTTCGTAACTTAGATTAAGTTACAACTTAAGAAACTGAGCAGCTGACATGTTAAGTTGATTTCTTGTTACTTAAGTTATCTGAGGAAAAATTAAAATGGTATAATATTGTGTCAGACTGTTTGTATATTTAATTAATTTTTATTTAATACTAGCTGTGCCCCGCGGTTTCACCCGCGTAGTTTTAGTTTCATCCATATTGTCGCGAAACCCTAATATTTTTAATAAAAAAAGTAGCCTAAGTTACTCCTTGAAACATCAACTACCTGCCAGTGAAAGTCCCGTTCAAAACGGTCCAGCCGTTTCAGAGATTACCCGGAAAGACAGACAGACAGACGGAGACAAGTTTAAAAGTTGGTTTTTTTGTGACAGTAACGTGTATACTTTCATATGCATTTAGTGAAAAGCTATTATGTATAGATGTATAGATTAAATAGCTGGACCGATTGCCAGTTTCAAAGTCAACAAAGATATAAATAGAACTACTAGACTTTTCTTTATGTTAATTTTTATCGACATTTGTACATTTGAACTGTGTCCATGGGCTTACATTGCTCAAATGATTTGTTTCGTTTTTTTTTTTTTAAATTGTATAATATTTTTGAAAAGAGTAATTACTGAGTTTCTTGCTAGGTTCTTCTCAGTAAAAGAAACCTTCCGAACCTGGCGGTAGCATGTATAATCCTGTAAATTGTGTCATTCTGACGATTTGAAAGTGCTTTGTATAAAGTCTAATCGAATAAAGATATTTTTGACTTTGCTTTGACTTTGAACACAAGATAAATTCTTTCTGAATTGAGGCGCTTGTGCGAAAAGTAACGACATAGCTATATAAACATGTTTTCTATATCTATATTCAGAATACAGATAAATAAAATTTAACTGTATGTCTGTAGTTGAAAATAACCTGCTTTTCCCAAATTGGATGTGAAAGTATTTACGGTACTTACATGAAAAGGGAACTGTCTGTCTGTCAACCGCTCATTCAATTAAGTCTACGCAGGTGAAACCGCAGAGCACAGCGAGTAAATATATAAGATCGCAGTCCATAAAACCCTATCGGTAATATGTTAAAGTATTCTTAAACTTCAATAAAAATGTATATGAGGAAGAAAAGGTTTCGGATATTTTTGTAACAGGAAGCCCTGTCCTAATTTAACTTTTGCGTCGTTACGTAACATCCGGTGTCCCCAAAGGCTGTGAGGGTAAAAATCCTAATCATTTTTATGGCTAACTGAACCTTCGTCGTTAATCTAAGGGAAGGTTGAAGCTGGAATTAAAAAAGTATCGATACCAATAGGTTTTGGGTAAAAACAATATAACTTTTTATATAAATAACGATACTTTTGTTTTGGTGTTCCTAATTTATGCTTTGTTTATCTCTACAAATGTGGTAAATAGGCGTATATAACCTGTGCCCCAAGTAAAGCCCAAGTAAAGGTATTAAATATGTTTTTACGTTGACGATATCACCTGCGTGGGTTGGGGTTGCGAAGGTCAGATGGCAGTCGCTTCGTATGAAAATCTGGTGACCAGCCACATCGGGTTGAATCAAGTGCCGACCCCAACAATGTATAGGATAAGGCCAGGGAGATGATGATATCGCCTGCGTTTTTTCCTCATTTTGTTCGATATCATCCGAGTCATCCGATACTTTTGCCCTTACCATCGTAATGTGAAAATGCCCAATCTGGGAAGTCACGCCAACACAAAAATTTTAATAGGTTCTTTTTCTTCTTTTAACATTAATGTTATAAAAATGTTCTTGAATGTGAATGGTTACAAAGAAAAAAGAAGACCTCAGAAACTGGATGGATTGTATGAAAGATGATAAGACAAGAACGGGAGTGAATACCGATATGACGTCTGATAGAGAAATGGAAGAGATTTGCGCCGATCTCAAATAATAGTATGGGATAAGGGCCAGAGGCGTGCATTCCGTATAAGTAGATAGGCAGTTTTTACCATTTGTGATTTTTTTTTTTTTTTTTTTTTTTTTTTTTTTTTTATTTAGGTTCACCAACAATTTGTTACATTTATACATACAGTTGTTGCATCTGAAACTTATAAACTAAATGTACAAATTACTTATAGGTAAACACAGCTTGCATAATATTAATCGTGTACAACTTAAAAGAAGACTAGTAAATGTTTGAGTGGATCTCTGTGTGTGTGTGTGAGTGTGTGTGAGTGAGTGTGTGTGTGAGTGTGTGTATTTGTGTGTGTTTGCTATTTTGTGATGACTGAATACACTCGTGTCGTGTGTGCGTCTACACAAAAAAGTATGTACCTACGCCATGCCTTATTGTTAACTAGCTGTGCCCCGCGGTTTCACCCGCGTACATTTAGTTTCATCCTTATTGTCGCGGAACCCTAATATTTTTAATAAATAAAAGTAGCCTAAGTTACTCCTTGATATATCAACTACCTGCCAGTAAAAGTTAAAATCGATCGAGCCGTTTCAGAGATTACCCGGAACAAACAGACAGACAGACAGAGAAAAATTTTAAAACTTGGTTTTTTAGTGTCAGTAGCGTGTATACTTTCATATGCATTTAGTGAAAAGCTGTTATTTTAGAGTTACAAACAGACACTTCAATTTTATTTATCTGTATAGATACGTCGTCATTTTCAGAGAGCCTAGCTCTTGTCGGTGAAGCAATCGCCAACCCTCTCTATTGTCCGCTAACACTTTGACTTCCTTGTACGACATGACACTGACTTGTTACTTCAGCTGTTGTATGTAACTAATCCTTGGTCTCCCTCTTCTTCGCTTTCCTTCTATCTTCCCTTATATGATGATTATGCTTACCCCTCTGAAAATCCAATGCACGCTACTGAAAGGGCAGGAAGATGATGATGATGATAATAACACCAATGTTATAAGTCAAACACTTAAAATATACAAATTCATTAGAGAAAGTGAGGCAGTAAACAAAGAGTTAATATTCCGGATCTCGGTCATAGTAGTCAAGGTCAGAGTTAAGTCAATATCAGCATCAGCTCTCCAACGCTTATATTCTTCCAACTTTGAAATTTGTATTTACTATGCCTTGTGCACACAGACTCAGCGATTTCAAGAGAAGAAACGCGTGTGCTTTAATATTGTAATCATGTTCGTAAATATTGATGGTCATGATTAGTTAGAAATGGATTTGTAAATACAATTTATTTTTATTAGGAAAACAAAATCTTGGTCGAAATCAGTGGTAAGAAATTAGTAGCAAACAATGAACTCTGCATACCCCCATGGGATACGGACGTGAGCATATGTATGTATGTAGTTAGTACCTAAGTAAAAATGGTCCTATCTATTTATGACGCTGTGTATTTAGCCATCTGTACCATGATTTAAACTGATGTTATACCTTTAAAATAGCTTACTTAAGTATGTAATTTTTTTCTTAATCTGTGAATACAGTATTTATACGAATTTCCAATACAAACTATACATTGCTAAGTTTCTTTCATTAAATTAATTATTGTTATTCTTTTGAAAAATAATTAAATTAATACCTATTGATGATGGATATATATATTACTATGCACATACATTAATATGCACAATGGAACTAAACACTCAAATAAAACTATTGTGAAATCGAAAGACAGCAATAGAAAACAGAAAACACACAACTCGTCTCAAAAACAAACCGGTTCAGTTTTGACGTTGTTCCGTTAATTGAGTTAGCGGTTTCTATATATAAACAGTAGAGTGGTTATGCAAGCAGATTAGCCAAGGAAAGCATTAAAAGGCTGGCTGTTCACAACTCCGTTTAGCGAAGCATGACTAACAAAGGCTTTTGTTTAAATTTACCTAAGCAATAAGGATTAAGTTCGGGCAAGTATTTCAGGGAATTCATCTTGACGCCTGTCCACACAATGGTCTTGGGAGACTTTTGCTCTAAGCAGAGGTGGGGAATGTCGGCGACAGGTTCAAATCAAAACTTTATGGTAATTCAATAATAATGTTTTTGATTTTAAGTATATTTTATAAACAATTGAATGCCATTCCGGGTTTAAGTTTACGTTCGCGAATGAATGTATTCATTAAATAATATAAGTTGAAGCCGCACTTTCCGCACAAAATTATTTTATCTAGCTTTTTTTCTGTACTAGGTTATGGATCTTGATACGGTTGCTATTAGAAGATGATATCCGATGGATTTAAAGCTAAAATAATCCACACCAAATTTAAATACAGTATAAAAAGTCAACGTCTTAAAAATCATACCTCGAAGAGAAGTGAGGGCACGAATTGCAACCTATACATAGGAACCGTCTCATAGGTACTAAGTTATTACTGATCGTGATTAATATTAAGTTCATTAACCTATAAACAATGTAAGTTAGGTACTAAAACGTTTCATAGTTCCCAGGATCTATGGTGTCCTATGGTAAAAATCCAAAAGAAAAAAAAAAAGGCGGATCCTGCGATGTCATTGGGGGCATGACAAACCTTCAAATATTTTGTATGATGGCAAACAAAACTTTTTAAACCGACTTCAAAGGAGGAAGGAAGGAGGAAGTTACTCAGTTCGATAGTATATCAATTTTGTTAATGATTTGCATAATATATTATCGCTATTCGATTAAAGAATATGGACGTGAGCATAATTATATATATACATCCATATATGTACATTTTTATAGACAAAAATAATGAGTCTTCCATACATCAGTCTTTACAAATACGCCTGCCAAGCTCAACATAGTTCTAAACAGCAAAATGCCATAATAACACAAAAATTTACTTGCCTGTTTTCTCTGCCATTATTCACGAGATGACAAATCTTTCTACTCTGCGGCAAACGTGCGTGAGTCAGGGCTTTAGAATTAAAAACAAAAACTTCTCTCTTGCTAAAATGACTAATTTCGTTGTTGCGAGAACTACTAAAATACCTCGAGATTTCTATAAAAACCGATTTTTAGGACTTGCGACATTACAGAAAATATAAAATACTTCACTAATGCATTTTCACATTGTGGGGTGAGCGAGTGATCATGCTCATCCCCAGCAAAGGGAAGATCTTCCATTCAGGCGGGTTTCATGTCTGGGGAACCGCGGCTCCAACTGTTCTAGTTGGAAACTTGTATATATACTGCAATGCGCTTGAAAACTCATATTGCGCGATTTAGGTTGTCGTGTATTTGTACTCAAACTTTGCAATTGTTAGCGAGTAGCGCCATCTATGTAGCGGGTGGAGAAACGCTGCTATAACATATTCCCGCAAGTTATTAGATAGATATCCAGGATTCATCACAATGTCTTCTATTTAGACGCTTTTTTAATGTTTGTATATTTACTTATATATTCATATACAAAACAGCTGTTATCATTTTACTTATCGGATGAATATATAATGTAATTCTGTACTTCATAGCCTTTGAACCAGTCAACAGCTAACCACCAACCGGTAGTGATGCAAAGGAAACAGGTAATATATATTTGGTCGATGTATCACATGTGGGTAGAAAGCAGTCCGGCCGTCCACAAATTCATTTGCAGTCGCACCTATACTCACCGGCCATTTCACTCTGGCGCAAGTTGGGAGGGTCGAGCGGTTTTAATCATCACAAAAGTTTTTTTTACTAAAAATCTTTCAAATACACATAAAAAATGCAGGTTAAAATGTTTTAACATGGAACGGAAACGTAAAACAAATCATATCTTCATATATTAGTAGGTACCTACGCCACTTTCATCATGGGGTAGGCAGAGAAAATAAATCTTACGGTTTTGAACTAGATAAACACGAAGTTGGATTGGAACCCACAACTTATTGTATCTGCAGTTGAGCTACTTGTGTCCGCGTCTTGCGTGTCAAATTTTTCCTTCCATTATTTTGCCAACTATTTTGCTTACTACTATACTATTTATTTAAGAAGTTCATTCTTAAATATGTCGTTTTGTTTTATGTCAAGTGAAACGTCAAAGCTTAGAAGTTCTTAATACGCGCTGTTTGTAACAATCATAGTTGGCCACGAGGAACCGCTATTTATGTATGACGTACAAAACGTATGGATACAAATATTAATACATTTTTATTGTATTAAAGAGTAATACTACTTTGGTACATAATTATAATAATTGTATGTTTTATTCACAGACCACGCCGCCTCAGCGTGTGACAAGCACCTCGTGACGTCACTAGTGAAAGCAGACATTAGTGTGAGCAGAATCCTTTATTTATTATTAATTTATTCAACGAAAGAGTTTCGGCATTACTTTTCAGAACATTCCAGTGACCATAAAGATTTCGTATGATTTCATAATTTACGTTTTTAAGAAATTCTTTAATCATGTCATAAAATATGATGCATCTTACGTATGCGTCCGTGTGGAACAGGATTAAAAAAGAAAATGAATTAAAATTTAGGTACAAATAATTTTAACCTATTTTTTAACGTGGAGAATTTATGGGGCAGCGGAAGGGTTAAAGGTTGGCAGAAGAGATTAGTGCAAATGAGATAAAATTTTATATTATGTTTCAAAGGAAACATAATTCAAGTACGCAAAGGCGTACTTGAATTTTTAGATATGTATAAGCTTAGATAAATACGCTTTACTAAACCTTTGCAAATCCACCTGAAACTCCTTGAGCAATCTTGGTTCAATCAGACCTAAGTATAATTTTATTATCTCCTACCTATTTTAAAATTATTCAAGTAATTATGAATAATTTTAAAATAGGATTTCAAAAAATGAATCCCCATTTCCCTTGGTCAAGGCATCACGGGTGAACGGCGGGACCGATATCGATAATATTTTTTTGTTGTGTTCGTTATTGTCAGGAGATGGTTCTTATGAAAGAAAAAACTAAGAAAGTTGCTTGGAATATTTAAGAATACTTAACCATCGTATAAAATTTATTTCTTCTTTAATCTAACCTTACCTAAAAACTTTTTGATGTAACCTTATGACGTTTGACATGGAATTGACAGAATACGAGCTGCATTCTCATAATTAAGACAGGGCAACGTCTGTCGGGTCAGCTAGTAAAATAATAATTCTGTGTGTATATTTAGATGAACTATTTTCACTTGACTGAATTATTTTCAGTCTCCTACACGGTCTGCCTCTCTCAATCATACCTCACCTTATTTGGGTATTAGCGTGTCATATCAAGATGAAATTCGCGTCGTAATCAACACGTAGATCTTAGTAAAGTTACATGAAGCATATACCATCCAAGAAGAAACCTACCAAATTAAAATGTTTAATTTGTTATGTAGATCCTATCTACATGTTCTCCACGTGGTCTCCACGTTTTCTAATTATGTGGTCCGACTGCAAGATATTTTGACGGCAGACTCGTCGACGAGTAGTCGGTTTGAAACATACAAAAGTGAACTTAATCTTGTAGGTATTAAGTATTAATTTCATATGATTGAGACCGACTACTCAACGTCGACTTGGCGTCGAAATATCTAACATCAGTAACGCGCATAAGCGGAGATTGCGAGATGTGACGCTGTTATTTGATTTATAAATTTGCAAAAAAATACATGTCTCGCTAGAGTATACTTATTACTCGCGCATATTTGTGTGAGATACAATTTTAAATCTTCACATCACCACTAAGAGGCGCTGTACAGTCACTCATGCAAATATTCGGCACAGTCACTAGCGAGTATGATAAGGAAAACGGTGGCAAATTCGTGACAGGGGTACTGTGTACGAGACGGTGATGCACTCATCATCTGTCACGTAGCAGCTCATCAAGGACATGTTCCAGTGATCTGACTGACTGCTATACTAGGTGTTGCGGATTCGATTTCCGCGTCTGGCAAATATTTAATGTGATGAGCATTCGCATTTGCCTTGTGTCTGTATATTTGGTACTAGCTGCTGTGCCCCGTGGTTTCACCCGCATAGATTTAGTTTCATCCTTATTGTCGCGGAACCCTAATATTTTTAATAAATAAAAGTAGCTTAAGGTACTCCTTGAAACATCAGCTACCTGCCAGTGAAAGTCCCGTTAAAATCCGTCCAGCCGTTTCAGAGATTACCCGGAACAAACAGTCAGACAGACAAAGAAAAAAATTAAAACTTGGTTTTTTATGCATTTAGTGAAAAGCTGTAAATTTTGAATTACAAACAGACACTTCAATTGTATTTATTTGTATGTATATATGTATAGATATAGAAGTATAGATTTATTATAAGCACGAGATTACAAGAAAAAAAAAAGTATTATAATATCCGTTGTCTGGTACCCATTGCACCTTTGCCTTTAGGACTTGCTGACTCTGTGTTGATATGCAAACATTATTATTATAATTTTCGGTGAAAAGTGGGTGTTCTTACACCTCTTCCTTCCTACCGCTTAGGATACCCTGCTGTGAAAGCATGAAATTAAGTACTTGCGCATTCCTGACCTTGTAAAAATCGCTTCAAACGAAACGTATCTTAAAAAACACGCGTAGAAAAAGCACGCATTTTTGTTATTTAAATAGGAAACCTTTGTAAGATGCTTAAGTAAACATAGAAAAACCGGGGCACGAATACATTTTCGGCTTAACTTATGCATATATATGCATACTTCATGTCAAAAACAACAATTTGAATGTAGCTCTTTTGAAAAGCAGGTCGGAAATGTTTTTCTATTCTATGGTAATTTTAATATCTATACAGATAAATAAAATGAAAGTGTCTGTTTGTCATTCCAAAATAACAGCTTTTCACTAAATGCTGATGAGAGTATACACGCTACTTACAATAAAAACCCAAGTTTTAAATTTTGTCTGTCTGTCTGTCTGTTTGTTCCGGGTAATCTCTGAAACGGCTGGACCGATTTTGACGGGCCTTTCACTGGCAGGTAGCTGATGTTTCAAGGATAACTTAGGTTACTTTAATTTATTAAAAATATTAAGGTGCCGCGAAAATAAGGATGAAACTAAATCTGGGGCCTTACCATGAGCTCTTATTGCCATGATACGAGTAGTTTCACTAATTTATGAGACAGATGTATGTGAGGTGCATAAATCTGTCACTGTCGCACAACTGAATTAACATTGCAATAAGAGCTCATGGTTGGGCCCCTGCGCGGGTGAAACCGCGGGGTACAGCTAGTAGATAATAAATATTCGTCTTAGTTCAAACTAAGTAATGTATCGTTAAAAGAAAGTTAGGATAAGTTGGGTCAGTGCGTGCCAATCATTTTTCGCTTTTAGCTTCTTTTTTCGTGGACCTTTCGAAATATGTTCGGTGAAAGTGCTTAACCGACGATGCTTCCAAAAAACAGGTGTTATTATAGGTTTTTGGGCAATTACTTTCAAAATGTCTACCGTTTCGTTATAAATACAATTAGAGGCACGCATCTCTACCACATACCCCTGTACCTTACCACAATCTCTTATTGCCATCATAGTGTGACAATGACAGACTTATACATGTCATATACATCTGAGAAGGTGAAGGAAAACATCGTGAGGAAACCTGCAAATGTCTGAGACGTAATTCAAAGACGTATGTATAGTGTCTGAGACAGCGATAGACTCACCATCTGTCACGTTGGCACTTAATCACCTTCGGTGAAAAGTGGGTGTTGTTATTACAACACCTCTGCCTACCCCTTCGGGGAATACAGGCGTGAGCATATGTATGTATCTATATACATCTGTCTCATAATGAGAGTTAAGCTATCATGGCAATAAGAGCTCTTAGTAAGGCCCCAGGACTCGTTTCCGCCTGCAGCTTTGTCTGCGTGGCAGTAAGATTTTACATACAAATTTTAAGGTATTTTTAAGTGTGGAATGTCGAAAACCTTTTGTTTGCGTACCTCTACTCTCCAAGAACACACCTCAAAATGTGATGTCCCTAGAACCAGCCGCGTTATTCTGAAGGGTTTCTCAGTGTGACACTCGACGTCGAGTGTCGGCTGTTCTCTTAGTACCCCTATCACGAGTTCACCAACGTTTTCCTAATCTACCCTCACTAGCAACTCCGACGAATATTTGCATGAGAAATTGTACAGCGCCTCCAAGCGGTGACGTGAAGAACTAAAATATCTTATACAAATATTGTCGGAGACGCTAGCGAGTGTAGGTTAAGAAAACGATGGCAACTAAGAGAAGAACCGACACTCGACGTCGAGTGTCACGCTGAGGAACCTTACAGAATATCGTGGCTGGTTCTAGAGATATGAAATTTGTACTGGTTTCCATGACCTATTTACATGAAGTTATGACCGGTCACGATGAACCAAAACATTCATAATGAGTAAAATGTTTTGTAAAATTCTTGCAAGTCATCAGACTTTTCATACAAATTTAAATGTAAATTTGACTTATCATGTCAGATAAGTACTGGTAGGTAGGTCATCAGATCTCTAATATTTGAAAGAATGATCAATATATTCATCTATTATTTATTATAATATATTTATAATATATTATATAGTTTCTCTTTATCACTCAATGTCGCCGCTATTTATGTCAAACTCAAACTCAAATATATCTTTATTCGATTAGACTTTATACAAAGTACTTTCAAATCGTCAGAATGACACAATTACACAGGATTATACATGCTACCGCCAGGTTCGGAAGGTTGCTTTTACTGAGAAGAACTACTAGAACTAGTTTTACTGTCTAGATCGCGGTCTTAAAAAAATTAAAAATAAATAGAATAAACGTGATCACGCCATCCCAGAAGGGACCCAAATACGTTTTTTTCCAATTTTTTTTGGTTATATTTTTTTTAATTTTCTTTGTATCCAAATAAGGAACGTACTAATGTGCCTGTATCTCAGAGTAAAAAAAACCTTTTTTGAACTCTAATAATACCTATGTGAAACTAGAGAAAGCCAATCGTTTTTTGTGAGTACGCATTTCACATGAAAGGAAAAGTTATTTGCAATAAATATTAACACGTGTTTTGTAAATGATCGTCCAAATACGGGTTTCTTTTGAATTATCACCGGATGTTTTGATAACTGATCGTGAATCGCAGTTCATATAGCTCGTGGCAAAGTTGCTAATGCATATCATTCAATCAGCGAAGTGAAGTAACTCTAACCCAAGCCAGTAGCTGGATGGGAGACCGCCCGAGTTCCCTCCGTGCCTCGCTCGGAGAGCACGTTAAGCCATCGGCCATCAGGTTACAGGGGCCATACTATGAGCTCTTATTGGCATAACATATAGTAAAACTATTTACTATTACTAAGAGACAGATATATTTGACGAGTGTACATCTGTTACTGTCACACACCTGCAATATCATTGAAATAAGAGCTCATGGTTAGGCCCCAGGTCAGTTAAAGGCCTAACAAAGTCTGACAACTGGTTTAATCCTGATTACCGATCTTCCTCGTAAATTGTGATCAGCCATATCGGGTTGTATCAAGTGCATGCGAAGTTGTGCATGCGATGGCCAGGGAGATGATTATGATGTTCAAAGGTCATAAACATTTTTGAAGTTCCAAGCCATATAGAAGTAATATTATACTCACACCTTTTGTCGCAGTAAGCAGAGGTGTAGTACACGCATATTTCACATGGGGGCCTACCGAGACCGTATTATATCTTCTTAACTTCGAAGTTTCATTTTGGTTAGCGTCAAAGCTAAAAAGTTCTTAATACGCGCTGTTTAAACGAGCATAATTGGCCCCCAGCTATGTTTAAGTCGCATGTTACATCACCTCTGCTTCCCTCTTCGGGGAATACCGGTGTGAGCATATGTATGTACCTAAAGGGGCAGGAGGATGATGAGTCTCCATTCAATTATTTTTGCGGTACTCCATTTTCTTCTCAATACTCATTAAAATAAGGTGCAATATATCCTGATTACATATTCATATCCACAAACCGTTTTACAGTGAAACCTACCAAAGCGCTCGTGTAATTAATGAGCACAAATTACCCGATCCTCCCCACAAGCATCAATGCGAAGCCGTATTGAAATTTAATGTCAATACATATCCACGCGCCATGTCTGATGTTAGAGATTCAATTAACGGAACCAATCAGTGTTTGCTAGATTTTCTGATATAACCACGCTATTTGCACCCTTTCAAAGCTCTGCATTAAAGGTAACGAAAGAAAGCTTAATACAATTTCTGGTTACATAAAATGATAGAATGAAGGAAAATATCGCGAGGAAACCTGCATGTGTCTGAGAAATCATTCAAAGACGCACGTATAGTGCCTTAGACGGCGATGGACTCACCCTCTGTCACGTTGGTACTTAATCATATTCGGTGAAATGTGGGTGTTGAAAATTACAACACCTCTGTCTACCCCTTCGGGGAATACAGACATATGGAATTAAAACTCTGCCCAAATAGCTCCTGGCAATGACATGGTATGCAAAAGATAGTGTAAATCTTTTTTTTTTATCATTTTTTTTTATTACACATGCACGCTGTTAGAATTTTAAAAAGAAAGGAAGATATAAAGAAAATGTATTCTTCATAACAAAAATGCGACGCAGAATTAATTACAATTAAATTAGGTACTAAATAGATACTTACTTTAAGTACATTATAACGACACAGACATACATTAGCTCTTCTTCATAATCTTATAGATAAAAAAGAAAATTAAAATGTCTGTTTGTAATTTGATTAACAGTTTTTCACTAAATGCATGTAAGTAAGTATATAGGTCATATCATAAGAATCATAAAAAAATGGTTTAAAAAGAAAACCCTGTCTGTTTGTTCCGGCTAATCTCCGAAACGGCTGGACCAATTTTAACGGGACTTTCACTGGCAGAAAGCTAACGTTCTAAGGAGTAACTAACTTGACACACTTTAATTTAGGAACCGCGGGGCACTCGTGAAATAAAGTCTTATTATAAAATATAATTAAAATGAATACTCTATTTTGACATGTATAGACATCACATAAAATATAAGCAACAAAAATAATATTGGTTCTCGAGTTATATAAAACGGTTATTGTTTCACAAAGAGGATCAAATTATACTGTTACAGCAAGCCAATTTGAGCTTGAAGTAGACATTCGTAACGATCTAGATAACATCTTACGAAAATTCTACGTGAATCTACAAACAAAACAATATTATTTTATCTAAAATTGTTTCAAGACGAACAGCGTCTTATTTTTATAAAAGGCTTGGTAACACCACCACCTAACGGTAACGCTGACTTTAGCGTTGACTGCCAACTGTGTGCGTTTGTGTTGAACCTTAGTATTCGTTGGTTAATCTAAAGCTTAGTTTAGAGGTTGCAAGTCAAATGAGGTCTTACTTACCCCAGATCCGTGGCTAAGAATATTTTGAAGTATGGCAGTCATTTCGCTAGCCTTATCCCATATATTGTTGGCACTTGATTTAACCCGATACGGCTGATCACCAGATTTTTGCGACTGCTGATTTTTTTACGAAGCGACTGTTTCTGACCTTCGTAATCCCTTACGAGGAAAATGTGTGGTCTGAGTTAAGCCAGTTGTCAGACTATTTTGAAATATGGCAGTGTCAGATACAAACTCAAAATTGCGCTGTCAAATGACAGATTACTGTGAGTCATTGTCAACATTTGATAAGCTAATCGGTAAACAATACTTTAACCAGCCATAGATACAGTTACGATTAAGTTTCGATGTCATCTCACAATCGCGAAATGACGCAACTCATTACTTATGTACATACATAAATATGCCCACGCCTGTATTCTCCAAAGGGGTAGGCAGAGGTGTTGTGATAACAACACCCACTTTTCACCGAACATGATTAAGTGCCAACGTGAGATGGTGAGTCAGGCACTAAACATACGTCTTTGAAAAACTTCTCAGACATATACAGGTTTCCTCACGATGTTTCCCTTCACCGTAAAATACGTGGTGTAAATCACAGTACATAAGTTTTTAGAAAATCTCATTGGTACAGGCCCCACTGGGGTTTGAACTTGCGTCCCTTGCGTAGCAGTTGACTCCGGCTATTTAAGTCTATCAAGTACCTATACTTTAACTATCGTGTTCTAGCTAAAGTATGTTGATGCAACTCGCTCTAAATGAGTTTAGTTAACTATATTAAACTTGTAACCATGTGTCCTAGTTTTAACGTCACTTTACGATGCTATTACTATTAAGTAGATCCTAGAATTGTTTGTTATTGTTTAGGAAAATCACAGCAGAATTTCGTTTAAAGGTTACGCAACTATTCCTTTAGAAGTTGGACTAATGCAAAGCGTGTTCAAAGTCGTTGTGAATCGAATTCAAAGGAGGAGATTACCCATTCGTAGCTTTTTTTGTAAGAGCGTAACCGATTTCTATTTATTTCGAGTTCGATAAATCTCTTACCCAAAGGCTTACGTTTCGAGGTGCTGAATTTCGTCGGCTGGAAATGTGTTAATTCGATATCTTTAGAATTCAACCACTTCCGAAAAAATGTCAAAACATTTTATCTGTTACTGTTTTTGTTGCCATATAATGTATTTATTTACCAGCTGATGCCAACGACTTAGTTTGCACAGGATGGGACTTATCTTTATATTTTATACAATTCACATCATCTCCCTGGCCTTATCCCATGTTTTTGGGGTCGGCACTTGATTCAACCCGATGTGGCTGATCACCTGATTTTTATACGAAGCGACTGCCATCAGACCTTCGTAACCCCTTTTTGAGGAAAATCGGATATCTGGGTTAAACCAGTTGTGAGACTTTCTTAGGCCTCTGACTGACCTGTAACGATTGCCAAAGATGTTAAATTGGCAACCGGGACCGACGGGTTAACGTGCTCTCCGAGGCACGGAGGGAACTCGGACGGTCACCCATTTATATACAATTCACATAATATCTTTATATACCAATTTATACCCTTTGTGTTATTCTGATGTAAAAGCTATATTATTGTAACGTTTCATTAAAATCCATTCTGTAGTTTTTGCGTGAAAGAGCAACAAACATACATTCTTACAAGCTTTCACGTTTATAATATTAGTACGCAGTAGGAAGTTAAAATTATTATTCATCATCAGCAGCCGGAAGACGTCCACTGCTGAACATAGGCCTCCCCCTTGGACCGCCACGCTGAACGACAATGCGCTATTTGCATCCATCGGTTGCCCGCGGCTCTCACGATGTCGTCGGCCCACCTAGTGGGAGGCCTGCCTACGCTGCGTCTTCCGGTCCGTGGTCGCCACTCGAGAACTTTTCTTCCCCATCGGTTATCAGTTCTACGAGCGATGTGGCCTGCCCATTGCCACTTCAACTTGCAAATCTTAAGAGCTATGTCGGTGACTCTGGTTCTCTGGCGAATATCCTTGTTCCGGATTTTGTCCTCCGAGCATAGCTCTTTCCATTGCTCGTTGAGTGACCCTTAGTCTTTCTCATCACTCACCTTCGTTTTGCCGATGATATAGTCATCATGTCAGAGTCGTTGGAGCACCTCAATACTATGCTCAGCGACCTCAGTATCGTTTCCCAACAGGTGGGCCTTAAAATGAATATGGACAAGACGAAAGTCATGTCGAATGTTCAGGCACCCGTACCGGTTGTTGTTGGGAGCGATACTATCGAAGTTGTAGACCATTATACTTACCTTGGACAGATTGTGCAGCTAGGCAGGTCCAACTTCGACAAAGAGGTCGCCCGAAGAATCCAACTCGGATGGGCAGCGTTTGGGAAGCTACGTGACATCTTTTCATCGAGAATCCCGCAGTGCCTTAAGACTAGGGTGTTTAACCAGTGTGTGTTGCCAGTGATGACATACGGAGCTGAGACGTGGTCTTTGACAGCTGGCCTTTTAGAAAATTATTATTACTAATGATTAAAATTTAAATAAATATAATTTAGGTTTGTTAATGATAGAAGTATTGGGAAAATCAGAACCTTTAATAAAAGCTTCCTTTAATGCTAGCAGCCGCGTTATTCACGAAGGTTTCTCAGCGTTGGACTCGACGACGAGCGTTGGTTTCAATCAGAGGATACATAATATATAGAGGACTAGCTGTGCCCCGCGGTTTCACCCGCGTAGATTTAGTTTCATCCTTATTGTTGCGGAACCCTAATATTTTTAATAAATAAAATTAGCCTAAGTTTCTCCTTGATACATCAGCTACCTACTGCCATAGAAAGTTCCGTTAAATCAGTCCAGCCGTTTCAGAGATTATCCGGAACAAACAGACAGACAGACAGAGAAAAAATTTAGAACTTGGTTTTTTAGTGTCAGTAGCGTGTATACTTTAATATGCATTTAGTGTAAAGCTGTTATTTTGAAATTACAAACAGACACTTCAATTTTATTTATCTGTATATATGTATAGTGTATAGATAAGATTCAGTTTCGTATCTTTAAAATCGACACTCGACGACGACTGCGATGCTGAGAAACCTTAGTGAATAACGCGACTGATTCGTAATCTTCTCATTCAAATGAATTGTCCAATCGATATGTACTTCCTCGGCATTTCGGAATCCGATATATTCTAGTATCTGTGACCTAGTACTTTATTATCTATCTGCAATGCATGTACGAACGTGCCTATGTCCCCGTTGGTGTGTACTAATCCAGTTAATGTGTTAACGATCGCCCAGATATGACCATTTAGGGGTGTATTGGATAAAGCTAAGTGTACAGTGCCCTATCACGAGTTTTTTATAAAGAGGAAAAATTTGATTGTTTTTTGTTTGTTTGTATTCTTTCAGCAACAGATAGTTACATCATCAGGGAGTAACATAGGCTATATTTTATCCCCGTACTCCTATGGGAACGGGATATACGCGGGTGAAACCGCGTGGAGTCCGCTAGTCATTACATAAAGTATATTACTTTTAAGTACGTTTCTTTTAATTAAGGCTTTGTTTATTCTAAAAGTATCCTACCCACTCCAGTATGGATACAGTCCTACATTCTACCGTGGCTTTTAACTTTTATGCGCACACCGAATGTACTCCATCAATATTTCGCTATACAACTCCCTAGCTAATGGATTCATTTGCAATAAATTATAGATGCGATATTTTTATTAGTCACAGCGATGTCTGGAGTCCGATCCGTAATCAAGAAGTAGAAAGAAAAGAATATTATGTTTATCAAACATATCACATAATTTGTAGATATAAATTCAAATAAATCTTTTCATATTTTTATTTGAATTTATACTTTTATTATTTTTTCAGATAACTGGTATAAACATGGTTTAACCCAGATCACAGATTTTCCTCCTAAATGTGGTTGCGAAGGTCAGATGGCAGTCGCTTCGTATAAAAATCAGGTGATCAGCCACATCGGGTGGAATCAAGTGCCGACCCCAACAATGTATGGGATAAGGCCAGGTAGATGATAACTGGTATAAACATGATTGAAATCCATATTATAAAATGGTCAAAGGAAGGTTAGGGAATAGTTTTATGTTAAAGAAATTTACTAGATGGCTTTTATACTTATTTCTTTCGTTAAAATGTATATCTGTTCCTTTTAAGTATTAAAACAAACTAGTAAATTTCTAGAACATAAACTTATTCCCAAACCTTCCTTTGACCATTTTCTAATAATATTGTTTTGGTTACAGTCAAAGTGAGACGTAATTATTAAACGAACTTATTTGTAAGTTCTACCTACACGAAGATCTTCATCCTAAGAGATTAGTTTATTAGTTTACCTTCAAAATCCACAAACTGTCAAGATATGAGCATAATCTTAGCAGAATTTCTCCTTTCGTTATACCCAACGATTCCCGGGAGGATTGCCCTTTTCTCTGTCAAAACAATATTAATAAAATGTACGTGAAGCCATTAGGATTACTTCTGATCCTATCCATTTATCCGACAAGTTATGACAGACATTTAGTTCATGTTATGTGCTACCGAAATGTAAATTAAGTCTGCGATAAATGTGTTTTGCCAAAAATTTCTAGTTGAGAAAATGTTTTCTATGTTTTTGTTTGACTGTCTCGTTGGTTTAGTGGTTGTAAGCGCTACTGCAGAACACGAGGGTTCTATTCCTGGGTTAGGCAAAACATTATTAGGTTTTTCCATTTGTAATTCCTCAGTAGTAGCGGAGTCTGGATTAGTGCTCGGTTGGATGATTGAAAATAACTGGCGAAATAAGTGTGTACCATAAGTACACATCTGCCTACCGCTTCGGGGAATACAGACGTGAGCTTATGGATAATTTAATACATATATGGAATTGTTGGGATCCTGCGGCGAGTACGGTGGCCAGTGCTCCAGTGAGAGTAAGACCAGAAAATATGGAATTGTGGTAAAAATAGTGGGTATTTTCCATTTGCATTTCGCCGATACAGAAATTCCAAGTTTTATAGAGTTGTTCTCGCGCGACTCTCTTTGTCTATCTGTCTGTGTCTGTGCGACTAATATCAACATCTACCTTTGTAGACGATGATGTCTTTTGTACCTTTGTAGTTAAAAAGATCCATTTCATTTCCAATATACGGTAACTGGATCGGAAATCTATCTTGATTGAGGCACATTGATTTGAATTCACGCCGACATTGTGTGGTTTCGTAAGCCGTGTTTTTGGATACGATATTTCCCAACTCTATTTTCCCTGGTTTTAACTTGGATTTCTTTAGGAATAATATAAAAGTGTCTACGGAGCCGTTAGTACCTACGTATTGAATGAAACTCAGGGCGGTAATGATGTCAACTTAACATAATATTATTTTATGACAATTGAATACCTACCTTTATTTCGCTTCAAACATTTCCTGAATATTAACATTAATACATGACACGCCTGTCACGCCTGTAGTTCATGAAAGAGCAGGCAGAGGAGAACTTACAGTACACTTACATCAGTACAGTTCCACGTTATAAGAAGGAGTTTTTTTCCATTATCCGGGAACTCATCTCAACTCGGGGCTCTTACGAGGCAATCACTAATAGAAAAACCCCGACAAATGTTTGCGCGACTTTATTATAATACTAGCTGTGCCCTGCGGGTTCACCCGCGTAGATTTAGTTTCATGCTTCATGTCGCGGAACCCTAATATTTTTAATAAATAAAAGTTACTCCTTGAAACATCAGCTACCTGCCAGTGAAAGTCCCGTTAAAATCCGTCCAGCCGTTTCAGAGATTACCCGGAACAAACAGACAGACAGAGAAAAAAAATTAAAACTAGGTTTTTCTGTGTCAGTAGCGTGTACACTTTCATATGCATTTAGTGAAAAACTTTTATTTTGGTATTACAAACAGACACTTCAATTTTATTTATCTGTATATCTGTATAGAAGATTATCATGAATTATGAATATTTAACAATACGAGTTTAGGTACCATTGAATATATCCAAAGCATATTATTAATCATCAATTTCTTTTATAACTTTCAAGAGCACAATGAGATCATTTCCACTAGAAGCTATAACACTAACAATGGTGAGAACCCAGAAGTTAATTTCAACTTTTCTTGTTCCAGATTCAACAATCAATGAGTAATAGGAAATCATTTGATGACAAAAGCACCAGGTGATGAAAGGATTATAAAATGGACACAAAACAAAGAAACAGGCGGTCGGAATGGAGGTTCGAAGAGTCACTCATAGTCATATTGTACATATTCCTCCTAATAATACAATGTAATTGCCAAACTGTACCCACACAGTCAAGTCAAATAACCAAAAGAGAACTTAAAAGTGTAGATAATAAAGTAGACAATGAATGCCATAGCTGTCGTAGTAATAATTCGAATAAAACTCAAGATGTAAAAGATGAGAGTCACAAAGAAACTCTAATGGGAATCGTAGTTGAAACGCTAAGTAGTGTTACAAATGATTCAATACTAAATACCACAGCTGAATACATGGCAGATACATTTGAACATCTAATTGATAAAGTTATTAAGAAAGATCGGTATGAAATAGCTGATGGTATTATAATAACATCGGTGAATAAAACAACTCACAGAGAGAGTACTGCGACGAATGATGATGAGAAATTGGATGAAGGTCGAGCCCTATTCAGCAGATACACTTATGAGTACAGATTGCTTCAGAAACTCAAAAGTTTCTTCGCAACTCACGCGCTTTCGATCAACCTACCGAAGGCAGCAAAATTAATGGACTTCAGATGTAAGTACTGTTCATTACAATTGATTAATAGCATAAAATTGCAATGCAAGCCGGGTGGTTGGAGTAGCCTGCACCAATAAGCGCTTCAAAAAGCTGTGATTTCACACCACAACTGTTGTAAGAAAACATTGTAAGGGTACAGGATTCATATTCATATTCATATATTTATTGCAATTAGTTAGTTACATGATACAACATAAACTTAATTATAATTGTTACATTTATGTGTAACCAACATAAACCCTGTTAGGGCGCAGCAGTGTGAGAGGCACTACCTACTTAACATTATATTATGTCTTAACATTATATTATGGATATTATGTCTGAGTAAGTAAATTTAAATACTACATGAGACGGAAATGGACCTATCGGAGATTTCGTTTCATGCTTTATTTGCGGAAAATCTGGAACTCTAATATGTTTTATAAATAAAGAAGCCTGTGTTAGCCTGTGAAAGTCCCCATTAAATCGGTCCAGTCGTTTCTGAGATTACCCGGAAAAACAGACAGACCGATAATTTATTTTAAGTCAACTGCTGTTATTATTTTATGACAAACAGACACTTTAATTTAATAATATATATATATAAATAAATGTGTGTAGATTTGATAAAAGGTTATCTATCTATATCTGTACAGATAAACAAAATTGAAGTGTCTGTTTGTAACTGCAAAATAACAGTTTTTCACTAAAGTATATAGTACTGACAAAGAAAAACCTATTTTTAAATTTTTTCTCTGTCTGTCCGTCTGTCTGTCTGTCTGTCTGTCTGTCTGCCTGTCTGTTTGTTCCGGGTAATCTCTGAAACGGCTGGGCCGATTTTAACGGGACTTTCACTGGCAGGTAGCTGATGTTTCAAGGAGTAACTTAGGCTACTTAGATTTTTTTTAAACATTAGGGATCCTCGGGCAACCATGAAATTAAAATCTACGCGGGTGAAACCGCGGGGCACAGCTATTTCATAATATAAATATAAATCAGGTACCGCCTAATTTCAAATGGGAGATCCCTGTATCGTCTCATTATTGTATTGTTGACAATTATTTGGGTACTCAATTTTAACTGATTTCTTTAACTTTTCCAGCGTTCGGTCTAAACAAATTCTTCGTGCCGCTATTAATTGGTGGACAAATACTGCTCAAGTCAGTGTTATTCGCAATGTTCCTGCCAAGTATATTAGGCAGCTTCGGGAAGATCCTCGGAAAAGGTGAGAGAAATACACTTAACTTTAATTAGTGATTAGAAATAATTGTTGATAAAAATATTCAGGGTGCACTTTCTTAGTAGTGCCTAAGTTCAAATCAAATCAAATCAAAAAGTTTTATTCAACATAAGGGACAGTTGGAACACTTATTGAACGTCATTTCTCTTACGCTAACTTAGGTTAATTTACTACCGTTTCCAAAATATAAGCCTGTCAGGAGAAGAAACGGCGAAACAAACTCCCCGGTTTTTTTTTACATGTGTCCCTTCTATATACATAGGGTTGTTTAAGTACATTTTAATGCATCCTAAATATTTTTTATATCCTGTACCTATTTATTTAGTATCATACTTAATTAACTATGCACTACGATTTTCTGTGACAAAAACAGGAAGAAGTCTTGCTTTTTAATATTAAACCGGTGTCAAGGGCGTGCATTGGTTTTCAAAGATAAGCATAAACAATAAGTAGGTAGGTTAAGTACATACCAATGTGGTGCGGTGTAGGTACATACGTTTTAGTATAGACACACACACACGACAAGAATGTATACAGTCATCACAAAAGGTAAGCACTGCTTATTTGCTTACATGGAATGCACGCCCCTGACGCGTGTTGATTTTTTTAAATATAATTATCGCACTTCCTTGAGAATTATTAAATATTCAAGCCAAACTTATATTTCATTATAAGTTCGGCTTGAATATTTTAGAATTCGATACTCATCCGGGAAGCTATTTGTGACTCAATTTAATGATATAGTGATAGTATACATAACTACTACGAACGAACACTAACTAAAAAATATAGCTTAAATCACTGACTACAATAACTCATCGATACCTCTCGGAGCAAAAATATCGACAACCACCACATCCTTAAGTCTTAAGTTTCATTTGAAACTTTTCCCAACGCCCGCCAATCTGTTCTTTAACTTTTACTTGAGTAAGAATATTTACAAACTTGCTTGGTGATGCGTAATTTGAGAATACACCCGCGTAATATATTGGATATGCGCAGGTGGTGACTTCAAGATGGAATAATTTTGTCTCGAAGCTTTATTTTATAAACCTAGCTTGTGTACGCTTCTTTTGTTATACATTTTGGCAATTTGTTGAGCTTGCGGGTAAAAAAGAAGCATTAAATCTTCTCTTCTTTCGCACAAGGGTTGTATTTTTTTGGGAGAAAACGAATGGTTGTTTATTTTATTAAGGTATCAATGTAAAACATAAAATAGTTTAACTATAGGTATTTTAAAGTTTAGACCACAATAAATATTTGATCATTCAAAACTTACAGAAATACTTAAAGAATTATGTAGAATTTGTAAAAAAATATTAATCACAAAATATCCAAATAGTTTTTATTTAGGTTTCGTAACAAAACTTTATCAATAGCAAATTAAGTGAAAATCGAAAAAATAAGAAAAAAAATCAATAGATATATTATATAAACCAGGGAAAAGTGTAACACAATTTGACCAAATACTCACTTTGAATACTACTAACGCCATCTAGCGGGGGGTTGATGAAACTTTTCCGACGCCTGCTAGCGTACGTCTGATAAAACATCGGTTTTGGTTAGTGTACTTTCAAGGGAAATATAAGTGAAAGATGATCCTGAAAATGAAAAAAAAAATCATAATTTGGAATCTTTTTATATGCCTGAAATATCTTTTACTTGCGTGATTATTTAGCGCGTGTAAAGAGAAGACACTCGTCTGACGTGATTCTAATATCTTCGGTATTCTTTTCCAGGCGACCTATCATCAACTTCTGAGCTTTGACGTTTCAATTTGAAATTAAAATTTAACTTCAAAGCTCAGAAGTTCTTAATACGCACTGCTTAACGCTCACAGTTGGCCCCCGGGAGTAGATCTTAAATATAAAAAAAATATATTCTTTGTGTTGATTAAATTCAAACAAAAAAAATAACATGTAGTCGAATTGATAACCTCCTCTTTTTGTGAAGTCGGTTAAAAATACAAATATTTTCTCTTCAAATTATTGGCACGATAATATCAAATATGTATACATAATAGCAGTTTTTATCTAACCCAGATTAATATAGCACCATCATGGTCGAAAGCAACGATTTATTTATAATAATTCATGATTTATAACATCCATGAGATTAATAGAAACATACAAGTATACTTATTCAATACTTTCACTGTCAAGTTCACACCGACAGCAGCAGGTCATTTACGATGTTTTTTGTTGACACCGTAAATGTGTGGATAGGATTTTTTATCTCCCAGAGATATTTGAAATGTTTTTAACAGTATAAAAAAATTGTGAAAGTGATAACGTTTCATTCAAAATAATTTGGAAAAAATACAGAGTGAATTTTTGAAGCGTGCGTTTGTGTTGAAACTATGAGGAATAGCGAGAAACTCAAAGGAGTCTCGGGGCCGATTTTAATTATTACAAAAACAACAAAATCTATACAGATAAATAAAATTGGAGTGTCTGTTTGTAATTCCAAAATTACAGCTTTTCACTAAATGCATATGAAAGTATACACGCTACTGACACTAAAAAACCAAGTTTTAAAATTTTTCTCTGTCTGTCTGTCTGTCTGTTTGTTCCGGGTAATCTCTGAAACGGCTGGACGGATTTTAACGGGACTTTCACTGGTAGGTAGCTGATGTTTCAAGGAGTAACTTAGGCTACTTTTATTTATTAAAAATATTACTCGTTCCTTTATATATTACTAGCTGTGCCCCGCGGCTTCACCCGCGTAGATTTAGTTTCATGCTTCATGTCGCGGAACCCTAATATTTTTAATAAATAAAAGTAGCCTAAGTTACTCCTCCTTAATAAAAGGTAAAAAGCCTATTTCCTTTCTCAGGGTCTAAAGATTGTCTGTGCCAAATTTCATCAAAATCGATTGAGAGGTTTAAGCGGGAAATCGTAACAGACAGACAGAGTTACTTTCGCATTTATAATATTAGTAGGGATTCTTTCACTATTTGACACTATTTAGAATCGAAAGCTGGGATATGAAGAAAACAAAAAAAAACTAAAAATGTATTCGCTAATATTTTTTTAGTTTATTTGTTAAAGTAAAATTCTTCAAAAATTTTGAGATATTTTTCGTTACCCTATTTTTATATGCCCATTATCTAATTTATAAAATTCTCGTGTCACAATTTTCGTTGCCATACTCCTCCGAAACGGCTTGACCGATTTTGATGAAATTTTTTGTGCTTATCCGGTATCTATGAGAATCGGCCAACATCAATTTTTCATCCCCCTTAATGTTAGGGGTAGTCCACCCCTAAATTTTATTTTTTATTTTTTAGACAAAATTCTAATCTACGCGGGTGAAACCGCAGGGCACAGCTAGTAACAACATAAATTTCTTAGATTATCAAAAGCACCTATAAAAAAACAAATTGCATTAATAATAATGATTATCTGGTAACATTATCTTTGAATGTTATTTATTCTCAAATTAACTTATCTTAGGTTCAAAATTGTATGAGGTATGAAATTTGCCTTTCGAAGATGTTTTTTCTAGTGCTTCCAAAGTCATCATTATCATATCGTTAATGATATTAGAAAGTCATACATTAAAACAAAATTGACAGCAGATTTAGAATAGAGGCCCCTTCGTACATTACTTTGCAAAATTCGTTTTTTTTTATAATTTTTTGCACGCTGAGGTTTCACTCGCGTCGACTTACAAAAAACAATATTTTAGGCCATCTGAGAGCTGCGACGTTATTGTATAACGTTTTGTTTTATTTTATTTATTTATTTATTGCGTTTATGTTAGTTACATTATACAAAATAATCGTAATTATAATGATAACCTTAGTAAGCTAACATAAGCCCTTCACATAAGGTTTTCACAGCGTCGAGCGTTAGTTTCAATCAGAGGAAATTGATACATAATACCTACACGATAAAAAAAACAATTTCGTATATTTGAGTGCGCCGCTGATAAACCTTGCAATGTAACGCGATTGTAGCCTAATCCCTACTAATATTATAAATGCGAAAGTAACTCTGTCTGTCTGTTACGCTTTCCCGCTTAAACTACTTAGCCGATTTTTATGAAATTTGGCACAGACAATCTTTAGAATCTGAGAAAGGACATAGGCTACCTTTTATTTATTAAAAATATTAGGTTTCCGCGACCATAAGGATGAAACTAAGTCTACGCGGGTGAAACCGCGGGGCACAGCTAGTGCTATATAACTCTAATATCTAGTGAAGAAATTTGTGAGGCCTATTGGATTCTAGAGCACGGAACTGTGTCTGAGGTGTAGGCATTGACATGATTCGACACTATAGTAGTCTATTGAAAGAAGGAAAATATTTATATGCAGTCAAATTACTAAAAAGCGTGGTAAAATTAAAATAATAGTGTTTTTTTTTAAATATTCGCAAACTGTTTCCAATTCAACGTGGCTCGATATAATGATATCAGACTTTTTTTTGAACAAGTAGATATCTCACTAGCACACCGAAATAGAAGCGTTAGAGCTGTCTGAACTCTAGCCACTTTCCTCAGCTGCTGTCAAGTTTTTATACTACTTATTTGACAGTTGACAATCTACGTACAGAACATTTTTTCGAATATAGTATGAGTATATCTAAACTTTTAATATCATTGGTTCGAAACGACATTTCCAGTCACGCTAACACGCAATGAAATTCCTCAACGTGGTTCCAATTTGACGTGGTCAATCATCGGTGTGAAGTTAGTATCTTATTAACGAATTACCTCTCTTTTCCAGGTATATCCACACTCTCAGCAACTTCAAGTCAAGCCAGCTACCCACCAGCCCAGATGGATGACCAAAGCGGGTACAATTCTGATAACAAGGACATTATGGGGTACGAGACGAACCCTACTGGCGCCTATCTGTACCCACAGGATGATATGTACGGGAATATGCCTGAAAATGATGTCGCTGACCCAGGAAATGATATGTCACGGTATGTGAATTATTGTTGCACATTTACCCTCTTATTACAAAGACTTGGATAGTCCTTGGTTTAAAAGTAGCTCAATTTCTATCTGTTATACGGATTTAAAAGGAGTTTGATCTATTACGTAAGTAACACCTGTACTTACCCCTTAGATATTTTGAGTCAGAACCCACTCGTCCCCTGACATTCGAACCTTGTGCCCACTCGTCCCCTTAAATTTTTGAGGTTCCCACTCGTCCCCAGATCTATCTAAAGTACTACTGCGTCAGAAGTTTAAAGAGGTAGCTTCAATCTTTATCGACTATGTGTCCGTAACCTTAAACTATATTCATAATTGACTGTTCTCCTCCTGGGGGAAAAATGGGCACCTATATAAGGGCCGAATCTACAACTTTTATTCTAGGGGACGAATTTTGGGAGCCCAGTGGATCCTGACTTAACTGCTTAAGCTTTCGAATCAAACACAAAGTAATAAACAAACATTTTGTTTTCCCGTTAGAAGTTGTATTGACGAGTATATTGGGGAATCAAACAACAAAAACTCAATTATCGTATCGAAGCCTTAACAAATTTGTAATTGATTTCTGCGAAAGAATTCCATTGACGGTTTCTTCCTTTCCTATTCCGAAATAAATAAGTTCAATAATTATGGTTGAGAGGAAGACCTTAAAAACGATGGATGATTTGTGAGAAATATGAATGGCTGGAAAGGAGTGAATACAGATATGGCGGCTGAGAGAAATGGAAGAAAAAAAAACATTGGACCGATCACAAGTGACATGGAATAAGGGTAGAAGTGTTTGCAAAAAAAATTTTCTATAACATAACTAGCTATGACAGGCAAACGTTGCTTTGCCATGGATCTTAATCACTTTGAGGTTTGAAATAATATAGTTTAGCTATCTTCTTTCTTCATCACCGGAGACCGAAGATCTGGCAGCTACCTCGGACAAAGAATTAGTTTAGCTATTCAAAGGGGGAATGCTGCCAGTATCTTCGGAACATTGCCTAAAGGGACTCCATTTAATAATATATTTTAGGTTATTTTAGATTATATATTTCTTTTTAAGGCTTTTAGTGTATATAATAACATGTATAAATAAATAATTAAAGATGGTTGTATAGCTATTCTCAGACCTGCCGAAGATACAATGGGAGAAGTTTTGTTACAAATACTGTGACTCAAAAATGTTATATATTAGTTCTGCCACGTAACGCTTGGAGACCTTAATTACCGCAGGAACATAATCTTGAACCTTCCTCAGGCATTGTGGTTAACAATGTCATAATTATATTTCAGGTTCGGCATGGGTGGGCAGAAGGCTACGTACCTGCCGAGCAAGAACAGCTACTACAAGAATCAAATGGCGACAGCTAACAACTACAAAGTTAGTATTAACATTACTTTCTCTTCATTCGCGACTTCACTTGTTACCATGTCTTTACTACTGAAAGAATTGAATACCAAATTTCAAATCGATCAGACTTACAGCTACTCAAATTACTTCATGATTTAAACATATGCTAATGATCTTTAGGTGGTAGAACAAATTTTCCCTGGACTAAAGTTTTAAACAAAAGGTACAGTTGTGTACAGGCGTACATAAATCAATTTATTGAACACTTAGGCACGTACAGTTATAGGCGTTTATTTTAAATAGTATCAACGGTGGTAGACTGCGTGCGTGTTGTCTCGTCGATTCTCTCAAGAAGAATGAAAATTTTTTGTAATTATCATTATTTACTGTGTAATGAAATGTACATGATGCTAGCTGAGTTTCTTGCCGGTTCTTCTCAGAAGGTTAGTTTCCCAACCGGTGGTAAATTCCTCGACATTCATAAGTGCCTTACCAGGGCCTAAACTGAATAAATCATTTTCATTTTCATTTTCAATTCAATCGTTCACTTCCGTAACTCTCGCTTTCCCGAACGGAGTGAAGGAATTAATTAAATGCGAATGGGTGCGTTCGGGATTAGTTATCGGCGTTAACACGTTGCCTCAGACAAGCACATTGATAAACATGTTAAACTTATTGACAACTCTATCAGTGTGGGGGGTTAAGAAATAGATTTCAGTACAAGTTCACTGGAGGGCTTCAATCTTTGCTTTAGGTAGAGCCAACTTCTAAACACTCTCTTAATATTTCCAGGTGTTCCAGAAGATACCGTCTTCATCAATGATCCTGAGTAACTACGACCCGTTTTATTCACCACTACTTTCCAGGTTGGATGGAATATTTGCCCGACTAGGTAAGACACTCAATAATATAATATTTGGTTTATATAAATATATAGAATCCACCATTTCCATTTTCCACTATCAAGTCTGTTTGAACGCATCGTTCTTTTGAACTACGTTACGGATCTTGATAGGTTTGTTACAAATAGGAATGAGATAAATTACAATGGGCTTATAGCTAAAATAATCCATATTAAATTTAAGGAGGCTCGAGAAAAGTCGAAGTATTCTGAAATTCTTAAAAATCGTAACTTGAAGTGACGTGAGGCCGGGTCGTATAGTAAAGAATAAGAGATATAAGGGATAACAGGTCTGATGGATTGAGGACCATATCTCCACTGCACTACAGAAGATCGCAGTCAAATAATGCTATCTTAGAGTAATATTGAATTCCTGCGATGAGTAAGGTCGCCAGTGCTCCGTATGGTGCGGAAAAAGAAGATTAAAGAAACTGGACCTGCCGCTTTATTCTGTAAGATTTCTCAGCGTCGCACTCGACATAGATTGTCGGCTTCAAAGATACAAAATTGATCTTTATCATTTATATATTATGTATCAATTTTCTATGATGAAACCCACACTCGACCACAGTTCCACTCTGAGAAACCCTGCAGAATAACGCGGCTGCTCTAGTACGCTTTCGTATTTCACACTTAGTTGTTGCAAACGTTTATAGGCTACAGTAACCGTTTACTTACAAGCGGACTGAATGCGAGGGGCTACTTAATAGGTCGTTTTGCTATCAGGCCATTTTGATCTTGTGTCATTCCGATAATAGGACTTTTGCTTTTAGGCCCTTCTGATAGCTAAGGTCTCTTTCTTCAACAACGGGAAACTCAACTAATTCATAGAAATTACAATGCTCTTCAAAAGTGTGTCCATTAGAAGTGTAAAAATTTGCATTTTATATTTTTTTTTCTAGGTCTTACCCCAACAGAGAATGCAGGTGCTAACAACATGCAAGTGGGTGGTCAAAGCCTGAGTGAAGTCAAGCTGGAAGCCTGTAGGGAACAGCTGATCTGTCTGATGTATGCCAGTCCAGCGAAATATGCACCGTATAGCAATTTGGTGTCGGCGCAGTTAAGCAGGTATGTTTGGTCTATGAGCAGTCTTATAATGAGCTATTATTGCCATAATAGTTTGTCTCATATTAAGAGACATTTAAGCAGAAGTATAATGGCAATAAGGATATTAAGTATTCATGGTTGACCAAAATGTTCAATGAAAGGGTAAAAAATTACATTCGAATGAATATTAATTGTGAATTTGGTACCAAAAATTTTTTGGCTTAAAAAGTATTGGAGACCGGTCCCAAAATGATTGTCTCCTTAAATGCATTTTTTTGAATAACTGGATGAGACATAAGTTAATTAAATCATTATTAGGCCTATGATATCTTTTCATCTTCTCATAATTTTTGTGTGTATACCATAATAGTATAAAAAAATTGCGAAATAACAAATAAATTGCCTTGAATTGGGAATTTAAAATCCACTAAGGAGGTAAATCTACCGTGCTCTAACCACATGAAGCTAGGTCAAATGGACGCGGGATAAATGTGAATGTAGCGCTTCAGTTAACCGCTGATTAATGACTTGTAGCTTTGACATAATGTATTGGACTTTTCTGAGAGAACGTTCGGATTTTTCGTAGGTCAATTAGGTTGAAATTGTATTGTCGCGGTTCTTACTAATGATGATCAATCAGCTAGTGGGACTGAAGAGCGAGAAGTGTACTCTTAAATATATGTTAGGATGAAAATATTATGCGTCAACTGAACTCTTAATTTGTGGGCTATTATTTAAACAATATGATAATAGTAATTTGATCAGGTTTTCGAACTGGTAAAGCACTAAGGCACGTCCAAAAATTTCCACAACAAATTGCCTTTTGAGCAGAACCGGCAAAACACTTAACCTCTTATTGCAAAACATGTTTTAAAAGAAGACTAGACTAAACTCTTATTAAGCGTACGTCCATCCCTCATTAAATCCGTATCACGGGCTGCTAATGGGAAATTACAGTTGGAAAAACATACATGTACATTATATTATTTTAAGAGCTAAAGATTTATAAGAGCCGTGGTAGCCTCGGGGTTAGAGCAATCGCCTGCTACGCAAGCGACGCAAGTTCGAATCCCAGCGGGGCCTGTACCTATGAGTTTTTCTAAAAACTTATGTACAGTGATTTCACACCACGTCCTTTACGGTGAAGAAAATATCGTAAGGAAACCTGCATATGTCTGAGAAATAACTCAAAGACGTATGTATAGTGCCTGAGACGGCGATGGACTCGCCCTCTGTCATGTTGGCACTTAATCATATTCGGTGAAATGTGGGTTTTGAAAATTACAATACCTCTGCCTACTCCTTCGAGGAATACAGGCGTGAGCATATGTATGTATGTATGTATTATATTATTTCAGAGAACTGAACGAGCTCCGTCGACCAGTGTCAGATAACCCTGAAATCCTGCGTTTCTTCCGATACATGAGGGCGGCGAGGCGAGGCCAAGAGGGCACTGACTGCATGAGGGCCCACCCAGCCTGCTCCACCAGTACCTCCCCCGAACACACCATGATCGCTGCTTACCATGACATCAACAAGCTCGTCACTGCTAGGAAGTTAAAGGGTTTTTGGGACTGGTAATTGAAGCCTTATTTTTAACTCTATTTTTTGTCTACGGTGGTTTTTGAAGTGGCTGGTCAAAGCTTTCTCTACTCCAAATTCCAGCCAAATTGGCTCAGCAGCTAAGCCTGCTAAGTGTAACAGACCAACAGACAGACATGGGATAATTTACCACCTAAACTAATATTATGAAGAGGAAATATTTGATTGTTTTTTGTTTGTTTGTTTGCATTGAATAGGCTCTGAAACTACTTGACCGATCTTGAAAATTCTTTCTATATTTTATTCCTGTTCTCCCACGGGAATGGGAACTACGCGGGTGAAACCTTGTGACGTCCGCTAGCTTATATGTATACATAGATGTGGAGTTTTAAGAGCACATAAAATAAAAAAAATACTAAATGGTTTTTTTTTTAAGTATTGTATAGTCTGCACCTATACACATTCATATGCATTTAGTGAAAAGCTGTTATTTAGCTGTAATTAACGTAATATCTTTGTCTACTTTCAGGTTTTAATAGAAGATGGTGTGCCAAATTATTAAATTAAATTTGTGAAAGAATACAATACTGGTATGGACTAGTGTATGAAACAAACTTTATGAGTGAAGAAAATAAATCAGTGACTAAAAAAGGATTTTCAAAATTTTTTCTTCTATAAAAATGTTATGTGTATTATTTATTTATGTTTACCAACCTATATTGTAATAGTTATTGGAGAATGTATAGTGTGTTCAAGAAATAACAATGGTTATTGTCTTTTTATTTATTATGAAGGTGTGACTGTAAATTATTGCGCGATTGATTAGTTGTAAAACAATGTGTTTTTGATTTATAATATTATTTATTTTTTATTTATTTATTCATCTACTATGTAACTAATTTATTACCTGTAAGAATATTTCTGTAAAAAGTAAGAAACTATTTATTTATTTAAGGGTAATTAGTAAAAAAATATTTGAATTTGTGCTGTAAAGGACTGTACCCATCGGAAGCATTCGTGTGACGAACAAGTGTTTGTAACCAAAAGTTCACCGACCGTTCAACCGAATATCGGATGTAGTTACATGCAAAAAATAATTCTAATCGACAATTGTTTATTGCGTTATAAAATATAATCATTTACCTAGATATTAACATAGGTACCCTATAATATTACAACTCAGATCCTGGGGCCCTACCACGAGCTCTTATTGCCATGATAGTTTAACTCATATTATGCGATAGATGTATATGACGTGTATACATCTGTCTCTGACACACAGCTGAAGAATGATTGCAATAAAAGTGGTTGGGCCGTAGCTCTCTTCTATTTATTTAGGAAGGAGAGCCTTCGAAACATACCCCACCCTACGCAGGCCCGCCGGTCCCCTTTTAGCTGCCTCTTGCGACAGGCAGATGATACCATCGCCAAAATCTTTGATCTTGGCTCTTGTATAGGAGGCCTTGTGGGTCTTATATTTAACCGATTTAAATGTGGAGGTTTCCTCCCAGCAGCTGCGAAAGACCGTATTTACAAATAAAGCAAGCGATGCTTGGTTTACGCAGCAAATGCTACGCTCGCACAGCGAATGCTCGCTAACTTTTGTAAAGCGAATGCTCGAATTACAATGCTCACGGTGAGTACGGTCCTTAATAGTTAGATTTGGCTAGGGGTGACAAAATTCATTTCTTTTTAAATTATTATTTAGACGCTTTGATTGATATGTCGTGACATTAATGAGACAGAAACTGAATGTCGAAATGTTTTACTCCCTTACTTGTGACAATCTCAGAGATAAATGCTATTCAGTAAGGTTTCTTGCTAATTGTCCTGGTTTACTCGACCTTCAAGAGGTAAGTGAGAGAAACGAAAATCGGTCAAAGGTCTCTTTTAGATTTCATCTCGTCACTAGGTTTTATTATTTGTAAAAAGGCTATATAGATGGTATAAAATATTTGGGAATTCTGAAAATATTATGTTAGTCATAGAAACAGGTGTAACGATATTGAATTAATAAAACAAAATGGAATAAACGTGTGTTAATTAATTGTCGTTTTTTTTAATCATATCCTTAACATTATGGTACTATCTTAAAAAAGTTAGGATATACGAATCTGAACTCTGAATAGATCTGAACTCATGACCTACTTAAAAGCAGGCAGTTGTTGATTTGACTACCAAGACCTCGTGTGCTTACCTATAGCATATGACTGGCATTCTCGTCATACTTGTGTACAGGTGCTGCTTGTGGGGGCTGGTCATCTCAAGCTACGCATTTAGATATAAGTAGAACTACTAGACTTTTCTGTATGTTAATTTTTATCGACATTTGTGCATTGTGCATTTTCTTTATGTTAATTTTTATCGACTACTGTGTCCATGGGCTTACATTTTTCAAGTGTTTTTTTTTTTTTTTTAATTGTAATATTTTTTTGAAAAGAGTAATTTCTTCCCAGGTTCTTCTCAGTAAAAGCAACCTTCCGAACCTGGCGGTAGAATGTATGAAATTGCTTTGTATAAAGTCTAATCTAATAAAGATATTTTTGACTTGACATAGACTTTTCCTTTTCTTAATTTGCCAGTCTAGGACGGCTCCTAGAGAAAATGACTACGCGGCGGCCCTCGTAGTCATTTTCTCTACAATCTCACCTTAAGTTTAGCTTTTAACCGACTTTAAAAAAAGCAGGCAGTTGTTTTTCCTTCTCTTATTTGCATGTTTTGTTTTCTCTGCGATCTCAAGGTGAGATTAATCGACAAACAAGAGTAGATATTTTTTCTTCTGTTAATTGGCCTGTCTAGGAGCCGTTTCGTGGTGTTTCTCCCTACGATTATTTTCCTCAGACACTCGACGTCGAGTTCGTCGCTGAGATATCGTACAGAATAATGCAGCAGATTTGAACCCGTACCACTTGTCCACTTTGTCAACTACTCAAACTACACGCTTCCTTAAACTAAAAGTTTCATAAATTTGATCATAGATGGCGCCACATGTAGGTAGTACGCGTTCAAAGTAACAAAAAAAAACCAGTCTATAAAAATAACTAGCTGTGCCCCGCGGTTTCACCCGCGTAGATTTAGTTTCATCCTTATTGTCGCGGGACCTCAATATTTTTAATAAATAAAAGTAGTCTAAGTTACTCCTTGGAACATCAGCTACCCGCCAGAGAAAGTCCCGTTAAAATCGATCCAGCCGTTTCAGAGATTACCCGGAACAAACAGACGGACAGACAGACAGAGAAAAATTTTAAAACTTGGTTTTAGTGTCAGTAGTGTGTAGACTTTCATATGCATTTAGTGAAAAGTTGTTATTTTGGAATTACAAACAGACACTTCAATTTTATTTATCTGTAAGTATAGATGTATAGATTGAGGTTTGTGTGTTTGTTTATAAAAAAAATTCACAAGTGATGAACCGATTTATTGACATGACTTAAACTATCAGATAGCTTGTGTTATAAGAGTCATGTATCCACACTAATATTACAAAGAGGAAAGATTTAATTATTTTTTTGTTTGTTTGCATTGAATAGGCTCCGAAACTACTTGACCGATCTTGAAAATTCTTTCAGCAATGGATAGGTACATCATCAGCGAGTAACATAGGCTATATTTATCCCCGTACTCCTACGGGAACGGGAACTACGCGGACGAGAAAGTATTCATATTTTGAGCCCTTGGTGGGGTGTAAGTACACACTAAGAAAGGGTTTCCCAAAATTCCATCCCTAAGGGGGTTAAATGGGGGTTGATAGTTGTATTTTAAATCATACTACGACCGTGGTGACCGTGGGGTTTGAGGAGTCGCCTGCTACGCAAGCGACGCGAGTCAAATCCCAGCGGCCTGTACCAATGAGTTTTTCTAAAAACTTAAGTGCAGTAATTTCACCCTACGTGCTTTACGATGAAGGAAAATATCGTGAGGAAACCTGCCTACCAAACTTAGTGGCTGAGACGGCGATAGACTTTACATGCGATGTTGTTGTTACAACACCTCAGCTTACCCCTTCGGGGACCCTTTTGGGATAGCGTGACCATGTTTATTTATCATATACTGCAACGCAGGCGAAGCTGCGGGCTCAAATCTATACATCTGTACAGATAAATAAAATTGAAGTGTCTGTTTGTAATTCCAAAATGACAGCTCTTCACTAAATGCATATGAAAGTATACACGCTAATGACAATAAAAAACCAAGTTTTAAATTTTTTCTCCGGATAATTTCTGAAACGGCTGGACCAATTTTAACGGGAACTTTCACTGGCAGGTAGCTGATGTATCAAGGAGTAACTTAGTCTACTTTTATTTATTAAACATATAAGGTTCCGCGACAATAAGGATGAAACTAAATCTACGCGGGTAAAACCGCGAGGCACAGCTAGTTAGTAATAAATTAAAGCATCAAGACCAGTGAGTCACGCTTTACGAAGACGGAGATCCGGTTTGAAGTCATCCCTACCACTTTCTGTAGAAAGTTGAAGTTGACCTTACATTTACCTTAACAAGCGAAAATGAACTCTAACCCATTGCTTCAAAGTCTATATCATATGATAATGAAAGTAAATCAGGGTATCTATGAGCAGTGCATAATATTTCGTAACAATTTTGTATGTCTTTCGGTCAGTAGTGTTAAGTTTTGAGTTTTTTGAACTCTTGAATTAATAAGTCATTGAACTTGTATATGCTCACCTCTGTATTCCCCGAAGGAGTAGGTTGTTATAATTTTTGTAAATAATCCCATTGGCACTGTACTTTTGCTACAATTAATTAATCTTAATTTTGCTTTGACTGGCTTGAATTTGCCGTGCTCACATATATTTGTTATATTTCTTTAGTTTTTATTTTTGACAATTGAGCATTGGAACTGTGTCCATGGGCTTATAGTTGCTTGAGTGATATATTTTGTATTTTTAAAACTGTATAATATTCGTTAAAAGAGTAATTACTGAGTTTCTTGCCAGGTTCTTCTCAGTAAAAGCAACCTTCCGAACCTGGCGGTAGCATGTATAATCCTGTGTAATTGTGTCATTCTGACGATTTGAAAGTACTTTGTATAAAGTCTAATCGAATAAAGATACATTTGAGTTTGAGTTTGAGTAACAACACCCACTTTTCACCGAAGATGATTGTGACCAACGTGACAGATGGCGAGTCTATCGCCGCCTTAAGCGCTATACATACTCGTGAAACGTGTGAAATCACTATAGTAGCACGTGACTGCTCAAACCCACGACGACCACCGCTCTCATAAAGTACTTATCTCAACATTACCCGCAAAGGAATATTAAAATGAAAGGGGAATTTCAATACGACAGAGTTGCCTACATGGGGCAGAGGATTCCACCTTACGGAACATTGTAAGCAAATAAGGTTAACCAATCCCTACTAATCCCTACTAATATTATAAATGCAAAAGTAACTCTGTCTGTCTGTTACGCTTTCCCGCTTAAACCTCTCAACCGATTTTGATGTAATTTGGCACAGACAATCTTTAGACCCTGAGAAAGGACATAGGCTACCTTTTATTTATTAAAAATATAAGGGTTCCGCGGCCATAAGGATGAAATTAAATCTATGCGGGGCACAGCTAGTGTTACTATAATCTCTTAGTATACCAAAATTAGGCTTCAGGGACCCAACCATGAGCTCTTATTGCCATGATAGTTTCACTCATTTATGAGACAGATGTATGTGACGTGCATACATCTGTCACTGTCGCACAACTGAATTATCATTGCAATAAGAGCTCATGGTTGGGCCCAAAAAATATTTCATTCAAAACTTTTGTAATAAGGGAGTTTGAGACTGTTATGTATGTTATGTATGCAATAACATTTTGTAGAAGTGACATAACTTTCGTAGATTAAAATTAAGTAATTTGATTGGCTCAATTATAACAATACTTATATCTATAAAATAAATAAAAGTTAAATGTCCATTTATAATTTTGCAGTGACATTTTTATTAGGCAGTACGCAGGTTTTCTCACATTTTTTTTCTTCACTATAAAGACCGTCATTGCAAATAAGTTTACAGATATTCAACAATCATTGGATCACCTTAAAATAAAGTGCCGTGGTGGCCTTGGGGTTTGAACAGTCGCCTGCTACGTAAGCGCGCAAGTTCGAATCCCAGCGGGGCCTTATTGCAATGATAATGCAGTTGTGCGAAAGTGACAGATGTATACACGTCACATACATCTGTCTCATAAATGAGTGTAACTATCATGGCAATAAGAGCTCATAGTAAGGCCCCTGTTGTATTTGTGTAAAAATAATATTATAAAACTGTTTCAAAACAAGGGAATCACCCAAATGTTCTCCATGAACTACATTATGAAAGCATATATACCAGGATCTGATAGATGCAAGAAATGCTGACTTAATGTGGAGTCGACTTTATTCACAAATATTCATAGTACATCAATACTTTTACTTAAACAAATTGCTCCGCAACGCAGATACTGTTACTGTGATAATATACTGTTTTTGCTAATTTAATACTTAGAACTAACTTTATGACCGCTTCTTTGTAAAATCTTAGGTACAAATCCTAAATAAAAAAAAAAAATGAGAAATTAAAGGTCGGTAATAGTTCTATCTATCTACAACCTACCTTGGTCCACTGCTGGACATAGGCCTCCCCTAATGAATACCATAGCGCCCTGACTTCAGCGTCATCCAGCATTTCGCAGATCGTCATCCCACCTAGCCGACCAGGTGGGAATAGTCCTATAAGAGATAATTACTTTTTGGTGAGTATATTATAACTACTCACAGGCGTGGGAAGGCTCCCAGAAGGGTAAATGAGTAGATAGATGAAGATTCAAGCGCTGTATCAGATCACTATACTTACGTCTTTGTATGCCTTCTCTCAGTGCCTAGTGCGAGTTTTCTTAAAATCGCCGTCACAAGTCATCGCGTCGACGTAAACGCAATTTGTATGGGCTCACAATAGTGTCATCTTTAGGCCGACAGAGGCGCTTTCCGATTCTATACAAATCTACGTTTACTTTGACGCGGTGCCTTGTGACGGCGGCAGTGAAAAACTCGCACTAGGCCCTCACAAAAAAACTAACATCACGAGTGAAATAAAAAATTTGGGAAGCTTTTTTAATGGCTAGGATACGAAGTTTCTTGAGTAGCAAGCAACTATTTAAGCCACTACGGCTCTAATTATAGTGGACTTACAAATATTTTGAAAAGCCCACTCCACATTACCAAGCAGGTGGTGAGTTTGCGAACATTGGAATATCCCAAGTTGCGCTAACTTCATTCAAGCTCCGTCAACCTGTACATTTAAAAACCGACCTTAACACCTGTATATAAGCTTCCATTCCCTTCACTAGTTCGTCTTTGCTAAACCGTACACACAGTTTTACTAAAGTCTCCTTTGAGGCAATTAAATATGAGGTGTAACTGCGTGTTAATAAGGTTTAAAGTTTATTGATTTTCGTCAAACACTTGTGGTGATTCAGAAGAGACCCGAGCAGTTTATGCAATTCTTAATTTGTTATTATATAAGCTAGTTTTGGTTTTGTCCGTCCATTCTTGTTTGCAAGTCTAAGTGCATCGCACGTTTTTGTCTGTTTGTTTGTTTATTTTAAATAGGGTAAGTTTTTTTATATATATATATATCTACGTACGTAATTTTATCAACAAGTTAATTAGTGTGGTAGTGATTAAAATTTAGAGGTCGACTAAGTACAATCTTATATGCATACAAATCAGTTTTGAATGACGTTTCAAACCGCCTTTTAGATTATGAAGTGGTTTTCTTTGGGAGATTTCTTCCTTCACATTATAATTTTATAATCATTATCACCCCGTCAAAGTCCACTGCTAAACATAGGCAAGGCTAATACATTTTTTTTATATTGGAACTTGCAATTAAAAAAATATATACATACCATAAAAAACATACTATAAAACTAAAAATTACATAATTTCAAATAAGTACCCACTTCAAATTTGATAAAGACAGTTTTCTTAAAAAAAATTTTATAAATATAAGTTTAAACTTAATTGACATTTGAATAGAATTAACTTTTCAAAGGAATTAACTTATTTCAAATAATACCTAATTAATTATTTTTGTAATTAAAAAGAACCTATCTTCATTGCAAAAATTTACTTTTTTAACTAACGCCAAAAAAATTAAGCAATTTACTTACAGCACTTCTGAAAAGGTAGATATTAGTCGCTTTGTACATCTGCTCATTTCTAGACCGAAAGCAATTTCACTTCAAACAATGGCGGGTATTCTGCTCAAATCTATGTCACACCATTGTCAGCTGTGAAAGTGAGTCCTGTCGCATTATTCACTAAGGTTTCTCAGCATCGAACTCGACGAGCGTTGGTTTCAAGCATAGGAAATTGATACATAATACATAGAGGATAAGGTTTAAATTCGTATCTTTAAACCGACACTCGACGACGAGTGCGTAGCTGAGAAACCTTAGTGAATTACGCGGCTGTATAAGCTTAGGCCAAGACCACAGATGTATGAGTCACTGCGAAAAGATGTGACATAACAAACGCTGTGAAGCAATGATTACGTGAGCGATCCGTTTTTATATGCGCAGGAGTGTAGCGGTGCACTGTATGACTTAATATATAATACTAAGCTTAATATAATACTAATAATCTGTAGCTTTGGAGAAAAGCGCCTTTGAAAGCTTTTGTCAGCATCTAAAGCTTGTGCTAGAGTATCTGTTAGATGCAATTCCCGCGAACAATGTTATCCATTGCAATTATTTATATCCATTTTTGAATGTGTATATGGCAATCCTGTCCAGTCATGACATGAAAAAAATTACTCTTTTATCTATATATTTTTATTTTAATAATGAGTATTACTGTGCTTGTATTTGTTGACAAAACCCAAAAAATAATTGCTGCGTATTCACAGTCAAAGCTCAGAACTCGCGACGCCACCTATATTTTACTTAATAAATTTATAAAAAGTGGGTTGGGACGAACAATATCTAAAAAAAATATTTTATTTCTTTTCAATGTGATACAGACCAATACTATTACAGTTGAATTATCTTTAGTAAGCTGCTATTTTGTTAAAATATAATATTAAAAAACGTTTGTAACTTAAGATCTCAAATACCCTACCCTACTTATCCACGACCGGGCTTAGCTTAGCACACAAAGTATTCCATAGATTTGGCTACAGAAAAATAAATTTTTGATAGCCGAATGATTTCTCTCGCAAAACATAAAAAAATGGGACTATGTATTCAAATCAATCGAGTGAAAAGACTTACACATTTCAAAGCAAGTAGATATTAGATTTGTATGGTCATTAGGTAATCGTAATATATAAAATATATTATTATAACTAGCTGTGCCCCGCGGTTTCACCCGCGTAGATTTAGTTTCTTCCTTATTGTCGCGGAACCCTAATATTTTAAATAAAAGTAGCCTAAGTTACTCCTTGAAACATCAGCTACCTGAAAGTGAAAGTCCCGTTAAAATCCGTCCAGCCGTTTCAGAGATTACCCGGAACAGACAGGCAGGTAGACAGACAGACAGACAGAGAACATTTTTAAAACTTGGTTATTTAGTGTCAGTAGCGTGTATACTTTCATATGCATTTAGAAAAGCTATTATTTTGGAATTACAAACAGACACTTCAATTATATTTATCTGTGTATAGATGTATAGATACCGAAATGGTTCGTCGCTTTTTTTCTTTCACACACTGAGAAAATAATTATTATAAAATTACTTAAATAATTATTTCTATAAAAGCATTTTTTAAGTGTGTCATTGTTTTGATACTGGAACGAATTAAAACAAAATAAAAATATCGTCTTAAATATGATTAAAACCTGTCCTGTAGGTTAATGGAAAAGTCCAATTAAAATAAGCCCACAAAGTGCCCAATGTCCATAATGTATGTCCATCATTAGAACAAGTAGTAATTGCGGACATTCACCGGCGATATCGAACCGCAAGCGCAGTAGGCGACCTCTATTCATGCGTCTCGCTCGCTCGCGCTACTTTTTTACGTCACGCTCTCTTTGAAACAATTTCAAATTCGTAAAAGAACATTGTATTCAAACTGTTTACATTATTGGAAATAGCGTTTGATTTTCGAACGAAGATATTTTTAAATAGTTGACAGATAACTGTCGTGTGCCAAAAAGTTGTCTGACTTTCGGTTTTTGAATGTTTTAAAAAAAAGTGTTTGTGCCAAGTGTGATTCTTTCATGATGAGAGAAATACGGTTGCTCCTATCAAGTTGTGGGATAATGTAAGTGTATTCCTTGTGCTAAAAATTAAGAAGTCTATAATGTGATAGTGACTATCTTACACACGTCTCTGTGCTCTGTTTTCTTACACAAATTAGTAATAAGCACAGAATTATACGATGTTTAAATTGTGCTAAATGTTCTAAAACACCACTATTTTTGAGTTTTTATTTGATAACTTTATTTTGATTTTAACTGCATCCTTATAAGATCTCTCCTTCTCTTACATATATCTCTTTTCTTCCACAATTTAGTAATAAGAACAGAATTATACGATGTTTAAATTGTTTTCAATGTCAATATCACTTATTTGAGATTTTTTTTGATAATTTTATTTTGATTCTGACTGTACCATTATAAAATTTTTTTTTTCTTACACTGGCTTGGGGTAAAACTGAAGCTCAGCAGTACTTTCAAAACACACATATCCTTCTAAACACATCAAAACTCTACGTGTAACCTAAATACATTAAATAAATACGACTAACCCATTTTATACAGAACAATACAGTTTTTATAGCGTGCATTTATGTGGTTTGCGACATGCTTGCGCGAGTTGAATACAAACTAGTGTACAGATATGTACAAACGTTACTTTTATTCTCAAAACGCTTAGAGAAACAAGGTCGTGTGTTACAGAAAAATTACATATTAAATTTTTACATTTACAGTTTTCTATACTGGCGTTTTTTGCATCCGAAAAAAATTTATAAACATAATTTTTTCGTATTATTTTCCCTTAATCAATTTTAATTTAGTCATTAACAAATAGTTTATAATAAAGGCACTCCTATCTGATTGATACTTTATGTCACACAATAGTCCTTCGATTTAAAAAAACATGTCTATCAAACAAATAACGCAAAAAATTGCTACCTCTTACTCTCTTATTGATATTCTAATCCGATTCAGCCTTATTTAAAAAAACGCAGTGTTTCAATATACGTAGCGTTTTTATATAATCGCAGCGTTTTTATATAAACGCGACGTGTGGACAAACCCTAAGATTATCTACTTCGTGAAAGTACTTTAACTGCAAGTAAAAGTAGGAAGTGATATCGCAGGTCGCTTCCGAGTTTGTATCTACTTTGTTTTATGCGAATGTAGGTACTATGTTTAGGTCGATGTTCAAAACGGTTTGAATCCTTCAGGAATGCTATATAACTACTGGCGAATATTTCAAATTTACGAGTCGATTTTTTCATATAAATCAAGCGACTGATAAATTGCCCAATGTTTGAATTTATCTCAATAAAAAACTAAACAGTTTTTAAGCCATCTATCACCATAGAGAACTAATCTTTATACCGCTAATGGTACATACAGCCCACCTAGTGATCAGTGGTACCTGTAGCCTATGAGCAGTGAATAAATCTACGAATAAGAACGCTGGCATTCAGTGAGCGGGTCAGGAGGTCAACTATGATCGTTTTAAGCAGTGCGTATAAGAAACTTCTAAACTTTATTTTAGCGTCAAAGGGATTATAGTTGACCTCCTGGTCCCAACTCCCATACTACCAGTACACTGCCTCCAACAGAACTTTATTCAATAGAACAGTATATCGAACGAAGTTTCGTTCATTGTATTCACTAAGAATCCCTATTTTTTACTAAAATTATAGTTTGAACTTTATTTGTATTGTCGGGTGGAAGAACTGTCCCATAATTAATATAAGTTATTATCTTTTCAGGATAGTTTGAGCAAGATGTACCAAGCCCGATGGTTGATGGTGGCAATAGCCGCCGTTCTGGCGCTGCAGTCGCGAGGAGAAGGTGGCATCAGACTTCCAGACCAGCCCCCAAAGGAGGAGTCCGAAGGAAGGTCACTCAACTTCAACGGGGGAGATAGAGGGAGATCGGTAAGTTTTAAATCATTTCTTTTTTCTAAATCTATGCACTTTCATGCCATTCATGTTTAAAATCCCCAAGATTTCGCATGAGCTTTATAAAACATCATTTTTATCATCATTATGAAATGCCACGTTGGTCTCGTTGTCGTAAACATTACTGCGGAACACGAGCTTCTGGGTTCGGTCCCTGGATCGACGACGTTTTGTCGGGTTTTCCCATCTATCATTTCCTAGCAGCAATCTGGAGTCTGGATTAGTGCCCGATTAATGCGAATAAACTCACCCCATGTTGCAAAAGACGATTCTGATCCTCACAGTCTTTCACAATTTTCTTATTTTTCCAGCCTCAAGCTTCTGGCCGTGGATTCCTCGACTGGATAGGCCTAGGAGAAGACCAGGATCCTTACATCAATCAAGCAACCCAACAATGCATCAATGGTGACTTAGCTGACTGCTTCAAAGCCCAAGCACTGAGGTCTTTCGATGACTTCTTTGATAAACAGGCTTATCAGTAAGTGTTTATTCTTATTTGAATAAGCATCTTGGTTTATGATTGGGCTCGCTTTGCGCAGTTTTAGAAAAACTCGGTATGGACAAAGTGTGGTCTAGCTCCAGCCGTTATTTTTCCAAGCAAGTGTAAAGCTGTTCAAGAAAAGTGCTACATCTGGTATTACAAGTAACCGTAGCCTGCTGTAACTTACCGTCAGATATGCTTGCAACAATACTACTTTCATTTATTTGGATTGGAATCTTTTTTTCTTTTTCTAGGCTTTCCAACAACGCAGTTCTTGTGAAAGTGGAGTCTCAAGCAAGAGCCTTGGCAAGGGAGCCTCCAGAGCTGGCTTCCCAACCTCGCAGCGAAGACTCTGATTGGGATGGCTTGGTGAAATACGGGATGAGGAAGATTGAAAGGTAAATTTTTTTATTTATGTATACAAAATATTTAATTTTTTTCTTGCACATCCGAATTTTGGAACCGCTTTATTGCGGAATGTGGTCAACACACCGAAGATTAAGACTAATAAACACTGCCACTGGAACACAACACTGCTTTATGTTTGCGTTTCTGTCGTATGTAAGTATTTCAGTGATCCATGGAGGAGAAGAGGGATGGAGATGCTGTGTTAGCTATAGTCTTTCTTACAAGGGATCCAATAAAATTGGGGCTCTCTTCTGGATTTGACGAAAAATATCCAATATGTTCCAGGTTTCTGAGGGCAACAGCTTTGGAGATGGACTTAGATGAAGAAGTAACATCCAATGGTGTCATTGCACCAAGATTCATCGACGAAATAGCTGATGAAGTAGATATCATTGAAGATAAGAAAGCCTCTCCGTTCCGTAAGTATTTCTACGTAGACGATGTAATTATATCAACTTCTATTCACGGATCATGAAACACTTAAAACAATAAAATCAAGATCATTAATCTAGTAAAGCGTTTCTAAGAAACTAAGAAGGTGATTCTTTACTTGGAAAAGGAAAATGACCGAGAAACGGTAATAGACTCAAAATCTTTTACGTTGGTACCTGAATTATGTCTTTGTCAAAAGATTGTTCTTTTTTCAAACTTTCTAAATGTTGCGGCGAGCCTTGCGGGAGACATACAGATAAAATTAATTAGATTTTTTTTGACAGGTCGCCATAAGTTGAAGAAGTTGATCATTCCCATGCTGCTGATTCTGAAGTTGTTCAAGCTGAAGCTACTTCTGTTCCTTCCTTTGATCCTTGGACTCGCCAGCTTCAAGAAATTCCTAGGATTCATGGCTCTTATCGTTCCAGGTTAGTCTTAAAAACATATGGTAGCGAACAATTTTTTCAGCCTCGTTAATCAAAACCATTAATTTTGCTGAGCTGTGTCGTTGTAGCAGCAATATTAGTAACGATCAGATCCCTATTGCTAGCACTCTGTAAGTTAGATGTATAGTCCTTCGTCAGAGAGGTAATTAATACCTCGTCCTAGAAGTACAGTTATACCTCAAACTACTGCTAGTTTCATGTACATCAAGATTTATGGATGCGACCAAGATCAATCAGAAGGGTTATATCAAAATTCAGCGTGTAATACTTTCCTTCTCCTTTGATTACAGGAGTAATCGGTTACTTCAAGTTCTGCAAGCCTAACCTGACGTCACCGTTCTCATCAAGCCACTACAGCGGACCTCAGTACTCTCCAGCAGGAGTAGGCCTTGGACCCTACAGAGAAACTCCTCCAACTCATTATGGCCACTATGATAACTATCATGTAAGTTCATTTTTGTTTGATCTTGCTCCAATTGGTGTATACAAAAGTGGCAAATAAGGCTACTGCTCACCTGATAGTAAGTGATCGGTTGTAACGCCGAAGCTTACCGTAGACATTCGTATTTAAAACGCAATGGTCGTGCCAGCTATCAACATCTATTTCTAATATATATAAAGCTGGAAAGTTTGTTTGTTTGTTTCTGTGGTTGAACGCGCTAATCTCAGGAATTACTAGTCCGATTTGAAAAATTCGTTCATTATTAGAAAATAGGCTATTTTTCGAGAAAGGCTTATATGGTCATGCTAAGACCAATCGCGGGTAGCGGATAGCGTTAGCCCAAAGTAACTATTCCACGCGGACTGAATCTAGTAAAAGATATGATAAGATCTCTCTACAGCTAAGCCTATCTCTCGAGCTTTTGATCTTCTAACTTTAGTTGAGCTGAGATTGATAAGCGTTTACATTTTTCCAGGGCAATAAGTATGGTTCAGGAGGTGTTTCGTTCCGGGAGCAAGATGTAGGCCCTCAAGACCTCGCCTATCAAGGCTGGGAATACAGGAACAAACAGGGAGGTGATGATATCAAAGCTGGTGAAGCGTAAGACTGAAGATTAAAAAAAAACTATTAATAAATCTATCATCCTTCAAAAAATAACAGTTTGCTCACATACAGAAGAGGATTTTTATAATCCTATTCTTTTACTTTTTATTATCTACAAAGAGCACTTTGGTGCAATGAATGATGCTCTACTTGAGGTGGACCTTCAAATACAATAATTGCATTTTTGTTTTCTTATTTATAAGTTTTTCTTGTACCAAAACCCTAGTAAGGGACTAGTGCAAGCATTGTAAATATAGTGTAGATAGCATCTATCTATGTTTTGTGTCAATGACACTTAGTACTTACTTCATTAAGTTTAACTTTAAGTGTATCCACGTATAGAACTTGAATTTTGAAGACGAAGATAAGTTTAAAAATAAGTTTTTTTTCGTTTTTACTTAAATTGAGTACATGAATTATGACTTTTGCAAGTCATTTACCTTGCATGAGACAGGCAGTACTAAGTTTATAGTCATATTAATTTAATCACTTGGCTATTTGTATAAATAGTTCTTTAATTTGTATATTAAATAATTTATTGTTTTTTTATATTATGTTTTTTATTTTTACTACCATGATGACCCGTAAAGCAACAGCCCGGGATGTAGAGGACAAACTCAGGAAAGCACTGCAAGAACTTCAATTGTCTAAAGCCCTTTGTGACAAACTGCTACAAGAGAGGGATGAGAGCGAAGAGGAAGTAGTAAACATCAATATGAAAAACAGTCAATTGAAGAGGGAAATGGCCGAACTACATCTACAATATACTGTAGTTGAGGAGGAGCGGAACCAGCTGCAGGACATTATTGCATCATTTAAAGAGTGCAGCAACACCCATGAAAAGGCCCTGACTCGCATCTCAGAACTGGAGAATAGCTTGAGTCTTGCCCATACACAGGTGTACAATCTGGAAACAGAGCGAGAAATCAACCAGACCACCGCCACGCTCAGCCTCTATGATGAACTGGTAAACACTGACTCCGGAGCCTTACTAACTGACAAACTGGTTACAATTGACCTCACCAATGATGTTTCCTCACATGTACATATGTCTAGCCATAATAAATTAAAAAAGTATATTAGGTATAATAGGTTCATTAAGAAAACTAAGAAATTAATTAAAAATCAAAGAAAGTTTTTCAACAATGTGAAATTAACTAAAGACTGTTTGTCCTTAAGAAATAGTTTAGATACATATGAGTGTAGATTAAGTAAGTTAAAACTCAAATATGACACAGACATTCAACAATTGCAATCTGACTTACAATGCAAGGAGCAATATTTAATTGACTTAACAAATAAATATACAAGTGCCCAGAAACAGATTAGCGAACACATCTTGGCTACCACAGAGTTGGTAGACCTATGTAATTATAATGTGGAGCGCTTTGACTCATTAACTAACAAGCACTCTTGTGACTGTGTGATCTCACTATCAACAGCATCAGATGGTGAGCCTCTGCCACTGCCCTGTAAGTTACAGGTTGCTGAGTTGAGTGAAACTGTGGAACAAATAAACCTATGTCCACCTGGACAAAAAACAATTGTGTATTCAGATAAAATTGGTAGGAACTTTAGTAGCCTTTTAAATAAAAGTATAACTCATTCAGTAATAAATTATTGTATGCCAGGGGCCTCATACAGGCAAATAGTTGAAAAAATTGTTAGTAACAACCATGACAGTCACACCACAGTTATTTTATTAGTCGGACAAACTCCAAACATTAGTAAAGGGGAAATAATAAATAGTTTTGGACAGTTGACAGACCTGCATGTAGGTAGGGTTATATTATGTACCATACCGTATAGCATAAGCTACACTGAAGCACAAAACAAGCATTTATATTACATAAATAGCTTATTACATAACATGACTTCCCATAATGACAAGTTTGTGCTCTTCGATTTAAACAATTTTATTAGTAATGTTAAGGCAACGCGGGGATCACTTTTTATTCCCCAGAAAACTAGACAGAAGCTCGCTACATTGTTAGCTTATAATATTAATAACCCTGTTATAGTGAATATAACACAGCTTAGATTAAGTGACGAACCAGTGATAGATAGATGTTCTACTAGCACTGTGATTGATCCTATTGATACTTTAAACCTTTAAGTAAGACAACAGAGAAGTCAGTTGCATGTATTATGCGACTGCTACACCAGAATATCAACCGCTTCTCTGGCAAAATTCTTGATTTAGAATTATTATTAGACAGAATACCAATTGATTTAATTTGTTTAACTGAAACCTGGTTAAAACCAGATACCATGATATTTAATATTAGTAATTACACCATTGCCAGTTTTTATAACAGACTCTCAGCCGAGGGTGGTGGTGCTATTATTTTACTGAATAGTAACATCAAGTCCAAAGACAGGAAGGATATTACCAGCCTGTCTGTGGAACGGGTCTGTGAAGCGGCTTGTGCAGAGTTAGACAACTATATAATTGTATGTGTATATAGACCTCCGTCCTCTGACTTTCACTCATTTTGTTTAACAATGGAGGCTATTCTTAAGAAGCTCTTTAGGACAAATAAACAACTTTTGATATGTGGTGATTTTAATGTAGACATTTTGAAAAATACTTCTGAGGCGCGTTTATTTATATCTCTTTTTAAAACATTCAACTTAGACTTTATATTTAATGAGCCCACACGAATAACGGCCACTTCTTCTACTTGCATTGATAATATAATAACAAATGCAAATATCATAAAACACTCACAGATAAGTGGCATTAGATCTGACCATATGGCACAACTAGTTGAGTTGCAGTGCAGAAGGCAATCTTGTAACTCTTTTAGAGAATCTAGAGCTTTGACTAACCATAGATTGCTTAAGTTTAAAAATAATGTTGAGTCGAAAATAAAAAAAACAGAGTCTAGCGAGCCAAATAAATACTTTAATCAGTTACATAATGTCATATGTAAAGAATTTAACAAGGCATGTCCTAAGCAACAAAGTAAAGTAAATAATAAATTACAGTTTAGTAACTGGGCAACTAGGGGCATTAGGAAAAGTAGGGATACCCTGTATGAACTATACCACAAGAAAGCCCAAACAACCAATGCCGCTTTTCACAACCATGTTAGGACGTATTCCAAATTATTCAAAAAAGTTTGCCATGTAGCTAAATCGAGACACATAAGTAGCGAAATAAGCCGTTCTGATAATAAAATAAAAACTGTATGGAAAGTTATAAATAGGGAGACGGGAAAAAATAAAAATAAAGAGCAGGTTAGTGAACTTAAAATTAATGATGATATTGTCTCAGACAAGTTAGATGTCGCGACCGCATTTGAGAAATTCTTTGCTCAAATACCAGCGGAAACTACTAAACACCTAAACTCATGTCCGAATAAAGCTGAAAGATTACTTAAACAATCATTTCATACGATTGTCCCAGATTTTAGTTTTCAACATGTACTTGCTAGTGATATAATTAAAGCTTTTAAGTCACTTAACATGAAAAATACGGAGGATTTATGGGGACTTTCAATTAAAGTTATTCAATCGATTATAACAACGATCGCTCCTGCATTAGCCACTATTTTTAATTCGTGTATTGATCAGGGTGTCTTTCCGGATCTTATGAAATATAGTAAAATAATTCCAATCTTTAAGGCAGGTTCCAGAGAAAATCCTTCTGATTATAGGCCTATATCAATACTTCCTGCCCTTAGTAAGATATTTGAGAAAATAATGCTAAATCAGATGTTAGCCCACTTTAACATAAATAACATATTGCACGATCACCAGTTTGGTTTCACTAAAGGTAGATCCACAACGGACGCGGCGGCAAAATTAATAAAACATATATTTGAGGCATGGGAGGGCGCCTATGACGCCTTAGGAGTCTTCTGTGATCTCTCAAAAGCTTTTGATTGCGTCGACCATCGTACGCTAATTCTGAAGCTTAAATATTATGGTATTCGCGGAACCGCCCTCGATCTTGTGTCCTCTTACCTGTCCAATCGTCATCAGAAAGTTGGCGTCAGTGGTATAACATCTAAAGGGTCATTAATTAAAACAGGCGTGCCGCAAGGCTCCATATTAGGTCCATTCCTATTTCTAGCGTACATAAATGACCTACCACTTGTTGTAGAAGGTATCTGTGATATTGTTCTGTTTGCAGATGATACATCTTTAGTTTTTAAAGTGAGCAGGAAAGATAAGGAGCTTAATACTCTGAATGAAACACTAACATCTGTTTCAAATTGGTTTGACGCCAATAACCTCGTTTTAAATTCTAAAAAAACTAAATGTATTCGATTTTCACCACCTAATACATCGCAAATAGCTACAAATATATCACTAGATGGTGGTAAACTGGATTTGGTTGATAGTACGGTATTCTTAGGGCTAACAGTAGATTCAAAATTACAATGGGGCTCTCATATTGAAACATTGTCAAGAAAACTTAGCTCAGCAGCATTTGCTGTTAGGAAAATCAAACAAATGACGGATGTCGATACTGCTAGATTAGTTTACTACGCATACTTTCATAGTCTTATGTCATATGGCTTATTGTTATGGGGTTCCGCGGCAGACCTAGATTCTATATTTATACTTCAAAAAAGAGCCATCAGGGCAATATACTCGTTGGAACCCCGTGAATGCTTGAGGGATAAATTTAAAGAAATTAATATACTCACTTTACCCTCACTTTACATTTATGAGAATTTATTGTACATGAAAAAAAACATTCATCTCTTTAATTTAAACTGTGATGTTCATTCGATTTGTACGCGAAATAAACACAAAATTATGGCTCCTAGATTCAGATTAGTTAAAGTAAATAAATCATTCATGGGGAACTGTGTTCGCTTCTACAATAAAATCCCACAATCAATAATCGCGTTAAATTATGATAAATTTAAAACACATGTCAAAACTGTTTTGATGAAGAAAGCATATTATAAAATTTCGGATTATATAAATGACAAGGATATATGGAACTAGGTAAATCACTCTGCACAAGTAGCTCCTGGCAAATACATGGTATGCAAACACTTGTAAATCTATCTGGTATTGTTATTTTATTATTATTTTTTTTATCTCTTTGATTTTGTTTTATAATGACTTGCATGCTAATACAATTTGTCACTATTGTGAATATTTATACCTATTATCAAATTTGATTTTGTATTATGATTTCATTATGATTTATATTGTTTCGATGTTATGTACATGATGCCTGGCTGAGTTTCTTGCCGGTTCTTCTCAGAAGGCTAGTTTCCGAACCGGTGGTAAATTCTCGACTTTCATAAGTGCCTTACCAGGGCCTAAACTGAATAAATATTTTTCATTTTCATTTTCATTTTCATTTTCATTTTCATTTAACTACTAGAGGAACCCCAAATAATGTAAACCTTTATAATAATTTTAAAACTCTTCGGTAATTTAAAAAAAAATCATTAATCTCTTTTTTTTTAAAGTCCTGAGTAACTTAAAGATTTCTATTCACGTATTAGGTGATTCAATGTATATTAGGATATTGCTTTCGTATCAATCATTTGCAATAATTAATTCTCTAAATATAAAATTCAAAGTCCTGATCAACTGACTCATATACAATGGACAAACTTAGTCGTTGATCTTAAAGAAAATTGGATAGTGTGATTTTGGTAGGGTAAAAATATACTATTAAAGGGTTTTTTGAAAAATTTCGCTCCTAAAAGAGTTAAGTTAGGGCAGAAAGTTGGCGCAAAAAAGCTGTGGGCATAATTATATTTATAAAACTAGCTGTGCCCTGCGGTTTCACCCGCGTAGATTTTATTTTATTCCCGCGGAACCCTAAATGTTTTTTTAAAATAACAGTATCCTAAGTTACTCCTTGAAATATCAGCTACCTGCCAGTGAAAGTCCCGTTAAAATCGGTCCAGCCGTTTCAGAGATTACCCGGAACAAACAAACAGACAGAGAAAAAAATTAATACTTTACTGGTTTATTAGTGTCAGTAGCGTGTATACTTTCCTATACATTTAGTGAAAAACTGTTATTTTGGAATTACTAACAGACACTTAAATTTTATTTATCTGTATAGATTAGCTACCGATACATAATATCAACATGTTCATTCTCATTAAGCACGTCTATATCTTTGCTAACATTATCATATCTGTCTAAATCCTTTAGTATAAGCGTTTCTTCCTCATCGTCACTGCGTTTACTTCTTCTTCCAAACTCTCTTCTTGTTTGCATCTTCTGGAATGGCATTGGATATCTAACTACTTTGGAATTCCATCTCTTAGTTTTCTTCTTTTGACTTGGCGTTGTTTGATGTATATCTTTAAACTGAACTTTCTCCTGATCGTATATATTGTCATATTTCAATTTGGGTAGTGGAGTCGGTTTACTCGAAACGATGTATAATCTCTTCAATCTCACTCTGTTCTTCTTTATTATCTTCTGTATTGTCCTCTTCGGTGATTTCTTGAGTGTTTTCTTCTTTGACTTCTGTTCATCGAAGAACTTGTTCATGACTGGGATCACTAGCATGTTCTCTGATTTTTCTATGTAGCTATGATTGTGTTGTGTGATCTGAAATTGTAATCGTAAATTTACTTACTGCATTTATTTGGAATGCTTTTTAAATATGCATCAGACTATGCTTTAAATACCGATGTATGACGTATGTCTTTAAAAGGACGTAGGATTTCTTCAAAATGTTTGAAGAATTTTTAGATTTTTTATTTTAGTGACACATCATAGTTTTCGAAGATACATTTTCTCATGGGTATTGGATATTATATTATTGAAGTATTAGATATAAATTACATTATATTTACCGGGGCGCTTTTTTCCGAAAATCCGTTGTGAATCTTAACCTCATCTGTGTTTTGTGCGAAATTGACTGAATCCTGAAAACAATTTTTTTTATTATATACCTCCTTTTCTAAGTAGGTGTAGGCGTCATTTTCCAGAATTCAACGTTGAACAATAAAAACCCCTACTAAGAAATAGAGGTACATACATAACCCTCACGACTTTCCCGAAGGGGTAGACGTGTAGGTACTTAACTTAATAGCGCACCCACATTTCGGCAGATATTAGTAATATTATAATACGTTTTAATAAATTGTATAATAATAAGGATTTTTTAACATTACCTGTTCACCAGAAGACAATAAAACACGGCTTAAGAAACATATGAGCAGTAGTAACATTATATAACAGTATATTCACCGTAACAAATGAGGCTAGCAACATTAATCCTCTCCTTTTATAAACTTGGAAAACAGTTTACAAGCCTTACAAACCCAAACACTATTGTTCTAAAGGTTATATGTTGTTTTTTTTAAATAGAGTGAAATTGGAAGTACCGTCGCGTAGTTACGATATTATGTATGCTTTCAAGAGTAGGCTTGTATTGCCTATGAGAGCGGGAATTAAAAATATATTTTAAACTAGCTGTGCCCCGCAGTTTCACCCGCGCGGAGTTAACCATAATGTTTTTATCAAATCAAAGTAGCCTAAGTTACTCCTTGTATCATCAGCTATCTATAGCAGTGAAAGTCTCGTTAAAATCGGTCTAGTCGTTTAGTTAAAAAATTTAAAACTTGGTTTTTTAGGGTCAGTAGCGTGTTCATTTGAATTTAGTGAAAAGCTGTTATTTTGGAATTACAAACAGACACTTTAATTTTATTTATCTGTATAGATGGATCAGGGAAAGATGAAAAAAATATCGGGTGATATACATAGATACATATGCTCACGTCTGTAACCCAAAGGGGGAAGCAGAGACCATATGATAGTCAACCACATGCTACGATCCTTATATTCTTCTTTCTTTTCGTCCACATTCATTACATATATTATATTGTTTCCGCTATTTATGTAACCGCACCCTTATGTTTGATAAGAACTAGCAATCTACAACGTCTGAGCTTAGCTCTGTTTTGTAACGTGAACAAATTCTAAAATAAAAACTAAAATATGATTATTTAATAGGTACAAGTGCCTTTTAATTAAAAATCTATTTTGTAATTTTTTTTAGTTCAAACACTTGTGATTGAAATCTTTACAGTTGAAGTTTAAGTATAAACATTTTGGATATGTCAAAATGAGTGTGAACATAATTTCTCGGGTAAGCAACTTAATGCCTCTAGTATAGCAATCGTTCAAAGGCTGCAGTAACTACTTACTGTCAACTTAATAGGCTGTTTGGGGATGTCAAAATATTGGCCTTCCAATGGTTGCAGGCACTGAATTAAACCAGGATTGAATACAACCAAAGAATTATTATCTTCCGTAAAACAGAGAACACAAATTTTTTTTTTTTTTTTTTGGATATGGTCTCTCGCAGTTGGTAGGGGGGAGTTACCTCCACTGCTTAACCGGACTATAGGGCGAGACCCAAGGGCCTCCAGCCGAGCTTAAACTTAAATACTAAGCAACACAGCTAAGGGCGCCCCGGTGCGGGGCTCGGACCTCGGCTTAGGGCGTTGCTGGGGGATGAGCTAGGGAGCTGGATCTGAGTTGTATGGAACACAAATGAATGGTAACTAACATATTTATGAAACGCAGTACAACTTTCAATAGCGCGATCTATTTCAGAACTCACGCCATCTAGTTACAATTAGTGGAACTAAACTGACTCATTACATATTCAACGGGCCGTTACTTTTTTGCTGCCTTAGTATTAAAAAAACTGGCAAAGTGAGAGTCTGACTCGGTTAGGTACTATATATAAAAACGACCCTTTAAATATTTATTTTATGTTTTTTAGTAATAGTTTGTTGCAATGGCAACAAAAAAATCTGTGAAAGCTTAATTTACTGGGGCATATTCTGTAACAAATTCACATATATTTTTTTCTTTTCAGATTTTTATTACAATATTATTCTCTTGCGCCAATGGCTCTATAGTGATCGACCATCTTAGTTTGAGCCAAAAGGACGTACACATATCCGATTATTGCCCCAAAATGGCGGGCTGTGACGAAGGCATGCATGTAATGTGTATGAATTATAATCCTGTAAGTTTTTCAAAAGTTTGTTAGTAGGTAAAGTCTTGATCACCAGCAGCTGATAGGAAAAGGCACTCGGTATCCCATTGTACAGGCTAGAATGGTAGTGAACACAGATATGACGGCTGATAAAGAAATAGAAGAGAAGAACACATTGCGCCGACCACAAATAACATGGGATAAGGGCAGGTAGATTATGATGATAGTTCACCATGACGCCCTGCGACTGGCCACTTAGGCCCCTACTTTCGATACCTTGCTGATTATGCGAGCCTTAAAAGAGCCGCGGAGAATCTCACTAGCGCGATTTACAACTTATTAACTCCATCTATCGGCTTAGAAGGCTAGTTTCCGAACCGGTGGTAAATTCCTCGAAATTCATAAGTACCTTACCAGGGCCTAAACTGAATAAATCATTTTCATTTTCATTTTCATTTTCATTTTCATTTTCATTTTCATTTTCATTTTCATTTTCATTTTCATTTTCACTTAGCGCTTATAATCGACATCTACACTAATACTCGTACTATAGAGATTTGATTGTTTTTTTATTCGTTTGTTTGTTTGCATTGAATAGGCTCCGAAACTACTTGACCGATGTTGAAAATTCTTTCAGCAATGAATAGCTATGTCATCTGCGAGTAACATAGGCTTTATTTTATCCCCGTACTTAAACGGGAACGGGAACTACGCAGGTGAAACTGCGTGACGTCCTCTATATTATAATACACTCGTGACAGCAATTGTAAGATTAACACATGGACCCCTCAACTAGTTTAAATATCCTGTAAGCCCGGGATCGCGAGTTTTGAGCGCTGGCATGAATGAGCAGTTGTAATTTTATGGGTTAATATAGAGAGAGTTGGAAAAATACATGCACAATTCTGTTATTTTCACTGAGCGCTTAAAACTCGTGACTGCTGTATCGACATTGTTACAGACTGCCGTAAAGAGCCCCAGATGCTTTGATCCCCAGATCTATAATGTAACAGCACAAATGGCCAACGTACTGTTGGATGTTATTAATGCGTAAGTACTGTGACATTCAAACTCAAACTTAAAAATATCTTTATTCTTTAGACTTTTAACAAAGTACTTTCAAATCGTCATTCATCAGTCATCGTCAATGACATGATTGTACAGGATTAGATGATATCACCAGGTTCAGAAGGTTGCTATTACTGAGAAGAACCTGACAATAAACTCAGAAATATTATATATTTCTTTAAATAAAAAATAAACGTAATCCCATTGTAAAGAAGAGTGCTCCCCTATTCGCTATTATCGTTGTACTGAAACAATCGTTGTACACTCGTAATCGTTGTAAGCCATGACGTCGGCACGTCAAGAGGTGCTTTGATAGACACTGTAAATACTAACTGCCACGGTTAGATGGCCGTAGAGTGTTTTGTATCCGACCTCTGAATCTGAATTTGGAATGGTTTTAGCCCCAAGGAACAGCTTAAATACTTTAACATCACTAAAAGAAAGAGTCACAGATAAAAGTTAGTCTATAATGTGATATTTTCAGAATGAGAAGCAAAATTGCATTGGGAATAGAGAAAGGAAAGGGAAATGAGTATCTTCCCAAAGGTTATGGGATGTATAGACTGGTGTGTATACTTCTTTAAATAGTATTTTATTTACTTAACCAATTCGTTGCGGCGCTCCTTTTTGACAACTCTTGTCACTGGCGGGGAACAAATATTTCGTGACGCCGCTCGCGCGTCATAAGTCAATGATCACGACAAGCGAGGAGCGTCATCCGTAACGAGTCGATTAAGAAGTCAGTACCTTACTGTAAGGTAAATTTATTGAAATAAGAACGTTTGCTCCACTGAGGGTAAAGGTTGTCGATCTTAAAGATTTTAAAATTTACTCTTTTGTTTTCGAAAATGAAAATCATTTATTCGTTTTAGACTGTAAGCAACGAAAAACTACCGGTTCGGAAACTAGCCTTCTGAGACGAGTTAATTGCAAATACTTATATATATTATACATTCTTTATGCTATTGTTTACAGGTGTGGGACAATGAACTGGCTGCCTTTGCTCAGCTTATAGCAGATCAATGTATATTCAAAAGCAATTACTGTGCGGCCACAAGTAAGTATTATGTAGTCTATACTAATATTATAACGAGGAAAGGTTTGTTTGTATGTTTGTAACGAATTGGCTCAAAAAGTACCAGACCGATTACAAAAAATATTTTATCATTTGAATGCTACATTATCACTGATTAATATAGGTTATATTTTATTTCCGTACTCCCACGGGAACGGGAACTACGCGGCTGAAACCGCGTGACTTCCACTTGTATTCAATAAAAATCCATTAATGTTAGGGAAACCGTGGTTCCAAATGTTCTTGAAAACTTGTATATATGCAATGCGCTTGAAAACTCTAATTGCGCGATTTAGGTTCACGTGTATTTGTACGCTAACATCGCATTTGTTAGCGAGTAGCGCCATCTATGCAGCGAGCGGAGAAACGCTGCTACAGACTTATCTTATTTACATTCCAGAAAAGTTTCCCGATCCTGGCTCGATTGGGGGCCAAGTGGTTTTTAAACTTCACGACTGGAATCCATCTTTACCTAACTCGACATCCACTATAGCAGAATTAAGTGAATCGGAAGTTATATATGCAATCACATTTGCTCTTGGAATCTGGTACAAACAGAAAGCTTTGGTCACTACCGATGCCGTAAAGAATTTTCCTGACTTCTTTACGTAAGTTCCCCGATTCATATCTTACTAGCGGACGGCACGCGGTTTCACCCGCGTAGTTCCCGTTCCCGTGGGAATACGGGGATTAAATATAATGATCAAGATCGGTCAAGTAGTTAGCCTTTATTTTTTTTTTTTTTTATTGTCGAGGGGGAATCCTTCAAAAGGTCCCCAACCGCTCTGGGAGAGGCAGATCGGGGTATGTGGGATTTTTACCTCACTAAAACTCCCCCGGTGGCCATCCTCAGTGCTCAGGGGGGGACTCCGGGTACTCTGATAGATCGCACCGGTGTCCCCCCACACTTTGCCGGGGCACATCCCCTGACAGCAGTCGCCGCCCCTGGAGACCTCGCTGTGCAAGGCAGCGCGAGCCACATCGCGCTGCCACCTTCCCGGGCCCGCGGCTCGGTGGTCAAAGCTCCCACCCCGACCACCGCCAGCAGGCCCTCCGGCCCCCTTTTAGTCGCCTCTTACGACAGGCAGGGGATACCATAGCCAAAATCTTAGACCCTGGCTATTGGGTGGAGTTTCGTAGCCTATTCTATGCAAACAAACAAACAAACAAAAAACAATCAAATCGTTCCTCTTTATAATATCAGTGTAGATTAACTATGCTCCACGGTATCGCTTACGGTGATTTTTTACTTCATGGGTGGCTTTATTCGCGGACCCATATAAAATCGGTACCGTGAAATAAAGCCTACGTGGATGAAACCACAGCTAGTTGAATACTGAGTTTAAATATTGCAGAAACTCAACGGTTCGAAATACCATCTCATATATGCGACTGCTGAATGGCGACGCTACTCACCTGGGCTGCGGCATATCCGCATTCAAATCGATGCAATACAACCCCAAAAGAACACGTATTTTTGTTGGGAACGTGAGTAAAATTATTTTAGTTATTGATTTTAAAGTTGAATAAACCTAAATCATTTTTGCGCAACAACGACGCTTTTAGCGGTCACTATAGATATAACTATACATATTAATATTATTGAAGTGCCTGTTTGTAATTCCATATTAACAGCTTTTCACCTTTATGAAAGTATATAAAGTTCATACTTAAAAAAAACTATTTTTAACATTTATCTCTGTCTGTCTTTCCTTTGTTTGTTCCAACCAACCTGTGAAGCGGCCTTACTGATTTTAACGGGGCTTTTACTGGCCGACAGCTGATGTTACGATGAGTAACTTTTATTCAAAAAATTGAGGTCCCCAAAATTAGTGAAATTAAATCCTCGTAAGGTGAAACTGCGGGGCAAAGCTAGTCCATCAACACAGATAAATAAAATTGAAGTGTCTGTTTGTAATACCAAAATTACAGCTTTTCATTAAATGCATATGAAAGTATACACGTTACTGATACTAAAAAGCCAAGTTTTAATTTTTTTCTCTGTCCGTCTGTCTGTTTGTTCCGGGTAATCTCTGAAACGGCTGGACGGAGTTTAGCGGGACTTTCACAAATAATTAGCTGATGTTTCAAGGAGTAACTTAGGCTACTGTTATTTATTAAAAATATTAGGGTTCCGCGACAATAAGGATGAAACTAAATCTACGCGGGTGAAACAGCTTGTTGAAAATATGTCGTATATATATATTTTATCATAGTTAAATAAGTATTTTTTTCTATCCCAGGAAATTATTATAATATGCAACATATCTGCCCTTAGTCGAAAGGGCACAATGACTTATAAAACGGTACCACCAGTCAGAGGAACTGCTTCAAACTGCGGATGTCCGTTCAATATCAGTACAGAAGATACGAGCTGTTTGTGCAACATACAAGAAATTGTTACTGAGCCGCGTATGTATTTCAAGTACCTAACGTCGTTTTGAATAAGTAGTATTCAAAGGATACCTAGAAAGGAGGCCAATGCTTCAAATATAAGTTTTGACCCGTTCGATCGTGAAACGTGTGTCGTTGAAACGTAAAATTTCCTACACTTGCCGCTTGGGCGTGCGTTTTGACGTTCTCATACAAAATCTGCGTTCTCATACAAAAGCAACCTTCCGAACCTGGCAGTAGCATGTATAATCCATGTCGTTCTGACGATTTGAAAGTACTTTGTAAAAAGTCTAATCGAATAAAGATATTTTTGACTTGACTTGACTTGACTTAAATGAGGAAAATGCGCAGGCGATCTTGTCAACGTAAAAACCTATAATTGGAGCACTGTAGGTCTAAAACGGCCACTTTGGGAGAATCATAATGTGATCCGAATATGATTCAGGAATGATTCATATTTCGCAATTCACCTGTATGACACTTTTCTATGAAGATTCATAAAATGGTCCACAAAATATGAATTGCTTTTGTGACAAATAGCAGAACCATAAAAAGTTACATAGGGACTAACATCTACAATTATTGTAATCATTCGTTAATCATAAATATGAATTGCACTTAAGTGTCATGTCGCTGATGAATCATATTCGGATCACATTATGATTCTCCCAAAGTGGCCTTTTTAGACCTACTGATGTGTCTAAAGCTTTCAGAACGTACTGCGTTTCACGCAAATCATACATCAAGTCACGATGGTAGAGCCGTGGTGGCCGTGGAGTTTAAGCAGTCGCCTGCTACGCAAGCGTATATTCAAATCCCAGCGGGGCCCGTACCAATGAGATTTTCTAAAAACTTAATATGTGCAGCGTTTTCTCACCACGTGCTTTACGGTGAAGGAAAACATCGTGAGGAATATGTCTGAGAATAAATTATAATGAAGAATATGTATAGTGTAATCTTCATAGTTGGCACTTAATGATCTTCGATGAAAAGTGAGTGTTGTTATAACAACTCCTCAACCTACCTCTTCGGGAAATACTGGCATATGTATGTAAGTCACTATAGGACTACTTATTTACTTAGAATTAAATAAAGAGTATCCCCCAATTTCTCTCCTGCCTTCAGGTCGTATCCTGATTTTCCTCCCATGTTGCTCTAACAGTAGTGACCGTAAAAAAATTATGATTTTTTATTTCAGCAATCCCAAAAGAAATCCCGCAATGTCTAGCAAACGAAACTCATTGCAAACCTACAGTGGTTCTTCTCCCTATATTTACCTTTGAGGATGGTCCACCTCCAAGATTAGCTGGACGGCAGAAGTACTTAAATCTCGCGTTTGACAAACCTGCACCTCATTCTTTTACACGAAGGGTACCAGCGGTGCAGGGAACATCTTTTCACAGAGATTCAAAAAAATATGGGTCAGTTTATATACGATACTTTATATATGCTCATTTTGAATTCGGTTTGGATTATATCACGGCAGACGTTGCTGATTTTGTTGCTGATAAAAACTTAAATTATGCATACGTGTGTTGTAGTCGATAATCAAGTAGGTATTACTTTTTTGTTGGTTACAATTAAATATTTACTACTTAGACCTATATTTCCTTATTAGCATTCCTTGAAAGCAATGTAACGAAAAAACTTAAAAATCTAAATAATTTGTGATTAAGTAGGTGGTAAATAAAGTGTTTTTATTTTTCAGAATTTGAGTGTAAAAGAAAAGACGACGTGATTTTGCACAATGTTGAGGATAAGAATGAATATTTTCATAATTATATTTTTGATAGTCTCTGAACACCCTCCGCGGATGATATTGAACATGAAAATGGAACGATTGGTCTAAGTTATCTAACTTTTAGATAACTCAGAACAAGAAATATATGGACTACACAAACATGAAAAAGAAACATTCAGCAATAAAAGTAGGCAGATACACAGAAAAGTTGTTGGGAACTCAGACGAACATCTACTTTTGGACAAAATAAAAAGAGATTATTTAGAAAATTAAATGAATAAGTTGTTGGAACATAAAATTATAGCCACAAATGAATTAGAAGATGAAGATTTGCAAAATCATGATTGCAATATTACTAAGAGTAGGTAATGAACGTCTCAACAACATTCTCGGTGAAATAAACAGAGAGGTTCCAGATCGGTTTTATAATGATAGTAAATTTAATCATAAATATAGTCCAAGTTCAAGAAACAGACCACCCCATTTCAAATATCATAAAAGACCAAAGTTAGAAACCAAAGCACTTCGAATAAAATAAAACGAATTTGAAACCAATAGCATAAATGTGTTTAAAAACCGAGATAGTGATGTTTTAAACACACTAACGACAGACGATAGAAAGGTTAAAGATGTTGAACTACTATTTAGATGATCAAGTTGGCGATGAAGATAAGTTTGAGTTTAATAATTATAATTGTTGGCATAAACTGAAGAGAGCGGAACACAATATAGTTTTTAGGTAAGTATCAATAACGAAGTATCTAAAAGTAAAAACAGCATGTTTTTGAAATAAAATAAAATATAAATAGATTATTGCTTTTTATTTGATAACTAGCAAACCCGGCGAACTCCGTTTCGCCATTTTCACAATTTCACAGTGAACACAATACTGGTTTATCACATGAAATTAACTGAGCAGAGAACAATGAGTAGCTGTCAAACAATGTATCACGCACCGGCGCCATCTACTTAAAATGTTGGTTTGTCCTGATTTTTTCCTGAATTTTCTTTACTGTAAACCTCACGGAGCCGAGACCTTTCCAACGAATGCAAAACCGTGGAAATCGGTTCGTGCGTTCTAGAGTTATAGCGTCAGGAAGGAAAACCCGACTTATTTTTATATAGTAAAATTATAGCATACCCTAATAACTTTCAATAGCATTAGTGTTATTATCATTTACACCTGTTAAAGTCCCATGTAATAGGGGGTGAGCCGGTTGCCATTAACCGGACACTAATCTTAGCTCCGAGCTGCTAATGAGAAATTACAGATTTCCCTGGATCGAGGATCAAACCTAGGGCCCTGTGTCCGCTTGTTTTTCAACCAATAGACCAACGAGGCTGTTTAGACCCTAGTAGAGGTAGTTTGGACCCTAGGGAAAAAGAGTATTAGATTCATAAGTATTTAATCTATCTCCCAATACTTTTTCGTATGTGTTTTAACGATATCAGCACCATCTTCTTTCCCAACAAACTCTATTTCGTCAAAATCTTTGAGTAAAAAGACATCTTTCCTCTCTTCACTGCGTTTGCTTCTTATCTCATAATCCTTTCGGTTTTGCATTTTATGAAACGGCATTGGATATCTTGCATATTTGTGATCCCTTTTTAATTTCTTCTTAAGGTTTTGTTTTGTTGTTGACGATTCATCTTTGAATTGTGTTTCTTCCGGATTGTCTATGTTACTATCGTATTCGGTCTTGGGAAGTGTAGTTGCCTTAGTTGACACAAAGTAAAGTTTCTTTGTTCTGACTTTGTTATTCTTTATAATCTTCTGTATCGTACTTCTCGGTGCTTTCTTTGCTGTTTTCTTCTTAGGTTTGTATTGTTCGTGGAATTTGTTCAACGACGGTATTCGAAGCATATTTTCCGCCTTGTCTATATAGGTTAAGTTGTTTTGTGGTATCTGGAAGATAGGATTTATTAAATAAGTTTGGACTTGTTTGTGTGTCTATATTTTGAAGGATTTCTTACATATTAACAGTCTATTTCATATGTAAGACATATTAAATAGATGTATCTACATTTGTTCACGGCATAAAAGCCTACTCGTTAAATTAAAATAATAGCCTTAATCATAAAAATATTACCGCATTGACTAGAAGGTTGTTCATAACTGAATTGTAATATGTGTTGAGTATTGAGTGCTTGTCATTACCGAAATCATATTTTGATGGACCCTGTGGAAAAATAATACTATCTAAAGTTTAAGTTCTATGTTAAAACTTAAACTAAGATGCAGTAACTCTAACATCAGTTATCCATTTATCGCCTCTGATAAATGTTGTTTTCAGAAACCATACTTGTAAGACAGAAGCAGTTAATTTGGAACAACATGGTGCTATAGTATTAACAAGATCATCATAAAAATAATTACACTATGTAGTCTTTTCTTAGGCCCATTACGCGAAATCGTAAGCAAGTAGCGTAATAATATCTTTCTTTCAAATAAATAGACTAGGTACACGATTAATAATTAATTCAGAAGCTATGCTTATAAGTAATACCTGTTCCATAAACCCGTAAGCTATATAGCAAGTTGATAAAAATGCCAACAGCAATACCACAGACATTGTTCAGTCACATGAAAACCCTTTACGCATATGAGGCTTGACGCTTTACTCTTTATAAACAGAACTATTAACATGGTTTACAGTTTTACAAACCCAAACACTATTGTTGGCAAAGGCTAAAACGAAGGTGTTTATGAAAAAATACAGTGATTCCGATATGCTACCGTTAAGCAAATATTGCACGCACGTTTTTGGCGAGGATAAGGTTGTGGCGCTAATATAAGCGGATATCGATCGCCTGAAATTTTATCTGATTCATACTGACTTATATCTACTATATAAAAAATTATTATAGCTTAAAGTTGTATTAGAGCTGTACCAGATGTAGATTTGCAAACACTATTTATTTTTGGTATTCTAAAATGCGTTTGAGTGAGTTTACCAATAAAAGATTTGTGTATGCAAAGGTAACAATAAATCAGAATGTATGTCATCGTGATTTTATGTTATTTTCCTTTTCATGAAATTTAAACTTTTTAACAACATATAAGTAATAATACATTTATTCAATCTCGTCGCTTTTATTGAACGTAAACTTGGAGTGCCACAGGGTCCTAGCCTAGGTCTCTTTAGTAAGAATGAGGAAGTTGTTATACAATGAGTTTCGCTCATGTTTTTATCACATTATAAACAAAACAGACGAATGTAGAAAACCCATTACTAATCAGGGGCCTTACCATGAGCTCTTATTGCCATGATAGTTTCACTCATTTATGAGACAGATGTATGTGACGTGCATACATCTGTCACTGTCGCACAACTGAATTAACATTGCAATAAGAGCTCATGGTTGGGCGCCTGGATAAGAGTAGGCAATATAAACACGAATATTATTTGTAAAAGGAATTGGATGAATTTTGCTCAAAATGATCCAGGTACATAAAAGGATCGTTATTTAGAAGGTACACGTGGATGACAATAATAGCCACAGGCGGAAAAATTATATCAGGGTATTTAAAAAATAAGAGTCGTGGTTCTTCCGCTGTTTATGCGACCTTAGATTCAGAAAATGATAAGCACATTAGCTGCCAACAACGTTTGCAAACGAGCTTAGATGCTAATTCTTATTATTTATTCCGAAATTCAATTTTAATTCTTTATTTTCTTAATACTAAGATGATAGTTGATTAAATGTAAAGGTATTGGTGAAGTAAATAAGTGCGAAAATTTAAGTGCCACTGGATTTTGAAAAGTATGTCCTTGTACTGTTTGGAAAGCACTCGGGGAATGCTATGATGGTTTTGCTAGTAAGTATTGGTTGAAATATTGAAGCTATGCAACTGTAAAACTAAGTGGTTAAGGAATTGATACGTAACCAACCATCAAATTAAATAAATCGTGAATTTGTTGGATTAAAAAAAATTTGCTTTATTTTGCCTTGCCACAATAGCATTACTGACGTATGCGTTATAGATACGTCATCAATGTTATCTTTGCACAATGTCATTAGCTGTAACTTAGTTCCATTTTACATTTTCTTTTATTAAAATTCAGGCTTTTAGTGTCACTACATTACTGATTCTCGGTATAAAGTGTTCCATGGTGGTCGATATGGCGACGCAAAAGGGTTTACACATTGCCGATTACTGTCCTAAAATGGACTTCTGTGCAGAAGGCACTCATGTCATGTGCATGTATTACAATCCTGTAAGCATTCTTGACATTCTTTTTATCACTCCTTCACACACAATCTTTTATCTATACATCTATACATACAACGATAAATAAAATTGAAGTGTCTGTTTGTAATTCCAAAGTAACAGCTTTTCACTAAATGCATATGAAAGTATACACGCTATTGACACTAAGAAACCAAGTTTAAAATTTTTTCTCTGTCTGTCTGTCTGTCTGTTTGATCCGGGCAATCTCTGAAACGGCTGCACCGATTTTAACGGGACTTTCACTGGCAGGTAGTTGATGTTTCAAGGAGTAACTTAGGCTACTTCTATTTATTAAAAATATTAGGGTTCCGCGACAATAAGGAAGAAACTAAATCTACGCGGGTGAAACCGCGGGGCACAGCTAGTTGTTCCATACAATCGAATCTACTTAATTCGGAGGAAATAGTCTGCGGACTAATGCTAGATACGGTGAGTATATTTTTAGAGTTACAGATAATGTTGCACAACTACACGCAACAAGTTTGGCTTGGCTACGATATTTATTTTAGAAGGTGCATGCTTTACTATAATTTCAGCAAAAAATAATGGGCTCTAAATGCAGTAACCCCAAAAATGTGTCAATAACACCGATTCTAGCAGATAAACTTCTTGAAGTCACTAATGCGTGAGTACTTAGTGGATTTTAAAATGAAAATGAATCAAGTAACACCGTTTAACCCTTCGGGGACTCTTCTGGGAAAGCGTGAAGATAATACAATGAATGATTGTTTTAGGTTGAGAAGTAGAATTGCAATGGGCACAGAGACCGGGAAACATGGAGACCTTCTACCTCGAGGATATGGAATGTTCAAACTGGTGTGTTATAAATAATAATTATTATATCTATTATACTGACTGCCTGTCTAGTGGTCGCAAACGCTACTGCGGAACTCGAGGTCCTGGGTTCAATCCCCGGGTTGGACAAAGTATTATTGGGTTTTTTGATATGTAATTTCTCAGTAGCAGTCCGGAGTCTGGATTAGTGCCCGGATATGGCAGGCTCATCCGAAATATAGGTGTACGATTATATTCAGAACTGCTTTATTTTATTTTATTTCAGAGTTGGGACAACGAACTAGCTACATTTGCTCAAGTATTGGCGAACCAGTGTGTTCTTAAACACGACATGTGTAGAGCTACAAGTAGGTATAACTATTCACTTTTAAGAATCTTAAATGAACTAGCAGCATCACATAATTTAATGGAATTATTTTTGTGCAAACCCTTAATTGTTTCAGTCCTAATTTTCATATAGTTGTCTAAACTACTAGCCGAAACAGACATGATGCATAAATAAATTAATAAAGTGTTATTGTTACTTATACATACATACATGGCGGTAGGCAGAGACCATCGTTCGCCACATGACGTTTCGCTTTTACTCACAAGATGGATCCACACGTTAGTTAAAACGGGCTCAAGTTTCCAAAATCTGTAAAACTCACCTGTTCTGTAGACTAGGATACGTTTGTCTATTTAAAATATTAACTATGAATTCTTTAGTATAAGTGTCTATAGGTTGCAAATGCTACTGCGGAGAACGAAGTCCAGGGTTCAATCCCTACATCGGGCAAAGTGTCATGGGGTTTTTCCATCTGTAATTTCCTAGAAGCTGCCCGTAGTTTGGATAAGTGCCCGATTAATGGCAATCCCTATCACATAGGAAGAGTGAAGTCTCCTAATACAAGCATCTACATGCTTAAAAGGAGACTTCCAACATTAATTATGTAAACAAAATACTTTCTACTAATGAAATAAAGTTATTATTATAATAGCGAAATTTTGGTGAACTATGAGTGCACAGAAGTGTACCCATTCGAGGTATATAGGTGTGAGCATATTATTATTATGTTATCCGGTATTTAATAATATAAAAGTTGTACTTAAAATTCTGTTGTAATCACACTTCAGTTTAATTCAATCACAAAGTCGCCTCTTAAAAAATAACGTTTTTTTTTTTCCAGAAAGGTTCCCTGATCCTGGTCAAACTGCAGGCTTGGTTCGGTTCTCATCTCCCGACTGGTACCCGGTATCCAAGGCAGGGCACTTCGACACTCCTGGACTAAGCGACGCTAAGATCAGCTATGCAATCACACAAATTATCAAATCTTGGTACGCCCAGAAGTCTTCTGTGACTCCAAATATGATTGCGAAATATCCTGACTATTCATAGTAAGATCTTTTATACTTTTTTTGTATTTAAAGACTAAGTTACTCCTTGGAACATCAGCTGTTTCCCAGTAAACGTCCCGTAAAATTTGGCGATAAGTATAGAACAATCAACTAGGGTCAGACAGTGAAAAAAAATGATGCAAGTACCTTATCACATAATATTTTCATATGCGTTTAGTGAAAAGCTGTTAATTTGGAATAACAAACAAACACTTTGATTTTATTTATCTGTATAGATGTTCAGATTACAATGACCACAGACTTGGTAAAAAAAATATTTTTTAATCATTCTTACGCCATCCCATACGGAATAAAAACTCCAACTATATATCAAAGATGGTAAAGTGTCACCAGATGGTGACGAAACTTATTCCCTGTCTAAGTAATACTATACATACGTCTTTGAATTACTTCTTAAACATTAAGCAGGTTTCCTCGCGATATTTTCCTTCACAGTGAAGCTTATCGTATAGCACACGTATCGTATTGTATAATATTGGTTCGCGTTCATAGGCTGCAGTGTAGCCGCTTACCATTAGTCACAGATTGCCCCCTTTTTCCTAATCTATACTCGCTAGCGTCTCCGAATATTTGTATGAGAAATTGTACAGCGCCTCCTGGCGGTGATGTGAAGAACTAAAATATCTCGTACAAATATTGTGAGTGACATGAACTGTGCTTCTTTGCCGCCTGATAAGTATGTTTATATTTCATATTGCCAGCACTCCAAGCCCAGGTGGGCAGCTATACTTGGAAATGATTGACGGTTCCGCCACTCATATGGGCTGTGGTATATCCGCTTACTCCGAGTCCGTCTTTTACGACAATAGACCGAATGCCAACTATAACGTGAGTAAGCATTGTACCTATACACAGTTTGACAAGCTTTATCTATTTTTCATCATCATCATCAAAAGTCAATTCCTTGTCGATTGATGCAATTTTCCCCATTTGTCTGTGTCCAGTGCCATCTCTATGAACTCCTTATACGTCAAGACAGAAACATTTTCTTAAACTTGCCTTATTCGTTAACCTTGTTCACCCTCTTCCTATCATTCCTTCTAAATTATCTTCGAGTACGGTTTTAAAGAAGTTGTCATATCGCCAACAAGGCCATTTTTTTTTATTCTGGATTATTCTCCACAGTACCTTTTATTTCTCCGGCTAACCCTTGGAAGGTCAGTATTTGTAATAGGACCTTAAATTCCCTTCCAGTCCATCCAAGTAGTCTGCAATTACTCGTCGAGACCTCGCAAGGGAAGCATGGTGTATAACACCGCGCCGCCTCGACCACAAGACAGATTATCTGAGAAATGTGGGTGTACTCTTACCAGCAAGGAGGTCGAAGGCTGTTTGTGTCAGTCATATGAAGCTGTTGAGCCAAGTGAGTAAATAAGCCGTTACAATACCGCAGGTGGGGACATCTAATCATAATATTAGTCGTCATCGCTTCCGCCCTTATACCTTGTTATTAGTGGTTGGCGCAGTATGTTTTAATGTCTCTTCATATCATATTCACTCTCTTTCTAGTCGTATTATCTTGCACACAATTCATATATCGTTTCATAGACCTGCCACTCCCTTTGTCCACCATGTTATTATCCAAGTTAATAAACAAAACTTATTTTGCAATTGTTTATGACAAAAATTTGCCCACATTAATCTGTAACTGTTCATGTTTTTTGCCTTCATTGGATATATTTTTATCAATACTTACTTCACACACTCCATACATTGTTTCTTAGATCTTCTAAAAAGCCTTGGTTTTCAGCATTTGTTCCCAATTTGAGTCCAGCTCCAAGGCAGGCAAACAATCAAATGTCTCTAAGAGCAAATCATCAGCGATGTCCAGATAATGATTCTAATTGCGAGCCGACAGTGGTTCTTTTGCCCATATTTACCGTTGAGGATCATCCAGCACCAGGAAATAATGATTTAAGGTAATCATATGATGAAAATATTTTAGTATTAAAAAAAATGTTTAAGAATGTGGATGGATAAAAGGTGAAAGGAAGGCCTAAGAAATTATGGATAGATTGTGTGAAATATGATATGGCTTGTAGCAGTAGGCAGACTTTTGTTGCCTTCGTGTCTGACCATATTATTTTTTTAGAGATTGGAGCAACAGAACTGAAAGCGAAAAAAAATCAATGGACATATTCGAGATCTTTGACAAACATGGAGACCATAGTGTACGTATTATTTAAAAAAGTTTCTCAATAATCAGTAGCTTCACACACGAGCTATTAACTGCCATTACATACAGACATTATCACACAGAGTCCTTTTTTGCGCGTGTAGGACACTTTTTCAGCCTCTAGTAGGCTTCGTCATTATGTCATTGAGTTTGGTTTTTAATTTCAGCATAAAGGAAACATATTGAAATCTGCAATAGATGATCCGCATAATGAAATAGAATTACCGAAATTAAGGTGTGTATTCATTCGTTAAAAGCAACTGTATCACTCAATTTTATAAGTACTACAGATCGAAATGATCTTTATGATTCTTCTCAGTCAATACGCTCTTGTCAGAACGGTCGTGGTCGTCATGTGGTTTTAATGTCAGGAGCAGCTATTACTTGCTTTACGATAGCCCGCCATCTATTGGCCGCCATCCTTGAGCATTGGTGCACCCGCCCGCCAACCGCCGATTTGACCTGGTCTGTCCACCGCATACAAATATGATAAACGTGACTTATTCCCATTTTCCAACCTAATCATCCACCCTACAGTGGAAGTATAGAAGTTCATATTTTTCAGTATATTATTTTCAGATCATCACCACTGCCTCTTCAAGCTCTCAGGAAGCCAGCACGAGATGTAAAAAATCGTTATTTTGATAATCATGAGCCAGAGCATGCAACGCTATCAAAGGCGAGCGCACGTCACGGTATTTTTAATAAGGTAAATAGTTTAACTTTTTCGGAATCTTAAAAACAATGGGACTAAACTCGATGGGTGTATTAAGAGTCATTCAAGAGTTGTTTGATCTCATTGTTAGCTAACTTAAGAACGAAGTAAATGCTTTTTTCCAGAAATCAAGTATATTTACAAGGGCAGAACAATTTCATTTGCCTGCGCACAAGAATAGTTATGATCCATTCGAAATTTCAATAAACGAAGATAAAAAGGACGTACCAGCTCGAAAAGACTTCACACATGTACAAAACCTCATCAAAGGTTATTTGAGTAATCGCCATGACGTTAATGCTCATACTAAAACTTACTTTTCTGATCATGAACGTTCCCCTACTAAAGCTCTAATACCAGTTAAATCAATGGGCAACACAGAAACATATTTAAAGAATGCAGAAGAAGGACTCATAAATTACAATGATTTGTTTCGACGGAGAAATTCTACCACAGAAATACAAAGGTATTCCGACATCGAAAACATAAATGAAGAAACAGATAATAAACTACTGAAACTATTGGACAATTTGGAACAAGAAGTTAAACATACAGAGCTTCACGACCACGAAAAAGATATATTCGACGCTAAAATAAGGAAAATTTATGGCAAAGTGGTTGGAAATCCGATTGAACTCCTAACTCGTACTCAAACAGATAAGCTTAAGGAAATGGAGCCAGATTTTCTGGATAATGAACTGAAAGATATTGCTTCGAAACACAAACCTATTAGTAGCCTACATCCTGATACTAACGAAGTGTCTCACAATCAATCTGACTTGCGTTATGATGATAGAGTTATAAAAAGTGTTGAAAATGAGAAAGGAGCTATTGATGATGTTGATAGTGGACTTAATGGTCAAAGACACAAATATAATACCTATAATAATAGACTAGCTTCTAGAAGCAGAAGTGCTTTGTCAAGATATCATAAACATGATTTCAAAGAAAATCGTTTTAGTAAATTGCACTCCAATGAGGATTACAAGGCAAGAGATTATGATAGAAACAAATACGAATTTGAAACCAAGAATAGAAATACTTATTTTAATGAAAGAAGTACGTTCAGGAACCGGGACTTTGAAATGCCGAAACACAGAAGTAACAGCCATGATGGTAGATTGAAAAAGATGAATTATTATTTAAATAATGACGTTACGGTCGATGATCCTCTAAGTGTAGAGAGAAGAAGATACTATCAAGATAAGTTAGACAATTTGGAGAATAGACTACATAATGATCGTGGTGTAATAAAACGGAGAAATGAGGTACTACGTTTTCTATATTTAACTCAATAACGTATAATGATAGGTGCAAACCTAATAGCAACTACTCGTAGGAGCAAGTCGTTCGAATTGTTCATAATCACACAGACGCACGCATCTACGAGATTCGAAGCACTTCTAGCAGTACCTACATAGGTCCTACTATCACCGGCTTAAGCAGAGCATATTAACAACTTCTTACGTTTGAAGTTTCATTTTTAGATACCAAAATTAAGCTAAGAAGTTAGTACGACGTCACTGCTATAACGATGACAGTAGGCCCCCAGTACGACTTTGACCGGCATTTTTCAAAACATCCAAACGTCAAGTCTAGGTAAATTACTTTGACAGTAAATTAAGTTCTCAATTATAAAAATGTTAAGAGTGACAACCCCTATGCTTGTAAACTTACAATATTACTAGCTGTGCCCCGCGGTTTCACCCGTGTAGATTTAGTTTAATTTTTAATAAATAAAAGGTAGCCTATGTCCTTTCTCAGGGTCTAAAGATTGTCTGTGCCAAATTTCATCAAAATCGGTTGAGAGGTTTAAGCGGGAAAGCGTAACAGACAGACAGAGTTACTTTCGCATTAATAATATTAGTAGTGATACGTATACTGTGCCAAAAAAAATCTGTATAAAAATTAAGTTTTGTCCAGTAGAAGTCCCACGATGGATTTCCGAAAACTGACCCTGACTCTCGAAATGTTAATGTTCCAGCAAAAGATCGACCATCACACGCGCCGCATACGACCTCCTATTGATGACATGCAGATGAGACCGAGCCGATCTAAAAATCAAATGGATTCGTTGTACCTAGCCGACCGCGCCAGGTTCCTAGATGGGTTATGAATAATCACATGTTTAAATGACGAATGGTTGAAGGAGCTCTCAGAACGCCAGAGTGCCTAGTGCGAGTTTTCTTAAAATCGTCGTCACAAGTCATCGCGTCGACGTAAACGCAGATTTGTATGTGCTCACAACAGTGTCATCTTTAGGCCGACAGAGGCGCTGTTCCGATCCTACACAAATCTGCGTTTACTTCGACGTGGTGACTTGTGAAAGCGGCAGTGAAAAACTCGCACTAGACCCTCTGGTTGACGTCTCTGGTGACCGTCGTGCTGGTTTTTACCTCGGTCAGAGGATCAGTTTAGCGATCCAGTGAGGTAACGCAGCCATCATACTGGGCACCATTCCCGCAGACACAATTTTTAATTCTGTGTTTTATTTTTATTTTACTAGATTTAAATAAAGTTATGTTTTATTATTATAATAAAAATTAAGTATGGAATAAATAAACAATTAAGTAGGATAGTTTTTAAAATGTCTATTGATATTGTTAAGCAACGTCTGATAAATAAACACTATTGTTCAAAGAAATTTGTCATTATTTAAACAATTGGGGAATAATCCCCATTGAAAATCCCCAACACTGGAGAATACGTCGGTAATGATTTGCGTACTTTTTGGTATTTGTATCAGAGATTACGTACTATAATTTAAATGGATATTCAGAAATTAAAAATGACATACAAAGATACGCTCACACCAGTATTCCCCGAAGGGTTTAGGCAAAGTAAAACCTACTATTTTTATCCCATGTAAAGGGGTGCGAGCCTATTGCCATTAACGAAAAACAAAACTGTATTATAGGGACATTATTATATTTTAGTTACCAAGATTCAATAACTTTTTATTTTCATGCATACGATAAACTAATTGACATATCTGCCGTGTATAAATGCATTTCTAATATTGATACCGAATAAGAATTTAACAAACGCGGAATCTAATACAAAAATGTGTGTTGAAAACAAAAATGTGTTCATAACAAAGTTTGTCAACATCAAAATTCAACACAAAAGCTACCTTAAACAATGCTCGATAGTCTCGAAAATGACATTGCAAACTGTGTCCAGTTCAATACTTAAACTTAACTTAAACCCAAGTATTAGGTATTCGTTATTAAATTCCAACAAACAGAAATAAGAATTTTAATATGAAGTCATTATTTCGATGTTGTCTCTTTGTATTTTTTATTGGAACAATTACAGCAAAAAGTATTTACTTCGATGAGGTAAGTACTCGCTCTGATCTTATAAAATGTTGGTAGGAAAAGTATATGGAGCGGCTGTGGCTAAATGGTTTGGTCTATCACCTGCTACGTACGTCGTGCGAGTCCCACCCCCACTGGCCTGGGCCTGTAGACAAAATAACATTATCCTCACGCTTCCCTTGTAGAAACGATACAACATTTTCGGGAATGACGTCACGTGACTGATTTGTGTCATTTTTATAAATTTTTTATCGTTTCTACTAGCGCAAGCGCGAGAGAACGTTACTTTGTCCGGGGCTATTGTTCAAATTATTTCTACAAATCTTAGTGCAGTCACACCACGAGCTTGAAGAAATTCATTATCTTTTATATATAAAAATAAATCCCCATTTCCCTTGGTCACGCCATCACGCCTAAACGGCTCGATGGATTTTAACGGGACTTTTACTGGCAGATAACTGAAGTTCCAAGGAGTGTATTAGGCTAATTTTATTTTAAAAAACCGCATGAATATAAATCCACGCCGGTGAAACCGCGGGGCACAGCTATTGATCTATAAAATCTATTTTGGTAAATAAAATTTAAGTGTATATTTGTAATTCCAATTTTCATCGCAATATACCACATTGTTCCACAGACAAAAGAAGACCCGTAGTCTTAATCTGGGCCCTAACCATGAGCTCTTATTGCAATGATACTTCAGTTGTGCGACAGTGACAGATGTATGCACGTCATATACATCTGTCTCATAAATGAGTGAAACTATCATGGCAATAAGAGCTCGTGGTAAGGCCCCTGGTGGTGTTAATCTGCAGGTTGACATACAAATGCTTAACTTAATTACTCTCTTCTTACAGGATCTCGATACAAGAAACGACGAGTATTTAACGAACTTAAATGATAAATCATTTCTAGCAGATAAAGATTTCAAAGTGAATGAGCGAGTGAGTAAACAAAATTTATACAAGAAATTTTTACTTTAAGCCGACAGAAACGTTGTTCAGAATTTGGAGTCTGAGCGGCTATTGGGACCGCGGTCACCGTCTCCTACGCCACATTGGATTTAATAATTTGAAAAATGGGCCAATGAACGTGGTCCCAGAAATCTTTATGGCATTCATAATTTACTATGATTAAATTTAATAGGACGCTTGCGGTCTCAAATACAAATCCAAGGTGGCGTTTCGGACTGTGGTACTGAGCCTGTAACATCATGCTCACGCTTCCCTCATAGAGAAATTATACCAAATGTACGGGAATACCATTATGTAATTTCTATACATTTTGTATCGCTTCTATTAACGCAAGCGCTAGAGAATGTTACTCCTTGAATCCCCCGCTCTTTATCTGAACTGTAAAAACAAACTTTATAAATAAGGCCATTGTTTCAGCAAAATCCACTGGGAAATAATTCTATACTTTCCTTTATAACCTACAAAAAATAATGATCCAACTAAAAGCATAGTCCTAAGTAATGTCATAATAGAACTCGAAAGACCAAATTAATCTCATAAATCACAGAGGTGATAAGAAATATTTATAAGTATGTTGTGATAATTTCAGCATGTCCGTCATGTAGAATTGGCTACTGAAAGTATTCTTCAACACTTCCAAAAGAAATTTGCCAAAGCATTCCCAAAGCGAACGCGAAAATATGACCGCAAAAAGAATCAAACAAAACCAGAAAATCATAAACACAAGAGACGAAGCGAGAATAAGAAGAAGAAAGACAAAAAGAAGAAGGAGAAGAGAAGTAAAGGACGAAAGAAGGAACATAAGACTACCACTACGATGGCCGATGAATAAAAATATAATAGCGACTTCAAAATCATATATATCGAAGTCCTAGCACGAGCTTATTATTAATAATATTAAAATATTGTTCTTTTGACGTAATAAAAATGTTATCTTCATTGGCGGAGGTTATTGTATCATTAGCTGTGCCCCGCGGTTACACCTGCGTAGACGTAATTAGATGGGTGCCTATATTTGGCTAAACCCTTATTTAAAAACAAATAGATCCTCAGTTACTTCTTGTAACATCGGCTATCTGCGATTGAAAATCTATCCGTTAAAATCGACCGTTTCAAAGATTGACCAGAACAATCAGACAGATTATAAATTTTCCATTTTTAATGTTTATACTTTCATAAGCATTTAGTGAAAAACTGTTTAATAACAAACAAACATTTCAATTTTTATTACCTATAATCTTAGAATGTCCGCAAAAGCGATTAGGAGCAGTTTAATCCTCTGTCTGCTCTGTTTCATTCACGATAGCAAGTACCAACTTGGGTAAAAGTCTAATCAAGTAAAGAGAATGCCAACTATGGTTGAAATAATTTTAATCATTCATTTTAATATGTACAACAATGTCCACCGGCTTTCTCCTCCCAATTCCTCCTCCACTACCTTCACCACTATCTTCAACGGACTCCGAAACGTTGAAGTATCTGTCTTTAGTCCCTACCACTTTCTTCTTAGCTCTCCTTCCAGGTTCAAATCTTCTACCAGTTACAGTAGCTTTAGTTTTTGAAAAGTTCCCGTGGTTTTTCAGCCAGTTTCTGTCTACTTTTTTCCTTTTTCTTACGACTCTCTTTCTCACAACAAACACTTGTTTTGGCTCTTCGTTTTCAACTGAATTATTTTCGGCTTCGATTTCTTCGGATTTCTGAAATTTGGATTATATAATTCATTTATTTACCCCCATAATTCCTTTCCTACTCGACACGAACCCAATTTTGAAGGCCGACAATATTATTTTGAAATTAGAGTCGATTTAAATCGCAATATAATTTAGCATAGCCGTGTAGTCCAAACAGAGAATGAAATACAGACTTTTTTAATTATTTGCTAAATGCTTAGACAGAGAAAAAGTCGTCTAAAAATGAATATTGATGGTAGGTACACCCTTGAAGCTTTCTTTAGCCCAAATGGACGCACACATCATACCCATAGTTTACAGAAAGAAACAATGGACATGTCAATAGGAATATATAAACTGAGAAACGAATGATCTATAGATCACATTGAGTATGAAGCTAAGATCGTGAAAATGGGGTCAATACTTCAACCGAAACAGAAATAGCGCGGTAGGACTACCCAATATAATTTACGCTAATACTAAAATATTTAGTTCTTTTCGATATTTACAATTATATTTATAGGTTTTCTTCTTCCAACAGTCTCATAAGATCCCGAAGTTTCTCTTTCGTCGTCAGTTACCATCTTCTTTTTAAATCTTCTCCTGCCGTCCACTAGCGTAGTTGAATTCTTCTGCCATTTCTTGTTTCTTTTCTTCTTCCTCCTTTTTGTTTTTTTTCTCTTCACTGGAACTTCTTGAGGAGTCTGATCTTTTTTGGAAATATCAGCTTTGATTTCTTCGGTGTTCTAAAATTTTAGATATGTTTTATTAGACACGTAGTAACCTTCACTTTTAGCAGACTTTATATTGGTTATGTATTAATTCTTATTCATCAACAGATTTTTAGATGTTTTCTATTCTCATAGCAGATCATTATAAGTTTTGATATTTATTTTATTTTCATCAAATTTATTTGTGAAAATCAGATTCGGATGCTGGACACCTGTATGGGGATAACTATCACCCACGGTGTGCTTTATAAGAAAGGTTTACAGAAATAAATTTCAAATTATTTCTACATCCACCGTACATTATATAATCAGTCTTTTGCCTCATTTCAGTAATGTTTTCATAATAAAATGGTGCCAAAATCTAGTAAAGTGGAAGCTGTTGCTCCGATGCATAATGTCATCAAAATAGATAAAACCATAATATATTAAAGACATCATACCTGATTGTTTAATACCTCGATGCTATTAAACCAACTGCCGAGTGGTAAAGAGATGGCGTCGTTTCTGGTTGCTTCTACCTAGAATAATCACTAAATTGTCTTAAGCCTTAATCCCTCATACTACTTATAGGTTCTACGTCTTATTAAATGGAATTTGAAAAAATATGTCGATCTAGATATGGATTTGCAATGGGCAGGCCGTATCGCTCGAAGAACTAATAACCAATGGGATAGAAAGGTTCTCAAGTGGCGACCACATACGGGAAGATGCAACGAGGGTTAGCCTCCTGTCAGTGAACCAAAGACCGCGTCAGAATCACCACCGATGGGTGCAGTTGTCGAGTTTTCGATCGGTGTGGCATTTAGGGAGACTGTCCAGCAGTAACTTCTAAAGATTGATGATGATCAGAAACGAATGGACATTGTATGTCTGAAAGTGGGTGTTAGACATTATACATATATGACACCTAAAGAACGTAAATTGGGCTTGGGCTAATTTGGATTTGAGCATTTCTAATAAAAAGAGGTCGAGAAATGTATACGTCCTAATCTTTTTTGGTAAAGTCAAAATTAATAGCTCAGTACCTTTCATAAACGGAGCTAATAGTAATATAATGCTAATAAGGTGAATCCTCTAAAGCTATACTTAATTAAGATGAAAGTTTGTAAAATTTTATATGAAAGCAACATATTTTTAGAAAACCTTTGCTGGGAAAAAAGTTGCAGTAGATTCAAATGAGAGGGTCTGCTGATGGAGAGCGTCAAGTTACTGAAGATATTATTGTACTTAAATGTCTCATTATTTGCAGCCAGTAGCATTTTAATAATAATTATTTCTTTAACTAATTTAAAAACTCACCTTTTGATACAATTGAAAATGTTCTACACTTAATACTAAAAGAAATATAATGTATAATAATGTGTTCATGATCCTAGAATTATGAGTCCGTGCTTCTTTTACACCACTTCAATCGTTTACTAAGCCTTATCGGTGCATATTTACCCTTTTTTATATTGTTGACATCCTGTTGTAAAACTCACCTAATTTGTTATTGCTTTCTTGCACGTGACTTTGATTCGATTTTTATTTGAAAATCGATCTTTCATTGGCTGATACTGAGAACCGATTTAGTTTCATAACATATTCAATAGATGGCGTGAGGTGTCGCCTCAAGATTTAAGTAAACCAAAATTATTATATTTGTATCAACAAGGTACAGTGGTCGCGAGTTCGAATCCCAAACTTTTATAGTTTGAGCCAGCCCAAATTAGCTGTAGCTTTTATTTCCTACAAATTTTTTTTTGTCATTGAGGAGCCTGCCCATAATATCTCCAAAATAACGCAACTTGGGCACATTCAGACAACGTACAAACAAACACACTCAAATAAAAAGAAATTAATGTTTATGCTCCGTGTGAAATTGAAACCCAGAGCGTGATAAGAGACTAATTGCTTCATCCCCAAACCAAGTCAGTATACTTAAAAGTTGAAGACATGTTTTGAAAGGAGTAAAGCTTTCAAAGCTTCCAATAACATGTAAGTAAACACTATAATAGTTGCATTCTGACGATTTCAAAGTACATTTTAAAAAATCTATTCAATTAAATATATTTTTGTGTGTTTGACTTTGAGTTTGAAGAAAATAAACAAAAGTCAAACTAGTAGCGGAAGAAATACGTGCGCCAGCGCAAGTGACCGAAGCGACCACGAATGAGGTCAAAGGACTTCCTATAACTGTGAAAATATAACCGTCAAACAGTTGAAACAGTCAATTCGATCCTTTCCTTCCAAACCCTCGGTCATTGACAGTCAGATTTCACACCTAACCGGGACTGCCTGTCTCTTTCTAACATACCTCTCGATAACACGGCAAAGAGAGACGGAAAAAATAAACGGTACATCTTCGCTTCTTATAGGAGATTTCAGAGTCAAGGACGAATGCACTCTGATTTTCACTGGTGAGAAGGAGACGACGCTTTACGATAGAAAGAGTCGGCGATATAGAAATGACGTACATTGGAAAAGGCTGTCGTGACACGACGACGTTTCTCGCGTACAGATTTAGTTTTTATTAATTTTAGACTTGGAACGTCGCATTTGTGACAGCTCGTTTTTTGTGCGGGCAAATCGTACTTTTTGATATATGGCAACTTTAAAATTATGTCAGTAAATTGGAGTACGTACGTGGTTTAAAATTTACCGATGCAGAAAGTGTAGGACAGACGTGTGAGTGTTACGTTATTTATCGGAATGATAATAACACTTAGGTGAATAAGTAGATAAAAGAGATTTTAATTTGCAAAAACATTCCTGTGTGGTGACTTGATTGGATCGTTGTGACACAATATAATTTTGAGGGTAAGTGACAAAAATAATTTTTCCTTATTTCAAAGTTTTACTTGAAATTATATTTGCAAGTATTCATTTTAAATTTAAACCATAGATTAAATAGATTTATATTTACTTGTAGCTAGTTCTGCTACTATAACTCACTGCCGATAACTCATGCTTGCTTACGGTAACTACAAATTTAGAACTTGTAGGATAACTCCGAAAATGGACCAGAATATTTGGTTTTGAATTTGTTTCAATGTACAATATGCGTGGCTTAGTTTCCGAACTGGCAGTAATTCATTGACATTCATAAGTGCCTTACCAGGGCCCAAACTGAAAAACCAATTCAAGAAAGACAATCCATCTTCGTGCATTCATTGCGGAATTTTCAAGCAAGTCTTGTCAAGAAAATGAATATTCAATCGATACACGAAGATCAGGCTATAAATATGTAATGAAATTAATCATCTAGAACATCTTTAATGTAAAAATGGTTATTGTTCTGCAAAATTGAGTCTTAAAACAACCTGCAACATAGACATATTTTCACTTACAATAAAGTTTGCTGATGATGCTAATAGTTATTGCGTCGGCGCGCAAAATCCCGCTATGTTGGTCTTTTGCTTTTGAATACGAGTATTAGACTCTCGTATGAAAGATAATTAAATATTAGGTGAACTAGCCTGCGCCCGCAACTTCGACTGGATTTCAAATACAAATTGAAAATATCTTTATTAGATTGGACTTTTAACAAAGTACTTTGAGATTACACAGGTTTATACATGCTACTGCCTGGTTCAGAAGGTTGTTTTTACTGAGAAGAACCTGGCAAGAAACAAGTCTTTACAAAAATATTTTTATAATTTTGAGTAATACAATATACTTAAATCATAAAAAATATATATATTATGCCCATGGACACAGTTCCAATGCATAAAAGTCGATAAAAAATATAAAAACTAAAACTGCCTACGTAGTACCTACACGTATAATTGTGTAGCTTGAGATGACCAGCCCCCACAAGTAGCACCTGTTCACAAGTATGACGAGAATGCCAGCCATCGCCCTCCTCAACCATTATAGAGGGAAGTGAGCATTGCAGTTAGATTCCATAAAAAATCTGGCTGTTGTGTGGTAGAAGAATGGTAGAAGGCTATGTCCAGCAATAGATTAATATATGCTTAGTGACTGACGAAGATGTGACAATAGACATGTTAATAGGTACATATATACGTGCAAGTATTCCCCGAAGGGGTAGGCAGAGGTTCCTATGCTTATAATACACTCACATTTCGTCAGTTATGTTTAAGTCCTATGTAATAGGGGGCGAGCCTATTGCCACTAATCCAGACCACGGACTGCTACTGGGAAATTACAGATAAAAAAACCCAATAATACTTTGCCCGGTTTGGAGATCGAATTCAGGACCGTTTTTGTGTGCTAAACCACAAAATTATTGTGAAAACTGCATTATACGTATCTTCTACACTTCTTCTTATCGTATCGATGATAGACAGTTTAAATTGTTGTAGCCCAGAATTTGGCTACTTCAACAGCATTATTGGTGGCAGCCATTAGATCCTCCCGCGTGCAGCTGGTGTGGCACGCAGGGCACGATATAAGGTGAGACATAGTTTGGGGCGCAGCGCACACACATCCTATGTTGGCTACTGTAACCATTATTGGTGGCAGCCATTAGATCCTCTGCTGCTGGATTCTACACTGTAATAATAATACGTTAAGGTAGTAATTATTATTTGGGTCAATAATCGAGGACGTCTTGAAATTGAATAATGTACCGGCTTACGCATTGAAAACAATGTGAACAGTAATTAATTAGCCTTAGATAAGAGATTATAAATTATCTTGTAATTAATGTGATAATCATAACCGTAGACCCACTGCTTTAGTTTTAATTCATCCTTTTCAATATGCCAGTTTCTGTGAGCCCACGGTCCGAAATTCTTGCTAAACATTCAACAGTTTTCAAAAAAGATAGATTAAAAGCAGGACAGGCAGAGCAGTGGGTCTATAGGGAAAAAAAATACACATGGACCCACGGTGGGTCAATAGCAGTGGGTCCACGGCTAATATCCGAATAAATTAGTAATGTTGACTAAAGTAATATTAGTACCGTACCAATAGACTGTCTCGTTGATCTAGTCTCTAGCTTCTGCGGAACACGAGGTCTTGGTGTCGATTTCCGGGTCGGGCAAAATGTTATTAAGTTTTTCCATCTGTAATTTTCCAATAGCAGCCTGGAGTCTGGATTAGTGTCCGGTTAATGGCAATAGGCTCGCCCCCTTTTACATGGGACTCAAACATAGCTGACGACATGTATATACGCTCACGCCTGTATTCCCCGAAGTACAATAGATTTTTTACCCAATTGCCAAACATAAGTAGTTCAAGTGATGCGATCGTAAATTGATTATTTACACAGATGAGACGATATCATTATTATTCAAGGACCTACGCTTACTTACATAAAGGTATTATAATATTGCTTATTATAATAAACTAGCGGACGTCACGCGGTTTCACCCGCGTAGTTCCCGTTCCCGGAGACAAAATATAACCTATAATTAATCAGTGATAATGTAGTATTGGAATGGAGAAAGAATTTTTAAAATAGGTCCAGTTTTTTTGAGCCAATTCGTTACAAACATACTTACATACAAATATTTCTTCTTTATAATATTAGGATATATTATGCCTTCAGAAAAACACGACAAAGTATATTAGAAATCAGTATCGATTTACATTTCTGAAACTATACACCAAGTAGGTATCAGCTATGTCGATTGCGTATTTTGCGTATGTATAAGAACGCAAAAGCGCCTCAAGCGGCGAGTGTAGGAAATTTTAAGTTCCCATACAAAATGTGTCAACGTCTTCTTTCTCTTTATAGACAGCAGTAACCGCTTACCATCAGGCGGACTGTTCCCACCTTTGTAGTGTAAGAAAAATAACTTGTCAAGTATTAAATTTTTTTTCTTCACGAGCTTTCTGAGAATAAAGAACTTTTTTAGACAACAGTAGGTCTAAAAAGGCCACTTTCCGAGAATCATAATGTGATCCGAATATGATTCATCATCAAAATGACAAAATGGTCACTTAGGTGCAATTCATATTTAAGATTCACGAATGATTACAATAATTGTAGATGTTAATCACTATGTAACTTTTAATGGTTCTGCAATTTGTCACAAAAGCAATTAAAATTTGGTGGACCATTTTATGAATCTTCACAGAAAAGTGTCATACAGGTGAATTGCGAAATATGAATCATTCCTGAATCATATTCGGATCACATTATGATTCTCTCAAAGTGGCCGTTTTAGACCTACAGGCCTTTGAATTTGAAAATTGACCTTTTTCACCCCGTTTGTAAGTTAATGTACGAATATCAAGAGTAACAAAATGCTGGGACGATTGGTATAACTTCTTGGCCCAAGGTGGAGTTCACTGACCTATGTAACAGGTTATAATGACGTCACTCCAATGTCCCGCTATGATGTTAAGGCACTCGCACACTTGTCTTCTTAACTTAATAATAATACTGACTTATTTATCATTATATAGACATACGTTTACAGCATTATAAGAACGCTTGATAAGATAGATGCAATTAATAGTATTATATTCGATAAATTGGAAAATGAGGCAAATACGCAAACCTTGGTAGGTTTAGGCTACATAAAGTGCAACAAATTGCATCAATATCAAAAAAATACATTATTTATATTGCAATTGCATGTTTAGGACTTAAATTAAATTAATATATTTAAACTAAGACGTAAGGTACTTGCACGAATAACGAAAAAACATGCTTCGTAATCATAATACTATTATTCAAATGTAGGTAGTTTACTAAACACTGCATCATCAATTATCTAATGGTAACTAAGTGCATTAAGTATCTTTAAAAAACGAAGCCGAAAGAATTTACCAGGAATATCTACGTAATGAGTCGCAGAAAACGAAAAAACTACTATTATTTCTCTATTATAATAGCATTCCTTGCTTATCATTGGGGTAGGTCATGTTTTCAAAGAAAAGATAATGCATCGTTAAAACCAACTCTATCGATGACACATAAGTCGCAAAACGTCACTTTTTCGAACTGTCAAAACACGTAATTCCCTTCTTATCTAGTGAGTGATAAGCTTTATTTACTGCGAAAATAGCTTGACAGAGTAATTTAAGAGTAAATACTTTGATATAGAATTGAAATTTGCAAAATTGTTGCTGCAAATACTTGGGTTTTGGCGTATTAAAATTGATGAATCGGATTTTCTGTAAGTATTCATTTGCAAGTAATAAGAAATCTGGATTTTAATGCATTTAGCTCTACACATTCACTGCTAACATCCATCTTTTTCGTAAATTCTCTCTCAGTGGGACGCGCAGACGCGTCGTTAGCAGTGAACGCGTTAACCAAATAGAAAATTAGCATTGGTAAGGATTTGTATCGACATTTTATAGTACTTCAGATGGCGATGGACTTTCATACTCCTTCCAGGACCCTTCTGGTAGGGCATACGCTTACGTTAAACATAGACTCTTTACCTATCTCAGATATTACTCCTGTAGAATAAGAAAGGTTTCATTCTTTATCCACAATAGTCATTTTTAATTCGGGTCTTGTATGGCGCGCACGCGAACTAATACACATGCATAGCTACCTTTTCGCGCTCAAAACTCGTGACGGTACCTGTACCTCTAGTTTAGGTTTTAACATTGATGAAATCAATTGCGTCCTTTCTCCTTACTTTATATGTCAAAGTCAAAAATATCTTTATTCGATTAGACTTTTTACAAAGCACTTTCAAATCGTCAGAATGACATAACTTCATATTATTATACATGCTACCGCCAGGTTAGGAAGGTTGCTTTTACTGAGAAGAACCTGGCAAGAAACTATGAGACGTAAAAGCGCCCCTAGAGGTGAGTGTAGGAATTTTTATATTCTCATGCAAAGTGAGGAAAAAATGCATTTGATTTCATCAACGATAATACATAACCTTTACTAAAACGATACGTCAAAGTTTAGACGTCCTTAATACGCTCTGCCGTAACAATCATAGTTGGCCCCCAGTTAATGAGTTTTATACGTGGTGATAGATAATTATTATGTAGAATGCTAGCAATGGAATGTGAGCATGAGTAACCGCGATTGTATCTTCAAAAGAAAGCACGCATGCGCACCGTTACTCGTCTTGTCGTCATAATTTGTCACTAACACTCGGACCATGACTGTTCTATTTTTGCAATTATTCTAGGAACTTTCAAATAAGTATATTCAGTTAGTTATTCTTATCTAGGAACATAGATTTTTGTATGGATCAGCTAAGTTACGCAACTCTTTCCCAAGCAGCGTTGCCAACTCTACGTATTTTTAAGTACATCTACGTATTTTTAACAAATTTGCAAAATAGCTTTCTTTAGGCTAAATAGTTCCCTCCGTGCTTCAGAGAACACGTTAAGCCGTCGGTCCCGGTTGTCAATTAAACATCCTTGGCAATCGTTACAGGTCAGTCGGAGGCCTAAGAGAGTCTGACAACTGGTTTTTTTTACCCAGATATACGATTTCCCTCTTAAAAGGGGTTACGAAGGTCAGATGGCTATCGCTTCGTATAAAATTCAGTGGATCAGCCGCATGGGGTTGAATCAAGTGCCGACCCCAACCAATGTATGGGATAAGGCCAGGGAGATGATGATGTATGGCTTCGAAGCTAAATACTGATGGAACCGCATTAAGATAAGATATGATTTTAGACCATAGACGAGAGAAAAGATAAAAGATCAAGGCATAATATGAAGAAAGTAATTTACCTACCTATCCAAACATCATTTGCTTATTTTATAATAGCTGTGCCCCGCGGTTTTACCCGCGTAGATTTAGTTTCATCCTTCATGTCGCGGAACCCTAATATTTTTACTAAATATAAGTGGCCTAAGTTACTCCTTGAAACATCAGCTACCTGCCAGTGAAAATCCCGTTAAAATCGGTCCAGCCATTTCGGAGATTACCCGGAACAAACAGACAGACAGACAGAGAAAATTTTGAAATCTTGGTTTTTCAGTGTCAGTAGCGTGTATACTTTCATATGCATTTAGTGAAAAGCTATAATTTTGGAATTACAAACAGACACTCCAATTTTATTTATCTGTATAGATGTATAGATTCTCTCGGATTAAATTGCGTACCTAAGTTTTCGCGGTTGTAACATACCTAATTTTCTTTTGATACCTTTTTGATTGAACTTCCATCGTAAACTAGCAATAACTGTAAAATTATATCGCAAGTAGGTACCGGTGTTTACTGTAGTACCCAGTGTTTACAATGCGTTTATTGGGGTTCATATTTAAAGTTACCCGGGACTTATCACGATAATATTTTGAAAATACGTACCTCGACGTTTCGATTGGGTTACACCAATCGTGGTCGCGAGCAGTAGGTCTAAAAAGGCCACTTTGGGAGAATCATAATGTGATCCGAATATGATTCATCACCGAAATGACAAAATTGTCACTTAAGTGCAATTCATATTTATGATTCACGAATGATTACAATAATTGTAGATGTAAGTCCCTATTTAACTTTTTATGGTTCTGCTATTTGTCACAAAAGCAATTCATATTTTGTGGACCATTTTAGAAATCTTCATAGGAAAGTGTCAAACAGGTGAATTCCGAAATATGAATCATTCCTGAATCATATTTGGATCAAATTATGATTCTCCCAAAGTGGCCGACCTACAGACTAACAGTAGCTTGTATACTTTTGTAGCAGCGTTTCTCCACTCGCTCATAGATGGCGCTACTCGCTAACAAATGGGAAGTTTGAGTACAAATACACGAGAACCTAAATCGCGCCAGAAGAGTTTTCAAGCGCATTGCAGTATATATACAAGTTTCCAACTAGAACAGTTGGAGCCGCGGTTCCCCAGGCATGACACCCGCCTGGCTGGAAGATCTTCCCTTTGCTGGGGACGAGCATGATCACTCATATGCATTCAGTGAAAAGCTGTTATTTTGGAATTACAAACAGACATTTCAATTTTATTAATTGGGATTGAATAAAATTATTTTATTTCAGGCTTTCATTCCGTGGAATACCATCAATTAGAGCGACATCTAAGTATATCTATATCCATACGGATGGAGAGATAAATATATTAAAGTGTCTGTTTGTAATTCTAAATTAACAGCCTATACAACGAATAAAACAAAATTATTTTTTTATCTTTCTGTCTATAAGTCTGTCTATTTCTTCCGGATAATATTTGAAACGTCTGGACCTATTTAAGCGGGACTTTCTGTGCCAGCACAAACTAGCTGTGCCCTACGGTTTCACTCGTGTAGACAAAATATTTAAATGAACCCAAATTAAAAAAAGTAGTCTATGTTACTCCTTGTAACATCAGTTATCTGCCAGAGAAAATCCCGTAAAAAATCGATCCAGCCTCTGCTCATAATACTCGCAAAGCGAAGAGCTAGAAGACAACCAAAACTTCACTATGGAAGTTTCTGCGTATTTGCGTTTCCAATTAGAGAATGGAAGATCTTCCCTTTGCTGGGGCTGAGCATAGTCAATCGACTCCTGTTAATTACCTTCCTACAGGTTGCAATTAAGTCATTGTCACTTTGTGTGAATGGTTTATCAGACCGTTACGTAAAAGGTATGCATCGTTGCTTGTGAGCGCGTAATTTTTGTGGTTACAACCCCATAACCGAGAGCTTTAGTCTTTCTTACTGATACGTTGATAATTATAATAGCGTTTATGATTACCAGAGCTCGATATAAGTAGGATACATTTTCGGATAAGGACGTAAGGTCAACGGCATTCACATCACGAAAGCTGGTCAAGTCGTGCCATATCTTCAAAAATGCTGCACAAGGCAGGAATGGCCAACTATGATCGTTTAAACAGCACGTATTAAGAACTTAATTTTACCGTACCGGTTTATGATTAATTTTACCGTACTAAAATGAAACGTCAAAACTCAGAAGTTCTTAAACTGATTAGGGTAGGCCCGCAGGTCGTCTCAAATTTGAGACTTGTAGCATCAATAAATTTTTATCTTGCTTCCTGAAAATGTCGGTGGTGAAAAACGGACAGACAGACGGACAGGAGTGATCTTATAAGGGTTCCTGTTTTTTTCTTTTTGAGGTACGATACCTTAAAAAAACTGACCACATAATTCTGATACCAGTTTTTGTTGTTGCAGGTACAATGTCACGACTAACAATTTTACTGGTGCTGTGTCAAATATTCACATTGCCCATTCTTGGTGGTAAGACGGAAGATGAAAACCCATTTCTGGATTTAGCCTCGTCGTTCCTACAGAATATGGGAGACGGGGGGAATAACTTAAACGGCTTATCTGCAATAGGGAATATCGTTGGGTCGTTGATGCAAGGGGACAATGCTAAGAATCTCGGCTCTTTGTTGGGTCAAGCTGGAGGGAGTGATGGAGGGGATGTGTTGTCAGGTAAGAGGGATATTCTTTTAGGTTTAGAAAAATACGAACATGATGCGGGACTCGAACCCACTGTTGCTCTGCCAACTGAGCTACTCGTGATCACATTCCCTTGGTTTTGCGATTTTAAGGCCTTTCTTTAAGGAATACCAACAGAGATTATGTAGTCAAAATTAATGATGTCCTGCCGCGAGTTTTGAGCGCCAGCAAAAATAGTGGGGATAACGCATGTATTTGTTCGTGCCGCTCCATACTAGACCCAAAAAAAGACTACTTACTATTCAAAGGCGTCTATATGTCAGGCACTTAGGTACCCTATACCCAGTACAATTGCATGTATTATTGTGAAGACCGAATTTGCGATTACCTCAAATAAGACAACTGTTAATTTTAAAGCCTCTATTATCTAAAGTACCTACTATCAGATATCATAATGGTTAAACTTTTTCTTCGATTTCAGGACTAGGAAGTCTCCTAGGCGGCAATGGAGGTGGAGGCATCGACCCAGCAATGGTTGGTTCGATGATATCAATGTTTGCCCAACAAATGGCCAACAACAACGCACCAAAACAACCCAGCAGGCAGAAAAGAGAAGAGAGCAATGATATAAACCTAGAATCCCTCCTGAGCATGGCATCTGGCTTCTTGGGACAAGGAAACAAAAACGCCGCAGGAGTTCTACCCTTAATCATGAACACTTTGAGCTCATTTTCAAACACAGCAGATAAAGCTGAAGAGCATAAGGACCACGCCAGCTTCCTTCCCCCTATATTGGAAAAAGTACATTTGTATTGGGATATATTCGTCAATTCCGAACTCGGGAAACTCATTTGGGCGAAGTCAGGCTTAGGGCGGGCTTTGAAGACATTCACCGGGCCAGATGGCAAGATTAACTATGAACTTATGTTCAAGAATTTTGAGAACCACTCGTTTAGAAGACATTGGATCAAAGTGGCTACTAATTATCTGACTGATATCGTTGTCCCAATGGCTGACCCTAAGGTGTATCAAAGGTGAGAAAATTATCTTTTTTTTATACCACTAAGTTAGCAAACAAGCATGTAGCCCATCTGATGGTACCTAAGTGGTTACTACATATGCTTGTAGGTTAGCATATGGTCGCTTTTAACACTAGGGGCATCATACGCTCGTAGCCCTATTGCCTAATTGCCACAATTAGCTTTGTCCCGTGATTACACCCACGAAGGGTTCCATAGACTGAATAAGACAAAGTAGACTACCTTGTGGGTGTAGTGATCGCAAATGCTACTGCGGGCTTGGGTCTTATTTTCGATCCCAGGTTCAAGCAGCTATCAGGTTTTCCATCTGTAATTGCCCGGAGACTGGATTAGTGTTTGGTTAATTGCTACAGCTTCGTCCCCTATTACATGAGACTTGAACTATACACCTCTCTCTGCCTACCACTTCTACTTGTATATGTATATTACTATTTGTATATATAAATAATTATTCCACAGATACTTAGCAACAGCGGAGTATATGATCAATGGTTTCCTGGACTCTCAAGACGTGCCGAAGAGATTCCGCTTTGAAATGAAAAATCCTGAAGCAACTATCACAGTCCTCATAAATTATATGCTCGAGAAGTATATGAACATGGATGTTGAAGTATCTGACTACATTTTCCCTGCTTTTGAACAGATAAGGGTAAGAATATTCAGTATTTATTCTACAGAAAACATAACCGTGTACAACATAAAATGTACACAGCTTTTTATGGAATCAATGTTTTTGATTACGTGTTGGCGCATTATACACAATAAATTTACTCCTTTATTTACTGACTACCGGACGTCATGCGGTTTCACCCACGTAGTTACATACAAATCTTTCCTCTTTACAATATTAGTATTGCCAAAGTAATGACGATTTTCTGATTAGATTTTTAGAAAAAAATCTGTAATATACGTAAACATGACATTCCTTAGGTACTGGCTTTATGTTATGGTCGCTTATTATCTCGTAAATCGCGCGTCTGGGTGAGTCGTTGCAAAAGATAATTTCCTAGATTCCATACTGTTGTAAGCTCATATATGTTGCATCCCAGCATCTATCAGATTTGTCGCTCAACTAATCCTTACGCACCAATTTCCACAGCAAATCCTAAAGATGGCAGAAAAGAAAACCAAGTCTTTCACAAGTGAAGACCGCAACGCGGTGGCGGATAAACTGACAGATACCCTTAACTTGGAAATCATTGAACCTGTCCTAAGAGTATACAGAGCCTATAAGCACTCCCTGAAGGCACCACATTGTCAGGAACACCTGATGTGCCTGGTCAACCGTCATCATGACAAGGACAAGAAAGGTAAGTTTCCATGTTAACAGTGCGGAATACATCTCAAAGTAGGTAAGAGTAGGACCACAGAATAAACAGTAGTTTGAGATTGGAGCCGTGGTGACTGAGGGGTTCGAGTAGTCTCTTCTCAGTAAAAGCAACCTTCCGAACCTGACGGTAGCATATATAATTAGTAGCTGTGATTGTGTCATTCTGACGATTTGAAAGTACTTTGTATAAAGTCGAATCGAATAAAGATATTTTTGAGTTGAGTTGAGTTTGAGTCTTCGCTAAGCAAGCGACGCAAGTTCAGATCCCAGTGGTTCGTCAGTAATTATTTTTCTAAAATCTTTAGTGATTTAGCTTTACGGAAAGTAAGGGAAAACTTCCTGAGGAAACCTGCATCAGTCTGAGAAGAAATTCAAAGATGTGTGTATGTACCTACAATATGGCGATAGACGCACTACCTGTCAAGTTGGCACCTAATCATCTTCGGTGATAATTGGGTGCTGTAAAAACCACAACCCTTTTTACTTAACCAGCTCTCCGAGGCACGGTGGAAATTTGGGTGGTCACCCAAGCAAATGCTGTTTGTTCTCTGCGTTTTTAAATAGCTGAAATCAACATGAAAAACAAAACATAGGTTCTTTTGACCCTGACTGTACCTGACGCGAGGTTTGTCCATTACGGAATTGCGTGACGGTCGTCCAATTAGGAACTAGACATAATTACCTGTCCACTATTTCCTTTACATGTTCACGCCACACGTAATTATCTATTTGATATGAAAACATGGATCTTTTGTATGAAAATCATGTTGGTAGGTACTTCACTAGCATTTAATAACAATTATACTTCCCATAGGAATCTTGATTACATGTACATAATGACATCTAAATAGCATGTAGACAAGTGTATACTAAGTAGGTACAGAGAAAGTTACAATGAAACTACTGGAAACGCATTCCAATCTAATAATTCATATCTAAAGCATTTATACAAACAAACACACTATTTGCCTAATGATTCGAGCACTTGTTTCGCGTTAGAACCTGCAAGAACTTCTTCTCTTTGGCGTTCCATTTTGCGATACCAAAATTAAACGTGAAAGATAAGGTGTTAGTAAGACATGGCTGTTTTAATGATGATAAGGGCCTGTAGACAAAGTAACGTTATCCTCACGCTTCGCTAGTAGAAACGATACAAAATGTACGGGAATGACATATGTCACGAGACTGATTTAAGTCATTCCCATACATTTTTATCGTTTCTATTAGCAGAAGCGTAAGAGAATGTTACTTTGTCTAGGCCTACTGGTCTTCGATCCATGCATCTGATGTTGCCAATACACGTCTTTTTGTAACTTAATATCACGATGTTTAATATTATTTGCAGGTCTACCCGGTTTCAAAGCAGGTCTAACAAAGGTTAGCAGCCTCATCGCCTCAGCTGCGCTTAGCTTCCAGAACGGAAGAGGTTTCTGGGATCTCTACAATGCTATACAGAATGATGTTAACTGCGAAGTAAGTAATTATACAATAACCAACCACCAAACAAAATTTTCGGTCCCCTAGTATTCTTACCTAACTTATTACTTATAAAGTTCTGTCAAGCGGGCCTGTAGGTACCAATGAGTTTTCCTAAAAACTTACCTACGTGTAATTTCACCATGTGCTAACCTGCATATTATGTCTGAGAAGTAATTCAGACGCATGTATTGTGCCTGAGATGGCGATGGACTCACTGTCATGTTGGGACTTAATCATCTTCCTGTCAAAATCTGTGCAGTCGTTTCGGAGATTATACAGAAAAAAACAAACATGCAGACAGGCGAACGATTTAAATACCCACTTTTACTACTACATTTTATTTTTAACAACAATTTAATTCTCGCCTCATATCATAAATATTAAGGCCTATTCAGATCTCAGCGTTCACTACAGCCTGCAGTCGTCGGCAAAATCCGGTGTGGTATTTAGTTCTACCCACAGCAGTAGCGAATAACACTCGTGTATGAATAGGCCTTTAATGACACGTATCTGTCTAGCTAGCTATCATCTTCCCTGTAAATCATTAAAATAAGGTTTGTAACAAGTTGTTTGTATATTTTCAGGCCGCGTACCCTGCTCAATGCTCATCGTTCCACGAACACGAATTGAAAGTGACAACTGAGGTGTATCACACAGAATTGTAAAAATAATAATAATGATATCCTATCTTCCCTTTCCATCATCAACATATCATAGTTAGCCTACTACAAGACATATGTCAGTCTAATACTGGCGTGCCAATGAGTCCGGTCTTCAGTGCTTTGCCATGTCTTGACGTAGACGAATTTCGTTGCGAGCAAGACGCGAAATGTGACCATCGCAGTCATGACAGAACTCCAACCTACGCTTATGGTACAGTCATGTAGTTGATCTTTATACATATTTATTTGGTTCATAAAATTATAAACAACAGAAACAAACAGTGTAGGTAATATAGCTCGATTCAAAATGACGCAGAATCATTTTATTGCACGTCTGCCATCTTTATTTATCCATAAAAAAATTAAGACTTACAGTGTGGCCGCTACTTAAAATATAATAAAATATGATTATTTTTTTATTAAACTTTAAATTAAAAAATGGAGTCCATAATGAATTTTCTAAAAGGTTAAAAATGTAATTCCAGCTTGCTCTAATTTAAGGCGAAATCACTATTAGCATAATTTGCAATGTGTAGGTATAAGGTAAAACATTATTTTAAATTATTGTGTTATAAAACAGGTACTTGACCATGCTACAATTTGGTGATATTGAGTTTCTGAATGATTTGAAGTCACAAAACGACTCTTAGACCTTGACCTATATTTTACTCTATTCCAAATTTTTTTTTTGTTTTGTGTCTTTAAATATTTTCTCAATATTTCTCTACGACTCGGTACCTATCATTATAACGAATAACTTTGCATAGCGTTTTAGATCCATTCACTTATCTATCCAGTCTAGTCAAAGTAACATTCTCTCGCGCTTGCGCTAGTAGAAACGATACAAAATGTATGGCAATGACGTAAATCAGTCACGTGACATTTATGTCATTCTCGTACATCTTGTATCGTTTCTACTAGCGAAGCGTGAGAATAATGTTACTTTGTCTACAGGCCGTTTAAACTTATTTTGGAAATCAGTAGGTATGCGCTTGCGCACTTATCGACTTAGTGAAAACTTAATTATGTTGTAACAACTAGGTACTTAACAATAAGCTAAATGCATAATATTTAAGACGTACATAGCTAATATATTTTAATATTGTGAAAAATGTTGTATTTATAAATTTAGATATTAGTTTAAAGCTGGACAACTTGGTGCTAAAATAATTATTATTATTTGCATTTATTAAATATAAAGTGCAAAATAGTGAATCTCTGTTCTGTCCATTATGATAATTACAACTACTTAATTATTAATATACTAGATTGATGTTTTCGCATAATAATTTATGTACATATTGAAATTCACAATAAAATATCATAAATTCTATTACTTCTAATTTTATTCCTAGAAGCCCCACTCCTAATGATCTATTCTTATATATAAAAATGAATCCCCGTTTCCCTTGGTCACGGCATCACGCGTGAACGGCTGGACCGATTCTACCGGAACTTTTACTGGCAGATAGCTGAAGTTTCAAGGAGTGTTTTAGGCTAATTTTATTTAAAAAAAACAGCATGTACCTTAATCTACGCGGGTGAAACTGCGGGGCACAGCTAGTATAAAATAAAAAACGTTTATTTATTCGAATAATGATTTTATTAAAAATAATTATAAATTATAATACATTAAAACGTGTAGGACTATCGTAAGATTTCTCAATAATACTAACTACATAACAAATTGGAACGATTTTTGGTATAATGATTTATTTAGTAACAAAATAACTCCATTATTTTTAAAAATTCTAATTGGACGGATTATCGGCTATACTATCTAAACAATATGTTTGTATCTTTATGTAACTAGGTATATAGCACAATACATTGTTCTAGGGACAATACCAGGAAAAATAGTGTTCCTAAACAAATTTAAATCAACTTTTAAGTTGATTTTACTAACCCCCCCTTTTTAAAGGCTTGTCAAAATCAAAATCAACTAACATTAATGTTAACATTGTAATCAAATCAAACTTCATCCTTCTGTTGGACTAAACGCAATGGAAGCGTGCTGGGGCCCAACCATGAGCTCTTATTGCAATGATAATTAAGTTGTACGAAAGTGACAGATGTATGCACGTTACATACATCTGTCTCGTAAATGAGTGAAACTATCATGGCAATAAGAGCTCATGGTACGGACCCTGGGCCCATAACCTGTTAGATTAGGAAAGTAAACGCAATAACTTTGGATACGACTGTATTTTATAGGTGACACGAGAAAGAAAACAAAAGAGTACAGTAAAAGAGTGAAATATAAACCATAAATAATAAACTTTTATTTACATAACTTAAACTCTATGCTGGGTTTAGCCCAACACCTTCTAGCAACCCAATTCACACATAACATGCCGTTTGACCGAAGATTAGTTATTTTTTGACAAGCCTTTCGGAAACCCTAAGTCTCTTAACAAAAAAGTTGATCAGATGTTCCTCGTTTATTAAACATTGAAGGACAACGAAAATTGTTGAGTTTATGGCAACAAATATCATCAGATTGCTTCCAGTTTAATGAGATATTGCTCACCAGCAATATTGTATAAGATATAATTCCAGATTCCCTCACGGGGTGGCAGTCGAGACGAACACAAACATATAATTATACTAAGTATCATAAAATAAACTAATTATTTAATATTGACTAGGATACACTAGACTAGAGACTAGATTGATCTTAAGATTTGTTTAATAATACCATACTATTTTACTCTAGAATCTCAGAAGAAAAAATTAAGTTATCATATAAAAACACAAACACTTCATGTTAACCAATTTAAAGTTATTGAGTTATTTGCTTTTATTAGAAATGCTTTTAAGGCTAAAGTCGGACTTGATTTATTGGTCGGTTCAAATAATTGAAGAAGTTCCAAAACCATAATTTTTTCGTAATCATCTTAATTAAGTTTGTAAGTTCTTTACTATTTGAGATCGAATATCATTTCAGGGCCATGAGCTCTTATTGCAATGTTAATTCAGCTGTGCGACAGTGACAGATGTAAGCACGTTACATACATCTGTCTCATAAATGAGTGAAACTATCATGGCAATAAGAGCTCATGGTAAGGCCCCTGTACCGTTGTATTAATAAGGTTGACGACTGATAGAGAGAAATGGAAGAGAAGAACACATTGCGCCGAACCCAAACAATATGTGATAAGGACAGGAGGATGATGATGTAATAATAAGGTTGGCTTTCGTTTGACATTATTCGGGACATAGTGTCTAATACGTCTAAACCAAAAATACAATAATTCATGTGAATAAATATTATTTATATATCTATATCGAATTCCAAAACTGCGCGGCAGAAAAAAAAATCCAGTACTTTTTGTCCGACCATAGATACTATTAATTTAAGTATGTAATATTTGACTATCATAATTTTAAAAGTGACACGATTTAAATAACCAAAATTCATATATAATTATAATCGCAGTGCATTGCAGAAAGCTTGATTTAAAAGTTTTTAAAATAAAAATAAAAAGATCACTTCTTGACTGGAATATTTTTGCACACCCATTCCATTCCCTCCTGGAAATAAAACAAATTAAATTTAGACAAACCCTACCAAAAGAAGAGACCCCATATTGTAAAACGTTGTTTAAACCAAGACTAAACTAAACTCGGACGATACGATGTCCACCTCTTTTGAAATCTGTATCACTTAGAGGATTAACTTTTTTATATACTATCAAGGTACAAAATAATAGCGCAGCGCCAGTCCGCCTGAGTGCGAGTTTTCTTAAAATCGCCGTCACAAGTCATCGCGCTGACGTTAACGCAGAATTATATGGGATCGAAACAGCGCCATCTATCGGCCCACAGATGGCGCTATTTTATGATTACGTAATATTTTGCACTGTGTTTCTTAGGACTGGTAGCAATTAAATTTACCTTCACGCCAGTACCATCCGTGGCAACACACGCCTGGATCTGCCAGGTCCGGTCCCTGATCAAATGCAGGCCCAGGTGTTGGGCAACTGAACTTGATGGCAGTGCTGGAATTAAATTTATTAATTATTGTTATGTCAATTATTTTAAATAGTAGTACTAAAATAAAGATATTCTCACGCCATCTCAGAAGGGTCCCCATAGAAGTATGCAGAGATTTCACAACATCCACTAACCACCAAAGATGAGACTGATAACTATTATTATGTAAGGCAAAACAGCTACCTTCAGCAATGAGCAATATAAGTTCCTTGCATACAGTCTACCTTACTGACAGTCCTTTTTCTTTTTGAAGTAGCAGTACTTTAGCATGTTTGAGTAGTTGCAAACACTTTTGCGGATCACAATGTCCAGGGTTTGAACCCTGGATCAGGCAAAGTGTTATTGGGATTTTCCATCTGGAATTCCACAGTAACAACCCAGAGTCTGATCCCATGTCTGAGTAATGGTAATAGGCTCACCTCCGATTACATGGGACTTTAACATAACCGGTAAAATGTAGGTGTACAATAAATACACCTCTGCCTACCCCTTGGGAGAATACAGGCATATTAATTCTCCTCACCAGTAGACAAGTCCTGTTTGTTAGCATACACCAAGAGAGGTACCCCTCTCATCTTCTCGTCCTGCAGCAGTTCAGCCAGCTCCTGGGCTGTCTCTTCCAGCCTTTGGTGGTCTGAGCAGTCTACTACATAGATCTGAAATAAAGACACTTTTACTATAATTTTTACAACCATCTACTATCTAAAGACAACCTTTTTGGTTGCAAGACCTACCAGAAAGACCCGCATAAGGAGATGGATAAGATGAAGAAAGAGAAATTGTTCACAGAATAAAATTACTTAAACCTACTTCCCATTGTAAGTACCTATCTACCTAGTAATGGAACAAATTGTAGCCCATTTGAGCTTAATTTAAATAAATTTGCAGCACTTGTAACCACAGGAAGTGTATGAAGAGATACTCTAATTTGGATGAAGCAAAATAGTATGTAAGGATCATAGCATGTGGCAAACAGTGGTCTCTGCCTACCTCCATTCACATAGATACAGGTGTGTGCATATGTATGTATGTATGTAAATAACTATTGATAAATGTAAAAACTAGAATGATCTGAATGATGCTGTAATGCAGGCAGAAACAGTTACCTAGTGGATACTAACCAGAATATCAGTATTCTCAAAGTAATTCCTCCAATACGGCCTAATCTTCCTCTGCCCGCCAATATCCCACACATTTAGCTTGAACCCGTTGGATAATACTGATTTAATGTTGAATCCTGCAGTCGGAGTCACGTGCGAGACATCTTCGGAGGCCAATTGCTTCAGCAGCGTCGTTTTCCCAGCATTATCGAGCCCAAGAAGAAGTAAGCGGAGTTCCTTGTCGGGATTTGAACGAAGTTTCTTTAAAATGCTTAGTAAGCCCTAGGAAACACAAAAATGTAAGCGCCTTTGTTTATTTATTACAAAAATAATTACTTAGCGCCTATATTCATTTGATACCAACAAAATGACTTATTCACGAACATTAAAGAAGTATTTACATCAGGCACTTACCATTATTTCTTGGCCTATTTATTGTTGGTTTAATAGCTTAAGTTAATAAAACACAGTGTAATATCAACATTGATTGATATTACGAGTAGCGTTGTTGAATGTTTCTAAGAACACACTATGAATTAATTAACAATTAGTTACTGAAGACGCAATGAAGAAAATCTATGTTTGGTTGGTATTTGGTTGACATTTGCTCGTTTCTATGGCAACCATTCTCTCTCGCTTTATTTTTAATGAATAAGAAAAGGCACTGGAATTGTAGCTTAAACAACCAGTAGTAATAGGCAATCTAAAAGCTTTTTATGTCTAAAAGACCTTCTAGTACCGAGATATGAGACTTTGAATAGGATATTTGGGAATACTTGGGCTGATCCTATGTCTGAATCCCTCCCACTTACCAGCTCTCCTATCAAGAATGGATATTTTAAAAGAATTGACTTTAATAAATTAAAAACGTAAGTACGTCCTCTTACATTTTTGATACGGTATCTTAAAATGTTAAGCAGTCTGAAGAAAAAATATTTGTTGCTTACTCGTGAATCTTCTACCAAACTTAAATACATGCATTTTTGGGGAAATAAAACGAACATTTAAAAAATACCGGGTTCCTACTCGGCGACCCAGTTTAATACATTTTTATAAAGAATTATGTAAGGCTACATCTTTTTACATTAACGTTTTGACAGTAGGTACATAGAACTTCATTTTTACACATACATTACATAAGTGTCTTGCTAAATCCATTTTCCTGTTAATTTCAAACTACTTTTGGATTATTAGAAAATACAAAAGATTTTATTTTCAACTGAGAAATTATATGGTGTGAAACAAATGGCTGTGAAATAAAACTAATGTTGGAAAAAAAACCTTATTGTGAGTGAAATAAGGTCGGATATAACTGGAAATTAACACGAACTCATTCATTTAAACATTACTCAACTTGTCACCACTTGTCGACAAGAGGTAAAGCAATGGCCGATTTCAATATTCTATCAATCTGTCATTTAGGTTACTCATAGATAAAAATAATCTATAATTTAGTCCTTAGTTTCATTCCAATAACTTATCTCTAGTTAACATTATTATGAAATTGAAGGTATGGATAGATCAAATCTGACAGATAACTGGGGATAGCAATCCATCTGTAAACTTTGATAGGTTATTGAAAACGGCCGTAAAAACGACGTCAATGACACTTTAAATTAAAAAAAAATATATGTTGCCTGCTATAAAAATGGGGTACTTGACCAATAAGTGCTGGAGCAAGTTTACATCTGTTGAGCCCTTAATAAGCGTGAAAAATAAATAAGTGTGCCCACATTTTATTTATATTTATTAAATAACTTTTATGTGTAGCTCTAGTCTTACATACGCAGTCTTAGGCGATACATACGGACCGACTTACGTGGATTATTAGAGATTAACGTTGCATATTACCTATTTACATAAGTTCACAGAAGGACAATCTTAATATTTTTGACGTTAAAAAATGAACCTTATGGGTTTTAGTAGTAAGGTTCATTTCTTAGAACAAAAGTTAGTAGGTGTGAGATGGGTAAACCTGGTGATCAAAAGTATAACGACGCCGACGCGTTACTGCGTTCACCTCCCTTCAAAATTTAGACTTTATCTCAACTATAATTCAATCATCATTTACAGCGTACATATTTGTAATCATGGAAGACATTACAAAAACACGTTAAAACCTCGAGGCACAGCTAGTCTATACTCATTCATCATCTCCCTGGCCTTATCCCATACATTTTTGGGGTCGGCACTTGATTCAACCCGATGTGGCTGATCACATGATTTTTATACGAAGCGACTGCCATCTTACCTTCGCAACCCCATTTTAGGAGGAAAATCTGTGATCTGGGTTAAACCAGTTGTCAGATTATTTTTTAGGCCTCTGACTGACCTGTAACGATTGCCAAAGATGTTAAATTGGCAACCGGGACCGACGGCTTAACGTGCTCTCCGAGGCACGGAGGGAACTCGGGCGGTCACCCATCCAACTACTGGCTAGGCGTATGGTTGCTTAACTTCGCTGATCGAATGATATGCGCAATAGCAACTGTGCCACGAGCTCCTCTAGCTAGTCACAGCTAGTCTATACTAACAGTATAAAAAGGAAAGATTTGTATGTAAGTATGTTTGTGACAAATTGGCTCAAAAAGTACTAAATTGATTTAAAAAAAAATTCACTGTTTGAATGCTACATTATCACTGATTAATATCGGCTATATTTTATCCCCGTAGTTCCACCGGAACGGGAACTACGCGGGTGAAACCGCGAGACGCAGTTTAGTACTGACATAATGAAGCGAGGTGACAAGGCGTTATAACATCCACGAGTCGGTCCGAGCCTAAATCTACCGTCATTCCTTCGGCGCGGACGGGGTGCTGTCATCCGCTTTTCTCTTACTACCCGCATGTTGGGTCTTTTTATCAGGCTTGTATTTCTCCCATTTCTTATGGTTCAATGTATCGAAATCGTCACAATATTGTGCAATGTCTCGTAAATATGTACTTAAATGGAGTAGTTCCCGATCTCTGTCCCTGTTCAGATGTGCTTGTCTGAACGGCCTGATTTTTAAACCACTTTTTGGGTTCATTATGAAGTTTCTCCTGATGTCATCGAACATTATTGTGTTTTTTGAACTGTATTGAGGATATTTGCCCCAAATTACACCTAAGGGTTTTACCTGGAATTACAGAGTATGTTTTATTTTTGACATACATCAATACGATCGATCTTACATAGAAATAACTGAGAAATTTAATGATCTATACTAATACTATAAAGAGGAAATATTATATTTTTTTGTAATGAGTAGGCTCAGAAACGCCAGGACCATAATAAAAAAAAATCACTAATAGAAAGCTATATTATTCCTGAGTTAAAAGGCTTAAAATTGTTAATGAATAAATATGGATCAAGTATATTATAAATTGTACAGAACAATTTTCACCTACTCAGTAAGAGTTACTACATTATATGGGAAAAAAATTCATGCTTTCAAGATTAACTTTTTAATATAAAAAAAAAAAACTTACATCAATAGTACCATACTTGGCTGTATGCACTGTAATCATAGCCAAGTAGTCGAGATGGAACATGATTTTATAGTCTTGGTGCGTGGACACTCCTAGAAGCCTCATTTTCTCCTCTATCCACTTCATACCTGTCGCAGACCATATTACTATGTCATAGTCTTCGTATGCTGACGTCAGGAATTCGTGTAGGAATGGACGCATTAGTTCATAACCTGGAATATTTTATGACTTTATTAGTTCAATACTTAAGGTAACACATTTGAGATCGAAAATATATAGTTCTTTATTCTACAATACACAGGTCGCAAACAAGTGTGCAGTCTACCTGATGGTAAGCGGCTACTAACGCGACCTATGAACGTGACCAACACCCGAGTGTCACTCATGCATTTGTCCAACCCTTGGAGCACTGACAACCTTTCTTATTGCTGAACAACACTAAGTCAAAGTCAAAGTCAAAAATATCTTTATTCGATTAGACTTTTTACAAAGTACTTTCAAATCGTCAGAACGACATGGATTATACATGCTACTGCCAGGTTCGGAAGGTTGCTTTTACTCAGAAGAACCTGGCAAGAAACTCAGTAATTACTCTTTTAAAAAAATATTATACAATTTTTAAAAACAAAGTAAATCACTTGAGAAATGTAAGCCCATGGACACAGTTCCAATGCACAAAGGTACTATTTGGCCACAATCTTCTGTAAGGTGGAGGTACAATCCCCAGTCGGGCTCCGAATCCCGAATGGGAAATCCTATTATGCCTGATTGTGCCAACAAGAAGCAAAGCAATGTCTCATTTCCAGTAGTAGAATGTGAACTGTTGATCAGAACTCACCAGTCTCCGCGACAGATCTGTGGTCAAACAATGTGTAATCTATGTCCAAGACAAGAAGCTTCTTGCCTGGTCGTGGCTCATTTATTATGTTTATTTTATAGTCTCTCACTCGTTTATTGATCTTCGCTATGTATATCTGGAAGATAGAGAAGCTAATTAATGAAGAAAGGGACTGGTTAGTCAAGGGGAACAAAAAAGGTTTTATTAAATTTTATATAGCCTTTTACAAGGGCTATCACAAGTTTTGAGTGCTGGCCTTAAATAATAGTATTTTTTGAGTGTAGAATGGAGAATGTGCAAAAAATTCAAACCCAAAACTCATGAAGGCAATACAAAGATTTTTTATGGGAGAAATTTGCCTAGGCTTTTGAAATTGAGGGAAAATCACTATGAAACTAGCTGTGCTCTGTGCACACTGAATCCTATATAAAAAAGCCACAGTATCAGCCAGTAAAAATCCTGTTAAAACCAGTCCTACCTTTTCAGAGATTACCCGTAGCAGAAAGAAAGAGATTTTTTTATGTATGTACTGCATATACTTTCATATGCATTTAGTGGAATGCTGTTAATTTAGAATTAAAAACAGACACTTCAATTTTATTTGTCTTTATAGATCATAATATAGATAAAATGATTGATACCTCTTGATTTTCTACATCAACCTCTTCTTCTTCTATGTCTAAGTCATTCACAACCTCATCCCCGACATCCGGCTTCGTCATAGCACCCTCTATAGCTTGTTCTAGTGACCCCATCATCATTATTTTGAGGTTCGGCTTGAGATTCAGTTCAGCTAGTGTGCAGTTATCTGTTGCTACTTTGCCTGAATTCAAAAACATACTGCCATGTTATTCTGGAAGGTTTCTCAGTCTCGAACTTAATGTTGAGTGTCAGTTTGTATCATAGGAAATTGATACACATTACCAAAATGATAAAGTTCAATTTCGTCAGTGCTGAGACCTTACAGTATAACAAGGCTATTACTTGGCTGCTTTGGAGATAATACCAAAGTTCGCAAAAGAAAAATGCAAGAATGCAGGTATATAAACAGCTGTAAATTTATTTACATTTGCTTCCAGAATTCCTACTGTTTCATGAATGACTTACATGAAAACACAGGCGAATAACACTTCTTTTGAAAATTACTCAAGAAAGTTATACTTAACGGTATTTTCGACTGACTTTATACATTTTTGTCTCGTATAGTGTAGGTTAGTTTAAAATAGTTAACTTTTTTGGTTAGTTTTCAAATATTAAAAAATAGTTATAAATATATTTCACTAGGCTTAAAACTGTAGAGACCAGTTAGGAAGGATGAAAATGAACAGGAATTACCTTGAAATTTAACGTTGAGCAGCTTTTGTCGGTCTGGTCGAACGCCAGTGGCATTTTCGATTGCAATTTTAAGCATCGCTACAGAATCGGACGGCGATAAGTCCGGTATCTCAAACTCCTTCCCATTCCATTTAACGCTTAATTTGATAGGATTATCGTTAAAATCGCACATTTTTGTTAAGGAATATCAATAAAACACGGCGAGATACATGACACATAAACAAAACAAATTTGATTGACTTGATTTGACTTTGACTTTACTTGAGTGAGTGTGTGTGACTCAGTGACTGTGGGAGGAGCCACGATATATAAAAAAAATCTCGATTACTCGCAATATTCCGAGATAAGCTGATAGTAATTTCATTATCCGATATAAATTACGACATAAAATCGTACAATTTTGTAAGGAGTATAAGCAGCCAATGTGTTTTTTCATGGTGATATAAAAAACGATGAGGTCATATAAAAAAAACATTTTTGTCAATTGAGTGGTATTTGGATTCGATAATATGTAATATAGCAATGTTATAAAATTGGACCCACACATAAATTAAGAGGCATAAAGTAATGTGTTTCCATTTAATTTAATAAAAAATATAGAAATGTATCGATTATAAGCTTCTTCGTTTGTATTCATTTAATACAAACCTATTAAACATGTACTTGAAACGTACATCCCTAGCTCCAACATGGCTGCTATTAAATCATAGATAAAGAAAAACATATTGAGAAAGTCCATAGATAAATAAGACAGGTATTTGAGATTTATGTTGCATTTTAATATTTATTTAAAAGTTAGTTTTTCTCGTTGAAAGTTTAATTTAGGTTTTTAGTTTCATTGTTTTATTTTCTCGCTTTGAAAATATTCTACAAATATATGTATAAAAGCATTTTTCCTTTCTTATTGGTCTCATTAAATTAAAATAGGTAAATAAATAAATACAATTTCAAAAAATCATACAACTCAACAACATCTAAATGAATTTCTCTGTGGTATTTGAAAGAAATATAACATGCAGCCATTATAAAAAATAAAAACCATTCATATTAAGGGTCTGTGGTTTTAAAATATCGTTTTTCGGCGGGAATTGAAAGTATGTACCTGTCTATTATTATTGTCCGCAGAGATGGCTTACCACTAAAGTGTTTTACAATGTTTTTCATTACTTACTGTCGTTACTTTCTAATGGGGATATACGTAAGTTGGCTCTGTAACTACTATTTTTCAAATTTTGAATAGCTTATTACAATGTTAAGACGTAGCTACTTAGAAGACGGTACCTAGTGGTAGTAGTGTGTTAGTAATTCAAAGTTTTTCACCGAAGGCACATGAAAGTACGTATATAAGTACTAATAAATATTATGTACTGCTCTACATAAATACCTAAATTAAAAGGCGAGTTTTTTGAGTAATTAACATAAGGTATAAGGGATTTCTCGTAAATTTATATACTTAAGTAACTTTTAATCTAATAGCCGTCATTTTCTTCTCTGTCCCTCTCTTTTTCTTGACTCTCTTGTATTTCCACTACGTAGTTTTCCGGTTCAAAATCTGGGTTCAGAGTCTTCGATCTAATTATCTCTTTGTAGATGTACGCAGATTTACGCGGTGTTCGCGTCCTGTCTCGGCTTCTGAAGTCTACTTGGTATAGTCCATACTTTTCCCTTGCAATATGGAAGAAAGAAATTTGATTAAGTATGAAAAACTACTGGACTCACCCAGCTTTACATAGGTAAAATTCCTATTTTATTTTTACACAAATTACTTACAAGTACCTACAAACCTGCATATATTAGTTGGATAAATACTTTTAAAAATTAATAGCGGACGCCACGCAGTCTCACCCGCGTCGTTCCCGTTCCCGTGGGAGTAGGAACGGGAATAAAATATAGCGTATGCTACTCACTGATGATGTAGCTATCCATTGCTGAAAGATCGGTCAAGGTGTTTCGGAGCCTATTCAATGCAAACAAACAAAAAACAATCAAATGTTTCGTCTTTATAATATTAGTGTAGAAAACCACTACGAAACCACGACAGTGGTTTTATTAAGTACCTATAGTGTAAAAAGTTACGCATGGTAGAACTTCCTCCAATTTTACGTGGGTAAAAAAAATACTCATTATACCATATTGTAATAATATGGTGGTTACCATATCATCAGTCCTGTTTAAAAAGGTGATATTATAATAAATGCAAACCTTCAACTAATAAAAGACCATAAAAAACTGGTAGCCGATGGGATATATCCGCCAGTATTTGATATTTAATTAATTAATAACTTACGTATAGCCCTGCGTCCACTCAAATCCATCCATGAGTGAGTATGCAGCATAGCCCTTTATGTTACATCCGTATTCTATAGCATCTAATAATGCGTTCAAATATCCCCTGTAATATTGAATCCTGTCTTCATCAAGCAGGCTTCCAGGCGTAGACCAACCGTTCTCTGTTATGTACACTGGTGGATTATTGTACAGATTTTTTATCTCTACAAGAAGCTTAGAGAATCCCCATGGGACTTCCTGAGAAAAATAGAGGTACTTACCTATGGGTTCACAGAATCAAGGGGCGTAGGAATAAGTTAAAGTTTATTCTAAGCTGAGTGTATTATATCATGTGGAGAATTCACCAGTGTCTGCTCGGAAAGAGTTTCTTCCTTGGCTGGAAGATTAAGCTGTCAGCTACTATTATAAATGAGTTGGGACCTTCAAGAAGAATGTGTTTTTTTTTTACTGGGTTGGCAACATGTGCCCTTGATATTGCAAGCGTGCAGAAGCTAGACAAAATACCTACCAATTTTGAAAAAAATATTATATGTATTTATTCAGCATAGGCCCTGTAAGGCACTTATAAGCCTCAAGGAACTGACAAAAAAGTATAGAAAAAGAGGTAGGATACGCCTGGCAGTTACCTAATTTTAGAAATTCATGAGTGATTTTACCTGCAACCAGGCAGATTGAGCTTGCCAAGAAGGATCTTTTACGAGTACCGCTCCCATATCGTCCATAAACGATGGAACTGCATACATTCCATCCAGCGAAGCGTCTCTGTACGCTAATTTGGTTGTATATGCATTGATTCCGAAGAAATCAGCAGACCCTCGAATCATAGCAACTTCTAAAGCCGAAAGTTCTGGCAACCGACTCTTTGGGAAACCTTGTTCAGCACTTTTAGCAGCTATATTACGTTTGAGTTCTTGGGGAAAGTCACCGGATTTGGAGAATATTGGATGTGTATAAAGGCCCCACTGTAAGTTGTATTTTTAGTGATGATTATATCTATATCTATACATCTATACAGATAAATAAAATTGAAGTTTCTGTTTGTAATTCCAAAATAACAGCTTTTCACTAAATGCGTATGAAAGTATACACGCTAGTGACACTGAAAAACCGAGTTTTAAAATTTTTCTCTGTCTGTCTGTCTGTCTGTTTGTTCCGGGTAATCTCTGAAACGGCTGAGCCGATTTTAACGGGACTTTCACTGGCAGGTAATAATATAAACGATATATACTACGTATTTTCATGTGTGTGTTAGTAACAAACATGTAAATACAAGTGCCTGTGTACAAACTTTGGGATGTATTTGTGAAACTCACGTCAAACTGCCTCGCTTCGACAGCGGCTTGGTAATCATCCATGGTGTCCGAAGCTGATTCGTACCAAGTGCAGCCGATGGAAATACCGACGGACCCATTCTGTTTCGCCTTGAAGTGTTCATCGTACAGATGATACACTATTGCATGAGCTACAAGCACGTTTTTTCCGCAAAGGTATTCGGCTATTCCAGTCATGTTTGTCATCGGCGCTTTAGTACTTGATCCATACCCTTCTAAGCATATTTGCTTGGGATCATTGACCGTTATCCAGTGCCTTACCTTGTCTCCAAAATGACTGAACAGCACTTTAGAGTAATCCACAAACCAGTCAACTACTAAAGGATTGGTCCAGCCACCTAGTTTCTGCAGGTTATAAGGCAAATCCCAGTTGTAAATGGTTGCGAAGGGTTTGATTTTATTATTGAGCATTTCATCGATAAAGTTGTGGTAGTAATCTAAACCCAATTGGTTTATTCTGTCAGAGAAGCCACTTGGAAGGATTCTTGACCACGATATGGAGAACCTGTGAAAATTTTTTTAATTGCACTAGAGCCAAGAAAAAAAAATATTTTAGTGGAACAGAGTACTTACCTATAGAAGTCTAAGCCGAGTTCTTTCATAATTTCGACGTCCCTTCTGTATAGGTGGTAGGAATCCGATGCTACATCAGCTGTGCTACCATCCTTTATCGGCGATGGATCTGTGTGGGTCGCTATGTCCCATATTGATAGACCTTTGCCTGTATATGCAGATAATGTTTTATTATACTTTTTAAGGCAATGTTCAATTTTCAAAATTACTTTGACACGGGACCAGTTTTAACCTCAAAATAACTACGGATCAATCGAGTTTTCCCCTTCGGTAGATATCTATTGGGTGGGTGACTCAAAGTTTTTTTATTTACCTAACAGTTTACTACTACATTATGAGTTAAAGTAAATAATATAGGTGTCATTACCGTCTTCATACCATCCGCCTTCTATCTGGTACGCAGCACTTGACGCACCAAATTCCATATTTTCCGGAAAATTTCGAACTTTCGCTTTGCACGATACGGCGTTTTGAAAAACTAGTAGCATAATGCTGAAACAACAATTTATAGAAAAAAATAATTAATTAGAACAAAAGATTACGTTTACTGCCGGTTTCTGAAAAGAGCGTAAAAATATAGTTTTTTTTTAAATTTACAATTTTAACCATAACAGAAGAACTCAAGTTTTCCTTATTTTAACCCACACAACCCTTGATTTGAGCGAATAAAAAAAAAAAAAAGTAATATGCAAATCGGATAATCCGTTTATTTACCCGGTAAAAACAGTCGACTCCCTCGCATGCATTTCATCAGCACCTTACTGTAGGTATAGACTAACTAGACACTATTGATACAACACGGCATCATCTACCTAACATTGTAGACATAGTCCCAAAACAATCGGCTTTGTACTTACAAATTATTATTTCGTTTGATAACATTGCGTTATTCTGCATCACGTTGCAAAATTTGAGTTCCATGTCAGTAGTCATTGACGATAATTTAGAACTGCATGTTATAATATAATGCCTATGAAAATTTCATAGAAGTAACTGCTACATTTTATCACGTCGAGGTCACCAATGAGGCAATTTTTGGGAAGAAGTGTAATGAAACTCGAGAATCTCGAGATGGTTTTTCTGCTTTATTTTATTTACTAGCTGTGCCCCGCGGTTTCACCCGCGTAGATTTAGTTTCATCTTTATTGTCGCGGAACCCTAATATTTTTAATAAATAAAAGTAGCCTAAGTTACTCCTTGAAACATCAGCTACCTACCAGTGAAAGTCCCGTTAAAATACGTCCAGCCGCTTCAGAGATTACCCGGAACAAACAGACAGACAGACAGAGAATTTTTTTTAAACTTGGCTTTTTAGTGTCAGTAGCGTGTATACTTTCATATGCATTTAGTGAAAAGCTGTCATTTTGGAATTACAAACAGACACTTCAATTTTATTTATCTGTATAGATGTATAGATTACTAGTTGTGAACCCTAATATATTTTCTAAATAAAAGTAGCCTAAGTTACTCCTTGAAACATCAGCTGTTTGACAGTAAAATTTCCGTTAAAATCGGTCCAGACGTTTCAGAGATTACCCGGATCAAAGAGACAGACAGACAGACAGAGAAAAATTTAATAACTTTGTTTTTTAGTGTCAGTAGCGTGTACACTTTCATAAGCACTTAGTGAAAAGCTGTTATTTTGGAATTACAAACAGACACTTCAATTTTATTTATCTGTACGTATAGATACGACCTTATATTCTGTGGTGCGTGTGTATAATTTCTTTATTTAATCTCTAATGTTAATGTGGACCTGTGACCTATCGAAGTAAGTTCAATTATGCACCTCATTCTCTCTCGGTCAGGTCAAGTCGCTACGGTGTCTGTAGCTGGGGTGCTAATGAAAAAAGAGTGTTCTGAAGATTCTTTCAAAAAGTTCAAACTCGGCCAAAGTACAGACATTGAAATCGCTAGAACTCGTCTTCTGATTATGTAAAATTAAAACTACAAGCCTATAATTTTATTCAGGTGATTCTTAGAAGGCTTAGTGAACTGCGTAGTAATTACTTGATTGCGTTGAAAGTTTCTCAGCTAAAATATATGAAGGATCTTATTTACCAAGCAGACACCCTATCATTCTCGTTAACACCTAGACACTTACACGTGTAATATATCAGAATAGCTCGGAGCATTTGACCAACAAGATCATGTTGCAAGCTTAGACAATGTCGTATGAAAAGAAACAATACTTATTAGTTCTCTGAAAACTATTACTAGTATACCTTATATATGTAGCTGCGATTATTTTTTTGTCATCAATCATTTTGTCTACGATATTTTAATTTTATTTCAGAAGCAAATAGCTACTTTTGATTTACAGCCTGCATAAAGTGTACCAAAATAAAAATAACATAAATAAAAAAAAACAACTATTATTTTAATACAAAAATGTTAACAATAATATTTGTGACTCATGTTCGAATGATGATTGAATTATGCCCGTTGACTTAACTCCAAGGCGATTATCCGGCGTCGAAGTCGTGGGTAAAAGCTATTACTACAACTATCATAATTATGAACGTAGTAAATAAAAACCTTAGCTGTACCCAAATCTATGGCACTTTAAATCCTTCTATTTAAGGGTATTCTTCCTAAACCTATATAGGCAGGCTATTTCCAATATCGATAACTCCAGTATTCGTGATACTGAAACCCGTATTTCTTCAACGATTCGCCAGGAGGATATGTCCAGGGTATAAAGTTCCCCGGTTTCAACCTAGGTGCCTTCCACTCGGAGTCTTCAAACCTTGCATCGAGGAACACATACGGCTGGCGTCCCATATACGCGTCGAATATGAAGTTAAGCACTACATGGGCATCTATCACACCGAAGTAATGCACAGTTTGTTCATATCGCAACTTCATGGACAAGCTGAGCATAGCGATCAATCCGTCGTTCCTCCATTTTTCGTATTCTTTGTGGGAGACATGAAGGGGAGCGCCTGAATCGAGGCCCAGTTTGAACCACGGGCCTGGTATACAAAAGTGTGGACCCCACTCTATCTGTGAAAAACAACGTATATTTTTTCAGTCTCAAAACATTGTGGAAAACTTCAAAGACGTTTGAGAATATATTTTGTGCGAAGGACAAGGCATTTTGTGCGTAAGACGGCGCTAGAGTCGGAATTCGGAATCCGTGTCTGACAAGTATGTAGGTACTGTTTCTTTATACTCCAAAGGGTCCCTGAAAGTAGGGTACGAGTTCATCCAAATATTATAAGTGTAAACGTGATAAATCGGCGTAGTCATAGTGTTCTCGGGGACTCTTCAGGGACTATTGTAGGATGGCGTAATTTTTATGAAGTTTTTGGACATTTTCTTGGTTTTACACTCACCTTAGGACAAGGGCCAGCGTTCTCCATAGTATACGTGGTACGAAATACATATCTATGCCAGGGTGTCGGGTTCCGTTTCCACCATTTGATGAATTGAAAACCAACTATTGCTGTTCTCATCATTACATAAGGATAAGACGATGAACTGAATTTCCTGTAAATAGTGTAATGTTATATCACGTTTCCGCGGTCCCCGAAGGGGTAAGCGGAGAGAAGTCACCAAAAATTGGGTGCCAACGTGACTGGTGGTGAGTGGGTTGTTGTTTCAAGCAGTACTCATAATACACATTTTAATCACATTCATTATTGCAGCGTCACAAGGATCGAATCCTGACACATAGCGTACCCTTCACGTATAGGTAATAACAACTAGCTGTGCCCCGAGGTTTCTATCCTTATCTTCTCATCAAACACAATAACAAAAAAGCTAATATAACATAATAAAATTGGTCCAATCATTGAGCAAGGTAAATAAGGATTCGTTTTCTTTTAAAATTGGATCAATGCCAATAAAATTAAATTAAGTACAAAAAATGGCCTAAAAACCTTGGTGAATTTGGTTGGCGAGTGGGATGGACATAGTTTTAGTCCGAGTTTTGTAATACCTAAGGGGGAAAGTGATGGGATATATTTTATTACTCACTTCGAAGATCCTCCACGGGGACATATTATTGTCCTTTTGTCTTCTTTTTCGTAAAAGAATCTGAATGTTGATGCCCAAACAGCAATGTCAAACATGCAAGGTATTGGGTGGGATATGTTCACATCAGCGGGATACGTAAACTAAAATTAAGAGCAAAGTATAGAGGAGCCGTCACAAGCTTTGAGCGCTGCGCGAAAATAGGTTATAACTGCGCATGGATTTGTTCGCCCTCGCACCATATATGACCCAAAAATTACTACTGCGCATTCATGACCAGTGCTTATAACTCGTGACGTCACATACATATAACACATCAATACTATGGCTATTAAGAAACTAGGGAGTTCAAAAATTCTCACCCAGATCTATGAAATCAGGTAATATTATCCATACATGATTCCAGCCAAATCACATTTTTGCTTCTAGCGAGAGGGTGCGGAAATAAATTGGATGTTTATTGACAAAATTGCTTTTCTTTCCTAAAGTAATTTATATTATTTATATTTTATTACTCTGCGACTGACCACAATCTGATCTTTTCGAAAGGGATGAAGTGGTCGATAGATGGAGCTCGCTTGCCCTAATAGCCTATTTATTCGCTTCTTGAAAAGACCCAAGCTATTAAACTCTGCCCTTTTACTATCTTCTGTGTCCCTAGTACCTATAAGTTATGACACGACCACGATGATAAACGACGTCGAATGACCTTGTGTTTTAAGCGTGGCTCAAAATATGTTGTTACTTTTTGGGAGGCGAGTTGTGGTTGAATTCCAAATTAGCGGATCAAGTAATTTTGAGCCAGAACGAAGCAAATTCTAATTCCATATCTGTAGCATTCGTTCCTGAAAGCATTAGCTCTACTCACCAAAGGATGAATATGAATCCGTGCAGGTGTCATGTAGAATGTGGTATTCCATATTCTTCTTTCGTCTCTGTCATTTACATCTGTGTAATCGTACCAGGCGCCCAGTATATTCTCTAGTGTGTTGAAATTTTTATAATATCGCAGAATGAGATGAGTGGATGTCGCCGTAGTTAGAATATGCCTGCTGGTTATTACAGCGCCGGTGGCTAGAGGTCTTAACCTTCTGAAAACTGTGCAGCAGTAACACCCGTAATGCGATTGGTCTTCCTGAAATACAAGCAATATGTGAGCTTTGATAGTACCGTTGAAAATGAAAACGAAAATTATTTATTGCGTTTAGGCCCTGATAAGGCATTGAACGTCGAAGAATTTACCACCGGTTTGGAAACTAGACATTTGAGAAGTGGCAAGAAACTCAGCTGGTATCATGTACATTTCATTACGTAGTAAATGATTATTAAATACTTTTTTTTTAAATGATCCGTTGCCCCGCCCCCCTTATTGTAAAACATAGACTATGATAGTTCTTGGTTTTAAAGTAGCTTCATCTCAGGTAAAGGTACTCATTGAATATATTGCCTCGTTGTTCTAGTGGTCACAAACGCTACTGCGGAACACGAAGTCCTGTGCTTCGATTCCAGGGTCAGGCAAAGTGTTATTGGGTTTTTTCATCTGTAATTTCTCAGTAGCAGCAACAGTTTAGATTAGTGACAGGTTAATGGCAAGAGGCTTGCCCCATTCCTCGTGACTTTTTGATGGCGAAATTTGGGTGTAGAATAAGTACATCCCTTCTTACCTTCCTGTACATATATTTTACTTCTCTTTACTTATATCTCTTTACGTATATATTTTAAAGTATATGAATTGCTAATTTAAGTGAAGTTACTTACTAAATCTTTATTCCATTTCCATCCAGGTCTAACTTGGTACTTGGTCCTATCAGGGGGGGACCATCTGTATGGTCTGTTGTCTTCTAAAGGGTCACCCGTACCTCTGACATCATAAGGTTTAACAGTTGGAGGTATATTCTGGTTAAGCCGAAAGTCTGGCGTTTCTTCACTCTTCGCGATCTCGTACATAGTACCATGGCCCTTAATTGATTTGTCCAATTCCTTCTGTTCGTTGTAGTAGTGGTAATCTTCTATGTGTTTGTAGGCTTTGTCGTTTCTCCATAAAATTGCGCATGCGCCTTGGATGGTTAGTAATATACTGTAATGTAATCTTTAATGTATAAATTTGAAGTCGCATCGTTCTTCCAAAGTTTCCAAACTACTTTGCGCATTTAGGGGTTTTACTAATATGTCTACATGAACTGTTTACTAAGCTGCGATGGCATTATTACCAAAAAATAGTAACCCAAAGTGAAGTAAGGGCGGATCGCTAGTTCATTAAGAAAGGAATGGTTTACTGCCCCTATCAGTTTATCTAAAAGCCCTATATATGTCTTTAAATGTTTTCTCAAACATTATTCAGGTCTCTCACAGAGTTTTCTTTCATCTTAAGGCTCGTGGTGGAATAACTTCACTTAAGTTGTTAAGAGAGACCTTTAAAGTAAGTATACAATTTTTAAATAAATGTGATATGAAAATTAATAAAGTACATACCACAAATGATTTACCATGGCGCTGAAGAAAACTTATTTAGAATTAATAATTTCACACATTTGCAATTCACAGTTTGCGCCAAGGCAGAACATCGCGTACGATCATTGAAATAATGTCTGTGTGATAAAATGTATCGCTTTTAACTTCGCATCTAGTCAACCAATGTTACTAGACATTTGTATTTTCCCTAACTAATGGGAGAAGACTGACGGTAACATAAATAATAACCAAGTAAATATTACCACGGCGTGAATGACACCTGGGGCCTAACCATAAGCTCTTATTGTCCCCATAGTACCACTATGTGACTTTGACAGATGTATATATGTCATGAACATCTGTCTCATAATAAGAGTTAAACTATCATGGCTATAAGAGGTCATGTCAACATAGCGCCCCTAGTGTTGTTCGCCTTTACTGGCTATTCTCATTTCATCATTACAACTAGTAAGTAGGTACTAAATCAGTTTCTGAGATAACTAGTAAATTAACCCCAAAAGTCGGATATGAGTTTATTTAATTTAATAGAGGTAAAAGAGCCGTGGAAAGTGGCAACACCTATGTTTGTCAACAAAATATCTTTCATATCTTTGTTGCGAAACAACTGGTTTGCTCTTAAAAATGCAGTGTTTTAACAGATCAACTTTATTTCTGGAAATGTTGATCGAGAAAATATTTCAAGAAATATTGAACGATTTGAGTTCTTGTTCTTATATCAAAACCCAAACATACGCACCAAATAAATATAGTATAAGATAACCTACCCTAGGTTGGTTATACGATGGACTTGGTTATTATCTATGAAAATAATTATATTTCTTTTTCTACCATTAGACGTGGAAAGTCATAATATCTGACTTGTAAGTTTTTCTGACAAGCCAATTTTGCCATGCTTAGAGAAAAATACAAGTTCATACGAATGCTACTGAATTACGCTATGAAACTTCGTAATTATGATAACTGATAGAAACAATCATCAAAATTTAAATAACAATGGCGTATTTCGCTCTCCTGTGGAAGGCAAGAACTATCGAAAAATGTCGAATCAAATATGAAAAGGAAAAAACTAAATCAATGCTAGCAAGCTCTCAGACTCAGCAGAACACTTGGTTCCAGAAATTTAGACTGTACCGTTGTGACACGCAGAAACGTATTTCTAGCACCTTCAAGAAAATGTATCCCGAAGGCTCTGGGAAGTCCATCTTCTTCATTTACCTCAAAACAGACCAGACCTTTCCTAACTTTGTGCTAAAAAGCGTCGTTGGCTTCATCGGAGGGATTATTCTTACCTACATTTGTTTTATCTTCTTCGTCTTCCAACTCTCTATATCCCTGATACATGCTACTGTGATGAGCTCAATTATTGGAGTATTGCTCACGTTGGGACTTGCCTTCAGCTATAGAATTAGGTATGTAACGCTTAGCTTCCTATTCTAGCTCCTAACTCTAAGGAATTTGGTTAGTAAATTACATTTTTGAATCGATATTTACGTATCGATATACTTACGGCTTAATTACATAATTATAAGGTTCTGAACTTAGTATATTTATATAGGCTTCCTCATGTTCCAAAATCGACGATTTCCAAAAATGGCAAGAACACCTTCCGCATCTTTCAAATTCAACCACTACCCGCCTGCGAAAAAGTATTAGCACCATCTGTGACATAACGAGCAGTGAAAAGTTCAATTTTATTTCGGAGTGGTTAAATAGTACCTCTTTGTACTCAGAAGTAATAAGTTTGTGCCTTTACAAGTTAAGTGGGAGTAATTGAACCTCACGCGTTTGTAGATAACCTATATCTGCCTCACATAATACTTAATTTAAGTTCCTTTTAGTCACATTTGTAGGAGAAAATTCCATTCAATAATATAAATCTTCCTTTTCTTGTTATAGATGTTTGGTGTTCCTGTTGATACCTCAATTCTTCTCCAGAGTAGGACGATACTCCTTAACATGCTACGCCTTGGTTCTCATACTTACTGGTCCAGCTACCAACACTCTGAAGAACTCGGAAGTGTTATCGGAATCTATGGCTTGTAGGCAGGTAAGTATCTTCATTATCTATACTATAATATTATAAAGCTGAAGAGTTTGTTTGTTTGTTTGTTTGAGCGCTCTAATCTCAGGAACTACTGGTCCGATTTCAAAAATTCTTTCAGTGTTGGATAGTCCATTTATCGAGGAAGGCTATAGGCTATATTTTATTCTCATAAAAATTAGGGGTCCGTAAGAAAATTGCGAATTTGTAACCCAAGGTGTAAAATCGAAAACCTATTTATGCGTGCGCTGCAAAAACTATTGACAATAGAACAAAATGATGTACTACGGAATTGTAGGTCTTATTAAGATCTACAAAAAAGTTCGCGGGAGCATATATCTAACTATCATAGTTTAGAAGAAAGAAACTACGTTAAATGTGTATCTTAATATTAATCCTTATGCAAATTAAGCAATATGCTATCAAGGGTATTCATGTAGAAGTAAAATACCGTTTGTTTTATTCCAATCGGACATTTCGTTGAGAAATTATCACGAGTATAAAAACGCAAAGAATTGGTACCTAATAATGAGTTATTTGCTAAAGAGTTTTATCAACACGTCCCTTTATTCCGGGTAATCTCTGCAACGGCTGGACCGATTTTAACGGGACTTTCACTGGCAGATAGCTAATATTACAAGGGGTAACTAACTTTTATTTAAAAAGAACATTTGGGGTTCCGCGGGAATTCAATTAACTCTGCGCGGGTGACACCGCAGGGCACAGCTAGTATTTTGTAAAGTTAGTAACGTAAGTCTTTTACTTACCATAAAGTCGAATATCTTTTGAACCACATTGGGTGCCAACGTCTTATTTCATTTGCATACTCAAACGCTTTATCGCTTTACAATACAATTCAAGCGGTTTCCAAGATGTAGCGATATAATTTTTATCCATCCAGCCTTAACCGCTATCCTCAAGACATTAAACGTTGAGGGTATGTGAAATGCAAGTATCCATTAACAACACATTATCCGAATTTCCACCCTCAAGGTGGTAAAAATTCTGGGATTGAATTTTCTGTGGAACTAAATGATAATTTAAATACAGGAGCAAATCAAATCAAGCTCTTGCCAAATAACAGAAGCAACGAAGAAGCCGTTGAACGCGATGAAGAATTCCCTAGGTGTCATGATGGAAAGATTTAATCTAATCGCCATGAAGATGAAAAAGACTATCATCAACGTACAAAGGCTAGTGATGAGCGTCGGTAAGAGTTAAGAAGTGTATTTTATATTGTAATAACAAAGTTCAGTAAGCAATTTTAGAGAGCTAATGCGTAAACGGATCGTTAGTTTAAAGAAAATCCCAGCTAAAGTGATACATGGATGTAGTTTGCAAGTTATATTTTAGTACACGTGTAACTTTGTTATATTTGTGTTAGAGCTTCTGTAATATTTTGAAAAAAATATGAGTATTGTAAAATTCTGTTTCCATTAAGACTAAAAGCATTTTCCCTACAATTACCTACAATGTTTTTGTTACAGAAAGTCTAATCAATTTATCATCAACTTGGCTGGAAGCAACAGCGAGGGCTGTTAACAAAACTCTTAAAACACCATACGAACGATGCGTGCACGTCTTGGAAGATGGCGCTGATACCTGCAGAAAATATCTTGGACCTGATTATTGGGCTTGCAACACACCTTATGCGGCCGAAGCGTCCTGCGGAAGCGTGAAGCCTTATCATGTATTCTGTTCTGTCGCTGATTATGTTGATGGTCTTATAGCTACAGTTAGAAAGAGTATGTATAATAAGCCTCATTAACTCTTTCTAGTAAAGGCCTTATGGAATTAACACGAGTGATCTGATGCTTTACTATGACCGACGCAAACATATCCCTCATTTGCAATAGGGGTTTAGCATCAGGGTTTACCATTTATTTCCTTGCAGTCATTGCTGGTCATGCCTTACCGCTTTATGCTTTATGCCCTCACTGCTTTATGCCTTAATTTTAAATTTATCAACACTTCGGCTAGCCGCCGCACACACAATATATTATAGCCAATATTCACAATATTATTGAGTGCATTCGGCTAGACTTTAACGCTTTCTGACTTTGTTTTAGAGTTGAAAACTTTTACGGAGCGTGTGCGTACCATTTTCGCAGTAGACGTCCACATCCACCATTCATACTCGTTCAGTAGTAACGCCAGTCGCACAGCCAGTCAAATCGCCGCTGGTATAGTCACCGAGATCAGGAACCGAGCTGATCCTCTACTCACGTGGTTGTCTTGGAGTTCTTGTGTCACTAGCCTCTTCCTGCTACTCATTATATTCAGGTTACTACTTCTTTACTAATGGTAGACCGAATAGCAAATTTTGCATAGAAATGTCAGAGACTTTTCTTCGAAGGGGGTTACTAAAGAATGAAAGATATTATGTACAGCCCGCCATAACCTTTATCACTCAATAGATTGTAAGATTGCAGTTGAGCTTCATGCCAGTTCTCCTCAGAAGATTTGTGTCCGAACAGGTCTTCGTCGTTCATAAGTGCCATAACCAGGACTTCAACTAAATAAATTATTTTTATTTTTATTTTCAGATTTCACTTTATACAAGCTTGCAATTACTTAACCCACTCCAGTACATAGTAGAGGTCGGTGGACATATTTTATTAAAATGACCATTTAACGGCAAGTAACATTGTTTCAGAGCTAAATATTACCAGCACATGTATGAAACACGTTCTCGTTTCGACAACCGATACATAACTAAGGAGTTACGGCAGCTGGATCTAGATCGGCAAAGACAAGGAAGGGACACAGTCCTTCCTCTAAACAGAAGAGAGAGAGCCAAATATGTCACCGTAAGAAATTGCTGCTATTCTAGAGTCAGACAGTTGGAAAATTGCCAATATTTCAAGCGACTTTATTAATTTGTTCATCATGAGACAACCAATTAAGATGAAATTTGGCACACAGTTAATTCTAGAAAAAGTTTGGGCTCTTGTCAGGATGTAAAAAAAATACACTTTAGCAAAGTCGCGGGTAGAAACTTGTTTAATACTATACTAGCGACCCGCGTTCGGTGCTGTAATAAAAAAGAAATTAAAATACTTGATAAATCATCTCTTATGAAAAGATCTAAGCGAACGGAGATCGGAAGCAACACATTTCACCGAAGATAATTAATTGCCAGAAGATTAATTGAAGATGACAAATGGCGAGCCTGTCGCCGTTTTAGACACTATACATACTTATTTGAATAACTCATCAGACATTGCAGGTTTCCTCACGATGTTCCCCTTCACCGTGAAGCTCGAGGTGTGAAAATTGCCGTTCTTAAGTTTTCAGAAAACTTCATTTACATATATCTGGGATCCATACTTGGCCACCACAAACCTCAATGCAATCACGGTTTTTATACTTTAAGGGACTATATTTGCAGACAACATCATTTCGTCTGGTATCATCGGAAAAGGTGCACCTGAGTCGATCGGCGGTATTCATGGTTATAACTACTCTGAAGCTGCTTATTCATATGATAGCTGATTACAGCCTCTACTGGGTGCTGATGACCATTCGATATCATGGAAGATTTCAGACAGCATTACCAGGTTCATCATCATCATCATATTCAGCCCACATGCACCCACTGCTGGGTATAGGCCTCCCCTGTGACACGCCACTGCTCTCGGTCCCACCACAGTTACCAGGTTACCTTTAGCCATATAAACAAGAATGAAGCGCTAAATGTGTTGCTTAGCTCCAAACTGGAGAACTAGTGAACCAGTTTAGAAAAATCGGTTATATTTGTAGGTAAAAAATTGTCAGGACATGTAGGTAACTATGAATCAGAATGTTTGGAAAATTTTACGAAAAATCTAATCTCGATCCCACTAATAAGTGAAACGTAAAAAATATCTCAACTGCCGTGAAGTCACACTACAGATGAAGGAAGGCGTGAGGAAACCTGCAAATTTGAGGATAACATTCAAAGAGACGTGTTTAATAGAGAAGAAGAGAAATTGGGTCTCAGGAAATTTAACAAAGCTATGTGAAATTTTATATTTCTTATGTTATTGCTAGATGAGCCGCTTTTTGGCTTGGATACCCAATACACTTCAAACACGTTTTAGGGAATATGAGAGTTATAAATTAAGATGTCCCATTCTACAGCTGGTATCCAAAATGTTGGAGTACAAGTATCAGGAAAAGGTTTCGTGGCAGGCTTGCTAAGGTCCTTAGTTGGAACACTGAACATTCCACTGACATCCTCAATGTTGTCTCCTGCCTCGTGTCTTCCGATGCCTTATCCACCTGATTTTAGAAGATATTCACAAATTGGTAAGATTAAGGACGAAGATTTGATTTCATTCTTGGTTTATTCCAAACTCCAGGATAAAGACAGATCCGAAGTGTATCTTTTTATACATCTATGAAAGATGATTTATCATCAGCATCATGTTTTGGAAAGTGCAACACTGGCATTAAGCCCGATTCGGGAACGCCAGGTCTGATCACAACTTGAGCGCACACAAGAATATATATATATCCATTATATTTGGAATTCATCCCCAAATATCCTCAGAAAAAATATCATCACAAATTTCAAGTCACACCAAAACGCAAACGAAATATTAAAATGCTTGGGGTACTCTTAAAACAATAACCTATCAACACGCCCCTTAAGACCTGTATATCTTTTTAAACAGGCTTGTCTTCTTAGGTATCCTTATATTTCTTCTATGGTTCTTCGCTCTTTTCGAACCGTATGGTCTTCGACTACGTCATATCATCATGCGCCACTATCGACCAGAGCGTGCTAAAGCCCGAGCTATTTGGCTTTACAATCACTTATCAAGGACTCAAGGTAAGTCACTACATCATTTATTAACCGACTACAAAAAAGGAGGTGTCAAATCAACTGTGTTTTTTTTAATAATTTCAAGGGTCTTCATAAGGGATAAACTTTTTTTAGCAACATCAACTTTTAACCATCTTACGCCGTTTCTCATGTGCATACATTTTTGTATGTTTTGTCACACTGTTTTTCTTCACCGTAACGCTCGTGGAAATCACTGCTCTTAAGTTTTTTGGGAAAATCTCATTGATACAGGCTGCTGGGATTAGAATTTGCATCGCTTACGTAGCAAGCGACTGAAACTCCAGTCACCACGGCTCTAATTGAGGTAGATAATCAATAGTTTTCGTCTTTGTTTTTAGCAAGTTTTATGAAGTTTTCAAGGAGGAAATTACACAGAGAATATTTTTACACGAGTGAAGCGAAACATACCTTTCGTAGATGGGTCAACGATCGTATACGGTGGGTAATCTTTTTTTGAGCATGATTTCTCAGCACGTTTTATTAATAGGTACGTTTTAAAACAACACCGTTTGTATAGTGTATAGTGTATCTGACTGCTATGCATAGCAGCCCTATGCTGGTGTCGCTGAGGGTTCGTTTCCCATGTCAGAGATACATATACCTACAGTATAAATATTTTCCATTTTATTCTATCACTCATTGTATATATTTTTAGTAGTTTGGAACTAGTGTTACTGTGTGATGTAATGTCGTCTTGACATAACATTATTAATCTCTTAGACTACTTTTACTAGATTATTGTTTGTATTGAATTAGCTTCTAAACTACTGAAATAATCTTAAAAATTTCAGCAATGAATAACGCCATTATTAGCGAGTAGCACAGGCTATATTTACTCCCACGCAGATGAATCCGCGAGATGTTCGCTATTTATCTATACTTCTCATTTCTAGCTTCAAATGGCTTCAAGTCTTACTAGGAACGTGTGAAATACCCCATTGTTTACTCTGCGGTGTTAGTGGCAAATCCTTCCGTACTGATACGAAGCTGATAAGGTGACAAGTTGTATTCTCTCACTTATTCATCTCTTCTTATTTACCACGTCTTTCATGCCAATTAATCAATTTATTCGTAATGTAAGACTAATAATTTAGTTCTACATAGCATGCACGCATCTTATTTAGTTATAAACCAGCCATCTAGACTTGCACTGAGGAACTTGCCGCAGAAAACTTACATTATGATAAGTCGCGTTATTTGCTAGCTACGGGTTCCGCTACGAGTTTTGAGCGCTCAGTGAAATAGTGGGGAACTGCACGTGTATTTGTTCGCACTCGCACCATACAAGACCCCGCATTCAAGACCAGCGCTGAAATCTCGTGACGCTACCTATATCATTAGAATGGAGGTACCCAGTTTAGCAGTTTAAGTATACTTTATCTCTCTTGGGGTATCTTAGTTTATTCTACGTTTTGTTTCAAGGTGCAAGACCCCTAAATGCCCAGGAATGTATTGCGCTAGTTGTTTCACCGACATTGGGCAATTGTGTACCATTTGTTTGGCGCCAAAGGACTATGGGGACTTCAGCGATGAAAGTTTGGAAAAGTAAGTATATCTACTATGCATAGGTAATATAGGTACAATTTTTTTTCTTTCGTGGCTTTTTAATTTATTAAAGTATTTCCAAATTAAGCCTATAGTTCCCTAAAGTATAGTTCCTTAAAGTGGCTAAAACACAGCCACTTTTGATATGTTACAGGGGATCTTCGGATGATGAGAGTGATTTTTATGATGATTCCCCGCCGACGTACTCTGGAGAAAACGTAAGCCCTTAATTTATACGAGAAGGTCCATACATTCCAATGATGGAGACAGTAGCCATGATCACTGATTACCTTAAAGCTTGTCAAATATTTTAGTTTGCTAATGTCTCACTTGGCCCTCCCATACAAAACTGCGTATATCGTAAAATACGATGTCAGGCGTAACGGCGGCAGTTAGAAAACTCCCACTCTTTAACTTTACTCACCAAAAAACATAAAACAAGTATCAAATTCAATCAATCAAATCAACACCCAAAACAAGTTGAACTAAGATCTCTTTCCTGGTTTTGAAGTCGATTGAAATACTGCAGCAGTGGTTTAATTAATGACAGTGCTGAATTAACAGAAGCAATGCATTTTCGCATCTTTATTTTGAAAAATCTTATAGTTAACTGGGTCAACAGTACGTTACAGATTGCTTTTACTATTTATTTCAGAGCTCTTCAATTGAAAACGATTATCACCAATCGAGTAAAGAATCCAGTAAAAAGAATACCCGGCTTTATACTAAAAGCAGTGAAAATTATACTAAAGAAACACATTTGCAAAATAAGGGACAACATCTCTCTAAAGTCACTACAAACATTAAAACTAAATTTAAAAGTCATCGTAACAAACCAATGAAGAAATCGAATACTGAGTCCCATAAAGCTTTTAAATCTAGAAATATCATAATTAAGAATAGCAAAAAGAAAAAGAAACACAGTGCCAATATAAAGATTAATGAGTGTATGAATCCAAACTTAAAACCAGCTAAACAATTCCCTATAAATAGACTATTCCATAGATTGAGGACCCTTATTACACCAGGAAAAAGAAAAAGAAAACCGATTCAAATAAAAGTTCCCTTCAGTACATCAGTTGAGAAATTTATTAAATCTAGACATAACTTACTCGAAAAGCCAATAAGGCCAAGAACAACACGAACACCAGTGAAAAAAAGTGTAGGAAGTAAAGTTATCAGTGTAACAAGATCCATCAAAAAGCTCAGACGGAAACGACCTCAAAGGAATGATCCCAGGATTTTTCTAGACGTAGGGGAATTTAACAATACAAACATTAAGAAAACAAATAAACATAATTCTATAACCTGTTCGCATTTCCTCACAATATCTAAAGATAATGATAGTACAGATCAAAATAAAACGAATAGTAAAGGGAAAAACAAAAGAAGCAGTAAAGAAAAAGACAAAATTAATGAAAAACAAGAACCCGTCGAAGAGAAATTTGAGAAAGAAAAGGCTAATAATGAAAATGCTGACAAATTCAAGAAAACAAGTAAAGAAAAACCGAACTCAAAAAACGTACACCCTAACAATAAGACAGACTCGCACAAATCTTTTGACAAGATAAGTTTTCTATTTAAATATTGGAAAGGTTGTATCACAAACATAATTCCTTGTACAGATTGTTTCTGTTCTGAAGTTGTAGAATCAGACGAGAACAAAAGCTTTAAAACCAGAAAAAAAGAAATTGAACCACAAGCGGAGAATTTGACAGAATTGAAAACTAGCTCTGATAAAGAAGCCGTAGAGAATGCTAGGAATTATAGAATATCTGCATACTTGGCCGAACAACAATGGGGCACGAATGATGAAGATATCAATGCTAAGAAAAGGTCTGATAGTACCACTAGCAAGGGTTTGGAGAGATTGAATTGGAAAACTGAAGACGACATAAAGACTGATTCTATTACTGCGGTAATTATTGTACTTTCAATGCATTTAATTAAGGTATAACTACTTACAAATTTGAACATAGTTAAAATTTAGATTTTACTGTTGTTAGTACTAATATCTTCTGTGATTTTACTTTTGACCGGCTAAGACTTTTAAGTTCCAATTATTATAAGCTTGTAGCGGAATAAGAAATAAGGGATCTCAAAATTATTCTTACAATTTTCTCGGTCGTGCAAACGTACAAAGTGCATTTTGACAACATTTTCAAGAATTGAGAATGTTTGTGCCTTAGGTTAGACAGCATAAAACATGTCAATAATGCTTTTTAGACTAACTCCTTGAAGAACTGCGTCGTCAATTTGCAATGGAACCGTAAACCTGAATCACCGCAGAATTGTGAATGTGGTAACGGCATCTGTGAATGTTTAGAGAAAATGTCCGCTATATTGGAGGAAAATTCTTTGGAGCGTAAGTTAAAATGTGTTATTATTTAAAAACAGCACCTTCAAGACCAGTATGTGAAAGTTGCTTAGGATGTGAGTATACTAGGATTTTTCTTACTCTATCGCGCAATAAATACAGAACGGATCACTCTTACTACCAATTATATAACGTAACAACATGTCAAAAGAAAACGGTCAATGGCTAGTGAAGCAGACTAGTTCTAGAGTTTTGGGTTAAACCACATTTGGACCAAAATAATATAGGACACCATACAGCCAAATAGGTCGATGGCATAAAAAAGGTGTAGGATGGCGCCGTATGCAGAATACTTATGAGAAGAGGTCTATATCCTATTACTTCTTATCAACATACGAACGAATGCTAGAAGACACTGAATCGAAGTTTGAAGCCAACCCAAAAACTGATAAACAAAATTGTTTTTCTAGAAAATGTCCTGAAAAGAACAGCTCTAACAAGGTTTCGTCAGAAACTGAAACAGCACTTACAGCCCTCTGAGAAGCTGTTGACAAACGTTACCTCTGTCAGAGTATCTACAGAAGCGATCGCTGAACAGCACTGTAAGAATTCTTGTCTCATCTTTATACTCTAACTTTGCTTGATAATAAGTGGTCAATTCTTCGACGTTTATAAGTGTCTTACCCGGGGCCCAACCATGAGCTCTTATTGCAATTATAATTCATTTGTATGACAGTGACAGATGTATGCACGTCACATACATCTGTCTCATAAATGAGTGAAACTATCATGGCAATAAGAGCTCATGGTAAGGCCCCAGGGCCTAAACTGAATAAAACATTCTTTTTTTCCGTTTCAAAATATGAAGTTAGATAATACTTATTTCTTTCACATGTATTTCAGACAGCGCAAGGAATTGTGTGAAAGGACAATTTAAATATTACCAAACTCTCGGATTAAAGGACTTTGATAACCAAAAGTGAGTACTAGTCTTTTCTACGAACAAATTATCTATGGATGTAATGTCTGTGAAAATACAAAACTAAATCGCTGAAGAGAATATTGCTTAGGCATACCATGGATTTTCATACAGCTGCTAGGATATTTTTTCCCATCTGTTTCAGCTCAAGCTTCGGAGATTATTCGCAAAAAAGAGGAAAAGAATACTTGGATAAGAACTGTGAGGTAAGGATAGAAAAACTATTCAGTTTAAGATCTTGTGCAAATGCCTTCAATGCAAATATACTCGTATGCTTTTTTATACTGGAAACATGCGCACATGAGTTTTTCCATATTTATTTGACAGCTCACCGTCACAAGCTGGTCGTGTACTTGCGAAATTACCCCTTCTATTTTCGCTGATCGGTCATAACTAGTTACGGCACTGGACCCACATTCCCTAGTATTTCTCCAAATTTGAATGTGAGAGTATGCCCCACAAACTCAGCTGTCATATAGAAACTATATATTGCAAACCTGTTGAGTATCTTACATGCTACACTTTCGGCCTTAAGGGATCTATTCAGGAATGAAATCTGAAAAAAATCCCTTTTACAGCACACTGAAGGAGGAAAAACTTACAGACCGTTGCAGAATTATGATGAACGATCTACAGCTGGTAGACAAGGTATGTATTTCAATCTTCATTACTTTATAGAATCTTGTTTTAATGTCGAAATCGACGTGTGAAATGATAGTGCTATTAGGTTGCGGAAATTATAAAGTGCCTTGTCACTTAAGTTGTGCCTCAATGACAGCTTAAGACGATTTCACATATGTCTTTGGATTTCTTCTCAGACGTTCGAATTTCCTCACGTTGTTCTCTGTCAAATGTATGCGACAAATCATTAGTATAAGGGCATGTGCTAAGAAATGTCTTCAATCTAGATATGGTTTTCGTCAAAAATTTCGTCACACAAGATGAGCTCATTAGCCAGAGCAACTGCACGGCTTGCAGCAAGTAGTGGGTTCGCACCCACCTTGTGTTCGTACTTTTCCTAACTATTTAAAGAATTACTTTATCTGTTTCGCGTATCGAAGTAGTAGATAGTATATCGAATCGATATTTCAGCACTTCAATACCAAGCTGAATCGAATAAAGACAATCACAACTGTCCCCAAGATGCCGAGGACAAAGAAATTAAAAAAGCTATAAAGCAGTATGTTTTTTTTCATATTTCACCATTACATATGTCTAAAGTATACAGTACATGATGCCAGCTGAGTTTCTTGCCGGTTTTTTTCAGAAGGCTAGTTTCCGAACCGTTGGTAAATTCCTCGACATTCATAAGTGCCTTACCAGGGCCTAAACTGAATAAATCATTTTCATTTTCATTTTCATTCGCAATGGAACAAAAATTATTCATTAAAAATTTAGACGTATTTTTATGTATTTTAAGTAAAATATAATACATTTTAAATATTTTTTATTTTTATTTCATAGGGATACACACAGTCAGTTAAAAACAAATTATAAAAAACGATAAAAATATTCTAAATGACAAAAAGTATCCACATATATAAAATATTTATTATTTATAGTATGAAAAGATTTGTTTTTGTTTGCACTTTTGCAAATAATTTTTTTTTGTTATAAAGGAGACGAGGGCCGCTTCTCGCAATCAGACAGTTATGTTCGAACATACTTACAGTATCATCAGTTGACAGGAAGTCACAGGTGGAGAAGAAACGGTTGAACAACGGTAGTTATTAACAATAATGGGTATACTTATTTCCATATCTTCCCAAAATTGGTCCACAAGTCTGTAGCCGTCACAGTCAGTTTAATTAGTAATTTTCCTTCGACTTTGATTAGTATAGCATTTTTCAGTATAAGAATTTCAGTTTTAACCTCTCTTTTGAATTGAGGCCATGAGAACCATAGTGGCCTAATTCAATGGACAATCTTTTTGAATACCATAGAAAATAAAAACAGTATTTTTTTTAATCAACTAGCACTCTTCAGTATACATGCTTTCTTAAAACATTTGTTTTACTATTACTATCACTTTTAGGCCACTCTGTTCTATCAAAATGATCAATTTGAACTGTAAAAATCATTAACTCAATATTGTAAGAAAATGAGTTAGGCCACTGTGGTTCTCATGGCCTCAATTACTGTTACCGATGAACTGCTTATTTTTCCATCTAATTTTTTGATAATTTAAACTGTTAACATAAATTATACAAACATACAAATTCAAAACGTATACAAACCCAAGGAGGAAGAAATCCACTAAAATCTAAATTATCCTTTACAGCAAGCAAAGGTGTTCTTGTCTATCCGATTACAAATGCATGGTAAGTCTTAGAATACATGTCTCTAACTTCTAATATTATAAAGGAATTGACTGTCTGTTTCGTGTAGTGGTCCCAAGAATTATAGCGGAACACGAGGTCCTGGGTTCGATCCCACGTAAAGTGGTATTGGGTTTTTCCATCTGTCCAATTTCCCAGTGGCAGCCCGGAGTTTGGATTAGTGCCCGGTTTGTGGCAATAGGATAGCTCTCTATTACATGTGACCTTATGACTGGTGAAATGCCAGTTACTCTGCCTACCCCTTCGGGGAATACAGACATGATTATATACTTGCTACCTTTTCTATTACAGCGGCTGTCAGCATTCAAATAACAATAATTACTCGAAGGACCAATGCATACAAGTCCGATTATGTAGATCTGAAAACAATGTGTTAAAATCTACGAAATGCTTGTGTGGTAAGTGAAAAAATAAAATGAAAATGAAAAATATTATACTCCCTGGCCTTATCCCATGTATTTGAGGTCAGCACTTGATTCAACCCGATGTGGCTGATCACCTGATTTTTATACGAATCAAATATAAAGTAAATAACAGTGTAAACTGAAACTCTTTTAAAGTATCTAATTGTAGTACATTTCAGTCCCATCCTACCCCCAACGGGCCACGGGTAGCAGGGGGTGAGTTTTTTCATTCAGGATATATGATATCCACTAATTTAGCGGCAATGTAATGTAACAGATGGTAACATTCTTCTCAGAAGGCTAATTTCCGAACAGGTTCTTCGACGTTCGTAAATTTGCTTGGGCCCAAAATGAATAAACATTTTCCATTCAGATATTTTTTGTTTCGTTATGATGTTTTCCTTAGCTTATTAATTCAAAATGAATGCGCTGAACTGATCAAAAATTTTGGAAAAACTGTATGGTTCATGCATATAGTGGGATTTGAACTCGTGTCGCTGACAACTCAAGCAACTAACTACTCCAACTGCACAGCCGCCAAATCTCTCGGTGATCTAAATGTTTACCTTAGAACAAAGACTTGATTGAACATCCGAAGTTCAAAGAGGACATAAAAAGATAATGACATTTGTGCCACTCGCGCGCCTTCACGTAAACGCAAATCTCGAACGACCATAAAAAAGAAAATAACGAATACCAGAATCTGGAGTGTGCTTTGTTTGTTGATTTTTGGTTGAACATGCTCTAGGAATGCCTGTGCGAATTTACTGGCGATATATCAATTGTGAATATTATATTGTGACTATGTTAGAAAATAACGAATACCAGAATCTGGAGTGTGCTTTGTTTGTTGATTTTTGGTTGTACATGCTCTAGGAATGCCTGTGCGAATTTTCTGGCGATATATCAATGGTGTATATTATATTGAGACTATGTTACGCCCATGGCATCGTCCGTATTGCATTCGTTTTAGAGATTTCATACAAAATTCAACCCCGTAGTTACTTAATGGTTTTGAAAACCCTTTCTCAGTGGATATTTATACCTCACAAAGATACACATCATCATCATCTAGCTAGGCTCTAGTTGGTGAAGCAATCGCCAACCCTCTCTATTGTCCGCTAACACTTTGGCTTCCTTGTACGACATGACGCTAACTTGTTCCTTTAGATGTTGTATGTAACTAATCCTTGGTCTCCCTCTTTTTCGCTTTCCTTCTATCTTCCCTTCTATGATGGTTTTTATTTCCATCACGTTGTAATAGGTGTCCAATCATCTTGCCTCTCCTGTTTTCTACAAACAAAACATCCTCCAAATTTAATGACTGAGTTTGGTTAGCGAATTCAACGTAAAATAAAGTCAATCTCGAATTTCCATGCGAAATTGTACTTTAACGACGTCTTAATCAGTAAAGAAGGCTATAAAATTTGATTGAGGATGCAGTATAAGGCAATTAGCTATTTAATTGTTTACAGACACAGGGGTGAGCGCAGTTAATAAGACGTGTACATGCGCCACTCAGAACTTTAAAGTTAAAAATGATGGAAGCGTCAAAATTTATAAAGGTATTCCTAAAGCTAAAATTACAGGTAAGTAGATCGATGTTTAGATTAGTGGCAATGGGATTTTAGCAATTGGCGAAATCTGACTACCCTTTGGGGGAATACAGGCATGAGTAATTATGTATGTATGTATTTTATTTCACCATTTTTTTTTAAAACATACCCATTAAGAAATACAACTTGAATCGTTACTGTGATGGAGCATATTTAGATTTACTAAATGTATTACCGCTTGCCGTCTGCAGAATGCTGTTAACATTCGTTTTATGGCACAGCGATAATTCATTTCGCTGCGCAGCAAAAATATACCCAAAATAAACCATTTCTTGAAAGGCTATTTTCACCGACTCAGTGGGCAAACGGGAAAAACATGTTCTATCTAATTTATCCATCTATATCTACCTACGTTGCTGTGAATTACATTATAAATGAAGACAATTTATCAGAAAATGAGCTAAATTAACCTATAAAGCACATGACGTATCGAAGGCTAGAGGAAACGAAGCTTAGAGTGGACCTCAAGGAAAACGTAGTGAAGGAAACCCTCCAGCCAGATTCATGTAAATGACTTAAAGTCATCGAACTCGAAAAACCGTTTCCGATTTTGGACCAAGCTTTAGCAGTACCACATTTGGACAGGACTTCGATCGAACGACATTTATCGTTTCGCTTCGATTGTTTGGTTTACGAAAACCTATTGCAGAAAGTGCCCTATATTGATGATCGGTAGCTGTGGCGTACCACAGGAGAGGCTTATGTCCAGCAGGGGCGTGCTTTGGATTTTCAGAGGGATAGGCAAAAACAATAAGTAGTCAGGTAGGCAGTTTAAGTACATACCTATGTGTCGCGGCGTAGGTACATACGATTTGGTAAAGACGCACACACGAACATAAAGACACACACGACACGAGCGTATTCAGTGATCACAAATTGTAACTTCTGCTTACCTGCTTCTATACAATGCACGCCACTGATGTCCAGTTGTGGATTGGCTGATGGATTAGTCATGTTAATAAAGAAAAAAGTAGTGTTACTCTCAGATGAAACTAGTTCTCAATTCATTTACGAATAAACTGATTCAAAGGTTTAAGTTGTCTGAAATGTCTTTTGTGTGACTACGTCTGCATCGAGTGACTTAATAAACCACAAATATTAAATCATTTCAGGACTCACTAAATGCCACAGAAATATAAATGTAGAAGCCAGAAGCAAAAGTAAGTTTATATAATTATTAAACTGTAATAATGTGTAGCAGCGTTTCTCCACTCGCTCATAGATGGCGCTACTCGCTAACAAATGCGAAGTTTGAGCACAAATACACGAGAACCTAAATCGCGCCATAAGAGTTTTCAAGCGCATTGCAGTATATATACAAGTTCCCAACTAGAAATCCTGCGGTTCTCCAGGAATGACACCCGCCTGACTGGAAGATCTTTCCTTTGCTGGGAATGAACATACTCATGATCATGTATGAGACAGTGTGTAAGACAAGAGTTAGAAAATATATATATATTATATATGTGCCTGCGCCCCGCGGTTTCACCCGCGTAAATTTAGTTTCATACAAACTTTCATCCCCTATTTCAACCTCTTCATCCCTTTTTTTCGCAATAAAAGGTAGCCTATGTCCTTTCTCAGGGTCTAAAGATTGTCTGTGCCATTTTATCAAAATCGGTTGAGAGGTTTAAGCGGAAAAGCGTAACAGACAGACAGACAGAGTTACTTTCGCATTTATAATATTAGTAGGGATGGGTAATATGTAAGAAGTAGTAATATGTTTTAGGATACTTGAGAAAGAAATAGACGGCGTGAAGGTTAGAATGAGATAAGAAGAAAATATAGAGAGGGAAATTACAAATTATATAAGTTCATTTGTAATAGATCGAAACAGGAATCCTTATGTTATGCATGAATATTTACGAACAGCTTATTTTTGTAGGTGCAGATTCGATGAGCAGTTATTCGAAATTTGAAGAGAATTTAACTAAAGAAACGTACCGTAAGTTTCAAAATCATCGTTTGTTATAGCTGTAGTATTTATTTTAAAATGCTTTCTTTTCCATTGGAAGTCAATGGTCCCTATTAAAAATGTTTTCATATTGATTTAGGTCTACTGAAGTAGAAGAAGAACTAGTCTGATGAAGATACTTTTGTCATTATCAACTTTACCTACCATTGGAACACATTGGTCACTTTCCAAAATTACCCATTTGGATGTTAGGATCACTTACTACAAAATACATTTTTTAACTTTGCTGAACTTGTGTCATATTTATTTATTATTTTAAATGATTTGGGCTTTTGGGACCTCGAGCGTCTCATTGTACTATTAAAAATAATTAAAGGGGACACCGCACGTAGTCTCAATTTTCCCTCAAAAATAATCATTAAATCCATTTTTGGTACCGCGTTGGGGACCACGGCCTGGGTTCCAAAAGCCCCCCACTCAACATTCCATACACATTTCTGAAGAATTACCTACTACTCCCACAGCATTGAAGCCCAAAGAATTCAAGAAGCAGGTAGAAGTCTCTCAATCCCTATCAAGCATAACACAGAGCTTGTCCTCAATATTCAGCGATGGAACTAGAACGGACACGACTGTATGCAGCATCGCCACAATCGAATACCGAGGCACAAAAGCACGCAAGAGAGTCAGAATTGTGACCAAAGCAAACCAGGCTACCACAACAGAAAAGAAAAGAGTCTGTGACGTCAGCACTACTACTGATGATTGGTGGAGTCCTCTGATCGAGAGGAGAGATAAAGATCTGTACCTGGAGAAGAAGAGAGGTGGACATGTGCTTCAGAAAGGAGATAGAGTTCATTTCCATAGAGAGAGGGAGAAGGGGAAGGAAAGGCATGTGTTCAAGAACAGCACCGGCGTCGCTACGGATAGAAAATTGGTGACTTTTAGAAGTCGGGCGCAAATTATTCCAGCTGATATAGGTCCGACTTACTGATACAACAATTTTTTATCAATTCTGCTTGTATAAGAGCCGTGGGGGTCTTTCAGTCGCCTGCTACGCAAGCAACGCAAGTTTGTATCCCAGTGGGGCCTGCACCAACGAGTTTTTCTAAAAACTTATATGCATTTCACATCACGTGCTTTACGGTGAAAGGACAATATCGTGAGGAAACCTGCATATATGTCTGAGTAGTAATTCAAAGACTTATGTATAGTGCCTGAGACGACGATAGACTCACCATCTGTCACGTTGATACTTAATAATCTTCGGTGAAAATTTACGGTGTAGTTATTACAACACCTCTGTCTACCCTTTCGGGGAATATAGGCGTGAGCATAAGTATGTATGTATATTTATTATTTTCAGACACTGCGGATATTCTATCACCGTCGCGCTATCTATTAGAGGTAAGGGGATTTTTATCAGTATCTTACTATCTAACTATGCTCCGCGGTCTCACCAGCAGATAGACTCAACGCCGGACTTATTTTTCTTAAATATGTAAAATGCTATCCTTATAACTTCAACTATATATACCTCCCGGTCAAGTTTCAAAGATACCCGAAGTAAACCTACAGACAAAATAATAAATACTTATACATACTTTCTATGCATTAAGCTGTTAACATTATTAACTGGCATATTAACTGTATGCATTTGTATTTAAGTGTTCTTATATTTTCTCCAACAGTCCCAAAAATACTACAATGAATTATTTTCGTCTAAATTCTACGCTCCGCACGTGTTCCCAGCCACACAAATCAAGGTATAGGAATTGTATCTCATTTTGTTTTTTTTAGATTAGTATCTACCTAAGTATAATAAGCCGTGGTGGGCTTGAGGTTTGAGCAGTAGCTTGCTACGCAAGGGTCGCAACTTGCAATACCAGCAGGGCCTGCTCTAATTAGTTATTTTAAAAAATTATGTGCATTGATTTCACAGCGTGTTTTACGGTGAAGGAAAACATCGTGAAGAAACTTACTTACATCTGAGAAGTAATTCAAAGACTTATGTATAGTGGCTTATTTGAAATTACAAAGACACTTTTCATTTATCTTTATAGATTCTGAAACACATAAACCTCAATTATTTAGTCTTTTAATTAAGTTTCGTATCTTCGTTTGCTTAAAGAAATCTCCAGAATTGGAGAGAATGCATCAACCGATCGAGATTCGTCATCAAAGTCGAAGGAGTAAGTAATACACCCCATTACTCAAGTTCTTAGATCTACCACTATCATGATAATAAAAGGTCCACATCTCGCACATGATCCTTCTGACATCGCTGTCCTAAGGCTGTGGTGACCACTTACCATCAGGCATACCCACATATCGCCAGTTATGTTTAGGTCCCATGTAATAGGGAGCGAGCCTATTGTCTATTACCGAGCACTAACCCAGGTTACTGGGAAATTACACACGGACAAACCTCAGCGGGGCCTGTACGAATGAGTTTTTCTAAAAAAACTTATGTAAAGAAAAACATCGTGAGGAAACCTGCATATGTCTGAGAAGTAATTCAAAGACTTATTTATAGTACCTGTGACGGCGATAGGCAACCATCTGTCACGTTGGCACTTAATCATCTTTGGTGCCTCTCACCTTTGCCTGCCCTTCGGGGAATAGAGACGAGTATGAGGTGTCTTTTTTGAAGGTCCTGTTTTATCACTGCTAGACTGGATAGGTCTAGCTCTAAACTCAAAAACCATTGGTTTTTTTTCCATTAAGGATGATAGCCGAGTATGATAATGAACTGCTCTCTAAAAACAACGTAAATAGATTATTTTTGTTACAAGCTACCCTAATTTATAAATGGGATGTACGAATAAGGAGGTACCTAATGATAAGATGTCTCGATAAGTTTATTGCTGTTTTTTCTTTAAAATGTAGAGCGAGTAATCATACTCATCCCCATTATAGCGAAGATCCATGGAACCGCGGCTACAACTGTTCTAGTTGGAAACTTGTAAAGGTATATACTGCAATGCGCTCGAAAACTCTTATTGCGCGATTTAAGTTCTCGAATATTTGTACTCAAACTTTGCAATTGTTAGCGAGTGGCGCCATCTATATTAATCAAAAGATGATTCTTTATTTGATTGATAGATTCAAAAGAAAAGAAAGTTGAAGATTCCGTGTCTCCAAGACGAAAGGTACCTTTAAAACTTTATTACTCCGATCCCGTCCATAACTATTTTTATACACACATAAAACGAAACTGTCTGTTTGTAATTCCAAATTAAAAGCTTTACACTGAATACTATAAACGTTTAAATGGTACTTAAATAAAGAATATTCGTTTTTAATTTTGTTTTTTCGTTTGTTCCGGCTAATCTGTGCAACAACTTTACCGGACTTTCGGGTAGATACTTAACTGATTTTATAAGGTGTTTCTTAGGCTTCCTTTATTTAAGTCTGCGCTGATGGAACCGCAGGGGCCTTACCATGAGCTCTTATTGCACTGTTACCTAACTGGTGTACTTCTGTGTGTTGGCTCCGTACAATAGGTGTAACAATTGATTGCAAGCGAGATCAAGAAGCGATAACAAGAGAGATCGATGACTAAAAAAAGTTGAAATATGAAATATAAACCTTTATTTTTTGTATTTTCGAACGGGCTTCAACATAGCTACGCATGAGAAATTGATTTCAGGCATGTTGGTATGATGACGTCAATGAAGTGCGAGGAAAAGATCTGGGGCCTTACCATGAGCTCTTATTGCAATGATAGTTTCTCTCATTTATGAGACAGATGTATGTGACGTGCATACATCTGTCACTGTCGCACAACAGAATTATCATTGCAATAAGAGCTCATGGTTGGGACCCTGGTCGCAGCTAGTCATAACATTATAAAAATGCGAAGAGTATCCTGTCATTTCGAATGAGGAGAGTATTTACAGATTTAAATGACCGGGTCCGAAGGCTTAACGTAGCACCGAAGGGCTTCAGTAAGTTGTTTATTAGCGGTCATTGTAACTATTGATTTCAGTTCATGCTACAATAGGTACAGGATACATTAGTTTAATGACATGTTCTCATATGTTTTCATCGATCACTCTCCCCTTTATGACAAAGCATCGTCACAGTTTAAATAAAAGCCCCTTTTATTTAAACCATACTTAATAGTATTAATGGGTTAAGGAGCCGTGGTCGCGGTGGGGTTTGAGCAGTCACCTGCTACACAAGCGACACAAGTTTGCATCCCAGTGGGGCCTGTACCAATGAGTTTTTCCAAAAACTTCTTGCATTGATTTCAATATCGTTAGGAAACCTGCAAAATTAGGATAATCTATTCAGCTTAGGCCCTAGTAAGGCACTTATAAACGAGAATTGACCACTAAGTACGTACTACATTGGTATAGTGCCTGAGACGGCGATAGACTAACAATCTGTCACGTTGGCACTAAATCATCTTCGGTGAAATGTGGGTGTTGTTATTACAACACTTCTGCTTACCTCTTCGGGGAATACAGGCGTGAGCATATGTATGTATAGACTATGGCAGAATAATGTTTACCCAATATTTACGCCGAAGTTTTCCTTCACCGCAAAGCTGCTGGTGTGACATGCCTGCAGTTAAAAATAAGAAATAATTATTTTATTATTCTCGTGTATATTACAGAAGAGCCCAAAAAGACGCAACCCTGGTTATACGACAGAAAACCTGAAGAAACACAGGTATGTCACTACATTTCTCTTATTATCGATTGTTCCCGTGGGAGTACGGGGATAAAATATAGCCTATGTTACTCGCTGATGATGTAGCTATACATTGCTGAAAGAATATTCAAGATCGGTCAAGTAGTTTCGGAATTTATTCAATGCAAACAAACAAACAAAAAACAATCAAATCTTTCCTCTTTATAATATAATATAACACAAATATGAGTAATGAATGAATTTTGCTAAATACATTCAGCTTGTTACTCCAGTTCAGTTCCAGGCAGAAAAAGTAAGCCCATGAATTTAAGCCCACACGGGTAAAATCACAGGACTCAGCTAGTACTTCATAAAATATTTGGGAACAATTCCATCAACTCCACCTTAATTGGAGTTTACCCGTAACCATCAAAATGTTACATAGTTTGTCTTTAGCCGTAAACCGCCTGACATGTTTAAGGCGCGCTAAAGTTAGCCATTCCGTGAACATTATGACGATCGACGGAGATTGCTCACTGCAAATGAAACTGAATCTAAAACTTGCTGTAAAACAATGTGACGACATATAAAGTCGCCTAAGAAAGTGTTTTATCAGGATTGAAATCTCTTTATTAAGGTACTTAGTGGTTTTATAGACCTAAAATACCTATATCTGGGCTTCAATCGAGATCCCTAACAGGGCTTATGTTAGCTTACTAAGGTTATCATTATAATTACGATTATTTTGTATATTAATGTAACTAACATAAACGCAATAAATAAATAAATAAATAGATATATTTTTTTATTAAAACATCTAGTTATATAAGTTAGCTAGATTATTTTGGAACCTCGACCTCAATAGTCGCAGGGACAAAACACAACGTAACGATCTTCTGTAAGTTAGAAGAAGAAGAAAGTGGTACAGTCTGCAGTCGGATAGCTCCGAAATTTGAACGGTAGAACACGTCACGTCTATATCTTTTAAAAGTGAACAGTTTCTACTGAAATTCCTGATTAAAATGTATTGGTGAAATCGGTCCAGTTTTATTATATCAATTTGGGGAACTTCAACTTTTTGAGAAGACTTTTAAGTAATATTTAACCAATTCAGGAAAGGGCTAAAGGGAATACTGTTTTTTTTTAAATATATTTGAATTTTTAGGAATCGTACATCAATCCATAGTGTCAAGAAAAACAAACTCTACAAGAAGCAGAGAGAAGAAAAGAGTGGCATAAATTTGGGGTACCCCATCACATAAATACGTAGTTTTATTTTTAAGTAATACATTGCTAATGTAAGTAGTAAGTACATTGGAGTCAATGAAATAGTTTATATAAATGTGATAGTATCGACTGTTGAAACTAAATCACATCGTGAAATCTGATCGACTCTATAATATCAGCCAAATTTAACTCAATTCGGACATTCTAATGATGATCAAAAGAAATGAAATGAAAAAAAAATAACTTGATACTTAATTTCAAAACATCATCAGCAAGATCTCTAAATCCCTACTTCCCTACTAATATTATAAATGCGAAAATAGCTCTGTCGGTCTGTCTGTTACGCTTTCCCGCTTAAACCTCTCAACCGATTTTGATGAAATTTGGCACAGACAGTCTTTAGACCCTGAGAAAGGACATAGGCTACCTTTTATTTATTAAAAATATTAGATTTCCGCGACCATAAGGATGAAACTAAATCTACGCGGGTGAAACCGCGAGGCACAGCTAGGTTTTTCTATAAAATATTGATACTAGGAGTACCTATTCCGTATACAGGCGTGAGCATATGTATGTATGTAACAACTTGATCAAAAGTGTCTTTAATATGAATATTATTGTGATACTCATCAAAATTATCTTTATTCAACTAGACTTTTAACAAAGCATTGTCAAAATTACATAATTATACAGGATTACATAATTATACATGCTACCGCCAGGTTCGGTTCTTCAGAAATCTAATATATAAAATTCTCGTGTCACAGTTTTCGTTGCCATACTCCTCCGAAACGGCTTGACCGAATTTGATGAAATTTTTTGAGCTTATCCGGTATCTATGAGAATCGGCCAACATCTATTTTTCATCCCCCTAAATGTTAGGGGTAGTCCACCCCTAAATTTATTTATATGGCAATACAACGTTTGCCGGGTCAGCTAGTATTATATAGATACCTTTCTGTTTCAGGTATCAACGTGATTCTGAAGAAGGCGTTAACTTTTGCTAAATAGATTTACTCCTTCCACATTGTAACGTACATTAATACATTTTGTTATCGTTTTTAATAATGGTTTGTTTGAAAATTCTAACCATCATCGAAAATCTTAATCTGCCGGAGTTTTAAAGACTGCTTTCTAATAACTTAAGTGCAGTAGTGACCTTCAGGTTCGAGTAGTCTCCTGCTACAAACGACGCAAGTTCGGATCCCAATGGGACCTATACCAATTGGGCGATATATAATAAAATGAAGCACCGTTTATGATTAAATAATCTATTTTTATATTTCTTTTATACAAAGTGAAATAAAATGTGTGTCGCGATAATGGCGGCAAGAAGTGGAGAGAGAGAGCGTGCCCATAGACAACAGGCAGTAGTGAGGCGATTACATTTTAGTGACTTATCCTTAAATGACCACAGATGTACAATATATATATTGAACACCAATGAATTTTTCTTAAAACTTATGTTCAGTGATTTCACACCACGAGCTTTACGGTGAAGGAAAACATCGTGAGGAATCCTGTATATATCTGAGAGGTAATACAAAGACGCATATAAGTGCGTGAGACGGCGATGGACTCACCATCTGTCACGTAGGCACTTAATCATCTTCGGTGAAAAGTGGGTGTTGTTATTGCACCTGTGTCTACCCCTTCGGGGAATATAGACTTGAGCATAAGTATGTAAGTATGTATGTATTCTATAATCGAAGCGTGAGATTAATGTTACTTTGTCAACTGGCCCTGGGCCCAACAATGAGCTCTTATTGCAAGGATAGTTCGGCCGTGACGGTGACAGATGTATACAAGTTTATCTTAGTTACTCCTTGAAACATCAGCTATCTGGCAGTGTGAGTTCCCCAAAACATTGAAATCGGGCCAGCCGTTGCGGAGATTAGCTGAAACAATTGGATTTTTTCGGACAATCCCGTCCTTATATACTTTCATACGCATTTAGTGACACGCTGCTAATTTTTTATTACAAACAGACACTTCAATTTTATTTATCTGTATAGATCTGCTTGTGTCTCAGTCGAAAAGCCTTCGAAATAAGAGTTGATGGCCATCTGCTGTAGATAACGATCAACGATAGTTACTGTCATATCTTTGCCTGTATTTCCTAAACACTTGAATGTTGAGTGTAAACCACTCGATGTTATGTTCTGCGTATCAGAGTTGGTGCTTGTTATCGCAATGACTAGATATCTTCATTATTGTGTAATATTTAATAGTTTTAATAATTTTACTTGTAATAGTTTTCGTCAAAAATACCTATAGGTACAGTTAAATAAATTTGTACCTTGTGTCTGTTCGCAATTCCAAATTAACATTTGAATAATTAACTTTTACGTATATCTGCGGTAAAAAAATACTTTTTAATCTGTATATATATATATACATATACATATATATACAGATAAATAAAATTGAAGTGTCTGTTTGTAATTCCAAAATAACAACTTTTCACTAAATGCATATGAAAGTATACATGCTACTGACACAAAAAACCAAGTTTTAAAATTTTTCTCCGTCTGTCTGTCTGTTTGTTCCGGGTAATCTCTGAAACGGCTGGACCGATTTTAACGGGACTTTCACTGGGAGGTAGCTGATGTTTCAAGGAGTAACTTAGGCTACTTTTATTTATCAAAAATATTAGGGTTCTGCGATAATAAGGATGAAACTACATCTACGCAGGTGAAACCGCGGCGCACAGCTAGTTTTTAATAAACCCACCCAAGTAATTAACGCTATGCGGATAAAACCGCGGGGCACAGCTAGTTTAAAACAAGTACGTCCCATCATTGTTTTTTAAAACAGCCTGTTACCGTCGCAACAAATTGGTGTTGCCAGAGAAATAATTGTTTCGTTAATATTCAGTCATCTTATAATTAACAGCCCAAGTTGTAAATAATTCTATGAATTCGGCGATTACTTTGTTCTTCCCCCTTATTTAGTGTAATCTTCTTCATCATCTACATCTTTTGGGTCATAATCAAAGGCGGTCACTCTTAACCTCACGAAGTAGGGCTTATTTCTACACTAAGATTCTAAAGACGAAAGATTTGACTGTTTCTTTGTTTGTTTGCATTGAATAGGCTCCGAAACTACTTGACTGATCTTAAAAATTCTTTCTACAGCTACATTATCAGCGAGTAACATATGCTATATTTTATCCCCGTACTCCCACGAGAACGGGAACTACACGGGTGAAACCGCGTGATGTCCGCTAGTCGTTTATAAGGAAGCCTTTTAAATGTTCCTATTCGTATCTACGTAATCTAGACAGTAGCGATACTAGCTGGCCTGGGCGGGCGGGGCGCGGCGGGGAGGGGCGGGGGACGAGGCGCCGTGGCCCGGCTCGCTCACCTCAATCAAACCTCCTTCAGTCTGCCAACGAATGTCGCGGAGGGAGTACGTCGGCCGCTTCCGCCGAACGCGAACCAACCGCGTGTTGCTAAAATACCGATTACTAAATTAAATTGCGAGTGGAAATCAATTTTGTGGCAGTGTGTGCTTGTCCCCCTGACCTGTGACGTCAATCCACCTGGCCAACGTTGGTGTTCAAGGCACTGCGTCAATACCGCCCCGAGTAACGCGATCTGTTTGAGGGTTAAACAGTTTTCAACATAAGTAAGCTGGTTTATGGATAGGTGTGTTTCTTTAGAGAATGATTGTCAATGTAGCGCTTTTGAATTTTGTCGCTTTACATTCATACCCATTGCTTGTCGGAAAACTGTTCCCATTTTTGTTCGCAGTAGTTATTTTGCTTTATTTTATTTATTCGGAATTTATTGTTTTTTAATTCCACAGTGATGTTTTGTTTCCATTCATAACAAGAAACTGCATTATATTTCATTATCTGATACGAATATTGATTTTGGATGCGCATTTTCATTAATATTTGCGATAAAAATTTATGCTTTTGTTTGCAAATAAATTCCTAACACTCGTCTTGGTTTTAATCACAATCAATCGATCATAGCGCGAGGAAATTGGGCCCGCCATCTAAAAATGACATCTATGTACTTGTGTCCTTGTGTTATTGAAGTGGTTGTAAAATAACAAGTCAATATTGACCATTTTCGATTGCTACCGATCAAGAAATGTGGACTAAAAATTGGTAGGAACCGAGCAATCGATTCGCACAAAAGATCGGTTCAGAATTTACATTTTTATTTCACGTTATGTACAAGGACAGCTTTAGATAAAGGATACAGTAACAGACTTGACTTGTTATCGTCAGATTATTAAGAAGTTTACGTATCTAGGTATTACCTAACTAGATTATTAATCTGTGGTCCAGCCAGTTCTCTATTGGGACTTGGGAAGGACACAACAAAAGAATCTGATGCAAAAATGCGCGCGCTTTTGCGCAAAAAAAAAATCATTCGTAACACGAACGAAATCAAAACAATTAATCTATACAGATAAATAAAATTGAAGTGTCTGTTTGTAATTCCAAAATAATAGCTTTTCACTAAATGCATATGAAAGTATACACGATACTGACACTAAAAAACCAGGTTTTAAAATTTTTCTCTGTCTGTCTGTCTGTTTGTTCCGGGTAATCTCTGGGCGGATTTTAACGGGACTTTCACTGTTATGTAGCTGATATATCAAGGAGTAACTTAGGCTTTTTTTAATTTAACTTTTATTTATTAAAAATATTAGCGTTCCGCGACAATAAGGATGAAACTAAATCTACGCGGGTGAAACCGCGGGGCACAGCTAGTTAAGTACTAAAATTATGCTTTAAATGGTGCAACGGGTAAATCATTAAGCTGTTTAGAAACCCTAGGTTTTTCCAAGTGGTTAAGGCTATTGGTAGGTACCGTTGATATACATACAGCAGATTGTATTGTAAATATTGTGGAGTATTTTCTAAACAATTTTGCCTGGTCAAAGTCAACTCGGTGAATTGGTGACCAGACAAAGCGATTTCCTCATTATTTCGTTGTACAAATTTTTCAAGCAAAAGTTGAAATAAACACGACACGAATGAGACATTACTGCGGTTTTATGATTACGAATTGACTTTGTGCGTAACCAATATTTTCCGGTATTTGTTGTTTACCTGCTAGTTCTTTCAGCCTGCGACTTTGCCCGCGAATTCGGTTGTCCTCCTTGCGGTTTATTTTCCTTCTTTCACTTGAAAACTTAATGTTTTTGCAAGAATTACGAGTATTTTACTCAGCTATTTAAGGAGTGGTATTGACTATTACTAGTTTTGGTCCAAAACCTTGAACTTTACGGAAATAATAACATTTATGCTAAGTAATTACTTAATAATTATAATATAAAATTTATAAATATGCTACTTAAATAATATTTACAATAATTCTGGCGAACAACACATTGATAACGAGTTCACATTAAAACAGTAATGAACAGCATTAGTGAAAACCTAAGAAGTGATCCATTTACTTGTTCATAAAGTATCTTATTTCTTTATTATATTTTCAATGCGGGCAATAAAATAATGAGCAAGTGCATTAAACAATGCAATATATAACAGAAACATATTAATATTTAAAAAGTGTGTGTGAACAAGAATTGTTTTCGAGAGCACGATTGAAAATCATGACGCTCCTGGGGCCCAACCATGAGCTCTTATTGCAATGACAATTCAGTTGTGCGACAGTGACAGATGTATGCACGTCACAAACATCTGTCTCATAAATGAGTGAAACTATCATGGCAATAAGAGCTCATGGTAAGGCCCCTGCCCTTATCCAAGTTATTTGTGAGCGACGCAATAAATTTTCTTTTCCATTTCGCCCACTCTTGTCATATCTGTATTCATTCCCATTCTAGCCAAATCATCTTTCACGCAATCCATCCATCGTTTCTTAGGTTTTCCTCTCCCCTTGTAACAGTCCACATTCATAAGCCAAACATTTTGCACCCAAACAAATGACGATCAAACGAATATAACACTACAAAATCCCTGAACATTATCCTTATTTTATATTCTCACACAAGCCCGTAGCACAAAGGAATAACTTGATTAAAATCAGCTCTGTAATTTCGGAAATGAGATACACGCGGCAGAGAACTTTGCATATTACTTTGTAGTGGTTTACACTATCTAAACGTGGTTTGCGTCGGTAATAAATTGAACTGAACGGCGTCATTCATTGTTATAGAAATTGTGAAAACTACGATTGATATAACGTTGGATGACGAGGTTGATGGTGTAAGGAAAACACTAAACAAAATAGTAGTTACTAACCATTATGGAATGAATAAAGACGCATTGTATAGTCCGGATAATAAGGTTTGAATGAAAACGCTTTGGAATTTAGCTGGATACCGAGCGTTTGACTAGCAGTAACAAATCACAATAGCTTAGTTGCTTTTATAGCTTAGACTTTATCAGGAACATTGGAAGATCTACCTAGACTGTCGAAAAATTACATTCTTTACTGTAGATTAAATCTGGATCTTAAACGGAATTTATCTTCCATGGAATCCTTTTTGGATTCGTGCAAAGTTTTCAAGCCGCTTATTTTTGTTTATAAAACATAAGATCTTTAAACAGTATAAATTGAAGTCGCCGTTACCATACAAAATTGCTAGACGTCTGTTTGAACGCATCGTGTTTCTAAACTACTTAACGGATCTTGATACGGTTTTTACTTCCATGTAAGAGATAAACTCCGATGGGCTACTTGCTAAAAAATCTATATTAAATTAAAAGATAGCAGAATAAAGTCAATATTTTCAAATATGTAGTCTTATCAACCTTAACAGCTAGCGAAGTAATAACGGGACTCTAGTATATAAAAAGTAAATACTTCTTTAATTGTTACATATCTACAATGATCATTTAATTTAAGAAACAGACATATTCATCTGTCCCTTACAGTATGCCGAACTTATGTCACAATGAGAGAGTAGCGCAAACGCGAGAGAATGTTACTTTGTCTGTACTGTTGTCATGAATGCGTGAAATCCCTGTGCAAATATACCGAATGATATAAGAGTTCCAATATTGTTAGCACAATGCCTCCTGCAACCACTTTACTGGCCCTCATACTCAAGGCAGGAACGCAAAACAACATTAAGGTAGCAATATTTTGCTGCGATCTTCTGTAAGGTACAATCCCCTAGTCAGGCAACTCATTTCGGTTTTTACTGCAAATTTTTTTTCTTCATTTCTTTCGTTATCCTGCAGCCATTTAACAGCATTATTTGGCTGCGATCCTCGGTAAGGTGGAGGTCCCCAGTCGAGCAACTCACTTGGGACGAGGTATCCCGTTATTTTCCATAATTCTTGTGGTTTTGTTTGCAAATAAATGTTTTCTTTCTTCCTCTTAATTTATTTCGGTATCCTGCAGCCATTTTACACCGGCGTCTATACTCAAGGCAGGAACACAACAAAACGTCAACGTTGTATACCTTGGCTTTGGTCCTCTGCAAGGTGGTGCAGTCCCCAGTCGGGCAGGTCGTTTCAAACGAGAAATCCTGTTAATCTCCTTCTTGTTTGCCAATAAATATTTTAATTCTTTCTAATGATACATCAATTTTATCCAGATTATCTACTTCTTCAATGCATACAGTCAAAAACATCCTACAATATAGTTTTAGTACCAATGAACCTTTTGAAATATCAGAAAGTATCATTATCATTCTGAAAGCAATATGTCAATATTTGTTTGATATATTGCTTCCACGAGGGTCGCTTTGATCAGCTATTTTTGATACGATCAGTATCGTATATTTTTCGTAAATGGCCTCGCCCTGCTACTCTATAAGGATATTTGTATAAGTATAGTTGTAACATTACAAACTCAGTCCACAGCTTACTACACTTTCTAGATTCCTGAGTATCTTGCCGGGTTCTTCTCAGTAAAAGCAACCTTCTGAACCCGACGGTAACTTGTATGATCAGGTTTTCTAACGATTTGGCAGTAGGTACTTTGTAAAAGTCTAATCAAATAAAGATGAGTTATCAAATTAAGAGAGTTTTACGTTAGTAACAATAAAGTTTAGAGTAGTAGCAGTTTGATATATTAGATACTAAGTGAACAAATTTTTAAATTGAGTAAGATTTTTAAATTGGTCTACTTTTGCGACTTATCTTTAAATATAAAAAATAATCTCCATTTCCCTTGGTCACGGCATCACGCCTGAACGGCTGGACTGATTCTACCGGGACTTTTACTGGCAGATAGATGAAGTTTCAAGGAGTATTTTAGGCTATTTAAAAAAAACAGCTTGGAACTAAATCTACGCGGGTGACACCGCGGGGCACAGGTAGTTATTCATAAATTGTAATCAAAAGTAAAATTAAAATTAATTTTGTCTCTATTTATGCTTTAATTTAATAATGATATTAATTTGTTTCGTCCTTTGAAATAAATACATAAATAAACCGTGTCTTTGAATCGCTGTGGAAAGTATTCAAAGCAGTCCTAATTTACGTATGATATTGCAGAGCCGTTCCCTAAAACGACAAACAAAAAATCCTGCTTTGTGACATTAGGTATTGCTTAAGTAATCAATTTATAAACGCGGAAAACGACTGTTGTTCCCAAATTACTGCCATATTTCAATTTTATTCCTTTATCCCTGTAGTTCCGTGGACGTTTCCTTTCTGAATTATTTTTACTAATGTTTGCCTCATCTAAATACTAGGAAGTTTTTACAGATGTAAATCTAATAAGAATAAAAATACTAGGATTAACGTGTGTTCGAGATATTGTGTATAGTTATGAAAAGTAATATTCTTCTAAAAGAATATACTCTACAGGGCCTGTAGACAAAGTAATATTATCCTCACGCTACGAAACGATAAAAAAATTATGAAAATGACATAAATCAGTCACGTGACATATGTCATTCCCGTACATTTTGTATCGTTTCTAATAGCGAAGCGTGAGGATAATATTACTTTGTCTACATGCACTGAACAGATGGGAATAGACAGTTGAGTAGTCTTATAAGTCACAGAACTAATGGGGAAAAATTCCCAGTAGTTTTGACAATAGAACATCTTAACAGAACAGATGGGAATGGAAGCTTCCGTCAACCCCTTGTAGGACCCAGGACGGCGTGAGATGATATTACCCATTAGAAAGACCGAATAGCGCAATATTACAACATATTTTCGGACACAATGCTTCAATAAAAATGTATTACTTCGATATTTTTTAGTGTCCATAAAGATGCTATAAACACCCCCAGTTAATGGCGTAATACGATTATTATTTTTAGCCTAAGACGTGGTTGACACGATTAATATAAAATTAATAGACACACAAACCTAATAACAAGGGCTCGTCGTAAACAAACTATTGTTGCCGGCTCATACGGGATTTAGCTTCATGACATTATTAATACTTTGGTATACAAAGGGCTATAATTGACATTGGAGCCCTACCATGACCTCATATTGCCATCATAGATTGGCAGACTATAAGACATACTATGCCCTGCGGTTTCACCCGCTTAGACTTATGTTCATGGGTAGTCAGCGAAAACCTAATGCATTTTTTTAAATAAAGTAGATTATTTTACTCCTTGCACTTTTAAATCTGGTTCGCAATCCAGACGCATTTTTCACTAAGGTTTCTCAGCGTCGACGAGCGATCATAGGAAATTGATACATAAGTCATAAAGGATAAGGTTAAATTTCGAATCATCAAAACCGACACTCGACGACGCCGATGAGAAACCTTCGTGAATAACGCCGCTGGTATCCTAAGTTACCTATATTTTTTTTCCTATTTCTACAAACTACATGTTCCCCCAGGGGGTATGCAGAGGTGTCGCAATAACAACCCACTTTTCCCCGCAGATGATTAAGTGCCAACGTGACAGACGGTGAGTCTATCGCCTTCTCAGCTCAGGCACATACGTCCTTGAACCTTTTTTTTCTTCACCGTTGTCAACTCATTGGTCCAGGCCCCGATGTACCAATGAATTTCTTCAAATTGATAGTCAGACAGTAAGATTGCTTTAGAAAACATACGCTAAGCTATATCCAGTAAGTAGAATCAAGTTCTAATCTCCATGCAGTGCGCATAAGGTCAACAACTTAGGATGACAACATTGATGATGATTTCCGATTCGCTTTTTCCCTAAGTGTACTACGTAAACAGTTAAATAACGCACAGATTATGTTCGAATGTACGTAGTACTATAATTTATTCTGTGGCAGTGTTACTTACGGAAAATTCCACACTTTATTCTGTTTGACAAGGTTATGATATCTTAGGCGTCAATAAATACGTACTAGAAAGCACTCAGAGCCTAGATATTTCAATATCTAGGTATGTATGTAATTTTTTACATTATTAAGAGGATAGTTTTGTATGTATTTTTGTAACGAAGTGGCTCAAAAAGTCTTGGTCCGATTTTAAAAATTCTTTCACCATTTGAATGCAACGTTATCACTGATTAATATAGGTGATATTTTATCTCCGTACTCCCACGGGAACGGGAAGAACTACTTGGGTGAAACCGCGTGACGTCCGCTAGTTTACTATTAATTTGACCTGGCTAGTTCCACACGTTCCTGAATAAAAGATCTTGACAACGAAGTGATCCTATAAGGGTTCCATTATTCCTCTTCAGGATTGTGACTCTATCAAATTGAATTCACGTAAACAATAAGTTTTCAATAGTACTTAAATCGTTAACTTGAATATGGCTGATTCATTCAATTCTTGGAGACTCTTTTCATATATTTTTATTGAAAAATGTGTTATAAAATTCTTCTCTTCAATGTAATGTTAATAAAATTCAAGTTTATTCTCGAAGAAATAAATAATACACAATTTGATATTCAAAGACTTTTTTTTGTCTGAATTGATTTTGTCTGAACTGAGATTTTTCACCTTTTACGAAAAATAATAATGCCTCGTTGTTCTAGTGGTCGCAAGCGCTACTTTGCAGAAAACGAAATCCTCGGTTCAATCCCCGGGTAGGGCAAATTGTTATTGGATTATTCTATCTGTAATTTCCCAGACGCCCGGAGTCTGCATTAGTGCTTGGTTAGTGGCAGAAACTGGATTAGTGTCCGATTAATAGCAATAGGCTCACCAATTACATGGGCGTTGCTGGTGAAATGTGGGAGCTTTATATGCACACCTCTACCTACCCTTTCGGAGAATACAGCATATTAAAAACATGAAATATAGCTATTTGAAATTTAGATTTTTATTTATTTATCTTCAAAAGTAATTTTTTTTTTTTGTGTAATTTTAATACAGATAAACAACTTACCACTAACTAAAACTAAAAACCTTAAAAAAATTTACATAATGTGATACCTAAAATATATTATTAAAAGGAGTCCCTGTAGGCAAGGTTCCGAAGATACTGGCAGCATTCCCCCTTTGAATAGCTAATATTGATTTGATTTTTATTACAATACGAACAAGAGGTACATACTACATACATAGGTACATTACACCAAGTGTTTTTGACAAAAACTTTACTCCCTGAGTTAAGATAAGATCGGAAATCAAGAACATCACTAATCTTCGGATAAGATAAAGTTTTCTCGACACGTTGATAGGAATATCTACCATAGTATATTGTTTACGTACACTGAATAGGAACTAATTGTATCACTTAACCTAAAACAATAAGAGAAATCTCAAATATCAGGTATACATTAAGGTCACTATTTCCATATAAATTGGGATAATAAAGTGAAAGACAAAGGCTTCTTTAAAAATGGTCAAGAAAAATGCGAACCCTACGACCTACGACCTCTGCAAACCGTGCAGTTGCTCTGCCAACTGAACTACTCGTGATTCCCTTGTTTTATCGTTTAGGGGCCTTGCTTGGATAGTTTTGGCGCTAGCATGTATAATCCTGTAAATTGTGTCATTCTGACGATTTGAAAGTGCTTTGTATAAAGTATAATCGAATAATGATATTTTTGACTTTGACTTTAACTTTGACTTTGTACACCAACCAATATTTTTAATTATTTAGTATGTAAATAATGTAATATTTAGACGACAGGTTCGCAATAAGTAAAGATGGCCACCACTCTCCTCAGGAGTGCCTAGTGCATCATCATCATCATCAGCCGGAAGACGTCCACTGCTGAACATAGGCCTCCCCCTTGAACACCCCTAGGGGGGGGGTTGCCATAATCCCCACGCTTGGCAGGCGGCTTGGGGATCGCAGAGAGTTCACCGAAAGTTATAAAGGACGCTGCTGCCCGTCCCATCGGTGGCTGGTCGTAGTTTAAGGACGTACCCGGGTCCACCGTGTGCGAGTGCGTAGTGCGAGTTTTCTTAAAATCGCCGTCACCGCGTCGACGTAAACGCAGATTAGTATGGGCTCACAATAGTGTCATCTTTAGGCCGACAGAGGCGCTGTTCCGATCCCATACAAATCTGCGTTTACGTCGACGCGGTGACTTGTGACGGCGGCAGTGAAAAACTCGCACTAGTCCCTCAGATCGGATGCAGTCTCTTTATTTACTGTTTTAATTTCTATTTACTCTGGCAGCTTTAGACTTGACAAATTTATCACAAAGTAAATGAGGGCGCGATGCACATGGCTGAAGAAATTCTTGACTGTTTATTATTTCTGAGACGTTGGTGTGGAATATTTATAAGTGGATGACCTGAAAGTTGTGATGCAGTTGCAGTCAAATCGTTTAATTTTAATTATACTTATGACACAATACAAATATAAGATTTACAAACAGTATGGAATATAGGCCTATTTTTTAAATTCTTATTTAATTTGCATTCGTTTGCTCCATTGAGCGTCAGGGTTTTCAACCTTAAAGGTTTAAAAATTTGCATTCAAAATAATGTAGATTGTCATTTTAAAGTTTAGAAAAATTTCGGTAAAACATGTGAATGACGTATACGTGATCGACCACGACGTGAGACTTCTTACCTACTGTCACTACGGTTATAACGTTCCGCTCGCGTCTGCGTGAATGTGTCATATCGAACGATTTGTTCTTAGATTCGTAACTGAATATAAAGCTTATATTTAAAGTGGGCGTTGTTATTACAACACCTCTACCTACCTCTTCGGGGAATACAGGTGTATGTATGGACTTTTTAAAATAAGAATCAGAGGGAGTTGATAAGAGATGCTATTTCTAAACTAAGGATTACCTGCCTCTATGTTTTGTAATATATGCGATATTTTTTACTTTGAATATCTTTAGGAAGTACGTGTGAATAAAGCGATACATACATTCAATTGTTACGTTTCGAGTTGCGTTCGAGTGGATCGTTATCAAGATGAATTTATCTTATAAAACCTAGTGTAAGGACATTTGATAACGTAAGACAATTGACACTGCCGATGTTGTTTAAATATGAAAATATTAGTAAGTACTTCAGTTACAATAGTACGGTAAATAAATAGTAGGTACCCAAATAAATACCCTAAAAAAAGTAAATACCCAATAGCCAGGGTCTAAGATTTTGGCTATGGTATCCCCTGCCTGTCGCAAGAGGTGACTAGGCGTGGGCCGGAGGGCCTGCTGCGTGATTCACTAAGGTTTCTCAGTGTCGCACTCGTAGTCGAATGTCGACTTTAAAGATACAAAATGGAACCTTAACCTTTATGTGTTTTGTCTTAAATTCCTATGATTGAAACCAACACTCGTCGTCGAGTTTGACGCTGAGAAACCTTAGTGAATAACGCGGTTGCTGGCGGTGGTCGGGGTGAGAGCCTTGACAACCGAGCCGCGGGCCCAGGGAAGGTGGCAGCGCGATGTGGCTCGCGCTGCCCTGCACAGCGAGGTCTCAAAAGACGGCTACACAGCTGCCCCGAGAATGTGCCCCGGTAAAATGCAGGGGGACACCTTTGCGATTTACCACAGTACCCGGGGTCCCTATAAGCATTGAGGCCAAGTCACTTGGGGTGGTTTAATGCGGTAAAAATCCAACCTGTCTCTCTTAGGGAGGAGGGGTACCTTTTGAAGCTTTCCCCCGCGTCAATAAAAAAAATGGGTTGCTTAACTTCGCTGATCGAATGATATGCGCAATAGCAACTGTGCCACGAGCTCCTCTGTCCACGAGTGTCCGAGTGTCAACAGGTCCAAATTACAGTCGACGGACAACTGGTGTAATTGCCGGAAAGGACATTAAAGGGACCATCGGTCTCGCAAGAGGAACGTGCCGACGCATAACGCTCTAATGTGATGTGATCATGCCTTTGTCTCTTGTAAAAACACTTACTACTACAGTGCTTTTGAAGAGTTTTTAACGTATGTATCTTTTTTGTCTTGGTGTAAGGGTTATGGATTATTTACTGTAAACAGAATATGTTCTTGAAAGCTATATTTATTTTTATAGTACAAGTATTTTGTTATTTAAGTATTTTGCTTATTCAATTACTTATCATAAGATTAGGAAAGAAGAAACTAAAATTTTTGTTTACAGAATATGAATACCTCAGTAAAATATATGGTATTAAGATACATAAAAAAGCAGTGCCATTAAAGAAAAACTAATGATATATATACCCTTTTTGTGAATTCACACAAATTCTAATAATGTTAATGATAAAATAAAGATAGGCTAAAAATGCTACCTCATTATTTCATTGAATCTAAAACTGAAATTCCTTCTTTACAGGCTCGACCGACACCTTGGAATATGTGGAACGCTTCTTGCTTCAAGACAACAATCAGACCAGTCTTAAAAAACCCACTGAGACGCTAATCTAAAATTGCCATGACATCTGAAGAACCTATAGACGTGGTCACCAAAAAAGCTGACGCAAATAAAACTGACAATAGACCAAATTTCGCCGAAGACATACCAGGAGCTAAAATAACAGAAAAACCAACAAACGATCTAAAAATAAAACGATCACACGAGCTTATGCAATTAGTCTACGAAATACCAAATGAAATTGAACCGAAAACATTTGTAGAAAACAACAACATGCTGAAGGAAAACCCACCGATAACGATCGTCGAGATCACAGAACAAAATGGTTGTGAACTTAATACCGAACGTTGTAATAACGATGTTTATTTTAAAGTTATTGACGATACTCCTAGAGAATTAGGCAATAAAGTTGTATACGACGTATTAGGTGCAAATGAACTTATAATGCACTGTACCGATGAGTTCAAAGAAGTGATAGATAGGCCTCCGTCTGACGAATGTTCGGATGACGATTTGTTCGAGTTGAAAAAGTTATTGGAGAGTAAGCCTAAAGTGTTTGATAGGTATATTAGAGAGTGTGCGACATCAGATGAGGTGAACAGGTGGCATAACTTGACCTCTGGTGGACCGTTATCCCCAAGACCTCGGCATGAAGCTAGAAGTACTTCAGTGACGTCAGATTTATTCCAACTGTGGCTCTCGTCGTCTCCAGTTAAGGTGAGTGATAATATACTAACACTACATCTTAGATTCATTATAACCTATGTTATAAGTATTAGCGGTATAAACAATCACAGTGTGTTCATGTATATGGCAAAACAGTGGAAAAAATATTTGATCAAGGAAAACATTGTGAAGAAGCCTGCATATATCTGAGAAGAAATTCAAAGGCCGATTTTTCTGCATATCACTTAGTGATAGCGTGTACTTTTTATTTTTATTTTGTATTTATTTTTTCTATTGAATTCAATACAGTAACAATTCATCTTATATATTCAATTGTTCTTATAATAAATTTCGTCTGAGAAGAAATTTAAAGACGTAAGTATGTAGTGCCTGAGGCAGTGATGAACTCGCGAAACGGTCACGGTGGCAAAAAACGTACAGTCCGCTTCATGGTAAGCGGCTACTGCTACGAATTTCATACGCGCATTGCCTACCTTATAAAGAATAGAATCACGTCACCGACATAGTTCAGTGCCGTGCACGTTATGAGCGCTGATCTTCAGTATTAATTTTATGATGTTGTATCTGTCTGTCTGTGTGGCACGATGCGATTAGAATACATACGCAGTTACCCCCACTATGTTCGCTGAGCGCTCATAACTCATGACGGTACTTGTAACAGATAAAAGGGTTCTACCATACTTAGTCTCCTTACCGCCCCCCCCAAATTAGTCGAAACTCCACCGAATTTCTAACAGGCCCCTTGCTCTTCATAATTGTGTCGACTACACCAAAAGCGTAAATATACCTAACTTATATATTTGTTTGAGCACATATAAACTTCCCAAAACGATCTAAATCTACCTCTGCAGTAGGTAGGTATTCATTTGTTCGTTGGTCGTAAAATTCGTCCACCCCCGTCGCGACTCGCGACAAACGCCTTCATGTTTTCACAAATTATTTACACAATAAACGTTTTATCGACGACATCGGCCCTTACACGACATTACTTGCAATATTTTGTAACGATCGTTAATTATTGAGCTTTCGACCTTGCTTACGCGTGCTATTATATCATCTGTTGATTTAGATGGTTTCCACACTAATATTATAGAGGGGAAAGATTTGATTGTTTAATAGGCTCTGAAACTACTTGACCGATCTTAAAAATTCTTTCAGCAATCGATAGCTACATTATCAGCGCGTAAAATAGGCTATATTTTATCCCCGTACTCCTACGGGAACGGGAACTACGCGGGTGAAACCGCGTGACGTCCGCTAGTAACTCATAAAAAGCTTTTAATAATGGGAGTTAATATAAAGAGTATTACTTGATCTGAGATATTTACTCTATAGTCTATATGATCAGGATGGAACTTTACTCAGGGTACTCGTAAGTTCGTTTAATCATTTCATTATAGTTAATAGAAAAAATTAAAGTCTTGAATATACCTAGAACAAGGTAGAGCTGATGATAATAATTAATTACATTTTCAAATCAAACTCAATCTTTCCTTGATTAAGCGACATGAAAGACCTTTCAATTTATCAGAATTTACAGAAATTAAATTACCGTTGGATTTAGAAGGTTAACATCTATACAGATAAATAAAATTGAAGTGTCTGTTTGTAATTCCTAAATAACAGCTATTCACTAAATGCATATGAAAGTATACACGCTACTGACACTAAAAAACCGAGTTTTAATATTTTTCTCCGTCTGTCTGTCTGTCTGTTTGTTCCGGGTAATCTCCGAAACGGCTGGACGGATTTAACGTGACTTTCACTGGTAGGTAGCTGATGTTTCAAGGAGTAACTTAGGCAACGTATGTATTAAAAATATTAGGGTTCCGCGACAATAAGGATGAAACTAAATCTACGCGGGTGAAACCGCAGGGCACATTTCTAATAAGAACCAAGAAAATTATACTGTTGAAAAATTTCGTTTCAATGTTCTGAGACGAGTATCTCACATAATTACACCTAATTCTCTCTCTAGGGATGTACTGAAGATCACAGACATACATCTATCTATACTAATAAATAAATCAATTTTATGTGTCTGTTTGTAATTCCAAATTAACAGCTTTTTACTAAATGCATATGAAAGTGTATACTTACGGTTCTAACATAAAAAAGCAAGATTCAAAATTTTACTCTGTCTGTCCGTGTCTTTCTGTTTATTTAAAATTATACTAATAATAATTTTTTTTTTAGTTTTTTATTATTTTTTTTTTAAATTAATTTATTTGTTTAAATTTATTTTAGGCTAGTCTATGCAAATAAGATTCATTGTACTAACTAACTGACCCTTATTATACATAAAATGTGGCAAACAAGCATACAGTACACCTGATAGTACTGCACTGCAACCTATGAACATGACCAACACCAGTCACACATTGCCCACCTTATAAAAAATGTAATCGCTGTGCCAACATATTACTCGGCAAGTTCCACTATATACGCCAGCACAACGACTCTACTTGTCCCCTCCCCAATGACACAGAGTGCCTAGTGCGAGTTTTCTTAAAATCGCCGCCACAATTCATCGCGTCGACGTAAACGCAGATTTGTATGGGCTTACAATAGTGTCATCTTTAGGCCGACGGAGGCGCTGTTCCGATCCTATACAAATCTGCGTTTACGTCGACGCGGTGACTTGTGACAGCAACAGTGAAAAACTCGCACTAGGCCCTCTGATGACCTTACCCCAGTAACACCTTCTTTAAGGTAACATTATTTGGTTGCGATATTCTGCAAGGTAGATGTAAAATCCCCTATTGGGCAGCTGTGCTTACGAACGGGAAACCCCGCTAAGCACGACCTCTTTTTAAACTGACTGGCATATCAACGCACAGCCTAATTTGCTGATCCTAGAGACATGCAATTTGGGGGGTCTTTTGTGAAGCGTTGGTATCTAGTGCAAAAGGGTTTTCCAAAACACCTCTTAGGTAGTTGAAAGTTATTTGTGGAATGCTATCGAAGCGGCAGGTGCAAGGAAGTTATAATATATGCGTGTATTCCTCAAAAGCAAACACCAGATTCACAAAGAAACTACTTACAGCTTTCTCATTCTGGCATATGACACGGACAGATCACAACAAACCCTTGCATTTACAATTTCATGCCCAAAGGGTGCCAACGGAACCTGTTACTAAGCCTTTGTGACTTTTCATCCGTCCGTCCGTCTGTCCTATCCTTTAAAGGATGTATCTTTTGAACTGAGGTTTACGGAATAATGGGAAAAGTTTTTAAGGCAAGAATTCGCTAAATTACAGATCTAAAAGCGAGTGGTTTAACGTTCAATGTTTTTATTTTGTTCTATAGATAAGTACTTTAATAAGAACAAGTAATTGTTAAACTTGGTCTGATTGAAGTCTTAACTGTCAACTGAAACTAGGTACTAAAATTCACAATAATCAAATCTGCGGTAGTTTGAACCCGTATTTGACATTGACCGATCATCTTAAAGGACATGTCGAGCACTGGGTTGTATTAAAATCTTCTTTTACCATCATCATCATCATATAGTTGTTAATCTCTTGATGGTATATTTGATTTCACCTCCAAATACGTCATGACTCCTTTTCTTTACTTTGACATATTAAACTGAATATGACTTCAAATAGTAAGGAATCTAGGAACAAATGGTCCAAAATTAATCACTCACATAGACGTGCATATCTTCAAGATTATAAGCGTTTAAAGTATAAATGTTTTCAAACCACGAGCTTTACGGTGAAGCTAAACATAGTAAGGAAACCTGCGTATGTCTGAAAAGTAATTCAAAGACGTGTATAATGCCGGAGACTTAGATGGACTTTCTCCGTCACGTTAGCACGTAATATTCTTCGGTGAAATGTGGGTGTTGCAATACCCCTGCATACCCTTTCGGGCTCCCTTCTGAGTCCATCATCTCCCTGGCCTTATCCTAAACATTGTTGGGGTCGGCACTTGATTCAACTTGATGTGGCTGATCACCAGATTTTTATACGGAGCGACTGCCATCTGACCTTCGCAACCCCTTTAACGAGGAAAATCTGTGATCTGGGGTAAACCAGTTGTCAGACTATTTGAGGCCTCCGACTGACCTGTAACGATTGCCAAAGATGTTAAATTGGCAACCAGGACCGACGGCTTAACGTGCTCTCCGAGACACGGAGGGAACTCGGGCGGTCATCCATCCAATTACTGGCTAGGGTTAGGGTTGCTTAACTTCGCTGATCGAATGATATGCGCAATAGCAACTGTGCCACAAGCTCCTCCCTTCGCCCTTCTGAGTAAGAGTAAGCATATTTTAAATTTTATTATAATTATGTCATTTTCGAATTCGTCTAACTTTTCTCCATTCATCTCTAACACTTCGCAAACAATTCTAGTATCGCCTTATACTTTTTATCGGCTTCCTCTGATAAAGTCAATGTTGCCTTATCCATTTTTATCTCATCACACATCAATGGTGACTCGCGTCTTATCTACTTGCTGTGTTCATTCATCTGACATCTTTGCTGATTCAGATTCATTGAAAACCGTATTGTTACTATTTGTTTTATCTTCTTAACGGGTTCTGCTATAAAAAGAAATTACATCACCTTTGTTCATCATCGCCTATGCCTTATCGCATACTGTTGGGGTTGGCACCAGATGCAACTGGTTACGACTGGTCACCCGATTTTCAGATGAAACGACTACCATCTGATGTTCGCATCCTCTTTTCAGGGGCCTTACCATGAGCTCTTATTGCCATGATAGTTTCACTCATTTATGAGACAGATGTATGTGACGTGCTACATCTGTCACTGTCGCACAACTGAATTAACATTGCAATAAGAGCTCATGATCAGGCCCCTGGCCTTAGATTGTCTTGCAAGATCGTTAAATTGCCAAATATCATGCCTGAGTTGTACTTGTGGTATTGCTAAACCTTGCAGATCGAATAATATGCCGACTATATGGGCGAGTATGGGCGACTAGCCCTTACTTAGTAAGACATTATTATGGTCGTGTCGATTGCCGTCCCATCAGACTATGATAGAGAGTGAATAAAGAGTGCATCTGGGATTGTGCACACACTTGTGCACTCCGTGCCTCCATAACCGATATTCGGTTAGAAGTTAGTTTTAGTTTCATGCTTCATTTCTCGGAAACCTAATATTTTTTATAAATAAATATAGCCTATGTTACTCCTTATAACATTAGCTATCCGTCAGTGAAAGTCCTGTTAAAATCCGTCCAGCCGTTTTGGAGATTACCCGGAACAAACTGACAGACAGACAGAGAATTATTTTTAAATATCAGTACCGTGTATACTTTCATATGCATTTAGTGAAAAACTGTTATTTTGGAGTAACAAACAGACACTTAAATTTTATTTATCTGTACGTATAGATATAGATTATTATGTTCTTGTATTTCTCTTTATTTGATAGGATTTATTATGTTTTCCCGTGACTTGCTAGCATTTCATCCAATAATGTTGATAGTGTTGTCATAGTGTTGCAGGCCTATCCCATTCCATATTTCTGCTCGAATGATTCAAGTTATCGGGTTTCGTAATATACTCGAACTAGCTGTGCCCTGCGGTTTCACCCGCATAGATTTAATTTGATTACCGCGGAACCCAAAATTTTCTTTATAAATAAAAAGCTCATGATACTCCCTGTAACATTAGCTATCTGCCAGTGAAAGTCCCGTTAAAATCGGTCTAGCCGTTTCAGATTCCTCTTTGGAAAATAACTCATTATTAGGTACCAATTCTTTGCGTTTTTATACTCGTGATAATTTCTAAACGCAATGTCCTATTGGAATAAAACAAACAGTATTTTACTTCTACATGAATACCCTTGATAGCATAATGCTTGATTCGGATAAGAATTAATATTATGATACACATTTAACGTAGTTTCTTTCTTCAGGCGATTAATTTTTTTTTATGAACATTAAAACTGTTATTGTGACTAAACTATGAGAGTTAGATATATGCTCTCGCGGACTTTTTGTAGATCTTAATAAGACCTACAAACCCGTAGTACATAATTTTGTTCTATTGTCAATAGTTTTTGCAGCGTACGCATTAGGTTTTCGATTTTAGGTTACAAAATTGCAATTTACTTACGGACCCCTAATTTTTAAGAGAATGAAATATAGCCTTCCTCGATAAATGGAATTTTTGAAATCGGACCAGTATTTCCTGAGATTAGAGCGTTCAAACAAACAAACTCTGCAGCTTTATATATTAGTATAGATAGTGCGCCCATCTTTTTGACATGTCTGATATTGTAGCGTCACTAAACATTGCAGAACATAGTTGTCGTTGTGTTCGTTCATACTTTTCGCTGTAAGAAAATATCGTGAGGAAACCATATACATAATATCTGAAAATTCTAATTTATTTATTTATTTATAATTTGAATATATAAACTTACAGCTATTGCCAAAGCGCTTATATATAAAACCAAAAGAGAATTATAATAGAGACAATACATTGTTTATGTGCCTGTGAGGTTTGCACCCAATCAGTAAAAATTTGGTGTTCGTTTCTGCCTACCCCTTTGATAAAGAAATGAAAGTAGACGAAGCGAAAGAAGAATGTATAGATATTATTATAGGTACAACATTTGCATTCTGTGAAAATAGGACTCTAGCAATCGTAACAGGCAGATTTTTTGAAAATTTACTCCTTAATTAGCTTTGTCCCGCGGTATCACCCATGTAGAACCCCATTTAAAAAAAGTATGCTAGCCTGCAGTGAAAGTCCATTTAAAGCGGTCCAGCAATTTTTGAGATTAGTCTGCACAAATAGACAAAAAAAGAATTTTTTTTTTTCTTGAGTATCTATTTTTGAACATTCAGAATGTATTTAGTGCAAATATGTTAATTTGGAATGACAAACAGACACGTCGATTTTATTTATCTGTATAGATATCCCAAAATCAATCTGAAATTGCAAACATCGGTTACCAAGCGTCTCATAGTAGCAACTAGCAGGATAGCGACATATTTCGTAATAGGGACACCGTTCGGTACCAATATGATTCCATTCAATTCACCACCGCTATCTTATCCGATATGGCAGCCTATAAATGACATGCTTTTAGCGGCACCAGCACTTATGTGTCATATTTACATAGGTAATGATATGGGACAATAAAATTAATGCATCTACCTACGTGTCACTTTTTGATCCACAAAGCCTAGAAGATAAGGTTGATGATAAACTTTGACTAGCTTTTATATGCAAATTCGTTCGCGTCTTTATTTCTTCTAAATTTCAACAACATTGATTCAGCGATTCAGTGGTGATAGATTAAGACAATGTATGACAATGTGAAGAATGCCCGCAGAGATGACCTTAGCCAAAATCAAATTAATTACTCGGATCAAGGAGCAGACCTATCATAAAACAAAAATAAGGCAGGAAAGGAAGAAAAACTAGAAAGTTAGTCTAACCGCAGGATAGGGTCAACCTGTAATATAGCACTGAGCCCTGTTTCGCATTAGCTCTTGCGACCACAAGATCAAACAGGTAGTCCTGAAGATTTTAGAAAAAACGCATTGATTAGAACTTTCGTGCTCTCGAAGCAGGTGACTACTGAACATATCGGCGATCACCCTAATATATATACTAGCTTTGCCCGGTGAATTCACCCGCGTAGACTTAATTTCTAGGGTAACTTTATTTGTAAAATAAAATAGCGTTCATCATTCCTTGTAAAATCAGCCAACTGCCAATAAAAGTCCCGTTAGAATTGGTCCAGTCATTTCAGAGATTACTCGGAACAGTCAGACAGACAGAAAAACGGACAGACAAAGATTGGATTTTTCATTTCAGTACCGTATGTATATACTTTAATATTAAGCAACAGACACTTCAATTTAATTTACGGATGTGTCATTGTGTTTACAGAGATCGCGGTCTCCCAGTGGATCGGCGCAGAGGCAACTGGATGAGGCAGACCTATTCATGGACTTGATTAAGGATGTTGCCAATGAATTGGACATTGATGTGCTCTGTCACAAGGTGATTACTTCTTAGGACTCTCACAGACGATCGTTTTGCGCAATTGATAAGGAATATTAACTTTTGAAGTCACATTTCGCAACGTCTGTTCCCTTTTATTTTCAATATCCACTTTGAATACTGAACCCTAAATATACGTTTGTAAATGTTCAGACGTCGTCGCTTGATCTTGCTTTTTATTGGGGCTCAAAATGTGTTGATTGATTGGTGTTTGGCATTGAACCACAACCCACCTCCGAATTAGTATCAACCCATTTTGAACTACTCTGAAACGGAAGGTCGACGTTTGAAACGTAAAATCATGGTCCCTGAACAGATTCTGCATTTTAGTTAGCTTGAACTCTCGCTTCATAGATGACGCTACTCGCTAACAATTGCAAAGTTTGAGTGCAAATCCACGAGAACCTAAATCGCGCAATAAAAGTTTTCAAGCGCATTGCAGTATATATACAAGTTTCCAACTAGAACAGTCGGAGCCGCGGTTCCCCAGACATGACGCGCCTGGCGGGAAGATCATCCCTTTGCTGGGGATGAGCATGATCACTTGTCCCCATAAAAGCTCTTACGGAATCGAACTTTGTATGAGAATTTTGTTATGAAAGTGAAACCACAGGGAACGTAGCTTGTACCTAATTCAATAACGGTTACATTTGCGACATTTGTATCTAAGTAGTAAGTCGTTTACGCATGCGCACTTTTGATAGTCACATCAATTCGGACGGCTGGGCAGATGATTACACTCAATTTACCTAAATGCTAAACATTTAAAAAAATAAACCTAAGCCTCCCGCGACCTGTTGATCGAACTCCAACTTCATCCAAGTTAATGAACATATAGATCATCACTTAACATATAGGTGTCAACACCATATGGATAACAGCGTTTATTTCCAGATCCTGGTGAACGTATGCCTCCTGACGTCAGCGGACAGAGGCAGTTTGTTCCTAGCGAAGGGCACGCCTCCGCACAGATACCTTCACGCCAAACTCTTTGATGTTACTAGGGATACAGGTACTTATTTTGCATTTTGGTCACAATGCCTACGCCGCAAAACGACTTTGTTTCCAACTACGACTGCTTCGTACGTCTAATGGCGCTACTGTGGAACACGAGGTCCTGGGTTCGACCCTTGAGTCGGAAAAAGTGTAATTCTGTTTTCGATCTGTAATTTCCCAGTAGCATTCCGAAGTCTGGATTAGGATTAGAGTGCCCGATTAATGGCAATAGGCTCGCCCTTTAACATGAGGATGCCCGATTAATGGCTCGCCCTTAAACACGAGACTTAAACTTAACTGGTGAAATGCTGTACTGTAAAAATATCTCTGCCTACTTCGGTGAAAATATGTAAAAATATAAGGGGTTTGTATATATTTTTTAAATTAAGCATATGCACCATCAACCGCTGTTCTGTGACAAATATGTTCGGTTAAGAATCTAGTATGTATGGCGCGAGGTCAATAAAAACATGCGCAGTATCGCAGGTAGGCAGAGCAGCTGTCGCCTGCACAAGTTTGAATCCCAGCGGGGCCTGTACCTATGAGTTTTTCTAAAAACTTATGTACATTGTTTTTCACACCACGTGCTTTACGGTGAAGGAAAACATCGCGAGGAAACCTGCATATGTCTGAGAAATAATTCAAAGATTCAAAGAAGTACGTATAGTGCCTGAGACGGCGATGGACTTACCCTCTGTCACATTGGCACTTAATCATATTCTGTGAAATGTGGGCGTTGAAAATTACAACACCTCTGCCTATCCTTTCGGGGAATACAGGCGTGAGCATATATCCCTACTATCTTCCCAGCGCTCATAACTCATGACAGAACCTTTAATATCGAATTCAATGTGTTTAAAGAAGATGATAATATCACTGATGGTGATGACGAAGAAGTATTAGAACCTGGAGTAATGCTAATTGATAGTTTTAAGAACTATTTAGTGACTAATTTAATCGATTCCAAAGATATTATTGGTACCGAGATGACAGTATTATTACAAAGCGCGTGTGGTCTTAATGCTAAAGGCTGGTGTTTATTATATATTGATGATGCATTGTTGAGGCCATTGAAAAACAATGAACTAGTATTCAATGGAAGCATTATCGTTATTTCTGGTCTTCATTGCCTACATAACGGTCTTGTGCTTGCAAAGTTCACTTAAGTAGATAGGTACTTAATTTGTCACACGAAACGTAAAGTTTTTTATGCTATTCTGTTATCACATAGGTATATACTTACTAAGTTAACACTTTAGAAGCAAACTTTTGTAGCACAAAGCATGGCCTGTACATTTCAATTTAAATCTATGCAGATTCTATATTATATACAGATAAATAAAATTGAAGTGTCTGTTTGTAATTCCAAAATAACAGCTTTTCACTAAATGCATATGAAAGTATACACGCTACTGACACAAAAAAACCAAGTTCTAATTTTCTCCTCTGTCTGTCTGTTCGTCTGTCTTTCTGTCTGTTTGTTTGTTTGTTCCGGGTAATCTCTGAAACGGCTAGACCGATTTATAAGGAGTAACTTAGGCTACTTTTATTTATTAAAAACATTAGGGTTCCGCGACAATAAGGATGAAACTAAATCTACGCGGGTGAAACCGCGGGGCACGGCTAGTTGATAAAAATGAATGGTAATCTCAAGCTACGCATTTAGATATAAGTAAAACTATTAGACTTTGTGTTAATTTTTAGCGACATTTGTGCATTGGAACTGTGTCTATGGGCTTACATTTCTCAAGTTACTTATTTTGTATTTTTTTAATTGTGTAATATAAAAAAAAAGTAATTACTGAGTTTCTTGCCAGGCTCTTCTCAGTATAAGCAACCTTCCGAACCTGGCGGTAGCATGTATAATCCTGTATAACCATGTCGTTCTAACGATTTGAAAGTGCTTTGTAAAATGTCTAATCGAATAAAGACATTTTTGATAGACTTTGATTAATTTGTTACAGATTTGAACGAAGCTTTACTAACGGCACGGTCACAAGAAATCAAGATACCTTTCGGAGTCGGCGTGGCTGGTCTAGCAGCTCAGATGAAACACCCCATCAACATCAGAAATGCTTATGAAGATCCGAGGTATGACAGTTATGACAGCACTACTGCAACATTAAGATCAAATATTTTAAGAAATACTAGTTTTGCACCGCGATACTTAATTCCATGACTTAGTGGAACCCTATTTATTCTAATGTCATACATTCTTCTCTATACATTTAGTGAATAGTTGTTAATTTTGAGTTACAGACAGTTCAATTTTATTTATTTATGTAATTAGCAGTGCTGTTCTAATTATTGAATCATCATCCTCCTGGCCTTATCCCATGTTATTTGTGGTCGGCGCAATGTGTTCTTCTCTTCCATTCCTCTCTATCAGCCGTCATATCTGTATTCACTCCCATTCTAGTCATATCATCTTTCACACAATCCATCCATCGTTTCTTAGGTCTTCCTTTCCCCTTGTAACCATCCACATTCTAATTATTGAATAAATAAATGAATGACCATCGCTAGTAAATAAACGAGATGTAAAGCAAATACAAACAAAATAAGCACAGAGAATGGAACACATTCTACATCTAAATACGAATCCTAAACTTGATTCTGGGAACACAACCCTTAAAGAGAATGTTAATCTTCCAGATTTAACAGTGAAATCGACGCACGAACAGGATACAAGACTGAGCTCATTCTATGCATGCCTATATGTAACTACGAGGGTGATGTTGTTGGTGTAGCACAGATTATTAATAAAACTGACGGTAAGTATTTCTCAATTTGCATCAGGCATCAACGCCCGTAATCTTTAAATTATATTAATCAAGCCATTTTGTGAATTTTGATACGGTGTTTACTATCATACGGAGTAGAGCTCCGATTTGGTTATCAAAAATATTAGCAAAAAATCCATATCATTTTCAATTTCGAAAGGGATGGACATAGTTTCTGTTCGAGTTTGGTCTAATCTTCGTTTAAACCAGGTTTTCTTACGGGGTTGAGGTTTTAGGACAGTTTGTGTAACCTCTACAATATTTTTATTGCAATCAACAGGTTCAAAAGAATTTTCCTCGAGAGATGTGGAAGTATTCCGACGGTACCTGACCTTCTGCGGCATCGGCATCCAAAACGCCCAGCTCTTCGAGTCTTCTGTCCTCGAATACAAGAGGAACCAAATCCTTCTGGCATTAGCGCGGAGTATATTCGAAGAACAAAGCAATTTGGAGTGCTTGGTCACCAAGATTATGACTGAGGCTAGAGACTTACTTAAATGTGAACGTTGTGCTGTGTTCATTTTGGATACGGATCACTGTGAGTCGGTAAGTCTGAGTAATATCTTCATAGGATGAGACGAATAGTTTGCACCCTCAGAACGATAGTGGCTCAACTCAAAATTTTGCGAAAATGAGTTACGATCATAGACGGACCTAAAAATGTATGTTTTATCTGATGAACCTTTAAAAAACGCTTTTTTTACGATAGGAAAAGCAGAAATATATTTCAGTCTCTTTTACATCCTCCCCGTCTAGTGCGAAAAGAGCCCAATCACTTATGTGTCGAAGGTGAAACGGCTAAGAGATCACAAGCTTAGTTGTGTACAGGCTCAAAACGATTTTGCTTTTATATGACCTAGTCAAATCGGCAAATACAATGCTTTGTCTAAAAGTCAGGTGATGGATCGAGTTGAATCAAGTGCCGACTCCAACGATGCCTTAGGCCGGGGAGATGATGATATACACAGAGCTCAGATATAATATAATACAGTTGTTTTGTGTAAAAATCAGATGATAACCACATTTAGTTGAATGAACAATGTATAAAGTGTGTTCAGCCACATCGACTTGAAGTCGAATCCTAACAATGCCAGCCAGGGAGACGGTGATGATACAAACCTGAGATATAACGTAATAACTGTAATTCCAGAGTCATCTAGAACGAATAGTCCAAAGACCAGGAGGTCGTCCATCCACCATACCAGCGCTACCGCCGCCAGCACCGACTCGCTTCCACACACTGTTCGAGCTGGGCGCACAACAATCACAAACCACCCTCACTCCTAGACACGATAACAAGTCAACATTAGCGTCTATTGCTTTAGCGGTGAGTAAACGTTTCACGCTCTTCTTCAATCACTTCTTCCTTAGAAATTTAGATGCATAATACCCCTAGTATAGGCTTGTTCAAACATCGTCGCTTGATCTTGCGTTGCGTGGTTCAGAATGTAGTGTTCCGCTATCTTTGGCATGCAACCACAACGCACCTCCAAAAAAGTGAAAAATGAAAATGATTTATTCAGTTTAGGCCCTGGTAAGGGCACTTATGAATGTTGAGGCATCTACCACCGGTAGTAGCAATACACTTTGGAGCAAGACGTTCGTGTCAAAAACAATACTTGGGGCGCTGAAGGCGGTACTTAAATATTTTGTAAGCCCGTTTCGTAACCGGTGACTGCCTCATTGGTCTAGTGGTCGTAAACTCTACTGCGGAACACGAGGTAATGGGTTCTATCCCCAGTCGAGCAAAGTTACTTATTGGGTTTTTCCAACAGCAAAAACAAAGTAGCAGCCCGGAGTCTGGATTAATGGTTAATGGCAATAGGCTTGCAAAACTCGCTATCTGGCAAAATTTGAGTCTACTATAAGTACACCTCTGCCGACTCCTGTACTACAACAATGGGATCATATATGCATAACTAGCTGTGCCCTGCGGTTTCATCCGCGTAGTTTTAGTTTCATCATTATTGTCGCGAAACCCTAATATTTTTAATAAATAAAAGTATCCTAAGTTACTCCTTGAAACATCAGCTACATACCAGTGAAAGTCCCGTTAAAATCGGTCCAGCCGTTTCAGAGATTACCCGGAACAAACAGACAAACAGACAGACAGACAGACAGAGAAAAAATAAAAAAAATGTTTTTTTAGTGTCAGTAGCGTGTATACTTTCATATGCATTTAGTGAAAAGCTGTTATTTCGGAATTACAAACAGACACTTCAATTTTATTTATCTGTATAGATATAGATTTATTTACCTTTTCCATATTTTCCATTATATCTGTTCCAGGTAGCCCAATCAAACAAAGCATTGAATATAACCGACGTGTCGGAGTGGAGGCGAGAGCAAGGCATGGACTTGACGGACCCTATGGCTGATGACGCCATCAACGTGCGCACCATGCTGTGCATGCCCATTGTTAACGCTAATAAGGATGTCATTGGCGTGGCGCAGTTGATTAATAAGGTACCTAAACGTATAAGCAATAAAGCAGGTATTAAATTTCGATTTGATAATAATAACTTCCTTGTATGGTTTATTGAAATGTAATGGGTTTACCATAGGCCATCTTGGTTTTGAAATGGCATTGTTTTTGTATATCTGGTTAAAATTGGCTCTCTTAATGCAAAATCATGCATAGGTAGGCGGCGGTAACCTTTTACCATAAGGTGGACGGAGTGCTTGTGGCTACATTAGTGGTATAAGAAACAAAAATATGCATACACTCTGTCTCTTAAGTTTAAAGTTTATGTTAAAAGGATGAAAAGAAGTTTATAGCCAAGATTTTTTCAAAACAACAATGTCTTAATAGGAGTAAATAGTGATATACCTAAACGTATAAGTATGTTGGTGTTTTTAAAATAATCTATACACCTATACAGTCTATACAGATAAATAAAATGAAAAATTACAGCTTTTCACTAAATGCATATGAAATTATACACGCTACTGACACTAAAAAACCAAGTTTAGCCAGGTAATCTCTGAAACGGCTGGATGGATTTTAAGGGGACTTTCATTGTTAGGTAGCTGACGTTTCAAGGAGTAACTTAGGCTACTTTTATTTATCAAAAATATTAGGGTTCCGCGACAATAAGGATGGAACTAAATCTACGCGGGTGAAACCGCGTTATAATATATTAAAGAAATATTAACGATCCAATTAAAATACTTATTTGAATGCCTTTTGCAGGAGAACGGTTCTCAGTTCACCGATGGGGACATCTCAATATTCGAGGCATTCGCCATCTTTTGTGGTTTGGGCATTCACAATACACAGATGTACGAGAACGCGTGTAAACTGATGGCCAAGCAAAAGGTACGTACTTATGAGGGACAAAGTAGAAGGAAAGTCGAACGAAAAACTTTTCCATCCGAACTTTTTAACTCATTCACTGCTGAAATTTCGTCTTCTTCATAAATTGTCTAACAGTTGGACGCGCAGGTGCGTCGTTAGCAGCGAACGCGTTAATGTCACGATAGTAGGCATAAATTATATGTGTGTCAATCAATATTATATCTCATTGCAGGTGGCATTAGAGTGCCTCTCGTATCACGCGACGGCGTCTACGGAGGACACCTTTAAACTTTGCCAAGACATCATCCCCTCCGCTGAGACATACAACCTGTATAGCTTCCAGTTTCATGGTAAGATACACTTAAAACGGTTCCGACGACCACAAGGTAGATTATTCCGTCAATAAAGTCTAGGCTTCTATTCGTTTCAATGAGCGTGTCGAGAGGTAAATCACGATTGTTCAAACATCACGATGCAACTTAATTGTTTTATATTGCATTCGATGGTAGCAAGTTAGTTCGTGTGCAGTCGCCACACATCGAACGGCGCGATGCATCGCTTTGGTCGACGATCGGTTAGATTCGGTACGACTCGGACCAATCGCTTGCAAAACTATCGACAAACCTCTCGATTGTTTCATTCATAGGGCGAGTCCGATTGTTGAACACATCTCGTAATCGCGTATAGCTAGCGTATTTTTGCTTTGAAGGCTCTTAAAGCATGCTTTCATGTTCATCATTTCATCGTATACCAGGGGGCCTGCCATCATAGTTCCACTGTGTGACAGTGACAGACTTATACACGTCATATATATCTGTCTCATAATTGGGGTTAAACTATCATGGCATAAGAGATCATGGTAGGATCGAGTCGTTGAGTTGAATTTTTGTTTTACAGACTTCGATCTCTCGGACGAGGATACTTGCAGAGCAACGTTACGTATGTTCCTGCAATGCAACCTGGTGGAACAGTTCCACATACCTTACGATGTAAGTAAACTATTGTGTCACAGGCATTCTATATGACGTTCCCATGACGTCATTTCATGATGATAATGGAAACGTTAGGGCACAGTTTAGAAGCAGTAGCAAAATAGTCACTTCTTCCTTTGATGGTTGGAATTCAATACCTTGAGTTGGCTATGTCGTGGCTACTCTCGCCATCTCTAAAATTTCCCGAAGGGGTAGGTAGAGGTGTGTAGCAACAACACCCACCGAATATGATTAAGTGCCCAGCATGACATATGGTGAATCCATCGCCGTCTCAGGCTCTATACATACATTTAAGAATTACTTCTCAGACATATGCAGGTTTCCCCACGATGTTTTCCTCCACCGTAAAGCAAGCACGTGGGGTGAAGTTACTGCACATAAGTCTTTAGAAAAACTCATTGGTGCAGGCCGATGGGATCCGAATTTGCTTGCGTAGCAGGCAACTGCTAAATGCCCATGGTCACCACTGCTCATAATTTTCATCGGATTATCATCAAATAAATACTTATCCCTACTAATATTATAAATACAAAAGTAACTCTATCTGTCTGTTACGCTTTCCCGCTTAAACCTCTCAACCGATTTTGATGAAATTTGGCACAGACAATCTTTAGACCCTGAGAAAGGACATAGGCTACCATTTATTTATTAAAAATATTAGGTTTCCGCGACCATAAGGATGAAACTAAATCTGCGCTAGTAATATTATAAAAGTCGGTGTAGAAGATGAATCCAAATTTTCTTTCCAGGTTCTTTGCAGATGGATTTTAAGCGTCAAGAAGAATTATAGACCAGTAAAGTACCACAACTGGCGACACGCCCTCAATGTGGCTCAGACAATGTTCGCAATGCTTAAAACTGGAAAAATGGACAGGTTTATGTCTGATCTAGAGATCCTAGGTCTGCTAGTAGCTTGCCTATGCCACGATCTAGACCATAGAGGGACTAATAACGCCTTCCAGACTAAAACTGAGAGTCCTTTAGCGATCCTTTACACGACATCGACAATGGAGCACCATCATTTCGATCAATGCGTCATGATTTTGAATAGTGAGAGCAATAATATATTCCAGGTAAGGATAAAAATGGCACGACCTAATATACATACAGATAATTTTGAAGTGTCGGTCTGTAATTCCAAATTAACAGCTTTTCACTAAATGGGTATTATGAAAGTAACTAAGTAAAAAATTTAATTAAAAAAAAATTATTTAAAAAAAAAATGTGACAGTCTGACTACGTCTGTTTATTCCGACTAATCTCTGAAGCACCTGAACTGATTTTGTTGCGACTTTCTCTGGCAGATAGCTGTTGTTACAAACAGTAATTCGAGAAAATTTTATTTTAAAATAATTAGTCAAAAATTCCTTACCATACTTGCAGGCCCTATCTCCATGCGACTACAAAGACGTTATGCGAGTGGTGGAAACAGCCATTCTGTCAACAGACTTAGCAATGTACTTCAAAAAGAAATCGAAGTTCCTAGAGCTGGTTGACAACGGTGAATTCGGCTGGCAGAGTCAGGAGAAGAAAGAATGTAAGCATATATAATAATATAATTATGTATATGAATATTTCAAGCGTCTGTTATCATCTATACAGATAAATAAAATTGAAGTGTCTGTTTGTAATTCCAAAATAACAGTTTTACACTCAATGCATATGAAAGTATACACGGTACTGACAAAAAAAAACCAATTTTTAAATTTTTTCTATGTCTGTCTGTCTGTTTGGTCCGGGTAATCTCCTAAACGGCTGGACGGATTTTGACGGGACTTTCACTGACGGATAGCTTATATTACAAGGAGTAAATTAGACTTTTAAAACACATTAGGTTTTTAAAACACATTAGGGATCCGCGGGCAATCATGAAATTTAAATCTACGCGGGTGAAACCGCGGGGCACAGCTAGTTATTAATATCGAGCAAGAACGAGCAAAAAAATCACATTTGTTTATTGTCAATTAAATATTAGTTTTATTATGTTATTTAAATAAATCATCTGTGAATATTTCAACTGTCTATCACGGTACATGAGATACAGCCTAGTGACAAACGGACTGACAGTCACATTACTTTTGGTACGGATGGACCCTTAAAATGTATAGATACTTTTTGGTGGTAGATTATGGTTGAAATCCAAAGGGAATCAATAAATTTTGAAATGTAACGAACCGATACGCATCAAAATTCGTCGACGTTAACCTATAATTACTTACTTGGGGTACTGAACACTGGTCTTTTCTATCACCAAAATAATACAAAAATAACTTATAAATCTTCATCTGTTCCAGTGCTTTGTGGTATGATGATGACCGCATGTGATGTCTCCGCGATAGCGAAGCCCTGGGAAGTTCAGCACAAGGTTGCAAAGCTTGTGGCTGATGAGTTCTTCGATCAAGGAGACCTGGAGAAATTACAGCTCAACCAGCAACCTATAGCTATGATGGACAGGTAAACAATACCTACGCTTGGACGTATGCGTTGATATCATTATGCTGTCCATGTCACAAATTATTATCATATCTTTTTATCTTTTTTATCGACTTTTGTGCATTGGAATTGCGTCCATGGGCTCGTAATTTATTTTGTACTAGCTGTACCTTGCGGTTTTACCCGCGTAGAGATAATTTCATGGGTGGCCCGCGGAACCTTAATTTTGTTTTAAATAAAGCCTACGTTACTCCTTGTATCATTAGCTATCTGCCAGTGAAAGTCCCGTTGAAAGCGGTCCAGCTGTTTTGGAGATTACCCGACTGACAGACGGACAGAAGGACGGACAGAAAGAGATTTTTTTTTTAAATTGCTTTTTATGTCCGTTCTGTATATACTTTCATATGCATATTTTATTTATCTACTATATAGGTAGATGTATAGATTACCTAAATGTGTCAAAATATTTTTGAAAAAATTAATTGCTTAGTTTCTCGCGGGTTCTTCTCAGCAAAAGCAACCTTCCGAACCCGGTAGCATGTATATTTCATACTAGCTGTGCCCCGCGGTTTCACCCGCGTAGATTTCGTTTCTTCCTTATTCTTGCGGAACCCTAATATTTTTAATAAATAAAAGTAGCCTAAGTTACTCCTTGAAACATCAGCTACCTGCCAGTGAAAGTCCCGTTAAAATCCGTCCAGCCGTTTCAGAGATTACCCGGAACAAACAGACAGAGAAAAATTTTAAACTTGGTTTTTTTGTGTCAGTATCGTATATACTTTCATATCCATTTAGTGAAAAGTTGTTATTTTGGAATTACAAACAGACACTTCAATTTTATTTATCTGTATAGATATATGTAAATTTAAAAATGTTTTTAAATTGTTTCAGGGAGAAGAAAGACGAGTTACCACAAATGCAAGTGGGTTTCATAGACATGATCTGCCTCCCGCTGTACAGAGTACTATCTGACACGTTCCCGTGGATCCAGCCGCTGTACACCGGGACCTTGGAGAATAGACAACGGTGGCAAGACTTGGCGGAAAAAGTTGAAATGGGTTTAACCTGGATAGACCATGATACCATCGACAAACCTATCGAGGAGTTTACTGGTAACTGGCCTTTCCTTACAGAGAGCCTAGTGCGAGTTTTTCACTACCGCCGTCACAAGTCGCCGCGTCGACTTAATCAGATTTGTAGAGGATCGGAACAGCGCCTCTGTCGGCCTAAAGATGACACTATTGTGAGCCCATACAAATCTGCGTTTACGTCGACGCGGTGACTTGTGACGGCGATTTTGAGAAAACTCGCACTAGGCACTCAGAGTTCCCGTTGTAAGAATTTGGTCACGTTCATTGGCTGAAAACTTTACTGTATTTTTTTATCGTTAACAGCATCCAAGGAGGCCATAAAGGATGTTGAACTAACAGTGACCACATTGAACTGCACCAAGTCAGTTCTAGAAGGTAGCAGCACGGCTTTAGTGAAACCCATTAAGAACACCTTCCATTCTTTAAGGAGAGGGAAAAATGGAAACTTTACTACAAGACCTGCTAGGAGTAAATTGACAAGGTAAATATTACTCGCCTCTCTTGCAAAAGATCTCGACAGATAGAAGTTAACTAGAATTTTACAAGTCTAAGTAGGATCAAACCTGTCGAGTTGAAATAATGATTTCGTCTCGATGAATAATAAAAAAGTTAGTCCACTTTATGAAGCTCTTCGAACATGTTCACGCCGTAATCATATCGATGGGGTAAGCAGTCGTATTATTTTGTTTTCGTCGGACGTCGAATGCGACGCTGAGGAACCTTACAGAATAACGTGACAGATGTTATAATAAAAACACCGATATTTCACACAAAATAGTGAGTCCATCGCCGCCGTCTCAGGTACTATACATACGCTTTTGAATTACTTCATATGACAAATGCAGATTTCCTCACGATGTTTTCTTTCACTGATACCTTTTACTAGGACTTTATATAAAACCAGAATTTATACTCAAAATAATATTCTACACTTCTTAGCTCTATATTCCGTTTATCTTAAATTAAATTCTGAGCGAGTACATTTTTTTTTTCATTTTTGTTTTTTTGTTTTTTTTCAACTTGGCAACTTTATGGATGTAACCAAAGCCTGTTGCAGGTCTCTCTACGCGGTCCAAAGTCCTCGCGAGGAGAAGGAGCTAGTGGTGAAAAGGTCGACGGTGGTAAACGCGGACACGACCAGCCCCACCACGACGGTGGCAGAAGAGGAACCGACCACTAAGGCGAAACATAAAGGGCGGTTGTGCCACATGTTGTGACGGTTGCGATACAACTGGTAAGTGACCTGTATCTTTGTAGGTTCGAGTTCTAGTAAATTGCCGATAGATGGAGTTAATAAGTTGTAAGTCACGCTAGTGAGATTCTCCGCGGCTCTTTTATATACTAGGCTCGCTTATAAGCCAGGTATAGAAAGGAGGGGCCTAAGTGACCAGTCGCAGGGAGTCACGGTGAACTATCATGATCATCCTCCTGCCCTTATCCCATGTTATTTTTGAGCGCAATGTGTCCTTCTCTTCCATTTCTCTCTATCAGCCGTCATATCTGTATTCACTCCCATTCTAGTCATATCATCTTTCACACAATCCAGTGTTTGCGCACACACTTGTGCACTATAATATCTCCTGCGTACATGGCTAATCCCCGTTGAGATTAACCGCCGTAACCGAAATTCGGTAGGAGATCATTATTATTATTAACCTACCTATATGTTATCTTTTACAGGAGCAGTCAGGGCAGTTCAGATAGAGTTGAGAAACGGGATCGAATAAAGCCGTCCAATTCGATTGATTAAAATTACATCGGAACGCATTATCGACCTAAACACGATAGCAGGCTGTACGCAGAGCATTAGTTAACATCGAACAGGTTCCTTCACGAGTTTTGAGCGCTGACCTTGAATGCACAGTTGTCATTTTATAAGTATATTTCTGTCTGTATGTATGTCGCAGTCTAAAAAAGTTTGTGATCACTGGCATATAAGCTTATTTTTTTTTTATATTTAAACTTTATTACGAACAATCTTTGTTATGTGTGTTCTCTAAAAGAAATTAAAAATAAAACTATTTTTCATAATACAATCTTCCGTAACAATAAATATTTAAATTTTTCATAGTGATCGCAATCTTTTTCAGTGTGTGGAATTCATGATGGTACGTGTTCGACGGTTACAAAGTTGTGTTAACGTTCAAGTGATAGATAAACAAAAAAATATTCTTTATCTATGGTTCAAGTCGATGAGATAGTGTCTTCAAAACTCGGCTAGATGGCGCTAACGCAAACCTGTGTAATTGTGATCACAACTCTGCGACTTTCGTTCTTAAAGTAGAAATCTATCTTGTATTTTGTATCTAATGTAAAAATATTCCACATTTTAATGTTTAAAGTAGTAGGCAGGTATGTGGATATCTTCTGACTACAATTTCGACAAATTATCAATTTTAACTCCAACTGTGGCTTGATTTGGAACTAAACCTATCTAATAAGGGAAAATAATACGGTTGTGTTTAAATATTTCAGTTTACATGACATAAGTGACATAAATGATAGTTTTTTGTACCTGTTAAATCTGATTCACAAAATATACAAACAAACTAGACGCGTTATACACTAAGGTTTCTCAGCGTCGAACTCGACGACGAGCGTTGTTTTCAATGGGAAATTGATTCATAAAACATAGAGAATAAGGTTCAATTTGATATCTTTAAAACCGACACTCGACGAGGAGTGCGACGGTGAGAAACCTTAGTCAATAATTCGGCTGATTGAAACACATACATAATTCAAAGGCTAATCGTGGGATGTGAATATCTAGAGAGCTGTCAACAAATTTTGAGTTCTTAATTAGGGAGAACCAATCAATCGTTCGGTGTCCCATAAAACAGTCTGAAGTCAAATACCTTTCCATTGGAATTTACATTACGATGACATTTCAAGAGCATTTTACCATACATTCGCCATATTGGTTTAATGTCACAAATTGACAGCTGTCATTTTGACATAGCAATTTTTTAACGTGTGTGATTATGTTGCAGTATTATTTAGTTATAAACTCTAACTTAACCAATATTACAGTGTAAATCAGTGTTGATACTAATTATTATGGGGTCTTCTTAGTTTTCTGTTATTTACTGTAACACTACAAATATTCTAAGCTCTTGTAGGTACTAATTCGTAGTTTATTCTTAGCTCTACCACAGTATAAATATAAGCTTTTCAAGCAGTAAGGAACCTAGCCTTTTTTTTTTAATAAGAACGTTGGTTCAATTGGGTGTGAGGGTTATCAATCTTAAAGATTTTAAAATTTATCTGTCAAAATAATGTACATTTGTCCTTTGATAAAAGTTGGTAAAACACGTAATTTACTTATACGCGAACGGACACGACGTGACACCCCTTATTGTCGCTTCCTCCATTCTGCATACAATCACGTAGATTAGTGCCTCTGTGTGAGTGTATCATTTTCCTTACTGGAAATGAAACGCTTATATTTATACTGTGGCTCTACGTTAAATTGACGTAATGTGTCCTAATAAATACGTGTCATTCTTATGTAAAACAATTCGTAGGATGTTAATCTAATTTAGATATTGTATTATTTATATAGACTGTGATCTAGTATTACTTCGCGATATTCTATTTTAAATGTATTTTTACTAATAGTGTAAATAACAGTGACCACGCTTTTCTAAGTCTCATACGCGTTACTTTGTCCGTACCGTACATATACCTGCATGTACTGAGGCCTAGCCATAAGCTATTACTACAATGATAGTTCAGTTGTGCGACAGTGACAGTTGTACACACGTCATATATATGTCTTATAATATGAGTCAAACTATTGTGGCAATAAGAGCTCATGGTAAGGCTGTACTTTGCCCCAAGTATAGCTCTTAACATGTTTAACGTTGACGATATCGTATTGCGTATATTCCTCATTTTGTATGGGGATGTTAAAAAGCGCCCCAAGCGGCGAGTGTGCGAAGTTTTACGTTTCCGTACAGAAAAAGGCAAAACGCAAGCGATGACGTTCGAACGTGTCAAAACCTATATATAATACCTATAGGTATTTGGGACACTGTACTAATCATTACTCTTTTATGACATTCAAGGACGACTATCGCTAATCCGAGTCGCACTTCGACCTTAGCTTAGACCGTTGTCCATTTCTCGGCCGTCACTCGATTGCCGCTCGACGTAGCGTGGATGTGTCCATTCAAAATAAATACAACCAACACGGTTAAGCTGGAATCATCCTAAATCCGAATATACTTGAAAACATTATCCGAGAAACGGGAGGGGTAAAATATTACTGGATTTCTACGATGCATGTATTAATTTTAAAGCCAGCCAATCAAAAATAGCTTTAATAACGAAAGAGATTTTAATTTTACTTTCTTCGTAAATAATAATAATGCATTATAAGATTTTTGTGTGCAATATTTTATTAAATTATTCAATGATAGATATATTTTGTGTTTCAGATAAATATAAGTATTTCTGTTTTCTATTACAACAGCGACAATGGATGTAAAGCTAGTATAATGTTTATGAAGTTATATATTTCCATTACAAAAGTATGCAAATTTCCATAAAATTATAGATTATTTTAAACTGGAAATTTATCTAAATGAGTTTCAGTGCGTACCTTCTGTGTTCTTCTCAAACTATTTCAATCAAAAGCTAATTTTCGAATATTTTTGTATGGTAGCATAGATAGATACATGTTAAAGTAATGTTCAAATCAGTGTGAAGTAGGTTTTGCTATATTGTACTGTTTTGTGTACAAAAATTGTAGGCTAACCTCAGCAAGCTCGACGGTAAGCCGCTACGTAAACCTATGAATGGATGTTCTCAAACTTTAATACTTGTAAGTGATTTATTTACAGTAAACCATATATTATGTTACGGTGTTACACGTGCCAAAGCTGAATTATAACATTTATAAAACATCGTTAAATTAAATTAATAATGCCTTCACACCTAGCGACATCTATTGAGTAATTTATGCAACTTTTAGGGGACGTTATCGACATTTACTTTTACTATTTGTAAAAGTTTTATAATTTGTTTTCTATCGGAAAATTATATTCGAAAATATACTGATACTATTTTACGACTTAAAAATAATAGGATTGAAAAATAACAAAGTAAGTAATGATCGAACGAAATTAGTCCTTCCTATGTCTGAACTATAAGTTTGCACAAGGTACTCGCTAGCGACTCCATAAAGCTTAGCTATTATATTTAAATTATAAACTAATTTTAGAACAGTGGCTATTACCGACTAAAAACTATCTTACAACGTAATTTTTTACCTAAAAATATGTTCTTATTTATCTATTTATGGCGTCGCTAGCGAGATTGAGCAAACTAGTGCATACTAGTGGCGTATTTATAACTTTTTACTTACAATGTGGTTATCTAAGTAGTAAACTATTAGGTTAGATCAATATTAAGACTAACTGTGTAATAAGTAAATCTATATCTTATTTCTTAATCTTATGACAAAATTACTAAAGTTTCCTGCATATTTGTGCTTTTATAATCGTAGAAACTTTATTGCAAAAGTTTGATTCAATAATCGAATGCGATAATATTCAGCCGCCTTATTCTGTAAGATGCAGTATCGAACTCGATGTCGAGTGTCGGTTTCAAAGATACAAAATGTATATTTATCGTCTACTAGCGGACGTCATGCGGTTTCACCCACGTAGTTCCCGTTCCCGTGGGAGTACGGGGATATAATATAGCCTGTATTAATCAGTATTAATGTAGCAATTAAATGGTGAAAGATTTTTTTATATCGGTCCAGTCCTTTTTGAGCCAATTCATTACAAACATACTTAAATACTAATCTTTCCTCTTTATTATTAGTATATATTAGTATATCGTCTATGTACTACGTATCATTGGAACGGACGCTCGAAGTCGAGTTAAACGCTGAGTTACCTTACAGAATAATGCGGTAGAGTCGAGATGTTTTTTGAAGTTAAATAACTACTAGTCAAGTGTTTCAATTTGCGACAAGTAATAATTCTAGTCCAAAAAAGTTGATGAAACGACTTTTCGATATTAAAATAATAATTTTTAATGCTGAAAGCATTGTAAGAATCAAAGAAACGAAAAGTCGTTTTGCTAACGAAGACAGAGAGAATATATTTTATATTTTTTTCCTAATTTTAAGGATGTATATTTTGCGAATTAAATGTATCCGTCTCAAATACTTAGGTCAGATGTTGTGAAATAGTTGATATAATAACTTATTATATTATGAATTAATAGTACAATGATATAATTATTAGCGTCAGTCTATATTTATTTAATATCAGTGTCCGATAAACGAGGTAATAATTATTATGACATGTCAAATTATTTTATTTATTAAATGAGTTTTGAAAAATTATGCGTACTTACTTCCATCGTCTAATACCTTTAAAAACATTAGGTAACATTAATTATTCTCCGTAGATTCTGACTATTGTTACCATCGTAAAAGAACTCGCGAAAACGGTTCCGTACCTGAAAAATCTAAATAAAACGAGCATGAAATCACGTACGTTAGATTGGGAGCCCCTTTACATTTTATTTGATTTAGTTTTTTTTTTAATTTTTTATTTGTTCGTTTGCCATTGTGTTGTTTTTACCCCTTGCGTACGGAACCGTAAAAACCATGGTGGTGCGGAAACCTGCATATTATTACGTCAGTGATGGAAAATAGTATAAATAATAAAATTATATCATCATCTCCCTGGCCTTATCCCATACATTGTTGGGGTCGGCACTTGATTTAACCCGATGTGGCTCCATGTTAGTCGCAATCAACTTATTAACTCCTTGTCCGTTATGTGCGCCTGGTACTTCGTGTACCATATCATCATCTCCCTGGCCTTATCCCACTGTTGGGGTCGGCACTTGATTCAACCCGATGTAGCTGATCACCTGATTTTTATACGAAGTGACTGCCATCTGACCTTCGCAACCTCATTTAGGAGGAAAATCTGTGATCTGGGTTAAACCAGCTGTCAGATTATTTTTAAGCCACCGACTGACTGTAACGATTGCCAAAGATGTTAAATTGGCAACCGGGACCGACGGCTTAACGTGCTCTCCGAGGCACGGAGGGAACTCAGGCGGTTACCCATCCAATTACTGGATAGAGTTAGGGTTGCTTAACTTCGCTGATCGAATAATATGCGCAAAAGCAACAGTAATTATATATTTAATGTTTTAGTTGTGTTTAAAACTTAATTGTCTGTCAGTCATGACGTATCTAAGAGAGGTCAAGGAGGTGGTACTTGATAGAGACGAATGGAAGAAGTTGCATCAGTTACACCGACAAGAGTGACAACTCTTAAATTCATGATGATGATAAAACTTAATTATAATATAATTACAAGTAGGAAACTTGGCCCAAATCAGTCTCCCGGGATCGTGCTAAGAAGGCTGGCAGCATTGCCACGTTGAATAGCAAACATTTTATAAATGCGGGTACCTGGGGCCTTACAACGAGCTCTTATTGCCACGATAGTTTCACTCATTTATGAGACAGATGTATGTGACGTGCATACATCTGTCACTGTCGCACAACTGAATTATCATTGCAATAAGAGCTCATGGTTGGGCCCCTGTATAAACAAATACCTGCCGAAACGCGTGGCTCTCGGTCCGTCTTTAAATTGATGGTATTCAAGAAAACTCCAAGACCAGCCGCGTTCTTCACTAAGGTTTCTCAGCGTCGCACTCATCGTCGAGTGTCGGTTTTAAAGATACGAAATTGAACCTTATCCTCTATGTATTATGTATCAATTCCCTATGTTTGAAACCAACGCTCGTCGTCGAGTTCAACGCTGAGGAACCTTAGTGAATAACGCGGCTGTTTAAAAATCTGATTACTAATAACAGGATTTACTCTCTTGTGTTTATGGTTATGTGTTTTTGTTTAAATTAATATCGATTTCTTTGTCTTTGTTGATGTTATTATTAAATACCTAAAGTATATTAACACGTGAGGCACAATGGTTGTAGTATCAACTCTGTTGGCTGGGAGAGAAGTTCGGAAATGCATTTGGGGTAAGTACATGTAAATCTATACATCTATACAGATAAATAAAATTGAAGTGTCTGTTTGTGATTCCAAAATAATAGCTTTTCACTAAATGCATATGAAAGTATATACGCTACAGACATTAAAAAAAATAAAAAATCTCTGTCTTTCTGTCTGTTTGTTCCGGGTAATCTCCGAAACGGCTGGACCGATTTAAACGGAACTTTCACTGGCTGATAGCTAATGTTACAAGAAGTAACTTAGTCTTATTTGAAAAAGACACCCATTAAATTAACTCTACGCGGGTGAAACCGTGGGGCATAGCTAGTTCTTTCATAATTTAGTTGTGGGCACCCTTGTTACAAAACATCACCTAAAAGTAGTTCCATCTCTTTTTGTGGATACCATGAGCTCTTTTTACCTAAAGTAGCCTAAGTTACTCCTTGAAATATCAGTTACCCGCCAGTGAAAGTCCCGTTAAAATCGGTCCAGCCGTTTCAGAGATTACCCGGAACAAACAGACAGACTGACAGACAGAAAATAATTTTAAAACTTGGTTTTTTAGTGTCAGTAGCGTGTATACTTTCATATGCATTTAGTGAAAAGCTGTTATTTTGGAATTACAAACAGACAATCAATTTTATTTATCTATATAGATGTATAGATATAGATATGATGCGTATAGTCTGTCACTGCAACGCTCTCTGTCACGAGTTTGCAACTGTTTTCCTAATATCATGGTTAGGTCTCAGTGATATTGAACAATTTCAGATGGATCACTCTGCTAGCATGCTTAGGACACGTACAGGCGTTCTGGGATATAGTCAGTACCACTCTTGAAAGTAATCGCGAAGATATAAAAACGCCAAGACAGAGCTTCTTCCGATGGCAGAAGACTGAGTGGGAATATCTTCAGGTAACTTCTTATACCAAACGATGATTCAATATCTTTTTGTTCTCATCAACTCAAATTGTCGTTCGTTAAATAATTAAGAATATAAAAAAATATTTTTTTGTGTAATCATTAAAAATTTTAACCGACTCCAAAAAAGGAAGAAATCATTTTTTTTTCTTTTGACTCGGTTAATAATAATTATTTAATAATATAATATAATATATTAATACGAAATAATATTATAAATGTCACAGGGATGGTACTGGTGGTGGGATTGGAATGACCTGCATCATCGTAGGAGATTGTGCGTCATTGCTGGCATTTCCATAGGTAATAATATTATTTTACGGTTTACGCAGAGCGTATTAAGAACTTCTAAGCTTTGACGTTTCATATACGTACCTTAAAATAAAACGGCAGAGCTAAGACATTCTTAATACGCGCTGCTTAAACGATCACAGCTGGTCCTGGGGGTCTACTCTCTTTCTCCGAAAACGAAACTTCGTGAACGAACGAAAATTAAACGTAGTTTCATTACCGCTTTGTTTTTATCATACTCAAATTTTTCTTCGTCTAATAATTTAATTAAAGTTGGTTTATAAAATATAAACATCAAATAATTTTCTAGCGGACCACGTTCGGACGCAATTTTAGAACGAATAATAACCGTGGTAGGAACTTTGCGAACTTTCGGCCGAAGCTTCGTTTTTCGGAGAAAGCGAGTAGGGCCCCTGTCAGAGAACTAATATTCGGGGGAAGTTGAATAGATGACGATGAGTGATAATGTTTGAACACCCATTTCCTCATTCGATAAACAACTTTAACCACCTTTAATTTCAGATCAACTTCCAATAACAACCGGTGCAATACTGAACAGAAGAATGATAATAACAGCTCACAATTGTATAGAGCCGCACATGAACCGTCAACACGCTCTCAGAATATGGTGTCTAGGCCGTCTTGGAACGCATATAACACCGTTCAGATACCGCGCTTGGAGAGTCACGAGAATCTTCTCAAAAAGCATCAACCCTGAACACCAGCACGGCATCAGAGGCGATCACGTCCCAAGACACGACCTCTGCGTCATAACAACCTTAGACCAAATCTATATATTCGACGTGTATCCTTACAAATATGATTATGCATACCAAACCCGTATGGTCCAGAAGGATGAAGAGGTACACAATATGGTGTGGGCTGGTTCTGGATTCGAGTATTTGATACATGTTTTGGAGAACTACAAGATATTCTACGCGAGAGCTGAACGCGACGATATCTTAGACTGTTCCAATTACTTGCCAAAATGGTGGGGGAAGTTCATATGTCTTAACAACAAGCATGGTTTTACAGGCGTACAAAATGGCGGTGCTTTACTACGATACACGAATTTTCTGTACGCTGTTGGATGCTTTGAAATACGTTACAATGAAGTTAGAGTGCTATGTTTCACTGATCTTAGGTACTATCGCTCATGGATTGTAGCCTTGGTGCATATACAGCCGGGGACGTACTATGAGTACGCTTATCAGGAGTGGGGGGTTAGAGGCCATGCTATATTTTATGATGGATGGGGTAATGATCTCATTAATCCTGTTTGGCATAAGAAACCTTTACCGCTGTGATAACTCGAAGAATATTTTTTTGTATTAGAATTTTTAATATTCACCAGAAATATTAAATGCTTAAAAATAAAGCCCATAATTTTAGAAAACCTTGTTTTATTATTTCCAACGAATTTGAATAAATTTAGTAATATCGCACCATCTAAGGGTTCTGAACCTAGTTGAGATGCGTAATTGTGTAATTATAACAGACATTCAAGAAGTATTTTAGTTTAGGTATGTGTGGAGAGCGAGTGATCATACTCATACCCAGCAAAGGGAAGACCTTCCAGCCAGGCGGGTGTCATGTCTGGGGAACCGCGGCTCCAACTGTTCTAGTTGGAAACTTGTATATATACTGCAATGCGCTTGAAAACTCTTATGGAGCGATTTAGGTTCTCGTGTATGTGTACTCAAACTTGGCATTTGTTAGCGAGTAGCGCCATCTATGGGCAAGTGGAGAAACGCTGCTACAGGTACTCTAAATATACGTCATTCACTTGCCTTGTAGCCAAGGTATGTACCTACAGATATGCACAACCACAAACCACCCACCAAAAAGTATGAACACATTTTGAGCGACGCTAAAACGCAAGGTCCTTCGTCGTCTTTTAAACGTATCAAAACCTATTCTTGTGGCAGTTTACAAAAATAGGGGATGTAAAATAAATCATAGAAATTCTTGTACTTAGGTACACTTTTTATGTCACAAAATCTACTATTGTAAACAATTTTGTGATCACAAATCATTTCCCTAAATGCACATATACAAAGTGTTTACGGTAGGTACTGACATCAAAAAAGAACAATTTAATATTTTTTTCTCTGTCTGTCTGAGTCTTTCAGCTAATCACTGAAACAGTTGGACCAACTTTTAACGGGAAATTAATTTTAAGATTATTTTTAGATAAAAAGATCAGGGCTCCGCGAATTAAAAGCTCTTAGAAAAATTAAGTCTAAGCGAGTGCGGGCAGCTATACCGCGGACAGCTAGTTTGAAGTTATGGATGTAGCGACTGTTAATTCATACGTATTGTGACATGATTGTGACTGAATTGAAGTAGGTAGGGAATCTACTGCGCAAGACGTACGCATGCGCTCAACAACAAACACTGCATTGGTAGAACTCCAAACAATATCACGGTACGACGATAAGAAATACTAAAATTAACTTTTACTATCAACTTCTAGACCTGACATAATGCAGAATAATCAGTGCCAATTTATCCATGTGTTTGTGAAATGATATAATGATAGTCTTAGTGTGAACTTCGAAACACAAAGGGATTTTGATTCGGGTGCTTTGAAGGAACACGTAAGTATTTTTATCAGTTTTTTCTTTACTGTGATTTTAGAAATGTATCATATGATCCCGTTGCGAAAGGTGAATTGATATAGAGTGTGGTAAATGTATATTTTTATAATACTTAAGTTGGTAAATACTTCTTTCTATGACCTCTATGGAAGTAAAATTTTGAGTTTTCTGCCCCGTCACTGCTAGGTCATGAATTGTGAGTTTGTTCGTGTTTAGCTGTTAAAACTTGTTAAACTGTTAAGATTAAAGAGAAAATGTATAAATAAGGTTCTTAGAACCGTGTTATTTTAAAGGCTCTTTATATCCCTTAAGATAATTTAAGTTTATTTAAGTAGAGAGTACTTTAATTGACTTAAGGTACTTAGTTAGGTATGACTTGCAACTTTACGTGTTTTCAAAGAAACAATGAACAGTCAAAAATAAAACATTACTAATGGCAATTTTGTTTGCGTTTTAAATTGTTCCGATTCTTGAAAATCACTAGTACTAACTTCTTGCAATAAAAAGTTACCAAATTTATTTCCCAGGAGCATACTTCTATACTTATATGTAATAATATAAGTAGTTATCTTGATACAGAAACATGTTCTCATTAATTTGTCTGTCTGTACACCGATAACGAATCACGCGAAAATTACTGGATAGAATTTGATAAAGTAGCAGACACAACACGATTTAGGCACTGCAAAATACTTTTTTGTACCTTAATTTACCTGCCATAGTACCTTTCAGAACTGAGGAGCTCGTGGCACAGTTGCTATTGCGCATATCATTCGATCAGCGAAGTTAAGCAACCATACGCCTAGCCAGTAGTTGGATGGGTGACCGCCCGAGTTCCCTCCGTGCCTCGGAGAGCACGTTAAGCCGTCGGTCCCGGTTGCCAATTTAACATCTTTGGCAATCGTTACAGGTCAGTCGGAGACCTAAGAGAGTCTGACAATTGGTTTAACCCAGATTGCCGATTTTCCTCGAAAAAGGGGTTGCGAAGGTCAGATGGCAGTCGCTTCGTATAAAAATCAGGTGATCAGCCACATCGGGTTGAATCAAGTGCCGACCCCAAATACATGGGAATAAGGCCAGGGAGATGATGAGTACCTTTCAGAACTATTTCTCTTGTATATATAATTATGTTTGTTTATTCAATAAATGTAGAACCTACCATAACAATAATAATTTCAAAGCAATAGCTGTAAAAAACGTTCGAATCACATTCCATTTAAAATTATATTTTTAAAATTTTTAAAATACATGTTAAAAATAATTTTGAATTACTTTTTTTTCCTAATGGCCAGTACGTTGTCTGGTTTTTTCATCTCTCAATATTAGCCTCTTCCTTGACACTTTTTTGGATTGCTTTTTTTTCTTTTTTTAGACGATGGACAACGAGCAGCCTCACCAAGAGTTGGTGAAGTGCGTAGTGGTGGGTGATACAGCGGTGGGCAAGACTCGTCTCATATGTGCCCGAGCTTGTAACAAGCACGTGTCCCTGTCTCAGCTGATGAACACACACGTGCCTACTGTATGGGCCATCGATCAGTACAGGATGTATAAGGATGTGAGTATATTCATACGTCATTTGGTCAATTTTTTTGCTGGTTGCCAATTTAACATCTTTGGCAGTTTAACCAGTTGTCAGACTTTCTAACGATAAGTCTGACAACTGGTTTAACCCAGATTGCAGATTTTCTTCGAAAGGGGTTACGAAGGTCAGATGGCATTCGCTTCGTATAAACATCAGGTGATCAGCCACATCGGGTTGAATCAAGTGCCGACCCCAAATACACGGGATAAGGCCAGGGAGATGATTTGGTCAAACCTACTTATTACTTGGGGTCCGTCACGAGCTATGATCGCTCTGGGGAAATTGGGGGTAACAGCGTATGTATTTTATTCGCTTTGCACCCTACAGACAGAAAGACCCATAACATTACTAGTGCAAATTCAAATTCAACGCTCATAACGTATTAGGCATATGTAAGTACGGAGGATAAAGAACTTCTAAGCTTTGACGTTTTATATTGATGCAATTAAATTAAACGACACAGCTCAGGTCTTGATGGAGATATATAAATATGCTTAGATAAACTGTGTGCGTTAGTGCTTTGTCATAAACGTTGGTTTGACGTACATTTGTATGAGATTGAAACAGCGTCACCTGTCGGCTCAGTTGTTTTGGAAATATAACTGAATATGCATGCAATATAGTTTTAAACTCTAGGCATTTATTTAAGGTATTGGAGAGATCATGGGATGTGGTCGATGGTGTGAACGTCTCCTTACGACTATGGGACACCTTTGGAGACCATGAAAAGGATAGAAGATTTGCTTATGGCAGGTAAAAAACAATGTACAATAGGTTTGAAAACAATTATAATGCGTAAACTAATTTCGACTTAGTCGATTATATCTGTATACGCAGCATATAAGTTGAAATCAAATGGCGGCTTTGCACATGCTTTTCACAACTGCATAAGGTTGACAATTGCTTAAACCTAACATTGCACATGTTCAACTTACGTGCCGAATAATCGTTGAATCGTTTTATTGATGTAGTTTTCAAAGCTTATTTCCAAACTGACTTCTTTTATGAAAATTGAAATGATTTATTCAGTTAAAGCCCTGGTAGGGCACTTATGAATGTCGAAGAATTTACCACTATACAAGTAAATACGATGGCGAATTTTGGCTCTGTTAAGATAATTATAGAGTCGGCAACGCGCGTGGAGACTCTGATTCATATGCGACCATAGGCTGCGGTAAACACTTGCCATGTGAGCCGCATGCTAGAGTTCTCACTACTGATGATAGAAAGAGAGAGCACACAGCATTATTCTTAATTAACATCAAATTTAAGTCCGGTTTCTTTCCCTAGAGGCGCTTCAAATCAACGCAAAATTATGTGAATTCTGTAGATAGGTATATGTAGTAGTTTATCCAACGTACTTTTATAGTATGTCGGTATTTTAGAGACATAGTTATGCCGTTCTGATCCCCGTTTATGATCCACCGGGGGATCAATTTTAATTAATAATTATTTTCTATACCGCTCTGATCCACCCTGCCATGCTGTGATACTTATATACATTTTAATTGTGACAGATCCGATGTCGTTCTCCTCTGCTTCTCAATAACGAGCCCAATGTCACTACGGAACTGTGGCGCAATGTGGTATCCAGAAATAAGGTATGACCCTATATATTGCAAATGTTTTAATTAACAGCCCTTATGGCTTGGGGTTAGATCAGCCGCCTGCTACACAAGCGACGCAAATTTAAATCGCAGCGGCGCGCACTAATTAGTTTTTCGAAAAACTTATGTGAAATAATTTCTCACCATTTGCTTTAGGGTGATGGAAAACAATATGAGGAAACCTTCATATGGCTGAGAAGTAATTCAAAGACGTTATGTAAAGTGCCTATGATGGCGATCTCACATGTTGGTACTAAGTCACAGGTTGTTACAATATTGTTGATTACAGACGATTCTGTCCCAACACCCCCGTACTACTCGTGGGATGTAAGAACGATCTCCGATACATGTACAGAGATGAGACCTACCTCAATTACTGCAAAGATCGCAGTCCATTTATAAGGTAATTACTTACATCCTTACTTTAGTAGCTAAAAGAGGTAGGACCTTATGGTACTGTCGACGTCTCTTATCTGACCTTAAAGCAGCTTGAAGCCAAATAAACTATCCGTATAGGTATATTTTATTTCCCTCGCATTCAATAGAATATACCTTTCTTCCAGAGCTCCCAGGAAAAGTGACCTTGTAATGCCAGACCAAGGTAGAGCTTTGGCTCACGAATTCGGAATTTATTATTACGAGACGTCAGTTTTTTCATATTATGGTGTGAATGAGGTTTTTGAGAACGCTATCAGAGCTGCGTTGATAGCAAGGAGACAGCAGAGATTCTGGATGACCAATTTGAAGAGGGTACAAAGGCCTTTGCTTCAGGTGAATTTAACCTTAAGTTCTTTATGTTGGTATATTTCATAAATCCCCTTACATGATCCCCTGCACATAAATATGCGACGCTGGCAGGGGCTGGACTACTTTTAGTCCACAAATCCCCATAAACAATATTTGAACATTTGTCTTCTTATAATCTCATGCGTTTTTTTACTTTTATTTAGGGGAGTGGCTCACTAGTTCCATTTACACAATACCAAGGGTCTAGACAAAAATAGAGTGTTTATCTTGGCAGAGAGTAGAGTTTTTCTAAAAAAACTTAGATGCAGTACGTTAGAGTACGTACTTTACGGTGACGGAAAACATCGTGAGGAAACCTGCAAATGTCTGAGAAGTAATTCAAAAGACGTATATATAGTGCCTTAAACGGCGATAGACTTACCATCTGTCACGTTGGCACTCAGTGAAAAGTGGATGTTGTTTTTTACACCTCTGCCTACCCCTTGTATGTATCTTGGCGGTAGTGAAAACTTGTTTACCTGTTGCAGGCTCCGTTCAGGCCTCCAAGACCCATGGAGCCCGAAGTGGCGGTAGTCAATAGCGTGTACCTGGACAATATGACTACACTCCTTCGGCAACAGGTAAGTAAATATGAATAGAACGATACTTATTAAGAAATTACCTTTTATAAAAAAAAAAATATTGGCGCCCAACACGAGCCTCTCGTTGGGCGCCACTTAACAAAATTTTAAACTTAATTATTAACTGATTACTATATGCGATTGGGCCAAAATGACTGTCTACACCAACTGTGCATGTGGATCTTATGAAATACGGATCTAAGGCTTGTGCGATAGAATGAATATGTCACCTTCATCGGATAATTGACGTACTTTAAGTAATTGACTTGAAGACAGATGGAATTTATGGAATACGCTTTTAGATGTATATAAATTAATAATTTTATCAATTACCTTCCTTGTTGAAGATAAAGTTCCTCCTGATTTATTCTTAGTATTTGTAATTACCACGTCGATTTGGTGTCAAGGTCAACTGTAAAGGTATGTTATGTAAATAAATGTATTCGTTTCTTCTCAGTACTTTTCAGACATGGTGATAATCTGCGGTGCGAAAGGTTTCCCCGTCCATCGGTTCATGATGGCCGCGGCTAGTGAGGCTTTCCACCGATTGCTGACCACAGACTGTGTCAGCCTCTCCTCTGAACTGGCCAGGAGTTCCAGTGAGAGCAGCATGGTGAGTGCCGCGGAAGAGGATCCAAAGAAAAAAAGATGTACAAATCCACAATTATCCGTATTTGAAAAGGTAACAAACGTGTTTGTTATCGTTTCAAGCCTTCTTTCAAACAACTGCAGGGCAACGAGATTATGATATTTATAAAATTCAACTCTGTTTTCATTTCAATTGAGTATAATTTTCACAAATTTTTGGAAAAACATAAAATGTGATCTTTTTTGATTGGAAAATGGAGTGTCGTTATTCGATCGACGTAATAAAATGAAGGACGAGATTTTTTTTCTTTTATATATTTTTTCATTTTATTTTAGCTTGATAATTATGTACTCCACCACCACAGGCTATGCTCTGTGACAACAATGTTCAAAAACATCCTACTGCCCTTATCTCATGTTATTTAAGGGTGGAGTAAATGGCATTGCAAACATAAATACCCAAAAACACAAAAATCACATAAAATGTTTGCTCTGACACAGGAGTCGAATCCGTGACTGTAAGGTATACCAACTAGCCACGAGACCAATGGCTTCGTCAGAATCAAATTAACTGGTCGCGCTCTCTCTGCTATGAGTCAACAAGCGTAAATCAATCTTAATTCCTTAAAAGTGACCGTAAGTGGCGTAAATTGCTGTAGTCCTTGTTAAAGTGGCTGTTATCTCGGCAGGTGAGCAATATGGGTGAGGCTACTACTGGAGAATTTAACGAAGACACGGAATATCTGATCAGACAAGATCAGGCTAAGCAATTGAGGTTCGTATTTAGTACTAGCGGACTTCAAGCGGTTTTATCCGCGCAGCTCCCGTTTCCGTGGGAGTACATACATGTTTCCCGAAGGGGTAAGCAGAGATGTTGTAATAACAACACCCACTTTTTAACAAAGATGATTAAGCCAACGTGACAAATCGTGAGTCTATCAATGTCTGTCTGTTTGTTCCGGCTAATCTCTGAAACCGCTGGACCTATTTGAGAACTTATATTTACTTTAAGGGTACCGCGAAATAATGACGCGGGTGAAACCGCGGGGCACAGCTAGTAAGTTATAAAATCAGCGAGAATAATCTAATATTCCAGAGTTTGGGACCAGATCAAGCGTCGGTCGTCATGTCAGATACTGCCATTGAGCGACAACTGCAAGAAACCCCCCGATTTATACCGAGAAGTGAACCATCCTGCTATTAGCTCCATTAGAGTTGTCAAAGTAAGTATACAACATACAAACATACATATGCTCACGCCTGTATCCCATGGCAGTAAGCAGAGACCACCGTTCGCCACATGCTAAAATCCTTACATACTTCTTTCGCTTCATCCACATACATGCATCTCTTTATACACTTCCTTCGGTATACAAATCTATTAATGTAGGTATGTCTACCTACTTGTTCATCATAATCAACTTGTTCTCCTTCCCACGGCTAATCCCAAACTGAACTAGCCATCTGCGCAGGAAATATTATGGTGCACAAGTGTGTGCGCAAACGCAGAAGCACTCTTTATTGCCTCACTCTCATAGTCCGATGGGACGGTAATCCGACACGACCGGAGAGAGATCACGCGTAGGGCCAACGGCTTAACGTGCTTTTCAAAGCACGGGGGTGGAAACACCACCAACATCCACAATAATATCTACATATGTAATCTCCGTTGTGATTATCCGCCATGACCGAAATTCAGTTAGATGTTCATGTATTATAATTAATCACTAGCTGTGCCCCGCGGTTTGCCCCGCGTAGATTTAGTTTCTTCGTTATTGTCGCGGAACCCTAATATTTATAATAAATAAAAAGCCTATGTTACTCCTTGAAACATCAGCTACCTACCAGTGAAAGTCCCGTTAAAATCCGTCCAGCTGTTTCAGAGATTACCCAGAAAAAACAGACAGACAGAGAAAAATTTTAAAACTTGGTTCTTTAGTCTCAGTTGCGTTTATACTTTCATATGCATTTAGTGAAAAGCAGTAATTTTGGTATTACAAACAGACACTTCAATTTTATTTATCTGTATAGATTTGAAAACCTCATTATTTTGTTTCTAGTGTGACAAAGTCCAACACGCAACGTCGCGAACTCAAACGATTGTAACGATGAGCAAATTGATATCTCAAAGCGTGATGCAAGAGATTATTAACTTCATATACACTGGGATGGTGGACAGCGCAGCTTTTAATCCACAGGTAAGAAAGCCACAAAATATGACACTTGACAGTTGACGATTTATAGAACTGTATCCCAAGGTTTTAACTTGTTATCATCATCATAAATGTAAGAGTGTGACTCTTGTCGGTGTAGCTGATGCAACTTCTTCCATTCGTCTCTATCAAGTGCCATCTCCTTGACCTCCCTATACGTCATGGCAGACACTTTTTCCTTAACTTGTCTCATGTACCTTTTTTTGTTTTTTATTGACGAGGGGGAAACCTTCAAAAGGTCCCCGACCGCCCTGGGAGAGGCAGATCGGGGTATGTGGGATTTTTACCGCACTAAAACCCCCCCGGTGGCCATCCTCAGTGCTCAGGGGGGACTCCGGGTACTCTGATAGATCGCACCGGTGTTCCCCCTCACATTGCCAGGGCACATCACCGTCATCAAATTGTATCACCGCCCCTGAAGACCTCGCTGTGCAAGGCAGCGCGAGCCACATCGCGCTGCCACCTTCCCGGGCCCGCGGCTCGGTGGTCAAAGCTCTCACCCCGACCACCGCCAGCAGGCCCTCCGGCCCCCTTTTAGTCGCCTCTTACGACAGGCAGGGGATACCATAGCCAAATTCTCAGACCCTGGCTATTGGGTGGTCTCATGTATCTATGTTAACCTGGGTCTTCCTCTTTTTCCCTCAAATATGTTTTAAAGAAACTGTCATGTCGTACAAAGTAATATTTCCTGTTTGTTTTAACGTTGACTATATCGTATTGCGTATTTTCCTAATTTTGTATGGGAACGTTAAAAAGCGCCCCTACCGGCGAGAGGGAAGTTTTACTTCTCCCTACAATAAAAGCGCAAAACGCAACGTCAAGGGACGATGTTCGAACGTGTCAAAACCACTTGGGGCACTGTTATGTCTGTTACAAATATTGTTAAGAATCGTACAAATAATATTACTAAGTATAACTTAATGACAGAACATGACAAGATTTAAATGAGTTTGTGGTTTAAGCTATATAATATACTCGTAAAAACATTGGTTGTTGAAAAATTTATTATAACCGTTATTGAGTCAAATAACCCTCGCGTTATGATTTTATTTATGAACTGCTTCATTTACAGAGTGTAAATATTATATTATATTTCTTCGTTGCGCGTTCAAAAGTAGCTATGTGTTTTCCACACTTTAGGAGACGCAGAAAATTATTCTCACGAAATATGGCCAGAGTATTCAAAAACAATATCTTACTATTGATACATATAACAGATTTACAGAGTTTTTTTTAGATTAATGTTGGATAGGTATTATTAATAATAATGACAAAATTAAACATTACTGGATATTTTGACACAAGAGTTCACGAAATACACATAGCGACTTTCGCACGCGCAACGACGATTTGCGAAATACTTACGTGTATTTATGATAATTATATGTTGCTGATGACGATGATGATATTAAAGAATAAGAATTAAAGAATTTATTTAATACCATAACAAAATAGAGTCTAATAACAATACAGATCGTAAACAACTACAATAGTTAAAAAACTGTGAAGCAGTTGCTTATGATAGGATGATATATATGTAGGTATACTTTATTATTGAATTGAAATCGTTCCTAACCAGCTTTTCCAATAAGTTTGATATTAATATAAGTTTTTTATTTAAATATATGCACCATTTTATTATTTAATTTTATCTTGTACCTTCTTATATGTCAAATAAATAAATTTATATTAATTAATTATTGATAATAATTATTGTATTTACTTAATAAATAAAATGTGTTTCGCAGTCCGCTGCTATTGGATTATTACTGGTAAATGGAATTCCTAAATAAAAAATCATAAATCATTAATTAATCATAAAATATACACATTATTAATAATCATAATTTGATATCATATTGAGGTGCATACTCATTTGCCTAAAACACTATTTATTATTAATTAATTACGGATTTATTGTGAAATTTATTTATTAAGTATTTGTTTTGTTATTGAAATAATTATTTGCTCAATTACATTATTTTCCTCGCAATTTCGTGTATAAATATGTAATTTAAAGTTCTTTTTAACCGACTAAAAAAGGAAGAGGTTATCAATTAGACTGCATGTTTGTTTTAAATTAAGTATTATCTTAATTAAATCAGAATTTTGAACTTTTAAACGTAACCAAAATATTAACTAAGCGGGAACTTTAGATCCCCTTCTGAAATATTCTACTGGAGCCTTACCACGAGCTCTTATTGCCATGATAGTTTCACTCATTTATGAGACAGATGTATATAACGTATATACATTTGTCACTGTCACACAACTGAATGATCGTTGCAATAAGAGCTCATGGTTGGGCCCCTGAACCGCTTAAAACTCTTTTCGCTTTTGAGTGTGCACCTTACTTTTTAATTTGATATTTGGTTTTGTATGTATATATATATATATATATATATATTTATTGTTATGCATGTCCATATTTCATATACAAATAAAAATTATTAATTTATATTTTTTCATACAAATTCGTGACGTCATAAATTTTATGACGTCAATCATCAGGTACCTCCATTAGAAATCGAACATAGCCATGATATATAAGCTGAAAACAGTGTCTTTTTTATTCAAATTTCTTGCTAGGCTAAGAAAAATAAGAACGCAATTTCGATATGAAATAATTTGTTGTGAACAGCCTATTCTTACTATTATAAAGATAAAGAATAATATGGGATTTGAACCCACGACCTTCTGTATTATGCTTTAGTCAATCGACGAAGCAACTGCCAGGTCAATAAGACAATATCCCAACTTTTCAATTTTCTTAGCCTTTTAAGACATTTAGAATCAGCATGTGTTCAATGCATAATATCAAATCACTTTCCATGCAGAAAATAATGCACTAGCGCTATCTAGATTCATGCATTAGGAGTATGGCCCCGAAAATAGAGGCTGCAGAGTCTATCCCAACTCAGGGCAAACTAACATTTTAGTTCCCCTTACCCTTATTATCCAGAGATAGGTAAATAATAACCTGTCATTACTGACTGACTGACCAATCGGTTCATCAACACAGATTCTAAGCCAGTGATCGACTTGAACTTAGGATGTATTTGTCGTGACGAATAGAGGTGTACAATGAAAGGATTATGAATCTTTGCATGGTATGAGACTAGGTAGGTAAGGAACCTTTGCATAGTTTGAGACTAGGTACGTCATTTATACTGGAACCATAATTAATATCAAGATATCTTATATTGTTTGTATATTTAGGAGGTGCGTCAAGCCGCCGAGTTGCTGGGTTTCCAAGAGCTATGTAAACTGAGTCAGTTTATACTGGACCAGCATTTGTTGTTCGACAAAGGTTTTATGCTGCAGTTCCACACAGTAAGTAATTAAATCATTTGTATTATCAATTTGATCTCTTGAATTGCGACATTATGTATATTTCGTCTGCGAAGCCATGAATAATTGTAATTATGAGTGTCACTCTCATAACTTCTCCAATTGAGTCAAAATGTTTTTTTTTTTCATTTATTTTGTCAAAATTATACAGCAAGTAATACCTATAAAATAATAATATTAAGGTATGGATTATATCTAGAACATTTTAAAATGTAAAACAGACAAGGAGTGCCCAATATTAATTCTGACGACATCGCAGGATAACTAACACTGTCAGATAATATAAGGATGTTTGTTACTCTGTCACGTAAAAACATTAAAATAATAATAGGTTTTATTAATTAGTAACGAGTGAATTGTCAAAAATATAAAGATAAGTCAAATCCTGTGCAGAAGTCGCGGAGACCAGCTAATAAACAATATTCTTCTATTTCAGCCCCTCCCGCAAAGACTAAGGGATATGTACGTAGAAAGAAACTCCTTCGCCGACGTGACCTTTGACCTGGACGATGGGATCCACCTCGCACACAGAGCCATCCTGATGGCCAGGTGCGACCCTATGAAGGCCATGTTCCAAGGTCACTTCAGAGAGAGCTCGTCAAGAGTTGTAAGTACTAAATTGTATACAGAAACCATACCTGAGGGCCTAGTGCGAGTCTTTCACTGCCGCCGTCACAAGTCACCGCGTCAAAGTTTACGCAGATTTGTATGGGATCAAAACAGCGCCTCTGTCGGCCTAAAGATGACACTATTGTGAGCCCATACAAATCTGCGTTTACGTCGACACGGTGATTTGTGACGGCGATTACAAGAAAACTCGCACTAGGCCCTCTGTTTTTTTCCGAATAGGGGAATTTTGGCCGTCGCATAAGTGGTGTCAATCAAAGCCCTGAAGGTTGCTTAGCTTAGTAGTCGATTGCAGAAGACGGCATGTGGTCTCACCGCATTCTACCAATGAGGCTTTTTAAACTTGTTAATATCTAAGGTTCGCAGTGAGGTTAATTGCGCGTAACCTGTGAAAATATATGACGCAAAGTATGACCTAAATTTCGCGGAGTCTTGTGGTAAAGAATGGAAACTGCCACGTTTGTCTAGTGGTCGCTAACGCAACTTCGGAACACGAAGCACTGAGGAGGGTCGGTCCCCGGCTCGGTGTTAATGTGTCGGTGAAAGTGTTATTGGGTTTTCCTCAATAGCAGCCCAGAGTCTTGATTAGTGCCCGGTTAGTAGATATGGGCTCGCCTCTATTATATTTAACTTAAGCATAACTGATGAAATGTGCACTGTACTCATATTCTGTTTCGTGTGCATGTATGTAAGAATAATTTCTATGCAGATCTCATTTCCTGGAGTGAAGATGTACGCTTTCCACATCCTGCTAAGCTACATATACAGTGACAAAGTGCCTATGGTGGATCCTAATCGGTGTTTAGAGCTTCTCGAGCTGGCCAATAGGCTGTGCATGAACCGGCTGGTGAACCTGGTAGAAGCCAGGGTTATTGACCAGCTACGGCATCAGGACAGGTGATGATCAGTCGATAAAGCCTTGTAAGATTAGCTTATGGGTATTGCATGTAGATATTTTCTATTATTTAACCATAAAACAGGGTTATCTCAGATTCTCTCGTCATATGAGCGCGCTTTTTATAAAGATTATTTACGACGATTATTAAACTTGCTAGCCTTTTGTTGTAAGTAAAAATCTATAGAATAGGCATAATTGTCTTTTCTGTTCTGTATGTCATAAACTATTATTTTTCAAATACACAATTTTATTTGAACTAGATAGAGATAGGTAAAAACCTTACTTACATAAAATATTTGTCTTTTTTTTGCAGAATATGCGGTGAAGAAGATAAAGTGGTTGAAATTGCGTTGAATTTATTGGAAGCTGTCAAGGTAACGTAAAAAAAGGGATTTTACATACTTCAAATAGTCCATGGTACTAATAATGGTACCCATAATCAATACCATAATCAAAAGATAGAGTTTAATCATGCCACAAGTGGGTAACTCACCAGTTAGTTAATCGCATTCTGGCATGGTTGGTTAATCTAACTTATTTTATATAAGCTGTAAGGAGCTCAAAAAACGCCTGTTGACGTCTCTGGTGACCGTCGAGCTGGTTTTTACCTCGGTCAGAGGATCAGTTTAGCGATCCAGCGAGGTAACGCAGCTAGCTTACTGTGCACCATTCCCGCAGAAACCAATTTAAATTGCGTGTTAGATCTGCTTTATTTATTATTGCGAATGAATCTTCGACAGATATTAGGTAACACATGAAAAATTTAGGTATATATCCCTCTAAAAATCACTTTACGCTAAACCCACTCTTTGAAGAACCTCATGCTGCTCTCGCTTAGGAACACTTCGGAGATCTCAATCTACAAATTCAGTGAAGGAAGGCAGAAGATGCTTCCATACTCAATAAGGTTTATATTTGCAGTTGCACAACGCGCACAATCTAGCTGAGTGGTGTACGTGGCGTCTATGCGGCGCGTACGATCGCGTGTGTCGCGCGAAACACCTCAGCCAGCCTTCCAGGGAGTACTTGGCTGACAACCGCTGGCCACCTGTCTGGTATGTTATAACAGGGTTCTCAGTGTTTGACAACAAATTGAGCTATAAAACACAGGTTTTTGGCAGCTCGATGTATTGGTTTGACAACCCTGATATTGACCACATAGTGACATAGGTATTGTTTTTGTGGTATACACAGTCGAGACTAGTAAGGTGCCTAATTTTTGAGGTTCAGCGCTAAAAATGTGCTCCTAATAAGTCGAGACGCTATATACATAACTTAAAGATAATCTCTATATCGTGATTTAGAGGAGTAGATTTAGCGCCATCTTACGTACATAAACAAAACTACACTAAATCTATACAGATAAATAAAATTGAAGTGTCTGTTTGTAATTCCAAAATAACAGCTTTTCACTAAATGCATATGCATGCAAGTATACATGCTACTGGCACAAAAAAACCAAGTTTTAAAATTTTTCTCTGTCTGTATGTCTGACTGTTTGTTCCGGGTAATCTCTGAAACGGCTGGACGGATTTTAACGGGACTTTAAATAAAATAAAAAATATGAAACTAAATCTACGCGGGTGAAACCGCGGGGCATAGCTAGTACTAAAATAATACCATCCGCATAATGTTTAATAGTCCTACTTATTTTAGTTATCTGTAGGGCGCGACGTTATTAATGTAATGTATATAATAATATCCAATCGACAAACTATTCTTTTGTCATTTATATGCCACTTATGATACTAACAGTCCCTACTACTGTAGGTATGTGAAGGAGTACGACTACTACCAGAAGTGTGTGAACGAGCAGAGCAAAGAGTTGAAGGAGATCAGACCATCCACCTCGCTCCAGGCCAGCCAGCAAACAGGGTGCTTGTGTTTTACTAGTGAGTGTTACCTCGTTTCGTGAGGACCAAATATATCGACCTCTTAATCCATCTTACTAGAGTGCCTAGTGCGAGTTTTCTTAAAATCGCCGTCAAAAGACATCGCGTTGACGTTAACACAGATTTGTATAGGATTAAAATAGTGCCCTCTAAGTGCAGACAGATGACGTTGTTCCGATCCTATACAAATCTGCGTTTACGTCCACGCGGTGTCTTGTGACGGCGGAAGTGAAAACTCGCACTTTTGAGTAGGTAGTATTGTATACCTGCGGTGCGGTAGTCATGCCAGTATTCCATGAGGGGATGAGTGGAGGTGCTGTGTTAGCTAGCTATAGTGGGAATCTTTTGTCTAATTATGTTCGCGCAGTGAGCGTTCTTTATAAGCATGAATGACACTGTGGTGTCAGTCACGTTCATAGGCTAGTAGTATCTTACCATGAGGCGGACTGCACGCTTGTTTGTCATCTTTGTAGTATAAAAAAATATTCCGTTTGCCCTCTGCCCCTGCCAGATCGGACGAGATTATGCACGGTCTACTTCCCTCACTAAATCTAATGACAACCTAAAGGTATTTCAGAAGATAGTATTCACTGTATCATGCTGTTCTCAACGTTTTTTTTCCTCGGTATTAGCTATTTTGAATTTTATTACATTAAATAATATTTTTATTAACAGGTAAGGGTAGACGTGAGAGCGAGACAAGTACAGCTTTGTGTCGCGCTCCGCCCCCACCTCCCCCACCCCTCTGACATCTGCCCTACTGGAGGTAAGTACCAATATAATCTTTATTTACCTCTTGTCGTGAAACTCGGACCCAGAACCTCGACTAAACTATCAGTCGATCGTCTTTCTTATATAAAAACTATAGAGAAAGATAGAGATAGAGGAGGCTACATATTCAGTATCTTCTCCTGCTTAAAATCCTAGTTGCCATGATTGCCGTACGAGTTTTGCTAACATTTTTCCCACATAAACCTTGTCCTGACAGTTTTTTTATATTTAAAAAAAAAGTTTTTATTACCAAATTAATGTCAGTCATTCCCAAGTAGTTTTTTATGAACAAAAGATGGAAAACATAAGCGAATAATTTTTGAAATGAATAATTTTTCATATGTAGATTAGGTATTGAATATTGTTATATTTCTGCCCATATCCTTATTGTAAGCAGATAAGTTTATCTAGCATTATTTTTTTAATATTGTCTTTTACACAGGTCTCTCCGATTTGCGGTGCTGCTGCCAGTTTCAATGTGTTTTATGAGCACCATATTAACAATTCTCATACTATTTCACGTCTACACCTAAATCCCCTCATTTCCCGGGTAAATTTAATATAACGCATAAAATCTTCACTAGGTAAGTGCCGGCACGCGTTTACTTAATTCGCTAGGAGTAAGTCAAGTATTTTCGCTGATATACTGAAAAAAAAGTTATCTTCGACAGAAAAAAAAAGATGATTTTAAGTTTTTCTTTATTAAGTATATGCATTTTAATATATAACACCGTACCGTGTCCTTCCACGCTTACAATAATTTTCACTTTTTAAATTGTTCATTGAATAATGGCAACATAGAATATATTTTTTTTGTATAACATAACTTACCAAAGATTTCATGAGAGTTAAACCAATGAAAGCAAACGCTCTGCATAGACTAAAACCCGCTAAGTGCGTTCAGTGAATTTTAAGTCTATGCTGACGCCTTTTTCTTCTTCAAATCCATACTCATTGAAAGCATGTTTCGAACAACTTTAAAAAAAAGTGTCTTTTGAACTTGGAATTGCCGAGCTTTCAATTTTAATGCCATTGAATTCGTATTTCACTTTTAATAACTAAAATCGTTTTTTTTATCTATCAACGCTTTTAATGTGAGTCTTAGCTATAAGAATATTTAATAATAATGGTTTGTTCCTTAATCTACTGTCATTGAAATCATAATTCAAATGAGCTCAACTGTAGACGACTTGTCTAAGATAATGTACTATGTAATTTTCACGAGTTAACGTAGGTCTTATTATAACCTACATATTAATATACGTAGGTTCCTATTTTAATTTTTTAATGATATATTTAAGTAATTTCAGTTTGAAACCGCAGGCAGGGCAAATAGAGCTAATTAAATACCTTTTAAATATAAATAAATACATAACCGAAACTCTACCTCGACTGCGTAGCGCAGCTTGCGGAATATGTAACCCTATTACTGTGGGCTTAGGTTCATTTTACATTACACCTTCACACTTTATTCTGAAACATGTTAGTTACTAATTTGTCTTAAAATTAAAACAACTTGCATTTTATTATGAGGAAACTGCTTAAGGAACCAAATTAGGTTTGGGATGAAAGTCGAATCTATACGATTGATAGATAAAATTATAATTTCGCTAACGGCTAGAGAATTAGAAGTTTATTTAAACGTATCCGCTGCTTTGATTAGTCAAGAGTAAGGAACGGACCAATCGCAGTGGAGAACAGCTAAGATTGGTGCAGAGCGGGCCAATGACAGCACCGTACAACTCAGTTTAGCCAATCACAGCTGAGACCGTAACGTTAAGATCGTTTCATTCGATTTTTTAAATTAGCTAAAGACGTTGTAGACCTATTGCAGGTAATTATTTATTTATGAGTTAAGAGACGTATGTCGCACATTATCAGAATAGGTTCTTACAAGTTTTCACAAAATAAAATGCAAACAAATCAACACAATTTGTCAGTTGGTCACAAGCACTCATCAAAAAGCAGGGTGATTTTTTTATTTGTAGATAACTGCTTTAATTAAGTAGCAAAGTTAGATGGTATTTTAGTGGGAACTAGGGACACGAAGGTTTTATTGTGATCTAAAATAGGTATTAATAAGTATTACTAAGCGCTATGGTTTGTTAGTGAGTTTCAATGTGGAATGTCATCTCTGGAACCACGAAAATCTATTTTTTTAAATGTCTATGATATTAAATTGCTTACAGCATTATAACCTTTAGTATTAAATGCTCTAAGCTTTTCTTTAGTCTCTTCATTTGGTAAGCTACTTTTAAAGCAGACTGTCCTAGCACACGAGCTATTACGATTGGTATAGAATAATTTGGTCCTAGGCACAGCTAGCATCAATACAATTATGTTAGGAATTAAGTAATGTTGCCATGCTATAATTTATAAGTAATAATATCTGTGACCGCCTTGGTTATGCGTATAATTACATTGAACTATTACTAGATAAGCACTTTTAGATGCTACAAACACAGAAAACATCAAACGTCGCAGTGTAAAATGACCTCAAAAACTGTCTTCCGTTTATTATTTACTTATTCCATACATTACATGATTTAATTAAAATTCGTAAGTTGAACGCCTGATGATCAAATGTACTTAGATCCAGAGAAATAAAATAATTTTACAATAAATTTATAAATCACACGGAAGACGGTTTTGAGGTCATTTTACACACTGTGCGTCGCATTTAGGTACATAATAGCTCGATGTAATTTACAAGCAAACGATGAAACCCGGACATGTACTTACATTGAATGGATGAATGTGGAATACCTACGCATGGAGCAGAAAGTGTTAGTGCTATTCTGTAAGAACAAGATTACTTAATAGATTATCATTGCACAGAGTTATAAACTACCATGGGTAAATACCAACCAGACAATGGGTAAAATTAATATTATTTCTTATATTTCGCAAATCTCTAGAGCAGCTGAACCGATTTTGCTAATTCTTTTTTCGAATATTCCTTGAAGTACGAGAATGGTACTTACGGAGAGGAAAAAATAAAAATACAATCGATTCGTAACAAAAAAAAGATCTCGACTGTTTAGGCGGTACGAAGTTCGCCGTGTCAGCTAGTAGGTATTTTATAAGATCTATCTCGTTACAGCCATGACACGTCGACGAAAGGAGCGAAACCTATAGTAGCAGAATCACTACACTAACTTATAGAATAGCACTGCTGCTCTTTGTGAGGTGACCATGGTACAATAATCATATTAAATCATAACATAGGTAACTACTAATTATTTCTATAATATAATAATAAACCTACCTCGGATGACGTCACTATGTTCATGTGATTGATGTGATCAGTGATCATAATCAGAGGGCCTAGTGTGAGTTTTTCACAGCCGCCGTCACAAGTCACCGCGTCGACGTAAACGCAGATTTGTATAGGATTGGAACAGCGCCTCTGTCGGCCTAAAGATGACACTATTGTGAGCCCATACAAATTGCGTTTACGTCAACGCGATGACTTGAGACGGCAATTTTAAGAAAACTCGCACTAGCCACTCAGTAGTAATTGTATGAAACTACTAGATCGACGACATCGTGTCGTGACCGTTATCGTCCAATGTGAAAGCGCCCAAAGGGTACTGAATGCTTGTCTGTCACCTAAATAATATAAAAAGAACTTAACATTCTTCACTCAGGCACTCAGTAGTCAAATGAGTAGGTATGCTGTCATTTATAGACATCAATCAATCCTGGGGCCCAACCATGAGCTCTTATTGCAATGTTAATTCAGTTGTGCGACAGTGACAGATGTATGCACGTCACATACATCTGTCTCATAAATTAGTGAAACTATCATGGCAATAAGAGCTCATGGTAAAGCCCCTGTTTCCAGCATACAATCATGACAAAATCAAAATATTTGCGTGAAAATTATTACTAATACTACTAAAGAATATGATTTTCGTACCATGGCTGAAATAAATTCCACAAAGTTTGAGACTTCTAGCTTAGACTAGTGATCTTAGGGCGTAATTAATAATATGGTATCTATATAAAATGTAATTTGCCAATCTACACTGTTGATATAATTACAATCTGCCATTTTTTACATACTAATAGATTTTAATAAAAGTATAATATGTAATTATTGGGATTTTTATTGAAAATACCTATTCCCTAAAATAGCGACGAGGGCCTTACCATTAGCTCTTATTGCCACCATAGTTCCACTGTGTCAAAGTAACAGACTTATACACGTCATATACATCTGTCTCATAATAAGAGTTAAACCATCATGGCAATAAGAGCTCATGGTAGGGCCCCTGAGCTTTTATTTTTTATTATTTAGTAAAGGCAATGAGCTCAAATTAATTTAAATTGTCTATTAATCCTAAATGTCACTTGGCACAGCTATTTCAGTTGGCACAGCTAGTTAAGAAATAAAACAAAATTTGATAATTCTTCTCATTTATTGACAACAAAATGGCTTATTCAAATGAGAATGAAAATCGTACTTAATAACTAACCCTTAAGACTAATATAAAGTATATGCTTAGTTTATTGCTGAAATAATGTTGGTATGAGAAGAGCGGAAGTCTTCTGAGAACTCTATACAGATAATAAAATTGTCTGTACCCCTATCACGAGTTTGCCACCGTCTTCATAATATATAGGTTGCTAGCATCACCATCGAATATTTGTATGAGGAACACAGCACCTCGGAGCGGTGATGTGAAGAACTAAAATATCTCATACAAATATTGTTGATGATTGTAGATTACGAAACTGGTGGGAAACGCGTGATAGGGGTAATGTTTGTAATTCCAAATTAACAGCATCTGTTACTCAGTAGCGTGCATTGCATATAAGCAGGTAAGCAGAAGTTACAATTTGTGATCACTGAATACACTTGTGTTGTGTGTGTGTGTATTTATGTTTGTATGTATATCTTTACCAAGACGTACTTAACCTGCCTACCTACCTACTTATTGTTTATGCCTACCCCTCTGAAAATCCAATGCACGCCCCTGACGGTACTCTCTGTTTGACCCTGCTAATCTGTGTTAGGGCTGGGCCTACTATAATGAGACTTTCACTGGCAACTGGGGCTACTTTTATGTAAAAACAGTCAGCCATTAAATCAAGTAAATGCAGGTGAAACTGCAGGGCATTGCTAGTAGTATGATAAATGAATATTCATAGTTACCCTAAAGAATAAGAATTAACCAAAATACATTTAATATACCTTATTGTTTAAAGTTCTCTTAAAAGACTATGTTAAATTGGATGCCCAAGCAGCTTTATTTCACTTTTGATCTCATCATACAAGTCTTTATATTCATCATGTTCCTTGACCAGCACCATGATACACCCTCTCATGGTCCCCATGGCTGATCCAATGTCCTTACGACTCGGTGTATAGCAGTACGGGACATCTTTCTCTTCACACACAGCTGGTAGGTGACACATTATTTCTATTGGTGATATGTCTCCAGCAAACACCACTATTCTGTAAGTAAGTGTATGTAATCAGTAAATTTTTGCATCAAAACATATGAAATTCGAAGTTCTGACTTAAAATCAATGTACAGCATAAGCCATTCTACCTAGAGACATGAAATTTGAAGGGTGTGTTCTTTGTGAGATGAAGTATACTAAGAAGAAGTTTTTGAAATTACTGAGTTTCTTGCCAGGTTCTTCTCAGTAAAAGCAACCTTCCGAACCTGGCGGTAGCATGTATAATCCTGTAAATTGTGTCATTCTGACGATTTGAAAGTGCTTTGTATAAAGTCTAATCGAATAAAGATATTTTTGACTTTGACTTTGACTTTGAAGTTGCACCCCCAAGGGGTTGAAATAGGGGTTGAGTGTTTGAATATGAAATAGTACCGCCACGCAGGGTGGGAGCTGTTTAAGATGTTTAAAAATGCATATATCTAAAAAGAAATTCACAAGTGTATTCGTGACAGATGGTGAGTGATAGCTATTCATAACTAACCGACTTCAAAAAAAGAAAGAGGATCTCAATTCGACTGATTTTTTTGTGATAAGTTGGTGTGCTATGCTTTAGCTTTGCCATTCCAAAACACTTGAAGCTTACAAATAAATACAACACTGATAAGTCTGAAGCCTATGTGATGATTAACAGTTAACCATCATCAATATAATTTAGTCGTAAAACGACAAAGTGCAATTTAACCACTTTGTTTACTAACCTAACATAACCTCAAAATGTTTCACTCACCCTTTTTCTCCTAAGCGGAGCTGTTTCTGTACGATTTTAAGCCCGTTTCTAATGTAATTCTTATGGCTACTTGATTTTTTGATGAGTTTGTATATCTTTTTACTTAGTTTTTTCGGCGCCATTGGCTTCGCAATCACACTGCAATGTGCTACCTTGTCCTCGTATCCCTGGGGCTCTGTTTTTACACTCACGTCTGCTAGGGATTCTTCTTCAACGGGTTCTTTCTTTACTTTTCCCATTTTTGTACTTTGTTAGGAACGTCCTGAAAATTGGTAAAATACAAATACACACGTGTTGTGCGTTAACTAACACCGACCGCACGCACGCCGACCAATATTGTATTGTCAATTCGTCAATTGTCACACTGACTGACTGATAGCAAAAGGCAAAGTCAAAGAAAGAACCACTTTGATTGACTGACTGACATTGACAGTTACAAGTGACAACTAACCTTTTTTATAGTAGGAATGTAAAGGAACAAAGCATTTTGAATACTGTGAACTTTTTCCTGGCAAGCACCTTGGAAAGCCACGTTAAGGTATCAAAATTTTCCTTTTGTATGTCTATCAATGGGCCATGCTATATAATACCATGTGATTCCATCGTTTTCAAATGAATTAATAATATTAGATAGTAGAGACCAGCTAAGTAGTTTAAATCTATGACAATATATCAACGTCATCTGTCGCACTGTCAGAACAGTTTTCACTTCTCAGCCTGAGTTCATTGACCCGTGTTGGTTGACGTCGACAACAAAGAGTGAGTTGTGGTAGGTCATGCCATGACTCACGCATCTTTTTTAAGTTAATTTTATTAAGTAAATACCCTGTGCGGTCCTTACAGAAGCTTCCAAAAGTTTAATAGAGATCAGAAAAGAAAACGAAATATGTCTCACGTGGTAACGAAACAGCCAGTAGGCAAGCCACCGGATTACGATACTGTCATGAAGGAAGGGTCAGGTGTACCACCGCCAATTAAACCTGACGAGGAATTAAAAATAGAAGATGATCCAGAAGTTGCTCCAAACGAGGAACCAGACACTGTTGTTGATTACACTTGCTCCATCGATAAAGGGAGTTTCTGTTGTATATCATGTAGTGCGGTGTATTGCCAGTATGTTCCATGGAAGAAGGACACGTCTGAAGGGGAGCAGTGATGTTGCCAGTTGTATCAAATCTTGCTGCAGTGATGCTTGCTGCTCCTGATGCTGGCCATGGCTGCTCTGGCTAAGATGTCTTCAATTAAAAAAGCAAATTGTTAACAAGTATGTTATCGTATTTTTAAGTAAAAGTCCAGCTCATATTTCGAATTTTTAGGAGCAGCTGCAAGTAAATTAGAAGTTCTTCCATGTATGAGAAATGATCTTTGCTAAGTACTTTTTGATATCCCATATTTTTGTATCTCTTGCCTGTTCTATCACTTCCTATTGTAACTTTTTTAAAGAGGGGTGTGAATATTTAGGTAATAATGAGAGTAAATACTTAGGTAGATCTACCTAAATATTAACTAAGGTATGTGTTGATTTTTAAACAAATGCACTGTTCCTAAGAGTGTATATATGCTATTATAACACAAAATAGGTGCAAAGAATCACAAATAAAAGCTTCATATTTTACATATAAAATCTAAGTATATTCTCCATATAATTAAGTTTTATTGAATAAAGTATATTTCATTTATTTACTTAAAAGGCTATATTGTATATATATTAATTTTTTATTTGTTAAAATAGGATTTAAGTAAGTACTTACCTAAGTACTTACTGGAAGTTATAAATTAACATACTCAATAAAAATGCTGACGAAATTATACCTATCTGTTTTTATTTTTTAAACCATTTTTGATAGAATTAAATAAAAATAAAAAGTACCTAAACTAGAGGTCAATAGTTGTACAACCAACATGTCCATACGTCAGTCAACTGTCAAGTGTCTGTCAGACAGATTAGACATCGATAACAAACAAACAAACCGTGAGTTGTGTGGGTGGGGCATGCTTCTTTTTTTTAATTTTAAAGTATTTTTTTATTTACCTTGTATTCTTACATATAAAAATGAATCCTCATTTCCCTTGGTCACGGCATTACGCGTAAACGGCTGAACCGATTTAGATAATTATTTTTTGTTGTGTTCGTTAAAGTCAGGAGATGGTTCTTACAGGAGAAATTTGAATAATGCGCGGATTAATTTTTAAATTTAAGAATACTTAATCACCTTAGCGTTTTGGACAATAAAAACTTTTTTGATATATCGTTTGACATAGAATTGACAGAATGTGTGTCAGCAAACGTCTGTCGGTTATAATAGTGAAGTTCTTTCAGAAGTTGTAAAAAGTTTTATTGGGTTTGCCTTGTTGTTGTTTGTTTATTTATTATTTATTGTAGGTAGGGATGGCGATTCTTTCAAAAAAAGATTTTTAAATCGATTCGAATCGTAACATGATGAATCGATTCATAAAAAAATCGAGGTCAAAAAGATCGATTTCTAAAAAATCGATCTTTTCTCGAGTCCGCATTTACTATGTAAATATAAATCCATTTTATAAAAAACAAGATACCATAATAAGCGATCACTTAGTATTAAAATCAGGGATTTTTTTTAGTTCAAGAAATTCGATGATCACAATCATTTTTATAACAATAGGAAAGTATCAGGTAAAAAAAAAACTAAAAAAACATCATGTGTATTCAATGCGCTTTTTAAGATATTATATTATCAAAGTGATGATTCTTCTACTCATTATCTGTCAATAAAATGTTTATAATTATTAACACTATGCACCCCACGCTTTTTACAAAAATGTACATTCATTTCTAATTTACAATATTCTTTATCCAAATTTATTAAATTTTATTTTCTGATTTTTAGTTGGATTTTTTATGAAAGCGTGTTTTTTTAGTTTTTTAAACTATTATTTATTTTTTATTTTTTAGTTAAATTTTTTAAACTATATATTATTTAGTTCGATTGGCTAACTATCAACCGCCCTCAATACCACAAACCGCCCGCACTAGCTCTATCTATCTTACTCGCATGCAAAGGATGCGGAAAGAAATTAATTAATCCTGGCGAATCTAATTAGGATAATCGGATGCTTCGATCGGATTATTGCATTGTCATCGACTTTTGACAGGTGTGCAAAGTTTGAATTAAATCTGATCGTACAAAGTAGGACAAAATCGAGCTCAAAGGGGTCGGTTACATACATACATACATACATACAGGTGAAGCTAATAAAAGCGTGTTAAAAAGAAGACACAATTCTACTTTCTAAATGTATTTCTTATATATAGTAATAATTTTAACAAAAAAAATAATGATTTCAAATTTTAATTCTAAAACTACGGAATAGATTAAAACGTGTTGTAATAGAAAAAATCGAGTGTCGATTCTCTAGGTTGAAATATCGATTCACTGAATCGATTCAGTGTTACATATCGATTTATAAAATCGATTTATTTGGCTCGAAAAATCGATTTTTCGATTAATCGATCTCAGATCGCCATCCCTAATTGTAGGTGGGTACCTAACTCAAATGGTAAAATTTTTATTAACAAATATCGTGAAAAGTACTACTTTTTAAACGTATTTTTAAAACAAAAACATGTCTCACGTAGTAACAAACCAGCCAGTAGCCAATCCACCGGATTACGATACTGTCATGAACGAAGCGCCAGAATTGGGCAATGTACCACAGCCAATAAATCCAGAAGAATTAAAAAGAAATGATGCCCATAAAGAGCAATCAGCAAGTGTTGACGATTGCTGCTGTTACGTCGACGACGATGCAGATTTCTTCTGTATAGCATTAGTGAGATGTTTTGCTGGTATGTTCCATGGTATAGGGACGTGTTTGGATGGATGCTGTGAAGGCTGTGCTAGTTGTATCAACTCTTGCTGTAATGACGAAGGGTGCTGTGGGGATACTGCAGGCGATGTTCCTGATCCTGGTGGTGACTGTGACTGTGACTGCTCTGGTTGCGACTGCTCAGATTGTGACTGCACTGGATGTTTTGATTAAGATGCCTTCAATCAAAATGGCAAATTACATACATACATTTGCTCACGCCTGTATTCCCCGAAGCGGTAGGCAGAGGTGTTACCAGTTTTTGTAATATTATATACAGACCTGTTGGTAATGTGATGGCAATCGGGTTGCCAAGTCAGGATGAGTTACAGGTACTTAGGGAGGTTATAAGCGATTGCCATCTACCCTTCATAACCCCTTTTTCGAGAAAAATCTGCAATCTGGGCTAAGCCAGTTGTCAGACTTTCTTAGGCCTCTGACTGACCTGTAACAATTGCCAAAGATGTTAAATTGGCAACAAATAATTTTATTAACAAATGTATACCCATGCAGCATCTAATTTAAAAAAGTTCTTCCATGTATCTTCCTCTTCATTTAAGAGTTAGACTCTTGTCGGTGCAGCTGATGAAGCTCCCTCCACTTGTTCCTGTCCAGTGCTGCTTCTTTGACCTCCTTAAACAACATATCCATGTATGGAAATGTTATCTGTTATACTGTTTTAAAAGCTGGGTTTCAGTGCCAAGGTGATTTGATAATAAATTGTCTCCATTTATACCTAAATATATTTATATTTAGGTATATTTTATACTCTTGTTGTTATACTTATAAGTGACTAACATTCTGTGCCTAAATTGTTAATGGAATTTATGTACTTATAATATATATTGCCTAAGCTCATAAGAGGCATCTTTTGATACTTATAAACTTATACACTAAATTTAGAATAAGTAGTTAAGTTATATACTCAAGTACAATCTAAGTTAACATCGAGTTATGAGAGTTCAGCGAAAAATATTTTATTTATTATTATACATATTTTCTATTCTTACTTGCAAAGTTAAGATCAGGTGGTAAATTCTCGATGTTCATAAGTACCTTACCAGGGCCTAAACTGAATAAATATTTTTCATTTTCATCAGGGTCAGGTGTTGTACGCAACCACAGGCTGTTGTAACCATTTACCACCTTAGTGGTATAAAAAATATGTGCCAGTAGGTATTGTAATATTTGTAATTACAAATTTAATTTTTTATTTTTATTAGGTAATTACCTACAATAATATAATAAATATTTATCTACCTTGTTTATGATTAACAAAATAAGATTTATAAAAAGTTTTGAATTTTAATGATATTTTATTTATCTGCATAGATGATGTGTACTGGCAATATTGCACAGTGCACACTCAATAAAATACTATCTAAAATATATCATGACTTGTTTCTTTGTGAGGTCAGTATTGAAAGTTTGCATTACAGATGTGGTTGAATTTATTCATGGCAAAGCAAAGACAAACTTTTCATGAAACAATTCAATAGAAACTAATTTATTCTGTGTATTGATTCGCTTACTTAACGTTTCACTAGGACTGCATTTCTTGTTACATCATCTGAATGTAAAGACAGAATCAAATAGAATTAAAACACACAATTAAAATTACAGCAATTAAAATGTTAAGTCACTCAATCCATCACCTCCCTTATCACATTGTTGGGGTCGGTACTTGATTCAACCTAATGTGGCCGATCACTTGATTTTTATACGAAGCGACTGCCACCTTCGTAACCCGTTTACGAGGAAGATCGATAATATGCAATGTTAAATTGGCAACCGGGTCCGATGGCTTAACGTGCTCTCCGAGGCACGGAGGGTCCTCGGGCGGTCACCCATCCAACTACTGTAAGTAGTATTACTAGACTTTTCTTTATGTTACTTTTTATCGACATTTGTGCATTGCTACTGTGTCCATGGGCGTACATTTCTCAAATAATTTACTTAGTTTTTTTTTAAATAGTATAATATTTTTGAAATGAGTAATTACTGAGACATGTTCTACTCAGTAAAAGCAACCTTCCGAACCTGGCGGTAGCATGTAAAATCTTGTAAATTGTGTCATTCTGACGATTTGAATGTGATTTGTAAAAAGTCTAACCGAATAAAGATATTTTGGACTTTGACTGGTTTGGGTTAGAGTTGCTGAACTATGCTGATCGAATGCTATGCCCAATAGGAACTGTCCCACGAGCTCCTCACGAGTTTAGTCACTCAATTATGCTCAATTAATTATCTAGCTATTCTTTTCAGAGAGAACAGTCATGGGATGAGACGAGAGGTCGCTGCTGCGACTAATTAGGTACTTTGTCGAGCTGCTTGCCACCTTTGTACAAGTGCCATCACGAGTTATGAGCGCTGACTTTGAATGCGCAGTAGTTAATGAGTTTATCTCTGTCTGTATGGCGCGACGCTAATATAATACATGCGCGGTTAGCCTCACTGTTTTCAAAATGTTGATTTAATTTCCAACTACCGAATAGTCGCTACTTCACAATAAAAATGCTAGCCACTCAGTGTGGGATTCCCACCGATTGAATCTATATTATTATCTTATTGACTCAGCCGCGTTTTTCACTAAGGTTTCTCAGCGTCGAATTCGACGACGAGCATTGGTTTTAATCATAGGAAATTGATACATAATGCATAAAGGATAAGGTTCAATTTAGTATCTTTAAAAGTGAATAACGCGGCTGATCCAAATTTTTGGGAATCCCCTGTTTGTAAACCACGTGCGCGGCACATGACTAAAATATTTATGTGCCGATGAGTAGGGCTGCCAACTTTTTTTACAAGAAATAAAGTATATTCAGGTCTGTGAAGAATATTAAACAGTATTTTAGAAAAATTAACAGTATTTTGTTTTTATTTATTGTTTTAAATACATATATTTTGGAACTTCTCGCGCAACATACTTATTTACAATCTTTTTTAAAAACTTCATATGAAAACAGTATTTTGTATACTTTATTTTTGTTCAACAGTAAAAAGTATTCGGCGTGGCGGTCCAAGGGGGAGGCCTATGTTCAGCAGTGGACGTCTTCCGGCTGATGATGATGAAAAAGTATAATTGAGTGAAAAACAGTATAATACTGTTGAAAACAGTATAATACTGTTGAAAACAGTATAGTTAGCAACCCTACCGATGAGTGACTTCATCACTTATTAAAATTTGTGTTTTTAAACACACTTTGTTTGTTACCGCTTATTATTCTCATGGTAAGTTATCTACATATTTTAAGGTACCTACTTAATTTAAATAAGTAATATAAATTATGTCCACGCCCTCCCAAAAGGGTCTCCGAAGGTGTAAGCAGAGGTGTTGTAATAATAACACCCACAGTTCACCGAAGATATGAAGTGACAACGTGACAGTTGAGAGAGGTAAGTCTATCGCCGTCTCAGGCAGTAGGTATTCCTAAGTATATACGTGATACGTCTTTGAATTACATCTCATAGCAGCTTTAAGTGTTAAATAACAGTTTTAAAGTCATTTTTAAGTCTGCAGTGGAAGCTGAGTTTATTAAGAATTACCTATTAGTTATTGTAACTCAATTTATAGAATAAACATAGTCATACGAATACAATGTTAGAAATTATCCTTATTATTCTTAGAAGGCCGTAATATCCATTTCATAATTTACTAGGGATATTTCCATAATCACAATGGCATGAATCATTATTACATGTATATGTACATGTACCTTCACACATACACAGATCGATCACGTCATCGGGTATGAGTGTAGTATATTTGCATTGATACGATAAGGAAACACTCGGTTAATTTGAATTTATAGTCGATGCGAGCTAACAAACAACCAGTTCTCGTTTGGCAGCCGAACCATAATCAAGTCGGGCTATTTTTAACTTTGCGAGCCAGTATCAAAGTGTGTGAAGTGAATCAAAGAACTTTATATCGTCTGTGCAAGCAACATGTCTGAAGCAAAAAGTGAAAACTCACAACATATACCACCTGACTCGAAAAGGGAACGCAAAAAGAAGAAATCGGTTTGGTCTAGATTTATTTGCTGCAGAGGTTGTGGCGGCGATGATCATGAATATTATTTTGGCGATACCATTGACATTGATTGTGAACGAGGGATAAATAACAGAAATAACTCCAATGGTGTTTATAATACTTTGGACCAATCTCGGTGTTCTTCCGAAGTTAGTGAAAGACGTGATTCAAGTGATTTGCCAGGATTTGATGACGTCGAGACGGAAGCAAATGATTGTGACGTCACAAATCTCACTGATGACCCTAAGAGCGAAGGACATTCAAATAACGAGTCAAATGGACATAGTGTATGCCACACTCGACATGCCACAGACCACAGTACCCAAGACAATAGCGCAGGAGGCTCTGGACATAGATGGAGCAGCGGACGTGTGGGATCAAATGATGACTTTCCAGGACTTGGTTTTATGGCTGGAATAAATGATGAATGTCAAGTCAGTCAAACTGATGATCATAAAATCGTAGGAGACATAACAAATACCAAGTCACATGACCATAGTGTGAGTCACACTCAACATACCACAGATGATACTCAAAATAATACAAGAGTACACCATAATACACCAGTTCACCACAGTACAACAGCTGACAACAATACAGCAGTTCACCACAGTACAACAGCTGACCACAATACAGCAGTTCACCACAGTACAACAGCTGACCACAGTACGACATATCACCATAGTACAACAGCTGACAACAGTACCTCAGTTCACCATGGTACAGCAGACTCAGGACACACTTGGAGTAGTGGACATTGCGATACCGGTTATAGTAGTCATGATACCGGGGGCTGTGATACCGGGGGCTATGATGCCGGTGATTGTGGGGGTGGATACGACTAATTTTTCCAGTACTGAATCTGTATACTTTTACTTTGAATGTACCCTACTTACCCCCGTTTTATTGTTATAATTTAATGATCAAAATTGTACGCCTGCTTACTTAAAAGCATTTTTATATCAATAATTAGTATAAAATAATTAAAAAGATTGTAACGTTTTTTTATATGTAAGTTTTATTTAGTTTTAATAAACGTCTGTATTATGAAGATTGATTGATGAAATTATATTCCCAACCCAAGAAAATACTGACACACCACTGGGTCTACCTAAGTTTGACCCCAGGATGACCTTGAATCCACAAAATTCTAATGTCCCCCAAGAAGTTTTTGACATGCTTCTCTGTTGTAGAATTTCGTCGCGTATTGGTGTGTATTTTTGGGTTTGAATTTATTTCGGTAAAAACGAATTATGTCGGAAACGGTGCTAGCTCAAAATGTATAGCAAAACATACCCATACAGGAAACCCCACGCACCGCTGGCTCGACCTAAGCTAGCCCTACCTTGAAAACACCTTTATTTTTCCCTCGATTACTTAATAACTAGAATATTTTTAAACTAAATAAATTATTTGTTTACATACAATTAATTTTTTTTTAACAATTTCAGGTTTTTTTGGTAAACTCCAGGGGCCTTACCATGAGCTCTTATTGCCATGATAGTTTCACTCATTTATGAGACAGATGTATGTGACGTGTATACATCTGTCACTGTCGCACAACTGAATTATCATTGCAATAAGAGCTCATGGTTGGGCCCCAGATAGATCCAACCTTCGAGTAATTAAAAAAACTACAGCTTGTTAAACTTTTTATTTAGAATCACATCGATCACAACACATAAAATGACTAGATATGTAATACAGACATAATAATAAAAGGCTTTGCTCATATTTAAGGTAATAAATACCTAATACTTTGGTATACAAGTATACGATTTGTATGACTTTATAACTTAATTAAAAAATGACTATATAACTCATTGCCACCATTTTTTGTTCTAATCTCTGCAAGTATGCACCCTTATATTACCGATAGCTGTTCCCCGCAATATCACCGCAGAACCCTGTTTTTTTTAAATAAAAACAGCCTAAATTACTCCTTGTAACATTAGTTATCTGCCCATGAAAAACCCGTTAAAATCGGTCCAGTCGCAACATATAGTGTAAACCTGTCAATTTTGAATTACAAACACACTTCAATATTATTTATCTGTATGGATAGATTGGTAGGATCAGAGTTACATACAAAAATCACTAGATGTCGCTAGTGAAGTTCGAGGTTAAAATTCGGGTGATTGTAAACACAGACTGTAATTTTTATAAAGTCATGCAAATTGTATATATATTTAAATATCAATAAGTAATTAAATGACTCTAGACTAATTTCTAAACTTACCTAAATATAGTGAAATTTAACTGCATATTAAAAGTTATCTCTCACACAGGAACATCTTTTACGTTTTTAATTCTGAAAATGTGTTATATTTTTAATGTGATTAAGGTAAATAATTTATAATATATTGTAGAGTATATTCCCTATTAAAATAAAAATGTATGTCAGGAAGTTCTTGTGTAGGTTCTATATCAAAAATGTTTTACGTGTGGTATTATTGTTTATCATTTAATATTGGAATCTTACAATAAGCTCTTATTGCCATCATAGTTCCACTGTGTGACAGTGACAGATACATCTGTCATACATACACGTCATATGTATCTGTCATAAGAGTTAAACTATTACGACAATAAGAGTTTATTGTAAGATTCCAATATTAAATGATAAACAATAATACCACACGTAAAACATTTTTGATATAGAACCTACACAAGAACTTCCTGAAAATTACTATTTTAGATAAATAGTATTTTCGTAACATGTCAATAAATGTCTGATAACTCACTGCGGACCATTTTTGATATTACAACCTTTGCCAGAATATACATTAAAAAAATTTTGTGTAATATAATTAACAGTTTAATATAACATGCCTTATTTCTAAGAAATAAAAATACAGGGTGTCGGGGAAATCGGGACAGCTCTTAAAATATGTATAAGGGTATAATTTTAGGAAGCAATTAAAATTATTATGACAAAAATATTTTCTTCCGTTTTCGAGTAATTGATGTTCAAAGTTGACCATATCAATAGCTTATTTTCGCATAAAAATCTGTTGCAACGTAGAGTTATTCACGTAAAATCTAACTACGTTTCTTTTTTCTCCCACTAATAAATCCTGAAATAATTCCATATAACCATTTTTCGAAACCATTAACCTTCCCCTTAATCTAAAAAGTTGAATGACCGCGTACGGAATGTAGGTAAACGGAGCCGCGCGTTCATTCAATCGCTTAAGGCCATAGCTTATAACTACGTTATCGTTGGAGCTAGATATTTTACGATTTCAATATAGTGATATATTCATAAAACCCTACAACTTCTAGAAGACAACTGTTCCTTTTTCTACGACACCCTGTATATTTAAAATAACAATATATCGCTAAAACAAACCTGTTTTGTGATAGTTTTGTAATTTTACTATACCTACAAATACATTATGTATTATAAGTATAACATTTGCATATATTTGTATAAATACAATTTCATACGTACTCCATAGTTTGATTTGATAATTTTGGCTATTTAATCCATTCATAGACCACCTAGAAGCAATAGTTTCAATATTCATAACTTTGTTATTACTACCATACCTTTGGGGACAAACATTACCAACATCTAATGCTTTTTGCATTACATAAATCATCTTACTTCGCTTGCATATGTGGACAACATTTTTTTATTACAAAAAATTAAACTATTCAGGTACATTCATTTTTAAAGATATGAGTGACTGATATTATTTTGTTACGCAAAAGTAAAACATTCCTAAAAATCTCTACGTTTTTTAATCTGTGAAGAAATTAAAAGTACTGTATCAGAAGAATCAAAGTCTTTTGATCTTCAACTATTCAAATCTTAGTAAAATTTTAAACCTAAATTAAAATCTTAGAGGTGGGTTTTCAAAACTTTATTAATATCTCCTAGTCCTACATTGCCATTATTTAATTTCCATTGTTTTATCATAAAAAAAATATAAATATCCAAATTTCAGAGTCTCAACGTAAAATTTTAAATAAAAATAAATACAAAAAGGTACACTAGGCCTATATATACAAAGTAACATTCAGACATTTATCTTTCCTGTACATTTTGTTTAGTTACTATTAGCGAAACATAAGGTTTATGTTACTTTGTCTACAGGCCCCGACTTTATATTTGGACGTTAAAATTTAATCATAACTTAAGGAGAAATCTGCACTTATAACCTCTAGGTACACATGGAAGCCTATATATCTGGCTATCAAAGGGACGATTTCTAAAACCCTATACAGGTTACCTATCCTAAACTAATGCTATAATACTTAGACACCAAACACGACACCTAACAACGTTTAAATATCATATTTATAAACATTTGATGTAAAATCAAGTGGCAAATTAAATTACCCTGTGGTTTATTCCCTGAGTTTATTTATATCTTTACGATATTTGGAATTTTTGTTAGTAGAAATTGCAAGAAATGTATTGTTACAAATACACTTGGATATCTGACCAATCAACACACAGATCGAAAGATAAATGGGCTATCTAACACTGAAAGAATTTTTCAAATTGGAACTTTAGTTCCGGAGATAAGCGCGTTAATAGCAAAAAAACAAACAGCTTTATATATTAGTTCATACTTATCACCATCTAGTGTCCATGTCCATTTCTCAAATGATTTATTTTGTTTTTTTTTTTAAATTGTATAATATTTTTGAAAAGAGTAATTACTGAGTTTCTTGCCAGGTTCTTCTCAGTAAAAGCAACCTTCCGAACCTGGCGGTATCATGTATAATCCTGTAAATTGTGTAATTCTGACGATTTGAAAGTGCTTTGTATAAAGTCTAATCGAATAAAGATATTTTTGACTTTGACTTTAGTGTTAAACCCGTTTAACTACTAAAAAAGATGGCGTGTTGTTAGAACGATGAATGGTTGATGATTTTACCTATATCTCAATTTAAAATATTGTTATTTAGCACAATATATCAAAACCTGTAATCAATCACGTGACATATGTCATTCCCGTACATTTTGTATCGTTTCTACCAACGAAGCGTGAGGATAATGTTACTTTGTGTACGGTCCCAGGCCCTGTTCGGCCTGTACGGGAATGACATATGTCACGTGTCTGATTTATGTCATTTCCATATATTTTTTATCGTTACTAATAGCGCGAGATAATGTTGCTTTGTCTAGGGCTACTGGTCAGACTTCGAAGTGCATATTAAAAAGTGAACATAATTACCTGAATTGGTAATATGTCACATGGAAACTTCTAGAAAAGAAAGCATCATCACCAATGAATCAAAAATTTCTTGTCATTATTTTCAATTATCTCATTATCACGCATAGTAATATAAATTTGACACATTCCAAAATGACCGCAAAGAGTAGGGGAAGTGTTGTAACACAATAATTGACTCTAAGCATGTCTGCAAGTGTACAGTACTCAGCGCAAAATATTACTCATCAACTTCAGGAAAGAGTCAGATATTTTCGGCTCCAAAAGCTTTATCTCTACTAAGCCACTAAATGATCTGTACTAAGGGTACAGTTTTGCACTGTTTCGTTAATCTATACTCGCTAGCGTCACAATCAAAATATTGGTATACTACACAATTTCTTGAAGAAAATATTCGGCGGTAACGCTAGTGAGTATAGTTTGTCACAGTTCGAGACAACGGTGGTAACTGGTTGATCTGCAATGTGCAATATTTTTCGCCGGGTGTACCTTCTAGATAGTTATTATAACTCGACGAAAGAACTTTGAAATAAAGTGACCTACCATCAAAATTACATTTTCACTAGTAGAACATTCTAGTATATTCTAGGCTCGGGCAGAACATTTTCATTCGGTCACTTCTACAAAAGCAATGAAGTATGAAGGTGGCACAATGGTTAATAAATTGCTCAATTACCAAATGTTGTCATGTTCAAAATGAACATTTAGCACTTTAGAAACGGTGCAGGGCATGAGACAAAGTAACATTATCGGTATGACACGGAACTGATTTATGTCATTTACATACATTTTTTATCGTTTCTATTAGCGCAAGCGCGAGAGAATGTTACTTTGTCTAGGCCTACTGGTGCACTCTTAAAATGACGTAAAATCTATAGAATAGAAAGCGTAAAACATTTGACCTACCTACTAATGAGTATTATATTCTCTACAAAATTTGTAATTTGTATCTACATAAGTATAACATTTAATCATATAAATACGAGTAGTTAAAATACATTTATATATGAAAGATAGTTAAGATTTATATTGTTAGAATCCATATTAAGTACACAATTATGGAATGTAACCATAGTATAGCTCTCACACCTCTCAAAAGGGTCCGCGTAGGGGTTGATAGAGGCGGGAGAACATTCACGTATTAAATATGTTCTGACAAGATGTCCCACGAGCCGACGTGAAAACAGTCATAATAGTTATCAAAAAAATATAAAAAAAGTTAAAATTTTAACTGGCTTTAAAAAAATATATATTATATAATCTGTGATAGAATTTTAACTCCCGTTAAAATATACTTTCATATTGTTTATAAAAATTTAAATATTTTCAAGATAACCTACATTATTACATTCAAGAATGTAACCCAAAGGCATGCCACGTGTTGCCATTTGGCATGCCATTGGGTTTCATTTGACGTCGGCTCGTAGGACAACTATATATATTGAATTTAGAGACACGAGACAGCCATTTTGACTTGTCGACAAAGAGTCTCATAAAATTCCCCAAATTGTTGGAATTAAAAGATATTATGTATATTTAATATAATATCATGTACGGCTAGTTCTGAACAATTAATATAATATAATAAAATGTTCAATGTATGTACTTCTTAAAGAGGAACAATACGAACAAGAGGCGGGACTCGAACCCACGATCTCTGCAAACAGTGCAGTTGCTCTGCTTGTTCGTGATAGCTGCTCATGCATCGAATTTATCCTTCCATTGTTATTTTTTCTGTTTTAAGTATGTAAACATGTGTGTCATGCATAAAAATCTAATAAACAACACATTTCAAATACAAATAAAAACAATTAATTAAATTATACATTATGCTCTACCTAGGAATCGAACTGAACACTTCAACTTCTGAAGGCAAGACTTAACAACTGAGCCATGAAGGCGATATGATGGTATAAAATAACTTAATTGGAAGTATACTAAATGTATACAATTTTAAAAGCATAAACGTAAAGTATAATCATATAATATGTTGGTAAATATTATAAATTGATGAGTAGACATTTTCATCTTTAGACATTGCAATAGATTTTCTATCGCAGCAAAAAAGTAAGTAAAATAATTTTCTGCAAATAAAATGTTTCCTTTCATTCTTTCAAAAAGACAGTAGCGAAATAAAATTTGAGTTGTGTCTATTCATCGACTTTTGGAAATCGAACGTTATCGCATATCAATCGCGTGAATGTGATTGGCCCGCACTTAGAACCAATCGGATGCCTTCAAGCGGGCCAATCACAACGTCGAAAGCGGTCACAATTCGAATTTCAAAATGGAGACGCACGGGACATTGTATTAATAGAGCATTGAATGCATACGTTTTTAAATATCAGTTTCTTTGAAAACATTAGCAGGACCGTCCGAGGCAAAGTGTATATACCTCGAGTTGGGGGAATTAGCTTCCCCTTTCTCCTCGTCATCGTGTTTGACGTGCTTTGGGGACGATTCTGAATGAAGCTCGTGGCGGAAGTTGCCTGGAATTTGAACACTGTTAGTATCAAGTTAAGGTGTCATTTTCTATCATCAAATTTTCAATTTATACCTATACTTAAGCAATACACCCTGATTGTGGATATTACGTTCGTGTCGATAGCAAGCCTGTAGACAAAGTAGCATTATCCTCACACATACAAAATGTACGAGAATGACATATGTGAGGTGACTTCTTCGTTTCTATTAGCGCAAGTGTGAGAGAATGTTACTTTGTCTAGGCCACATTTGGTGCAGGAATCGAACTTGCGCCCTAATATTGGCAGGCCACACTTCGGGCCGTCAGTAGTATGTTCTTCAACAGGGATCTTTACAGCAAATGTCAGGAAAAAGAAATAGTTTAGCAGCATCTTCACCGCCTCGTCTAGTTCGCGAGCTTGTTTCTTGACAAGTGTGCATTGTAATAGTTCATACAAATAATTTTGCCCCGTTATTCTATGAGGTTTCTCAGCGCCGAGCACGACGTCAAGCGTCGGTTTCAACCGTATGAAGTTGATACATAATACATACTAAAACTTGAAATTGACAGCCGACGTCAAATGCAGCGTTGAGAAACCTTAAAAAATAACGCGGCTGAACGCATACAAATCATCGCCTCAAAATCCTTGGTTTAAAACTAGTTCCATCTCTTTGGGTGATACGGATTTAAAAAGGGATGGGCATAGTTTAAGAGAGTTTGGTCTAGACCAAAACTTGGTTGGTTGGTTTTGGTTTAAACCATCTATTCTAAAGGGTGATCTTGTTAAGGCGATGCTAGATCGAGTGCCTAGTTGATATATGTGCGTTAAATATTATAGAACACAGCTAAGTTGTATAAGCGTAAAAACGAACAATACTTACAAAACAGGCTTACATTGAAACACAATTGAAGCTCACATAACGAAAAATCTAAAATAAAAAAAATGCAATGCATAGCTATTAAAATACATTATACTTTGTCCAACGAATAAGATACGGGGTCCCTACCATAACCCATTATTGCCCTGATAGTTTAACTTTTATTATAAGACAGATGTATATGACGTGTATAAGTCTGTCACTGTCACATAGTGGAACTATGATGGCAATAAGAGCTTGTGGTAAGGCCGACTGAATTCTTATTAAGATTCTTAATCTATACTCGCTAGCGTCACCTACAATATTTGTATTAGATATTTTAGTTCTTCACGTCACCGCTAGGTCCTGTACAATTTCAGATACAAGTATTCGGCGGTGACGCTAGCGAGTATAGATAAGGTGAAGTATCGATTCGATTATACAGCGAGTATCGATTCAAATCTCGTAGAAGTTAGTATTCGATTTGATTTCATATATTGTTTGTTTTTTAGGTGATTGATTATTATTCAATTACTTTTATATAGTAAAAAGACAACTTATTCGTTAGACATATAGTTAGCATAAATACATTAGTGTATTACTTAATCTAATAAAAAGGCTGAAGTGAAATAAAAAAACTAAAAAAATCAGTGCGCAATGTTTATTACAGCTCGGAGAACTAAGTTATCAATATTGAGTCTTATTGTCAAATTATCATGGTATATATTATAAGTATGACACTTTTAAGACCTAAATGTTTTGTATAGAAGATTAGATGACACTTTATCCTTGTCGAATGAGTTGTTTTAGAAAGAGATGGCAGTGTCTTCGAGATCGCTTTCTGGGTCACTAATAAAAACTGTAAAATTTATTCTACTTAAGCTTAAATCAAGTCATTAACTGTCCGACTTAAAATAAGGGAGGTATTAATGTTTGTCGCGTATATTTCTCATTTTGAGCTAAAATCTTTATTAAATAAAATCATAGTCAACATTTAACCGACGCAGGCTTGATTTAATATTGTAAAGTCTCGTTTTAGTAACATATATCATTATTGACACAACTGTCATTACATTGACACAACTGTCACTAACTGTCCGACTGCACTTGTGACTGTGTGCCCCCATCATCACCATCACCACCATCCTGCAATAGTGAGCCGCTGCCACTGCCCTGCAAGTTGCAGGTTGCTGAGTTGAATGAAAGTGTGGAACAAATAAACTCAAGTCCACCAGAATACAAAACGGTCATGTATTCAGATAAAATCGGTAGGGATTTTAGTTGCTATTTAAGAAATAAATTATCTCATGCTGTAATAAATTACTGTATGCCAGGAGCTTCATATAGACAAATTGTAAATAAAATAATTAAAAACAATCATGACAGTCACACAACAATCATAATCTTAGTTGGACAAAACCCTAGTATTACCAAACGGGAATTAATTAATAGTTTTGAGGACTTGACAAACCTGCATGTAGGCAGGGTTGTATTGTGCACTATTCCATATAGTATTAGCTATACTGAGACACAGAACAAGCATTTATCATACATAAATAGCTTATTGCATAACATGACGTGTCATAATGAACGATACATACTGTTTGACACTAATAAATTTATTAGTGGTGTAAAGGTAACTCGGGAATCTCTTTACATTCCCAAGATATATAGACAAAAGCTTGCTACATTGTTAGCTTATAATATTAACACTGTTATAGCCAATATAACAAAGCATAGGTTAAGTGACGAGCCAGTGGTAGATAGATGTTCTACTAGCACTGTGACCAATCTTATTGATTCTTTAAACCATTAAGTCAGACAACAGAGAAGTCAGGTGCATGTATTATGCGTCTGCTACACCAGAATATTAACCGCTTCTCTGGCAAAATTCTTGATCTAGAGTTATTACTAGACAAAATACCTATTGATTTTCTCTGTTTTACTGAAACTTGGTTGAAACCAGATACCATGATGTTTAATATTACTAATTATACCATTGCCAGTTCTTATAACAGACTCTCAGCGGAGGGAGGTGGTACCATCATCTTACTGAATAGTAACTTTAAGTCCAAAGAGAGAAAGGATATTACTAGTCTTTCTGTAGAGCGAGTCTGTGAAGCGGCTTGTGCAGAGTTGGATAATTATATAATTGTATGCGTATACAGACCTCCATCCTCTGATATTCACTCATTTTGTTCAACAATGGAGGTCATTCTTAAGAAAATATTTCGAACGAATAAACAAATATTGATATGTGGTGATTTTAATGTAGACATTTTAAGAAGGTCTTCTGAGGCGCGTTTATTTATATCTCTTTTTAAATCATTTAACCTGGACTTTGTATTTAATGAGCCCACGAGAATAACGGCCACTTCCTCTACTTGTATCGATAATGTAATAACTAATGGTAGTATAATAAAACAGTCTCAGATAAGTGGAATTCGATCTGACCACATGGCTCAACTAGTTGAGTTGCAATGTAGTAGGCAACCTTCTAAATCTTTTAGGGAATCTAGACCTCTCTCTGTCCATAGACTGCTGAAGTTTAAAAATAATGTTGAGTTAAAAATTAAAAAAGCAGAGTCTCGCGAACCAAACAAATATTTCAATAAATTACATGATGTCATATGTACAGAATTCAACAAGGCATGTCCTAAACAACAATATAAATTAAATAACAGATTACAGTTCAACAACTGGGCAACCAAGGGCATAAGGAAAAGTAGAGACACTTTATATGAGTTATACCACAAGAAAGCCCAAACAACTAATGTCGCTTTTCATAGTCACGTTAGAATGTACTCAAAATTATTTAAAAGAGTTTGCCAGATTGCCAAATCAAAACATATAAGTAGTGAAATTAGCCGCTCTGATGATAAAATAAAAACTGTTTGGAAAGTTATAAACAGGGAGACTGGTAGAAATAAAACTAAAGAGCAAGTAAGTAAGCTTAAAATCAATGATAGTATTATATCGGATAAGTTAGAGGTCGCAACTGCTTTTGAGAATTTTTTCGCTAACATTCCCACAGAGACTACCAAACATCTTAACTCTAGTCCGAATACAGCTGAAAGCTTATTGAAACAATCGTTACGAAAAAGCTTCCCAGATTTTAGTTTTAAACATGTACGTCCTATTGACATCATGAAGGCATTTAAATCGCTTAATATTAAAAATACGGAGGACTTATGGGGACTCTCAATTAAAAGTATCCAATCTATTATAATAACGATTGCTCCCGCATTAGCTTCTATTTTCAATTTATGTATAGATCAAGGTATATTTCCTGATATTATGAAATATAGCAAAGTAATACCGATATTTAAAGCAGGCTCTAAAGAAGATCCTTCTGATTATAGACCTATATCGATTCTTCCCGCGCTTAGCAAAATATTTGAAAAAATTCTGCTTAATCAGATGTTAGCTCACTTTAACGTACATAACATCTTGCACGATCACCAATTTGGCTTCACTAAAGGTAGATCAACAACGGACGCGGCAGCAAAATTAATAAAACACATTTTTGAGGCTTGGGAGGGCGCCTATGACGCAGTAGGAGTCTTCTGTGACCTTTCTAAAGCTTTTGACTGTGTGGATCATCGTACGCTACTTCTTAAGCTAAACTATTATGGAATTCGCGGAAATGCTCTCGACCTTTTATCCTCGTACCTATCAAATCGTCATCAGAAAGTTGGCGTCGGTGGTGTAACATCCAAGGGGTCAATAATCAAAACAGGCGTGCCGCAAGGCTCCATACTAGGCCCATTCCTGTTTCTAGCGTATATCAATGACCTACCACTTGTTGTAGAAAATATCTGTGATATTGTTCTATTTGCAGATGATACATCTTTAGTTTTCAAAGTGAGTAGAAAAGACAAAGATCTTAAGGCACTAAATGAAACTCTAACATCTGTTTCAAAATGGTTTGATGCCAATAATCTCGTTTTAAATTCTAAAAAAACAAAATGTATCCGATTTTCACCACCTAATACATCGCAAATAGATACAAATATATCATTAGTTGGGAGTCAATTGGAGTTGGTCGAAAGCACAGTATTCTTAGGTCTTACCTTAGATTCTAAATTACAATGGGGCGCCCATATTGAAGCATTGTCAAAAAAGCTTAGTTCAGCTGCGTTTGCGGTTAGAAAAATTAAACAAATGACGGATATTGATACTGCTAGATTAGTCTACTACGCTTACTTTCATAGTGTCATGTCATATGGCGTATTGTTATGGGGTTCCGCAACAGACTTAGATTCAATTTTTATACTTCAAAAGAGAGCCATCAAGGCAATATACTCGCTGGACCCCCGAGATTCTCTTAGAGATAAATTTAAAGAAATAAATATTCTCACCCTACCGTCACTGTACATTTATGAGAATTTGCTATACATGAAAAAAAAAATTCATCTATTCAATTTAAACTCGGACATTCATTCAATTTCAACACGAAATAAACACAAAATTGTAGCTCCTAGATTCAGGTTAGCAAAGGTAAATAAATCATTCATGGGGAATTGTGTTCGTTTCTACAATAAAATCCCACAGTCAATAAACGCGTTAAATTATGATAAATTTAAGACACACATTAAAACTGTACTGATGAAGAAAGCTTATTATACAATTTCGGATTACATAAATGATAAAGACATATGGAATTAAAACTCTGCACAAGTAGCTCCTGGCAATGACATGGTATGCAAACATGATATGTAAATCATTTGGTATTGTTTTTACGTTTTTAATTATTATTTTTTACACATGCATGCTGATACAATTTTCACTATTGTGAATAATTTATGATGTTTTTTTTTTTGTAATTATTATTATTTTACTGTGTAATGAAATGTACATGATGCCAGCTGAGTTTCTTGCCGGTTCTTCTCAGAAGGCTAGTTTCCGAACCGGTGGTAGATTCCTCGACGTTCATAAGTGCCTTACCAGGGCCTAAACTGAATAAATCATTTTCATTTTCATTTTCATTTTCATTTTCACTACAACTGTCATTGTCAAATTTGACAAGTCGGAAAACGTTCCCTTATTAGCTGAATCCAGATTTGGATAAATTGATTGCAGATGAAAGACGACCGAGATTTAAGCTAATTTTGGTGTAATAAATTGAGATTTTTTAAAATTCTTGGCCTCACTAATAAATATAAAAAATAAGTAATACTTAGTCACCAGCTAACTACCAATCTATCAACCCTCTATTTATTTATTTATAATGATCTAAATCGCATTTATCATTGAGAGAGAGACAAATGGATAATTTTACACATCTGTCACCTCGTAAGTACATACTTACCTACACATGCCAACAAAACAAAATTAAAAAAAAACTGATTGAATATTCATATTTTTCTCAAGCAAAGAGGTTAAAATATCAATAATTAATTATTTTACTTTTTTAATGCAGTCTCAAAACCATTCCTTATTTGCTAATTTAAGAGTGGTGACCTAGGGGTTTGAGTGTCTACTCAAACCGCGTATATCGCGATGCAAATACCAATCTCACCGATATGTACCAATGAGTTTTTATAGTGTCGTCAAACCATGAGGTTAACGTTGTAGGAAAACATCAAGGGAACCTGCAGATGTCTGAGAAGTAATTCAAAGATTTGTATGTGCCAGAGACGGTGATAGACACACCATCTGTCACGTTGACACACACATTCACTGCTGAAATTTCGTGTTCTTCGCAAATTCCCTCATCTTCGGTGAAAAGTGGGTGTTGTTGCTTACTCCTTGGATGACTCTTCAGCACTTTTAAAGTATACAATAGATTTTATACGGTTTTCTCCGTCATTTAAGATATAATTTAATTTCATCATAAAACTATAATAAATCCTCTTTGCGTTTTGTTCATTGCATATTTGAATATACCTACTATGCTGTATCCATTCGAGTGAAGACTAGATTATTTTATTCAAACATTTGGTATAGTTATTTTTTAAATATGTACAATAATTATTATAATAATGGAGGCTTAAATTAATTAAAGAAAATAATAAAATGTATTTCATCGTAAATACTGGTCTACCTCTTTTGTTTACTTTTTTATTTACTGGCAACACTAATACAATTCTTATAAATTTTACCACTTGCCTGTACCATTTTAGACATCCATCTATCTTTGCAAAATACCTATATTTTCGGGCTAAATTGTTAAAAAATAAGACTTGTAAAAAAAGATGTGAATGGGTCAAAAAACCAAAAAAAATTGTGGCTTGTGTATTATTTTTAAAAGAAAATTTTTAGTATTATTTTTATCAGTAAAAGAAATATGGTAGGCATTCTACAACTTCAAGTGAATCTGAGCTAGAAAACGGCTTTGAATTCAAACATTTAGCGCGTCAGGGATTATTTTTTCATCTAACATTTAACTGTAAATAAAAAAGTAAACAAAATTGGTCCATCACTTAAAATAATTATTTATGCATTTAACATTACATGTCGACTAGTTTTACTTTTTAAGAACATTATTTAATTAAATAATAACAGACTATATAATTATAACACAAAAAATGCATGCGTCAAATTAAAATAGAAATACAATACATGCACGTCAAACTGTATGGTAAAATTACCATATTTTTTGGTCAAAAACCATTGGTTAAAAATTAAAAACATCAAAAATGCCATACACAACACAATCATATCAAATCGCACACGTATCCTTCTAATTTCGAATTTAAAATTTCGTAATCACAAAAGAACTAAGTGCTACATGGATCAAAACTGAACTAGAATGTCTCCTCTACTATACAAATACGCTAGACTGACGTTACTTCGTCGCCATTTTGGCGCTGTCCATACACGACAGTTCACCGAACTAATTCTTGAAAATTGAAAACCGCAGAAATATCAAATTTAGGTCCTAAAACGCTCGTAAGTGGCGCTTAAAATTTACACAAAATGTAAGTAATTGTGGGGAGAGCGAGTGATCATGCTCATCCCCAGCAAAAGGAAGATTTTAGACCAGGGTTGTCATGCCTGGGGAACCGCGGCTCCAATTGTTCTATTTGGAAACTTGTATATATACTGCAATGCGCTCGCTCTTATTGCGCGATTTAGGTTCTCGTGTATTTGTACTCAAACTGCAATTGTTAGCGAGTAGCGCCATCTATGTAGCGAGTGGAGAAACGCTGCCACGTAATCAGTACAGCGTACTTGTATAATATAGTGATTGGTGACTAAAATACGAACTAAAAGCTCACGATGTGCAACATTTAGTAAAGCTACAATCACACTTGACTTTACGAGCGCGTCGTCTACAAAACCAATAGCATTTAAGGGCTAGACAACACAGCCCACCTTTCCGACTACCCTCCGACTTGCACGATTCTCTGCTATTAAGCCTTTGCAATTCTGGTGTTTCCTTACACTTGTCCGAATCGCTCAACAATTTGTCCAACCGATGCTTTAATTGAGTAGGGGACACCGATCTATCTCGATTCAACTTCGATTTCGAATCGATTGTTGCATCGATAGTGTCCGAGCCGGATGACGCTTCGGCGATAGGGCTGGGTGAATCGATACTTTCAGGGGTGTACGGTTCGACGCATCGACTAACGCTTAATAAGGTATGATCGATATCGTTAACGAATATACCGTTGTATATCGAATCAGCCGTTGTTATTTGAACTCTAGGGACTCGGAGGATTTTTTCATTGAGCGATCCGGTTCGTTTTACAGTTATTATAGGGTCGGAGAGTGTGTCGGTTGGGTGGGGGGTTGGGGCGGCCCAAGTGGCGGTGGCAGCCCTAGCGGCTCTGGGCTCTGGGGCTAATGGGGCTGATAGAGGCCTGCATGGAACCGTACCTCTTTCACTTTGGAGCATCACGCGCAGGTAGATTGGCTATGGACAATATTAATTTTGGTCACATTCATTGTTTCTGTGGACGCACGTGAAAAGAGCTCGTACATCGGGGGTAAAAATAACAACTGAGGGACCACGTCAAATCCAAAATGTACGTGGAATATGTCAAACTATATATAAGTATATTAAGGATTGAATTTATAAATTATTTGAATTCAACGATTTCAGCGGGATCTCGAACAGAAGTAACATATTACAATTATTTATTTACTTCAAATAGTAATCTATCATATTATATACAAATCGTGCCAGTTACCTTTTTTAGAACATTCATTTCATCAAAACTGCAATAAGTACATTTGAATACAGATTTTTTTTTTTTGTCAATGGTATCTAAAACATAAATAAAATATTATATCTACCTTATGGTCTCCCATGCAAGCAGTATCCCCAATGACGCCGTAGTCAGTGCGCCTACGCGGCATCTCCGGGACACCAGTGTCGCCCTTTGGTGACCCCTCCGACTGGTTCCGTACCAACTTGCGACGGACACCGTAGCCATCTTCTGCCATCCTACAATATGGATCATAAAATTGTAGGATGATTTACCATTTTTTGTGTCAAATATATTAAACACTGAACAGGCAACCCAGTAAAATAATGAGTAGCACTGCAGTGTTGGTAAAAAGAGAGGTATTTGAGGTATAAAGAAAAGCTTTAGGGTATAAAAGCGAGATTTTAGGGGTAAAACAGTTTGATTCTGGGGTGAAAGAGATTCTTATAAAGGTAGTGTGAAAGTTGATTTTAGGATGATATTTGATTAAAGCGTGGGTAGCAATATGATGTAATGTGACAGGGTTCGAGGGTACAAAGGGGGAGCTTTGGGGTATAACAGCAAGATTTTAGGGGTAAAATGGTTCGATTCTGGGGTGACAAGGTTAGTTTCAGGGGTGAGAAGGTTGCTTATATACAGTACCTGGCTGTAGCAGCCTTATGCACGCCGGTGGGGTCAGCGATGCTTTTCCTACTGGCCCCAGCACCTGTGGTAGGCAGCGGCAGGGAGTCCAACTCTGCCAAGCTAGATTTCTTCTCTAATACTTTATTCGGACTTGACTGTAATTAAAAAAAACATGTATACAAGTCCATGCAATCTTGACCAAATGGTTTTCAATATCTACACAGAAGGAGGTATGAATGAGATCGTATGGAGTTTTACCTTATACATGCGCTCACGCCTGTATTCCTCGAAGTGGTAGGCAGATGTGTTGTAATAACAAAACCCACATTTCACCGAAGATGATTAAGTGCCAACGTGACAGATGGCGAGTCTATCGCCGTCTCAGGCGCTATACATACGTCTATTTGAATTATTTCTCAGACATATGCAGGTTTCCTCACGATGTTTTCCTTCACCGTAAAGCACGTGGTGTGAAATCACTGTTCATAAGTTTTTTTTAGAAAAAATCATTGATAAGCCCCGCTGGGATTGGAACATACGTCGCTTGCGTAGGGACTGCTCAAACCACTGTTCCATCCTATTCTATACATAGTTCTTACGTATTGTAAGTGATTATGTACCTGATGGTTATGTGTAGCTGGTGAGCCAGATCTTGCCGGACTGCTGTCTGAAGACGACACTCGACCGCTGCTGTCTGTTGAATCTGCTACAGACTTCCTGTGTCCAATACAATACTTTTATAGTAGGAACAATTATCACCGACCAAATACTTCCATAAGAGTATTTGGTCGGTGATAATTGTTCCTTCTGCTCAAAGGTATAGACTTCTAAATGCTGTTGATTCTTTGTATTAGGGAAATTAAAAAAAAAAAGCACAGTGCTTCAAGGAGTTCAGGAACTTTTTTATACAAAAGTAAAAGTTCAAAGCTGATAAGAGCTCTAATCAATCATCATAGTCTTTGGAACACAAGATTAAGTAGCGAGATGCCTAATATTATTGCTCTTAGTTAAGTTTATAACTTTTACTTGCAGAAATCACTGTGTGGTGTCTTGGGGACAGTCTTGCACCAGTAGTCTGGCCGCTGGTAGGTAATGTATATCACCAATAGTCTGGCCGCTGGTAGGTAATGTATATCACCAGTAGTCTGGCCGCTGGTAGGTAATGTTTATCACCAAAAGTCTGGCCGCTGTAGGTAATGTATAGCACCAGTAGTCTGGCCGCTGGTAGGTAATGTATATCACCAGTAGTCTGGCCGCTGGTAGGTTATGTATATCACCAGTATAATATGTTACCTGGAGGCGTGCATATGCCTGGTATCCCGGGGACAGTCTTGCACCAGTAGTCTGGCCGCTGGGGAGAGAAGAACGCGATCACACCACGACGGACATCTATACAGATAAATAAAATTCAAGTGTCTGTTTGTAATACCAAAATAACAGCTTTATACTAAATGCATATGAGAGTATATACGATACTGACATAAAAAAACAATTTTGAATTTTTTTCTCTGTCTGTCTGTCTGTCTGTTTGTTCCGGGTAATCTCCGAAACGGCTGGACCGATTTTAATGGGACCTTCACTGGCGGGTAGCTGTTGTTTCAAGGAGTAAGTAAGGCTATTATGATATTTTAAAAAAACATAAGGGTTCCGCGGGACAGCTTTCAAATTAACTTTACGCGTGTGAAACCGCAGGGCACAGCTAGTCTATAATACAATACAATACAAATTTATGTGGTGATACACGGACAGACAGATGGACAAGAGAGTGATCTTATACACCCTTATAAGATCCTTATCTTACTATTTGAGGTTACCTCAAAAGGTAAAAAACACCTTAAAATTGAGGGTAGTTACAAAATATTCTTACCGAGTCTTCATATAATGCGTCGGCAAATGCACATCTTCTTCAAAAGGGTAAGACGGTGGGAATTTGACTGGGAACTCGTACAGATGGGGTCGTAAGGCTTCTAGCTCGCGATCGAACCGTTGTAGCTGAAAAACAACCTTATTTCTTAGACATTATAGTCTAGTTTTCTTTAACAAAAAAGAGGAAAGATTTGATTGTTTATTTTAGTTGTTTGTTTGCATTGAATAGGCTCCGAAACTACTTGACCGATCTTAAAAATTCTTTCAGTAATGGATAGCTACAACATCAGCGAGTAACATACGCTAGTCTGTGATTATTATAAAGCCTTACATTTACTTTATTTCAAGAATTAAGGACTTTACGTACGTTTTATAATTTAAAGTAATTATGCATTGAGAAATATTTCTTTGAAAATGAAAATGATTTATTCAGTTTAGGCCCTGGTAAGGCACTTATAAATGTCGAGAAATTTACCACCGGTTCGGAAACTAGCCTTCTGAGAAGAGCCGGCAAGAAAGAGAAAGAGACTTTCTTGTGTCCATCGCAAATCCATCGGTAATCCTTCGAACTAGACAATACAAATACATGGAATTTAAAGCCTTATTCTTGAAGTATTAAAGTACATATCAGCTCACCCATGCTTCTCGGAAAATCTTCTGATGTTCTATATGGGCGAACTCTTTCTTCCCCACAGTAAGCACCACTCTGTCATCTTTCTCCGCCTTGTATTGCAAGTGAGTGGAGTCTATGTTAGCACCGTTCTGCATGCGGCACGCTTGTAACTCTTCTGTCACTTTCTACAAATAACAAAATGTATAAAGATTAGTTGATTAATGATGAAAGACTAGCCGAAACAAACAGACAGACCGACCGAGAAAAAAAACCTGCTTTTTTGTGAGTATTTTATATACCTTCATATGCATTTGGAGATACGCTGTTAATTTGGAATTACAAACAAACACTTCAATTTTAGTTAATCTGTATATATACTCGCTAGCGTCACCAACAATATTTGTATGAGATATTTTAGTTCTTCACGTCACCGCTGTACAATTTGTCATACAAATATACGGCGGAGACGCTAGCGATTATAAAAACGATGGCAACTCGTGATAGGTACAGATAAATAAAATAGAAGTGCACAGCTTTTCTCCAAATGCATATGAACTTATATAAGATACTCACATTAAAAAAAACAGGTTTTTTTTCTCGGTCTGTCTGTCTGTCTGTTTGTTCCGGCTAATCTCCGAAAGGGCTGGACCGATTTTAGCGGGACTTTCACTGGCACATAGTTAATGTTTCAAAGAGTAACGTAGGCTACTTTTATTCAGTCCACCCACGAAAGTCTATACTGGGCACGGCTAATGTAAAAAAGAACTCTACATAAGCCAATAGAGTTAAAAATTACCTTCACAACACCCCCCGTGTCGGTCCTAAAGTTGAAGTCTCCAAATATGAAGTATGGCGCGGCGTTGACGTCCGAGTGTAAGTGACGCAGTGTGTGACGTAATGCTCGGCGGCGGCTGCGGCAATACACCTGGGGATGATAAGCGCTTATAGGTAGGGTATTCGAATTTCATAGGTTTCGACTGGAATAATTCGCGCTTTTAATTAAGAAAAATAATAAGTCTTCATAAAAAAAAAAAAAAAATCTTATTTCGCGCTTATCTATTGTAACTAACCCCCTCGTATCAGTATTGCTTGGCTCTGCGAATGCGGCCAGGAGACTGAAGCGCGGCAACATTCTATGATGAACTTGAGACAATGGTCCCAATTCCTTACACGAGAAATTACCCGCTCAACACATTTGATTATGGTCTGGCGACCGATTGCAAATGGAAAAAAAAAAAAAAAAAAAAAATTACCGTAATAAATGACACCCTGCTATAACAATCTGGCCTAATTTCAGACTAATAAGCTTTTATATCTTCTATAATTTGAATTTGACTTAAACTGCTAAGAAGAGAATTATTAAGATGTGTCTAAAACACTTTTCAACTGTCTCTATTAATGGAAAGACACTTTGTTCCTGTGTTCTTTATGTAATAAAATGATGTTAATTAAATTACTTACTTTTGAAGTTGGTGTTTGATAGTGTCCGTCAAGCTAGCATACACATGGCATACACATTTTAGTGCCAAATAGAGTTAGACGCTACATTTTTGAACTTACGGGAAAAATCGCGGGGTTCAAATAGTTAGATATGTGACACTGAGTACTCACAGAGGGGAAGGGTTCCATGGCGAGTAGGTTGGAAGCGTCGTGGAACAGGTGAATGTTGACGAACTCCACCGCCGTGCCGCGCACCGACCACCGCGTGCGCAGGAAACCCTTGCGCGACCACTTGCACTACACCGAAACACACAACTTAACATTACATCTAAATCTATACAGATAAATAAAATTGAAGTGTCTGTTTGTAATTCCAAAATTACAGCTTTTCACTAAATGCATATGAAAGTATACACGGTACTGACACTAAAAAACCAAGTTATAACATTTTTCTCTGTCTGTCTGTCTGTCCGTCTATCTGTCTGTCTGTTTGTTCCGGGTAATCTCCAAAACGGCTGCACCGATTTTAACGGGACTTTCACTGCCAGGTAGCTAATGTTACAAGCAATAACTTAGGCTACCTTAATTTAAAAAAAAAACATAAGGTTTCCGCGGGACACTCTACTAACTCTACGCGGGTGAAACCGCGGGGCACAGCTAGTATGTATATATAACTCAAAGGTGACTGACTGACTGACATAATTTCAACGTTTGAACTAACTTACCTCAGGAAAGAAATGCTGAGGGAACTTGGCCTTTTCCTTGGTGGTGATTTTCTCAATGTTGCCATGGTGGACCTCCTTGCCTTGTGCTTCAACGTACGCCTTCAATTCGAAGTCCCAGATCTTGAGATCAGTTAGCGATGTGTGCGCGAAATATAGGTTGCCTAGGGCCTGAAAAACATTGGTTTGATAATCAACCTGACCTTGTCCTACTTGTTTAGGAGACAAAAAGTTATGTACAGATTCGATAATACAGTGAGCATCGATTCAACTCTAGTAAAAATCGATATTCGCCAGGAGCCAGTAGCACAGTAGCTATTGTGCATATCTTTCGATCAATTAAGTTAGCAAGCCTAATCGAAACCAGTACTAAAGTTGCCTCCGTGCCTCGGAGAGCACGCTAATCCATCGGTCCCGGTTGCCACATCTTTGGCACTATGCCAACATAGTAAGAGACGTAAGAGGCGATAGCTTAGCGCAGCGAAGATTATTAAGTGCCAAAGTGACAGATGGTCAGTCTATCGTCGTCTCAAGCATTATACATACGTCTTTGAATTACTTCTCAGTCATATGCAGGTTTCCTCAGGATTATTTCCTTCACCGTAAATTAGCCATAAGTTTTTAGAAAAACATTGGTACAGGCCGCTGGGATTCGAACTTGCGCTGCTGGCGTAGCAGGCGACTAATGAAACCCCAAGGACACCGAGGCTTTTTTTATCAGTGTTAATACAAAACTATACTCACAGTAAACTTCTCAGGCGAGCTGAAGTCTTCGTCAAGAAAGATTCTGATTTTATCAAACAGCCGTAACTCGGGGCAGTCGCATAGTCTCTTGACAAAGTCCTTTACATAAGGCATAGACTTCTCATAAGTCTTCCCGCCTACTTCTTGCAGATGGAGGGCTATGAACTTGGGCTCCAATCTTGATACTGCCTGCAGGAACTCTGATGTCCAAATAGGAAGCATTACCGAGGGCTGGAAGAAGGGAGTTACGTTTACACATGAATATTAATGTATCTGAGTGCCTAGTGCGAGGTTTCTTAAAATCGCCGTCACAAGTCATCGCGTCGACGTAAACGCAGATTTGTATGGGCTCACAATAGTGTCATCTTTAGGCCGACAGAGGCGCTCTTATGTCATTGGCATCGTACCATTCAGACAGACAGGGCAGGATTATATAAGACGGATGAAGTACCTGCTTAGGGCACGAAAATAAAAGGGAATAAATAAATATATATATATATATATATGACTACTACGCATTTAGGGTCAGAGCCCATATCACGTGACGGCACCTCGTGAAGTCTCCCATAAAATTAAGTCTATGCGGGTGAAATTGCAGGGCATAGCTAAACTTATGTCTGTGAGATAGGGTTCATAATTGTTAAGAACCGATTTCAATCTATACAGATAAATAAAATTGAAGTGTCTGTTTGTAACTGCAAAATAACAGTTTTTCACTAAATGCATATGAAAGTATACACAGTACTGAAACAGAAAAACCAATTTTTAAAATTTTTCTCTGTCTGTCTGTCTGTTTGTTTCGGGTAATCTCCGAAACGGCTGGACGGATTTTAACGGGACTTTCACTGACGGACAGCTAATGTGACAAGGAGTAACTTAGGCTACTTAGATTTTTTAAAAACATTAGGGATTCGCAGGCAACCAAGAAATTAAAATATTAAAATCTACGCGGGTGAAACCGCGGGGCACAGCTAGTTCTAAATAAAATGATAAACATAATAAATATGAAAAAAATACATGGTATCCCTACTAATATTATAAATGCGAAAGTAACTCTGTCTGTCTGTTACGCTTTCCCGCTTAAACCTCTCAACCGATTTTGATGAAATTTGGCACAGACAATCTTTAGACCCTGAGAAAGGACATAGGCTACCTTTTATTTATTAAAAATATTAGGTTTCCGCGACCTTATGGTCGCGGAAACAAAATCTACGCTGGTGAAACCGTGGGGCACAACTAGTTACATATAAAAAAAAATACTAACATGGAGGCGTTTTCAAAACAATTACACTTACATTTGAGTAGGTATAGAATATACATAAATACATGATGGAAAAACATCGAAATACATAAAACAACAAAGAGTACAAATACTAAGTTAAACTGATTATGCAAATTGTTTATAATTATGCATTTACTGTGCTTCAAGGTTTGTACTATACTCTGGGTTGTCTGTTCATTATAATGGTGATTAGAAGAGTAAATATATTAACATATCACCACAGTGATAAGAGGAACACTGGTGAGAGAGGCAGGGGCGGATCCAGCTTTGGCGCCAGGAGGGGGTCACATAGTCGTTCGTTCCCAAACATTTGCCATCATACAAAGTTATTATATTATACTAGCTGTGCCCCGCGGTTTCACCCGCGTAGATTTAGTTTCATGCTTCATGGCGAGATTACCCGGAACAGACAGACAGAGAAAAAATTTAAAACTTGGTTTTTTAGTGTCAGTAGCGTGTATACTTTCATATGCATTTAGTAAAAAGCTGTTATTTTGGAATTACATGTATGGTGACAAATAAATAAAATCATTATGTTCAATTAGTGGTCCACCTAAGTCCTGGAACCATTTGGGGGGGGTCATGACCCCAATGACCCCCCCTGGATCCGCCGTTGGAGAGAGAGGTAGTTAGAGGTAGGGCATAACAGGATCTCATGTTCAATATTGGACTGTCAGACTGGGTACTTTGGGTACTATTTGATTAGACTGTTGTCAAAGAACTTTCAAATCATCAGAACAACATGATTATCACCATCTGCTGTCTGGTATCCATTGTACAAGCTCTGCTTACTTTGGGACTAGACAGCGCTATAACATTTTTGTATTTTATATTAGACTAGTTGTGCCGGTTTCACCCGCGCAGACTTTAGTGTGTTATATGACATTTTTTTTCAGGTTTCAAGAGGACGGTATAAAGTATCCTATGTCCTTCTCCTGGTTGTAAGCTACCTCCCCACCAATTTTCAGCAAAATCGGTTCAGCCATACTTGAGTTATAAGTAGAGTAACTAACATGACTTTCTTTTATATATATATAGATTGTATTTATGAATAAAAATTATTTATAATAATAATAATAATAATAATAAACGTTTATTGATTTCAATAAGCAGCAACAAAACAAATAAAACTGATACAAAAAAAATATACAAAAAAGAATACACAAAAGAAATAAGAAGTGTTTTTATGGTGCAAAGTGGTTCGCACCAGTACATCGGGTGTTGCCGCACATTGTCATCAAAGGGCCACAACTCAACTATACCCGCAGACCTAACTGGAGTCCAGTTCAATCTAGCGGAGCTGATTTTCAGTGTGACCCACTGAGTGGCGCACGACGTCGGCCAAAAAATAAAAATAAAAAGATACTTATATAATAAAAGTATATATACTTGTACGTGTGATGGTTACTATATGTGAAAAAAAAAAATTTTTAATGTAAAAGAATAATTTGCAATGTATTATTTTATAATTATAAATACCTACACTGATATAAAAGTAAAGTAAACTAAAATGATATAAAAGCAAAATACATATTTATGTGTATGGAAGAACGAGCGAGCAAACACCACTCGACTTAATTCGCTGCGGCGCGAGGCCATTAGCGGTCGTGTGCGAATGCTGTACTTTGGCGAAGCAGTGATCTTGATGAACATTTTACTGACATTCCTTATTGAAAATACATCGAAGACGACAAAAAAAAAAAAAATTCTGAAATTGGCGTGTTTAAAATGAAGCAAACATAATGAATGTGGTGTTGTGTTTCACACATTATAACGGGTGGGAGTGATCGAGTACATCAAGAGCCGCGCTCACAGATTAAACCAGCCACCAAGCGCTGGTTATTATGGTATTAAATATATATTTCATTAAATATATATTTAATATATATAAATATATATATATACAGGTTCGTAGTACTCAAAATTTTTAAAATATTTCATATTGCCGAGTTCTTCTCAGTAAAAGCAATCTTCCGAACCTGGAGGTAGCATTTACAATCCTGGACAGTGGATTTTTTTGTGTCCTTCTGACGTTTTGAGGTACGAAAAAGATATGAAGTACTTAGTGAGAAGTTTCATCAAATAAAGATATTTTTGACTTTGACTATTCTATTCTGAAATTAGTAGGCTTGTGATCTTTTTACACAGAATTAAGATATTTTTAGATATAACTAAGTATCTCATGGAGTTATAGACTTGATAATGTACTGGAATGTTTCAACAAAATTACAATTTTCCGGTAACAATTTGGATAACTGGTAGAGAAGTGAAAATGAAAATGAAAAATATTTATTCAGTTTAGGCCCTGGTAAGGCACTTATGAAAGTCGAGAATATAGCACCGGTTCGGAAACTAGCCTTCTGAGAAGAACCGGCAAGAAACTCAGCCAGGCATCATGTACATATCATCGAAACAATATAAATCATAATGAAATCGTCATCCAAAATCAAATTTGATAATAGGTATAAATATTCACAATAGTGACAAATTGTATTAGCATGCAAGTCATTATAAAACAAAATCAAAGAGATAAAAAAAATAACAATACCAGATAGATTTACAAATGTTTGCATACCATGTATTTGCCAGAAGCTACTTGTGCAGAGTGATTTACCTAGTTCCATATATCCTTGTCATTTATATAATCCGAAATTTTATAATATGCTTTCTTCATCAAAACAGTTTTGACAAGTGTTTTAAATTTATCATAATTTAACGCGATTATTGATTGTGGGATTTTATTGCAGAAGCGAACACAAGTTAAATTAAGGCCCACAGTATACAATCAGGGACACTTTTAATGAGATTTTATACAATAAAAACTTAATTATACAAGGAAAAGTATTTAAAACTAATTAAAGGTAGAAAACTTGTTCCAAGTCGGTGTCTCTCGGGATCGTGCCAAGAAGGCTGGCAGCATTGCCATGTTGAATAGCAATACTGATTCTCTGAGCGAGAAAAGCCCCAGCTCTCTTGTCACGAGAGGCTTCTACCAGACGACGTGCAAGCTCTTTTTATTAAATTTTCTAATTATCTAGGTTTATCTAAATATCAATAGTATAAATATAAAACTTAGAATAATAAAGATAAAAACTGTACTAAAAGATTGATGAAGTGTATAAAGCAATGTATTTAATAGTGATTATTTTCTATTATGCTCTTCTCTGTGCTATTAAAAAAACTATGTTTTAATATTCAAAGACTGATTGATTGAAATACTGGCTGGCAATAACAAGCAACCACAAAGTAGGTATGTGAGCAATTGTTTCGTAATTAGAACACTAATCTAACCATCGCTCGCAAACTACATATTTTTTAATTAAATTAGTTACAACATTTTTATTGTCATTGACACAATGTTATTACAGATAAAAATAAAGGTATACTAACTACACAATATTTGATATATTTTAATTGTACTCACATCTTCAAATATGGAACCAACGTTTGCGGTGATGAGAAGAAGAGGTACTTTGTCTGATCCCATCTTTTTAAATTTCAACATGTTCCTGTATAATTTCACGGTGAAAACAAAATACGCCAGAACCAACTACCTAGTAATTGTCACGTTTGATTCACTATTTGGAGATCGGCGCACACATGCCGTATCTTCACCCGATTGTGATTACATTGTGCTTTAAATATAATTGTTTTTCCATTGGAAAACGGCGAAAACTTTGTACAATACCAAAATAATCAACCGATTCGATTCGATAACCCTGCCCAACCAACAGTTTTTGACATTTGTATTGTATGTATGTATTCTATTGTATGTAAGTAAGCTACAATGTATGGATGTGTGAATGAATGTCAGACAAATTTGACATTTTATTTTGCACGGTTTATTTATTCAAGTTTAAATACATACTTATTTATTTAAAATTCGATGAAAATCGGTATTTTAAATATTCATAATGTTGTCAATTTTAACGGTAAATATTAAATAAATTGTTTTCATCATAAATATCTTGAGCTTAATAATGCTTTAAATTTTGTCCAGCCTGTAAAATGTGTCTCAAACTTGTGAAACGGAACGTAAATTCAATACGCTGAAGTTTCGAAAGGCTTTTTTACTTGCACGGGTTCTCCAATGACGTAGTCGGTCTGTGTTTTACGTCACGCCCCGTATTTCAGGGCCGCACTTGCTTATTTTTTCCGTTAACGCAAATAAATATTAAATGTAAATATAAACCAGGAAGAAACAGAAGGAAAGTCTAAGGCGTACCCACGTAAGCAAATGACCGCAATATAATGACGTTGTTGTAAACACCTATTTATAAACATAAGTTGACATTTACTTTCTTACCTATTGAATAAATAAAAATTGTATGTTCATCAAATCATTATGTTCTTTATTTTCAAAGTAAGTAAGTGTAAAATTGGTCAATGTTTGCTACAGTAAAGTTAAGTTCAGCCCTGTACGTTTCATGGGCGTTCCTATTTTATCCCGCACATGCGGACTGCTCCACAACTGAATCAGAAATCGATTTGTTACTATTCCTGTGAAGTGAGATTGTAGGTCGATTAGAGTTTTTTTTACTTATAAATTTGTGTCACATGGCTGCACAGCGGTAAGGTAATGCAATTTTTTTATACTCATATTATTAATTTTAGATACCCAAAATGAGTAGGTTGGTAGATAGGTACGTTATGAATGGGGCCCGAAATAACATGGAGAGTTGTGCGTATGTTATTATATGGTTGACCAATAGGTAGGTGGGTACTATTTTGTTTGTGTGTGTGTGTGTGTGTGTGTGTGCAGTATGTGATTCAGAAAATTAGTGAATTGTCGAATCTTCGTTCACGTGCACATAAGTACATTTGAATTAATGAAATAAATAAACCAGTCAAGTGCGAGTTCGATTAGCGTGGAGAGGGTTCCATATTCTATATAGGATGTAACATTTTTGTACTGAGATGCAACGATTTTATGTAACTATAAAATTAAATAGGCTTAGATTCTACTGGATCCACTTTTCAACGAAGATAATTAAGTGCAGTATACATATTCTTTTAAATTTTAAGTTGAGTTAATCTCAATAGAAGTTTCTTTTTTCACTCGGTAATTGTCGTCTCGGGCAACCAAATATGAGCATTCTTTTTTTCCAGGTTCAAAATGCTGGTCCAAGTGTTGCTAGCTTCGCTATTGTCCGTGACGTCAGGTCACGTGCACACGGCTGTGGAGACAGAAATGTTCAATATACCAATCAGCCCCAATTTATTTAATTGGACTTATCAAGGTATAGTCATTTATTTGTTTTTTTTTTTAAATAATGTTAAGGGTTTCGTCTTGGTTATATTATACAGTTATCCTCAAAACCGTGTAAGGTGAAAAACCAGCATATCTACTTATAGCCCACTTAATTTATGAACACCCCAAGTATAGGTTTGTGAATGTTCACACGTCGTGACTTAAAAGGTTGACATAAACACGGTCAAAACACCTCTCTTATTACCTACCTACAAATTATACAGTAAAAGGTATTTCTAAAGTCCTTTGTTGTTCCAGAGTTCGACCAGCAATATCGTTTTCAAGCCTCCATGCAAGGCAAGCCGGAGCTCCCGCCGTGGCTTCGATACATTTACAGCGGGAGGCACCACTCGGGGTTCATCTTTGGGACCCCACCGAGAGGCACGAAGTCACCTATTATTGTAAGTTGGTACTACACTATACATCTTTCTGTATCAATGAATCAATGAGCCTAATTCTGAGAGAAGAATGAGAGACCACTGCTGGATATAGGCCAGTCATCACTGTTCCGCATCCGGCGGGATCTTGGCACCTTCTTCATATCATCGGTATATCTAGCTAGAGGACTTCCAGCTTAAGGTCTACTACGTCTTCTCTATTGGATCTTTACTGCTACACCGGCAGATAATCCCTCGACAGATATGTCCAGCCACTAGTTTACAAATTTTGCAGGCATACAAGTTTTCTAGAGTAGATCTAACTAGTTATTCTGATCTGACATGAACAAATCTTATATCACTGACATAAGTAACAAATATGTGTTTGCAGTTAGAAGTAATAGGTGTAAACCGGCAAGATTACGAGACTCGTCGTGTGGCGTTAACGCTAGTAGTAACGCCTAAGGAGAAGATGGCTCGCCATGAAGTCGAGTTCAAGATTGACAACCTCAATGTTGAGGACCTACTTGATGAACATAGGTGAGAGTTAGAGAGAGTTTTTATAATAATATGGTAGTATTAAGTGGTACTTTAACATCGCCCTTTTGATGCGAAGCGGTTACCGCAGCTTACGGACGCCGGACGCTTAAAACAGCTTTTTACGCACGTGTTAACATACTGTGGTGTGTGCAGAGTCGAACCCGATAGTACCTTTAATACAATTAGTGATGTAACTGGTAGGAGTAAGTAAATCTTCCTTCTTCATCTTGTGTCGATAGGGAAAAAAAAGAAACCTCCCGAATGAGTGGCTTATTAAGCCCACACGTCTGGCGCTACCTGGGCAACAACTGGTGAACCCATTGCCGATTGGTCAAATCGAAGTTAGTAAATCTTCAATAACTAAGTATCTGAAACTAGTTAAAATTCTTTCATATTGTTCACAGAATGACTCGTCTTAAAGACATCCTAAGGACGAAATTATGGTCAGAGAGCAGTCAAGATTTGTACTCTACGTTCCTGTCTTCTGCCATTGATTTGGGGGCTCGTCTTCCCTTGAAACCCAGCGATGGAGAAGGGTAAGGTTCTTTGCATCTTGCACTACATTATAAACATGATTAAGTTTTCTAGTACCCTACAAAAGAAGCGGATTATTTCTCTTGATTTCGGGTTTTTCCACCACTTCACCACTGTGGATTGTTCGAACATTCAACAACGTGAAATTTTTCGAACACACTTGCGATTGATGCGAAAATTGCTGGGAAAAAATAGGAATCTTTAATCCCAGTGCTCCGACGCGTCATTCGGCTTGCCCAATTGCCCACCCTCTAAGTCCGGCCCATGGACTTAACAGTTTTATCGTTGGTGTAAAACGCTTAAAATTTGTAACTCTAAAAATTTCAGGCTGGTTGTTCGTCTGGGGTCCGTAATACCTTTCTCGTCGGAGCTCAAGCGGCTCCGTGAAGAGGTACGCCCTCTGTCGCGGTTGCCCAGCTGTCCTAGGGAGTATAAGAGGACTACGGTCGAAAGGTTGTTCAGAGATGCTGGCTTCACACTCGACTGGTGTAGTTTTGAATTGGTATGATTACGTACATACACACTTAAATTTTATATGAGACATATGTGTGCTCGTAGTTTGAAATTACTGCTAAATAAGATTTTTTTGAAAAACATCTGGTATTTTAATTTGTCGTTGTTTGCATGGCAGACTTTAGTCACCACGGGCTTATATATTTTAAGTGCTTATGAAGAGTATTTACTGAGTTTATTGCGATATTCTCAGTAAAATCAACCTTCTGAACCTGACGGTAACATTACAATCCTGTATTACCTACCTAATCATGTAGTTCTGAATTCGATAGTACTGAGTTATTTTGTAAATTCTAATCAAATAAATGTATATTTAATTTTGAACCTTGCTTCCAGTACAACACGGTCTACAAACCCCGAAGCACAGAACACTTAGAATACCTGGCCGAGATCCCAGACATCAACAAGTTATACAGGCCTAAGGCCTTAGACACACACGACGTTTGGAACGCTCCGAGCAGAAACGCCTTACCGTCGAGGAGTTACGCTAAGCAACTGACAGCGGCTGTCGCTATCCCGTTGCTGTTGCTGTTGCTGTCAGTAGCTGCGTTGACGTTTGTCGTCTGCTTTCACTATGCTGCTGTGTAAGTATGAAATATATTCCCTTTTAAATTTCAACGTTTTTTGTTTAAGAACTAGGTCGGTTTTATTTAAGAATGAATTTTACACACTGGTTTATATATTCGTTTTTGTCGTCGAATATAGGTACATTAAGCCTAGACAAAGAAACATTTTCTGGCGCTTGCACTAAAAGAAGCTATATAAAATTTATGGAAATGACAAAAATCTGTCACGTGACATAAATGTAAGGGACGTTTATTTATTTGTCATTCCCGTACATTTTATATCGTTTCTACTAGCGCGTTCGCTGCTAACCTGCGCGTCCAACTGTTAGAGAATTTACGAAGAAGACGAAATTTCAGCAGCGAATGTGCTAGAGAAGCGTGAGGTTAATGTTAGTTTGTCTACACTATTTGGTAGGTAAGTATATGTCGGCGCCTCACCGGAGTTCGCCCCAGGATCCATTATAATCGTCAAGAAAAATAAGGAACACAGCAGGATAAATAATTATATTTCTTTAACAACCTTACTCTTCAACGATCAGCGAAAGAATGCCACATACTGCAACCTCGACTAACCAAGTTATTTAATTATTAATTACAAGACCACGTGTTTCACATTATTACAAAACTATTTAATATTAAGGTTTTATAATTCTAAAAACAATAAAACATTATTTTTATGTTAACTAAAGTCGAAATACATCTTAATTAGCTTAATTAGGTATTTTAAATAACAATATAAAATGAACCGGAAACACCCTATAAAGTTTACAGTTTTGTTACAAAAGTAAATCATAATTGTATTTTAAAATAAATTATTCAATAATTACAACAATATTAGATAATAATGAAACATTAATTAAACTTCTAATTTTACATAATTAACTTAACTCGTTTCTTAAAATAATACATACGGAAATCATACAGTAGTGTAAACACAACAAAAACATTAGTGACCCACTTAATTCATATTACATTACAAAATTATATAAATAGGAAATTCTACTTCGTTAGTACTTTTAATTAATTCTAGAATCTGAATTACAATTTATTATCCTAAATTTAAGAATTACATTATTACGAAAAGTAGCTAGTGTTGTTTCCTGTCTCAATTTTAAATTGAGACTTGTTTCCTACAATTGAAACTAGATGGCAGCTCGGTTGAGCGCGCCCATATATACATCAGATCAAGTATCAGATTGAGAATCAATAGGTAATCTCTAAGACACGACTCCACACACTATTTCTTACCTATTTCGTGGAATTTCTTCTTAAATATTACACAGCATACACCTACATTTTCCTCAAAATGATTTCCTTCACCGTTTAGCTAGTTATTATGATAAATCATTGAGAAAACCATATGTGCACAGATGTGTTGGAACAACCAACACTTTGAACGCGATTAAACAATATAATTTTATTTATTATTTTAAAAAACACATGATAAATAGTTTTTTAACCTTTCAGGAGAGATTCAGAGTCTGAATATTTTCTAGACAATATATTCCACATTTGCGTTGAATACAGACAGAGGAAAAGGTTCGATCAATATTTTGTTTCAAACTACCTAACTAACAAAAATTAACATTATATTTATTAAGAAAAACCTTACTAACTTTAATTAACATCAACTTTAAAAGTCAAATACGGTCCTGGGGCCCAACCATGAGCTCTTATTGCAATGATAATTCAGTTGTGCGACAGTGACAGATGTGTGTCGTCACATACATCTCTCATAAATGAGTGGAACTATCATAGAAATAAGAGCTCATGGTAAGGCCCCTTGAGCAGAGAGTATAAATAAAATGTGCTCAGTGTTTGTCAAACTTTTTCTGTGTTCGACCCCTAAAGGAGTGTACTCAAACTCAAAATATCTTTATTCGATTAGACTTTTAAGAAATAACTTTCAAATCGTCAGAATTATATGATTATACAGGATTATACATGCTACCGCCTAGTTCAGAAGGTTGCTTTTACAATGTTACTTGTGAACTAGCTAGAGTTAGGGATTAAATTAAAAAATTACAAAAATATTTTTTTTCTTTATTTTAACTAAATTACTATGGACCCCTCTATCCGCAGCTTAAATATCAGCACCATCAGAACAGCATTCTGAGGTTTTTCTACCCTTAACGCTTGATGTTGGATGGTCGAAAGTGACCTCATGTACCTAGGCGTTCAGTTTTTCACGGTCTAGTTGATTAATTTATTCATTTGAACCTTTCAGAGCTCACAAATCAAGCAAAGTTGAACTCTGCCGGTACGGTACTGGCAACACAGATCAAACTCAAGTGCCTGACAACATTAGTGACAAGAGTCTTGGAGTCAGGTAAGAAATAATATCCTTTATTTATTAAAATTTTTTGGCGGTACCTTAGCCCCTATTATTTATCTATTTATCTATTATATCATATAAAATTTTCAACATTTCTTTACAGTCCAAGTAACAGCCTTGCTCGGCCATACAGCCCAAAATCGACAACCAACCTCGCTGGTAGCTACAACAGACCACAACCTCCGCCCTACACGGGCTCCGCAACCAACTCCCTCCATCACCGCAAATCTGCCGTTATATCTCCATCACTCCACACTCCAGAACATAGAGGACATCTGCTTGAAGAATCTCTCAAATTACTCAACGAAGCCAATATTACTGCGGAGTTTGAACACAAAAATCCAATTGAGGATCCAAACGATGGCACAGAAGACTATGTTCCTATCAAACCAGAGACTGGTTATGTATCTATGAAGGATCTTGATGATATCGATGTACCAGAGCTGGCCAAGTTTGGTATAGGTGGCATGGTTGGGCCCATATGACAAGAGCTGTCAGATGGCACACCACCTGTCAAGACGTGGTTTTGCTAATTTTGATGGTGACAATTCTCGTCAAGCGCTCGGGAATAGTAACGCTGACGATTCTATGGTCTGTACGACGTACTAACACCATTCTTAAATTTTTCGCTAACATTTAACCATATTAAATGACGATTAACGTCACTTCTACTGATTTGACACGATAAGAAGTGCCGGTTGATAGTATGTACACTTATAAAGATCCTACATACGTAGAACATAGAAAATAGTGACACGATATGTTAATAAAAACTTAGTGCTAAAAGTAAAACTTACATGCCTATACAAATACTTAAACACATGCCATTCTACCAGTGGTAATCCCTATGGTATATTTAAGCTATGTATTTATTGTTAACTAAACTTTTAGTCACACCACTAGTCAATGTAAATATTAAAGAATCAAAATTGAAACAAAACTCCTTTTATTATTTACTTACACAATATGTCGCCGGCAGAAGCTAGTTTAAAAGAACAAACGTATGCATTGTGGCAAGTAATTTTATTCATAAATCACATAATTATCTTAACTTATTACTTTCTAAAAAAAATACATTAACTGGTATCTATTAAAAATATCACAAAGAAACTGGATTTTTATCACGATTTAGGGGTCTGTCTGCACTCTTAACAACTATAATAATTATTTTAATAACGTAATTAAAGAAAATCTTATAATACCATGTTTATACCGGTTAAAGCATCGATAACTTTACGGATCAGTCTAACAGAATACACTCATGTAACATTCTGTTCACTGGTTCGAATAGTTTTATGTTTAGAAACAAAATTTTGTTCAAAAAATCTTCTGCTGAGGGAAGATTATCACAATAAAAAAAGAGATTTTGAAACATAATATCGATGTATCTTTTGACTGAATATTTTAATTCAAAAATAAAAGTATACGGTTCACGTAAAGTTTAAATAAATAATTAATAATAAAACTACATTATAAACCTATTGTTCATGAAGCTTGCGTACAATATCACGCGGCGAAAGTAGCGTCATTGCACTCTAGGGTTACATAAACTTACACTTACTTAATATACTAATTCTTTACGTATAGTTCTGACTAAATCACATATAATTTTGTTTCACGAGGTACAATTGACTCAATGTTGTATTTATTAGTTCCAATTAGCCATCCTGTAGTTATTTTAACATCATCATCAGTTTTATAAGAAATCTAAATAGTTACAATATAATCTATACATCTATACAGATAAATAAAATTGAAGTGTCTGTTTGTAAATCCAAAATAACAGTTTTTCACTAAATACATATGAAAGTATACACGGTACAGAGATTGAAACACCAATTTTTATAATTTTTCTCTGTCTGTCTGTCTGTCTGTTTGTTCCGGGTAATCTCTGAAACGGCTGGACCGATTTGAACGGGAGTTTCACTGGCAGGTAGTTGATGTTTCAAGGAGTAACTTAGGCTACTTTTGCTACTAGGGTTCCGCGACAATAAGTATGAAACGAAATCCATGCGGGTGAAACCGCGGGGCACAGCTAGTTTATACTAATAATTAATAATGTTTAACATCTTAACAGATTTACTCCGTATGCTTATAAATTTCATTGTATGTCAGACTAAAATATCGCCTAAGCTTGAAAATATATAAATATCAACAACGTAATTATAACAATATAACCATACAACTCACCCCCTAGTTTCAAAGATAGAGAGCCACTGCGTTTAAATAAACGCTGAGATTTGTTTCTGACCAATTTTATGACAAAATTTTCAGCAAGATCAGTTTTACGACATTCAATACATTAGAACGGTAAGAAAGAAAGCTGCACGAGACACATCATCGCAAGAACAATCTATGAAAATGAAAATCTATGATGATCAGGGTCAGCCTTCTTATCAGCCTTTACTATAAGTCCTTATTGCCATGATAGTTCAGCTGTGAGACAGTGACAGACTTATACACGTCTCATACATCTGTCTCATAATCATCCTCAGTTTATCATGGCTAATAAGAGGTCATGGTAGGGCTCAGAACGCAAAAGTTCACTAACACACCATTTTATACTTTAAATTCGATTCAATTACTTATAGGCATGTTACTTTTCCTCCTTTTTCCGTAATATAATACATATATTCAAATACACACAAGTAAATTTTCAAGGAGAGGAAAACCTTAGGCCTGCCTTAAGTTGCAGCTAAAATTGTCCGATTTTCTCCCATATTTATAACGTAGTTAGGGTTGAAATTAGTTAGCTTGTTCGACAGGTTTCCAGCAGACAATCGCCCGCATATCGTCAGGAGCTTTACCAAACACTCTGTCTCCATTTGAGTCGACGTACTGATTGATCTGGTAATCCAATAGGGTTTGGAAACCAAGGACATCGGTGCCGAGTTGCTGTAAAATGGAAATAATAACAATTTAAATTAATGTTAGTAAGAAAGGATCAAGGAGAACAGATGGTGAAGTTTGAGAACCAGTGATCGATTATCACATAGACACCCACTTTTCACCGAAGATGATTAAGTGCCTACGTGACAGATGGTGAGTCTATCGCCGTCTCAGGAACAATACATACGTCTTTGAATTACTTCTCAGACATATGCAGGTTCCTCACGATGTTTTCCATCACCGATAAGCACGTGGTGTGAAATTAGAAATAAGTTTTTTAGAAAATCTTATTGGTACTGGTTGCTGGGATTCGTCGCTTACGTAGCATGCGACTGCTCGAACTCCACGGTCACCATGTCTCCCATAATGTAGTAAAAACTAAGTAATGCTATGAATAAATATAGGTAAGCTACCGAAGTGTTTGTAAGGTGTACCTGAGTAAGTGGGCTAGTGTTAGTAGTGAAGACGCCTCTGAATCCTCGCGCACGCGCCACTCGCATCGTGCCGTGCTCAAGCGCACGGATTGCGGAGACGTTGTCCCTCCCGCTAAGGGATGCTGCTGTAGCCATCATGAATGAATGGAGGACTGTACCTGGTATTCGAAAAAAAAAGTATGAAACATCACAGTTTCTTCTATAAGGAGCGGTGGGGGAACTAGGAGATGGCAAAAATGTTTATTAGGTACTAGCTGTGCCCCGCGGTTTCACCTGCGTAGATTTAGTTTCATCCTTATGGTCGTGGAACCCTAATATTTTTAATAAATAAAAGTAGCCTAAGTTACTCTTTGAAACATCAGCTACCTACCAGTGAAAGTCCCGTTAAAATCCGTCCAGCCGTTTCAGAGATTACCCGGAACAAACAGACAGACAGAGAAAAAATTTTAAACTTGGTTTTTTAGTGTCAGTAGCGTGTATACTTTCATATGCATTTAGTGAAAAGTTGTTATTTTAGAATTACAAACAGACACTTTAATATTATTTATCTGTATAGATATTTAGGAGAATAATAAATACATATTTTGCCGTCTTTAAAGCAAGCTTACACGCAAAGTTTGTTCTTAAGAAGTCGATTTAAGGACTTGAAAAAGCAAAAAATAACACTCAATTATGCTGTCCGCCTTTCTAATCCTGTTTGTCATACTGTCTCTGGAACAACCGTTGTCAGAACACTAAAGGCCACTGTAATCGGAACAAAACCGCTCACCTTTTCCCGGCGGTAACATGGCATCTCTAACGGATCCTTCCACGAACTCCAGGAAGTTCATGATCTTGCCCAAGCCTCCTTGGAGCTCCAATTCTGGTTCGTCTCGTGCGTCAAAGTTCAGAGCCACTGCGACTGGCGAACCTGATCCTGTAATAGAATATATACATATACAGATAAATAAAATTGAAGTGTCTGTTTGTAAATTCAAAATTACAGCTTTTCACTTAATGCATATGAAAGTATACACGCTACTGACACTGAAAAACCAAGATTTAAAATATTTCTCTGTCTGTCTGTCTGTCTGTTTGTTGCGGGTAATCTCTGAAACGGCTGGACCAATTTTAACGGGACTTTCACTGGCAGGTAGCTGATATTTCAAGGAGTAACTTAGGCTACTTTTATATATTAAAAATATTAGGGTTCCGCGACATGAAGCATGAAACGTAATCTACGCGGGAGAAACCGCGGGGCACAGCTAGTTATGGAATAATCTCATTGCAGATAATTATCTCGAGGAGGAAGTCGTGGCTGCGCAATATCCGCGAGTGGACTGGCATCAGCAGTGCTGCTGCACTCTTCCGCCTCGCGAAGGATAGACAGAAGTTTTCCGAACTGACAGCCAACCTTCAATAGCTGGAGAGGCACTACAAGAAGAAGATAATTATCTGCATTCATACCGAACATCAATATAGATATGTAGGCATAAGGGTAGCGGAAAATGAGTTGTTGTGCCAGCTAAAGCCATTCGTTTCTTACTACTTAATTTTTTTCCATTCATTTGCATTCTTGGTTTTACAAGCATAAGATTGTTTTCACAGCCTATGAAGGCTGCAGTAACGGTTTACCATAAGGCGGACTGTATCATTGACAGTACGTGTACCATTTTTGTAGTAGGAAATAAGTGACTAACCATCAGTAAGGATGAGGCTTAGGTTGGCTTCCAACAGCGATCGCCAGACGGCACCCAGGCACAGCGCATAGTCCCGCGGAGTGATCTCATTGCGCACGAACTGTTCCAACTCAGCTTTCTCGTAGAACGATGATACTATCATGCTGTTACCCAAGAAGTTTTATTTAAGTATTTATAGTTGAGAAAGACGAGCTTTAACGTGGTCTTTGAGAAGATCTTATTTAACTCCCTAATAAAACATACACTATGGACTCGTAATACTATATTGCACAATGGCATTAAATGCTGTACTTCACAGACAAATGGTATTTCCAATGAAGACAGAGTTGGACAAGAGAGGATAAGTTTCTATCCTATTCCTGATGCTAAGCTTTTCGAATGAACTTTATAAGTACACAATTTAGAATAAAGTGTCTCCTCATATTACAATTAATTGGGCTACTGTAACCTCTTATTTATGACATAAAGTTTTTATTAAGGAGATTATGTTACTTACTCAATAACTTGTTCTCGATAATCGTCGCTCAGCGGTGCCACACTGAACTTAATATCCTTGTTGTCGTCAGCAGATTCAGGATCAGTGGTCATATGAGTCAGGACCTCTCCAAGATTTGTAGCACTGAGGAATTCGCTGATTTCTGCAGAGTGGAAACTTCCATCAGATGTTATAATACTTTGCTTAAAATAATAATATACTGTTTTTATCTTTCAGTAGAATTGTAATTATGGGTTTGAGAATTAGCTGAACTGAGAACCTTAAGGAAAAATAAAAATATAGGTAATACAATATTTTAGTATATTTATTACTAGCTGTGCCCCGCGGTTTCACCCGCGTAGATTTAGTTTCTTCCTTATTGTCGCGGATCCCTAATATTTTTAATAAATAAAAGTAGCCTAAGTTACTCCTTGAAACATATGCTACCAGTGAAATTCCCGTTAAAATCCGTCCAGCCGTTTCAGAGATAACCCGGAACAAACAGACAGACAGACAGAGAAAAAAATTTAAACTTGGTTTTTTAGTGTCAGTATCGTGTATATTTTCATATGCATTTAGTGAAAAGCTGTTATTTTTGAATTACAAACAGACACTTCAATTTTATTTATCTGTATAGATATAGATTTAAAATGAAGGCAATTTTATTAAATAGAATCTTGGAAAGAATCCGTACCTATGTAATCGTTTCAAAATTGTATGTTCTTAGCGTAAAGGCTACATAGAACATTTCCATCAGTTCAAACCTCTTTTGTTTTCCAAAAAAACTTACCGATATAATAGCCGCGGTCCCTTAGCCTGGTGATTGTGTAAATGGAGTTGAGAGAGTTGCCTCCGAGTTCGAAGAAGCCAGCTCTGAGAGATATATCTCCTCGAACTGCTCTCCCCAGTACTTCACCTACCGTCTCGAAGAGTACCCTAGCAGCAGCCATCTGGTCCGGTTCAACTCCTGTGTAATCTATGTCCAAAGGGATTTCCGAGTCGTCTGCAAATTAACATATTGGAATTGCATTAAGTTCTTTATTTTGCTCAATTTCTGGTAAAATTGCAGATGAAGGTACAACACATTCCTAGCCTAGTCATGTTCCAACGAAGTAACCAAGTGATAAAGCCATTCGTGTAGTAAGGGTACCTCTGAGGGTTAGTGACACGAATGCCTAGGCCCTACGCAGTATTGCCCACGGTATTATTTCAGCAATAAGAATACATACGGGTATTTTGTATATAATAATTATCTTGTTCTTGATATTCTGCATCTGTATAATCTGTTAATTTGAATCGGCAAACTAGTTTAATTTTTTCTCTATTATCATATTTGTGTTCAGAGATTACACAAACCAACTATCGTTATATGATTTGTTAACTATAATGCAACATTCAAGTATTCATATTACAAAATGTTGAACTTTGGCCTACCGTTATTGTTGGTGTTCTCGTACATCTTCAGTAAAGCTTGTCTGTCCACTTTTCCATTCACAAGCAGCGGTACATTCTCTATTACAAGCACCTGAAAGAAACGTTCTGAAGTTATGATTGGAACTAGACATAATTTTAATCAGCACATCCGCCAATGCAGCGCATTCTAATTTCTGTTTTCGATAAAAATTTCTCAGTTTACTTTTAGTACCTGAGTACCATCCAGTACAAGAGGGATTTATATGATGCGGATAACATCATATAAATCCCTCTTGTACTTCGACACATAACTAAACAACAGCATTGATGAATAGGATACACAATAATAAAAGGAATCATACCTGCGGAATCATATAACTCGTCAAAGCATTCCTCAAGCTAGCTTCAATGTGTTGGGCGGACAGTCTTGCTTCTGGTCGTATTGTGACGAAAGCCAGGATCTCTGGATTGCCGGTGCTCAGACCGTAGCAAAGGACCACGCCTGGAATACAGAAATAAATGTTACACAACCTAAAATTTCATAGAGGGAGTACTGGTCTGAGGTTTTTCCAACAACACTTAAGTATCACGCCAGTTCTTCGACTGAGAGACAGTGAAATAAGTCTGTATGCACGGCATATACATATACATTATTACCCATAACATAACTACATATTCCTTCCCTACATACCCTTCAATTGTTAATGATTTTACAGTAAGAGTTAATGATATGACCCCAAGCCATCATGATCGTCATGTAAAAATAAGTCATACACATGCACATACATACCTATGACCAGCTATTTATTTATTTATTTATAAATGTATTAATTAGAACGGCTAACAGCCAAAAATAAATATACTAATAATATATACTAATTAAATAAATACACTAATTAAGAATAATATTAATATATACAAAAAACACATTCATTCGTTCCCCACACAATACTCCAGGCAATCACAATCAGGGTTGGAGTCCAAGAGAGCGTTGAGAGCGGTGAGAGTGCGGGGGACTGGCGAGTGAGCGCGCGCCATGAGATTTTTACCCACATCACATCACAATTCCTATTAAGTTTGGTTACATCCAATTAAATTATATTAAAACTGATTTTATATCATTTAAAACACACGCCCCCTAGAGGGTAAAAAGTTTGAGAGCCACTAACTTTTAACAAGTTTCTCAAGCAAAACGTATGTTCTGGTATAAACTCACACTTATCAACTCCAGGTACGGAGCTAACAGCCTTATCGACCTCTTGCAGGTCAACCCGATGACCTCGGATCTTGATCTGCGAGTCAGTTCGACCGGCGAATAGGATGACGCCTTTCTCCAACACGCCGAAGTCTCCAGTCCGATACAGACGGCCGAAGTCTGGGAACGAACAATATCTTAACAAAACTTCACAGTAAACTGTCCCCTTCCTACAAGAGTCATCGGAAATCTTAATTTAATTTTTGAAATAATAAGGCTAAGTCCAGTCGTTTGAGAGATTAGCCACGAGGACAGACATGCGGACAGAACTAAAACGCCCCGATTTCATTCAAACTTCGTACTTTTATCGCGGACCGATGACAATACACAAATTTTACAAGATTATTCCATTATACAATTCAACTAAAAAGTAGAAAATAAATAGTACTTTATATACAAAACCAAACTAAAAATATTTTTATTTACGTATAATATAATTTTTTTCTCTATTTTTTGGTCCTATGTATTTAGTGACAAGCTGTGAATTTGGAATTGCAAAAAGACCCTTCAAATGTGTATAGTTATAGATTAGGTACCTGGATGCGCAGCGTGGGGGTTATCACAGAACTTGTCAGCTCCCTGCCCCCCGACGTATCCCTGAGCCAGGTTGCCCCCAGCCACCCACACTTCCCCCGGCTCCGACTCCCGCGCAGGTTTCATTTCTTCATCCAGCAGGTACACTGCGCAGTTGTCTAGAGGCTTACCTAGAAGCGAAATAAGGACCATTTGACTAAGAATTAGAAAATATTTCTTCTAAGCAGAATCTCTAGTGCGAGTCAGACTCGCGCACGAAGGATTTTTTGATCGATAAAAACAGTGAAAAAGAGTGGTGGCCGTGGGGTTTGAGCGGTCGCCTAATACGCAAGGCGTATCTGTATCAATAAGTTTTTCCAAAGTGATTTCACACCATTTGCCTTACGATGAAGGAGAGCATCGTGAGGAAACCAACATATGTCTCAGAAGTAATTCAATAACGTATGTATAGTGACTAAGACAGCGAGAGACTAACCATTTGTCACGTTGGTACTTAATCATCTTCGGTAAAAAGTGGGTGTTGTTATTACAAACACCTCTGCCTCACAGAATACAGGCATTTCGAATGTATACGTATGTATGTACAGTAAAAAATCACGTTTGTTGTATTGGAGCCCCTCAAATAGGTATTTATTTTATTCATAGCGACAGCAGAAATACTTCATCAGTGGATCATCATCATCGGTTGATGAGATACGTCCAGATGATAGACGGACAGCAGAGTCTTAGTACCCATGGAACCCTAAAAAGAGTAAGATTTTAAAAGTATTCTTACCAATAGGAATAGTATTATGCATATCCAGTTGTCCAGCCTTATCCAGAACGTAGTACGTAACATCCCCCATGACCTCAGTACTGCCGTAGAAGTTAGCAAGCCTGTACCCATTGTGATCACCGAAGTATTGGAAGAACTGCCTCGCTAACTCCTTGCTGAGGGTCTCTCCCGAACACACCCAGAGTTTTAAGTGCCTTAGTGGACTTCCAGAAGGGTCCAGGGATAGGTACATGAGGATGGATCGGAGAAGGGTTGGGACCAGGACTAGACGTTCAACCTGGAAGATTTAAAAATATTTAGTAGGTGCTACACAATTTGACTGGAGATATTCACCTATCTGTGAAATGAAGAGACTGGTGTCAACTTGTAGAACATTTATTATAGTATACACGTGCTTTGAACACGTAAGTTGGAGTAGCAGAATGGTATTACACGCACAGTCATAACGGTCACGGTCAACGGTCAACGGTTTTTAAGGTATTTTTCTTCTATTTTAGCTCGTAGTTCCTCTCGTCATCCCTACGACACAGTACTACATCAAATAAAAGCCTGAGTTATTGAAACTAATTAGGTATTATAGCAGGTAGTTTTTCTAAACATCTGGACGACCCTTTTGCAACTGAATTTTATTAGGTAGCTATAACCACGCTATAGTATGTACAGTCGAACGATTCAAAATGCTATCAGGTGACTGGGACGTTTCCAGTTCTTAGTGGTTCCAGTCGCCTGTATCTCTTGAACGTTAGCACCTTGTATACATTAAAGTCCGGTCGTAGGAAAAAGTCGTGGCTACGAAACATCAGAGAGTGGACCGGGATTGCGAGTGCCGCAGACCTGTTTCGCCGCGCTAAGGACAGAGAGAAGTGTTCGGAGCTGATTGCCAACCTTCAGTGATTGGAGAGGCACTTTAAGAAGAAGAAGATACATTAGAATTTAAATTAAAAATACCTAAATGATTGCCACCTTTGTAGCATCAAATAATTACCTGATTATCAGCGAGGACCCTGACTAATTTCTGCGGGTCTCTAGTGGTATCCCTCGACAGTATGACCAGAGCTCGACCAGCGAGCAGTGGACCCCATATTTCACAAACTGAGTCTACGAATGTGAGAGCTGTTTTCCAAACACACGTCGCTTCGGTATCGGAGTATGGGAATGTCTTGAACTGCCACCAAAGTCGGTTGCAGATTGCCGAGTAAGGGAGGCGGACGCCTGCGTGGAAAAAATAGCAATTGTTATTTCTTGTGTTTTTGGTATTACGATTATGTAGGGTGCTATGAATATTGGATTCAAAAAACGCCTGGAAGTGCTTTCACGTGTCATAGAATTTAAGTGTTTATAATTAATACGATAAAATTACATATAAATCGTTCAGAAATAAGTACTCAGGTATGTTCTGTGTTTCTTACCGGGTTCTTCTCAGTAAAAGCAACCTTCTGAACCCTGATGATATGTCATCCTGTAATAATCACGTTCGTTCTGACAATTTGAAATTACTTGGTAATGAAATTTTTAAAATATTGATAAATCTGCTCTACTTTGGCAGTAAATTTGGAGCGGAAGCCCTAACATATTTATATGACGCAATACAACTTTCAATAGCGCGATCTATTTCACAACTCACGCCATCTACGAACAATCATTGAAACTAAAACATACTCATAACAGGTATAATTCGTCCATGTACTATTTTAAATACTTACTTTGAAATCCATAGGTATAGAAATGAGAAAAGTGTAATGTAATGATGATAAATAAAATACCTTTTGGAACACCAGTGCTACCAGATGTGTACAAGACTATAGCGATGCTATTGGATCTGGATTGGGCTAACACTTCATCCCTCGGCTCGTCAGCTGATAGACCACTGGCTTCCAAGGACAGCTCTTCGAAGGAAACCGACGGGACGCCACTTGCAGAGAACATTTTTGGATTAGCTGGAAACCAGAAGGTATATTCAAGTGTGGTGTTAAGGTATTATTATCTTTCTAAAATAAAAAATAATGTCTGAATTATTTATTCAATAATCAGCCACTGAAAACCCCTTTTAGAACGGTTCAGCTGTTTTTAAGTTAATTCAAAATTCTTAGTTATGGAATTAAGAACAATTTATTTAGTCATTTTGTTAGGAATATCATTCCAAGTAAAAAGTAATTATAAGAAAGCCGAAAATTTAAACTAAAAAAACAGATCACGTGCGAGTCGGTCACTTGTACCAAAGGTTCCGTACGATTTATCTATAAAAACGGTAAAAAAAAAGTTACGTATGTTGGAATTATATGGGAGCCCCGTTAAATATTATTTCCATCCCGTTTTTAAGTGTAATTATTTAAATAGTGTAAATGAAATAAGTGAAAATGTCAAGTGACAAATTATCACGGTTCATGAGATACATCCTGGTGACAGACGGACAGATGAACAGTAAAGTCTTATTAATAGGATCCCGTTTTGACTTTTCGGTGCAGTATCCTAAAAATAGTAAGTAATTCCATTGACGAAGTTTGGTTCAAACACACGTACCTGTCTCATCATATATTACAAGCGAGGGTTGTGCATCTGTCAGGATGTGAGTGATCCTCGCTTGAGGGAAACTAGGCTCCATTGGCACATACGCGGCCCCAGCCTTCCACGTGGCCAGCAGAGCCATTATTGTACTGAAAATACATTAAATTATACAGGAATTATTATATCTGAAAATGAAAATGTTTTATTCAGTTTAAGTCCTGCTAAGGCAGTTATGAACGTCGAAGACTAGATTTCTGGTTCGGAAAATAGCCTTCTTAGAAAAACAAGAAACTCAACTGACATCTTGGACATTTCATTACATAGTAAATAATTATTAATTACAATCAAATTCATATAAAATTATTCACAATTGTGAAAATTGTGTCAGCATGCAGTAGTATATATTCTGTACCTACACATAAATAAGAGTATAATACTCCCTGTATACACTCAGGCCCGCTAAAATGAGTCCCAAATTCGTTACAATGTGGCCTTATCAAAAAAACGTATGAAGAATTAAAAAAAATTTAAGGGTTTTTTAATTTTTATTTTTATTCGGCTGTTGGTAGACGTCAAAATGTACCACCAGCCGTTGGTCCGTGACAAAATTGTGCGCCTAAATAAAATCTACGGTGTATAATATTCCTATTTCCTCTAGGTAAAGTCTAAGTTAGCTTACTTGTGTGTCGGCTGCATGCAAACAGCGATGACGTAGTCTCCATCTCTGTTGGCTCCTGAAGGTCTGGCTCTTAGAGCAATGGCTCGAGCCAGGGCGTTGGCTCGAGCGTGGAGCTCGGAGTATGACACGCGGACGTTGCAGGTCTCATCTGAAAATTATATTGAATCTTATTAAATTCTGTGCTATACTTTATTTTATTGTTTGTTTAAATTTCTTGTTGGTATTATTCAATCTAACTACTTATACTTGTATAACTATACAGATTTATAAAATTATATTTCTGTTTGTAATGAATGCCTCATTAAAAGATTTTCACTAAAAGTATATAACTTTTATTTTTCACTAGCGGACATCACGCGGTTTCACCCGCGTAATTCCCGTTCCCGTGGGAGCACGGGGATAAAATAATGCCTATGTTACTTACTGATGATGTAGCTATCTATTGCTGAAAGAATTTTCAAGATCGGTCAAGTAGTTTCAGAGCAGTCGCTTCGTATAAAATCAGGCGATCAGCCAGATCGGGTTGAATCAAGTGTCGACCCCAAATACATAGGATTAAGGCCAGGGAGATGATGGCAAAGTAGTTTCAGATCCTATTCAATGCAAACAAACAAAAAAACAATCAAATCTTTCCTCTTTATAATATACGTGTAGAAATCTTTAAAAACTGATTTAATTGTTTCTTTAAATTTGTAGAAGGGCCAGTTTACAATTTTTACTGGTAATTTATTATAGAAGCGTGTGCTCTGTCCTAAAAATGAGCCATGCACTTTTTATTTTTATTTAAAATTATGTCATTACAGGGGCCTTACCATGAGCTCTTATTGCCATGATAGTTTCACTCATTTATGAGACAGATGTATGTGACGTGCATACATCTGTCACTGTCGCACAACTGAATTATCATTGCAATAAGAGCTCATGGTTGGGCCTCAGTCTTTAGAATAGAACTAGGTACTTCAACACTCCATAATTAACAAGCCAGAATCTATGTGGCGATGATTATAATTATTAATTACTAAGAAATAATTAGAAGTGGAATACCTAACAATGGACAGTAAAGAACTAAAGGGCAAAGTAATTTTATTACCGTATGCCTTCACGCAAATTTTATCTCATAACTAGCTGTCCCGCGGTTTCACTCGCGTAGACAGTAATTTTATGAGCACAATTTTTTTTTATATTTAAGAATTAAGTATCGACATATTAAAAAAAAAAGTTGAATGTAATCGACGTATAAGTGAAGAAATGCGTTACATTTAAAAGGAAAAACCTCTGCGTTCTATCAAATCAATTATTAAAATTATTTTATCACTTATTCGGTAAAGGGATATTTTATTTTCCAAGATGGATGGTCGATGCAATTCAAACTTACTAGGTATGTAGTTCTTCCATAGATTTTTATACGTTTCACATGAAACTTGTAAATACTGTTATTGAGTTATTATGGGTAATTTAACGTCATTTTTATTTAATTGCTTGTTGATAATTTATGTGAGAACTTGTTTAAGCTGAATGAGTATTGTAAACAATGCCATAATGTATTGCGTGAGTATTCCTTCGAGATAATCATGATATTTACTCGAACTGTTAACAATTTCTTTCTTCGATAAAGTGGATTCTTCGATCCTCGAGGTCTTGAAGGTAAAGGCTGAAAATGTTTCTTACAACCACATTTACCAACGTATTTTAAAAATCATCTTTTGAAACCGTAACAAAGAGTTTGCGAACTTATACTAAGATAATTCTTATATCTTTATACGAGCAATTCTTGTATATATGTATATATAGAATTTGGATCTCGGGAATGGCTGCAACGATTTTCATGATGTTGTGTATGTAAGGGGTTTCGGGGGCAAAAACTTGATCTAGCTAGGTTTCACTTTCAGAAAACATCATTTTTACCATGTTTTCATGCAATGAAAAACTCATAAAATATCAATACAACACAACAGTAAATTTCGCTGACAATTGCCAAGTTTTGATAGCTCAGAGGTGAGGCTGTCAGCTTACGAGGTGATAACGAAACTAGAGTACCCCGGTTCGGGTCTGACGTTCACCGGTTCGAATTTTTTCTTTTGGTTCCTTTTTTTTTGTGGGAAAAAGTTTAGTTTTTTATGAGAAAAAGGAACCGAGCACTGCTCGGTTAACCAGGTACTTATATATTATATTAAATCGTTCCATTAATCTATACTAATGTATAAAACTTTTTTTTGTTTGTTGGTTTGCTTGAGCGTGCTAATCTCAGGATTGCAACCAGACCGACACAACCGACGACGTATCTTTAAAACCGACAACCGACGACGAGTTCAAAGCTGAGAAACCTTAGTGAAGAACGCGGCTGCAATACTAAGTTAATTTCTGGGTGTCCTCAAAAGCCCACAGTATATATAGGATTAAACCTTTACCTGAGTAAACCAACGCAGTGCTATCGCTGGCGGCGAAGGTCTGGAGGTGTTCTGGCAGCGGTGCCGCCGGCACTGCGGCCCGGGGACCCTGGACTACTGACACGCGGGGAATGGAGCCCATGGTTCCTGAAATATAACATACACTGACATTTAGATGAGAGAACAGGCCTACCAACTACAGCAGCTCTGATCTGTAGATAAGGTAACATTATCATCACGCTTCGCTAATAGAAACGATACAAAATGTACGGGAATGAGATACTTCTTCTTCTTCAATATAAATATTGGTATTATTAAATTGTGTATTTTTCGTTTCATTAGTGTGTTTTTCACAAGATAACTCAATTATTTATTATTATTAATATTATTGAATGGTTAAGACAAGCAATATAGCCTGTTTTTGGATGCATCACACTTTTTTTTTTTAATAATAATAAAACTTTATTTCCACAAAATACTTCTAGTACATATGTACATAGGCATGAGATCATCATAACCAATTTTTCAAATTTTTACCCCTATTAACGTGGGAGTCAGAAAGATAGTTCTACATAGTCCGTCTCGTCCCCTACACAATTAGCTTGAAGTACGTGATTGAACAATTGTTCAAATTGGTAGCGACAGACAGACCGGAACAATACAGTTACAATTTACCTACGTACAACATGCATGTTTACGATGTAAGTATTCGCAGATAAGACAAATGATAATGATTTATTCCGTTTTGGATAAAGCAATGTGCCCTGCGGTTTCACCCGTGTAGAGTTACTTTAACACTTTTAATCTATACGTTTATATCTATACATCTATACAGATAAATAAAATTTAAGTGTCTGTTAGTAATTTTAAATTAACAGCTTTTCAGTAAATGCATATAAAAGTATATAAGATAATCACATAAAAAAATATTAGAGTTCCGCGAAATGAAGCATGAAACAAAATCTACGCGGGTTAAACCGCGGGGTACAGCTAGAGAACAATAAAATTATTAAAAAAAATATCTATACATCAACACAGATAAATAAAATTGAAGTGTCTGTTTGTAACTGTAAAATAACAGCTTTTCACTCAATGCATATGAAAGTATAGACAGTACTGACACAGAAAAACCAATTTTTAATTTTTTTATCTGTTTGGCTGTCTGTCTGTCTGTCTGTTTGTTCCGGGTATTCTCCGAAACGACTGGACGGATTTTGACAGGACTTTCACTGACGGATAGCTAATGTTACAAAGAGTAACTTAGACTACTTCGATTTTTTTAAAACATTAGGGATCCGCGGGCAACCCTGAAACATGGTGAAACCGCGGGGCACAGCTAGTAGGTATATACAATTATAAATACACTAGAACAGCCCTAGTGGCCCACAATAGCCATGTAACCCAACACTTCCGTCGTCTCGTAGGCTTTTCAATGTAATCAATACGTACTACGAAACTCACTTCAAAGAACACGTAATATTTACGACCTTCTACAGCCTAATAAGGGCCCGGCTCCTACGAAATGACGGATATTATGTTCATTAGGAATCTAATAAAGTTCAAATCAATCAGCTGTTAATTATAACACTTTATATAACAGCTGATTGACAGCCCCATTGGTGTAGTGGTAGTGGAACACGAGGTCCTGCGGGTTCGAGCCCTGTATAATGTATTTTTTTTGTGTCCTTGTGATGATTTGCAAGTACTTTGTAAGAAGTCTAAGCTAATAAAGATATTATTTAAAATTTTGAGTCGTGCAATTCTATCAATTTCCCCGTAGAAGCCCGGACTCAGGATTAGTGGCCGGTTTAATAGCAATAGGCTCGTCATATTCCATGGGACTTAAAAGATAGTTGCAGAAATGTGGATGCACTTTAAGCGTGCGGTTTGCCTCCCTCTTTGGGGAACATCTACAGGCTTAAGCATACCAATTTATTTATTTATCTATTATTAAAAGCATACATCTACCATTACAGGATGTACCCAATGCGGTAGTCCTGCTCATCTTTATATATAAAAATTAATCCCCATTTCCCTTGGTCACGGCATCACGCGTGAACGGCTGGACCGATTCTACCGGGACTTTTACTGGCAGATAGCTGAAGTTTCAAGGAGTGTTTTAGGCAAATTTTGCTAAAATAAACGGCATGAATCTAAATCTACGCGGGTGAAACCGCGGAGCACAGCTAGTATATTTATAAAAGTACTTACCTACTAAATAATTACGTTAGAAAAACAGAGAAACAATGAAGAAAACAAACTAAAATCTAAATAAAGTAAAGACAAAATCAAGCATAATTAACAATATTTAGTAATACTTTTGCGAATTCACACAAATTGTATGAAAAAATGTCAATCTATACATCTATACAGATAAATAAAATTGAAGTGTCTGTTTGTAATTCCAAAATTACAGCTTTTCACTAAATTAATATGAAAGTATACACGCTACAGACACCGAAATACCAAGTTTTAAAATTTTTCTCTGTCTGTCTGTCTGTCTGTTTGTTCCGGGTAATCTTTGAAACGGCTGGACCGATTTTAACGGGACTTTCACTGGCAGGTAGCTGATGTTCCAAGGAGTAACTTAGGCTACTTTTATTTATTAAAAATATTAGGGTTCCGCGACAAGAAGGATGAAACTAAATCTACGCGGGTGAAACCGCGGGGCACAGTTATTAATATTAGGGTATTAAATAGATTGATTATCACTGTAGAATTTTTGCAATTGGATGAAGTAGCGTCGAAGATTACATTATATTCAAACGCAAATTCCATCACGGCGTTACATATTATGCTCACGCCTGTATTCCCCCAAGGGGTAGGCAGAGGTGTTGTAATTTTCAACACCCACATTTCACCGAATTTGATTAAGTTCCAACGTGAGAGAGCGTGGGTCCATCGCCGTCTCAGGCACTATACATACGTCTTTGAATAATTTCTCAGACATATGCAGGTTTCCTCACGATGTTTTCCTTCACAGTAAGGCACATGGTGTGAAATCACTGTACATAAGTTTTTAGAAAAACTCAGGTACAGGCCCCGGTGGGATTCGAACTTGCGTCGCTTGCGTAGCAGGCGACTGCTCTAACCCCGAGTATATCGCGGCGTTGCCTATATGATCTTTGCAGTATCTTTGTATTTTACTCTTATGCGACGATTCTTGACTAATGACGCCAGCTGGCCTTCTATTACCTTTCCATTTGATAAAGATATGCATTAACGTAAGGATCGGTAGTTTTGTAAAGTTAGAACGTCTTCCGCGTTAGAGCAACCTGATGCGTTTATAAATGCGAGCAAAAAACCTAGACAGATTATGTTTTTGTGCCGTATCAATATCGTAACTAAACTGCTATTAACTCAAAAATATCTCTATTTGACTATATCTTAACTTTACAGCCGTGGTAGCCGTGGGGTTTGAGCAGTCGCCTGCTCAAGCGATGCAAGTTCGAATCCCGGGGGGCAAACCAATGAGTTTTTCAAAAACTTATGCGCAGTGATTTCACACCACGTGTTTTACGGTCAAGACAAACGTCGTGAGGAAACCTGATGACTGAGAAGTATTTCAAGTTCTTGAGACGTTTTTTAGTTCGTGAGACGGCGATTGGCATCTGCCACGTTGGTACTTAATCATCTTCGGCGAAAACTGCTCCCCTTTCGGAGAATACAGGCGTGAGTATATACTCACATATGTATTATGTAATACATATGTATTATGTATGTATGTATGTATGTAGATAAGATCCAACAATCTACCTTAACTTACTGAACAAGCGGTTAAGTTCGTTATGAATATAACATGCATCTACTAACGTATGTTATCGTGTACATGTGTTTAGCAAATTGTATAACTTAATGAAGTAGGAAGAATGTAGCGTTCTTTCCTGGTATTTCGTATTTCCTATTTTATGACGTCATTAAACATGTGTAACATGTTTTTTTCTTAATAGCTGCTGGACAAAAAACTAACAGTTACTTAGTTACAAGAATATCGCAAGCGGAATTCACGGTGGGTTAGTGTTAGTGCGGTAGGGTATAATTATCGGTTTCAAAGGTATATAATTGAAGTTTATCGTCCATCCATCCATATGCTCACGCCTGTATTCCCTGAAGGGGTAGGCAAAAGTGTTAAAATAACAACACCCACTTTGGTGGGACACCCATGAAATAAACTGTTGAATATATGTTTTAATTTCACGTAAATTTAAATTTAATTTCATATTAACTATTATCCCCTATTTTATCCCCTTGGCGGTAGAATTAATCAAAACCCTTTCTTAGCGGATGCCTACGTCATAACATCTACCTGCATGCCAAATTTCAGCCCGATCCGTCCAGTGGTTTGGGCTGTGCGTTGATAGATCACTATGTCAGTCAATCAGTCAGTCAGTCACCTTTGAGTTGTTAATCCTACAAGGGTTAAATGAGGCACAAACAGCTTAGTAATTCATAATAAGCAACTTTATTTAATTATTGAGAATTGCCGAGGTCGCAGCCATATCTGATATTGTACTAATTAATCGATTGTTATATTAAGGTAAATTCATAAAGGCCATTGAGAGAATGGACGACAAAAACCGTTAAAGATTTAATAATAGATGCTCATAGAACTTAAACTTAGTCTCAACCAATTTAATGAACACTTTTCCAGCCGTTTGTCTGTGCCAGATGAGCCGGAATAAACAGACAGCTTTCAATATTTTAGTAACAGAACGTTCACTGGCAGATAGCTAATGTTATAAAGATTAACTTGAGAATTTTATTTTAGAACAAAAATGTATTCAATAAAGAAAGATAGAAGGGACGAAATGCCATGATATTTGAACTATATTTTACGAGACAGATGTATATGACGTGTATAAGTCTGTCACTGTCACACATGGCAGTAAGCATGGAAATAATGGCAGTAAGAGCTTATCGTTCCCCAGATCTCTACATTTAATTGTAGCTTCATGTTTGGTCCAACTAATATTAGTATTATTAATAGTAATATTAGTATTGTTATTTCATCTAGATAATTGTGATACACTTTATTGAACGCAGATACTGCGGTGCTCAAAGTTTAGATCCTTATTTTGTCGCAGTTTTATTTATGTATATATCACCATTCATACACCATCATTACAGATATTTAAACCTAATGCGATGGAATACACAATAATATTTTAGTATTGCCTAATTCTAATATAATCTTATCCTACACCTAAATATAATATTGTGGCCCATGTGAAGTCGTTCAATGAGCCCGAAAACAATACCACCCGCGACCGCATTGAGTGTACGCAGCGCCCGCGTCATAGGCTTTCTTAATATATTTAATAATGCAATAAATTATTATGTTATTCTTTATTATTTCAAAGTACTTCACTACATAATGCTCACGCATGTATTCTCAAAGGGGTAGGCAGAAGTGTACCCTTATAGAACACCCACATTTCGTGAAACACACATTTCAAGAACGTATAACTACCTACACTCACCACTACGGACTATTTAACGTTGCCTTACAAAATGACGAAAAAAGTCTTACGAATGACGTAAAATGTCAAAGTCTCGATTAGACTTTTTACAAAGTACTTTGAAATCGTCAGAACGACACCGTTTCACAGGATTATACATGTTACCGCCAGGTTCGGAAGGTTGTTTTACTGAGATGAACCTGACAAGATTCAATTTCTCGTTTCAAAAAATTTTTAAAAATTTAAAAAAAACATTTTAAAATGTTTAATTGGGATACTGATTTCAAATGTTGAGAACCTCAGTGTTAGCTGTCAGGGACCTTAGTAAGTGTGTTAATAAGCCAAGAAGGTAAACAAAAACATGAACCTGGCCTAGTTGTGTAACAGTTTAATAATAACACACAAAAAACGGAGCCGTGACAACCGCGATACATAATCAACGATCTTGAAATTTACTGTTAGAACAAGTCCGTACCGTGGAGTCGTATGATAGAAAAAATACCAATAAAATTGTAATATTTTTTAAGATTGTCAAAGTATTTTTATTGTGTCAAGTTCAGGTTAATGACCTTATAGCGAAATTTGCATTTCAGTTATGTACATACATGAATTTTAGTTTATGTCACACTGTTTTAATAATTGACGCTTTTGGTGCTAGACTTACTTTATGCTTACTAAGTAGTTATAAAAATACTGTTTCGTTGTGTTGGACATACATACACGTACATATGCTCACGCCTGTATTCCCCGAGGGGGTAGGCAGAGGTGTTGTAATAACAACACCCACTTTTCACCGAAGATGATTAAGTGCCAACGTGACAGATGGTGAGTCTATCGCCGCCTCAGGCACTATGCATACTTTGAATTACTTCTCAGACATATGCAGATGTTTTCCTTCACCGTAAAGCACGTGGTGTGAAATCACTGTACTAAGTTTTTAGAAAACTTTGGTGCAGGCCCCGTTGGTATTCGAACGTGCATCACTTGCGTAGCAGGTCACCCCTTCGATTTTTTACAATGCAAGTTTTATTATCAACTAAGTATAAATTCTCGCAGCGCCAAATAACCAGATTATGCTGAGTTGGGTCCAATTCGTAACAACGTATGTTGCTATGAATAAATTTATTTTCTTTCTTTCTAAAAATACAAGCAGAGAATCAGCATTGCTATTCAACGGGGCAATGCTGCCGGCCTTCTTGGCCGATTTGGGTCAAGTTTTCTTCTTGTTATTAATTTTAAGTACTGTTCCTTGTATAATTTATAATAATATAATAAAGCTTTTATTCAATTATTAGATAACTTAAAAATGTGATAAAAAATCAGGCCATAAAATTAAAAAAATATACAGACCTAAATTTGAATAACGAATCCAACTCTATTCGTTCTTGTTCATTGTCCTAGGTCAGTAACCGCGAATTACCTATCAACGGCCGTGATGCTATAAAATTTCGTTACACGTGTAGGACCTTGTGACGTCATTAAATCACTCGCTACCTCACTTTTTCCGCGCTCGGCCTAATTTGATTGTTTCAATTTCTGTTTTTGACAGATGTCATTATTTTGACATATATTAGTTAATTAACGTTGTATCAATACTAAACTATGTTCTCTATTAAGTACGGACTATATTGCGACGTAAATATTATAAAGAGGAAAGATTTGTATGTAAGTATGTTCGTAACGAATTGGTTCAAAAAGTACTGGACTGATTTAAAAAATTCTTTCACTATGCCAATGCTACATTATCACTGATTAATATAAGATATATTTTATCCCCGTACTCTCACGGGAACTGGAACTACGCGGGTGAAACCGCGTGACGTCCGCTAGTCATGTTAATAAAGCCTTAATCTGTTATTACGGCATCCTTTAATACCACTTTATTGTGTAGTTAGTAATTACATCGTGTCAATCAAAGTCTGAGACGCGTACTTGACCGTATTTTGTATCTGTGCCAAAACCATCTGCTGTGAAGCAACCATCCGGATCCGCTCAGACCATAGCTAATGAACACGATGTTCCGTAAGGTAGATTATTCACAGGAGACTGAACAGGCCTTGGGGTTTGACGCAAGTTCGAATCCCAATGAATTTTTCTAAAAAACTTATGTGCAGTGATTTCACACCACATGCTTTATGGTGAAGGAAAACATTGTGAGGAAACCTGCATATGTCTGAGAAGTAATTCAAAGCTGTATTTATAGTGCCTGAGATGGCGATAGACTCACCACCTGTCACGTTGGCACTTGTTTCTTGTTTGAAAAGTGGGTGTTTTTATAAGACATCTCTGCCTACATCTTCGGAGAATACAGGCGTGAGCATATATATCGCACCCTTAGAATGATAGGGACTCAACTCAAAAATTATTAATTTTTGGAAACGCAATCATAGTTCGGCCAGTTTGGATTAATAACTGTGACAGTAATTACTTTACTACTTTGAGTACAATAAGACTTTATTTATATTAAAGTTGCGCTGTGCCGATAAAAAAAAAATTTGGTCTTTGAAAAACTTCGGGTAGACATTTATTTTTAGGTCTGTCTAAAATCTTAAATCATTTTCGTAATTTTGAAGTTGAACCCCTTTCTTTCTGAGAGTGCGATATGTATGTATTTAATCTATACATCTATATCTATACGTCTATACATCTATAAACAGATAAATAAAATTGAAGTGTCTGTTTGTAATTCCAAAATAAAAAAAAAACACTATATGCATATGAAAGTATACACGGTAGAGACATAGAAAATCCAATTTTTTAAATTTTTTCTCTGTCTGTCTGTCTGTCCGTCCGTCTGTCTGTCTGTCTGTTTGTTCCGGGTATTCTCCGAAATGACTAGACCGATTTTAACGGGACTTTCACTGGCAGTTAGCTAAAGTTACAAGGAGTAACTTAGGCTAACTTCAATTTAAAAAAAACTTAATGTCCCGAGGGATACCCAGGAAATTAACTCTACGCGGGTGAAACCGCGGGGCACAGCTAGTACAAATTAAAGAGATAGACAATTGTCATTAAAAAAACACGTTCGCGAGTTTAACTCGCGCTTGGCAGATTTATTTAAAAAAAAATAGATTATATATAGCTTATTGTATATTATCACAATTAATTTGGCGACGTAGTTATATTTACCTTGTAAATTGAATGTTTTAGTTGTTGATTATAGACAAACGGCCAAGCCTGTTCCGCAAATAATACTCTTAAGACGCAGCTATATTGTTCTGATGGGAACGGTGAAGTCAAACAAATAGGTTGAGTTTTAATGCTGTGTCTGTCACTTATTGACAGTACAAGTCAGCTTTTATTAAAACAACTGCTGATACCAGAACTATACATTTGGGCTAATAGTTGTTTACATAATAAATGTGCTTAAACCCGTCGTTGTCAAAATTTGTGTACAATATATTCATAGTATTTATAAGATATCTTCAAAATCGCATTCTCCCGATGGTAAAAGCATATAAACAAACTAGCTTTGCCCCGCGGTTTCACCCGCGTAGATTTAGTTTCATCCTTATTGTCGCGAAACCCTAATATTTTTGATAAATAAAAGTAGCCTAAGTTACTCCTTGAAACATCAGCTACCTACCAGTGAAAGTCCCGTTAAAATCCGTCCAGCCGTTTCAGAGATTACCCGGAACAAACAGACAGACAGACGGACAGACAGACAGACAGAGAAAAATTTTAAAACTTGTTTTTTTTGTGTCAGTAGCGTGTATACTTTCATATGCATTTAATGAAAAGCTGTTATTTTGGAATTACAAACAGACACTTCAATTTTATTTATCTGTATAGATGTATAGATATGGGTCAGTGTAAAGGGTATGAACTCTTGGCAGAAACGTTACAACACCCTTCTGTCAACTAAATCACTATTCACCCTCGCAACTGCTAATCATTAGCCGTTGTCTGTGCTGTAACGGATTCTTCCTCCTTTTATTCGTTCATTGATAACAAGGTCTTGCCATACACCTCAGTTTATCTGTATTACTATTTAAGAATAGGTTACACCATCAGTTTCTCATAAGAAAATTCAAAATCAAAATCAAAATCAAAAAGTTTTATTCAACATAAGGGACACTTGGAACACTTATTGAACGTCATTTTTCTTAAGCTAACTTAAGTTAATTTACTACCGTTTCCAAAAGTAAGCCTGTCAGGAGAAGAAACGGCGAAACAAACTCCCCGGTTTTTTTTACATGTGTCCCTTCTATATACATAGGGTTGTTTAAGTACATTTCAATGGAAGAGTGAGCAACTCATTGCCATGTTTGGCTAAAATTCAATTGGTGGTTAGGTACATGTAGGTATGGGACCGTATGGACCATTAGAGGTGTTCACAAACATACATTTGTTATTAATTAACACATTAATATTTAAACTCTGCTTACATGACTATTATATAAAATACTCTGATGAAATCAGTTATCACTAAATCTTTATATATATAAATGAATCCCCATTTCCCTTGGTCACGCATCACGCGTGAACGGCTGGACCGATTTCGCTAATTCTTTTTTTATTGTGTTTGTTATTGTCAGGATTAGAAAAAATTTAAAATTAGAAACTTTAAGAATACTTAACCATCATATGAAATTGTTCAAACCTTAGCGCTTTGGACAATTTAACACAGAGTTGACAGAACGCGTGCTGCTAATATCTCATAATGAAGACAGGCCAACGTATGTTGGGTCAACTAGTATTCTATAAATAGTAGTTACGCATGATATACGTCAGAAAAGAGGGATAACGTTGCGTGTTACAACTATATTGTTGTTTTTATTTACGCACTTTTGCCCTAACTGACAGCTATTTCCTGATAAGTGTCATAGTGCGTGAAGGCGTAGGTATTTTTTACCGGATATAGGTCCAGGAAAGGACATTGTCCCTGATTTTTAATTGTTAGCTTTGATTTTTGCAATTAAAATAACTATTTCAACATTGTTACCTGTCACATCCAATCGGCGAGATCAATTTGACATGGATGAAATGCAGGTTATAAATGTATGTCTGTCTGCTAGCTTTTTGTGACCAAACCGATGGGATCATGAACGATATGTAAATAGTTTTGCTCTAAAGCCGACCATACTGCACTAAGTATAGCATATAGTCGTGAGTGCAAAAATATCATCATTCATCATTTCAGCCTACAGCCCACCGCTGGGCATAGGCTTCCCCCAACGATCTCCACAACGACCGGTATTGTGCAATAAATATGTTTATAATAAAATTTCATGAGGCACAAGATTTTAGTTCATTGAACTTCCATTTGAATTTTTTTTTTCTTTTAATAACAACTCAACGGATGGAGCTTTAATTGATCACCTATTCTTTACCACCTTAAACGCCATCTTTTCAATCTATTTAAAATAAGATTTTAGCTTAAAAGTCGTCTTTCTTCTTACTCTTTATCTAATTTCTATGCAAAAGTCACATAAATTAGTTCATTGCTCTACGTGAAAAAAAGGCAAACCGCCAAAGCACCAAAACCACCAAAGCGACAAACGCAACATTGCGGTTACATGATCATCTCCCTGGCCATATCCCATGTATTTGGGGTCGGCACTCGATTTAACCCTATGTGGCTGATCAACTGAATTTTTACACGACGCGACTGCTACCTGACCTTCGTAACCCCTTTTTCGAGGAAAATCGGCAATCTGAGTTAAACCAGTTGTCAGACTTTCTTAGGACTCTGACTGATCTGTAACGATTGCCAAAGATGTTAAATTGGCAACCGGGACCGACGGCTTAACGTGCTCTCCGGAGTCACCCATCCAACTACTGGAAAGGCGTATGGTTGCTTAACTTCGCTGATCAAATCATATGTGCAAACATCTACCTGCATGCCAAATTTCAGCCCGATCCGTCCAGTGGTTTGGATTGTGCGTTGATCGATCACTATGTCAGTCAGTCAGGCAGTCGGTCACATTTGAGTTATATATATTTAGATTTTTGTTTGTTCCATTTTATTGGAACGTTTTTGATATAAAAAGGATAAAAATGATAATAAAATAATAAATAAACGAATGAAATGTAATAAACGTTTCAATAAACCTTCGCGGAAGTAAATAAGAATACAAAATTATAATCTTCACTTTTAATTGAGGAAACATTAAGGACGAACTAATAATACAAATAAACTTGCAATCAAATTGTTGTAATAATGATCATCACTTACTTTAATTGTTAATGTTGAGTAATGGAATAATGGATAAAAATATGAGCATAGTAAAACGCGTAAATGCTCTTTCGGCCATTTTGAATATTCTATCAATCTGTCATTTAGGTTATTAAAGATAAACAAACCTATGTTATCCTTACTTTCATTGCAATGACTTATCGCTAGTTAGGTAACATTATTATGAAATTTAAGGTATGGATAGATCAAAAGTGCCTGAGACGATGGTAGACCCACCATCTGTCAGTTGGCCAGTTCGGTCAACCAGGTACTGATGAATTAGTAATCGGTTTCTTTTTCTCACAAAAAACTAAACCTTTTCCCACAAAAGAAAAAATATTGACGTTTTCTCAAAAAATCTTTATGAAAAAAAGGAACCAAAAGAAAAAAATCGAACCGGTGAACGTCAGTCTCGAGCCGGGGTACTCTGGTTTCCTTATCACCTCGTAAGCTGACAGCCTCACCTCTGAGCTATCATAACTTGACAGTTGTCGGCGAAATTTACTGTCGTAATGTATTGATATTTTATGAGTTTTTCAGTGTATGAAAACATGGTCAAAACGATGTTTTCTGAAAGAGAAACCTCATCATCATTTTTTTTCCCCCAAAACCCCCTATACACAAAATTTCATGAAAATCGTTGCAGCCGTTCCCGAGATCCAGATTCTATATATATATATATATATATATATATACAAGAATTGCTCGTTTAGAGGTAAGATTGGTGAAAAGGTGGTTATGTTAGTAATAGTTGAAATAACAATACCTCTGCCTACTCCTTCGGGGAATACAGGCGGTAGCATATGTATGTATGTTTTTTTTATTTTTTATGTATTAACCTCAGAACTTTTGACTTGGTGAACCGATTTATTAGTAACACAAAATGGCTGCATTTTCAGTATATAAATCCTTGTGGATTATTTATTGGCAAAAGCTCTACATCGATGACCGGATACGGTATAAAAGATTGTAAGAAATACACACACGGAAACTAGGTAATCATTAGTATTAGTGTTGATTGCAAAAGACCTATAGCAATCAATCTTATCTGCAACGGAATCGTGTTCTACCTAATGAGAATTGCGTGTGCGCACTTAATGAAGTTATTCATATTTTACTATCATTATTGTAGTTTTTATCGAAGGCCGAATCGATCTATATTGCTTCTGGCCTGCATCGTGATTTCAAGAACTCCAGATTTTTCTCAGAAGGCTAGTTTTCAAACCGGTGGTCAATTCTTCGACATTCATAAGTGCCTTACCAGGGCCTAAACTGAATGAATCATTTAAATTTTTCAGTCAGAACAAAAAAGCGGCTAGAAATTGTGCTATAGTGATGTCCGTGATCTCCTACCAAATTTCGGTCACGGCGGCTAATCTCATCGGGGATTAGCCATCTGCGGTACTGCGGTACACAAGTGTGTGCGCAAACATAGGTGCACTTTTTATTCCCTCACTCTCATAGTGGGATGGAACGGCAATCCGCCACGACCAGGGGCCTTACCATGAGCTCTTATTGCCATGATAGTTTCACTCATTTATGAGACAGATGTATGTGACGTGTATACATCTGTCACTTTCGCACAACTGAATTATCATTGCAATAAGAGCTCATGGTTGGGGCCCAGAGAAAGCTATACTTACTACATTTTGAACAGAGATTCCCTAATTACAAAATTAGAGTCCGATGGTTTTATAGCTATAAATAGTAAAAATATTTGCAGGTACAGGCGCCGTCATGAGCTTTGAGCGTTTACTTATCGTAACCTAAAAACTAAAACAAATTTTTGAACTTTTACTCCATTGAGTGTGAGGGTTGACAATCTCAAAGATTTAAAATTTTTTTTTTTTGCCAAAATTATGTACGTTATCGTTATCAAGTATTCAAAAAAGTTTGAAAAAACACGTACTTATTCGCGATCGGGCACGATGTGACACCCCTTGTGGACGCTACAGCTATTCGGCTTATAATCTCGTAGATGCACGCGTCTGTGTGAGTGTGTCATTTTGAACGATTTGTTACGAGTCTCCTAACTAACTCCTAACTGCTTTAAATGCTTATATTTGTCGCTGGGATATAGATTGTGTGAAAGATGATATGACTAGAATGGGAGTGAATACAGATATGACGGCAGATGGAAGAGAAGAACACATTGCGCCGACCCCAAATAACATGGGATAAGGGCAGGGGGATGATGATGATTTGTCGCTGGGATATAAAAAACATTGAATACCATCAATAAAAGTTAAGTAATTAAACTATAACTGTTATATTTATTTCATGTAATATCAAATATCGCACCATTGATAATTAACATAAACATTATTTATGACCATTCAATTTATTCATAACTAGCTGTGCCCCGCGGTTTCACCCGCGTAGATTTAGTTCCATCCTTATTGTCGCGGAACCCTAATCCCTACTAATCCTTACTAATATTATAAATGTGAAAGTAACTAGAAAGGACATAGGCTACCTTTTATTTTTTTAAATATTAGGTTTCCGCAACCATAAGGAAGAAACTAAATCTACGCGGGTGAAATCGCGGGGCTGCTAGTGTTTTTAATAAATAAAAGTAGCCTAGGTTACTCCTTTGAAACATCAGCTACCTGACAGTGAAAGTCCCGTTAAAATTGGTCTAGTCGTTTCGAAGATTACCCGGAACAAAGAGACAGACAGACAGAGAAAAAAAAATTTGTTAAGATGTCTGTACCGTGTATACTTTCATATGCATTTAGTGAAAAGCTGTTATTTTGAAATTACAAACGTACACTTCAATTTTATTTATCTGTATATATGTATAGATATCACACCATTGATAGCTTTAGCATAAACATTAATTATGACCATATAATTTATTCATGATATGCCTCGGTCCAAATTTAAATGCAATAACGACCCGGTCGGTCTGGTGGTAAAGTGATTCGCCTTCTCAAGGTCGCGGGTTCGATTTCCGCAAAACATATCCTCAGTAGATTTAACTGGAATTTAGATAATTAGGTAAGTACGTTGTTTATTTCTCGATGGCTTAGTGGTCGCAAGGTTTTGCGGAACACGAGGTCGTAGGTTCGATCTCCGGTCGGGGAAAGTGTTATTGGGTTTTTGTATCTGTACAGCATTTCTCCACTAATTAATGGATGTTATTATTATACATATAAACCTTTCTCTTCAATCACTCAATCTATTAAAAAAAAACCGCATCAAAATCCGTTGCGTAGACTTTGTTTTATACTATGTAGTAATATATAAAATCTGAATCGATGATAAAATTATATTGGTCATGCATGTAGGTAGGTACTGTATCTTATAAGCGCTAAATAATTCAACCAAAAAAAACATTCCTTTTCAAGTTCTGCGTCTGTTTTCACTTGATTGATCACTAACAATACAAATTGTCGTATCCATCGCAACAACTGTCCGTACAAAGCAAAATAGTCACTACGAAACCGCAAACAAAGTCGACAATTCCTTGCGCAAATTTAAGTGCATGGTTGACCCAAATTCAGTACTTAACTGCCAAAACCTTGCCCGCTCACTTCCGAACACGTCAAGGAGATACGCATTGTTGTATTTGTACTGTTTACAAGAGAACTGTGAAAAGATACTAGATAAAGGTCACAGATCTAAGTTGTTGGACATAAGATAAGTTTGCGACGTGACAATTTGTTGGTCCGGATTGCGATGGTCAAACTACACACGTGTAATGCACACACATTGTGCCTAGTGCGAGTTTTCTTAAAATCGCCGCCACAAGTCATCGCGTCGATGTAAACGCAGATTTGTATGGGCTCACAATAGTGTCAACTTTAGGCCGACAGAGGCGCTGTTCCGATCCTATACAAATCTGCGTTTACGTCGACGCGATGACTTGTGACGGCGGCAGTGAAAAACTCGCACTAGGCCCTCTCTGGTGTCTAATCAAAGGAGCTCGTGGCATAGTAGCTATTGCGCATATCATTCGATCAGCCAAGTAGTTGGATGGGTGACCGCTCGAGATCCCTCCGTAGTACTCCGTGCCTCGTAGAGCACGACAAGCCGTCGGTCCCGGTTGCCAATTTCACATCTTTAGCAATCGTTACTTAAAAGTGACGACTGGTTCAACCCAGATTACCGTTCTTTGTAAAAGGAGTTAAGAAGTTCAGATGGCAATGAAAATCACGGGATCAGTCACATCGGGTTGAATCAAGTGCCGACCCCAACCATGGGATATGGGATAAGGTCAGGGAGATGTATGGGAATGTAAAACTTCCTACACTCACCGCTAGGGGCGCTTGTATGTTGCAATACAAAATGAGGAGAATACGTAATCCATATTGCCAACGCTGAAACATATTAAAAACTATACTTACAGAGAAGTGGCTAATGTACTGGCTAAGGTTGTCAACCATAATCTAAACTATATAATATATAGGGTGTAACATGAAATTGCAATTATAATACCTAAGTAATGAATATTATAAAAAATAATGAAAGATTTTTTTTAATATTAGCATGCCCAAGGAGGCACGGCACATGGAATTTATAAAATAAATCTATTTACATCTGATGAATGAAGAGATGAATGTACATGTTTGGCAGCTATATTCTATAGATTTTTAGTTTGTGTGAGTGTGTTTTAAATGTAAAATGCACAAAAATAAATGAAAACAATTTTTTTTTATTATATAGGGTAGAATTTTTCGGTATATATCCTAAGTTACTCCTTGTATCACTGCATGTGAAAGTCTCGTTAAAATTAGTCCAGCTGTTTCAGAGATTACCCGGAACAAACAGACAGGCAGATATTTTTGATAATCTGAATAGATAATTAAAATTGAAGTGTTAAGATAGATATGTACCAGCCGATGCTCTGTGCCAAAAATGTGCGGCTAAAAAATGTGCGGCTCCAAAATGTGCAGCTCAAAAAATGTGCAACTCAAAAAATGTGCGCTAATAAGTCTCGGTAATTGTGATTAAAAGTTCGTTCCACTCTGTATATACATTAAAGCTGCCTGACGTGTGTACATAAATGGGCTGAAAACAGGTTCTCTCAGAACTTGGGACTAATGTCCCAAGACCCAGCCACACAGGTCATTAGACCTAACCAAGGTCTCTAATGCTGAGTGGCTCATCTCATAACCTGCCTTTGAAATGGAAAGTGAATATTAGAGTAGTATTAACTATTAAGGTAGGTTAGGTATTCATTCTACGGTATAATGTGTGGTCTCATACCTGTGAATAAATTATCTATAATTAATATCTATACTCATATACTACATACATCTATATCTATAGAGATAAATTAAATTGAAGTGTCTTGTAAAGTATACTATATAAAGTAAATTGTGTTTGTAATTCCAAATAAATAGCTTTTAACTAAATGCATTAGAAATTTAGTGGGATACTGACATAAAAATACATTTGTTTAATTTAATTTTCTCTGTCTTTTTGAATCAAACTGCGGCTGCACTGATTTTAACGGGACTTTCACTTTCACCGATGATGCAGGCAGTAACTTTGGCTAATTTGAATTAAAAAAACATTAGGGCTCCGTGGGCCACCCATGATATTAAGTCTACGCGGGTGAAACTGCGGGCCACAGCTAGTTTTAAATAAAGGTTATTCTATGTCAGAAAAGTGTATACTTTCATATGCATTTAGTGCAAAGCTGTTTTGGAATTACAAACAAACACTTAAATTTTATTTTTATTTTCAAATCTGTATAGATTAAAGACAGACTCATAAAATATCACGCATTCTATGTCAGCGCTCATAGCTTGTGGCGGCATATAATAAAATACCTTCGTATGCCGAATCGTTCTCAGAAATCGGAAATTAGCCGACGTAACAATGCGCACGCAGACGGCCTTACAATATTTTTACAATTAAGTTACTATAATTATTATTACATTGTCAAAACGTATTAACTCTTTTTATAACTTTTGGGTCAAGGTACGTTATATCGAATTATTTAAGTACCTACATTTGATTCGCGTAAACAAGGTGAAGCCTTTATTTGTTACATGCATTCTAACAATAATATACTCAGGTATACTATATACACATTCCATTCCCAAGATGACGTCACTTATATAGTACTTACGCCATCCCAGAAGGGTCTATAATCTATAGAGATAATTAGCACGCAACATTATAGAGAATACGTAATCACAATGAACCCCTCAACACCGCCATTCTGCACATCCTGTCTGTCTGTTTAAAATGCCTTGACATTGTTGAATAAAAACATATATATGCGGTGGAATTGAGTAACCTCCTCCGTTTTTTGAAGTCAGTTAATCTTTACATATAGATATATAAACATAAATATATATACAGATAAATAAAACTGAAGTGTCTGTTTGTAATTCCAAAATAACAGCTTTTCACTAAATGCGTATGAAAGTACGAGTACACGCTACTGACACTAAAAAAACAAATTTAAAATTTTTTCACTGTCTGTCTGTCCGTCTGTCTGTCTGTCTGTCTGAAACGGGACCTTCACTGGCAGATACTAATTGGCGGGGTATATTTTTTAAATTATGGTGACGCCAGATCGCTAGGGGCGCTTTTACGTTTCCATACAATTTGAGGATAATATGCAATCCATATAGTCTGCACTTTTAATTTCATATTAAGTAATAGACAAATCTTTACTTAAAACAGACCAATTCATGGGAATTACAACACAAACAGTGACTCAGACAGATACTCTCGGCAAATATCCTTCAAAAAAATCCCACAAACGGTTCTATAAATTAGCAAATAGTTAATGCAAATATGGTTTTTTGTACATACATACACAGACGTGATTCTTTAACCGACTTCATTCACAAACAATCTAGTTATGTAAGAGCCATTGGCTGGTTGGTTTGAGTAGCTACGCAAGCAATGCCGGTTCCATTCCCACCACTCAAGCCCCAAGTTTAAGTTTTAAACATGGTTTAACGTTAACGATTTATTCTTTACATATATTTATTGTATTTAAATTAGTTACCTACATGAAAGATGAAAATTAAACTTAATTATAATGGTATTATAGTTTTGAGAAAAACTAATTGGAACAGGCCGCTGGGATTCGAACGTGCCTCGCTTAAGCAGGCGACTGCTCAAATCCCATGCCCACCTCGACTGTTTTAATTTCCACACCAATACGCAAACTAGATCGTTAACGTTGAGACACGTTAAAGCCTATACTTTTGCTGCTGGATCAAAGATTTTCTTGTGATGTTTTCGCGAGCATTACTTTGAAGCACTCGTCTCCTGGTATAAATGTTACGTTATTTTAGAACTTTGAAGATACATCTAGATATCAGGGGAAGTGTGGAAACTTCAAAAATGTAAGGGGGCGAGAGGGCACAGGGTACGAATTTCAAAGGACGAGTGGGTCCTGAAATCCTTCGACGTTCCTAAGCGCCTTACCAGGGCCCAAACTGAATAAATCATTTTCATGAGTTTCTACGGAATGCAAGAGCCACATAAAACAACCAAGCGATCTTCAATGTAACGAGAAAATTGTATTCTGCAAGGCCAAGAAAGCTGATGTAATTACCACGCTATACTTTAATTAATACCGATTGTTGCATTGAGTTATCTATACATCTACACAGATTAATAAAATTGAAGTGTCTGTAACAAAAAATTCACAGCTTTACACTAAATGCATTTGGAAGCATATAATGTAACTACATACCTACATAAAAAAAACTCTGTCTGTGTGTTTGTTCGGGTGATCTCTGAAACGGCTAGACCGGATTTTAACGGGACTTATTAAGGGTGGATTTTAGACTACTGTTTTTTTTATATTAGAGTTCCATGAAATATTTATTTATTTATTTATTAAAACTTCATATACACAAAGTATATAGGCGGACTTAATGCCATGGGCATTGTCTCCCAGTCTACCTTAGAGTGGTGCAGAGAGAAAATAAGTAGGTGCATTGTATAATGGAATAAGAGATGAAAACAAAATAATAAACAATACATAAATATTTTACATTAATCTCATATTATACATAGAATACACATAAATTATATTATATTTATATTTTATCAATAACATATATCTATATATACATATATATATATATATATATATACCAATACATATAGGTTCTATGTTTATGTATCAAAATATGGTTATGATAAAATTGTCGGTTCAGCCAACAAGCGCTCTTTAATCCTTGCCTTGAATTTAAATTTTGTTTTGCACATCGTGATCTCAGGAGGGAGGGCATTCCATAGAAGAATAGATTGGACAGTAAACGAAGAGTGAGTAAACGAAGAGCTATGAGAGGGAACTGTAAGAAGACAATTATTGGAGGAGCGTAGGTTTAGATTGTGATTAGAACATAGGTATTGGAAGAGGCAGGTCAAATACTTGGGAGAATTAGGAGAGGTAAGGATCATATAGATCATATGCCACTCATAAAATTATGCGGGTGAAACCGCGGGGCACAGCTAGTAAGACCTATAAAATGTATCATACTGTCGGCACAAAATCTGCAAATCTATTCTGCGTTGCATTTACCTATATTAAAAGCTTGAATCAAAGTGTCTCAAACAATTTAGTCAGTATAATGTAAAAAATAGTGTTCCGGTAGCATTTCAAGGAAATTTATTTAAGAAGTAAATGTGCATTTATTTGTTTTCGACTAGGAAATGGGTAATACCCAAAGTCTTACCAACCTTTTTCTACGAATATAGTATCGTACGAACATTTCTTAGAATAGCACCGTTTGTTTGTCACTCTATTTAGTTCGATTTTCGATCATTTGTCATACGTAACTGTGGGTGTAGCACTATTCTCAATAGTAGGCGTCCCGTCATACTAATGAGAGGGCCTAGTGCGAGTTTTTCACTGCCGCCGTCACAAGTCACCGCGTCAAAGTTAACGCAGATTTGTATAGGATCGGAGCAGCGCCTCTGTCGGCCTAAAGATGACACTATTGTGAGCCCATACAAATCTGCGTTTACGTCGACGCGGTGACTTGTGACGGCGATTTTAAGAAAATTCGCACTAGGCACTTATGTGCTGCTTGTGGGGGCTAGTCATCTCAAGCTACGCATTTAGATATAAGTAGAACTACTAGACTTATACTTTATTTTAACTTAATAAGATTTACACTATAGTTACCGTAAAACACGCCTGATCAATGACATGTACTAAAGTATAAGTGAATAATTTGTCTTGTAAGTGAAATTATCTGTAATATCTTAAGACAATAAAGTTTCAAATCAAAGACAAATCCCAAAAGTAAGAATAAAACTATACATCAATTATTTAAAATCAATAAACATATCGTCTCAAAATTTTCTTGAAGTTTCTATCTTTAGAACTTATAATTTAAATGAAACAGAATTTTAATTAATCTATTTGAATATTTTAACAAAATTCCTTACCATTATAATCTTATTTAAATACCTATTGTTTCCTGCATATAATAGTCTATCATATTTTTAGAAAAATTTAGATGTTCCTCAGAACATCTATCTAAAATTAAAACACATATGGCTTATTTTATAATAAGACATTGCCTTTTCGTCCCTAAATTTACATACGTCTTGCGCAGCAGCCCTTTGTGGAAAGACCGCCAAATTTTACAGAGTCTAGATAATCAAATCCGATCAACTTTATCCGCAATTTGCAATATTGATTTGGACGACAGAACGTGGTCCCAGGCTACCCTGCCTATTAGGTTTGGTGGACTGGGAATACGCAAAATTTCAGATGTGGCCCTGCCGGCTTTTCTGGCTTCAGTTCACAGTGTGCGCAACCTCACTGGCAATATTCTGTTTCCGTCACTCAGTGACTGTGAGGTTTCGTTCCTGACTGAGGCCAGAAATACTTGGCTTATGGCCTGCCCCAACACTGACTTGCCGCCGGGACCGCAATCTCAAAAGCAGTGGGACGAGCCTATCAGCAGGTTGCATTATAATACACTTCTTGAAAGTAGTTTAATCTCTGCTGATCGTGCTCGCCTCTTGGCTGTATCTAAATGGGAGTCTGGTCTTTGGCTTCAGGCCCTACCATCTTATAACATCGGTACGCTTCTGGATGACACAACGTTCAGATTGTGTGCTTGTTTGCGTTTAGGCGCAAAATGTATTGTCCCTCATCGGTGTCACTGTGGTGATAGTGTAGACATCTTCGGACACCATGGCCTGTCATGCGTCAGCAGCGCCGGTCGGCGATCTCGTCATTCTTCCATCAATGACCTAATACGACGGGCTTTGGTCACCGCCGGGGTGCCTGCTGTACTGGAACCAGTAGGTTTGGCGCGCGGCGATGGCCGGAGACCCGATGGTATGTCGCTGGTGCCGTGGAGATTGGGGCGGCCGCTGGTGTGGGATGCCACGTGTGTCGATACGTTGGCTCCGTCCCATCTCCCCGGCACTGCTGTGGCGGCCGGTGCTGCTGCTGCTCAGCAAGAGTGCCTCAAGCGCCGGAAATATGCTTGCATTGGTCAAGGATACATATTTTCTGCGTTTGCGGTTGAAACTCTGGGGCCTTGGGGTCCGGATACTCATCAGCTTTTCAAAGAGCTTTCACGTCGTCTGGTAGAAGCCCCTCGTGACAAGAGAGGCTTTTCTCGCCCAGAGAATCAGCATTGCTATTCAACGTGGCAATGCTGCCAGCCTTCTTGGCACGATCCCGAGAGACACCGACTTGGGACAAGTTTTCTACCTTTAATTAGTTTTAAGTACTGTTCCTTGTAAATATAATTAAGTTTTATTGAATAGTCTATTATTAACATACAGACAATTCAAGCGACCAAGAAATGTTTTACAAAGTTTTCTATGAATAAACTGTATATTCCGCGAATTTATATTTTACTAGCGGACTACACACAGTTTCACCTGCGTAGTTCCCGTTCCCGTGGGAGTATGGGGATAAAATATAGCCTATGATAATCGCTGATGATGTAGCTATCCATTGCTGAAAGAATTTTCAAGATCGGTCAAGTGGTTCAATGCAAAAAACAATCAAATCGTTCGTCTTTATAATATTAGTGTAGATAAAAATATAATAAAATAACGAATAATGTTGATACAATATAATTATAATATTCATATAAATACATACACTATGGTATTATTACATAACAAGGTCCAATATATTCTGCCCTTGAATACAAATTATATCTATACAGATAAAAAAAAATTAAGTGTCTGTTTGTAATTCCAAAAAAACAGCTTTTTACTAAATGCATATGAAAGTATACACGCTACTGACACTAAAAAACCAAGTTTTCTGTTCCGGATAATCTGTAAAACGGCTGGACCGATTTTAACGGGACTTTCACAGGCAGAAAGCAAATTTTACAAGGAGTAACATAGGCTACTATATTTAAAAAAACATTAAGGTTCCGCGGGTCACCCATGAATTAACGCGAGTAATTAATATAAGTATTTCCTTAAGATAATACAAAATATAAATAAGTACGATACATAAATCATTACAGAGTGAAATAGCGATAGCTGGAATTGAAGAGATTAGTGATTTAGAGAGAGACTAGCTGTGCCCCGCGGTTTCACCCACGTATATTTAGTTTCATGCTTCATGTCGCGGAACCATACCATAACCATACCACCAAAAGTAGCCTACTTTTACTTATTAAAAATATTATGGTTATGCCTAGAAACATCAGCTACCTGCCAGAAAGACGGACAAACAGACAGAGAAAAAAATTTTAATCTTGGTTTTTTTAGTGTCACTATACGTTAGTGAAAAGCTGTTATTTTGGAATTACAAACAGACATTTCAATTTTATTTATCTGTATGTATAGATGTATAGATTAGTTTTTTTATTCAGATATTTGCAATATGCTGTGGTATAACAATATGAGATAATAATCATAATATCAACGTGTCACTGTCATTGCAATAAGTGCAATGAACTGCAATCACTATAGCATACATGAAGTTATTGCGCATTAATTATTATAACCTGTTTGTAAGTCATTAAATTTTTGGATACTGACATAACTTTCTTTTATTTTTTTAAACTAGCAATTTATATAGCATTATTTTTTTTCGGTAATTTTTCTTTCTTTTTCTTTTTATTTTTTATTTTTTTACCTTTGATACTTTTAAACAGTATCTCTATAACGCAAATGTAGGTGTCAAGTTTCCGAAACCGAAAATTAATAAAAGCTCATTCTTATCAGTAGCACTCTGTAATTGCAGGAGTGGGACACGTGCATGCATCCCTACCATGACCTCATATTGCAAGCAAACTATTCCTCGCGGCTTTACTCACGTAGGTGAAATAATAATATTTTTCTCTAATATTAAAGTATTCTTAATTACTCCTTATCATCATCATCCTCCTGCCCTTATCCCATGTTATTTGTGGTCGGCTCTCTATCAGCCGTCATATCTGTATTCACTCCCATTCTAGTCATATCATCTTTCACACAATCCATCCATCGTTTCTTAGGTCTTCCTTTCCCCTTGTAACCATCCACATTCATAAACAATCCTATTGTATATAACAGAATTAATTGCTCCTTATAAAGTCTCAGGAATATTGGTCCAGTCGTTTCAGAGATAACATTTTATATTTATGGAAAATATATTTAAAATTTTGGAAATGACACAATTTAGGCACATGACGATATTATGTATCGTTTCTACTAGCGAAGCGAGAGGATAATGTCACTTTGTCTACAGACCCTGGACAAGAAAAGATTAAAAGTTATAAATCTGAATATGAACTCAAAGGTGACTGACTGACTGACATAGTGAACTATCAACGCACAGCCCAAACCACTGGACGTCTCCGGCTGAAATTTGGCAGGCAGGTAGATGTTATGACGTAGGCATCCGCTAAGAAAGGATTTTGATTAATTCTACCCCCAAGGGGATAAAATAAGGGATGAAAGTTTGTATGAAACTAAAATTTAAACTCGGGTGAAACCGCGGGGCACAGCTTGATAATTTTACAATTATCATATTATTATGATAATTGTAAAATTATCTGAATATTTATAACTTTTCCGAATACTGACATTCAGTTTACAATTAGAAGCCGCGGAATCGTCTGACCATGACACTAACCAGATCAATTACCTGTTGTTATATCTGAATATTTTATTATACTTACATATTATTATTTAAACTAGCTGTGCCCCTCTGTTTCACCCGCGTAGATTTAGTTTCATCCTTATTGTCGTGGAACCCTAATATTTTTGATAAATAAAAGTAGCCTAAGTTACTCGATGACACATCCGCTACCTGCCAGTGAAAGTCCCGTTAAAATCCATCCAGTCGTTTCAGGGATTACCCGGAACAAACAGACAGACAGACAGAGAAAAATGTTGAATCTTGGTTTTTTAGTGTCAGTAGCGTGTATACTTTCATATGCATTTAGTGAAAAGCTGTAATTTTGGAATTACAAACAGAAACTTAAATTTTATTTATCTGTATAGATTATTAGATTAATTAAATTATGTATACATTTTGCAAAATGAAGTTACTTATATTATGCCAGGCAAATGCCATATTAATCTTTAGCACGCAGTTCAATCCGGAGCACTTATAACCGGGAAGTGTATAACAGATGCATGAATGTGGATGAAATTAATGAAGTATACCTATCTATAGGTACTTCTATTCTAATATTATAACGAGGAAGGATTTGTATGTAAGTATGTATGTATCGAATTGGCACAAAAATTAAAAAATTCCGATTTAAAAATTCTTTCACCATTTGAATGCTACATTATCACTGATTAATATAGGCTATATTTTATCCCCGTACTCCCACGGGAACTACGCGGGTGAAACCGCTAGTAAATATACTTGATATATGGATCGTAGCATATTCAAATCAGAACGCAATATAGATTTGAATATAATATTGCCATTAATGGGATACTAATCTAGAAAACCCTAATTTGCCTGACTTTGCATCGAACTCATGACCCTAAGTTTCGCAGTCGCGCTTGCGATTAGTAGGCCAACGAAGTCTCGTGTTAAAATTTTTTATTTAAATATCCTTTTAAAATTAAAATAAAGTTCTTACTGCATTTATACAAATAAGTACTTATTTATTACGTACTACACTTATTTATTTATCAAAAGAGGAAGAAGTTCCTCTTTGTTAAATTATAAACTATTCTCATATTTATAAAAATAGAACGAATATTTTTATTTATATTAATAAAACTAGCCGTGCCCTGCGGTTTCACTCGCTTAGATTTAGTTTCATCCTTATTGTAGCGGAACCCTAATATTTTTGATAAATAAAAGTAGCCTAAGTTACTCCTTGAAACATCAGCTACCTACCAGTGAAAGTCCCGTTAAAATCGGTCCAGCCATTTCGGAGATTACCCGGAACAAACTGACAGACAGACAGACAGATAGACAGACAGACAGACAGATAGACAGACAGACAGACAGAGAAAATTTTTATAACTTGGTTTTTTTGTGTCAGTATCGTGTATACTTTCAGATGCATTTAGTGAAAAACTGTTATTTTGGAATTACAAACAGACACTTCAATTTGATTTATCTGTATAGATTTTAAAAGAAAACAACTGTCATTAAAATATGTTATAACAATAATTTATTATTAAATTATTATTTATTAGTCGAATTTAATTATATTGATGGATCTTTTTTAGAAAATGTCACGTATAAATCGATCATGACATTTTCAAAAATAGAATCTTAAAAATAGAACGTAGCAGAAACAGGTTATATTTTTAAAAAAACTATGCATATACGATTATATATGGAATAGTTGAATTATAAATTATTTAAAATAACTCCTTTATTCCAGTTCTCGTGAAAAACGTTGTTTTGATTGCATTACATTTCCTGATTAGAATTTATTCCAATAATAAAATAATTCAATTTAATTCAAATTTTTTTTGTTTAGCCCTATTTGGAATCGAAGCCTAACTATATTTCTCTAAATGTTTTCGTTATCATTCGGTATTTGATAATATTATATCGATGCAATTAAATAATTATAAATTTTTAATAATCCGAGAAAATATACTAGTTTTGAACAAAGATAAAGAAAAAAAATACTTACAACAAAATCACAAAAACGTTCACAAAAAACTTATCAAAAAATAATTCCTTTTAATTTGAGTATCCGAATTTGGAACGCACACAATTCACGTAATATTCCCGCGCGAATCGCGTTCTAAATACGAAACGTCGAACTATTTTAAAATTGCAAGTCTATGCACAAGCTACGGTGAGTATGCAGACTGCCTGCGCAGGCGGCTACTGGCAATTTATATAGTCCTTGTGTAATCAGCGCTGTTATATTGTAGTTGGTTGTACCGTCCTGCGACAAGTGCGACTCCCGCGCACCAGGGACCAACCAATTTAATAATCCCCAAACAAACAGTACCAATCATTTGATTAGAGTAATACTTATCAAGAATAAAAAAAAGAAAAGAAATATAATGCAGTTATTCATAATCAGATTTTTTTAGAAAATAAATTGACATGTGTTGCCAGGTCTTGAGTTAAGATGTGCAAGCTAAAATAAATCAACCTTAACATTTTTACATGCATACACTAGCTGCGTCCCGCGGTTTCGACCGTGGCGTTATTTTATATTTAATTAGAGGTTATATTTTATTAGGGTCCTTATTCTAGACCCAATTTTTTTAATAAAAATATATGTAACCTAAGTTACTCCTTTTACCAGTTATCTGCCAGTGAAAGTCCCGTTAAAATCGGTCCAGCCGTTTCAGAGATAATCCGGAACAGACACACAGAGAAAAATAAATATTTTTATTTTACGTGAGTGTCGTATATATACTTTCAAATGCATTTAGTGAAAAGCTGTTATTTTGGAATTACAAACAGACACTTCAAATTTTATTTATCTGTATAGATAACCAGCTAAATGTAAGAGAAGGGCCCAGGGTTGCTCTACTCTAGCCTGCCCTCCCCTCCTCCTCCCCTCAGCCCTCCCTAGCCCTCTCCCTTGTAAGCCCATGTTTGTGCATCAAAAAAGATCAAGTTCTTTGTTTGGAACGGGGTCGAACTCACGACCTTGGCAATGATGGGCGACTCGCTTGGCCACCGGACAAACCGGGTCGTTGGGTAAAAAATGCACGCTTGGGTTTTAACGATGTCAACACGGTTTTTTAAATAAGTTTAAGTTTGTATGTAGGGTTCCGTAATTAAGGTACATACATATGCTCACCCAATATTGCCCGGAGATCGAACCCAGGACCTCATGTTCCGCAGTAGAGTTAGCGGCCACTAAACGAGGCAGTCAAAAATAATTGACATATTTTTCCACCAAAGGGAAAAAAAAATTATTTAAAAAAAAGTAAATTTAATTGAATAAATAAACATACACAACAAAATAATATTAATATAAATATAATATTATTATATTATCATCTATTTAGTTTTTCCCAAAACTTGAGTGCAGTTATATGTATATAATTAGGAACCCTGCATATTCTTTATTTATTTATGGTAAATCATTTTAAAATCCTTAGGCTGACCGCTCACAGACAATATTATTTATACATCTATACAGATAAATAAAATTAAAGTGTTTGTAATTCCAAAATAACAGCTTTTCACTAAATGCATATGAAAGTATACACGCTACCGACACTAAAAAACCAAGTTGTATAATTTTTCTCTCTGTCTGTCCGTCTGTTTGTTCCGGATAATCTCTGAAACGGGTGGACCGATTTTAACGGGACTTTCACTGGCAGCTAGGTGATGTTTCAAAGAGTAAATTTGGCTTCTTTTATTTATTAAAAATAGTAGGGTTCCGCGACAAAAAGGAACTAAATTTACGCGGGTGAAACCGCGGGGCACAGCAAGTTGTCAATAAAGTGCATATTGACAATAAAGTGCATATTGTCAATAAAGTGCATATTGGCAATAATAATATAGTGTGTGTTTGCCTTACAGCTAGTAGAGACAACTGAAATGTAACACAGAGGAATTTAATCTACTGAATATATTTAAAAAAACTAGAAAAACAATTATGTACTTTCCGTAATCATTTGGAACAGGAAAATATTTATGCTTGTAAGTAGCAAGCTATTTTTAATTATTGCAACATGTAACCTTATTGTTTCATAATATTTTTAAGTACTTCGTAACTTGATATTAAAAACTTTCTCGTACAAATATCTGTCATTGAACATTTAGCGCTGAATAAAATTTGTAATAAGTACGTACCTAGTTACCTACACACATATTAGTTAAAACTAGGTGTGTCCCGCGATTTAACACGCGTAGACTTAATCACCCTGCGTTAGCCTTTGTAATTATTTTGTTTTTAATTGTACTTTACTTATGAATACATGAGTTTGGCCACCCAGAGCGCTTTCCCACTGCCACAATATCGTGACGATATCAGCCGTCCAGATCATCAACGTCAAAGTCAAAGTCAACAATATCTTAATTCGATAAGACTTTTTACAACGTACTTTCAATGACATTATTTTACAGGATCATTCAGGCTACCGCCAGGTTCGGAAGGTTGCTTTTACTGAGAATAACCTGACAAGAAACTCAGTAATTACTCTTTTCAAACATATTATACAATTTAAAACACTTGAGAAATGTAAGCCCATGGCCACAGTTCCAATGCACAAACATCGATAAAAATTAATTTAAAGAAAACTCTAATAGTTCCACTTATATCTAAAAGCGTAGCTTGAGATGACCAGCCTCCACAAGCATATCTCTATATAATCTGTCGCCGACGATATCGTTTACTACAACGACACAGTGTGAAAGCGTTCAGTAGTAATTGTATCAAACTAATAATCCGACGATATCGTGTCGTTACTGTTATCGTCTAATGTCAAAGCGTCCATTACAATTTCAATATGGATGACATCTTATAGACATCACTATTTATAGAATTGTGGACTATTCTGGTCCATTGTCCATTTACACGTGTCATAGTTGAACGCGTGTAGTTTTTTTCACGGCCAGCTAGTTTGGTGATTTCTCTTAATTTTAAAAAATCTGAATTCTTGGAAGCATGAGTCGAAAGATAAATATTGTTTTGGTATGGACGGTGTATTTGTTTGAGGAGGAGATTGGAGGAAAGTAGCTCGTTGCACAGTTGCTATTGCGCATATCATTCAATCAGCGAAGTTAGCAACCCTAACCCAGGGCAGTTGTTGGATGGGTGACCGCCCGAGTTCCCTCCGTGCCTCAGACAGCATGTTAAGCCGTCGGTCCCGGTTGCCAATTTAACATCTGGCAGTCGTTATAGGTCAGTCGGAGGCTTTAGAGAATCCGGCAACTGGTTTAACTCAGATTACTGATTTTCCTCGTAAAAGGAGATACGAAAGCCAGATGGCAGTCGCTTCGTATAAATATCAGGTGATCAGCCACATCGGATTGATTCAAGTGCCGACCCCAACAATGTATGGGATAAAGACATAGAATAATACAAAGATAGGTTATACCGAAAACATTTTAATTCTAGCATGAGGTTGGAAGGGTTCCACTAATTTCGTCTTATTTCGTTCCACGGCGTTTTCGCACAAATGTGCAAATAACTTTGCTGAAATTTCGAATGAACGAATCTTCTACAAATGTAAGAGATCCGTGAATAAAATATATTTTAATTCTTATTTTAGAAACTCATAAGTGCTATTTTTAACTAGCTTGAGACAGCAGGTTTGCTTGCGTGGCAGAAAGATTTCAGAAACAAACTATCAATCCTCATTTAATCGCCTTAAGCGTGGAATTTTGGAGAGGCCCTTTTATAGTAGATTTCACACTTCACAAAGAACACACATTTAAATTGCAATTATCTAGTCCATTTAATTTTATAACTACGTATAGATCAATACATTTACATAATATCTAAACACATGACGAATATCTAAAGATTATTAAATAAACCTTTTGTCCTCTAAATTCCTGACAAACTGGATTTGATCTGCAGGTAGCATTTTAAAATGTGACTTAGTGACGATTCGGATTTCTTTTTTTTCGGCCAAATCAGACACAGTGTCCGAAATGAACAATAATATTTTTTTAAAAAAGAATATTTGAATTACCAAAAAGGTAAGCTTTTTGGACTTTTTTTTACAAAGGATTGCTGGAAGTTTTTTATCTTTCTGTAAAAAACAGCTTATTTTATTCAGCTAAGGCCTGTAATATTTTTCAGATAAGTTCAAATAATGTTAATATAAATATGCTCACGCCATCCCAGAAGGGTCCCGAAGGGGTAAGCAAAGGTGTAATAACAAAATCCACTTTCACTGAAGATGATAGAGTACCAACATGACAGATGGTGAGTTCATCACTGTCTGAGGCACTATACATATGTCTTTTAATTTCATTATTATCAGCTTATGCTTATCCACTGCTGGACATAGGCTGCCTTATAGAATCCATAAGATCTGGTGGCATTCAGGACATTCTGTATAGTTGTAAAAAGGTCAAATATATTCACAATTCACATGCTCGTACACGTGACCATTCACAGCTTGTCTGTTCGACGATACAACGATCAATTTTATTCATATTAATTTTGTTCACAGACAAATCATCTATATATAAATAGTAAAAAAATAAATATATGCGTCGCGACGCAAAATAGATCCTCCTCGGTTTAACGCTTATATTAGCTTGGTATGTATGTTACGGAATCTTTGAACGTGATATCCATCCCTTTTTACTGTTCTGTTCCCAAAGGGTAAGAAACGGGACCCTGTTACTAAGACTTCGCAGTCCATCTTTCCGTCTCACTGTCTATCTATCTGTTTGTATGTATGTCTGTCAGCAGGGCCTATAGACAAAGTAACATTATCATCACGCTTCGCTAGTGGAAACGACACAAAATGTATGGAAATGACATAAATCAGTCAAGTGACATATGTCATTTCCGGATATTTTGTACCGTTTCTACTAGCGAAGCGAGAGGATAATGTTACTTTGTCTACAGGCCTACTTACTTTCTCCGAAAAACAAAGCTTCGTCCATTAGTTCGCAAATTTTCTTATTCATCCTAAAATTAAGTCTGAACGGTCCGCAAAAAATTCTTTGACGTTTATTCTAAACCATCTTATTCTAACCCGGCTTTAATTTAAATATTAAACGTACAAAAATAAGACTGATAAAAACAAAGCATTACTGAAACTGAGTTTGATTTTCGTTCGTTTACGAAGTTTCGTGTACGCAGAATGAGAGTAGACCCAGTTGAAACCGATGATGTATTTTCTCTTGTTTTAGATTTAAGTTACGTAAATGAATTATGTAAAATAATAATAAATGAATGCGTATAGAAAAAGCTAAGTACATACTGTATTATTGATGCCAGAATAAAATAAATATAGAAAGGGCTCTCGTAAAAAAACGCAATATTTGTGCTGTTTTTAAATACGCTACCATTCGTGCACGAGTCCCTCTCAAACTATTTTTTTATTGAATCTATGTTTCTTTTGGTGGCGACGGCATCACGAGTTGCCAGTTGGACCAATTCGCAAGTTCTTTTTCTGTTGTGTTTGTAAATTATCAGAAGATGATTCTTATGAACGAAGAAATCTATGAAAGTCTATGAAAATAAAAAAAAGTGAGACGAGGTAGAAAACGCCATTGAATTTAGTTCACGCGTTGAAAGCGGTGGGGTGCAGTTAATTACTTAAACATAGCTGGCGAAATATGGGTATACTATAAGCACACCTCTGAAAATGAAAATGATTTATTCAACTTACGCCCTGATAAGGCATTTATGAACGTCGAAGAATTTAACACCTGTTCGGAAACTAGCCTTAGAGACGGCGATAGACTCATCTGTCACGTTGGCACTTAATCATCGTCGGTGAAAAGTGGGTGTTGTTATTACAACTCCTCAGCCTACCCCTTCGGGGAATGCAGGCGTGAGCATATTTATGTATGTATATCCATACATCCATAGCTTCTTCTTTCGCGTTTACAATATCAGTAGAATGTATCTTGTGAACTTGAAAACTGTCTGTAGGATTTTCACAGCTGAACCGCTGGACCGATTAAGCTGAAATTTGGAATAAAAATAGCTTTGTGGACTGGTTTTTGATAATTGTTTGTGCATTTCCAGTTTAACCAGTTACATAAATAGACTGGTGAGGGCCGAATATTTTGAATCCAGATCGGCTGAGGCTTTTAACGTTAATTAAATATTATTATTCTTATTGATCGTAAATACTTTAAAATACTAAGTAGCGTGACCTATTCTTATCTAAATTTGTTCTTAACTTATATTTGACTAGTAGCCGTGCCTCGTGGTTTTACCTGCGTAGGATTGACAGTAAAAACTATGTTTTTGTAGCATTTTCTATTGATGCTTCGCTCCTAATGGTCGCAGCGTGATGTTATAACATTTGATTAATGAATAATGAATCAATAGCTTCTGAAATTAAAAAATATTCAAAACATATCTTTATATGATTAGACTTCTTCGTCGGTATCTTACAAAGTAATGTACCGGATTATAAATGCTACCACCGGGCTCCGAAGACCTTTGCTGAACCTGCCTCGTTATTCACTAAGGTTTCTCAGCGTCGCACTCGTCATCGATTGTCGGTATTGAAGATACGAAATTGAACCTTATCCTCTATATATTATGTATCAATTTCCTAAGATTGAAACCAACGCTCGCCGTCGCGTTCGACGCTGAGAGACCTTAGTGGATAACGCGGCTGGACAGAGAATTTTTTTTTTCAAAAATTTGCGCGTTCAACCAAAAATACTCTCCAGCTTTATAATAAGTATAAGTAAAGATTTAAAAGTTTAAAATTAGATTTAAAAAAAGAAAGTTGTCAATAAATACGTTGTATGTTGAATATCAGGTATTTCAAAATTCGATACCTCGCTCTCCAAGCAGGATGAATATTCTGAGAAAGATCCTGGGGAATGTCCCAAAGGTGCACACCACGACTCTGTACATATTTCTACTGAAAAGTCCGTTGGTCACGATGCAGCTGTTAATAACTGTGGAATCAGCATAAAATCTCTTCTTCTGCCGGAACCCGACCTGCTGCAAACATTGCCTTTAGAACCCGACCTGCTGCAATCTTTGCCTAAAGTAGTAAAGGCAATGTTTTTACAAATTAGGGAACAAGACCGGGACGCCTTACGTTTTATTTTGGACCCAGTTAGGTTTTGGACTCGACAATTAGCCACAATTTGTACGAGTTGCGGGTTCCAAAACACATATTTCTGGGACGGTTCTATGAGAGCGTCTCTTTTATTTCAAGGTGCAGATTTCTGGGAAGCTTCCATGAGGGTGTCTCTCATTGCTCCTTTATTATTTATGCGTATATTTGTGATTTATTATTATTTTTGATTTATTTAGTTATTAGTGTGTGCATGCGGTACTACGAGTATTTGTCAGTGCGCACTTATCCTTTCGATCTTATTTCACGTTGTATAGTTTCAAATTCTAAATTATTCTATAATTTCTTTGTAAACCTAAGAACTGTTACTTAATAACAAGAAAACTGTCGTCTTTCTTGTAGGGAAATGTACATTTAGACTTCAGAATATATATGTGTTGCTTATATAGTGATGTAAATAGTGGTGTTGCTTCCCTACACGGTGGAGACGATGTTGAAAACTACTTATACTTATTTATGGTTTTTATTGTGATGTTTTCTTATTATATTTAAAAAGAAAGTTGTCAATAAATACGTTGTATGTCAGCTGCTTTTTTTCACTGCTCTCTCATTTAATTTGCTATCGTCTACAAAAAGGTAACAACAAAAATTATATATTGGGATATGTCGCTTTATTAGTTTTGTATACATGATATTATTTATGGTAATTGTATATTATTTGAGCAAAATAATTAAAAAGTCGAAATTTACTTTGACACAATGCACTTTTTACAACCTTATAATTAAAATGAAAATGGAAATGATTTAGTCAGCTTAGGTCCTGGTAAGGTACCTACTAATGAACGTCGAAGAAATGACCACCCGTTCGGAAACTAGCCTTCTGACAAGTACCTGCATAAAACTCAGGCATCATATACATTTCATTACATAATGTAGTAGTAAATTATTAATAACAATAACATTCAAGTACTTATCTAGGAGTTTTTCTAAAAAACTTATGTACAGTGATTTCACACCACGTGCTTTACGGTGAAGGAAAACATCGTGAGGAAACCTGCATATGTCTGAGAAATAATTCAAAGACGTATGTATAGTGCCTGAGACGGCGATGGACTCACGCTCTGTCACGTTGGCACTTAATCATATTCGGTGAAATGTGGGTGATGAAAATTACAACACCACTGCCTACCCCTTCGGGGAATACAGGCGTGAGCATATGTATGTATTTAATATTATTCACTATAGTAGAAATGATATCTGCGCGCATTTGCATAAAAAAATATTTAATAATAACTATTACGTCCCTAATCTTAATGCATCAAAAGAGAAGATTGTAGCTTTAATTGGTTCATACTGGTTCAGTCTAGTCAATACAAGTGTATATGCCAATTAAATATAAATTACATATATACAGCGCATAAATATGTCATGTAGCTGCTTGTTTTCAAATGTCATAGAGTCCAGCAACTTAAAATTATCAAAATATGCAGAAATATGCCACATGTTCGTGTCATAAAATAAATTAAACTGATATGCAATAATAAATGTTCATCTTAAATTATATCAAATACATTAATTAATGCTAAACATCATTCATATAGCAAGTGTGCCAAAATTTGGAAATAAAGAAGCAATGTTGAATGAGCAGAATTACCTGAAAAAACACCTGTAATTGTGTTTTATAATATCATTAAAATATAATAATGATAATATCCTAACAAAATTTCGGTCACGGCGTGTAATTCTAACAGGGATTAGCCATCTGCGCAGGAGATATTATAGTGCAGTGTGTGCGCAAACACAGGTGCACTCTTCATTACTCTCACAGTCCGATGGGACGGCAATCCGACAAAACGGAGAAAGACGTAGGACCAACAGCTTAACGTGCTTTCCGAGGCAACACCGCCAACTTCCAAACTCCGGGCACTTATTGCTAATTTCTAGACAGAAAAACCGAATATATATTTTTAAGAAATCATTGGAACACCATGTAATTGGTAATTTGCATGCAAAGTGGCAGAATCTGACTTTGGTACCAAAATGTAGGTATGTGCGGTGAATGTTACTTCGTTCGCGTTTTCACTAATAGAAGCGACAGAACATAAATGCAAATGGCATTAATCAGGCACGTGTCATGCATTCCCAGACATTTTGTATGATTGGAGGATAATGTTACATTGTCAACAGGCCCTGGGTCCTTACCATGAGCTCTTATTGCCATGATAGTTTCACTCATTTATGAGACAGATGTATGTGACGTGCATACACCTGTCACTGTCGCACAACTGAATTTATTTATTTATTTTTATTTATACATGTATTAATTAGAACGGCTAAAAGCCAATTACACTAATTAAGAGTAATATTAATATATACAAAAAACACATTAATTCGTTATTAACATTGCAATAAGAGCTCATGGTTGGGCCTCTTGGTTACAGATCGGTGGAACTTGCGTCAACGCAAAGATATTCGGCTATTACGGCACTTACTATTATTATTGAAAAGTCGGGGTTGAAGAGAATAATTAATAACTTACAACAAGTGATTTTTCTGTACGCTTATTTTCCAACTCATTCTGCGCGCGACAAAGACCAATCTATCTACATCTAATACATCTATGCAGATAAATAAAATTGAAGTGTCTTTTTGTAATTCCAAATTACCAACTTTTTACTAAATGCATATAAAAGTATACAGGCTACTGACACAGAAAAACCAAGTTTTAAAATTTTTCTCTGTCTGTCTGTTTGTTCCGGGTAATCTCTGTAACGGCTGGACCAATTTTAACTTACAAAACTTATGCTACTTTTATTTATTAAAAATATTAGGGTTCCTAAAACCCTAATATTTTTAAAAGTGCCTAAGTTACTCCTTGAAACATCAGCTACCTACCAGTGAAAGTCCCTTTAAAATTGGTCCAGCCGTTTCTGATATTACCCGGAACAAACAGACAGACAGACAGAGAAAAAATTAAAACTTGGTTTTTCAGTGACAGTAGCGTGTACACTTTCATATGAATTTAGTGAAAAGCTGTTTGGAATAACAAACACTTCAATTTTATTTATCTGTATAGATGTATAGATAAATACAAATGTTTTTTTCAAATACCCCTACTATGACGTGTCACGAGCGCTGTTCTTAATTGCGAGTCATATTTTGGATCTTGTATGAAGCGAGGACGAACAAATACATACGCAGTCATCCCCACTGTTTTCGCTGAGCGCTCTAAACTCGCGACGGCATCTGTTGAAACGTATCTTTTTACCTACGTGTTTCTGGGACAAGGTGGAGATAAATAAGACCCTTTTTTTTCAGATAAAAAATTGTTTTTGTTTTCTTCAAAAATAACGTTTTTTTTATTATTTTTTCCTCAAATTCTTGTGAGTAATTGTCGTGTACATTAAGCAGGTTATTTACCCACTACAATACAACAATATATCGTAACTTAATGACTTCATTTTAAGCTAAGAAAAACAAGTCTAATACATAAAATAACTTGTTGAAAGTGAATGAACTTTAATCGAGTAAAACGAAATAGTTAACAAGGAATTTTTAACATGTTTTTCGATAGTATTTTGTTGTTTACCTCAAAGTCAAAGTCAAAGTCAAAAATATCTTTATTCGATTAGACTTTTTACAAAGTACTTTCAAATCGTCAGAACGACATGGATTATACATGCTACTGCCAGGTTCGGAAGGTTGCTTTTACTGAGAAGAACCTGGCAAGAAACTCAGTAATTACTCTTTTAAAAATATTATACAATTTTTAAAAACAAAGTAAATCACTTGAGAAATGTAAGCCCATGGACACAGTTCCAATGCACTAATGTCAATAAAAATTAACATAAAGAAAAGTCTAGTAGTTGTACTTATATCTAAATGCGTAGCTTGAGATGACCAGCCCCCACAAGCAGCACCTGTTCACAAGTATGACGAGAATGCCAGCCATCGCCCTCCTCAACCATTTTAGAGGGAAGTGAGCGACCCGTCATCCTGACGCCGCCGCAAGCAAAGGCATTTTAGTGAGCATGACAACTCAAGCCAGTCAAGACAAAAATCAAACATAATATTAAAAAGAAATTGTTGTATAAGTACAGTGTCCATGAGACTACTTACAATATTTATTTAAATCCTCAATCTTATCTTTCTTATCTTTCTTATACCTTTAAACGAGCAATTCTTGTATATATAGAATCTGGATCGCGGGAACGGCTGCAACGATTTTCATGAAATTTTGTATACAGGGGGTTTCGGGGGTAAAAAATTGATCTAGCTAGGTTTCACTTTCAGAAAACATCGTTTTGACCATGTTTTAATGCACTGAAAAACTCATAAAATATCAATACAATACCACAGTAAATTTCGCCGACGACTGTCAAGTTATGATAGCTCAGAGGTGAGACTGTCAGCTTACGAGGTGATAACGAACTAGAGTACCCCGGTTCGAAACTGACGTTCACCGATTCGATTATTTTCTTTTAGTTCCTTTTTTTTTCTTTTGAGGGATAATGTTTAGTTTTTTGTGAGAAAAAGAAACCGAGCACAGCTCGGTCAACCAAGTACTACTCATTAAAACATTGTCTAATTTATGATGAGAAACAAGAAGGTTCAGCCATACTCATTGCTGGCCATTTATATACCGGCTCGGTATATGGTAGTGACTATGTCGTCGGACTGACGTCGGACAATGACCACGACACAAGCTGAAAAAAAAAATTCAAATTTTGAAGTATTACCGATTGTCATTTGTTTTTTACATTATTGCTATTGAATCTTCATAATATATTGGTGTTGTAAATCTTGTTATAGTTATTGTTTTTGTGTAAATATACAATTATTGAAAGTTATTTATTTTATTCGAAATGATTGCAACTACCGAAGAAAACATTTATGAATAAACTGAGGGTTTAATCAACATTCTCAAAAATGCATATAAAAAGAAGTGAAAAGTACAAACGAACGATACGAAAATTATTATCTATACAGATAAATAAAATTGAAGTGTCTGTTTGTAATTCCAAAATAACAGCTTGTCACTAAATGCATATGAAAGTATACACGCTACTGACACTAAAAGACTAAGTTTTAATTTTTTTCTCTGGCTGTCTGTCTGTCTGTTTGTCTGTTTGTCTGTTTGTTCCGGGTAATCTCTGAATGTTACCGTTTAACTGTCTACCTAGTTAATCTATGACTCAAGAAAATATCTATGGCCTAGGTAAATTACCGACACTGTGACGTAATTTCTTGGCACTTCAGATGCAATGGAGCATGTGAATTAAACTACTTGCCGACAGGTTCGACTGTATTTCTTAGTAATCACGTACTCATTTACAAACCTATATCCTTATAAATGTGGAAATATTTGAACTCATTAAGCATTTAATTTATAGTGGAATTTAAAAACCCCCGGCATAAAAATACCTTTAAGGAGTAAAGCTAGTAAATTACTTTTTTTTCTCAGTTGTAAACAGAGGGAAGTTATAATTATAAAGTGTGTATGTGTGGCTTGTCTGTGTGTATTTAACGGGACATTCGCTGACAGACAGGTAGCTAATATAATTATATAATAGTAGGAGATACATAGTCTACCTAAATTTTTTCCATTAACATTAGGTTTCCGCGGGTCTCCCATGAAATTAACACTACGCGGGTAAAACCGCGGGGCACAGCTAGTCTATATCTATACAGATAAATAAAATTGAAGTGTCTGTTTGTAATTCCAAAATAATAGCTTTTCACTAAATGCATGTGAAAGTATACACGCTACTGACACAAAAAACCAAGTTATAAATTTTTTCTCCGTCCATCTGTCTGTCTGTCTGTTTGTTCCGGGTAATCTCTGAAACGGCTGGACCGATTTTAACGGGACTTTCACTGGCAGGTAGCTGATGTTTCAAGGAGTAACTTAGGCTACTTTTAGTTATTAAAATATTAGGATTCCGCGACAATAAGGATGAAACTAAATCTACGCGGGTGAAACCGCGGGACACAGCTAGTAAATAAATAATATGTAAATGTGGGTTCTAAGCCTCTTTTTGTTTCAAGCGAAACCATTGAACTACTAGACGTTAAAATATAACTAGCATAGTAACTTATTGAAATAACCGTGACATACATGAAGCCTAGTTAAAAGTAACCTTTCTCAACTAAAAATAAGTAAGTAGTCTCCTTGAAGGTATAAAAATCTGCGAATGAACGCAACCTGACGTCACTAGACAATATTAACAGTTAAAGCTATTTATAATCACGCTATTTATACCCATACCTTTATGGATTCGAGGTTTCGAAAGGCTATATCTTGCTAAGTAGGTTAGCAGTAGCACTATTTACCCGACTACGGCGAAGCAAAAAGGAGGGTTATGTTTTTGACTAGTATGTATGTATGTCCGCATGCACTATTTTGATCCCATACATATCTGTTTACGTAAACGCGGTGACTTGTGACGGGAATTTTAAGAAAACTCGCACTAGGCACTCTGTTCTATTATAGTGAGTTTTTGACTGAAGAGAATGAATGCAATCCGACTTTTAATATCATAAATGCGAGAGTTTGTAAGTATGAATATCCATCCATACATATCATACTTACATATGTTGGTTACTCTTTCACGTTAAAACTACTGAATGGATTTTGATGGAACTTTACAATAATAAAGCTAAATAAATTAATAAAGAAAAATTTATATCAGAATAATACACAGGCTATAGGAAATACATTTTCGTGGTAATTAAATTATACGCGGATGTAACCGCGGTGCCCAGCTAGTTTTATATTAATCGGAAAATGTAATCAGCGTTGTCTTTCGGTCGCTGCGAACGAATCGCGCTCTCGCTCTTTCGTTTGTTTCGTTCATTTACCGCCAGCCAAAACTCGAGTTGGAGAGAATTCAACTCGAGTGAACTCGAATTTAGCAATACATCTCTGGTTCAAATCATCTACTTCGCAGTAAACTAGTCTAGTCCACACTATTGCGTAGACTGTGGTATATTTACCACAGTAAGCTAATGTATAGCAAGCTATACTCTGAGGCTTTGTTTCAGAATGGTCTACAGCTCCACCCGATGATGCCCCGTGCAGGGTGCGAAGCACGTGTCGTGACGTCACTGTGTACAAAGACATAGTCTCCACGTGGCGGAGGCAGCAAGGCCGTGCTGCAGGCAGACCAGACGGACCTCCGCAGATTGGTGGACCCCCAGCACATAATGGACTGCGCTTCACTAGCACAACTATGGCATTTGTATACTTATAAAAATAGCGGAATAAAGCATTGTAATACTTTTACAAGAGATGATTGGACACCTATAACGACATGACACTTTCATTGAAAACATCATAGAAGGAAAGAGAAGAAGAGGGAGACCAAGGATTATTACATACAACAGCTGAAGGAACAAGTCACCGTCATGTCGTACAAGGAAGTCAAAGTGTTAGCGGACAATAGAGAGAGCTGCTTCGCTTCACCTTCAAGAGCCTAGCTCTCAAATAAATGATGAATATTTTTATATTCTTTAATAACCATAAACATCTTCCACAAAGTAACACCTGATTCTATTCAACTTATACGCAGCGACTTATATTTGTGGTAATAAGCTCATCCTATTTTAGCTCAAGTATTATCCGTTCCGTAAAGAGTACAATCAACAGCAATATAAACGAGAAATTTAATAATTTGGAACAGAAAAATGACATTCTTGAAAGAAAAATATAAGAACAATGTACTACCATAGATAACTTACAGAGGCACATCAGACGCAAAAATTTGGTCATGTTTGGGGTTGAGGAAAAAGAAAAATCTTATCATATATTAGAGGATGTAATAATAAACATAATAAATACCTACTTCAACGTCCAGGTCACCAGCAACGACATTGAAGCTGATTTCTCTGTCTGTCTATCTGTCTCTCTGTTTGTTCTGGGTAATCTCTGAAACGGCTGGACGGATTTTAACGGGATTTCACTGGCAGGTATTCCCTCTGTCTCCAGATCACTGTCTTAGGTATTATCTGTAAGTGATAGATGCCATGAGTGATTCACTAAGTTCATATGTCACGCCTCGTTCCACCAAGAAGCACCTCTTATTATTTTGTGCACATTATGTTTTGACCTTCTTCAACAACCTCATTCCGATCACGTTGGGAGCCGAGGTGAATATTGAAGTTCGTTCAAAGCGCTTTCTTCATATTTGTTAAGGCGATGAAGTAACTAGACGATGACCGAGTCATAGTATAAACTAGCTGTGCCCCGCGGTTTCACCCGCGTAGAATGATTTTTAGTAATATTTTTAATAAATAAAAGTAGCCTAAGTTACTCCTTGAAACATTAGCTACCTACCAGTATAAGTCCCGATAAAATCCGTGCAGCCGTTTCGGAGATTACCCGGAACAAACAAACAGACAGACAGACACACAGAGAAAAATAAAAAAATTGGTTTTTCTATGTTAGTACCGTGTATACTTTTGTATGCATTTAGTGAAAAACTGTTATTTTGCAGTTACAAACAGACACTTCAATTTTATTTATCTGTATAGATATAGATGTAGATACAAACAGTATGGAATCCAGGAACAAATCGTCCCCTCTCACATACGCACACATCTACAAGGTTATAAGCAAAAGAAGCGTCAATAAGGGATGTTCGATCGCGTATCCATCGTTTAGGTGTTTTACCGATATTTTTTAATGTTCCAAAAAGTTAATTCTAAGTACATAATTTTGACAGTGAAAGCGTAATTTTAATATCTAGAAGATTGACAACCCCTACTCTCAATGAAGCAAACGTTATTTAAAATATAAGGCTAGCTTCCTTATTGTTTATTTTTATATTTAGTGCGGTGTCTCTTGCAGATTTAACTCCGGGAGTCATTTCTACTTAACCGGACAATGGCGAGACTAATTAAAGCCTCCAGCCAGGCGTAAAGCTTTAAGCAACACAGCTAAGGGCGCCCCATAGTGGGGCTCGGACCTCGGCTTAGGGCGTTGCTGGATCGCGAGCTAGGGAGCTGGGCTGGACTGGGGCTTCCTTACTGTTTATAAAGCTCATATTTATACTGTGACCGAGCTGTACCCAAGATTTTTGACACATTCAGACGTCGAATGACCTTGCGGTTTAGCGTGGCTCAAAATATGTCGATACTTTTTCGTTATGGTTAAAAATGAGCCATACTTATTTTACAAAATACGCAAACGTTGGTATTTTGACAACACTGACAGTCATCTACATAATTCAATATGTAAGCAGTATGGAATCTAGACATTTTTTTCGGAATAAGTACCAGATATTTAATTAGGATAAGTTATTTTTTAAATAAGTACGTTTAATAATGGACCCCAAATGGCAGGAAACGACAACGCGGCAGGCCTCGGAGGAGATGGCGGGATGAGCTTGATGCTTTCAGGAGCGATTGGGAGAGGACTGCTGAGGACAGAGAAAGTTGGAAAAGTGTAAGTGCCCAGCAGTGGGACACTACAGGCTAATAATAATAAGTTTGCTCCATAGGGTTGAAACTTTAAATATTTTTTTAATTAACTTTTAATATTACTGTCACAGTAATATCGATTAGAAGTAATTTTATTAGTCGATAAAAACTTAATTATATATACAAGGAACAGTACTTAAAACGTAGAAAACTTGTCCCAAGTCGGTGTCTCTCGGGATCGTGCCAAGAAGGCTGGCAGCATTGCCACGTTGAATAGCAATGCTGATTCTCTGAGCGAGAAAAGCCCCAGCTCTCTTGTCATGAGAGGCTTCTACCAGACGACGTGCAAGCTGTTTGAAAAGCTGATGAGTATCCGGACTCCAAGGCCTCAGAGTTTCAACCGCAAACGCAGAAAATATGTATCCTTGACCAATGCAAGCATATTTCCTATGCTTAAGCAGCAGCAGCACCGGCCGCCACAGCAGTGCCGGGGAGATGGGACGGAGCCAACGTATCGACACACGTGGCATCCCACACCAGTGGCCGCCCCAATCTCCGCGGCACATTAGAAGTTAAATAATATCTATAAAACAATTACCTAAATTTATTAAAATTAATGAAACCCTCTTGACATGAATCGAAGGACCTTTTGCAACTGACGACGGAACTCAGTATTCGTAAGTTTAATTTCTCGTGGAGGCCTCACCGCGGTTCCGAACACACATGCATAGTATAAAATACAAGCTACTAGCAGTATATATTCAAATCTAAACTATTTTTTAAAATAAGAACGATTCAATCAAACGCGGGAGTTAATTTATAAAGCCTATACAATTTACTGTTTTATTACTGTCAAAATAAAATCAATTTGTCAATTTGATGTTTAGAAGAAGTCATTACGGCAAGACCACTTATTATTGAGTAGACGCGCGTCTGTGTGGGTGTGGCATTTCGAACGATTTGTTCCTAGATTCCATACTGATCTTATGTATACTGTGACACACACGTTACACTTGAGATATACAATAAACATCAACTTTTATTGATTCACATTGTTATTTAAATAGCACTTCCTTTATTATCAACTAGCTGTGCCCCGCAGTTTCACCCGCGTAGATTTAGTTTCATGCTTCATGTCCCGGAACCCAATATTTTTAATAAATAAAAGTAGCCTAAGTTACTCCTTGAAACATCCGCTACCTGCCAGTGAAAGTCCCGTTAAAAGCGGTCTAGTCGTTTCAGAGATTACCCGGAACAAACAGACAGACAGACAGACGGAGAAAATTGTAAAACTGGTTTTTAAGTGTTAGTAGCGTGTACACTTTCTCATATACATTTAGTGAAAAACCGTTATTTTGGGATTACAAACAGACACTTCAATTTTATTTATCTGTATAGATGTATAGATTTCCTATCTAATTAAATAGGGAAGTTTAAGTAATATGGACATATATGGTAAGTAATACATTTTAACGAACTATATATTAGTAAGTAGCTGCAGTGCACATTTTTGTCAATAGCTGTCTGTTCGTGGACATGCTCATTGAGAACAGTAGGAGAAGATAACGCTATATGAAATACTATGAATAACTATAATTTGTTTAATCTTAATACTCATTCCGAAAAATAAATAAATTACTTCTACACACGGATTTGAAATATATGGTCTGTGTTCTTTTTTTTAATTTTTTGGAAACAAATAGAGAAAAGACACATGCCAAATCATTTAAAAAAATATAATTATTGAATTATATAAAATCATTATTATATAATTTGGAAATCCAAGCAACCGTAGTCGCGAAACAGCTAGATGAATATAAATATATCTAGGTGTCGTATCAATATGTTAATATACACCCGCAGGCATTGCAGAACAATTAATTACTTGAGGCCAACGCGTTTTGAAGAGGTTAACTATAACATGCAAACATACAGGGTGAAACGTGAATTATATTTTTGACTAACTGTACGCTGCGGTTTCACCCGCGTAGCGTTAAATAATAGTTTTAAAAATAAAAGTAGACTTAGTTACTCCTTGAAACAGTAGCTATTAGCCAGTGAAAGTCCCATTAAAATCGGCCCAGCCGTTTCGGAGATTACCCGGAACAAACAGACAGACAGACAGACGGACGGACAGACATACAGAGAAAAATTTTAAAACTTGGTTTTTCATTGTCAGTATACTTTCATATGCATTTACTGAAAAGCTGTTATTTTGGAATTACAAACAGACACTTCAATTTTATGATACAAATCTGCGTTTACGTCGACGCGGTGACTTGTGACGGCGATTTTAAGAAAACTCGCACTAGGCACTCTGATAATAATAAAGATTGCATCGGTATGTGACGTTCAAATCTAGAAACTAAGATCCCACTAGCACAGTGACTCTTCCCTACTTCAATCCCTACATATTCCCCCATCAAATACAAATCATTGCAATGTAACGAGTTGTTTCCTCATTAACTGAGGTCCATCGGGACCCTCAAATAATCACAATTACTCTCGTTTTGTTCCACTCAATGTCTACTCTTCCGTTCTACTCAGTACCAACACGAGCCACTCTATGTACGCAACAAAGTAGTGCCTTCCAAATTACTGTGCCCAGGGTTGTTAGTTATAAGTTACTAGCTGTGCCCCGCGGTTTCACCCGTGTAGACTTTATTATGTTATATATATTGTGGAACGGGATATCCTATGTCCTTCTCCTGGTTCTAAGCTACCTCCCTACCAATTTTCAGCCAAATCGATTCAGCCGTTCTTGATTTATAAATAGTGTAACTAACACGACTTTCTTTTATATATATAGATAGATTATCATTAACTCGTATACAACTGCCTCGTTGGTCTAGTGGTTAGTAGGTTCGCCTGCCAATCACGAGGTCCCGGGTCGGGTCATTAACAGATATTGGGTTTTTCTGCCAAGAAATTCACAATAAAATGCCCGGAGTTTGGAAGTTGGCGGTGTTGTCAAAGACGTATGTATTGTTCCTGAGACGGCGATAGACTCACCATCTGTCACGTTGTCAGTTAATCATCTTCGGTGAAATGTGGGTGTTGTTTTTACAACACCTCTGCCTACCCCTTCGGGGAATACAGGGGTGAGCATATGTCGAATTAGTATCCCTTAGGGCCTTGGGGATGATTATTTCATTATGATTTATATTGTTTCGATGATATGTACATGATGCCTGGCTGAGTTTCTTGCCGGTTCTTCTCAGAAGGCTAGTTTCCGAACCGGTGGTAAATTCTCGACTTTCATAAGTGCCTTACCAGGGCCTAAACTGAATAAATATTTTTCATTTTCATTTTTTTTTCTTGCCAAGGAGTTTTAGTTGAACCGGTGAACGCAACTCTTTGATGCAAACGTTGTTACATACCATAGATATAGAAAATGTTTCACTTCGCGTTGTTATCAAACAAGCCGTCATGACGCGGTAACCATAGCAACAGCACAAACACCCAGCACACCGCATTTTTTACACGTTTTATATATTAGCTTGTTATTACTGTTATTACTTTGTTAAGTTTTTGTGTCGTTTTAAAGTGAATTTATCAAGATGGATGACGAGGAAGAAGGCTTCGGCGGAGCTATCACCGTCGCTTCTGAAACGACAGAAGCGGAGCGGGAGTTTGAAAAAGTATGCATAAATACATCTCACGTCTGTATTCCCCGAAGGGGTAGGCAGAGGGCCTAGTGCAAGTTTTTGCCGCCGTCACAAGTCACCGCGTCGACGTAATCGCAGATTTGTATAGGATCGGAACAGCGCCTCTGTCAGCCTAAAGATGACACTATTGTGAGCCCATACAAATCTGCGTTTACGACGACGCGATGACTTGTGACGGCGGCAGTGAAAAACTCGCACTAGGCACTCAGTGGTGTTACAACAACAACACCTACTTTAATCGAAGATGATTAAGTACCAACGTGACAGACGGTGAGTCTATCGCAGTCTCAGGCACTATACATACGTCTTTGAATAATTTTACAGACATATGCAGGTGTCCTCACGATGTTTTCTTACACCGTAAAGCAAGAAAAAAAAAAATGTAATATTTTTTTATTCTGTGTGTCTGTTTGTTCCGGCTAATCTCTGAAACCGCTGGACCGGTTTTAACAGGACATAGGTAGGCTGATGTTTCGTAGGCTACGTTTAGTTAGAAAATATATTAGGGTTCTGCGAAATAAAGTATGAAACTAAATCTACGTGGGTGAAACGCAAGTTTTTCACTGTCTGAAAACATGGTTAAAATGACGTTTTCTGAAAATGAAACCTAGCTAGATCAATTTATTGCCCCCGAAACCCACTATATACAAAATTTCATAAAAATCATTGGAGCTCTTTCCGAGATTCACGAAGTACCACCGAAATTTTACACGGAACCTGAATGTAAATTCTCGCAATAACAAAATAGATTGGATATAATTCTAGGAAATAGTTCAAGTACACTAGGCATTTATAAATCTTATATTTTATGTTTCGTATCAACTTGAGAACCTCTTCAATCTGAAATTAAATCAATTATTTCCGTAATTAATCACAATTACTAGAAGGATATTGAGATACAATTTAATGAATATATTTTACATTTAGATAAACTTATTAGTTAGTTTTATAAAAATCTAGATTTTAGAATACATTAATATAGAACGCAACCCAATTTGTTTAGTGTTAATTCGTTAATTAGTTAAAAGTGGAATAACTGTGTATTTTAGATTAATTTACAATAACAACAAATGCAGTAGAACTAAAAAGAAATTAAAAAAATATATAATTAAAACACAGAATTTAAATTAGTGTCTGCGGGAATGGTGCCCAGTAAGCTGGTTGTGTTACCTCACTGGATTGCTAAACTGATCCTCTGACCGAGGTAAGAACCAGTTCGGCGGTCACCAGAGACGTCAATCAGGTGTTAGGAGAAATCCTTAAAAAGTTGAATGGGGATAAACTAAAAAAATATATTATTTTAAGCATGGAAGACGGACGGCTTCTACTGCGGAACACGTGGTCCTGGGTTCGATTCCCGGGTCGAGCAAAGTGATATTCGGTTCTTCCATCTGTAATCTGAAAAATGGCTTGCGAAATATTTTTACTGCAAGTACACCTCTGCTTACAGTGCTTGGTGAATAAGCATTAACTTAGTAACATAAGGAATAACAGAGAATAATGGAATTGTATAGTAGAGTTTTAGTCATCAGTTCGCCTATGCCGCCAAACGAGTTAAGCAGCTCAATGTAATGTCACTGATAACTGACAGCTGTCAAAAGAGCCGTCAAATACAGATGTCGCCACAAGTTTTGAGTGTTCAGCGAAAATAGTGGGGGAACACACTCACACTCGCGCAAAAAAACCCAATATATGACAACTGCGCATTCAAGACCAGCGCTCAAAACTCGCGACAGCAATAAACAATCCACGTGCTTGTTGCAGGTCCTAGAAGAGCTGAGGGAGGCAGAAGGGCTGAAATTCTACTCGGACGTGTACACCAAGCTGTATGACTCTTACTACAAGATGAAGGAGGAGAATGTTGCCAACATCGGGGAACTGCAGACATTAAAGGTGCCAACAACAAAATATCTATGCAGATAAATAAAATTAATGTGTCTGTTTGTAATTCCAAATTAACAGCATTTTTAACACGCTTTTATTAGCTTCACCTGTATGTATGTATGTAACCGACCCCTTTGAGCTCGATTTTGTCCTACTTTGAACGATCAGATTTAATTCAAACTTTGCACACCTGTCAAAAGTCGATGACAATGCAATAATCCGATCGAAGCATCCGATTATCCTAATTAGATTCGCCAGGATTAATTAATTTCTTTCCGCATCCTTTGCATGCGAGTAAGAGAGATAGAGCTAGTGCGGGCGGTTTGTGGTATTGAGGGCGGTTGATAGTTAGCCAATCGAACTAAATAATATATAGTTTAAAAATTTTTACTAAAAAATGAAAAATAAATAATAGTTTAAAAAAACTAAAAAAAACACGCTTTCATAAAAAATCCAACTAAAAATCAGAAAATAAAATTTAATAAATTTGGATAAAGAATATTGTAAATTAGAAATGAATGTACATTTTTGTAAAAAAGCGTGGGGTGTATTCAATGCGCTTTTTAAGATATTATATTATCAAAGTGATGATTCTTCTACTCATTATCTGTCAATAAAATGTTTATAATTATTAACACTATGCACCCCACACTTTTTTACAAAAATGTACATTCATTTCTAATTTACAATATTCTTTATCCAAATTTATTAAATTTTATTTTCTGATTTTTAGTTGGATTTTTTATGAAAGCGTGTTTTTTTAGTTTTTTTAAACTATTATTTTTACTATAAGCGTATAAAAGTGTATACGATATTTACACAACAAAGAAACAATTTGTAAAACGTTTCTCTGTCTGTCTGTGTCTGTCTGTCCGTCTGTTTGTTCCGGTTAATATCTGAAACGACTGGACCGACTTTCACAGGCAGATAGCTGATGTTTCAAGGAGTAACTTAGGCTGACATAAATCTTAGGCTAACCGGTTCTTATCAGACGGCTAGTTTCCGAACTGGCGGTCAGTTCTTTGACATTCATAAGTGCCTTATCAGGGCCTATACTGAATAAATCGTTTTCATTTTCAACCAACCCTGTACCGTGATTTAGAGATGTTATTTATGTATTCCAGACAAAACTAAGTAGATTTGACGACACAGTCTCCGAGTACCTAGCGGAGATCGCCGATGGGAACAAAACCATTGAGAAACTGAGAGCCGATATCGGTAAGATGGTATTTAAACTATTTTAACTGCATATAATACTATAATACCGGCTAAAACATAAAGCTTAAGAACTAATGGTTTTGAAAAAATATTTCAGTGTCAGATAGTTATATTTATCGTGGAATTATATCTTCACGCTAAGACCAAAAGCGGCCGAAGTTAGCGTTAGTCCAAAGTAACTATTCCATGCGGACGAAGTCGTGGCCAGACGCTAGTCTCAAATCTATACTAATATTATAAAGCTGATGAGTTTGTTAACTTGAACACGCTATTCTCAGAAAAGATAAAGAAAGATAGTTCGGTCGTCTAAGAAGGAACTTTAACATCACACTGCGACCTTTAGGAGCAAAGCATCAACGTACTCGTAAAATATTGCAAAAATGGGGAAAATTGTCGTACGTAACCAAGTTACGTAACTTGGTTACGTACGAAGAACAAGGGAAATTATATATAGTACAATGGGACCCTATTACTAAAACTTCCGTACGACACCAGGCTTTATGAAGATGCAGAAGATGTATTTCTGTTGCTGATATAACAACAAACACAAAAAAAATTTGAATATTTTTGGATCAGGAGTGGAAATATAAATAAAAATAAAACAATGAATACCCCCTAGCTCTTGTTACATTTATTACATAACTCCTTATTTTAACAATACTCGATTACTTATTACAATATTAGGTAATTAAATAGACACAAGGAACAAATCAAACAGTAATAATAACTGACTTACAAATCACGCCGAGTCAAACCGGCAGAGCTACCGCACGCGAAGAAATCACGACAAGGAATGTGTCCGGACCGTGCTCGCACTGTCTTTTATAGGCAGTTGGAGCCTACCCTCGTAAAAAAAACAAATGTTATAACTAGTAGCCAACACGGCCTCTCCTGACTATGCGTCGCCCTCGACGGCATCTTGGATGTTTGGCAACGCATTGGTCTCGGTTCTGAAGTGCTGTGGTTGCTGCGAAGGACCCGCTTGCAGTTCAGGTGTGCCGATCAAGTGATTTTCGGCATCGTCAGTACTGTCAGCATCTGTAACACACATGACTTTAATACAGAGATTCACTGCTGCATACATTGCCTATTCTCTTACATGCATCTTGCTGACAAGGCCCTCTTTCTTAAGGTTCTTACATCTCTGGCACACAGTAGCTAGGCCCTATGAATGTTCACGAGTATTTAAATTATTATTGAAAATATTCTTAAATTCTCATGAACCGTGAAGAACTCAATCATCGATCATGCTTCTTAGGCTACTAAGCCTTGTAACCATTTCATTCGTCTTCTAACGTACACACATGTAGGGCAAACATCCCGCAGTCTGTTTGCCGATAGGAACGTCCCGCAGTCCGTCCTCTACATGTTGAGGTATCCCGCAGTCTACCTCACTCGAGATGACCTGCAGATCACCTCGAGTCCTGTCACGACATCCCGAACTCGGTAGTCGGACACAGAACGTCCCGCAGTCCGTTCTATACCAACAGACGGTACTTCAGTAGTAACCGACCGTAATTACCGTACTCACGCTCAAAGAATGCAGCGCAAGCCTCGGGACACCACTCTCCACGCCACGGTACCATGTACTGTGCCGCCGCTTGTGTGGTCTTCCCATACGAGCCACTCAACAGCTGCAGCTCGTACCGCCCACTCGGCAGTGCACGCACGACCCTATAGGGGCCACGCATGCCGGGATCCAGCTTACCCGCAGACTGTGAATTCTTAATAACAAACACTAGGTCACTTATGTTAAATATTCGTGGGGGGTGCCTGTTCGCATTCACATAGCTGTCCTGCTGGGCTTGGTTACGTCGCAACCGTTCAACGGCCAGACTTCGGTGCAACTCACGCTGGGCCTCTCGATTGGGCGAGGAGTCTTCAAGTGCCACGTCGCGAATGAGGCTCCTTATCACCGGAGTTGTCGCGTCAGTCCCAATCAGGAGGTTCAGTGCTGAGACCTGTGTTGTCTTTTGTTTGGTGATGTTAAGTGTTAATTGCAGCTTCCATAGAGCCTCAGACCATTTCGCATCCCGCTGATTCACTTCGATGCGAATCATGTTGAGTACCGTGCGAGCATACCTTTCGACTTGCCCATTCGCGTGGTGCATTTCCGGGGTAATGTAATGAATTGAAGAACCAATTTCAGTTATATATTCCTTGAACTTATTGGACTCAAACATACGGCCCTTGTCGGTTACTATTAATTTCGGGGTGCCAAATAGGGAGATTGCGTTAGTGAACACCCTCAAAAGTTCATCTACATCCTGGCGGTATATAGGATACAGCAGGGTGTATTTGGTAAACGCATCTACTAATATTTAGACAAACTTATAGCCGTTTGACTCAGGCAGAGGGCCTAGCACGTCCATGTGTATAGTAGAGAACGGCAATTCAGGTTTTTCCCAGGAAGTAATAATTTGTAATGAAGCTCTGGGTACCCGTTTTTTTGAGACGCAGACTAGGCAATGGTCGATGTATTTTTTGACAAACGGCCTCAAGCCCGGGAACCAAAAGTGCTTCAGTATTAGGTCTATGGTTTTATCAGATCCTACGTGAGCATGTTCGTCATGGAAAATACGAAGCAAACTTAGCCTGTGGCCCTTAGGTATAAAACAAAGAAGCCTTGACGTCTCACCGACAGGAGAGTATTTGTAATATAGGACATCGTTTTGGAGAATATATCGCCTAGAATCTAGATTACCCTCATTAAGCTGTACTATAAGTTTTTGGGTCTCATCATCTGCCTCCTGTGCTATTTGAGCCCAGTTACGAGGTCTCGTAATATTAAATACTTCAGTTGAGGGGTTGCGACTTAGATAATCTGCATGAGACATCATAAGTCCCTTTCTATACTCAATGTCGAACGTAAAATCCTGAAGGTAAACCCACCAACGTGCAACGCGTGGGAGCAAATCCTTTTTGCGTTCAGTCGCCTTAAGGGCATTGCAGTCGGTAACGATCTTAAATTGGATGCCTATCAAATAGTGCCTAAAGTGCTGCAAAGCTTTTACAACTGCCAAAGTTTCTAATTCGTATGAATGATAGCGGCTTTCAGCACCCTGAGTCACTTTACTAAAGTAAGCCACCACCTTCTTATTGCCATTCTCATGAGTCTGCATTAGTACTGCCCCATAACCTACACTGCTTGCATCTGTATGCACTTCGGTATCTAAGCTGGGATCGAAAATAGCCAGAATAGGCTTTGTAGTTAGTAGTGTAATTATTTCCTGCCGAACAGACTCCTGCTCGGGGCCCCAATTGAACGTGATACCTTGTTTGGTTAATTGGGAGATACAGCGTGTTTTAGTTGCATAACCCTTAATATAACGTCTAAAATACCCTGCTAATCCCAAAAACTGGCGAACCTGCTTGACATTTTGTGGTGTTGGTGAATTTACTAGGGCGCTGACTTTGTTCGGGCTCGGCCTCACCTGACCACCGCTAATAACCCTACCCAAGTACTCGATTTCAGTCGATAGGAACCTACACTTGCGTAGATTTATAGAGAAACCTGCCTCAGTCAGTGTAGTAAGTACAGCGTGTAATAACTCGATTCCTTCTTGTACCGTGGGACTTATCAAAAGCACATCGTCTATGTAAACTAACACATTTCCCTCTTCAATATGCTTACGCAAAGTTTTATTAATAATCCTTTGATACACGATCGGGGAATTAGTTAAACCGTATGGCATTTTTAGGTACTCAAAGTGCCCTTCCGGTGTTACGAATGCGGTCTTGTGGATTGCAGATTTTTCCAATTTTATTTGATGAAATCCTGTAGCCATGTCAAGTGAGGTGAACCGTGACATTTTCCTATCGCCTAGCCGGTCAATATGATCGTCTATTAAGGGAAGGGGATATCGATCTTTCAGAGTTATTCGGTTTAGTGCTCGATAATCAACGCACATTCGGTCTGATCCGTCTTTCTTTTTCACAAGAATAATTGGGCTTGAATATTCTGATTCGGACTCACGAATTATTTCTTTACTTATGAGGTCGTTAACAATGTCTCGGACCCTTAACTTTTCTGCTAATGAAAGCTTATACGGGCGGTATGTAATAGGTACGTCGCTGATCAAACTAATATGCATCTCGCCCGTAGTTACAGTAGTTGTGGCTGTACCAGAAATTAAAAAGTCCGAGAATTGGTCAATCACCTCCATGAGGCTATCTCTTTCGGTTCCTTGCAGTGGCGTATTTATATCGGTAATTTCTGTGGAAACTATATTAACGTTAGACGCTACTTGAGGGCTGCGCGTTATGTACTGACTGTCTTTGGTTCTCACGTAAGTTATACCATCCCTATTTAAAATATCGGTGCCCACTATGATCGGGGTTGACATGAAGCACGAGGGTACTACAACGAGATCTGCTTCAATGGCTATCTCTTTAAACTCAAGGGTGAGAGTGACATACGACTTAGCCACAAATGCATGATTACCTAAACCCTTGAGAGTGTAATTGGTCGATTTCAAGCTATGGGAAAAGTATTTTAAGACGTCCATGGATATCAAAGAAACATTGAGAGCGCCACTATCTATAAGAACATCGACCGGTATACCTTGTACTACAGCTGTAGTAATATCGTTGCTACTGCTATTACTCGTTTGATCGCGACACAAATTTATGTTACGTTTCTCAGGTTCTGCTCTTGCTTTTGCAAAGCATTTTTCTTGGGTGTGGCCTTTCTTTTTACAGTATTTGCAAACTTCTACCGGGGGTTCAGACGGCTTGGGTCCCTGAGAACAGTTGTAGCTTCTATGGCCAGGTTGCTTACAATTAAAACACTTGGGACCTGGTGGGTTTCGGTTAAAACGCCTTATGGGTAGAAGTGACAACTGTCCTTTGGGTGGATGTTTAGGTGCATTAGGTTTTTGATATATGGATAGAAAGGAAACGATGTTTTCTGGAGATAGGTCCGCGTTGGCGGCGGTCGCGCGTACTTGTGGGTCGTTGATGCCGCGTATTACTATTAGCGTTATCAGTTCGTCACTCAGTCCCCTAACTATACGCAAACGTAAAAGTGTACGACGAGCGTACTCACTGTAGGAAGAGTATTTGTCGGACGTCGTGTTCATGGTATCAAACAAAATTGTCGCATAATCTAACTTTCGTGGACATAAGGGTCTAAATTCACGCACAAAGCTACTCCAGGACCTATCGTTCGACACCCATTCGTTAAGCCACGTTTTAGCATCGCCTCTGAGGCAACCTGCAACGCGTGACAAACACTCTTTGTCCTCCCAGTGGTTAGTTAATCGCGCACGTTCGACTTCATCACACCAGGCGTCTATACTGTGGATGGCGGGGTCGAAGTTGGACACGTAATAATTTTGAATGCGGGTAGGAGCTAGAGTATTAATTGCGTCAACTATGGCCTGAGTAGCAGGGGTTACATTCTCAGAGCGATTGTTGGGGGTAGATGTTAAGTTATTTTCGATTGTTTCTAATCGGGATATAATTGTGTCTAATGTTCGATCAAGGTTCGATTCCGAATTAATAGACTGTCCATGAGGGATTTGTCGCGAACCGGATGCCTGTTGTAGGTGTGGTTGAGATGCCGCTGGCAAAAGGGATCGTCTACACTCTTTATTACTCGGTATATTTCTACCCTGATCGGCATGATTACTACGCGATATATCTCTCGGCGTGTTAGGTGTTCCATCGTAAGACCTACTGGACAGTCTACTACGCGATCTATTTGGCCTATGACGCGTCCTACTTGGCGTTCTACTACGCCGCCTATCACGTGTACGGTGACGTCGGCGTGACTTGCTACGTGATTTACGACTTCTAGGCATTTCTACACAGTGAAATTATCAATAATTCAAAGAAAACACAATATTGGCAAAAATAAAAACAAAAGTAGGGTAGTTGATTTGTTCCAAGGTATAAGAATAAATAGCCCGATTCGGTCAAGGCAGAAGGCCCGGATACAATCCCACTTCTGATTTTGGATCAGGAGTGGAAATATAAATAAAAATAAAACAATGAATACCCCCTAGCTCTTGTTACATTTATTACATAACTCCTTATTTTAACAATACTCGATTACTTATTACAATATTAGGTAATTAAATAGACACAAGGAACAAATCAAACAGTAATAATAACTGACTTACAAATCACGCCGAGTCAAACCGGCAGAGCTACCGCACGCGAAGAAATCACGACAAGGAATGTGTCCGGACCGTGCTCGCACTGTCTTTTATAGGCAGTTGGAGCCTACCCTCGTAAAAAAAACAAATGTTATAACTAGTAGCCAACAATATATATTCTTAAAGAAATATCTATTCTATTTCTGTTTTGTTTGTCTATGTTTCTGTCTAGGCTTCCAAACAATAACGTTGTTATTTTTGCTGATTTAAAAAATGCCATTCGTGTGTGTATCCGACTCACATTTGACCGGTGTTGTTTCTAATGCATGACATCATATCAGAGGAAGCTCGAGCCTTAGCCGATGCGATGCACGCCCGCGAGTTGGCCAGCGTGGAGAGTCTGGAGACCATGAAGAAGACCGTCACCCGGTTGGAGAAGGAACTCGATGCGAGGAAACGCGCTGGTGATGATGACGCGTTAGTACCATGCAAAAGACACATACATACATATGCTCACGCCTGTATTCCCCGAAGGGGTAGGCAGAGGTGTTGTAATTCCACCGAATATGATTAAGTGCCAACGTGACAGAGGGTGAGTCCATCGCCGTCTCAGGCACTATACATACGTCATTGAATTATTTCTCAGACATATGCAGGTTTCCTCACGATGTTTTCCTTCACCGCAAAGCACGTGGTGTGACATCACTGTACATACGTTTTTAGAAAAACTCATAGGTACAGGCCCCGCTGGGATTCGAACTTGCATCGCTTGCGTAGCAGGCGACTGCTCTAACTCTAGCTCGAAGTGAATAAAAACATGCGCAGTATCCACACTATTTTCACGCACGCGAATGTTTTCGCGTGGCGCGTTTCATTTACTCACATAGAAAAAAAGTCTCTTTGTTTGTCGACTAATCAATGAAACAGCTGGCAGATAGCTGATTGTACAAAATTCATGCGACGATAATTTAAAAAAAAATTTAGTTCGGGAAATTAAAGCCCACGAATGAAACCCCGACACTTCGTTTATATAATAATGTTTATAGTGGAGCAACATCAGCAGTGAAAGAGAAGGAGAAGTTTGAGAAAGAGAAAGCGAGACTGCAAGGAGAGCTGGACGGCATCAAGTTGAGGCTGAACAACGCGCTGAACTACGTCGAGGAGTTGGAGCAGAGGAACACCACTGCTGATGAGAATATTGCCAAGCTCGAGGAGAACTTAGAGGTTTGCAAAAACAATTGGATCTTAATTACTCATAATTATCCAAAAACTGTATTGTTATTCTTAAGTGTGACAAACACTGACGAAGTATGTTTGATATTTAGGAAATATTACTTCTAACGCTTTTCCCCGCATATTTAGTTTACCCTACGTCATTGGGGCTAGAGAAAATGATATTAAATATATTTCAAATTTCAGTAAAACATTTTAGTAGAACCTTAAATACCTTTAGCCAAACTTGAGGTAAAGCTGCGAAAAAGCTCCAGGCAGTCTGACACATTTATTTATCAGTCTGTTGTCAGTTGCGATCTAACTGCAAATGGATTACGTTTACTGAAATCTGTAAATGTCTCTCCTGTTCACTAAGTATAGGTTTCAGGAACAGTTTTTAAGTTGAAGATATCGCCTGCGTATTTTCCGCATTTTACGTTAAAAAGCGCCCCCAGCTGCGGATGTGGAAAGTTTTACGTCTCCATACAAAAAAGCACAAAACGCAAGGTCAAGTGCCGACGTTAGAACGTGTCATACTGATATTCAGTATTTCAACAAACAAACAAAATATATATAAAACCTAAGAAATGTCCTACATGTCTTGTATGTATGTTATCAGGAAGCAGACAATAACGCAGTGAGACAAAACCGTCTGGTGGACCATCTGAAAGGTGAAAGCGCCACTCTCAAGTCTGAAGTCGAGCATCGGGGCGTCACCATCGGCAATTTAAACGATAAGGTAAGCACTCGTTCTTGTTCTTCAGTGAACCCATTCGATGTGGCACAAAATTATTGAACTGCCTACGCTACTATTTGAACGCTAATCCATCACTAGGCGCTCTAACAAACTTCTGCGCCGCACAAAGAGTTTTATTTTAGACAAACCAAAATGAGCTTCTATTTCTTCTTCTGTATTTGCCAAATTCTCTTCATATTTTCTTGCAATTGCTTCTTTTTCTTTGTATCTTTTTTGGTGATCCATGCTCTGTTAAATAACTCTTAACTGATTAAGGTTTCTATGGTGGCCCAAGCTCGTCAGCACAGAGGTATGGTTGACAATTTAATAGGGTATGGTGTAACGTATACGCTAGAGTGCATATTATTTTTGTATCAGATAGCAAAACAAGAGAAGAGCTTGGAGCGCCGCGACCGCCAGCTACGAGACATGACAGCCAAGCTGGAGACTGCTACTCAGGAGCAAGAGGCAGCAGCCACCAAGGCGGCCCAGCTGAGAGAACAGCTCGAAACCACCAACATTGAGTTTGATAAGACCAAGCTTACTCTACTTAACACTGCTAAGGAGTTGAAGGTAAGAAATTAAGCAGGCATAGGTTTAAGCTTGCGTTAGGAAAGGCGTATTTTACTGGGGTACCTAATGTTTTAAAATGCTTAACACGAGGCTATACTGGAACTCACGACCACTGCAAGCCGTGCAGTTGCTCTGCCAACTGAACTGCTACTGATTTCATCTAAAGCGCCTATTATAACTTTCCCTGCGTTTTGTGGTGTACCTAATTGTTTGATGCGGGATCCAAAATATGTATCAGCTGATATTCTAAGCAATCCTGATTTCGAGGTTCTTAATTTGTAGAAAGCAGAGAAATCCAATAGGGAAGCGAAAAATACTTCATTCACCATTCCCAAATACAATAGTGAATTGAACTTTGGAGAAAGGGAAGACTCCATCTCTATAGGGTGGAATAAAGAAGTCGACAATCATGATATAGCAGAGATATATTACTAAGAGCTATCCTCAAACTATACATCCTATTTCTGTTCTATTCTGTTCAATCCAATTGTACAAATGTCCCGTCTGTGTGACCAGAATATGATCGACGACGGTAACCGTCTCCGCAATGAGGTGTCGAAACTGACCAAACAAGGGATCCAGATGACCAAGAAATTCCAACTCATGGAGCAAAATAAGGCTAACGTCGAGTCAGATCGGTAAGAGAATCCTACACCGTTACTATTATTAAAGTTATTTATGACTTAGCTACTGTAGCCTCTATTATCGATATACATAATTATAATAAACTAAAATCTAAAACTAAAATACTTAAAAAAAAATATAACTAGAAAACAGAATTTAAATTAGTGTCTGTGGGAATGGTGCCCAATAAGGTGGCTGCGTTACCTCACTGGATCGCTAAACTGATCCTCTGACCGCGGTAAGAACCAGCTCGACGGTCACCAGAGACGTCAACCAGGCGTTTTGCAAGATCTTTGAAAAGGACTTTCGCATTTGGCCCCCATGGCCCCAAAGTCTCAACCCCAAACGGCAGCCTCTGTAGCCTCTGAATATTAATAAATAAGGTGTAATGAGATATCGGAGTTCCCGATGGGAGTTATATATAGCATTTGTAATCCTGTATAATGTATTTTATGTGTCCTTCTGACGATTTGAAAGTACTTTATAAGAAGTCTAATCAAATACAAGATATTTAGAATTTAGAATTTTGGACGAAATAATGCCTACTGCAGTAGTCCTGTGTTCCTTCGATGACTAACAATTCTTAGTGTAGGGGGAGAATAGGAGTAGAGTTGACACATACGTCAATGATACCAGTAAAAACCATTTCAGACGTAATGACTAAAATACTGACGTTAAATATAACGATGTGATTCCAGCGAGCGACTCCGCCAGCAAGTGACAGTGATGGAGCGAGAGATCATGCTGGGCAAGAAACAGGCCGAAGCCGACAAGCGAGACATCGAGAACTTGAACAGGGAGAAAGATATTCTTAATAAGAACATGCAGAAGATACAGAGTGAGTGTCTTCACCGTTATAATTGTCAGAGTGCGAGATTTCACAGCCGCCGTCACAAGCCACCGCGTCGACGTAAACGCAGATTTGTATGGGCTCACAATAGTGTCATCTTTAGGCCGACAGAGGCGCTGTTCCGATCCTAATATTGGCGGAGACGCTAGTGAGTGTTGATTAGGAAAACGGTGGAAAACTCGTGATAGGTGTACTGAATGCTACAAAATATTTGGGGACTACGTAAGTGTCTGGGAAACAGTAATGACCAGACCTTTTATGGGTTTCTTGTCATTGACATTAACATGAATCATTCATTGTAAGAATTTTAAGTCTCAGAAAAACAGCTGACAAAAACGTATGTCGTCAAACGAATCCCTCGCTCTTCGGAGCAGGAAAAAATTGCACGTAAAAAGACCTTAAAATATATAAAAAACGACGAGTTTTAATTATTATTAGACTAGCTTCGGCTGAGTATCTATGTCTATAGATCTATATCTGTACTATTACAGATAAATAAAATTTAAGGTCGTAATTGAAGTTTGTAATTCGAAATTAACAGCTTATCACAAAATTTATTTGAAAATACGTAAGGTACTGACATAAGGAAAAGCGATTTTAATTTTTTTTTCACTGTCTGTTTGTTCCGGCTAATCTCCGAAACGGCTGGAACGATTTAAAAAGGACTTTTACAGGCAGATAGATTTTACAAGGAGTAACTTTTATTCAAAAAACGTAAGGGTTCCGCGGGGCACCGCTAGTACATTATAACATATACGTCCCTAAAATATCGTCTTAAATATGTGAAGGTTTCAGACCAGAGTTTGAATAATGTTTAAGCTAATTTTGTTTTTTTTTTAGGTTTTAGATCTCAAATTAAATTAAACCTAGTTATTGTAAAAAAAAACTAAGTAAACAAGTAACCTTTAAAAAAATTAGGTCACCTGTGATACCTGTTTGACACCTCATTTTGGAATAACAAAGTTATAGTCAGGTACCAAAGTTTATTTTTATTCTTACAGATTTCTGTACCTACCTCTTTTGAAATTTAAATAAAACCACATTATTTTATTACCAAAACCTATGTACCTACGTTGCGCCACATTAGTATTTACTTAACCTACCTACCTAGTAATTATTCTTGCTTACCCCCCCGAAAATACAATACACGCCCGGTACAGAACTCTAGGTTCATAGATTCATTCGATGTCGGTCTGTCAGTCAGTATGCTATAAAATAAATTAGGTACCTACCAATAATAATAAGTTTATCCGTCATCAATGAAGCCAACCCACAGGTATGCTAATACTCAGATATAAGATTATTAAAAATGTATAGTAACTGCATATTATATGTTGACAAGTTATTAATTAGTCGCGTTTTCGATACTTAATGCTAGAAATTAGTCAATCATTTAATTTGATACCCCAGTGGTTGCTGGCCATGATTGCGAAGCTTGAGGTCGCGAGTTCGATCGTCGCTGAGGACATTTGCGTTACACGTGTATTTGGTGTAGCCAATTTATATGTACGTATAGTGCCAAATCATATAGGCGGACAGACAAGCCAGTTTAGACAGAAATTTGGGAAAGGTCGGACAGCCTGCATTATTAAGAACTTTGTCTCAGTATAAAATCTTGTTTTTGTTTACTACATACATTTGAACAGCCGCCTGCTATGCAAGCGACGCAAGTTCTGGGATTCGAACTTGCGGGGCCTAAACCAGTAAGTTTTTCTAAAAACTAATATACTGTGATTTTACACCACGTGCTTTACGGTGAAGGAAACCTGCATATAATGTCTGAGACGTAATTCAAAGATGTATGTATAGAGCTTGCGACGGCGATGGACTGAGTATCCGTCACGTTGGTACTTAATCATGTTCGGTGAAAAGTGGGTGTTCTTATTATAACACTGCCTACCCCTTCGGGGAATACAGACGTGAGCATATGTTTCTATGTATGTACATACCATGAATCTTGATAAATCCTAACAACATTGAATGCCAAATCAGTTCAAGTACATGATTACTAATCCATCAAAGTCATCAGCTCGGCCACGCTCGGCGCTCGCTCGTTTGCGATATGTAAAAAGCCCAACAAAAGCCGGGCAAGCTGGACACCTTTTATTTTGGCCGAACACGTTACCAAAAAGCCTAGGTAACCAAAATTAAAAAGCCTCTTTATTTCCTACTAATTAATATTTACATTGTTTTAGGATTATTAACTCAATTTGTACAGACGGTACAGATTATAATTTATTTCTGAATTCATATTAATTATTTATTAAACGACTAGCTGTGCCCCGCGGTTTCACCCGCGTAGATTTAGTTTCTTCCTTATTGTCGCGGAACCCTAATATTTTTAATTAATAAAAGTAAGCTAAGTTACTCCTTGAAACATCAGCTACCTACCAGTGAAAGTCCCGTTAAAATCCGTCTAGCCGTTTTAGAGATTACCCGGAACAAACAGACAGACAGACAGACAGAGAAAATTTTTAAAACTTGGTTTTTTAGTGTCAGTGTATACTTTCATATGCATTTAGTGAAAAGCTGTTTTTTTGGAATTACAAACAGACACTTCATTTTTATTTATCTGTATAGATAATTAATATTTATTAAGCATCTAACAGTTCAACATACTTTAGGTTTGAACAATTTGGGCAATGTTCGGTAGCAGACGTTAAAAATAAAAAAAATCTCTGACTTTTAAATGAAGTGTTGGCGCGGCAATAAAACCTTATCAAGTTGTTATATTTTTATTATGATGCATTAATTCATTAAGGCGTATATTTATGGTCATAATATGATTTGTGTTTACATTTTTATGATCACATTTATTTTGTAATAACATCTATGTAAGATGGAGTGAGCACGCGACTTCGTCCAAGTATTTAGTAATGGGAAAGTGTATCTGTCTGTCTGTTTCTTTTAATGGCAAAACCATTGAATCGTTTAAGATACATTTTGGTATGTGAATAGCTTTGACCCCAATTACGGGCATGGGTATTCAAAAAACACAGACAAAGCTGTGAGTAAGGGCTAGTATATTTATAAATCATAACCTATTTATTAATCCAATCTCTTTTGCACATTACTATACATTTTCAATAATCAAAAGCTATTTAGTAGGTAGTATTGGCGTCAAAGAGTGACAAACTAAGATTTCTTTATGCTTGTCTCATAAATCATGCAATTTACATTCAAAGTCAAAGTCAAAAATATTTTTATTCGATTAGACTTTTTACAAAGTACTTTCAGATCGTCAGAACGACATGGATTATACATGCTACTGCCAGGTTCGGAAGGTTGCTTTTACTGAGAAGAACCTGGCAAGAAACTCAGTAATTACTCTTTTAAAAATATTATACAATTTTTAAAAACAAAGTAAATCACTTGAGAAATGTAAGCCCATGGACACAGTTCCAATGCACAAATGTCAAAAAAAATTAACATAAAGAAAAGTCTAGTAGTTGTACTTATATCTAAATGCGTAGCTTGAGATGACCAGCCCCCACAAGCAGAACCTGTTCACAAGTACGACGAGAATGCCAGCCATCGCCCACCTCAACCATTATAGAGGGAAGTGAGCGACCCGTCAATTCAATGACACTTAGTGATTAAACAAACCAATTAAGTATTTGAACCACCCAAAATGGTACAGCATTCCCATAGTCTCAAAGCTGATATTCTGTTACAGACGAAGCCCTGGATAACCTGCAAATGCTGCACCTGCAGGAGCAGCGCCGCAAACAGCTGGAACATGAGTTAGAGCAAAACGCGGCGCAGATCAACAAGCAACGGCTTATCATTCGACAGCTGGAGAAGGATAAGGATAGGTAGATATATCTTTACGGCTGAGAGAAAGAGAAAGATTTTACACCCGTGCTTGTGAAAAAATCAGGTGGAATATTTTCGTGCTGTTTTCACTTACAGATAATATTATGCGTGAGAGTCAAAACATAGCTGATTAATGTCTATGTATAGGTTCCGTCACGAGTTGTGAGCGCTTAGCGAAAATAGTGACAGTATGGCAAGTATTTTATTCACGTCGCGCCATACAGGCAGACATACAGACGCATAAGATGGAATTTTTTGGGATTATGAATTTTTCCATCAGCGAATAATTAGGAAATAAACTAAACACACATCATAATTCAAATTATCTTTGAGTGTCTAAGCCTTTGTAAAAATGATAAAAAAATTACAATTACATTTCGTTTTACTTTTTTCCAGAATGTTGGAGGAAAGTATTGCGCTCAATGAGAAGATTGATGAGATATCAGGTATAGTTTCAAAGAGTATGAAGACATATAAGAATGATCCTTTACATAACATACCGTATTGTAGATAGGTAATTTTTATTCGTTCAGTAAATAGGTATCCAATTGTTTACTGTTGAATTCAGCGGCTTTTTTATTTGTCCAACATTACGAAATTTATTAATTTTTATTAAATATCTTTTTATTTTTTTTATAGATATGCTCTTTGCTAACAAAAACTTTTAAGCCTACAAACAAGAGACAGCTCTTAATTCAAAAACTTAGTACTTTTTTTATACTAAACATGTTATTCGGTAACCAAGGCTTTCAATTGAACAGAGGAGGTTCGCCTACGCACCGCAGACATAGTAGACTTGAAGAAAGCTCTTCGTGAGGAAACGATCAAAGCTCGCAAGCTGTCGGTCGCGCTTGACACCACTCGTGCCGAGAGGAACATGCTGCACAAGAACTACACTGAGGCCTTGGATGAAATACAGGACCTCAAACAGAAACTAAAGGTACACCAGGGGGCCTACCATCATCAATTTAAGCAGATCGTATTAAGAACTTTGACGTTTCTTTTTCTAGAACTTCTAAGAAGTCCTTAATACGCACTGCTAAAACGATCATAGTTGGCCCCCAATACCCCTATCACGAGTTTGTGATCGTTTTCCTAATCTGTACTCGCTAGCATCTCCACCGAATACTTGTATGAGTAATTGTGCAGCGCCTCGTAGCGGTGACATGAAGAACTAAAATATCTCTTACAAATATCGTCCACGACGCTAGCGAGTATAGATTACGGAAACGCTGGCAAACTCGTGTGTCCCTTACTAATTCTGAAACTGAGATACTTAGCAAGAAGAAAATACATTTTACATAATGTTTATTCCGAAGTCATATGCCTTGAGAGTCAACCATAATTAAAAAATCGTCATAGGCCAGATAGTCCTTTCTGAACAGTATCTAGACCAGAAGAAACTCCACCAAATATTATTGGCATAATATAAAGCTAACTAGAATTCATTTCCGCAGATGTTAGCGTACCAGATAGAGCAGTTGAAAGAGGACATCAGTAGCAAGGAGTCAGGCCTGAAGACCTGCGAGGGAGTGCTAGCCAAGTGCAATAAAAAGAACGAACAGCTACGCGGAGAGGTTCAAGCAGGACTGGCCAAGCTGAGCGAGGCTAGAGGAGACATTACGGCGTTGAGGCAGGAAGAAGCCAGGCTTAATAGGATCGTGCAGGTGAGGCTCATGGAGAATCACTACACTAGGTGGTGTGGTTTGAGCAGTGAAGCAAGTTAGTCACAATACAGTTATTAGCGAAGGTACTCAAGTGAATTCCAGTCTAGAAAGCTTAAATGCAGTGATATCATACCATGAGCTTTACAGTGAAGGTAAACACCGAGAAGATCCGGAAATTAAGGAGCACGGGGTCGGTAACGGGTGTCAAGAAGGACGAGCGAGAAGAGATTAGTACAGGGTCGGGCCTTAATTAATCTCTTTACACTCTTGAATAGTCTTGTTTGGGAAAACCATGGCAGGGAAATTATTTCAGAAGCTGGGCGGTGGAGATAGGAAGTTAGGCAGGTGTTTGATAAGGACCTTTCTGGAGAAAGCTATTCGCAGGGAGTTTTGAACTATTCTTGCTAACTTTCTTGAAAGTGCTTCATAAGCTCACGCCATCTCTGAAGGCTCCTAAGGGATAAGCAAAGAAATTGTAATAACATCACCCACCGAAGATGATTAAGTGGCAACGTGACAGATGATCCATCCATCGCCCCTGAATAACTTCTCAGACATATCCAGTGCTAATAGAGTTGTTATTTGTAGGAAGGTGACACGGCCCGTTCCAAGCTGATGAAGGAGCTGGAAGGTCTGATGAACGAGAGGGACGTGGTGGGAGCGCAGCTGGTGAGGAGGAACGACGAGATCTCCCTCCTCTACGAGAAGATACGGATACTAGAAGTCACGCTGCATAGAGGTAATGAAGAAAAAAGTGTTTTATATTTCAGACAGAAGCGACGTTTCGCTTACATGTACAGAGATACATAAAACGATAGTAAAGTCAGAAATGATACAGAAATGCGCTGTTGCGCTTATTTCTGTATCATTTTGATCTTTTTCAACTTATTTGTTTAAAAATTAAGTGAATATGCTCTCTTGGGATGGCCCATTAAGGTCCACGAAGGGGTAAATTTGATGTTTGGTACCAAACAGTTCGTACCCGTGGGCCTAGACAATAGAAACGATATAAAATGTATAGAAATGACATAAATCAGTCACGTGACATATGTCATTCCCGTACATTTTAGTATCGTTTCTACTAGCGAAGCGTGAGGATAATGTTACTTTATCTACAAGAGTTAAATGGAGCGGTTTCTCTAAGCATTTTTTAACTATTGCGTGCAAAGAGTGATACGTAGGTACACAAGCGTTACTTAAAAAAAGTTTTTGTTTGTACCAATTTTTAAAAACATTACGTCTAACATTTGATTACATTGATTTATATAAGCAATCTCCGTAAATATGGCATGAATGTAAAACTACAACCTGTATCATAGGTGAACGACAATACGAGCAGCGCGTTGAAGATATCCGCCTGTTGCGGCTGGAGATCATACGTCTGCGCAAGGAGAAGAACCTGCTGTCCAAGGGGATTGAGAACATGACTGACTTGAGACTTGAGGTAACACACATAAAACGAGAAGATCCACTATAGGCCGTGTTGGCACCGAAGGCGATCAAGAAATAAGTGTGTTGCTTTTGTTTTAAGAATAATCTTTTGAGCCCCTGAAGATTATTAACAAAATAATGACATAGATCACTTCAAAGATCTATTTTACTTTTACCACCAATACGCAATACGCCTATAACCTTAAATTTCAGGTAAGTGTCCAATAATACATCAATCCAGGCAAGACGCACTAAATACTCAATTTGGAATCAAGACACACCGAATTTCCCAGATAATCAAAAGAGTATTCTTCAGTCCAACTATAGACTGAACACGTTAAAACAATCATTATTATCGCCATTATCAATCCACTGCTACAAAAGCATCAACAACCAGTGCTTTACGGTGAAGAAAACATTGTGAGCAAACCTTCATAGATTAAGTAAATCAAAGACGTATGTATAGTGCCTGAGACCACGATAGATTCACCATCTATCAGGTTGGCTCTCAATCATCTTCGGTGAAAAGTGGGTGTTGATATTATGACACCTCTGCCTACCCCTTGGGGCAATACAAGCGTGAGCATGTATGTTCCTTTTCATATAATTCAGGTGTTCAACTTGGAACGAGAGCTGGGCCGTGAAAGGCTGCGCGTGCGCGCACTGGAGGAGGCACTGGAGACGCCGCTCAACGTCCACAGGTGGCGCAAGCTGCAGGGCACTGACCCCGAGGTGGTCAGACTCACGCAGAAGCTTCGGCTCACACAGAAGTAAGTTCTAAGAGAGCTTTTATGACGGGAAGCTTCATCAGCATTAGACTTAACTATACGACCCGCTGAACTTCGTAACAGCTACACACTACCTACAAATACATATTTATGTGAATGTGGTCTTCTTATTATTTATATTTTTCACCCTTTTGACCTTCCACAAATATTTCAAGATCACTTGCTATTGCAGCCATTCTCAAGTTTTCGGTTCAAGCGAGACAAATAAACAGCAATTCATTTTGTTGTATGTATATTGATTAGGTAATTTCACCAAGTAAAGAGTTTGTTTGTTTCCTTGATTGATAGCCCATTCATCGGAAAACAGGTTAAAGTTAGCGCTAGTCCAAAGTATTAACTACTTATTCCACGCGGACGAAGTTGCGTGCAGAAGCTAGTGTTAGATATAATTACTATAATTTAGGTACTACAGTCATTATATTTACAATGAAAACCAATATCTTTAAAGATAAAAACAATATCCTTTGACCTCATGAATAGATTGTAATTACAACAAATTCGCGTGCGCAGATATAATTAATTGAAACACAATAACAAAAGCTGGCGTGACGAATCTAACGAAGCCACAAGAAATTTGTACAATACGGATGATTTTACTGACTGGATTTATAATAAGCATCTACTCAGAATCCGAATGCAACTTTGTGATTGAGGTTAATCAAGGACAAGAGATAATTAACCTCCTATGGAAATGTTTCTAGAAAGACTTACAACTCTCAGCTTGGTGTCTAAACCAGTGATGGGTAAAGTACGGCCCGTGGTCCAGCTCAGGGGCCCTACCATGACCTCTTATTGCCATGATAGTTTAACTCTTATTATAAGACAGATGTATATGACGTGCATAAGTCTGTCACCGTCACACTGTGGAACTATGATGGCAATAAAAGCTTATGGTAAGGCCCCTGGTCCGTGAAAACATCCGGTTCGCCGACAGTCCTTAGATATTAATAGTATCTATATTATTATTATTATAATGAGAGCCGTGGTGGTCTTAAGGTTCGAGCAAAGTTCGAATCCTAGTGGTGCCTGTACCAATAAGTTTTTCTAAAAAAACTTATGTACAGTGACTTCATACCACGTGCTTTACGGTGAAGGAAAACATCGTGAGGGAACCTACATATGTCTGAGAAATAATTCAAAGACGTATGTATAGTGCCTGAGACGGCGATGGACTCACCCTCTGTCACGTTGGCACTTAATCATATGCGGTGAAATGTGGGTGTTGAAAATTACAACACCTCTGCCTACCCCTTCGAGGAATACAGGCGTGAGCATATGTATGTATGTATTATTATGAGCCTATCGTATCCTACTGATTCTTTCTAGAGCGATTGGGAGAGGACTGCTGAGGACAGGGAAAGTTGGAAAAGTGGAAGAGAGGCCTTTGCCCAGCATTACCTATATTGCGCGAGATAATTATATTTGAAAGTACTTAGGACAGTGCTTCCTCAGCTAACTAGGGGCTATAAGTCTAAGAATGTCTTATATACTTGGGGTACAGGTGGGTTGTAAGTCCCTAAATAGAAACTAAATAAATCTAAGTCAAATCTAAGTAAAATTCAATCCGAATATGTCATCCGTGTAGCTCACCTCTCTAAATGTAAGTTTATTGTTTCAGAAAAGTGTTGACCCAAAGTGAAACACTAGTGCTGAAGGATCGAGAGCTGAAAGAAACTCGGAACCTATACAGTGCAGTGAAGGACATGCTGGCCCTGCAACCCAGCCCTGAAATACAGGTCAGTAAAGGATTACCTACAAATGCATCGAACATATCATTCCCCTGGCCCTAGAGTCTGTTATTACAGAGCAAAGAGAGACTTAATTTCACGTGTGGCTCCTTGCAACATCAGCTATCGGCCAGTAAAATTAAGGTAACGCAAAAATATATGTATTTAATTAATATTTTGGAAAGAATATAATATTTAACTTAAAATGTATTCTACTAACATATATTTGAATCTATACAGATAAATAAAATTGAAGTGTCTGTTTGTTATTGCAAAATAACAGCTTTTCACTAAAAACAAATGAAAGTATATACGGGACTGGCATAAAAAAAAAATTATCAATTTTTTTCTCAGTCTATCTGTTTGTTCCGGGGAATCTCCGAAACGGCTGGACCAATTTTAACGGAACTTTCACTGGCAGGTAGCTAATGTTACAAGGAGTAACTTAGGCTACTTTTAATTTAAAAAAAAAAACATTATTGTTCCGTGGGACACCCATGAGCTTAACTCTACGCGGATGAAACCTTGTTGAAAACGAAGTTGACATGAAAATATTTACCGTTTTATAATTTAAAGTCGTGCCAAACTGCATAACCTATACATTTGTTGTCTAGTATTAAGTTAGTGTGACCGCGTTTACGCAAATAAATTAAATTAATACGACCTTTAAATAAACTAGAAAAAACAGTAAGTAGGGAAGTAAACAACATAAGCTTCACACTCGCTAACATTTTATGTTAAACTGTGCGTCTACGCACGCTATGACGTTGGTCCGATGCATTCACACCACCAGTTTCCTCATAGTATGTTTAACTAGCTGTGCCCCGTGGTTTCACCCACGTAGATTTAATTTCATGGGTACCCGCGGAATACTAATGTTTTTTAAATTAGCCTTGTGGCATTAGTTGTTTGTCAGTGAAAGTCCCGTTAAAATCAGTCCAGACAGACAGAAAAAAAAAATGTTTTTTTTATGTGAGTACCGTACATAGTTTAATATGCATTTAGTAAAAACCTGTTAATTTGAAATGACAAACAGACACTTCAATTTTATTTACTGTATACATAGATTAAAATGTAATTCATTTTAATCCATGTACATTTGTCGACTGCCGCATGCGTAGTTTGACTTTTATATATCATTATATTATTCAAATTAATATCAATTAGTCAATATAAAACTGAACAATTAGTCAATATAAATCTAATCGTTCCACGCAAACCGACTAACTAGTAGAGTAGGTACCTACGTAGTTACTTAGTTATATCATATGCTGTTGTTATACGATTATAAGTTAATGATATCAATAGAGATATGTTCATATTTTGTACTTAATAGCCTATTGGTACTTATTTTTTATTTTATTAATTCCATTCCTATTTGTAACCTGTGTTTACCTATTACCAAAGTCTTGTTGACCGTGAATAAACAATCATGCCAATAATTAATTGCGAGCCGAAAATAATAAGTTACGTAGTTACCACGCCTCTAAGGACCACCTTCAAAGGTTGAAAGGCGTTGCGCTATTTTTAATGCTATTCAAAAATTCGATAGATGTAAGTAGGTAGGTAGTTTGGTAGGTACAACCTAGAATCTTTATATTCCCTGAAGACTTTCAGTAGCTGTCAACCAAGAATCTTGATATATTCTGAAGTATAGTCAAAACCTTTCGTAGAGTACAGACGCAATGCATTCGGTCCTTCTTATTAGTTTTAATCCACGAATATCAAAGCGCAAATTATTTAATCGTTGATGCCTCGACGCTACAACGGCTTGGTAACCCTGTCTTACATAATGAACTCTTCTCTCGCGCCTTCAGTTAATTAGTAACGATTCTAGTTTCTTCTTAGCTATAGTCATTTCTATGTTTTACTCACAGCAAACTCTGAATCGCACGCAGCGTGCTCTCGCTCAAAGGACCACGAAGATGAAGTGTCTTATTGCTGGTATGTTCACTTTTACATTTGCACATTATCAAAAAATAACACAAATTAGTATAAGTATTTACACATAACTTTATTAAAAGCACTTTGCCTCACGAATTGTTTAACATCGCACAAAACGTAACGTGATTACGCGTCGCGTTTAACTGAACTGTAGGTGTAACTACCCTCAATTCACAAAAAATAATTTAGAAGAAAGAGGGTACCAGTAAATTTGCCCCAATTCGAATACATAATCTTTTCTAATTGGTTTTATTTGGTCAAATTACTGAGAAATTACTTACCCACTTTACACTATTTATCTCGCATGTTTTTTTTGTAAAGAATACCTACATATTTCAATGTTAGCAAAAATATGTAGTAGCGCTTCTTCGCTCGCTACATAGATGGCGCTACTCGCTAACGCTAACTTCGTAAACTAGACAAGTATCCAACCACAGATGTAATTTATATCTGTGTATTGAGTGTTTGAAGCTGTATATATCTATTATACAATTAGGACATGTTATGTGGTGCAGAATGTGAAAACGATCAAATTAAGATTTAAGTATTTTATTGAGAGAAATATTCAATTCAATTTATAGGATAACTTAATTATAGTACAGAGAGACTACAGACACTTAAAGCATAACTATGGACCATGTAGTGTATGCATTCAGCGGCTTTTTTTTCTACCCAAAATGGTAGACACTGACATGTCAATTTCGTAATTTCTGCAATTACATCGTCGTAGTTTTAGACGAACGATATAATACACTTTTGTGTTCGCCAGAGTTGAGTATGCGCGAGCGTCAAGTGACAGATCTACGTCTGGAATTGGACAGAGTGAGTGGAGACCTTACCTCGTACAAGCAAAGGTATTACGAGATGAAAAGGGCGTTGGATGCTGACGAGGCGAGGAGATTGAGGGTGCCCACTCCTACCACGCCTGCGTCGGTCGTGTCTGAGAAGTGATAGTAGTTTGTTGAGTATTTATAGCATTAAGTTGTTCATTGAGATAATCACAGCAGCCAGCGGCAGTGAAAAACTCGCACTAGTCCCTCAGTCCCCTATCACGAGTTTGCCATTCGTTTTCGTAATCTATACTCGCTAGCGTCATTTACAAGAGGTATTTTAGTTCTTCGCGTCACCCGCTAGGAGGCGCTGTACAATTCCTCATACAAATATTCGACGGTGACGCTAGCGACTATAGATTACAACGGTGGCCAACTCGTGATAGGGGTACTGATATAAGCCGTGGATTCTGGGCATCTAATTTGTTTGTTTTTGTAAGCAATTGCGCTTGTTATGTATAATATAATCAGTATAAGTTAGGATCTATTCAAACTTGTATCTCATTTATTTTAATAATCACAATACATAAAATACGTTATCAGTCGCAAGGTTGCATCAAATGTGCCAAAATATTGTTGGTTGCAAGGAAATATTGGTTTGTTAAGTTTTACGCGTCAATAATACAAATTATATTTGAATAGTTGCAGCCTTCAATATGTAAATACACGCAGCCCTACGTGGTAATAAAATTGTCGACAATGTTATTATATACGTGTTATTTTACAAACACTGATTAACTGTTAATTTTCTTTACGTATTTCAAATAATTGTTATTTATATTTATATAGTTACGTTGACGTAAGACTGAAACAAACACGTGGGAACAAAATTTTGACAAGCAAATAAAACACCAGAGTAATTAATCCGAAAACAATAGTTTTATTTAAGAACTTTTCACTTTCTCATAAAATATACACATTGTTTTTGTCATTAAACTAAACTGTAAGTAAATACTAATTTTTAAATACCAATTTTATTATATTCTCACGTTTTTACCAAACAGGTGGATGTCGGGGCGGCGCCCCGTGCTATTGCGTTTCGGTCAAATTTTTCAATAATATTTTATGGTGTTCTTTCATGTACAAATTCGTCACTTAAACTCTATTTAGAAAAAAAACATAAAAATGAAAGCATGATTTTGTACATTTCAAATAAAAAAGGAAACACGCTCTTCTTTGTTTCATTAATAAAGTGTGATGATAGAATCTACAGTCCATTTTGTTGGTTACTTATAAAATAACAGTTCGATTGCGAGCCAAATGCTATCAAATGCATCGAACGCCACCCGCCTCGCTGCGCGCTGCCGTAACCACGTCGCCCCACCGACACAAGGCGACACCGCTTACATATAACTCTGGGCTCACACCATCTCCTTACACTCGATGTACTAAACCTTATATCTCATCACATTAACACCACGCTAGAACGCAGTCATTCGACTTTAGAACATGTCAAAAACTTAGGTACATATCTTGGTCACAGTATAAATATAGGTTGTATAAACCGTAAGGAATCTAGGCCATCAATTTTGATATAAGAACGTTTGCTCCATTGAGCGTGAGAATTATCAATAATGATTTTAAAATTTACTGTCAAAATAATGAACACGTGAATAACGTTTACGCGATCAGCCACGACGTCATACCTCTGTTATTACACATGTTCCGCTAATTTTCTCGTAGATGCGCGCGTCTGTGTGTCATTTCGAACGAATACTCCTTAGATTCCTAACTGCTTGTAAAGCTTAAATTTAAACTGTAACATAACGTGCGTTACTTCGTTTATAGACTCAATGTAATTAGATATAAGATTTATTGCAAGTTCAAGATTCCATATGAGAGTCAGACTATGTACTTAGTTACAAATAAAACGAATGCCGAACGGTCACATTGTAAATAGCGAATACAAAATATATCTCCCTAATAATTATTTCTATATAACAATCAAAATCAACCTATTTATAAACATAAGCTACGTTATTATGTGAATACAGGAACAAAGCAATATTGCAAGTCTTTAAACAAACGATATGACATTACAAACACCGTTTCAGCACTTATATAGAGAGTTAGTTTGGAGAAATACTATTTACCGTTCTTATATCCATATTGGTCTATGTATCGTGAACATTTATATACATACAGGACATTGTATAATTACAACTCAGGCCTGGAAATGTGCCTCAGAGATGGTGACAGATTCAGATTGGCACTTTTTAACTTCACGGATAAAGGATTACCGATTACACCTCTATGCACCCTTGTGGAAGGAAACATTGTAAAAAATCTACTTTAGCTTGATAAATAAAATTAAAATGTCACTTCACTGATAGTATATAAATACCTAATTTACGAGTTTATCTAATGCTAGAGTATAACCAATCCTCTGTGATTACCAGTTAAACAATTACCCTCTTATTACAAAACATAGGTTAAGATACTTCTTGGTTTAAACGCAGCTCCATCTCTTCTGTGATACGGATTTAAAAAGGGATGGACTATGGTTATTATAAAGTTTTAACTGTCAAAACGATGCCTACGAATTTGATAATATTGTCGATCGCATGCGAACCATGATAATTTATTGCTTATTTTATAATTGATCGCACGAGTCGATCGTCAAATTTGAAAGCACCATTTATGTTCTCGACGTAGTTACGGCAGCGCAACAGACAGACAAACCGATCGACACCGGCGTACCATATAACCACACACCGGGCGTCTTACATGCATTACAGTATTTATATATAGCTGTCCCATCTTACCAAATACAAACACAGAATCATCTATTCGCTCATTTATTTTTTTACTTGTTCCAACGAAGTTTGCATCGAGTTAAGACCTATTTGGGCCAGCCGACGAGTTACATACCATACAAAAAAATATCATTTCCAAAGTGAGCTATTAGCTCGAAAACACTTTTTATTTCCATATATTAAATCACATTATCTTCTTTTATATAAGTTTATACTTTAATGTATACAACTCTCTTCAGACATTTAATATTTCTACATACACCTCTTCACAACGTTCATAAAGTCTGGCAACACTAATAGTTCACTTCCACACACTCCCCGTAGCTCGGCCAAAGTTCTATTGTCTCGTAGACTTGAACCTTGTAAATAAATGTCACCCGAGCATTATAATCATTGCACTTCACCTATGGAGTACGGTACAAGTGGAGTCGCGCTTGCTTTATCAAATTGTTGATAGTGACGAGCTTGATCTCTGCTGTTCGGCCAACGTGGTTTAGTATATCTGTGTGGGTTACCGCTTTCCTTACCACCACATCCATATTAATGACCTGTTCAACCGTTCCACTGAGTGGCAATTTTAAGTTAATCACCAAGTAGCCCGCTTATGCAATTTTGTTGAAGCCCACACACAGCTTAATACGAATTATAATTGTCGTTAAGTACAGCTTGATATAACCTATTCGCTGGCAGCCGCAATTTACACACGAAGCTCGTTAAAACTAAAATTAATCTTGTCATGTAAGTAATGTTATTGAAATCACTGGAATGTTGGACTGCAACGAAATCGCATAGCGGGCGTATTGAGTGTTGAAATAGTTAATAGTAAGGCCTCGACCCGATGCAAACGGCGCAAACATAGTTATATCACTCGTTGGCTTACGACATAGGTACTTATGAGATAATCGCGATGGAATAAAACTATTGTTTGTTGTATGTGTCGGCGTGACTACGGTACTGCAACGTAACGAGGCGCCTAGTGGACGTCCGAGCTCTCCTGCTTGCTCAGCTGGTGGTTGGCCGGGTCCGACGTGTTCATGGGCTGCAACAAACATATTCATGTCACATATACCCATGAATAACATAGTAGTGCGGCTCGTGCACGGCCGTGGTGCAGTGGGCAGTAGTAGCCGCCGTTCATGTATAGTGTCGGTCGGCGGGAGTTACCAGTGAGATGGGTGGCTGGGTCGGGGGCGGCGCGGGCGGCTCGTGCACGGCCGTGGTGCAGTGGGCAGTGGTAGCCGCCGTTCATGTATAGTGTCGGTCGGCGGGTGTTACCAGTGAGATGGGTGGCTGGGTCGGGGGCGGCGCGGGCGGCTCGTGCACGGCCGTGGTGCAGTGGGCAGTGGTAGCCGCCGTTCATGTATAGTGTCGGTCGGCGGGTGTTACCAGTGAGATGGGTGGCTGGGTCGGGGGCGGCGCGGGCGGCTCGTGCACGGCCGTGGTGCAGTGGGCAGTGGTAGCCGCCGTTCATGTATAGTGTCGGTCAGCGGGATTTACCAGTGAGATGGGTGGCTGGGTCGGGGGCGGCGCGGGCGGCTCGTGCACGGCCGTGGTGCAGTGGGCAGTGGTAGCCGCCGTTCATGTATAGTGTCGGTCGGCGGGATTTACCAGTGAGATGGGTGGCTGGGTCGGGGGCGGCGCGGGCGCGGGCGGCGGCAGCGCGGGCGGCTCGTGCACGGCCGTGGTGGAGTGCGCGGCCTGCGCGGCGCCGCCGTAGTAGCCGCCGTTCATGTATAGTGTCGGTCAGCGGGATTTACCAGTGAGATGGGTGGCTGGGTCGGGGGCGGCGCGGGCGGCTCGTGCACGGCCGTGGTGCAGTGGGCAGTGGTAGCCGCCGTTCATGTATAGTGTCGGTCGGCGGGATTTACCAGTGAGATGGGTGGCTGGGTCGGGGGCGGCGCGGGCGCGGGCGGCGGCAGCGCGGGCGGCTCGTGCACGGCCGTGGTGGAGTGCGCGGCCTGCGCGGCGCCGCCGTAGTAGCCGCCGTTCATGTATAGTGTCGGTCAGCGGGATTTACCAGTGAGATGGGTGGCTGGGTCGGGGGCGGCGCGGGCGGCTCGTGCACGGCCGTGGTGCAGTGGGCAGTGGTAGCCGCCGTTCATGTATAGTGTCGGTCGGCGGGATTTACCAGTGAGATGGGTGGCTGGGTCGGGGGCGGCGCGGGCGCGGGCGGCGGCAGCGCGGGCGGCTCGTGCACGGCCGTGGTGGAGTGCGCGGCCTGCGCGGCGCCGCCGTAGTAGCCGCCGTTCATGTATAGTGTCGGTCAGCGGGATTTACCAGTGAGATGGGTGGCTGGGTCGGGGGCGGCGCGGGCGCGGGCGGCGGCAGCGCGGGCGGCTCGTGCACGGCCGTGGTGGAGTGCGCGGCCTGCGCGGCGCCGCCGTAGTAGCCGCCGTTCATGTATAGTGTCGGTCAGCGGGATTTACCAGTGAGATGGGTGGCTGGGTCGGGGGCGGCGCGGGCGCGGGCGGCGGCAGCGCGGGCGGCTCGTGCACGGCCGTGGTGGAGTGCGCGGCCTGCGCGGCGCCGCCGTAGTAGCCGCCGTTCATGTATAGTGTCGGTCAGCGGGATTTACCAGTGAGATGGGTGGCTGGGTCGGGGGCGGCGCGGGCGGCTCGTGCACGGCCGTGGTGCAGTGGGCAGTGGTAGCCGCCGTTCATGTATAGTGTCGGTCGGCGGGATTTACCAGTGAGATGGGTGGCTGGGTCGGGGGCGGCGCGGGCGCGGGCGGCGGCAGCGCGGGCGGCTCGTGCACGGCCGTGGTGGAGTGCGCGGCCTGCGCGGCGCCGCCGTAGTAGCCGCCGTTCATGTATAGTGTCGGTCAGCGGGATTTACCAGTGAGATGGGTGGCTGGGTCGGGGGCGGCGCGGGCGGCTCGTGCACGGCCGTGGTGCAGTGGGCAGTGGTAGCCGCCGTTCATGTATAGTGTCGGTCGGCGGGATTTACCAGTGAGATGGGTGGCTGGGTCGGGGGCGGCGCGGGCGCGGGCGGCGGCAGCGCGGGCGGCTCGTGCACGGCCGTGGTGGAGTGCGCGGCCTGCGCGGCGCCGCCGTAGTAGCCGCCGTTCATGTATAGTGTCGGTCAGCGGGATTTACCAGTGAGATGGGTGGCTGGGTCGGGGGCGGCGCGGGCGGCTCGTGCACGGCCGTGGTGCAGTGGGCAGTGGTAGCCGCCGTTCATGTATAGTGTCGGTCGGCGGGATTTACCAGTGAGATGGGTGGCTGGGTCGGGGGCGGCGCGGGCGCGGGCGGCGGCAGCGCGGGCGGCTCGTGCACGGCCGTGGTGGAGTGCGCGGCCTGCGCGGCGCCGCCGTAGTAGCCGCCGTTCATGTATAGTGTCGGTCAGCGGGATTTACCAGTGAGATGGGTGGCTGGGTCGGGGGCGGCGCGGGCGGCTCGTGCACGGCCGTGGTGCAGTGGGCAGTGGTAGCCGCCGTTCATGTATAGTGTCGGTCGGCGGGATTTACCAGTGAGATGGGTGGCTGGGTCGGGGGCGGCGCGGGCGCGGGCGGCGGCAGCGCGGGCGGCTCGTGCACGGCCGTGGTGGAGTGCGCGGCCTGCGCGGCGCCGCCGTAGTAGCCGCCGTTCATGTATAGTGTCGGTCGGCGGGATTTACCAGTGAGATGGGTGGCTGGGTCGGGGGCGGCGCGGGCGCGGGCGGCGGCAGCGCGGGCGGCTCGTGCACGGCCGTGGTGGAGTGCGCGGCCTGCGCGGCGCCGCCGTAGTAGCCGCCGTTCATGTATAGTGTCGGTCAGCGGGATTTACCAGTGAGATGGGTGGCTGGGTCGGGGGCGGCGCGGGCGGCTCGTGCACGGCCGTGGTGCAGTGGGCAGTGGTAGCCGCCGTTCATGTATAGTGTCGGTCGGCGGGATTTACCAGTGAGATGGGTGGCTGGGTCGGGGGCGGCGCGGGCGCGGGCGGCGGCAGCGCGGGCGGCTCGTGCACGGCCGTGGTGGAGTGCGCGGCCTGCGCGGCGCCGCCGTAGTAGCCGCCGTTCATGTATAGTGTCGGTCGGCGGGATTTACCAGTGAGATGGGTGGCTGGGTCGGGGGCGGCGCGGGCGCGGGCGGCGGCAGCGCGGGCGGCTCGTGCACGGCCGTGGTGGAGTGCGCGGCCTGCGCGGCGCCGCCGTAGTAGCCGCCGTTCATGCCCTCGGCGTAGGGCGCGGGCGCGGGCGCGGCCAGCGGCGGCGCCGCCAGAACCGGCGGCGCGCCCGCCAGGAAGTAGTCCTGACACATTACAACAATATAATTTATTACTCCTGGTAGCAGCCGCTGCACATCGTCATCCGCGCCTAGCAGAAGGCAGGGCATGCTGTATGTGCTGCACAACGAGTGTCGTGCGAATATGCCGCATGTCATCTCAATAGCAGACTGGGCAGTGGCCTGAAGACTGGACAGAATCCATTATTGTCCCTTTACACAAAAAAGGCTCCACACGTAAGTATGACAACTATCGCACCATCTCCCTCATCTCGCACGCGGCTAAAGTTCTACTCTATATTATAAACAGAAGACTGGAATGCTATATAAGCGCACAAATAGCTAGTGAACAGGCTGGTTTTGTGAAGAATAGAGGAACTCGGGAGCAAATTTTGAATGTGAGGCAGCTGATACAGAAAGTACGCGAATATAACATCCCAATGGCTGTCTGTTTTATTGACTATGCCAAAGCGTTTGACTGTATCAGTTGGGATGTAATGTTTAAAATCATGTCGGAAATGGGGGTACCAGAACACCTGACATTTTTAGTACAGAACCTCTATGCGGACGGTCAATCGAAGGTCAGACTCGACGATGCGTTGTCTCATTCTTTTAAAACCGAACGTGGCGTAAGGCAAGGTTGCATCCTCTCCCCGCAGTTATTCAACCTAATCGGCGAGCACATTATGCGCAGAGTGTTGGACGGTTGGAAGGGTGGTATCCGAGTCGGTGGTCACCCTGTCAACAACTTACGGTTTGCTGATGACACCACTATCATTGGCGCAAATGAAGGTGAGATAGCGGAACTGTTAGGAAAGTTGGTGGTTGGTTTGTGTACTTGGGGTCTTTGATTCGTAATGATGGGGACTGTGAGGGTGAGGTGTTACGTCGAGCTCAAATTGCAAAGGCGGCAGTAGCGCGCTTAGATAAGATATGGACGAATCGCAACATCTACCGCAGTACAAAAGTTAAACTGATGCGTACGCTCGTATTCTCCATCTTCCTATACGCCTCTGAAACATGGACGCTAAAAGCCAGGCTAAGAGACAGGATTGATGCATTCGAGATGTGGTGCTGGCGTAAAATGCTGGGACTGTCGTGGACTGAACGCCGCACCAACGCGTCAATCCGAAGCCAATTAAAAGTCCATACTCCTCTCTCTGTAGTCTGCTTGCGGAGAGCTCTTTCTTTCTTTGGACACGTGGCGAGAAGAGAACCACACAGCCTAGAGAAAAATATAATGGTTGGCCGTGTCGAGGGAACGAGAAGTAGAGGCACAGCTCCAACTCGCTGGACGGACCCTCTCCTAGAGGCCCTTAATAGTGGCATACAATCCGCACTTCATCAAGCTCAGAACAGAACAGCCTGGAGAGCTCTTACAGATAGAGCTACTTATGGTGGTCACGACCCTCAGCTATGAGGAAAACGACGAAGAAGAAGAAGAAGAATCTCAATAGCGACCCTGAATCGAACAATTGTAGTTTCACAAGGAGTTAAGCCAAGTCCAAATGTAAAAGCCAAAGGAAATCGATTCCTTTCAGCGATTCAGTGGAATTATCCAGCATGTCCACCTCAGAGCAGATAATCATCAACTCATACTATTGGTGCCACGAGCGTCCAGCCTGCCTGATAAACAACAGTTATGATCTTGTTACCTTGTTGACGCAGTTGCGCAGACAGTCGGGGATGCGGCCGACGATGGCCCGCCGTATCTCGGAGGCGGCCATCTCGCGCAGCTCCTGCGCCGAGGCGTCGGAGTAGAAGGCGGCGTGCGGCGTGCACAGCACGTTGGGCGCCTCCTTCAGCGGGCCCTGTCAACACTGCTACCGTCAACGCTACCCTCCACATACATACATACATACATACATACATACATACATACATACATACATACATACATACATACATACATACATATGCTCACGCCTGTATTCCCCGAAAGGGTAGGCAGAGGTGTTGTAATTTTCAACACCCACATTTCAACGAATATGATTAAGTGACAACATGACAGAGGGTGAGTCCATCGCCATCTCATGCACTATACATACGTCTTTGAAGTATTTCTCACACATATGCAGGTTTCCTCACGATGCTTTCCTTCACCGTAAAGCAGGTGGTGTGAAATCACTGTACATAAGTTTTTTAGAGAAACTCATAGGTACAGGCCCTGCTGGGATTCATACTTGCGTCGCTTGCGTCTAACCCCGAGGCCACCACGGCTCTTCTCTACCCTCCACACTACTCTATATACACAACGTGACACATAACACATGTCGGAGTAGAAGGCGGCGTGCGGCAGCCATACTACCCTCCACACTATCATGAAATCATACAAGCAGTCAAACAAAGAAATAATCATCAGAGGTCCAGTGCGTCGGTCACTGGACCTCTGATAATTATTCTATACAATATTAGAGCAAAATTTTTGTGTCATTTGAAACATCCCTATCAGTCATATCTGGTACTATATTCGAAGTTTATTGGCGATATAGTTGAATAATAACGTATTCACTCATCATGTTGTATACTATGCATTTTAAACATCATGATATTTATGACACTGAAATAGAGTCAGATTTTTCACAAACATCCAACACGTTGAGCCATTGTACGGGGAAGGAATCAGGGAGCGAGTAGTATAGGCAGTATTAGCGTGGTAGTGACCTGAAATACGTTGAAGGGTTCGTTCTCGTGCACGTCGAGCGCGGCTGCTCGGATGCGGCCCTGCTTGAGCGCGGCCGCCAGGCCCTCGTCGTCCACCAGCCCGCCGCGCGCCGTGTTCACCAGGAACGCGCCTGGACACACGAACCACATTACATATCACATACCACTAAGGCGACGGGCAAATAGCCCACCGTTAAATTTTGTTTTGTTACGAGGAGAGACGGGAATAGAATCGATTAATTTACCTACCCTCGCTCAGCCCAGTATTGGTTCTCAACAAACACATCTCTGGTGGAAACGCACCTTTAGAGGATTGTATAAGTAGTGATCAAGATAGCTTTAAGATTAAAATCTAATAATGAGATAAGAGTATGTACATACCTGGACGCATTTGTTTTATAGTGAACTCGTTGATTAGATGGTGATTGTGTTCGTTTAGGCTACAGTGCAATGATACACAATCACTCTGGAATAGGAGGTCCTGCAAACAAACAAAAACATTATTAACTTCAACACTCAATACTGTTAAAACCTTTACAATACCCACTGAACATAGTGATGAAATTCAATTCAGTGTAACGATATCTGAGACTGTACCAAGAACTTAATTATGACCTTAGTAAGACTCACAGCAAAGGACAAATACTAGCGTGGACATATCTATCACTGTCACGCGATCATAGAACCATTTCAATAAGAAATTATAGACCAAGACCAATTTAACGATATTTAGCACTCTAGAAGCATAACCAATGACCATGTAAAAGCCAGTGAATAAAATATAGGGGTCGTCACGAGCTAAGAGCGCTGACCATGAACGAGTCAGTAGTCACTTTTTGTGTCGCGTTTTAAGCGAGCGAGAGAGAACAAATACATGCGTACCCCCACTATTTTATCTGAGCGCTCAAAACACGTAACGGCATCTAATATAATGATGTCTTAGTGTATAATACCTGCAAGGTGTAGACCCTGGTGAGTCCGAGCGACTTCTCGATGCCGTCGGGCAGGTAGGGGTCGTAGAAGATGACGTTGAAGCCGAACGCCTTGGCGCGCAACGCGACGGCCGAGCCGATGCGGCCCAGCCCCACCACGCCCAGCGTGTCGCCGCGGATGCGGGCACACCCCGTCGCCGCTTCGCGTACTTGCTCCGGACCTGGACAATACCAATACAAACATTACAATTACAAAAAATATACAAACATGCCGATGGAGCAGACGGAGGTGTTGCAACAAGCAGTTATCACCGCACAATTACACGCTTCATCATGATAGCCTGCTCGTGCAACCTTTAGATATGGTGGTATCCACATTGGTAGGAGACATGACTCCTGACATGAATGTAAAAAATTGCCCGTCAATTCTGGAGACATTACATCCCTCCTTTTTACCTCAGACTTGACTGTATTCAAATGTAAATATAGGATATACTCTACTCTTACAAGGCACTTAAAATCAGAAGAACTATAATGCTTGATTAATTTCATCAAAGTATTAAGAAAACTGAAAAGAATTTGAATACAACCTTTCGATGCTCTACCAACTAGAGACAATATTGCCCTAGCATCGGAATCCTCAAACGATAATTAATCATTTATAAATAATTAAATTACCGTCCATAAAAACTCACCCGTATAATTCTGCAATTATCAAGCGGGCCTTAGTTAACAGGCACTCGTAACAACTTAATGGTTCTCCGGGCTTATTATTTAATAGCGTAGGTCAAGTAGTAAGGTTTATGATTATTGTTATTTGCTGGTTCCTAAATTATACGATGGTCCAGTCTAGTTTACTTTCCCATAACTATGCAAGGAGTTAATCTGAGCTTCAGCGCTAGGTGAATTATTGCATGGCATACACATTTCAATAGAATACATACAATGTGCATATCTCATATGTAACAGGTCACAACCAGTACTAAATAACATAGCGACCAGAAAATTATATAAAAATAAATATTGCTGAATGAACACTTTAAAACGCCTATCAAATTTCCGTTATAAAATGCGATGCATGAAATGGAGTCACCGCATCGAGTAGCATATTCGAGAAACGCCAAATCTCCAAGGAAGGAAGCTCGTTTAGACTCGTAATGTCAGACCATTTTGGTTTCATCAAAACACCACCCGGAGTCAGATTGTAAAATAAAGCCAGAACATACTTACAATAAGTCGAGTAAATATATCCGCAGACGACCTATAAGATCTAAAAATGTATGACCTAACAGACTCTGTTACTATGCGAATGTCTACATCTGTGCGGTTTTAAATAACACTCCACCGGTTATGAGGTCAAACTACCTACGTCATCCGAAACGGGATAATTTTACAGTAAATATGCTTAAGTCCAAAGTATTCCAAACATAAAAGTTAATTACATAGATAAATGTAGGTATAGTTGTAAAAAGCGCTGAGTCACTAGCAATGTAATTTAAGAAGCGTGGGAACTAATGCATGTATTGTACTTTACAGTGCTTTGACGGTTAGTACTGTACGTATCAGTGCTTGGCTGGTTAAAATATCGTTTACACTATTTATGCCAGTTCTTCCATGGAAAGTGCATATAAGGTATACAACAAATTGCAGGGTAGTTTCGAGAAGTCAAAAGAGCCCATCTCAAATTGACCAACATACATACATATGCTCACGCCTGTATTCCCCGAAGGGGTAGGCAGAGGTGTTGTAATTTTCAACACCCACATTTCACCGATAATTATTAAGTGCCAACGTGACAGAGTGAATCCATCGCCGTCTCAGGCACTATACATACGTCTTTGAATTATTTCTCAGACATATGCAGGTTTCCTCACGATGTTTTCCTTCACCGTAAAGCACGTGGTGTGAAAATCACTGTACATAAGTTTTAAGAAAAACTCATACAGGTACAGGCCCCGCTGGGATTCGAACTTGCGTCGCTTGCGTAGCAGGCGACTGCTCTAACCCCTAGGCTCTTGACCATTATTATAAAAATCTTTTTCAATCTTAAAAAATATAATTTACGGTCAGTCAAAAATGTTCTGCTTTTCCTTGAGTATCAAATAAACATAAATTGACGAGCAATGAGCGTTTCTATATACCATTCGACCCAGACTCAATTCCGCAACATGATAAGACTATTTCTATTAGATTGTTCAGTCATCATAACAATGCCTTGATAAGCTTCATAATTATATAAAAGTGTGTACCTGTGAATTTTTTCCCTTCCCGCACCATGTTAGCGAGCCAATACGTCCGCCGGTACAGGTTCAGGATGAGACACATCGTCGTGTCGGCCACCTCCTCCACGCCGTAGCCCGGCACATTACATACAGCTATGCCTGGAACATGTCAACAACACTATGTTAATATTAGAAAACAAACAAACTATTCTCTTTATGGTCTAATAACTGAATTTTTGCCACGGCGGCTAATCTCAACGGGCATGCACTCTTTATTCCCTCACTCTTATAGTCCGATGGAACGGGAATCCGACACGACCGACGACACGAGAGATAGGAGTGCCTATTGCGAGTTTTCTTAAATTCTTTCCGAGGCACGGGGGTGTAAACTCCGTCAACTTCCAAACTCCGGGCATTTATTGTGAATTTCTTGACGGACAAACCCAACATCTATTTTTGACCCGACCCGGGACCACGTGATCCGTGATCGGCAGGCAAACTTACTAACATCTGTCAATCCATCCATCAATGGATAACATCTATACATCCATCAATGGATAACATCACAACCCATCTAGCAAATTATCTCGTTGTTTTAATACGATATTAGTATTATCCGTATATTCACGAAAACGTGATCGGATTTCGTTGGGAGAAAGGCAGATAATAATTCCCCGTGAATAATTTAATATGGTAAGTGTACTATTATTAATTAATTGGCTAAAGGCTTCCCGCGCGATGTATAATGGATCTATGTCACATTTACATGAGGAACGGGATATAGATATATGTTATGATGTATATTGAACATGGAGGTGTCACACTAGTCTATATTGTTCAAGTTTACTTCATATCCTAAATATGTTTTTTTTAAGTTCAATCAACCAATACAACTTAGCCACGAGTTGGTATAGTATGTAATTTTACAAGTGTGCACATAATATTGTAATATATATTTAAATTTAGGGGAATCGGTATATTTGTCTTGTTCTCAATAACCTATCAAAGTTTACAGATGGATTGCTATCCCCAGTTATCTGTCAGATTTGATCTATCCATACCTTCAATTGCATAATAATGTTAACTAGCGATAAATTATTGGAATTAAAGTAACGACTAAATGATAGATTTGTTTATCTTTAGTAACCTAAACAACCGATTCATAGAATATTGAAAACGGCCGTTAATTTTCAAACATTTTCATGGATAGATGGCCCTACAAGTAATTGCCGAATTTCTCAGAAGTTTTTCTTCAAGTTACTAAAGTTGAAAGTATTTGGAAGGTATCGAACGGGATGTGAATATAATTAATAATATTTTTAATATTATTATATCAATGTAACCTTAGCCTTGTTCGATTCATTATCGCATACACGCGATAGGTAACAGGATCGCGTCATCAATTCACTTGTTAATCAAATACCCAAGACAAGCTATTTTATCTGTCTTGTCAGTTTTCAAAGTCAAGGGCATACACCTGACTATATAATATCTATACAAATTATAAATATAAAAATATAAAGAGGAAAGATTTGTTGTTTGTAAGTATGTTTGAAACGAAGAGGCTCTAAAACTATTAGACCGATAGAAATATTATTTCTTTAATAAAATGCTAAATTATATTGTTCAGTGTTATATTAGAGATCCCTAAAAGACGTTGGAAGCGCCCTAACATAGTTTATACTCAAGTCTTATATCATTGTCAATAACTTTTGATGTTTTTTTTTTTAATTCATTCATTGTTTACTAAGTAATGAAATTTACATGATGCCAGCTGAGTTTCTTGCCGGTTCTTCTCAGAAGGTTAGTTTCCGAACCGGTGGTAAATTCCTCGACATTCATAAGTGCCTTACCAGGGCCTAAACAGAATGAATCATTTTCATTTTCATTAAGTGACTGACTGACACAAAACAAGATATCGTAATTGAACTCTTTTTCCCAATGTTGCTAATAATGACCTAGAAATGTGAAGGTTCTCAATGGAGCCAGTACACTAAACCTCGACCTAAATATTATCTAGGGTCTATTAGTGGATTGTTGAATATGGATGACGCGAAAGTCTGCTAGTCTAGACTGAAGAATAATATAAATCTAGCTAGATATTTAATCTTTGCTAAAGTGTGCAATAAGGAACTTGGCGTAATGATACATTATTATGTGCTGTAAAGAATGAAGGTTCGTTCCCTTTAAATTATAAGAATTAGTTGGCTCTCTCTCTGCATACTAGCAATTGTGGAACTTTCATGTATTATAAGAGAAGGGACGAGGGGTAATTAGGCATTTATATGTACAGGGCAGCATATAGAAGCGCCCGTTCGAGGATATCGAATCAAGTCAGGCTAATTCCCGTAGTGTCTTTAGACGCTCGAAAGTTCCCGTTAAAACATGGGCTGTGTGTCGCAAGTACAGTTGTCGAGGTTTTGACTCGTCGTCCACTTCGTCATCAAACGTCGGCTTGTGGCATGTTATGTGAAATGATATTTTTCTGGACTTATTTTGTATTTGTATCTTTGGAATTCAACTGTGGTTAATCAACGAGCGAATCAACACATTACGAGCCACACCAATTATGCCAAATAAGCAATCAAATATCGAAATCGTACAAACAATTACAAGCCATATTAGGTACTGATCATTTTATGAATTGCTAGGGGAAGTCACGCGGTTTCACTCGTGTAGTTCCCGTTCCCGTGGGAGAACGAGGATAAAATATGTTACTCGCTGATGATGTAGCTATTCATTGCTGAAATAATTTTCTAGATCGGTCTAGTAGCGTCGGAGCCTATTCAATACAAACAATTTTTTCCTGACAGACTCACCTAATTCGCCGGCCGCTTTGACATCAATATTGTCGACGCCGGAGCCGATGCGCACGATGATTCGTAACGCCTTGAACTTCTCCAAGTCCTCCTTGGTAAGTATGATGGTGTGCCACATGAGCGCGCCCACCGCCTCGTTGAGCACCTTCTCGTGTATCTCCGACGTGGACTGGGCGTCGCAGAACGCGACCGTCGCCACGTCCTTAAGTATTGGCATCTCCACGGTACAGTCCCTACCGTCTAGTAGCGCCACCAGGGGCCTGGAATACACAACAATTACATCATTAGTTTACTTGCATAATGTATTGAAACACAATGGCACAGTATATAAGCTTACTAAGCAGTATGAAATAAGAACGATTGAAAGAATTCCATACTGCAGCTCATGTTTGTATTTATACTGTGACAATGGTCTGAGTTTATTTTAGACTGTTTGAGTGATTTATTTAAATACAATCATGGAACCATGAATCGTATTAAGCAGCGCTAATGCAACGCATTCTGTCAAAGTCAAAAATAATACGCGCTACTTAAAACGATTAGATCCCCCAAATAAAAGGAACCAGAATCTGAATATGTTTATGTTCAACTTGTAAGTGTTACGACGACATCGAAGATGATTAGGTGTAATCTTGACAGATGGCGAGCCCAGCGCCGTCCTCACTAATTAAATAGTTAGTATAGTCAACATAGTATTGTAGTTTAGAATTTGAATTTCTTATTAAACATAAGCGGCTTTCCTTACGAAGTTTTCTTTCACCGTAAAAGTCGTGGTGAGACATCACTGCACTTCAGACGCAAATAATTTAAAATTAACCTTGTGACGCTTGTGTAGCAATCGATTACCCAAACCACACGGCCACCACGGCTCTTTAAAGAAAGATTGCTTATCATAGATTATTTTGTTTAAGTTCTCCTGGCGTTTAATTACTTTGTAAACAAAGCATTTCGCACGAATATCTTGCGTATCTGTTTAACAATTTAGAACTTTAATTCTCACTCGATCACATCCTTGTACATTTATAAAAATTTACTTCGTCATATTCGCATGGATCTATAAATCTTCGTGTATTTAGCTTAACTGAATCCGATACATTGAACATGCCAACACAGCATAACACTAAGGTGTAATTTATTGAAGACATTAAACAACAATTGCCCCGTTGTTATTAGCAGTGTTAAGTTAAGCATATAGCGATCATTAATGCGTTATTGTAAAATAATGGTAATGTAAAGACCATAATGGTATCGTGTAACGGTTATAAAGTAAATATGACACCGTACAAAACGATACGCCCCGTATGGGGCTGTGTTGCAAAACGTGATTAGATAAGGCCGATTACTTTTATGTAATGAAAGTAGATAATGGTACATGTGGCACGCTCGCGGCAATCTTCCTACATGACATGACGTGTACAATGTATGAACACTAGCAGACGTCACGCGGTTTCACCCGCGTATTTCCCGTTCTCTTGGTAGTACGGGGATAAAATGGACTGTGTTACTCGTTCAAAGATTAAGAAGCGAGATTAAGAGCGTTAAAGATTTTTCACCATAGGTGTAGTAGTGTCGGAGCCTATTCAATACAAACAAACAAATCTTTCCTCTATATAATATTAGTACAGATATTGTATCAAGGACGATACATGGAATCCGATCTTTACCTTTAAATAGTTATTTGTAATAGACATCGTTGGCCTAGCTAGTGGTTAGTATATTTATTTATTTATCTGATATACGATATGTCGAGGTTGATATACTCAATCAATGAATTTGTATTCAGAATATCAATTATATTCATGGAAATAATTATAAAATCTACCTACATAAAACATAGTTTATGTGTTACTGCTAGTGAAAAAAACTGACATTACCTACCTACTATGCAAACACGTATTATTTTCAACTCAAGTTATAAATAGTTTTTTAGGGTGACCGTGAACCAATTAGCAAACGTTACGTAGTTAACAAGACAACACAATTTGATGACAAGCAGAACGGTGGTAAGGTAAACAACAACAAAACTTTTAGTGATGTATCCGCGATGTTCGTTAATTTGCATCGGGCTATATTGTCGGGTCGACGACCGCCTGCTGGAAACCTTGGCTCGGATTAAAACATTGTTCCCAACAAACTTGCTACAGTTTACTAACTAGTTCCCATACCGTAAATATGTTAGAAGCTTATTTTTGTTATAGCTGTTAGAAGTATTTCAACTACTTTTAAGAGTACACATGCTTGTCTCCTTGTTAACTAGATACTTAATTAAACATAGTAGATGTAATACTTAACACCAGTGGCGTGCATTGCATATAAGCAGGTAAGCAGAAGTTACAAATTTTGATCACTGAATACACTAGTATTGTGTGCGTGTGTGTTTATGTTCGTATGTGTATCTTTACCAAGACGTACGTACCTATGCCGCGTCACATAGGTATATACTTAACCTGCCTACCTACCTACTTGTTGTTTATGCCTACCCCTCTGAAAATCCAATGCACGCCCCTGCTTAACACAGAGATACCTAATATTAAAGGAACCAACAAATTCACTCACAGCCAAGCTTACGCCGTCGTTCCTAGGAATTGGGTTATATGCCTATAGAGATGTGCTAAGCACTTCTTCGACATGTATATAGGGCTTGGGAGAACTCACATGATATGATAGGTGTATTCTGTGACCTATCTAAAGCGTTTGATTGCGTCCATCATGAGACATTATTGCTCAAATTAAAACACTATGGAGTCAAAAGTACTGCACTCGATTTAATTGATTCATATTTAAGCCAGAGGGTACAGAAAGTAGAGGTAAACGGCGTTAAGTCTTCCGGGTCCCCGGTACTGATGGGCGTGCCGCAGGGATCAATCTTAGGGCCTTTTCTATTTCTGATATACATCAATGATTTACCGCATTTTGTTAAGAATATTTGTGATATTGTACTTTTCGCTGATGATACATCACTCTTGTTCGAAGTTAGCAGAGGTAAAACGGATTATGACGATGTAAACAGTGCCCTTGACAAAGTATTTAAATGGTTCACTGTGAATAACTTAGTTTTAAACGCGAAAAAAACAAAATGCTTAAAATTTACTTTACCTAACGTTAAACCTGTTCCGACCAAAATTATGATCAATGGTGAAAAACTGGATATTGTGGAGTCAGTAGTTTTTCTAGGTGTAACACTTGATAACAAACTTCAATGGGGCTCACATATATCTAGTCTATCGGGGAAACTCAGCTCGGCAGCATATGCCGTCAGGAAAGTAAAGCAGTTCACTGACGTAGACACGGCACGATTAGTTTATTTTAGTTACTTTCATAGTGTTATGTCGTATGCTATCTTGCTTTGGGGCAAAGCTGCCGATATAGAAGCCATATTTATATTACAGAAAAGGGCTGTAAAATCAATCTATAACTTAGGATCTAGGGCATCTTTGAAGGAAAAATTTAAAGAAATAGGAATTTTAACAGTGGCTTCGCAGTATATTTTTGCAAACTTACTACTTGTACATAAAAATATAAATTCTTTTCAAAAGAAGCGTGATGTACATAATGTCAACACAAGACATAAAAATAAATTAGTAGTACCTACACACCGCTTACAGAAAGTCCAGGGATCATTTTTAGGGCAAAGTATACGCTTTTATAATAAATTACCTACATGTATTGTAAATTTGCCCTTTGATAAATTTAAAGAGACTGTAAAATCTGTATTACTTAAAAAGGGTTATTATACAGTTAGTGATTATATGTGTGATAAGGAAACTTGGAATAATGTATTACCAGACAAATATTGTAAGTAGTCTCATGGACACTGTACTTATGCTACAATTCATTTTAATATTTCTTTTGATCTTTGTTTTGACTGGCTTGAGTTGTCATGCTCACTAAAATGCCTTTGCTTGCGGCGGCGTCAGGGTGACGGGTCGCTCACTTCCCTCTATAATGGTTGAGGAGGGCGATGGCTGGCATTCTCGTCATACTTGTGAACAGGTGCTGCTTGTGGGGGCTGGTCATCTCAAGCTACGCATTTAGATATAAATAGAACTACTAGACTTTTCTTTATGTTAATTTTTATCGACATTTGTACATTGGAACTGTGTCCATGGGCTTACATTTCTCAAATGATTTATTTTGTTTTTTTTTAAATTGTATAATATTTTTGAAAAGAGTGATTACTGAGTTTCTTGCCAGGTTCTTCTCAGTAAAAGCAACCTTCCGAACCTGGCGGTAGCATGTATAATCCTGTAAATTGTGTCATTCTGACGATTTGAAAGTGCTTTGTATAAAGTCTAATCGAATAAAGATATTTTTGACTTTGACTTTGACTTTGAAAATATCGTAGAACGAAGACAAAAACAAAAGGGTTGCATAAACACAGTAAACTAACGACTCACTGAGAATAAAACTTCAAAACAAACAATCTTAAATCAGACATAATGATGGTATTATAGAGAGCCGAGACCCATTCAGAAGATAACCCACACAAATTGACGGACAAATTAAATTTCAAAGCAAATACAGTAAAGTTTCGTGTACAAGGCGCGCAAGTTAGCTAATCACGGCCTGACATGGGCAGGGTGCCCGCCTACCCACCCCAAGGCCCGAATAATTAAAGCACACCAGTGCGATTAAACTAATAATTTAAACTTTCGTCATAGCCAAGTGGAATTATTATTATTGCCGGAGAAAATTTCGGTCGGTGAAACGGGAAAGTAATTCCGGACGGGGACTGAAGTTTCGCGAATTCCTACCAACTTTCCCGGGGCAGACGAAAACAGATTTGGTGGCAAACAAAAGAGGCCGGCGGCGCGGCGAGGGCGGGGTGTGACCCCTTCGGGCAAGTTTTGATGGAAACCAAACAGGATTAGCGCGAGCAAAAGAATAAGTGGAGTAAACCCAATAGACGGCGATGTTTTGTAACACTCACCCCCCGCCTGCGTTTGTCATCAATGGCATTCTTTTAAAATTAGATACGAAATCTTTTTTTGAGATTATACAAGTGTTTGTCATACGATCCACCCACGATACACACCATAATCAAGTATATGATGGTAATGGAACACTTTTAAAACAAGAACTTGAGACACAGACATACGTCATCAGTATCCTCTAAAAAATTATGAAAGCTAAGATTGGAAGGTCGACGACAAACGCAATATCCAGATTTTGATCTCTTCTCTGTCGATTATGGAAGTCAGTCATGGTAATAAACTATTGAGGGTGTCCTCACCTCGATTGCAGGGGTCCATTGGCGATGGGACCCCGCATGCTATCCATACGCGCTCTCTTTGGCAGCATCTTGCGTTTGTCCATTTAAAGCGGCAGAGCCGCTTTAACCACCGCTCCGCAGCGCGTCACCTAGAACAATACAGTCAATTACAATATATCACATAAGTCTAAATGATACATGTTGTTTACAGCTAGCAGTTCATGTTTATTTGTATCTGATTGTTGTTTTTGTATACGATAGCGGTAAACAAGAACGACCTTTTATTTATGGTTTTGCTAGGACTGCTTATGAACATACATACACGGGGTAGGCAGAGTCCACCGTTTGCCACATAATATCCTTACATACTTCTTTCGCTTCGTCCACATTCTGCTTATGAACAATGTTACTAATTCTGATAGCAAATCTGCGTGCTAATCACATGATTAGCAAAGTATTCAACCAAATATCATGCAGAAATATACGAGATTTGAATATGTTTCCCGTCTACAATTTAGATAAGTATGTTGTGTTCCGAGAAAGGTGTGGTAAATTATAGTAAATGGATCATTGTGGATACAAAATCACACAACAACATACGTCTTTATAGCACACAACTAAAACAATATTATATGTATTTTCAATAATTTATCATATAGAAACACTATTACGGTATGGCAAAAACAATCTAAATGCTAATTACGAAGTTCGTTGAACACTTCAAGGACTCGCAATAATAATATGGAAACTTGAGACGACACCTACAAACATAAGTAAGCACGACACAACTTTGAGACTAGACTTGCTTGAATAACTAGACGCAATCGTGCGTAATTTAGATACCACGTGGCTCTTACAACTACATCACCTGTTTATTTCTTGAAATCTCCTAGGGTTCGGTATCATTGTATGCTATTATATATCTAGGTGAATAACATTGAGGTGTCTGTAATTTCAAATAAACAGCTTATCACAATGTCTGTTTCCTCCGGCTAATCTCTGTTACGGCTGGACCGATTTAACACAACTTTCACTGGAAGATGGCTATGGTTACAAGGAGTAAACTTAGGCTACTTTTATTTAGAAAAAAAATATCGGTTCCGCGAAATAAAGCAAGCAAAAATGAAATCAAGTTTACGCAGGGCACAACTAGTTTATTTATACATTTATGGATTAGTACGGCTGAAATTATTTACACAAATTAAGAGAAATATCATTATGTAAATGTGAATGTAACATATTAACTTTTCTTAGAGTTAAGGAATCGTCGTCTATTGATATATTTTCCGAATTGACATTATTATTTCGTGATATTTGAATTTAAGTCTATAAATGTGTAATTCTGGAGAGATGAGATACAATATTAAAAATAAAAATAATTATCAAACTTAACTTGCCTGCCTTTGCAAAACAAATTTTACAAATATTTGAAATTATTTTTTTTCTACTTTATGGGGAGGGAATAAAAAAACGCTCTCTTAAACACTTTCCGGACCAACAAAAAGTCAACCACTTCGATAACGTTAAATTATCTACCTTCCTGCTTCCTCAAATATGGCTTAGTCTGAGTGCCTAGCGCGAGTTTCCTCAAAATCAAGTCATCGCGTTGACGTAAACGCAGATTTGTATGGAATCAAAATAGTGCTATCCGACGTTATGGGTACTGTGTATTAAAAAAATAATTTGTTAGAATTTTTCTCTGTCTGTTTGTTCCAGATTATCTCTGAAACGGCTGGACCGATTTTAACGGGACTTTCACTAACAGGTAGCTGATGTTACAAAGAGTAACGAAACGGAAGAAGGGAGAAAAGCCACCCATGAAATTATGTCTACGTGGGTGAAACCGCTAGTTCAAAACTAAATTTAAAATCTCATTGTCCTAAGTGGCCAATGATTTATAAATTTGAGGCCTTACAGTACTTAAGTATAGATATAATTTGGTTATAATATACGTTTGATCATGTGTTACTCACAATTGTAAGGTCATTAGCGTTGCTGTTCGCATACGGCTGTTGATGGTCTTGGGTCGCATATTTGACCTGGGGCAAAAACATAACTTCAGGTTTCAATCGGAACAAGTCAATATAATCAGGGTACCTTTTTATAACTGGGGGATCATTTCCGACACATTGATCGAAACATTTTATTTTAGACGGGAAGTAGTAGTATAGTGACGTGAGTTAGATTACAGTTTGAACACATTTCTAAAAAGAACAATAGAGATGTTTCATTTTCTGCCACCACTTATCTTTGTTCGGTTGAAAACGCTAAATCCCAGGAACTGGTTCGATTGAAAAAATATTTTTGTGTTAGATAGTTCATTCATCAAGGAAGGCTTTATAAACATCACGCTACGACCAATATGAGTGAAGCATCAACGGAAAATGTTACAAATGGGAAAAATTGTACGTAGTTTTTATTTATTGTTAATGTTACGCGGGTAAAACCGCGAGGCACTTTTAATTCACTAGCCGAATTACATATTTTTATGAAAAGCCTGTATATGAGTGGATACACCATTTGTCACCCTTAAAGTAAATTTTCATTTACAGTCTAGGACTGATGCAGTATGTCTCATACATATTAAACTAGCGACCCGCCTTTGCTTTACTTCAGGATTTTTTAAGACTATAAAAACTTTCACTTTTCTCTTCTTCCTAAAATATATATTGGTTTTTAGCACCAAACCTATCGGAGTTCGACTCCTACATGGTTGTATCAACCGTATCAAGATCCTTAACGTAGTAGAACAACTGCGTTCAAACACGCGAAATCAATTTGTAAGAAAATGGCGATTCAAATTATACTATTGAAACAAACTAAGTAGTAGATTATAATAATTCCTGACCTATTGAATGATCAAGTTGAAACGGCCAAGGCGGGTGGCTGGGCTGCGCGATTCATAAGTCTCTAACGTTGTTTACATTATGGTATGATTCTCACAGAAGACTACCAAGCGTGTGATTGAAAAGTTCAATATGAAGATAATCCTGCCTACATCCCCCATACATATGCGCCTGTATTCCCCGAAGGAGTAGGCAGAGGTGTACTTACTATAGCACACCCACATTACGCCACTTATGTTCAAGTCCCATGTAATTATGGGGCGAGCTTACTGCCATTAACCGGGCAAAATGCCCGGATGCTACAGTGTAATTACACACGCAAAAACCCAATAACACTTCGATGGACCGAGGGATTGAATCCAGGACCTTGCGATCTGCAGTAGCGCTGGCGACCACTAGATCAATGGCATACCCATTTCAACTAAGGCAAAGAACGTGAGTCAGTAGCAATTTGTGTAAGTCACCTTTACATCAAACATCCGCTCGCGATACAGACGGCGCGGCGTGGGATCCGGCCGGTGAATTATCGCCAGTGCAAATGTACAATTCGCTATCTCGTGGGAAACATATCGTCTTGCAGATACGGGATGAGAAAAGTCACTCCAATTAATTAACTATAATATATCTCAATTAACCACCGTTTCTCTATTCTCCGTAATCTATACTCGCTAGTGTCTCCGCCAAATTTTTACATGAGAAATTTTACAGCGCCTCCTAGCGGTGACGTGAAGAACTAAAATATCGCGGGTGACACTAGCCAGTATAGATTACGAAATCAGTGCAAAACTTGTGATAAGGGTACTGGTGAAGAAAGAATCTGAAGAAGAAGACTCAGAAGCCCACAGAGACAATTAAGAAAAACATTAAAAGACTGACTTGATCTATATACCTAAATATATAATTGTTGAATGGTGTACTTTTTTGGTATGTGTACCTACTTACTAAGAAAAATCCAATTCAAAAATGTATTCTCTGCATCGAATACAAAGCGGGCAAAGCAGGCGGATGCTATGCTAGTCAAGGATAAAATTACAACAAGGGAAAAAAGAGCGATCGAAAGAGTTTTATTTTGATATGGAGTGCGGTTCACCCCACAATGTTAATGCCAGATAACGTGCTTAGCAAAAATTAAAAACAATAGGTCACGCACCAGAGATTGAAACACCAGATTATATAGCAACATTGTACTTCATAAATTTCATGATACATTGCTTGAATTTATAAACCTTTGATGTTCGAGAAATAATCTTGAAATTCGTTAGAAGTTTGATAATAAAATTCCTTGCCTTGACATCAGACGAAGTAAAACAATCCAAATTTTATTCCAAGATTAAACTGTCGGACATTTGGGAAAATTCAAATATCTTTATAATAAGTGAAAAGGCCAAACCGGTCGGAGCACAAAATGACGAAGCAATATCTTTGTAAATTATTATTATATTTGACTAAATAAATTAAGTATATGTATATGAATGTATTACGTTGTCTGGTCCGTTAGTACAAAATTGCTTAATTTGAGATTAAATGTAGGAGGAAAACTAGGCAACTGTTTACTGAAAAAAATTGCTAGACTTTTCACAAGATTTCACAAATGCCGCTAATATTTGGTCGAGTGCGGACAATTTTTTTTGTCTTTCTTCCAACTATACAGATAAATCAAAAGGAAGTGTCTGTATGTAATTCCAAATAACAGCCTTTCACTTAATGCATATGAAATTATGTCCGGTCCTTATATAAAAAAAAAGCATACTGTCGAATTGATAACTTCCTCCTTTTTTTGAAGTCGTTTAAAAAACTATTATGTATATAAAAAAGTCTCTGTCTGTTAGTTCCAGCTAATCACTGAAACGGTTGGACCGATTCTAACGGGACTTGCACTGATGTAACAAGAAGTAACTTATGCTACTTAAGTACTTAATTTAAAAAAAAAAACAGGTTAAATAAAGTTACCCATGAAAATAAAGTCTACGTTAATACACCTAGTTATTAAATAAAAAATTGCACGATAATAATATACACACAATCAATCGGATTGGAACGTAAACAATGACTTATATGGTATTATGTAATAATTATAGATTGTAGCACGTGTAGAAGCAAGTATCGAACCTTACGTTACTTGTCAGTGAAGCAATTGTAACGTCTCAACGAATCTAATGCTTACATAATGAACACAGTAATTCTACCCAATTTTACTTTTTACCACAAGTGCGTGTTACACCTCCATAACTTTTGAGGTCTATAAATCTTACTCATATTGAGGCAATTAGAAAGTGAGTTAATTATAGTTATAGATAATAGTGTAGCTAACTGCGAAAAACGTGTTAATTGTCAATAACAATATCATCGCTTATAGATAGTAATTAGCATCGTTAAAACGGTAACAAAAAGATGACTGTAATATAATATGGCATGATTTGCATTACACGCTTCTACTAATAGTGTAAAAGGTTAGTTTGTGAGTCAGTCACGAATCCAATTCTGAAAATTCAACAATATAATAAAGAAACTCCGAGTATAAGTAATATTTTGTTCATTTTTTATAGAAATTAACAGATAAATAAAATTGATGTTTGTAATTTTGAACACGATAATCTCAGTAACTAATTTGATTTGAATTGAAAGGCTTTATAACATCACACTGCGACCACCTAAACATAGAAGCGAAGCATCAATGGACAGTATTACAAAAACGGGAAGAATTATTACTAAGTAACATAGTTTTTATAGTTAACTAGCGGACGTCACGTTGTTTCACCCGCGCAGTTCCCTTTGCCATGGAGTACGGGGATAAAATAAAGCCTATATTAATCAGTGATAATGCAGCATTCAAATGGCGAAATATTTTTTAAATCGGTCCAGTAATTTTTGTGCCAATTCCTTACAAACACATACAAAGCTAGGAAAGTTTTGTATGTTAGTAATAAGTATATTAGTATAGATATATAAAACCCTGTAGCACAGCTAGTAATTAATAAATAGTTTTAATTTAAACATTGCGGATTTGCTCCTCGGTCGTCGAAGCCAAAAACTTTCAAGGGCGCGTTGTAAGGGTTATCGTTAAAGTTTCAGGAGCTCTCTGCATGCCTTGTGGTGTTACATGGAAAGTTTCGATGATAAAAGTAAGCTTTTTGAAGTTTTTTCGGTAACAAGCCTCACTGATTAGTGCAACTCGCTTATCGAAGATATCACGTTTAAATAGCTTGTACTATTCAATCTTATTTTTGGATACTGAAGAAGGAGTACGAACGAAAATTAATAAGTAATTTTAGTTTAGGGAATAAATAAATTCACATTCTTTGATTGGAACAAAGCTTTTCTCAGTCAAAAACCAAAAAGTCTATTACTTTTAAAAGTAAGCCCAATATGCTTCTTCTATATTATATCAGATAAATTGCTGTGCCCCACAGGGTTCATATAAATATGGTTCAGGTAAGTACTAGATTGAAATTGAAATAAAGATTCAAACGTCAAGGTCAAAACGTCGGATTGTCATAGAAAAGTTATTCTCTTTGTGATACTATCACCAAACAATACTATTGTTTGGTGGCGCAGAGTCACGCCAAGTGGAAACTGACTTTAGTCCAAAGTGAGACAATAAGGCTGCGTTTCTATCAGAGATGTGCAAGGATGCGTAACGAGGGATGTGTTTGTTTAGAACCAATAGAATCACTGCTCTGAATGAAACAAAATAATCTGACAGGCGCAGTCACGAGCTATGAGCGCTCAGCTAAAATAATGGGGATAACTGCACATTTTTTATCGTGATGCGTCATAAAAACAAAATTACTACAGCGCATTCATTCAGCGCTCATAACTCGAGACGGGACCTGTATCAAACACATCTCTCGCTACCCATCCTCACACATCTCTGGTGCAGCCTTAACAGTACCTACTATAAGATAAGAAAGGTTAAAGAACTTGACAGTTACATTGCCATAAATTTTTGAGTTATCTACGTTCCAAGATCGAAGTATTTGATTTACTATTAGCGGCAAGTCTGTTTCAAAGTTTATTAATTAATATTTGACTTCAATAAAATTAACTGCCCGTTTCGTAGATGACGTTGTTATAAATTATAACTATGTCGGCGACTTTAGATCCCAAATGAGTAATAATCGTAATAAAACATAGCTCCATGTCGTTAATGTCACCACAAAACAGTATTTATTCTACTAAATTAATACAATACAACAGTAAATGTTAATTTAGATGCGAATAGGTAAATCGTTATTTTACTGAGAGAAGATTGAATGATTAATTTTTCATTTAGAAATTAATTAAAGATATTACCTATATTGATCACGCTGATATAACTGATCTGAAGAATTAAAGTAGGTTAGTTTTTAGCCAACGCATTAATACTAATGCTAATAGGCATGGCGGCCCCTCCACTTGGAAAAGACGCAACGTTCAGTAGTATCAAGAAATCAAGAACTAATGCTTATTATAATAATAAACTAAAATACGAGTCCTCGCGTGTCCACTCATTAGTAAAGGTAAGCTCAAAAAACCATCAAGATATGAACTAATGAGTTCAACACGTACAAACTAATTACGTAAACTAGTAAAATAAAATATCATAAATAATAAAATGTAGTGCCCAAAGTATATGCTGGCGTACACGTAACCTGATTAAGTAATCAGAAGCCGGCAGATAATGTAGTGGGCATATAAATAAAGTTCAAGGTGGTTACTCACCAGCGCTGCTCTTGTGACGTAGTCAGTCCGCGATCACCGCTCCATCGGCGCACCGGCATTGAGTTGACGCCTGCGTCGGCGCCACGTCGGACGCACCACACGCGCACAACACGTCACACGCACACAACACGCACACAACACGCTACACGCACACTGCACTACACACGCGGCGACACCGTCCGCTACTTTCACACAACACTTGTCACCAACACCTGTAACAAACATACAATGTTCATTAGAAAAATACTTAAATATTACTAAAAGTATAATTTTCGTTCTACCTTAAATATTTCAGATAGCTGATACAATAATAATAAAAGACCACACCATCAACCACACAAAGGCACAAAGTGATAGAGGGGGATAAAATTATGAAGCATTTTTACGTGAACACGTTATGTTTCTAACGTGAAGGACTACTGACGTCACTACTATTTTGGTCAAGGCATTACTTTTTACATCAAATATCATCAATCAATTATTTATTTCAAATGGTTCAAAGACGCTAAAGTGTACCAGAAATTCATGATACATTCGATGTACGAGTTGAGTAAATCGATATATCCAATGTATTAGTTATTCGTATGATGTCCAAAGTGGCAGTACCGGCAGTCCTTAAGTTTAACGTTATGTCGTCTGCGCGAGATCGACATAATATTTTACGGCCCATAAACTGCAGACAGGCAACATTGTAAGGTTTATCGCTAAGAGTATTACCTGCATTGTTTTCATACAAAACTTACTTACTGTCACTAAGTACCGGTTACAGGTTCAACATAAAATAAGTTACGATCGCATTTCGTCGCGTTTCACGATACTTTGGTGTCGTGGCGCGTGCCTAATGCGTCGGAAACAAAGTGGCTACATAATATTATATTGGCGAAAGATATCCGATACAACTAAGTACATCCAAGAGTTCTTAGTTACTTAATCGAGAGAAAACTATAAACTTGGAACATTCATCAAGTAAAAGAACCATTAAACGCAAGAAACTTGAAACAAAATGGAGGCACATTATAAAAGTGACCGGCGGCGAATGTAGCCGAGTGCAGTAATATCCGTAAAAAGCATCTGCCCTGAGCGAACAATGCAACCCACATCTACAAACTGAGAGACATGGGAGAAACTTTTAATTGAAAGGGCCATTGATCGCTTCCGGCTTGCGGCCCGGCGAGGGTTGTCGCACACTGCCAATTGGCATGCACGAGGGTGCCCATTCTATTGTTGTGTGTTTTTCTTTACAATTCAAATTATTGTACAGAATTCATTCGTAATAAACATACAAACTTCACCTACACAAATTCAACCATTAACGAAAGAAAGAGGACTATACATAATTATCTCACAAGCTTACAATAATATAATTATTACTAAATATTATTTGTGTACACATTTCAGTTAGTTGTATATAATTTAATAGACAGTCTATCTTATGCAGAAGGTTGCTACGTAGTAGCTACTACCGTTAGAAAATAGAAGAATAAATAAAATAGTTAGAAATCAAGTCCAGAATACCTGAATACACGATTGACACAAAACAAAATAAAGCAAAGGACCGACAACCCTATCTATATGTACAGACTGAACGTATCAAATTGTACTTTCCGTTGAAAACGATTTACCAGTGAGTTGTAAAAGTTAACTGTAAAAACATTACGTTCAATTACAAGATAAGTGCGGACAATGAAGATATCCGAGACGTTGGTGGGGTGATTAATGGTTTCTCTTGACTCTATCATTTTCATACAATGAATCTGATAAAGTTGATTCTCATAGATATTCTCATGACAACATCGTTTAGTACCACAGTACCTCTGCATTAAGAAAGAATTATTATAGATAACATCCACATTTAAGCGAAGTATTCATTTCTAAGAAGTGATTGGAGTAGGAACAAGTAAGCTTAAGGTGAAATAACTCTTAGGAAATTAAAATTGTTGATACAAAAATACCTTGACCATTTCGGAAAAACCATCGAATCAACAAGAATTAAAATTATACCACGGTACAAACGCTGCGAATCCAAAACAAACTAAAATACTCAAAAAATAACGTGAAATGCCTTGCATTGACACACTCGGAATGTCCATTAGTAAATTCCTGAAGCAATCGTATCAAACGCTAGCCGACATAAAACATTAACACGAGTGCACGGAGCCATTTCCTCGGAGCATGGGCATTCCCTCCCCCTCCGGAACATTCACACATAAAGAACGTACCCAACTTGAAGACCCCCTTCACCCACCCACAAGTTACCTACTAGCCAAATAATATAGATATACCGTGTGCTCATCGCAATATCACTTTAATTAACGGCGAAGGAATTGAAGATAAAGATTTCGTAATACCCAATGGTCTTAGTTGAAAATCAATAGCTCGTTCGTTGACCTATCGATTTGTTTCAAGGTTCTGCGGAAATGCTTTGTTCGAGAGATGAGAGGGAATTGGTGGTTATTGTGGTACGTCGTGCTTTAAACTATTATACGAGAGAGCTATTCTGGGGATACGCCTAGAATTCCGGTTAATTAATGGAATAAATTCAATTTAATGAACCATATCAAATGTGTTTAGTCGAATACGAACGATGGCGTCGTCCCTAGAATAGTCTGCAAGCAGAAGTGGCTCATAGTATCCAACCTTGGCATTATTCGTTCTAAATCATCAACATTCTTGGAGATATAATGAGATTGTCCCAGATTCCTTTTACGGGGTATGTGGGTTGAATAATTCATTTATTCATGCAGGAAAATTAAGGTTATGAGAAATCTCAGTTCAATTTCAAGGGATGTTGAAAGCGATTGGACATATTTATTTCACGTAGCACCAAATCTTACCCATACAAATGACGTCTATCATACAAATAAGAAATACAAAGCACAGGGTGTTTGAATAAACTAAGTAAATAAAGAAACTCGGGAATAGCAACAGCATTTTCCATTTGTAGCTAATTGGATTCGTGTCCCTCAACGCAAGTTAATGGGAGTGGTTGGTTAATCATAGATACGTGAAGTAACCAGTTCGAGGGGCGGTGAACAAATATAACAGGGCAATCGCAGCGTTCATTGGGTTGAATCGACAGACACATTTATTGATGGATTCCCTACTACTATTGTCAACGAAATGGGGAATCTACGTCTAGTGATTGTACTAAATAAAGAAATAAATAGTTATTCAGTGAAAATGTAGGGCTGGTCGAGGTGGTAGTGCATGTAGGTAGACTCATTTGATACGAGTATAACCGGCAAAAGATCGAAAAACTGATTTCATCAGAAAGATTATTAATAACATTATTATTAATAGCCAAGGTAAAATTACTTACTTAAATATAACGTTATTAAACATCGTGATCTGCTTTTGATAGCTTTATCTAGACCAGATTAATTAGTTACAACCTCACAATGTCAGAGTGGAAACTTTAAAGCGGTCTTCAATTTTATTGCAATATTTTTACATTCGATAAAACATACCATATTAGTAAGCCTAGCTAAGCTATTAGTGGCCTCGACAGCTTCTGCTATAGTAGCATCAACATGTGATAAAACCATGGAATCTCTCTGTTCCATTATTAGAAATATAAAAATGAGTCCCCATTTCCCTTGGTCACGCCTAAACGGCTGGACTGATTCTACCGGGACTTTTACTAGCAGATAGCTGAAGTTTCAAGGAGTGTTTTAGGCTAATTTTATTAAAATAAACAGCACGAAACTAAATCTACGCTGGTGAAACCGCGGGGCACAGCTAGTTAGAAATAAAATCCTGCAAAATATCAAACATTCCCTGGACATTACAAGTTTACACACGCGAGTGTTTTTTAAAATGTATAACCTAAATATTAATTAGTTGGTTCGGCTCGCAAAAGTCTGAATCTGAATATTCATTGAATGCATATATCCAAGTTAGATAAGTCTGCCTGCGGACAGCTCCGATGTGATAGTAGTCCAAGATACAGGCAAACTTGCTATAACTAAACTTGTTGGAGGCAATTTTCGCGAGTTTGGCAGTTTGCGGGTGTACGCCACATGAAGATAAATGAGACAAGCTCCGATTTATGATTTCACCCGTCACTCTTACTTTCTTGTGATCTTTTTTGATTATCTACTGAAGCGCGTATAAAAACTAGGTGGTTGAGCACAAGCTAGACTAAAATCGTTGAGAAAATACCGCGTTGCCCAAAGATAAGAAAAAATGTGGACTTAATTTCCAAACAAACTCAATTTGAAGTGCCTACTTGCGAGGTTTCCCAAATTTATTCCAGCGCCCGGCGCGCTCTAAGGACCACAGGTCTTTGATCCGCGCCATCCATCAAACTCCGGAGCAACTTTTTTGTTTATGCGAATAACAAGTAAGGTTCGTTGTTTGCGTACATACTTGTTTGTATACACAAATAGAGTCCGAAGACGAAGGCTAACTTGGGAGTCCGACAGTCGACACCCGGGGCGATAACATTATTTTCCCCTTTACATTTACCATTCGCCCCTGCCAGTTGGAGCGGTAGTTCGATAGTTACACAGAGCGAACAACTCTAACTCTCCGGTAAAATAAAAGTAGAAGTTGCCTCAAATATTTAACTTAGTTTAAGACTTGCTTTCTTGATGAAATATTTGCAAAGTTCTCGTTCAGTTTCACGGTGGGTCGGCCGCTACGAGTTTTTTTCTTTTAATTTTACAAGGATTACGAACAATTTACCTCAATGTAAAAGTTTGTAATAGATTGTGTAAGAAGTAATATTAATAGTGTGTTTATATTATATATTTATTTTGGTCTTAAATATTGCTTTTTTGATAATAACGCATACACGCACCCTGTAACTAAAAAGTGTTTGTATCAGAACAGATAATTTTAAGTTAAAATAGATAATTTTAACATTTCAAGAATCATAAAAAACACCGAGCAAAATGTTAGAACATACAATGCAATACAAGACACCTCCACTGTCCGTAAATCATTAGATTTAGTTTCCGAGGAGGACGGAGCGAACTTGCAAACTGTGCAGACTGGCTGCCCCGATCCCCCTCGAGTGGGGAGCTGTAGAACAAACTCGCCGAGTAAACTTTCTCTTCGAGGCCAACGTCAACTTGCGACGTGTCATAATCTTGCTACTACTTCCACGCCAGCCGGCTTATTGAGCTATTCACGTTCTGACTTTTTTTGCACCGCATTCGCATTTTATTTTTGTTCATCAACTGGGTCCTGTTGCTATCTCCACGCTCGAGTCTCGACTGTTATAACTGTTATAGTGCGAATAGTTTTTGATCTTTACATTGACAGTAGTTACCTTTTAGAGAAATTGAAGAAAACCAGGTGCTTTTATGCAACTATGGTTTAAACGAAGACTAGGGTAAAACTATGTCCATTTCTAAATCCGTGTCGCAGAAAGATTTGGAGCTACATTTAAACCAAGGACTATATTTGGCAATAAGAGGGATCTAGTTACAATAGATGTTGGAAACAGGTCACAATGAACGTGAACTGCTAGAATGAAATAACATTTTATTTTTCATTTCCTTATAAAGAAAACCATGAGCAAGTTAAATGTAACCTTATAATAATAGAGAAAAGCTTACTCCGCACTATCATCTGTATTTATACGAATACGTATATGTACAATGCGATATATGTTGTCAAGTTGATAAGCTCGGGACGGGCCCGGGACAAACACGGGATGCTTGATTAGATTCCCTACGTGTCCTTGAGACGTCCAATATAATGGTCCACGCCTCACTGATTCCTCGCTACAATCCAATTTACCGTCATAAAGGAGCGAGGACTATACAAGTGGTTTATTTTCTTTACAGCTATTACGATTTTATTGGATTTTACTCGAAAACGTTATTACATCTGAATTGTGATTTTCCTCGAAAGATGAAATCACTTTTATATGAAGGACGAGTAACTGCAGAATTCAGATGGAAGCCAACCGCGGGGGCGTTACTCTTAATAAACCTTACACCAGCCAGTGGCCCAAGTATAGGTTTACACATGTTTGTACGTTGACGATATTGACTGCGTAATTTCCTCCTCGTGTATGGGAACGTTAAATATAAAAAGCAGAAAACACAAGGTCAAGCGACGACGTTCGGACGTGTCAAAACCTATATTTAGGGCACTATTCTCATAAATATTGGAATTTGGGAAAATCATTTAACGTATTAAAGCCTTAAATAAAGCGCTTAATTTTTAATAATAATAATAATAATATAAACTTTATTTCATACAAAGAAGTATACAATTTAAGTAATCAAACCAGATATTGTACTTACATGACAATTACAGGCAGGCGTTCATAACACAATAATCACTTAGAAGTATGTGATAACAAACAATATTTCACTGAACAGTAACAATCATGCTGACAAATTACAAAGATATTCATAATTTAACTACTTTCGCACTGATTTGATAATAAATTGCAAATAGTTTTGATTCTACCCTCCGTACTAGTAAACAACTGTATGACGGCAAGGTAGGTCTCCACGTCCTTTACAACTCATTACAAAATTATCATAGTATAGGCAAGATTTGAAGACAAAAAACAATATTCGGTAAGTACCTTACTTCAGTAACTAACATTTATAATTAATCATGTTTTGAAATTTAATAAAAGTTGATAGCGTTATGAACATTTGGTTCTTAAAGATAGGTATAATCGTAAAAAGAAAAAAATAAAATTAAAATAAAGTATGTTTGTATGTGAGATTCAGTTTGAGTTGTGTGAGTATATTTAATAAACAAGTGTAAGAGATGATAATATAATATCATAACGGGTATGTGGTGTAATTATTATGGGCGCCCTGTTCCAACGAAGATAAACCCTACAAGTATTGAGATTAAGTCAAAAATGATACTTAGTATCATTTAAATCGAAGTATACTAGCTAGTCCCCGCGAGCATAACTCTATATAATACGTACAAATTATCCAACAATCCTCTATTAAAGACATTAAGACGAGAGAGAGCCTCGCGCAAAGTTATAATTAAATTCACGAGCAATAAAAGTTCCCTTTTGACTAACCTCTAGATATACATTTGGCTAGGGTTGCCACACACCCAATATACACAATTTAGACGATCATTGATTATAATAATTTGACAATAGCGTATCATGTAATATCAGAGTAGTATAACGTAGCAGTAATCATAATGAAAATAATAAGTAAAAACCGACGAGTCTTAGAAATGTTTAAGCAAATAAATACTCTAGTGTGAAATGCCGAATTATGATATGTGTATGAAGATTTTCACGACCATGCATGGAAATAAACCAAAGACAATATACTGTAGACCTAGACAAAGTTACTAAAGTTTAAACATTCTATCGCGTTTGCCCTAATACTGTACAAAACTGTATTCAACACATTTTGTATCGTTTCTATAAGCGAAGTGAGAAGATAATGTTACTATGCTTCTGCTTGTGAACCCTACCGTTTCAAGTTATGAAACAGGAGCGAAGCTTCGGCCAGACGAGTGCCAAACTTAGACAAAGGAGACTAACTTCCATTAAATCTTTTGCAACTAACTTTGCCGCTGGCGCTGATTCTTGTATCTACGTATTACTAACTAATTATGTATACCAAGTGTAGGCGAATGGTCACAAATATACATTTCTAACATAAGATTATTAGAACTTTAATACGTATCTACATACAAATACATTACACCATACACTTAACCTCATACGGAGTTATGAATTTGCGGGGTCATGTGCGTGGTGAAGGTGATAGCCCACTCTTATATAGCTGAACGGAATTTCGTATTATAAATCTCATATTATAAAAAAAGTCATTCATCATAAATGATGAGTATCAGTTAGTTTACTTTACTGAGAAAGTCAATAACATGCTTGTCAGAGCATTTATTAGGTACGTAAGAATTCCTATCACGTAATAAACGTTTAATAATTTTCATATACCTATAAGATAATTGGTAAGGCAGTGAATAACGCAGGGTCGTTTATTCTGCGAACGTGTGTGTAAAATAAGTTTATGTGACTATTGGAGTAGGTAATTAAATTGGCCATTATTGCAGTGCCCGCGGTAAGCTCTTTTCACCCTTTCAATGATTATGTAATTCTTAACATTCCACTATAGCGTAATGCTCATCCAATATCTATCTATATTATAAATATTACATACATCTGTCATCTACCCACATATTCTCACTTCACAGGTTTTAATAGTATACGGTCTACCAATCTGGTAAAGAGAATATCAACAAGGTCTCAACGTCAGTATTTTAAGACAATCGATAAGGAAATGACATAGAATGTATAACATCTAAAGTCAGTGAGAAAAGTTGTGAGTGCCAGTGAAACGGGTTACTGTGAACTTCTCGCTCCTGTTTCCGCTGAAAGATTCAGTCGATGTGACCTTGGACTCATGTAGGGCAAAGTATAAATAGGTTTAATTATGAAGCTTCCACGTAATATGTTAAAGAAAACTTATCTTATTTACAAGATAACCGCTAAAGCGTACATTCAATTATGAGCATGATAGGTATGAAATATTTTCTTGAGAGGTTTAAGAACGATTGATTCTGTAAAGCATTGACTACTTCATCGTACAAGTTGCTATGCCTCACAAGGTTCATAGTCTTATGCTGCTATAAGTCTAGCTGTCCTCTGTACTAGAATTAAGATTATAGAGTAAAACATATTCCCATTCCATCCCAGTAGGATCCCGAATGACAAAGCAGAGGTGTTGTTGTAAATTTAATTGAAACAATGCCGAAAGTTATACCATACCAAGCAACCTTAAGCCTTGTGAAGCTAAGTTAAGACCTACACTACTTTAACATCGTAGTGACATAACAAATTTGATACTCGTCGAGGAAGTCCAAGACAAGAATAACAATGAATGTGTGCAAAGGCCACATGCACGAGATGTCAGGGAAAGAACCCATCAACTGCGGAATCTTGATAACCTTCCGTCGATAATGTTGAAGTGCAAAGTCAATATTGTCGTACTTTAGTAGAAGCATTCGTACACCTATTACATGTTTTAGGTCATGTTTGACGCATTTGAAGACGAGACTGTCAAGAATAATAATTGCTAAGAAGAATCAAATGAAATTCAAACAACCCTCCAAACCTGGTTATAACATTTATAATCCTGTATAATGTAATTTTTTCTTTGTCCTTTTAACGATTTGAAAATACTTTGTAAGAAGACAAATTAAATGAAAACATTTTTTTTTTTATATCATAGCAACCCAGCAACAAACAATACACGTGAGTTGACGTGAGTAATTATCGATACAGGTCCAAATATTAATTCAACTGGGGATAATATAGAAGTTGCTCAACTAGTTAAAGTTAGTTAAACTGCTGGGTTGGTTTGGTACCATATTTGACGGATTACTCTGGTACGCCAGAGTTTCGTGTAAGCCGACTTTGAACTGGAGTTGTTCAACAGTTTTCGAGTAAATACATAGCGTCATGTTTATGTATGATGAGATTATGTTTTACATAATATCATTGCATCCTGGGGAGAACTTTTGTGTTAACAACAGCACTTAATAGTCCACAGCATCATCCTCCTACCCTTACCCCATGTTATTTGTGGTCGGCACAATGTGTTCTTCTCTTCCATTCATCTCCATCAGCCGTATTTGTCATGCCATATCTGTATTCACTCCCATTGTAGCCATATCATATTTTTAGATCTTCCTCCCACCTTGTATGTACATCTACATTCATAAACTAAACTGTTTTAGCCACATTGTTCTAGCCCCTGTCCGCATAAAATGTCGATAAAATCAGTCACTGGTGCTACTTTCAGACTTCCCCTACAACTGCACTTAACAGTGAACCTAAATCTTATAACCCATAATTAGAATCTGTTGTAATAATTCCGGAAAGCTGATAAGTCTGTCTGACATGGTTTGTTGCTTTCAACTATTCCGTTAGTAGTGATATCTATAACGTTTACTTTTTTGTGATTGGTGAAAGTTGATGACATGATTATTTGCGACGGGTACCTAACCATTCTAACCAACTGTCATCTACCAATATCATTTAATGGAAGAGCCGTGATATTTTCGTACTCAATCAATTATAAATTTAACCTTACAATAATGTAAGTAAAAACCACATATTTCTTGCAACTGATGATATGGCTAGAATGGGAGTGAATACAGATAATGACGGCTGATACAGAGAAATGGAAGAGAAGAATACATTGCGCCGACCCCAAATAACATGGGATAGGGGCAGAAGGTGCTGATTTCTTGCAACTGATGCAAACTAAGTTTTATACTAAAACAACATGGCAGTAATTCGTTTAGTGCTGATGTGATTGTAGCAATATTGACTTTATTAGTACTTGTCGGTGGCAAACATCAACACTGTTTATTTATTGGTCAAACAAATTAACCAAGCAGACGTTGGTGAATGACAAAAAAACTGTAATTTTAACACCTATGATGCATCGACGTTAGCATAATTACTAAACGATCACAGAAAAACACAGACTTATGAACTTGAAATGTGCATATAAAACAGTGTTTCCAAACATAATATTCCTAAAATAAACAACTTTATTTGATAGTTTTGTTGCTCATACTGTTTCAGTTCTAAATAAAACAATCAACACGCGATCATGGATTACATAACAATATAAAGCTGCATTGCATACTCCGTGGCCGACACACTGTCTGCCCCCTATTATCATAATACAACTCAACTCGAACAACGTACAAGGCGTACCCAACATCTAAATAACAAACACTAACTTCTACTAGGATCGTACGTGTTCCTATAACAAGTTATAAAATGGATTACAAGCTGAACCAATTAAAATTGTCATTAGACTTATTTGTGAGACTTTTCAATAGTTACTTAGATATTCGTCGTTTCTAGGAACTTTTATGTGCTCCAATTAATCTGAACTCTGTTTATGAAGAAGTAGCGCAGCATGTATATATGACTTTCGACTAATTGTCATTGTTTTCAAGGACTGCCTTTGTAATCTAACACTTGTATTCTAAAACAATATTCAAAATACGTATTGAATATACAATAAAACAGGTTCAGTTATCAAACTTAGACTGTTAACAAAACAAGTTCGCTGAATAAATTAGTTAAACTTGACTTCCGCGTGGAAACAAAAACCTTCCATCCAAGTTACATGGTAAGTTTTAACTGCTATTGACTGACGTATGTGTGTGTGTAGTTAGGTAGGTGCTGTGGTGTAGTAAGTACGTAATTTTGCGAGCAAGCGTAGGGCTGCCGTACCTGTTAGTTTCCCTTGTCTCTATGAAAACTGGACATTGTAAATTACTAAGAAATTAGTATCACAGTATTGGAGACCTTTCGAGTATTAAATTTAATTAAAGTCCAGGAACTAACAACACTCATAAATCCTAAAACGGATATTAGTAAAGTTGTAGTTTTGGACATTGTTGTAGGCGACAGCCCTACCAAAGTGGGACAGGGTGAGCGCGAGAGCGGACCGAGCGAGCGAGCGGCTTCGATCGGTAGGACGCGCTCGGGTCGTTCACCCCGCCGGACCGGCCACCAACGCGTCGCTTGGCGTTTATTACTTTCCTATCTTTCGGGCCATTTGAACGGTCGGCTCGTGTTTCTGATAAATCGATAATGCTATCGTCATCATCATTACCGCCACGTTGGACGATCGTTCGATGCAATTATTTTAGACATAGTCGTAAGTCCTACCAACTGCGTATATTGTGTTTACACAATTTTTAATTTGATTTAAGGAATGCAACATCGCCATGATTCAGAATAGGATTGGCGTTTGTAAGAAACTAGGCATAAATAATGTTCATCAAAAATTACTTTATTATTGTTGGTTTATGTGTAAACCACAGACTAAAATAGTTTATATTTAGTATGCAAACACATAACGTCAACTGTTTTGACATTTACACATAATGTGACTGACGGCTGTCAGTTCACTTCCTCTTTTCTGTCCTCGCCCTTGTAAGTGCAACAGCTCAAATATATTAATCTTCGATTATCTCAATTAATATTTTATTTAACACCCATAATCCATCAGGTTATGGGCCCAGTCATTCACGCCAACACTGCGACGTATATATTTCATGTAAAATATCAGTTCGAGATAACCAAAAATGTACCGGCACGGCGTGGTCGGCGAATCGAAGATGTCCTCGGGAAGCGCCAACGCGGACACCATCGTCATGGAGAAACTAACCGGTATGGACAACTATTCTAATTGGAAATTCCAAATAAAAATGCTTTTAATTCACGACGATTTGTGGGATTAAGATGGATCTGGAACGATCTCGTTAACACAAAACGATCGTTAAAGGCATTGGCGAAAATATGCTTGTCTGTACAGTCAACGGTTTTTATGCATGTGAGGAATGCGAAGACTGCGCATGAAGCTTGGCTCAATTTACAAAAGGCTTATGAGGACAAGGGGCTGTCGAGGCGACTAAGCTTGCTGAGGCTCATATTTGCTACTAAATTACATGAATGCGAGAATATGGAAGCCTATGTAACAAAAATTTGCAATCTCAGTCAGCAGTTAGCTGATATTGGCTCTCCGCTTGAAGATAACTTCATAGCAGTACTGCTGCTCAGTGGTCTACCTGTGGACTATGACCCACTGATAATGGCACTGGAAAATTCTAATATTACTCTGTCAAGTGAGGCCGTTAAGTCTAAGCTCATTCAGGAGACTCAAAGAAGGACTGACAAAAGCGATGGAGGGTCAACAGCACTGGTAGCTCGAAGAAAACCTATCAAATGTTTCAAATGTAAAAAGCTAGGACATTTTTCAAAGGATTGCAAGAAGCAAGTTAAGGATAAGAAAAGTAGCACAAATGAGGCACTATTGTCAGCGCTGTCAGCAACTGTGCGGAGAGACATATGGATTATCGACTCCGGAGCTAGCAGCCATATGTGTCATGACAAGGAGGACATGAACAACTTTAAACCGGGCTATGTGACAGAAATCAAGGTGGCAAATGGTGACAAACTATATACTTCAGGCCGAGGTGACATCACTGTCCAGCTGAAAAATTGTTCTAAGACAATAAGTGAAGTGTTTTATGTACCAAATTTAGCCACTAATTTATTATCTGTCAGTGCATTAACCAGGAAAGGGTATAAAGTTATATTTGACAATAAGTTCTGTAAAATTTTCAAAGACTCATGTGTTGTGGCTACAGCTAGATATTTTAACGGGGTGTATCAACTTGAAACTGCAGAATCTGTTAGGAAGCCAAAATTTGGGGTGCTAGGGTGTGTTAACAGTTCTGTTTTCGCAGAAGTTGACCAGAAGGTAGTGCAGCCAAGTATACTGGAGCCTACATTAGCTCAAACCGAACCCTACACTCAGGTAACAAAGGTGGCTCAGGAACAGGGGCAGGAGGTGATACCGGACAGCTGTAAGATGGAAACTCAGTTAAGTTTTCAAGCTGCAGGTGGCAGAGTCTCACAGGAGATGTGGCACAAGAGGCTTGGTCATCTCAACTCAAGGAGTATGAGTCTTCTGAAGGAAGGTATGGCAACTGGAATTAAATATGAAAGTTCTCAGTTTAAATCATGTGTAGCTTGTGTAGAAGGGAAACTCACTAAATTACCTTTCCCGAAGCATTCTCAAAGCAGATCTAATGAGCTTTTAGGCATCATTCACAGTGATTTATGTGGCCCTATGCCAGTGAAATCCTTAAGTGGAAAGAGATATTTCCTTACCTTCATAGATGACTTTAGCAGAAAGACTTTCATTTATTTTCTTCGTAATAAAGATGAAGTTTTCGAAAATTTCAAACATTTTAAGGCATTAGTGGAAAATCAGACCAATAAGAAAATTAAAATACTTAGGTCAGATAATGGAGGTGAATATGTCAATTCTCATTTCCAGACTTATTTAAAGGAAAAAGGTATCATCCACCAGACAACAATCCCGCACTCTCCACAACAAAATGGTGTTGCAGAGAGAGCGAACAGAACCATTGTTGAGAAAGCTCGTAGTATTCTGCGGGATGCCGGCTTGGAGGGTTCGTACTGGGCAGAGGCAGCAAATACCGCTGTCTACCTGAAGAACCGATCTCCAACAAAGGCTGTGCTGGGAATGACACCAGAGGAGAAGTGGACCAATAACAAGGTAGATCTTAGTCACTTACGCGTTTTTGGTTGTTTGGCATATGCCTTGAACACAGCACAAAGTCGTACAAAATTAGATTCAAAATGTAAGAAATATATATTTGTAGGGTATTGCCATGATAGTAAAGGATATAGATTAATTGATCCTGAGAACCCTAGCAAATGTAGGAAATCTAGGAACATTGCATTCTTTGAGGACACTTTTTATAGTAAAGATAGGCAACTTTCTGGAGATGATGTTTTCATGATGACAAATGATTCACAGATTGAGGGTGTTATACCTCATGTTGAAGTTGCACAGTCTGAAATTCAATCATCACCAGAAAATAGGGCAGGATTAGGGATTAACTCCAGAAGACTTACCATCTTTGATGTAAACGAATCAGGGAGAAGCAGTAGTAGTAGTAGTAGCTCAGTTGCATGTAGGTATTCTTCAGATGAGACTTATGTACCAGAGTCTAGCGATGAAACTACAGATATAACTTCAGATTTTGAGGATGCAGAGTCGAATCAGAGAGCCTGCCTAGCAAATGTAGGTCATACCAAAGATGAACCAATATCAGTGAGAGAAGCTTTAAATAGTTCTGAAGCGGTTCATTGGCAAAATGCAATGAATGATGAATATCAGTCGTTTATTCATAACAAGTGTTGGTCATTAACAAATTTACCAACCAATCATAAAGCTGTTAAATCTAAATGGGTTTTTAAGAAAAAGAAAGGTTTAAATGGGGAGTTGTTAAAATATAAAGCTCGCCTTGTGGCAAAAGGTTATACACAACGTTATGGCGTTGAAACATTTTCTCCAGTAATCAGGTATTCCACATTGCGTATATTATTAGCAATTGCAGCAAATAACAATATGGAAATAAATCACCTTGATGTAACAACTGCTTTTTTAAATGGTGAGCTACAGGAAACTGTCTTCTTGGAACAACCAGAAGGTTTCCTTGTTAAGGGAAGTGAACACAAAGTTTACAAATTGAATAAGGCAGTGTACGGGCTCAAACAAGCCGCTAAGTCCTGGTATGATAAAATCAATAATGTTTTACAGGAAAAGTTACAATTTAGGAGATTATCTTCTGAGCCATGTGTGTATTTCAAGTCATGTGATAAAGAATTAGTCATCATTGGTCTGTATGTTGATGATATATTCTTGTTTTCTACCCAAAATTCACAATTGAAAAATATTGTCAAAGAACGACTCATGAAGGAATTTGATATGAAAGATTTAGGGCCAGCCAGTCATATACTACAAATGAGATTAACAAGTCACGATGGTAAATTTACTTTAGATCAATCCAATTACATAAAGGAAATTTTAGATCGTTTCAATATGTCTGACTGCAAGCCTGCACAAACACCTATGGAAGTAGGGTTGAAACTTCAGAAATCTGATGTTAAAGCAGAACATTTAGAGTATAGAAATTTAATTGGATGCTTAATGTATGTTGCAGTTTGCTCCAGGCCAGATATTATGCATGCAGTAAGTATGTTGAGTCAGTTTAATGAGTGTTATACTGAAAGTCACTGGAAAGCTGCTAAGCGAGTACTTCGATACTTAAAAGGTACTGTAAACTATGGTCTAGTATTTAAAAGGGGTAGCCTAGACGTCACTGGTTACATTGATGCTGACTGGGCATCCTGTGAGATCGACCGTAGGTCTTACACTGGTTTTATTTTCAAAATTGGGGAATGTACGGTCTCTTGGGAAAGTAGAAAGCAAAGAACTGTTGCACTCTCTAGCACTGAAGCCGAATACATGGCTCTCTCAGATTCTTGCAAAGAAGCTTTGTTTATACGTTCATTAATGATTGAATTACTTGGTAAGCAATGTAGTGTAACTTTGTATAATGATAACCAATCTGCAAATAAATTATGTAAAAATCCTATGTATCATGCACGCACCAAGCACATTGATGTTAGGCATCATTTCATTCGTGATATCGTAAAAGATAATTTAGTTCACTTGGTATATCTTAGTACTAGTGAAATGACAGCTGATATTTTAACAAAAGGTCTTACAAAAGAAAAACATGATAAGTTTGTAAGTTATTTGAATTTGTGTAATATTTAGATTTGTTTCTTTTGTAATGTTCATGGTGTATTTTGAATTTGTAATAGGATATAAGTACATATAAGATTTGTAATAGGATATAAGTACATATAAGATTTCTTAAAATCGCAGTTATTGTTAAGTTTATAAGTGGGTATCCTATATTAGTTTTGGTTATGTTGAACATTGATTTATTTACTCTGATGTCTAGAAATATGTTTCAAGTCAAACATTTGTAATTCTCAGTTCAGTGTATGTTAATAAGTCTTTATTATGTGTTTGAGGGCCAGTGTTGGTTTATGTGTAAACCACAGACTAAAATAGTTTATATTTAGTATGCAAACACATAACGTCAACTGTTTTGACATTTACACATAATGTGACTGACGGCTGTCAGTTCACTTCCTCTTTTCTGTCCTCGCCCTTGTAAGTGCAACAGCTCAAATATATTAATCTTCGATTATCTCAATTAATCTTTTATTTAACACCCATAATCCATCAATTATGATTGCGGGTCCCTTTTTTCTTGTTAGCTGTTGTTAAGAAGCTACCTTTCTTCTTTTTTAGTTATATCTTGATATGAAAACATTTTGTTAACTTACTTAAAATAACGTGCTTCGATAAATAGCAACTAATTTAACTAGATTTAAATTTTAATTGCCAATTTCTATTAGTCGAGTAGAGTCTCATATTCGATAAGTGAAGCCGAACTTAAACGTAAAACTAAAAACAAAATAGGACCTAAATAAGACTCTTATTACTACTACGAATACATTAACAATCAAATAGCACAAGAAGTTTAGTCATCCAACATTTTACTTCTGCGAATTACTCTCTAGGTTCATCACAAACAAAGTTTCACTGAATTTTGCTTCAAGAACTTTACGAACATTTTCATAAAAACACAAACTCGAACCACAAACTTTGCACATCACGCAAAAGTTGAAACATTTAAGTGGACGTCTAAATTTAGAGTTTGTGAGCTTTGCGAATTTCGCAAATTATGGAATATATTCTTCGTCAGCGAACACAGCGCGTTGACTCTTTCAGTATTTACCAAAAACTTATAATCTGAACTCAACACACGTTACGTATGTAGATATCATCAAATAAACTGACAACTTAGGATAATAATATGACATCAGAACAATACGTGACGTATAATGATGAGAAAAACTCACGTTTTAGAGACTTATTAGGAATCACAACTTGAAATTGAGAAAAGTACTTTTGAACAAGATTGCCAAATTCATTCAAACCTGCAGTCGCACTCAAAAGACAACAGCATAAAATTTTAAATATCCCAATAGTTTATTTCATTCCAGAAAAACACATTCAATCTTTTTGTATATCTGTACAAAAGAGACCTCAAACTGGTCGAAGGTGGGCCCCCTGATCTACTTAGCTGACTGTGGACTGTTTTGACGCAACAACTCATTGTGGGCAATGGTCTAACGAGCACGAGTTTGGAAAGCTCTCTCTACAATGTCCGCACTTTTTATTCTGTGCCCGCGGTCGCAACCGGAACGAGGCAAACAAAACGACGCCGTTGCCTCTCTGTCCGCGCCCCACAAAGGCGGTAGCAAATGTACCGATAGAATCGTCCATTGTATAACATAGAGCTATTTTTTGTTGGTAATCGATAAGGATTTTTTTTGCTTCTCTTTGGACTCTATAAACTACTGACTGATTTAGGCATTATAATGGTCGTGATTCGTTTCATGGACACATAATAATAAAAACAATCTATAGTTATTTTAAATTTTATTGGCATTGTTCTATTTTGTGAAGAAGTTCAATCAGATGTATAAAATATCCACTGGAACGACTACCACGATACTGTATCCAACCAGAGATAAAACAACCAGTACTAATGTTAAACGACATCCAGTCGAACAGACAAAAGGTACACATGATTTATAAAACCCTAATAGAACCATCATCATTAGAAGCACACTGAGCTCGAATACCTAAGCCTTATTTGATGTATCACAGGCAAGAACAGAACAAAAGCTTACCTCGTATTGTGTTAGAGCGGCGCACTCGGGCTCGCTTTTTGCACTAATTGTGAATATTAACTGCATAACAGGCGTTTTAATGACACGTCTGTGAAATCTTTTGTATTACGTTTGTTTGTTCGTTTCACACGATGCTATTGATAACAACACGCGACATACGCTTTAATAGCTTCAACATTTGTGTCTTATTGCCATAGCTGTAGGGACTGAAATTGTGTACAATGTGGTGTTTTTAGAACGAAACTGAACGTGTGATTTTGTCGGAATTGATTTTTTTATTATTAAAAGGGGAGGTGTCTCTAGCACGAATGGCTTTGGAGACACGAATGCTTGCTCAGCTCATAGGACATAAACGGTCACTGCTGCGGCTCTGATTTAATAGCGGAATAGCAAATCGTGGCTACATCGCATCTGATATTTCATTGACGACCTGATAGCATAGCGATAAGTGGCCCCTGCGAAGTTAGAGGTCGTGGGTCTAATTCCCCTGAAGGCAGGTATGCATATAACGAAGAAGATAAACTTAAGTCTTTCATTTCAAAATAGTGAAACCAAGTGTAGTGCATGCACCACGCAGGATAATCTTTACTGGATCCATTTTAAAGCTTAGAAACATCTTTTTTTTAAATTACTTTCTCTTTTATTGCTGTCAGCGACGTTATAAACATAGCGTGTAATTTAACTTCCTATTACACCACGGAAGTCACACTTATTAAATTTAATGGCCGTAATAAAATAAAACCCACTAAAAGAGAAACATGTGATCCAAGATCACAATATCAGACGTACACCATAATTAAATAAATACGTAGTTCCAACACTCGAGCATAATTTAAAGATCATAAAATCTTTGCTACAATACTACTCTAACTATTTGAAAGAATAATATTCTTGATGTGTAATTTAATCTTATCTAAGACTATTTCGGAATGAAAAGAGATGACGGGAAGTATGGACCAATCCCATATTATTAGTAGAATGCAGAATGTGAACGATAAGAAATGTATCTTTCGACTAATTACCCAACTCATTACAGAAATGATACGATCGGTATTGGCATTCGTGATTATGATTTTATACCTACTGGTACTAGATGTAAACGGACTGATACTGCACAGATGATCAAAGATTATAACCTTATAGTAAGAGAGTAATTTGATGGGGATATTATTTGATGAACTAATAGGGTTATTATAAATAGAAACCTAGGTGCCTTATCCATTGAAGATTCAGAATCAGAAACACTATACATGACTGATCTAGACAATATTGGAGGCGAAAAAGAGGTGAAGCTATAAATATCCGAAATAACGATTGATGCAAATGATAAGCTAAGGGAAGGAGACGAACTTGACATTAAATTAATGATGAAAATTTATAATGAGTTCAATGTCATCGGTGTCTACCAAATGCAGTCTAAAGGAACACTGCTGATGTTTGATCACATTACAGATCAACTCAAGTCTAGAAAGAAGAAAGATATAAAATAAGTAAAGGAGGTCGTACGTAAAACACCTAAGACGTAAATAAAACAGAACCTGAAATGCAAGGCAAGAAACAGCTTTGATAATAAATTATGGAAAATTGAACCAGTTTTTCGGTCATTCACTATCATTGTCATATTTAAATAACATCCAAAACATATTTCGCGTATGCATGCACAATCCGCAAGTCGGTCGCATAAAATCTGAACGTCAAGCGAGTGTTGAATAAATCACTTCGGTCAACCGCGTAAATTATATATATTCATACAATATTCATAAGTTCAGACCCAGATCATATATTTGAGAAAGAATATATCAAAATTTGATGCTAAGATATAAAAGGAAACTGTCAGATACTAGCAATGGAGGTGAGCAATATCATTTGTATTGCAAACAAGTGTGTACGTACACACATATTATTGAATTAATGAAACTGGAAACTTTCTCTTTGAGTGACTAATGCTTGTCGTTGCGAGTATATTATTAGTTACCGTATATCCTATCGGTATCCGCTACTTCATTCGAAATAAGACGTTTCAATTTTACCGTATTCAAGGACCATAAAATATGAACGTGATTTATCTGCTTCAAATCCTGATTAACGACGAAAGGTTTTCTACAAATTGTAGAATCGGTAGAATTGTCTACTTGGACGAATTTTTATTCAAACGATTGAATTACAAATTTACCAATTTTACGGTTAGTACGAACACGTCAAACCATTAACGGCATTAAGATTTTGTGTATGAATGACAGTTCACTGAACCTGTAAACTTTTGAAGCTAAATTCAAGTACACGTACAAGCTGCAAAGCTATAACGCGTATAGTTGTATTAGAAGATCGTATTTGCGCTCTCTCCCATTGCAATGAGGTCAGAGTGGCAAGAGCAGAGAACCAAAGGTCGACGGTCACAGAACTAACTATAAATTCTAACTACGATTCTAGTTAGTTTTAAACTGCGAAGGTTTACTTTGCTAAAGTGAAAACTGGCTATGAATACGTAAATACGTGAATACTAAGATGTGATGAGTAATCCAGACGAGATTTGAAGTCAGCAAAACATTGAAGGCTGCTTTAATTTCTTACAATAAAAGAGAACAAAAAAACCTAATCATCAGATTGCATCCGTCACGATTGCCCAATTCGGACCACGGCTAAACGAGACTGAGTGGCACTTACCCGCCAATTGTTTACAAAGTGTTACGACTTTCGTACGTAGTCGAGTTGCTTGTTGCTAAGCAGCGGCCAGCTAATACGAGAAAGCAAATGAAAGCGGATCGCTTTCCCGCTTGCTTTTGCGTTGCTTGAAACATGCCGTTCGTTACGCGACCACGCGGGCTCTTTTAGGGTTGTTACAGTACAAAACGTCATCTAGATAATATTCAAACGATTTTAATTAATTTTTTTATTGCTTTATTTTGCCATTGTTCGTAAACAAAATACTATTTGTGAAGTTGAATGATTCAACTATTATAATATCCGTGTGCTACATTTAAGATTTCGAGTATGAGTGATTGGTTGACGTTTAGCTCGTTTAATATCTATTTAGCTTTGGTTTCTCAAATATTTTCAACATGAATATCATTTAGATACGTGGACAAATAAGAATAACATTTTTAAAACGTGAATGGTCAACCCTAATGATGCTACGCAAACGACGCGTGTAGAGTAGTTACATAGACAGACATACGCAGACAGCGCGATAAATTGTTGCGATAACTGCCCATTATTATTTGTATGTTTTACTTTAGTAGGTGAGAGCAAGCTCAAGTACAACCTGGTATTACATTACATGAAAGCATGAACATTATCAAGCTTATTATATTATTTTTTATTTGCTCGCGACTTCTACTGCGAAGTAAAGCCGTCAAATTTTAAAATAATATTGGCGTATAAGTGCACATTTTTGGAATAACGATGCACGAGGAATATACTAACAAACAACTTAAAATGTTATTCCTTTAAAACGATAATAACGCTAAAACAATATGATAGTATTTCCGTCAAAACAAAAGCTTTCTAAATGCATCGCATCCGTGTTCATAGCCAAAACAGATGCGTAATGTATCTGAGGTATTTTGGAAGAATTCCGTTCTGAAATAATAGAATTGAACTTATACCATTCCGCCGCTGAAGTTTGTAGTTGGGTTATATTCAGCATAAACTGCGTGCCCGAGGTAAACGGCCGGGACGATTTCTCCACACGGAATTATTTTACATAAATATCCTAGATTCGCTTCTGGACTTGTGTTAGCGAGTCCCCGGATGATCGTCCACGTTTACAAAAAAAGCACAAACAATATTATTTATATATCAACAGACTGGAATACTTGCAAGGTATTTCGCAAGTAACAAACTCAGGTTGCACAATAAGCACAGTATGTTATTACTCTAGTTAGTATGTAGTTGCTTGAGTATCTAATATCTCGAAGTAAAGTTATATTAATAGGTGGATTAATTTCGAAAAGAAATTGTATTTCCGGTTATCTTTAACGACCACAAACCATTCCATCCAGTTTAAATTATATTCAAATTAACGAGATAAACGTAAGGCATGCCCGTGGAGCATGACTTGTAAACGTGATTCGAATAAATAAGACAAGAATTAATTTGCCGTCCATTTGATTCGCTGATCAAGAAAGAAATGAGGTTGAGTCAATTAAATGCGGACTATTCGGAGTTTCAATCTGACCTTTAATTGAATTGGTTTGTCAATACTCAATTACAGTCAGTCTGACACAGCGCATCCGAAAGCTGTTGGAAAAAGGTGGTCAACATTTTTGCATTATGAAGGGGGCCTCATGATGTCTAAATGATGACTGACCATAGCCAAAGTTGGCCAGATATCCAGTTCCTGGTCACCTTCTTATTTTGTCATGAAACCACTGAACAGGAATTCTGGCCTAAAGATCGTTAGGAGTGTAGCATGCGTGTCCATACCAAATATTGCTTAGACACTTGCTTAGATGAGAATACCATCAGAGAGCTGAAATTACTATTGACTGCCACCTGTAGTAGTCGATGATGACTATAGTCGGTAGAGGGACTGCGAAGGTCATTTTAAATTAGAATGTTTTTCTATTCGCCTACTATACCACGTTATACCTACCTACTTATACGCTACACCGATGGCTAATGCTGAGCACAACGTTCGTTCAACCGTATTGCGTCAGCGCGTGTAGAAAAAAGGTCATCTCAACTGCGATAAATTTTGTAACTAGATCGAGTCTCTCGTCACGTTTTATCAGATGCTTTGTGTGTAAACATTTGCGAGGCCTTTTAATTTGTAAAGTAATAGGAAAGTCCAATGCGTATGTAAGTCAAAACCACGCGGCCATTTGATGAAAAGTAGGAAATGTGAATGCGCGTTGACAAAAAAATTGCATCGTGTCACGTTTGCGTCATAGAATAATAGTAGAGTTGATGATACCTTATCATGAAATAAACACGTGATTGGGTTTAATTTTAGCCTCTTCGTAATTTCAATTAAGTAGTTACATTGTTGTGATATCAAAGGAGACTATGGGAGACAGACAGCTGTAGTACTGTATTTAAGAACTCTACGAGAGTAATGAAACTGGTCGCCACACAAAACAAATATTTTATAACCAACAGTATTTTGAAAATCTAGAGAGCCTAGCTCATTCCAGTACAAAGTATAGTACTTATCTATACAGATAAATAAAATTTAAGTGTCTGTTTGTAATTCCAAAATAACAGCTTTTCACTAAATGCATATGAAACTAAAACACGCTACTGACACTAAAATACCAATTCTCTGTCTGTTTGTTCCAGGTAATCTCTGAAACGGCTGGACCGATTTCAACGGGACTTTCACTGGCAGGTAGCTGATGTTTCAAGGAGGCTACTTAACTAAGGCTATTTTTATTTATTAAAAAAAATATAAGGGTTCCGCGCCAATAAGGATGAAACTAAATCTACGCGGGTGAAACGGCGGGGCACAGCCAGTAAACAATATAATACGTTTTGTTTATTGTATGACTAAATCAAACATCTTTCAAAATCTCATTGTAAGTGAACATTATTACAATGATGACGAATCCTAATATTCATGTATAAATTTGTGTTTTAAACCTAAAGAGCGGAACCCGTGGCGATGTTGCATCAATATTAATTCGCTTTTTTTCCTTGAAAAACACCGGCGAGCGCGCAGGAAAACATCAACAAGCTTGTAAAACTTCCTCTATTGGAATCTTTGCCGGCATCCGGCCATAGCCAATTTAAATATCGCTGCTGTATAATAACATGTTATTAGATTATTATGATCCAAGTAAGACTGTTTGCGTAACTGCACTAATGAATCATAAATTTAACATTATTTGCATTTTATTGCAAGCCTATTTACACATATGGTAAATACAACTTGATTATATGATAAGTATTATCACTTTGTTGTGTTTAAGTGCGTAACGAGCATTCAATCATTTTCCTAAAACTGAAAAATAATAATAATGCCTCTATATTTCCTGGCCTCGCCACAATCAGTGTCTACTTTACTTCTCAAATAACCAATCTAATCTCCACTACAATCTAAACGACGACTTTTTGTGAACTTCCATTTTAGATGACATTAAAAACACATCTGAGTACGAATTAAAAACTCGTGAGGTATAAGTACATATAGGCCAAAACCATACATCATCTGTCTAAGTAATGGCTTATTCAAGGTTTGTGAATTGAGCGTAATAATGTAACAATGTGAACACAGGAGTTAAATCCTCCGTTATTGAAACAATAGGCTCGTTAGAACATAATCATATTCTAGTGAGCATGTTATATAGCTAGACCGCGTGCTCCGGTCTGAGTCGGTCATTCACTCTTAGCGAGACTTGAGACGCTCGTGTTTAAATCTAGAAAGTACAACAATTACGACCCGTAGACATATTGCACTTGACATAGCCTTTGGTTGATGATTCACTGTCAAATCAATAATTAATCAAAAATAACACAATTTTCCAAGCCCTAAAAATATTGGGTGATTAGGATGGTGGTGTAGAGTACTTTTCATTCAAATAGACATAGATATTTCAGTATAAATGTAAATAGAAGTGAATGCCCCGTCCACGAGCACAGATCAGAATACCTTAACAGTACAGCGGGTTCCTACGGTACAGTTACAAAGCTACTTTCTACGGGTGTAATATATTATTCAATGGCGGAGGTGGTGTTTTCCTCTTGTTCCGTGTTACTGTGCAGTTACTTATACTTACTTCGTCCGCTACACGTTTGTCAATCGACGTGGCCTCATTTTGTGTGGCATGCAAGTGTGTGTGTGTCCGTGTGGAGATTTGTTGCGAGCCATTTACCGACTCACAACAGGAAAATAATAACCTACTTATACAATATAGATTTCGCCAAACGATTATGATACATATTACCTATTACGTAAAATTCTGCTCCGATACTTGTGCGTTTCTATTTTATGATTACGCCGATTGTGACGATCAATTTAGTGGAGGTTTAGGTTAGGTTAGGTTCATTTATGCGCACCCAATAGCCAGGGTCTAAGAATTTGGCTATGGTATCCCCTGCCTGTCGTAAGAGGCGACTAAAAGGGGGCCGGAGGGCCTGCTGGCGGTGGTCGGGGTGGGAGCTTTGACCACCGAGCCGCGGGCCCGGGAAGGTGGCAGCGCGATGTGGCTCGCGCTGCCTTGCACAGCGAGGTCTCCAGGGGCGGCGACTCAGCTGCCCCGGGGATGTGCCCCGGCAAAGTGTGGGGGGACACCGGTGCGATCTATCAGAGTACCCGGAGTCCCCCCTGAGCACTGAGGATGGCCACCGGGGGGGTTTTAGTGCCGTAAAAATCCCACATACCCCGATCAGCCTCTCCCAGGGCGGTCGGGGACCTTTTGAAGGTTTCCCCCTCGTCAATAAAAAAAAAAAAAAAAAAAATAAATAAAAAAAATAAAAAAAAAAATAAAAAAAGGTTAATTTATGCGGGGTGATCGTGTCGCCTTATCGTCTAGCTAGGATATATTAATCTTGGCTGTGTACACATATCGTAAAGACAAGGTAGTGAGTGTGTATAAACAATAAATAGGTCATCCATACTACACCACAATGTTTTTATTATGAAATTATTGTTATAATTCAGATGCACAACAATGTCATCGCAATCCATAACAAGTTTAGTATCAAAAATACCCAACCAAATAAATACTAAGGGCAGTTAGGTCTATGTACAATCAAGAATCTGTATTTGATAATAACCAGATCGTGAATCGATGGATGCCAAATGATATAAAGACCCACTAACTTATAATATCCAATTCCCTACCATTATTTTGACCTGTAATATTACACATTTGTTGACATGCAATGACTGTGTAGAATAACATATCCAGTTTATGTACAGCTATGGAATTAGCGCTCAAGTGTAAACCGTGAAGGACGTAAGTACGCATGAAGCGTAGAATTGTTCCGTCGAAGTGCAAATATTAACACACGGTTACATTTTACGGAGAAGGCAGTTGATTTATGTGAAGGATTACTTCATGTTATGTTATTTACACGTATTGAGACCACTTAGAAGTTTAATCAGCTCGTATTTTCCTAGAAGCTACAAATCTGTAGTTATTACTTGTACCTACCTACCTACCTACTAAGAACACTTACTAGAATCACAAATCTAAGTATTTTGTATAGAAAACGCTTGAACCACAAAATACAAATTAAAAGAAAGGTAGCTCCCACATTGTCGGGTACACACAATTTATCAGCGTTACGCTTTCAAATTACTATTGGATTCCCAGATTCTTAAACACGCGCATTTCTCTGTGCGTGCGTTTCTTATCTAAGGTAGAAAGCAGCCCTTATGTTACCTTTTTATTTTGCGCCTGAACATTCCCAACAGCCAAGGATACATGGCAAACAAAAAGTTGCACAACTATCTGCCAACTACGCTAGTTACCGGTTGGTAAGCGCGTAAATCACACAGTTGGGACCGACAAAACTTTACTCGGCAGTTTTTAATTGATTCGCTCGGTTATTACATGAAACTGAACTTTAAACATGCTGTCTGGCTTAGTTATTAGTTTGGATAAACATTTATTGATGCCCTGTCTCAGCCGAGAAGTGTTATTGTTTAGATTAATTCTTAAATACCCGAATATTTTAGTTCCAGTTTTAGAGCCGGCGCTTGTTTCAAGGTCAATAAGAATTGATATGACAGTCGTGAGCGAAATCGTACACTAATGATGTTATACAACAAAAAATGCATCGCGAGATGCTGTTTCGAAAACAACATCAGAATCACATTTTCGAATAGGACAATTTATAAAATCATTCATACATTTGAATATGATGGTGACGTAAATTGGATACAACTAAGATACTTAATTTTAACCAGAAACATGTGCCAGTTTCTAGTACCGTGAGCACGTCATAAATACGGTGTACCGCAAAACCATGGTTACTGAGATTAAATTCACGGAGCAGATATGGGATATTGCCACAGAGAAGCTCGAGAGTGAGAACGCTCGGAGGCATTTTCCTGTTTATCACATCTCTCGGTATAAAGGGCTTTGGTAACACAACACTGCGTGAATCGAGGCGTAAGGGCGCGACGGATCCCACCCTACATATTGCAGTATATCTACCTTAGTTACCTATATCACAAAATGGAAAGGTATCAGAAGGGCCGCTTTCCATATTGGTAGAGAGACATCGCACACACATACGAGAGCGTGCGTGTATTATTGCGAATGTATGAGAGCTGGTATTCTGTAAATTTTTATTTTGTGCATATATGGAGCACAGTATCATATGCTCCAATAAAAAAGCCGTTTATTAAAGGAAAGAGTGGTTTATTATTTATTGAGTCGTAGATATTTTCAATTCATGTGGTAAGTGTATGCATTCAGTTAAACGAGTTATTAACCACGGTAAGTTATTAAATATTAATACATCCGCCCTCATTTGTACACTAAACACATTTATTTGATTGATAAATATGTTTATTTTGATGTAAGTTTTCTCACTCTTATTAATCTCATTGAAGTTTTATTAATTACTACCTAGAATATAAATATTATATTGGCAAATATATTTTCCTCATTGGAAATAGTACCAATAAAAAAACCTAGCAGATTTGAGTTAATTGAATTTAAGTTAAGACGAATGACGACTAGGCCATAATTATTTGTGCGTTCTCGGTTCCCGTGCGAGTTTCGAATTAGATTACATTCAACCCATAGAAAGCCATATATGTACGAAATGCTAGCGTGGATTAATGGAATGGTCTGGTCTTGAGGAGGCTATCGAAATTGGATTGGAAACTAATATGCTCCAACTTCAATTACTGCTGAATAACACTTGTGTTCCAACGACATATATGATTTTACAGCGATGATAAAGGAATATAGGTTGGGTTTGTGGAAACGACAGTTTACGAAGTTATTCGATATTGGAATTAGATTACAGCCTACTTAATAACGATCGATTATCTTGTGTTTAGGGACTGTAATATTGGATAGTAGATTAATGTTCTTTACACAAATTTGGTTGGAGGCCATTCACGAATATCCTATTTCTAAATGCCAGTCCCTATGTTAAAATTTCGTGCCTGAAAGACTAAACTAAAAAGCCTATTAAACAAAAACCGGACTAATTCGTGAAATCTCCTGAATGACTTCTATCACAAACCGCGGCTCCTACAATCTGTTCACATGCACAGTAGTACAATATTTCAACAGTATCTAACCCGCCTGGTATTCCTGTGGTAGGTATATCGGGTGTCTCGCTATCAGACACATAAAATAGTCGAATTCCTTTCGGCCTTGCTCAGCGTTATCGGCTTGCGCATACCAACGTTGGAGTTCGCTTCTTACAAGACGAACACGATCATAAAGTTAGATGCACATTGGGAAATGTATTTTCGTGAATTGTAGTAAGGTATTTTGATATTGAATGTGTGAGCGCGTGGCAAGAAACCGATGGGACTGAAATATGAATAGAGTACGCTTTTTACTGTTTTCATCAAATATTGATGATGGTAGACGAACCGAAAAAAATACTCTGAATGGGTAAATTAGGGCAAAAATTCTCTTATTTTAACAGACTTTAAAAAATGAGGAGGTTATCTTTTATATATATTTTTACAATATACATGTCTCCAGATGAAAAAAAGAAGTTTCAGAAGACTTAAATTCAAATCAAATCATTAAAATGACTAATAAGATCATGCTTAAAAGTGCACATAAGATATAATGTAATATAATTGGGTAGTAACGATTGTGAAGTGTGTAAATGAAAACACATCGTATGTCGTAAACCATACCACGAATTGGGTAATGTTCCCTATTGCTATGACACAATTAACAAAGCCCCAAGCCGTGCACTTGATCAAACAAAGCGGCCAAAAAACACCACGCGAAGGCCACAAGCGACACCCGATGTGTGTATAACTTTACAAAGGCGGTTATTATCGAGTCTGCAAACGTCGCCGGAGATCACGTAGGGGACCGGCGCGGTCGTGAGAGTCCGCCCTCTAGCTCCGGGCACAAAATATTTACTATTAAGGTCGGATCACAGACATATTGAGTATATGTATGGGATCCGTACCTACGCGGCGTTAGCCCAACATGACCAGAGATCCGTGATTCTATGCATGTCTGAGACGATTATCTTCTATGTAGAATAGAATCGGATTAGTTTTGTTGCCATAAAAAATATAATGTGCACTTTGGGATGTGTTTTGCTTAGCTCTTGTTTGCGTAACCATATTGCTTTCGCAAGGCTAGTAGGAAGTCGCCCTTCTGCTCCCTTTTTATTTGGTGCTCCGGCTGCGTTAAATTACCGCGCCATTCCACCAGCGGATCGTGATCGTAAAAATGTGCAAGCTAACGGAAATACTGAAACATATGTTTGCCAGGGAATAGATACTGCCAGTATCGGTTTCTGACTCGGCACATTCTTCTCACTGCCGAGTTGCAAATACGCGTATTTATTAGGTAACGTGACGTCGTATCTTTATATTTAATGTTTAAAGTTTGCTTCAGTGAAATAAGTCGATGAATTTAAAATGAATAGACGGATGGATATTTTTAATTTTTATCACGCATCTGTCTTTAAGACTGTAATAATTAATAAATACTATTATTTAATATAGAATCAATCTGAAATGTGTCAAAAATATAAAATGATGAATATCCTACGCTCGTTGCCAATCAATAAAATTTTCTTCGAGAAAAATTACGCGGTGTCGTCGTCAAATTACTTCGAGAAACATTGTGTGCGCTTTGCACTCGCCACTTGCTTTCTCAGGTAATAAGTAATGCGATAAGATTACGTATTTGAAGTACGAATGTGTGCGTTTTGTACTCACGTGAATGGGAAACAACAGTTACCTACGTTGTACTCGTTATCATGTAATACTTATCATTATTCATACAGGATCGCAATATTTTACAGAACGCGGCGCTAATCAGTTGGTCATAAAACGAAACTGAATGCCATTCCATCTCAAGATGCGCCGGTCGCCGCAGATATGAGGGGGTGCAGAGTCGAGGGTGGGGGGGGGGGGGGGTTCACGCGCCGCCCGGCAACTGCGCCATAACTCGCCGCGCACGTACAACCAGACAATCGCAATTATTATTAACAGATATACGTTTAATGATCGTGTGTGCCGCGCTCAAACGACCCGATGAAACTTGAGAGCCGATCGCCGCACGCGACTATAGTGTTTGCGTCATTGTGGCGTTCGTGTTAAAATCGCTTGGTGTGTAGCGGTGAATGTAACGTTTCAGGGTTAGAATTAGCGGGAAGACAGCGCCGGGGTGGGGGGAGGTAGGGTGGAGGAACGACGGGCGTTCTTGCGGAGTGAGTTAACTAACATACCCGATGATTTGTGGTGCGGTTAGCGTTCATCTAGCGGACGACCGAGACACAGGGCATAACTCATCCAAACAAAGACAGATAAGTAGGTACAAGTCTACGAGTATGTTCTGCTGTATGAAAGCCATATGTCACTGTGGACAGTGTTCACGGTTTAGTTAGCGACAACGAATTCTTAATAACCGGACGCAACGTCTTAACTTAAAATATTCAAGACATGACAAATTGCATTAAAGTTAAAGAAAAGCTGGCGTTCGAACAATTCGGGTAATCGTTTTAAGAATGATAGCGTGATAAGTTGGGTGATAAAACCTTGGATTGAGTTGTCACGGAAGATTATTATAATGACGCATAAACCATAAACACTACTAAAAATACAGTACATAATAGAGATTTTATGGCAGGTTCTGTAGCAATTAAATTCATGGATGAGGAGAGCGAAACCATACGTGATAAGTTTTGAACGCGTGACGTGTCTTAATAAAAATGTTACTATACCTCCTTCAAAGAAAAAGCTTACGTCTGCTAAGCGTATTGTGATTTTCCACGTTTGAAATTTAAATACAAATAAGGTATTATTCATTTGTCGAGAAATTTGTATTCTATACAAATATTTTTTGATAAGAATAAGATGAGATAAATTAGAACACTGTTTGAGATAATACACAGACCATGCCCCTGTTCATGTCCATAGGCCATACGTATATAAATATATTCCATAAAATATTAAAGGTTCACATAAGGCAATGGTGAACAACTTACTTTATTGCCCCACGAGCGCGTTTCACACTTCACTCCACAACCTGTAGAAGAATACATTCGTAGGTTAGAAACAAGTTTAAGTCTTATTCTTACATAGAACAAAGAAAACGGCTGACATAGAGACATATTGAGCTAACCCCAAATAACATGACAAAAAGGCAGGAGTATAATAATCAGACGATGGGGAGGGATTAAAGCCAAGTTTTAAATTTATTTTAGCATCCATGAACCCAATCGCATAAATACAATTATTTTACTATAGTTTACAATACGATGAACGCAGATATTAGTATGAAAAGAGCCGTTAAAAATTAAAAGTTTCGTAATTTGTTGTTCGAAAGCATGAGTATCATAATTCAACACCGATTTTTGCTTTTTACGCAGGACTTTGTCCCAAGTTGTGTCCTTCGCTTTGCGGCGCGTGGGTACGAACGAAATGGACAATGCGCATAAAAAATCAATAAAAGCCGGGCTCGGCCTTCGCGGAGGTCGAATGTCGCCTCGAATCAGCGGCCTGCCTCTCGCCACTTTATAAAATATTGGCCAGAAACATGCCAACATTATAGGGGTCACATTTTTGTATACTAATATCAAACTTTGTTTGTTTTTGCACACTCAAACTGAATGGTGGATGAGTAAGGGGACGCTTTTGATTGAATATCCTCATCTTTTTATTCAAATACTAACTTCGGAACAGCTTTGTCACCTAGACAAGCAACCTAGAATTTTAGAATCTCTAATAATGTACAAATGAAGTTCTAACAAACGATTTATGGTTTCGAAGGGTACGACAAGTTACAAAAAACAATAGAAAGTTACGTTTAATTAACAAACGCATTATTAATAAAGTCAAACTCGTGCTAAACGAAAATACAAGCCGTGATAACAATATCTAAATACATCGTATTGGCGATAGTTGAAAGAGCGGAGTTGTATTCAGTGCCAAGTGCAATATTTTTAGCGGGAGAGTGACAAGGCGATTTTGCGAGACGCACCACCTACTAGCTAAACTTGTTGTGGCTAAAGCGCGCGTGGGCAATAAATAAACAATATTAATATATCGCCAGATTTCTGAACGTGAAAGTGTTACGTCACGACTTGGCATGCATTTGTTGTAACCTCGTGAATTTGTACGAAACAGTTATATGGAAACTATAAACCAAAATGCATCGGAGCAATGAGACGAAAACGGCTTGCTTTGGTTGATTAGGACTTGGTGCGTTGTCCAATATTCCAATTTATTTTGTTTGGGTTTAGATAAATTCGAAGCCTTCAACATTCCTAATGTCGTCTATGTATCATTCTACTTGAAGGTTGACCTATACCTTTATATCAGCGTATGAATTATAAGCCCCTTTGATGATCATTTATTCACTAAGGATTATGATTCCCAAAAGAACTAGCTCCCAGTATATTTGTACGTAATTATAAAATTTACTTTTGTACCTCAATGCAAAGGCAAAAGCACTAGATTCTCGTGTGGGAAATGTCACAAGGCTATAGGTTAACAAAGTCTCGTGTTTAGTCGTTACAGAAACTTCTTCAGGGAAAAGCGAGGGCAGGATTACTTACTGATGTGAGATCATGCAAAGATCTAGCAAGACTATTTAAAATTTTAGTTTCATGTTTGCCTTAAGAATACCAGCTAAGTATTTTAAGAATAAAGTATCCATCTTATGTCAAATACCTTTAAGAATAATTTTCTTTCGAGTTAAAGTTGGCTTTATAGTGCTACTAGCTGTGCGCCGCGGTTACACCCGCGTAGATTTAGTTTCATCCTTATGGTCGCGTAAACCTAATATTTTTAATAAATAAAAGGTAGCTTATGTCCTTTCTCAGGGTCTAAAGATTGTCTGTGGCAAATTTCATCAAAATCGGTTGAGTGGTTGAAGCGGGAAAGCGTAACAGACAGACAGAGTTACTTTCGCATTTATAATATTAGTAGGGATGAAACAATAATAAAACTAAATACACGAGGAATCAAGAGTACAAGCGTCTCTTTCACGATTTATTTCTTCTTTTCGGGAAGTCCGGAAGAGAATAGGTACATAAAGATCTAAACTATAGGAAAACCAGTCGGTTTCGGATATATAAAACATAACCATACATAATAAACGTTCAGTATAAACGTTACCGTAGCGCAAAACTTGGCAGAAACGAGAACATACCTACCTAAATATTTCCGAGTGTAGTTTCGAGTCGAGCCTACTTTGAAACCGGTCCAACGGCTATAGTCTAGAAACTGTTCGCTGTACGGATAGGGTTTAAAGAAAGTTGCAGTGGCGTAGGTCGAGATGAGTGTGGTGCGGTTACTCGTTGGAAATTATACTATATTGCACTCAAATTTCAGCTATATTAAATTAGTAGTTATTATCAATTAGTATAAAATTTTCTCGATGACATTAATGCATAATCTTGAAACATTTCGGAAAAATCTTAATATTAATATCCAACTTTTGGTTTGTATCACGCCAAGTCATGAATGACGGCTTATTTCAAATTCTGAAACCTACTTTATGAATTTCCATTCCATACACATCACACGCCATACTTTGCTGTAGTCACAGGTCTATTTAGCGAAATAGGACTGTAAAACATTAGCAAATTTTGTAAGAAGGCGTTTTATTAACACAATCCAGAAGCTTAGTGTTTATTTCTATCGAATATTCTACAAGTCCTTTTATCTAGATCCACTTCAATTGAGCTTAGATCTAGAATAGATACACGCATAACCTCCAAACACCCTCCCTAAAGTGATCTTGAATCTTTGACTTCAAGTGTAATCCTAAATCCCCTTATTGTAACATGGTTTAAACCAAGACTAGAGCAAATTCTAATTTAAACGATGTCCATCTCCTATGAAATCCAAATCACAAATAGAGATAGAACTAATTTAAACATAAGATTGTCTTAGGCGATATCTATCTATACTAAAATTATAAATAGATTTATTTGTTAAATTTAGCTTAAAAACTACTTGACGGATTTTAAAAATTCTTGCACCGTTAGGAATCTTCATCCTGATAGGTAACAACTATTTTATTAATCAAGGTTAATTAGGGATCCGTAATAACACGCGGGCAAAGCCACGGATGAAAGCTCATTATGTGATAAGGGGGTTTGTGTACTTGGCATCCGAAGAACATAGAAAATACGTTTAATTTATCGAATACAATCGAATTTCTCGCCGTCATCATTATATGAAACGCGACGTTATCAAATACGCCGCTTTCGAATATCTTAAAACACAATGTGATATGACATGACATCACGAGTTAAATATGCATGCGCTTGATTACATTAGGAACACGTCCGCTTAGTCGATTGAAATGAGAATCACGTTTCGAAACGACTAGTTTTCACACAACGTAAGCGTAATTTTTCGATACGCTTGCTTTTCAGTATAAATGTGTATATTTGTGTTATTCAGAGTTCCTGCATAATGTGCTGCAGTGGCCGTTTGTTTGTAGGTCACGGAATTTAATGGTGAAAGCTTTAATTGGTAGTATAATTAAAGCACAATTATTGTTGAGATAAGTATGTAATATAAATACAATACATTATCATTATTACATAAAATCGCGTGGGAAAGCAATTTTGATCGCTCCATTTTTGGATAAAGTGATCATAAATAACTTGGAAACTTGACAGTATTGCCTTCATAGCGTAATCGCTAACCGACTGAATGAAATATACTTCTTAAACTATGCACATAATAAATGTTTAGCTCAAAATACAAAATTACGGCCAAAATCTCCCGGGATCAGCAAGCCTATTGGTCATAACTTCATTAGAAATGTTTATAACATCGCATACATACATATGTACGGAAGCTATATACGGAAAAACCTAATATTGTGTAATCAAATTCAAAAATAATCGTGTTCCTTAGTTAGCGTTTGCGACTACTACACCAACGAGGCAGGCAAGAGCAGCCTTCCGGACGCTAAGCCATAATGGGTAAGATTATCTACTAAACTATAATTAGCAATAGTTCTAACATCGCTAGTTTGCCATCGCGTACCTTTATGGTAAATAATAAGCAAAATATTTATATAAACGGAGCTATATGGCATTGTTGGAAGGGGGCGGTGTCACAAAGAACGCTATCATAAATTGGTGGCGGCCAGTCGTTTTTTATACCGCGCCAAACGACGTTCAAGGATTTATATCGAACATAGGGCTGTCATAAGTTTGTTTTGCTGCATTTTTTGACAAATTATACATAGTTTTTAAACTTAGGCTTGAGGAAAGCTTGATGAGAGGGTTAGATCACAGATGTACTGAAACTTATACTTATAGGGTTTTGGTGGTGGCCCATAGAGTTCATAGCGCGAAATATCACTTCCTTGATGATCGGCGATTACAGACTACGCACGATTGTGTAGAGGGCATACTCAGCTGTACTCATCGACAATCGTGAGTTGTCGGTTAATCGGGCACGCATCAAAGGGAATCGCCGAGTGTTTCGTTGAGATGCCCATTCGATCGCCGTACAACATAAGTATGTGTGGATGCACGATGATCGTGTCGATTAGACATTCATACGATCAACGACCATCACCGGTAATCTAAAGCAGCTATTAAACATAGGCGATGTATGCTGCTTTCACTACCCCATTCAAACATAAACTGAATTGTATTCGTTTCTTATTCATGGCAGCCCTATGTACCGCATCCCGATACAAAGCGCCAATCACGTCACGGACCCCCCAATGGCACCGAGGATTGCATTCACATCGGGAACCGAAGCGACTATATAAATATCCTCCGTCCATTACGGACGTCAAGTTTGGACGGAATGTATCGACGGTTTAAAGGCAAAGAGCTTCCAAGTTGTTTGTGTTTTGACTACTGTGTGTGCAGGCTAACATACATGAGACAAGTTAAGGAAAAAGTGTCTGCCATGACGTAAAGGGAGGACAAGTGGATGACACTTGATGAAGATATTGCATCGTTTTCGTCGACAAGAGTCACAATTCTTAAATTTATGATGTGTTTTGTATGTACGCAATAATTACTACCTAGATTACTTTTCTTGTTTTTCACTTTATATCGAAAATAGTGCAGATTCACATGTTTTTATTCGCCTCGCGCCATACATATAGACAGAGGTAGACTCATAATATTACTACTGCGCATTCGAGGTAAGCACTCATAACTCATGACGGGACCTTTACAAGTCAAACAAGAGTTATGTCGCATTCAATCTTGAGTTTGGCAAGTAATAATAGGATCCTGATATTATTTTAGCGATTGTATGACTGGTAATCATAGTATGGTGGAGGTCACTGCTGGGGAGAAACACAAGGTATTATAAATAAGTTCCTATCTTATACATTTTCATGTTTAAATCTTACACAGAGCGGATCGACGTGAATTTTGCCTGAGGGCCGTAAACTTTTTATGGCCGTTGAATATACGATTCCTGTGGGATAGTACCTAATCAAGGCGGTTGGAAACATGCGGAGTAGATAGTGATCAAACAAAATTAACTACCGATGTCCATGTATGAAGTGTGAAGGGATCGAAAGAGTATACAAACAGGAGTGAAACAGCGCTCTTTGTATGTAAACCTGTAGGCCTAGACAAAGTAACATTCTGTCGCGCTTGCGCTAGTAGAAACGATGCAAAATATGTAGTATCGAAATGACATAAATCAGTCACGTGACATACATTTTGTATGGTTTCTTAAAGCGAAGCGTGAAGATAATGTTACTTTGTCTACAGGCCTCACAGAAAGTAACTTGTAAGTAAAGTTACAAATTAACGTGAATATGTTTTACAACAGAGAAGTCAGAGTCTAATAAACCGGTACTAACTAGTACTCCACGAGACACGACGATAAATTCTCAAAGCGAAAAAAATATGTTAATTAGTTCTTTTTTGTTGATTAATTGCCAAACATGTTTTAATTATCAGAGTTATTTCTATGAATAACGCATTTGGTATTCAAATGAATATTTTATGCAATCGACCAACTGTCTGTATATCAGACAGTTTATTCGATTGATATGTGAAATTAAATTACACAAAAATACATGTTCAAGAAACGTTACCGTCGAAAGTAGAAGGAAGTAACAGTTAAGCAAGTTGCAGCACAGCGCCTAAACTTTCTATCGTCGAGTGGCGGCTACAAACGATACAACTTGAGCGCACAAATCAAAAGTTTAATCAAACAAGTTCCCAGCATGGGATATAAACACAAATTAGATATAAACAATCTGACCATAAGTCAGCTTTAGCGCAAGTTTGAACAATTCCCCCGGTTCCGAGTAAAAATATTCCACTAATAACAAAGATCGTTAGCAGGCAGGTGCCGCGACAAGGTCAGTGAACGTATCCCGCACCCTACAAACCCCCTGCGGACGGCCACGTATTGTAGTCGCTTACAAATCGCACAAGTCAAGTTTACACAGCGCGGTGTCGTTAGGTACGAACCTGATATAGCGGTATGGTCGCGGTGCGGTAGAGTGGAGTCAAACAACAATCCAGCGCGGGTGCAATCCGACAGGCAGGTACACTGACACAAAGGGGACGTCTTGTTGTCCGTCAACAATAGCAACAATGAGGGCGCTGGCTGATAGTGGGCCGTGGGGCGACGCGGACGCGCACGGAGCGCGGTGGCGCGGTCTCGGGTCGCGCGGAGCGGTTATCTGCCGGTAACAGCGAGCGACGCCGCCGTTCGCCGAGTAACAATAATGAGGCAGCTAATTATTATTATTACGCGGCCGCTCGGTACGGCTGTATCTACCACGCGCTGTACGTAGGTAGGTGGCGTAATCGCTGAATTCCATATAATCGCGACTCACACATGCACAAGTGTGGCGACCCGCCACGTGTAGTGACGTCGCTCGGCGCGGTGCGGCGCGACTAGGCGCAGGTAAGTGTGTACACAGAGACCACGGCCGCAGCGCGTTGGCGGGAATGCGCGCGTATCGATCTCGCGATAAATTCGACACGCTGAGCGGTGAATGCACCGCTGATTGCCAGCGTCGTCGGACGGTCGCCTTTCACGATGGCGAAAACGCAATTTAAGATCTTTATAGGTACTTCGTGGCTCTCAACTAAGCACAGCAACGAACGTGCTCAATCCACACGGCCACAGTTCGTAGTACGAGTCGCAAACTATGAGGCGCGAGCGCAATGGCCACGCGGGCGCAGCGAACATTCTCGAATGGTGAGATAACACGTGTATTTGTTAAAGCCGTGAATTGCGCAACAATAATGTGTGTATGTTGTATACTGATAAAGCGGAACACTGCAATCCTCCTAGCGATGGAGGTGACGCGAGGTCGCACGCGGCCTGTTTCACGGGCGTGTATGTAATCCAATTTGGCGCCCACCACGCCATTTTTAATCACCTTAATTGGGGAAGGCCCCGACATCATATTATGACTAACAGCTTATTCCTAACTAGACCGAACTGTGAATAGGGAATTGTTAAGTCCGTGACCGTGAATAGGTAGAGAGACAGACCGGAAATATGTACTTATGTTACGCGCCATTTGTTTGGCTCGTGTGAAGACTTCGAGAGCAGCCGCTGTCATCCCTAGCTCAAAACATTACACTGTAATGCGAGGAAACACATGTGATCGAAATGCGACGCACGTATAATGCTCGCTATTGGGAGGTAACTTTGGATACACCTTAAAACAGACAATAAAGTTGGTATGGAATTAGTATTCCCTAGTGTCAACGGAATAGCGGTACAATGAAATAGGCACAAATCATTTTATGTTCTGTGTAATTGGCGCAATGACTACCACTAGCCCGGAAATCGAAGCGGTCGTCCGAAATGACAAAGCGTCTGTCCGAATCAAGCCTAGCGAAGCACCTAAAAACGTGAACGTCAATAGACGCCGTCTGTCGGTCCAACGAGCGATCGCAGCAAAAAGCGAATAATAGCGGTCGTCGGCGAACTCCACGCTCGTCGCTCAATTGCGCTATTTCGAGATACGTTTTCCTCTTAGCAATAATAATACCAGCTTCTAATAATACTGTGTCCGCGTCGTGTACAAACATCTACATAACGATTATCGTTAAACAAAAACGGCGCTCAGTACTAATAACCGAGTCCCAAGTATAAATATAATACAAACACATATACAGACTGTGGAATAGGGGAATCGATCCAACACGTGGCCTAGCCTTGCGGAGGGATACAAGTTGAACGACACAACGTTATATTAATGTGGGGAATCGCGAACAAAACCACGGAGAGAAATATGGAAACGGACACAAAAGGCGAGAGTGTAACGCAAATTAGAGCCGCATTAGCAACAACTCCAAGTAACATTAAAGGAGTTTCTGTTATTACTGCTCGCGACAATGTGAGACTCGATGGACAAAGTTGGTGAGTTGGGAGCGAGGAAGATTATATAATACACACCAGTTCCGTGCACGAGTTAACGCCAACTTGTGTTTTATGCACACACATGCATGCTGTTTGATGTATGCGATGTTATGAGTATGAGTGTACTAAACTGGCGACGGCCCTATGCGTCAACTTTCCGGAGCAATTCGCCGGAGTGTGCACTAAAATATAGTTCAAAGTAACTTGGACCGGAGGAACTCAGACTAGCACCAGCTGTGAATTCGCTATTCACGTTATCTTCAATATTAATCTTGAAACTTGTACCAGTATATTTAATTATTAAGTTATACTTCGTTACATTTAGATTGACAGTGTGTATGAGCTCGATTCAGAAACAAACAGATAAGGTTATTAATCAAACCTCCCTTCATTAGTCAAATACTTTTTATTTCCACATCATCTACATCTCCTTTGCATGAATGCGATTACTAATCCTACCTACTACTCTGTAACCCCTAGTAGAAATAAGTATATCATAAAAATTAGATCGATCCGGTGAATGTATGAAAGAATGCAAAATATTATAAAAAAGAGAAATCTTCGAATCTATAAATAAATTAAAAAATATATATTACACATGTACAATTTATTATTATACCCCGTTAGATTAGGGTTGAGAGCGGCAGAATCAATAAGAAGTTCACTGGCGATTTCTCTCAGTAGATAACAGGCGTAATTTCTATAAATATCATATTACTGCAGTATCAAATGAAATATATCTTAGGCGGGTGAAATACGGACACAGATACTACAAGCGGTTGACTCACTTGACTCGAGTAGAAAGGGATGATTCAAGTACAATTGTACACCAAACGATTCTTACCTGAAACAAAAGATAAATGAGTTAGTTCTATTTACATAAGGAAATCTTACTTGTATTGTTACAAAATCTTTAATCTATACTAAATAACGTGTATAGCTGAAGAGTTTGTTAAGCTAATCTCAGGCACTACTTCTCGAAATCGAAAAAAAATATTCTGTTTTAGATAATCCATTTATCGAGGAAGGCTTTCAATCGCTAGCGCTAGCCCAAAGCAACTATTTCAAGTGGACGAAGTCGCAGACAGACGCTAGTAATAGTAAACATGAGGTCGACACATAAAACAAAAATCTCGTTTTTAAATGAATCGTTTTTTCTAACTACATTACGACTCTTGTATCAAGATGGTTTTAAAACTGGAAAAATACTAACATTCCTCCTGCATTGAAATACGATTCGCTTATAGATTCAATTTTATATTTATAGAAATCGTAACCCGAATTGAAGCGAGGGCAGGTTGTTAACTATGAATATAATCGTAAAGTACTGTCCGTCAGTTAATGTTTCATAGGAATGAAATTGACACAATGCAACGTTTATGAGTGTTTGTTAATCAAATTTTAGTGAGCGTTACTTTCAAGCACATCAAATCAAGAACAACTAGCCGTTTAGGTGCGAACCCTACCCAAACATTTGACAACGGTCGTACATTCGACAGTCCAACATACCTATAAGATGATAGCTATGTTTGGTACAAAGGAATAGGTTCTCAAAAGTCAACTCACATCGCATCCCCGCGGGGGTGGTACGGGCGGGGAAGTAGGGTGTTCGAGGGTGGCTCACCCAACTCCCAAGGTCACCGCCCTCGTCTACGTAACCTAAGTGACCTAGCTATGTCGCCGGGACTGCTTGCTTTTACCTATTAATATTGAATGTTTGACATGGACACGTTTCAGATTAAAGTGCGTTAGGTACGAATGATTGGGTTTAATGTTGTAAGTGTTATCGATACAACATAACACACTTTATTACTATGATAACGAGGCTGACATCACTCACAGACCGCAGAACACAATGTTTATCGTATACATAATTACTTTAAACTGACTACATCCGATCAATAAGGATCAAACGAGAGATTGAAATTGTCCAGTCGGAGCACGAAAATCTATACAGATAAATAAACTTGTAGGGTCTGTTTGTAATTACAAAACAGCTTTTCACTCAATGCATGTGAAGGTATACACGCTACTGACACTAAAAATCCAAGTTTAAAAAAAATTCTCTGTCTATCTGTTTGTTCCGGGTAATCTCTGAAACGGCTACACCGATTTTAACGGAACTTTTTCACTAGCAGGTAGCTGCTGGTTCAAGGAGTAACTTAGGCTACTATTATTTATTCAAAATGTTAGGGTTCTGCGACACTAAGGATGAAACTAAACCTACGCAGGTGAAACCACGGAGCACAGCTAGTATTACATAATAACTTTATGAATGTGTGCTATCAATTCCATTCCAAAGCCAATACCAATTCCGGTCTGCATTCCTCACAAATGTCCCTGTGGCAGTGATGTCGACAAGCTAGGACATCACGGACTATCATGCCAAAAAAGTGCGGGCCGCTTCTCGAGACATGCCGCACTTAACGATATCATACGCCGGTCTCTTGCCACCGTCAACGTGCCGAGTCTTCTTGAGCCGACAGGCATTGCAAGAGATGATGGCAAGAGACCGGACGGTATGAGTTTGATTCCATGGAAGATGGGACGGGTGCTGGTATGGGATGCAACCTGTTCAGACACGCTGGCCCCGTCCCATCTACATGGAACCAACAACAGAGTTGGTGCGGCATGTGAAGCGGCGGAGAAGGCTAAAGCTAGCAAATACAGGGGTCTGGGCACCGAATATGATTTTGTTCCATTCGGTGTCGAGACCCTTGGTCCGTGGGGTCCTAGCGCTATAAGGCTTTTTAATGAAATTACGAAAAGATTAGTCGACATCACCGGAGACCGAAGAGCTGGCAGCTACCTCGGACAAAGAATTAGTTTAGCTATTCAAAGGGGGAATGCTGCCAGTATCTTCGGAACCTTGCCTACAGGGACTCCTTTTAATAATATATTTTAGGTTATTATATTAGGTTATTATATTTTAGGTTATTTTAGGTTACCAACATAGAGTTAAAAATGCAAAATGTACTTATAATTATTCCATAGAGAAGTAGAATTTTTTAATATATGTCGTATGTGTGACACTTAATAGACTATTTTCGACCTTGTTCAGTAACTGATCTTTCTACTCACTCTGAGAGGGTATGGTGTTATTGATGGTACATATGTACATTTAAGAGTTAATAGCATACTTACTTAGTTTAGTTATTATTAAAATTAACGTTTCCTGGCGATAGGTAGACGCTGCGATGAGATCTCACAAAACAATGTCATGTAATGTCAAAACTATAATAAAAACTATTTCAAGTTTGAGGCTAAGCTATTAAACGGATGTCATAATTTCGGCTTGTTTTTTACATCGAGTTTTGACATTTAGATCTCATTACGAGATTGGCCTCCGAGATTTCCGTATTCCATATATTTCTGTCACATTATAGACACCATCGCACTAATACATCTAGAAATTAGACGTTTAGAGGACGACTTGTGAAAAAAACAAAAGAGAAAGCTCATCTCTTTCGTTTATTTGACTTGGTTAAGTGGAAGCGAATAAAATTCAAGCTTCTTACTTGCTTTGAAAAAGGAGACAGCTTTATCTAAATGATCCCATTACTACCACTATGTTGTGTGCAAAAATATTAAGAATACAAAAAATTACGTACATCATGCAACATGTAATACGTGTTTTGTTTGTTATAAAGATCTTAAATGCATTATAATATCTACATGCATATTAAGGACTTTACATTTCAAATATTGTAACGTAGCCTAAAAGTCACGAGGTAATCAAGACGAAATACGTTCCATTGTTTTTAGAAGAAGTAAAACCGTTTTATGATACATGATACATCATTAAATAAATGTCTTATAACTACTTCCATACAAATAGTTTATAGTTGCAACGTAATAATGAATTTGAAACAAGACTGGTTTGTTCTAACGCGTCTTTTCTTAGAAGTTGCCAGCAAACAAGTATTGGATTGCCTGTCGTCTTTGCAAAAAGAGGAGTGCAAATCCAACGATGCAGGCAGCACTGTAAACCTGTTCTGTCGCTGGCCAGGTGGCCGCTTGTACAATTATCACCGTCCCCAACCACTCAATGTCAATTAAAAACGTTAAAATCAATTAAAATATTCAAATATGCACATCAATCACTTATCTAATTAAAATTTGATGATTGAATCCTTAGTGCCTATGAGAATGTATAAGTTTGTGAAACGATAGTATATTTAGCTGCATGCAAGCCCTACATTTATACCTAAACGTGCTTTAAAATCAATTTAACATGATTAGCGACTAAATATAAAAATGCTTTAAAGATACCGTTGGTCTAGTGGAGATTATCTCGACTGCTACACTGGTGTCGAAAGTTATTAGAACAAACTTTAAATGCGATGAACGTCTGTTTTTATTCATTTTATGTCATTTGGAATAAGATGTCCAAATATATAAAAAAAAACGTAATAATAAAGTAATACTTTTATAAGAGTCAGAAAGATGAAAGCAATGCATAATTTAAACTCAATTGACGCATTTTTATAATTTATAGCTAGATATGAATGCAATTCATGTATTCATATTCACAATTCAATTCAATTTATGTATATGATTTCTCACTCAACGTCAGACATACATACCTATTACGTATTAACAACAAGTTTAGTATAATTAGAACCCGTATAGTATCCATCTATTGCTTTGTCATCCATCACTATGATTCACCGCTAAATGACAAAACAACCTATCGCCATCTGGTACAGCAAAATGTGTTTCATATTAGCGAATATCAATTGCGAAATGGGTTCGAATGAAATCAATAATTTCCCACCATTCGCACCATTATAAATATGCATGGTCGAGCAGAATCGCTAATTAAGCACATCGTCTCAGCGTCCGTAAGCAATTTACGCACACATAGAAAACACAAGTGGTTTTTTGCCAAGTCTAGTAAACCGGATCGGGCAAGTCAGCAACTTTTTACTGTCGCATCGTGGCACGATCCTTCACATAAAAGAAACGCCACCTTAGCAAGAATTCCGCTGATGTTACACAAAGGAGACCCGTCGCCTTTGTGGAAATTTACTTATAATTTCAAACATATTGCCACGTTGGCTAAACATAATGGTGGGAAACATTACAGACGTCACCTGGGAAATTATATGCGTCACGTATTTTAACATTTTGATCTACGATATTACCGCACCTGTTGGGCCTTGACGCCGGCCGAATATTAATAAATTCGTTATTTTATAACGATATCGTTTTTGGTAACCATACTCACATTAATTATATTTTTTCATAAGCGTAGCTTTTCGGTGCTAAAGATTCATTTTAACATTCCGCAGTTACCGGAGCTCAGTAATAAATAACCGTAGGCTCGTAGCAAATTTCAAGCGAAAACAAAACGTAGGAATGTTTATTTTGGAATGGATGTGTCGTTTAGTTTACGTCAGCTTGAAAGACGTGGATAACGTGCAGCTAGGCAACTCGTGATACACGTAACCAGAATCCGGGGAAGGCTGCTATTCTCCCGCGCAACGGTAAATATCCAGCTGAATAACGATACCGTATAACCACGGGGAAAACAGGATTTAGTTTACAATAAATCATAGTCGGGGTAATCCATAAAAACATAGCAATATATTGAGTACTAGCTGTGCCCCGCGGTTTCAGACGCGTAGATTTTAATTTCATGGTTGCCCGCGGATCCTTAATGTTTTATAATAATCTAAGTAGCCAGTTAAACCTTGTAACATTAGCTATTCGTCAGTTAAAATCCGTCCAGCTTTTTCGGAGATTACCCGGAACAAACAGACAGACAGACAGACAGATAAAATATTTAAAAATTAGATTTTCTATGTCAGTACCGTGTATACTTTCATATGCATTCAGTGAAAAACTGTTATTTTGCAGATACAAACAGACACTTCAATTGTATTTATCTGTATAGATGTATAGATAACTGAAAATACAATACGTTACATGACAAAGGTACATAAAAATTTTCGACAAAACGAATGTCTTCCTTTTTTGTGCAGAAATTGAGGGTTTATGAAACCGTCATAGATACGTCAGGACTTTCAACTGTAGTGGGATTAAGGTAATATTATATCAGGTATATTTAATACAAGTCAAACTTTTATTTCGCCTTCATTTCCTTAGAAATGCCGCGTGTCAATTTACATTCAAGCCAAAAGTCGTAGTTAAATTTTAACATGCTTCTAATCTGCACCTTTAAATTAAAAAGTACCTATTGTAATTATTCTAGAACATTCACGATTTGTGTGTAGTAACGTCACCCAACGGATGTGAAATTAAAAAATTACCATAAAGTATATGCGTCAGATAAGTACATGAATAAGTCATAAGTCATATATAATATAGTATGACCATTCAATATGTAAGTTATATAATCAGTATATTTCTCCCATTCCATTTGAATGCAGATAACCCGGTGACATGGTAATGCTGGTATTTTCTGGTGTTGCGATTGTATCAGTAGACGCATTAAATACTGTAAATATAATTAAAACTGCGTAATACATTACTGGGAGCACTAATTTATATTATGTTATGATACGAGCTTGCTGCTGCCGAAAGTAGATCAAACGCAAAAATGTAGAACGATTTTAAATGCTTAGTTTTTATAGTAAGTAAACATCGTTTTAATTAATGTAAAGTAAAAAAACCTCAACGTACATTATTAAAATTAAATCGGTGGTGATATACGGACAGACGGACGATAGAGTGGTCATACAATGAAACCCTAATATGACATTATGTGCCCTGCGGTTTCACCCGCGCAGAGTTAATTTAATTCCCGTGGAACCCCAAATATTCTTTTTAAATAAAAGTTACTCCTTGTAATATTAGCTATCTGCCAGTGAAAGTCCCGTTAAAATCGGTCCAGCGGTTGCAGAGATTACCCGGAATAAAGAGAAGTGTTGATAAAACTCTTTAGCAAATAACTCATTATTAGGTACCAATTCTTTGCGTTTTTGTACTCGTGATAATTTCTCAACGAAATGTCCGATTGGAATAAAACAAACGGTATTTTACTTCTACATGAATACCCTTGATAGCAAAATGCTTGATTTGCATAAGGATTAATATTAAGATACACATTTAACGTAGTTTCTTTCTTCAGACGATGTAATATTTTTTATGAAAATAAAAGCGGTTATTGTGACTAAACTATGAGATTAGATATATGCTCTCGCGGACTTTTTTGTAGATCTTAATAAGACCTACAATTCCGCACATCATTTTGTGCTATTGTCAATAGTTTTTGCAGCGCACGCATAAATAGGTTTTCGATTTTACACCTTGGGTTACAAATTCGCAATTTTCTTACGGACCCTAATCTTTATGAGAATAAAATATAGCCTATAGCCTTCCTCGATAAATGGACTATCCATCAATGAAAAAAATTTTGAAATCGGACCAGTAGTTCCTGAGATTAGAGCGTTCAAACAAACAAACAAACTCTTCAGCTTTATAATATTAGTATAGATTAAAGCATAAACATTTTCTATTTTTGCAATATAAGTATGCAACATAATATAACATTACAGTTTTTGTAATACTACGAAAGTTAGCCTGTTCTAGTATTAACATGAGGATTGAGGTTACAGGTAAACAGACTACAGTGACAAAACAAACAAACGCGTTCGGAATGGAAAATAGAAACGTTAGCGACACGCTCACAGAATACACGACGAAACGTCAAAAGCAAACATAGCTGCATGCACAAATGTTGCAAATAAAAGATGATCCTAGAACCGACGGCTCCCAGCTCAGACGGGGGTCTTACCGTAAGCTCTCTATAGTTTGACTCATCGTATGCTTCAAAATATATGTGACGAGTGTAAGGCTGTCGCTGTTACACAGATGTAGTAATACGTTCAATTTTGTATGGCTGGCATGTGTCGAACCGCCATCTTTGGAATTCAAACACAACTCGCCTCAGAAGAATCGACACATTTAACTATTCGCTAAAATACATGTCAAACCGTTCACTCAGAGCACTATACTATCACGACAATAATATACCTTTTCGTTCAGCCGTAGTTATCGTACAGGTCCCGTCACGAAAAAAGAACGCGCAGCGAAAAGAGGGGATACTGAGCATGATTTTATTACGTTATGTTGTTTGCGGTTCGCGCCATACATATAGACAAAGACCTTATAAAAAACATATATACGATGAAATGAATAACTCCCTCCTTTTTGAAGTCGGTTAAAAAATTACTACACGTGATGGGACCTGTAACATCATAGACTAAGAGTGCGAAGTGCTGTACGTTATTGACATTTGCAAACAAACTAACCGCCTGACTCATCGTGTGTCATTCAAATTACATTGAAGACTGTTTTTTATAGACCTTGCGCTCAACGGCCTCTAAAAACGTTCTGATTCTGAACACAATTAGAACATAGTCCTGTCTTCATTTACTTCTAATCTAACCGACCTTCCTTTCAACTGTCGGAAATATAATGACGTTTTAATTGTGGTTAGCATTAATCGTATTTCATTAGTCGTTGTCGGTTGTATAAGTCGCTGTTAGAAAACTAATCACGCGACACTTAGCTTTATATCTTACAATGTGCTTGTAATAGGTAATTAAGTCATTTTACATCTTGTTACATTATTTCTTTATAAGCATACCTCGAAAGAAATCCTAAATAAAAAATAAAGTTATATCATTCCCTCCCGAAATTTAAAAACAGTAAAGTTATTTTATGTATCTAACAGCTACTTTACAAACTGCCTCTTTATTTGATAAAATTCCGCAACAATAAACGTTTAATTTGAGCACGTTACGTTCAGTTAATTAACAGTCTGTTCAAATAATGCTATTCATGTTCGAGCAGACCAGACGACAAACTCTCAAAGTAACGTTTTAATTAGGTTTGAACAATACGACGAAATTATTACAAAATGTTAGTTTCGCTTATATTGTAAACGCATATCATACACGAAACAAAAGCGGCGTTCACTTGCAGAATCTCATTAGCAAATGGCGGCGCATAAATTGTCAACTAGGGAATGTAATGGTAACCTTTTGAAAGGAGTCGCGCTCTCGTATGGCTGGTGTGCGGCTATGTCCTGCCGCTGACACACCACTCTCCGCAAAAACAACGTGCCTCCGCAATACTACAATAGGTGGCTGAGCTGAGCGGTTTTCTCCTCCCTCTCACCTCCCCCCCACCCCCCGGCCGCCACTTGTGTGACTCAGCACCAAGCTCTCGATCAAATTCGACGTAGCGCGACTCACTGGCTTGTTTTTCGCGCTGAATGCTCGTTTTTCGACAATAAAGTATTCCGTAATGGCGATACGCGCGAAGATAAAGGTGAGCCACGATTGGGTGGATATAATTTATAAAGGCAAAACTGAGAAAAGTTATTACATTGTTAAAGAAGTTGTAGCCAAGATCGGTGTAATGCCGGGTTGGGGAGTTTCAAGAGGTTTCGAGATCTATTTGACAACTCTTTGGGGTTTGTTCAATTTGTATTGAAAGGACAGAATGTTAAAGCAAGAATTGCTGAACCATTTATCTTTGTACATCAATTTGTAAAGTGTGATTGATTGGTTACCAAAATTGCAACTACTTAATTAAAGTTACGTAATTGGTACAACGATTAGGAAACATTTTGCGATAGCACTTTATAAAAGACGCTTCGAGCCGCTTGGCTGCCGAAAACCTATGTATTTATCTAAATTGTTTCTAACAAATTACCATGACAAAGAGCAAGAAAGGTGAATAACACCGGTATCCGATACAAAACAGAATCCAATTAGCCATCCCCTCTCGTCGGCTTTCATTAATCGTCCGAATAACCGGAAAAAATGCCCGGGAAACACAGCCAGCTTCACAAAACAAAATGTCTTACGTAAGACGCCATTAAATACATTTTAATGAACACCCGTGCGGTATAAGCCGCGTGTTTCATTACTTAAAGTATGCGATAAAACCAGCATAAAACTGGCCTGAAAATGGATGTTTCCAACCGAGAGAAAAATGTCCAGCGGTGACGGCAGTCATAATAAACTTTTTATGACGATTTGTACTCTACGCCATTCTGCTCTCGTGTGTTATAAATATAGGAACATGGTTATGCAGAATTGCAGATACATTATGAAGCGATGTCAAAACATAATTCTTCTTAGAATATGTGAGACGGCAATTTAGTCATAAGTGGCAATATAGTACGTAAAATGAAGAAGTTATGTGCGAAATGCCGGTCCCGCCCGCGTTGTATGATATGGGAACATGAAATTGAGACATAAATTCCACGCTATAGCGTCGCGACCAGTTTGTAATAAACAATTGTATTGTGCTACTAAAACGTACTTTAAATTGTTTGTTGCACGTCCGATTCAATATAATACTTTCCGTATAGTATTATCACATGCGCGGGCCGACTACAGCATACGATTGTAATTTTATTTTCCACAGACCGCTCTGAGGCAAACGAATGAAATTCAACTGATGTTTCATTATCGTATTGTTTTTACCACATTAAAATTTTCGTTCGTTAAATAATTAAATTAAAGTTGCTTCAGTTTTCACGTTCGGAGGTAATTTTAGAAAGAATTAGAACCGTTGTAGGAACTTTCGACAGAATCTACGTATTTCGTGGAGTAAGTTAGGCCTCCTGTTCACGTGTTACATACACGTAGTCGAGAATATCAAAATCAATACAAACTTCCGGAATAAATCTATACTTATACATATTTTAATTACTTACTTAAAAGTTTCCACTGACGAAACGAGCGGAAGGAATTCAGTAAATTTATAATATGCTAGAAAATAAAGTTAAAAACACTCGAATAAACTGACAGACACATACATTTTCTTTATGTCTGTATTGGCAAAAGTTAAATGTTGTCAACGCATGATACACCGCTTTGAACTTGAACAATATCCTCCAATTATATTGTGACAACTGTGATCGATTAATATATTACAGTCAAAAAGGTAAAGTGAATGTGTTAGCAAATCCTTCATTGTTCATAGGCAATAAGTCCGGTAATAGTACTACGATGTGAGGCAAAACGATGAAATTACGTCGTCGTTTCGTTCAATTCGCGGCATTATAACCTTAAGAATTCCACAACTCTAATGCCCCTTCGATACACTGGGCAGTAATTACAAATAGCCACCAAAATAAGACTATATATACTATCTTTTATCATTACGCATTATACTGCAAAGTTAAAATATATTGAAATGACAGCTATAATATAAGCAGGAGTTATTCACATGCGTATCATCATGAATTAAAGAGTAATGAGACTCTTGTCGGTGTAACCGATGCAACTCTTTTCATTTGTCTCTGTCCAGTGCCATCTCTTGCGTATATCCGTATATCCTACTAATAAAGTTTGTGAGTTTTTTACTCTGTCACGAAAAAACAAGTAAATGGATTTGAATGAAACATAGACTATTGTGAATTGGTCAAATCCTACGCGAGTAAAACGTAGGGGTTGAGCTAGTAAATAAATAATTTTACCGACGCGACATCTAAAATGTCGATCACCAAAGAAACTGTATAACATCCCTAAACAATTTACGGTAGCTACGTGATTACCATCTGCCTCAAACAGAAATGACTCATTAAAATTATACTTGGACAGAACGGAACGCGTCAACTCATTTGTGAAAGTAATCAAAACTTGGCGGAACTTTTCGATAAGTATTTTATTTATTTGAGACATCAATTTGGAATCTTATTTTCTTTGAGCTAAAATAAAAAATAGCCTGGAGATTTATGGGCCATCAAAAAGCAGGGTTCTGATAATAAGTTTAGAACTTTATTATATTGGTAGATGAATGTTCGCATTGGTTCAAAAGGAACTGTTTTACCATGCGCGTGAAGATACCGAGTCGTGAGCAAAATCTATTAGGCAATAAATATAAGGGAGGACGCGACAGGAATACGGCTTGCTATGTGAATTACGAGTATTAGGGGCAGGGTAGAAACAAGGTCATAATGTTTCAGATCCCATTGGATGCTGCGACACTAGTCCCTGTGGGATGTCTTTTGTGTCATACGAATAGTTAATAGTTAGTTGTGTTAGCACTGTTATAATATAAGTATTAATAAAGGTGTTTTGTCAATTACAATCCGTATAGCATACCATGGATCATTTGAATTAGTCTGCAGTAACTTTACCTGATTGGTCTAGGGATCGCAAGCGCAACTGATCACGAGGTCGTGGATTCGATCACTGGGAAGGATTGTATAAGTAGATACATACACGCATGATTGAGCATATGTCTGTAAGCCGTCATTGAAACCGTCTGATACCTAAATCGGCTAGATTGTCCCGTCTCAATTTTGAACCGTCGGAAATTCATAACCTCTCTTGAGTACGCTTTCGTAAAACTAGAGCTATGTGTTATTGCAATAACGGCATAATATAAGATGCGTTTAATGTACCTACTAATTCGCGCATACATAATGTATAAAGCGCGACAATAAAGCGGTTGCTCTATTGTCCGGAGACTATCTGCAATTCCTAAGATAGCGTTCAGTGCGCATGCTTGAATAATTCCTGCCCGTTTCACCACGTACCTCGACATTCAAACTTTTTGTAATATACATCATTGTTTCTGCAACTTTTTCTGTAGCTTTGTTCGCTTTGGGACTCTTTCTAGCAGTTTTGAAATACGTCCAAATGGCGTTTTGTGTCTAATTAAATATTGTAATAGTATTCAAACAACGTGCCGCGATGTAAGCTATTACTTACTATTATTAATACAGTTGCACGTTTCTAGTCATTTACATCAGGTTGGTTGGTATTCGCATAACATTATACAACATTGTTTGACGTCATATATTTATCAGATAATGAATGATAGTCATGAGTCAACGGACGCAATCGCCATCTAAACATCTGTAGAAAAAATGTCGGTATATGGAACTAGCCGTGACTCGCGGTTTTACCAGGGTAGGATTGAAAATAAAAACTATGTTACTTTGTGATATTTTTTCCCATTTTTGTAACATTTTCCATTGATGCTTTGCTCCTGTTGGTCGCAGCGTGATATTATGAAGCAATTCCTCGATAAACAAACTATCCAACACAATTATTTTTTTCAATTCGACCCAGTCGTTCCTGGGATGAGCGCGTTTAACCAAACAAACAAAACCCTTCAACATTATAATATTAAATTATAGATTTGAAATTAAAAAATAAATGAATGTAGTAAACTCGATACTTATTAAAAGTTGTTCTAAAACAGAAGCCTCGGCGGTCGTTGGAACAATCAATATGACATCATTTGGACAATAATACACAAAGCCAGTTCGTAATTACGATTTTAATAGGTCGGTCAGGGGTGGTGGGTGTCCTTCACCGCGGTGGGGTGGCGTGGGCTGGGGTGCTAACGGCCACTGGTACAATGGAACTGTACATAACTTACATTATATCGCGCTTGCTAATGCTATTGAACGATCGGACCAAATCCTGACTCGCAATTTGGACGTGGTTCGCTGCAATACATATCTGTTTTCGGTTAGTATGGGATATATTGCTTATAATAATGGTAAACTATGAGATCATGCATATTCTTAATAATTTTTTAATATTTAGCATATTTATAATATTTCAAATTTACTTCACGCCTTCCAGAAAGGTCTGATCAGAGGCAGAGGTGTTAACAATACAACCTCCACATTCCACTGAAAATACACCCCTTTGTGCGATATAACAGCTTCAACATTATACAGTTAGTGATTATATGTGTGATAAGGAAACTTGGAATAATGTATTACCAGACAAATATTGTAAGTAGTCTCATGGACACTGTACTTATGCTACAATTCTTTTTAATATTTCTTTTGATCTTTGTTTTGACTGGCTTGAGTTGTCATGCTCACTAAAATGCCTTTGCTTGCGGCGGCGTCAGGGTGACGGGTCGCTCACTTCCCTCTATAATGGTTGAGGAGGGCGATGGCTGGCATTCTCGTCATACTTGTGAACAGGTGCTGCTTGTGGGGGCTGGTCATCTCAAGCTACGCATTTAGATATAAATAGAACTACTAGACTTTTCTTTATGTTAATTTTTATCGACATTTGTACATTGGAACTGTGTCCATGGGCTTACATTTCTCAAATGATTTATTTTGTTTAAATTGTATAATATTTTTGAAAAGAGTAATTACTGAGTTTCTTGCCAGGTTCTTCTCAGTAAAAGCAACCTTCCGAACCTGGCGGTAGCATGTATAATCCTGTAAATTGTGTCATTCTGACGATTTGAAAGTGCTTTGTATAAAGTCTAATCGAATAAAGATATTTTTGACTTTGACTTTGACTTTGACAATATAAACAAAACGGATTATATAAGTTGGTAGGAATATATCTAGTAAACTAGATCCACAATTCATCTTATAAATTGTCAGTAAAGGTTTAATTAACTAAAGACGAATAAAGTAGTTCTAAAAATTCTCATTGCAATACTAAGTAGTCGTGAATTCTTAGAAATATTACTACAAAGATTTAAGAAATAAATTTTCCTCCTTTCTCTAAAATTGTGTCGCATCGTAACAGCTTCACTGAAGCAAATATAAAATAAACAACAGGTGTCTCAAACTGGTATCGAATAACATTAATACGTGATAAGAATCGATTACCTAGACTTAAGCCACATGCCGCGTTTTTAATACATAACTTATATCATTCATGTACCCGCCCGTGACTTTTCTGAGTGGAATTCGTAATGATTTTTTAAATCTTTTAAAGAAATTAATTTGAAAACAAGGTCAAAAAGATTCCATGATTTTAAGACAATTATACCTACGCTTAACAAACGTTAGAAACATCGACCAACATCTTCGACGAATATTAGATCGAAATAGTTTGAATTTTTACTCGAGGGATTGGGATATTATCCTGCGGTAAAAATGACATCATACCATAATTAGACTGCTGTTAAAACATCAAAAAATATTAAATGAACGGACACGGTTTCGGTGTAGTTCTAAGTATAGATACGTGTCATTTGTATTAAAATTGCTGCTGTAATGGATCGTAGAAGCCATTATGTCATGGCAATGTTTCTAGTATACCTTGAGGTATGTAGCAAAGTGGCATGTGATCGAGTTGTGGCTAGCACAATGTAAGTGTCATACGTCACAAGGATCATCAATGTTTTGCATTTATAACGACGATGCGGGCAAATAAGATATATGATATTTTTTTGCACCGTATTTATGCTCTTTACATTTAGCTGGGACACTAGTTTACGGTTTGTTTGTGTAAGTTTTTCACTAACTCAATACACGGTCTCAATACATAGTCAGATAAAAAATATATAATTTTATTTCCCTAATGTTAATTCCGTATGTTCCAGCTTATGTCCGAAACGGATGGACCTAATGTTAATGTTACAATACAAGGAGTAACATAGGGTCACTTTTATTTAAAAAAACGTGTGTAAAACAGCGAGAAACGCAGAAAATACTATCGTTCTCCGTTGTTCATTTTACGAAGTTTTTCTGCCTTCAATTTAATATGTTCATGTGTTGCATGGGCACCATATCGCTGCCAAATTGTATTCAATTCTTCACGCTCCATGCAAAACTTTTGCGTTCATAAAACTGTACCTAACGCATTTGTAAAAGCCGAACAATATGTTTAAATAGACATGTTTAGAATGATTAGCACCATAACACCTCGCGGGAAACGTCTATCTTTACAAAACCGCAGTGTCATCTAAATACAAGGGGATCAATTTGCGTTAACAATACAACAGTCAGGCCACAAGCAAAAAGGTAACATAAGGGCCACTACATAGATCGAGAATCATCGCTTTCACACAAAGATGCGCGCGTACAGATGAGGTTGACAGCTCAGGAGAATAGTGGGTGAATAACTGCGCATGTATTTAATTGCGCTCGTGCCATACAAGATCGAAAAATATACTATAATAAAGGCCAGCGCTCACAGCTCGTGACGGCACCTGGGCCTGTATACAAACTAACATTATCCTCACGCTTCGCTAATAGAAACGATACAACATGTACGGGAATCACATATGCCACGTGACATATGTCATTACCATACATATTGTATCGTTTCTATTAGCGCAAGCGCGAGAGAATGTTACTTTGTCTAGGGCTACTGTAATAGGATCGCGAATCAAGTCAGACTAATGCCCGTTTTCACTAACGACAAGGAGACTCCCTTACTAGGTAACAAACAACTAATCTAAGTAACGTTTCACCACACAAATCGTATTTAACAGTACTTTCAGCTAAGCAATACAGTGTTGATTTTGTTTTTCTTTAAGTGGTCACTGATTTAAATATGTTACAATAGAAATCCAATAGAAATTAGCTAAGCGTCCATGTGTGTGTTGTAGTGCATGTAAAGGCCAATGTTCGAAAGCCGACCTTCTGTATCCAAATCATTTGTGGTCGGGCGCTTACTTAGAAAAACACCGGTACATCGGCGGTAATTATGCGCATTCATTATGTGGAGAGTCAAGTCGCCACTTTAAGGAATAATTAACGATATTTTTATGCTAAGCTGTTGTGTTGTATGAGCAGTATGTAGGTATTGTATCATCGTGACTAACTTATAAGGTGCGCGGTCAACTCGTGCTACTATTATTAACTGTGACCAACTTGATAATGACTTTAAACTAGTGTCCATTGCGGCCGAAAAGGTAATGAACATTTTGTATATTCGGGGCCACGTACAATGTTTCGCGGGATGAAATATTTTCGGTTTAATAATCTATACTTACACATAAAGCTGAAGAGTTTGTTTGTTTGCTTGAACGCGCTAATCTCAGTAAATACTGGTCCGATTGATGAAAACCAAAATTGTATTAGATAGCTCATTTATCGAGGAAGGCTATATTTTGACACGTTCGAACTTCGTCACTTGTCTTGCGCGTTGAGAGTTTTTTGTATGGAGATGTAAAACTTCCTACAATCGCGCTTTTTATACCATACAAAATGAGGAAGATACGCAGGCGAACCTATGGGGCACAGATCTCAAAAGGTAAAATTTAATGGATGAATAAAGGAAAATAATACCGCACATGTGAATCGGCGTAACATAAATGCGTCAATATTATAGCAAGGAATGGAACATCGAACGCGACTGTTTGAACACCGACAAGACGAGAAGCCGGTTGTTTGGCAGTGTGGGTGAGTCGCACACACAGCCGTGGCTCATGTAAGCACATCAGCGAGTTAGCTCAACTCTTATATCATTTCTGTACATGAAACAGTTCGATTCGACAAAGGATATGTAACGGAGATTATCGAAACTTATTTGTTGTATTTACAAATTACTAGCTGTTCTGACATAATTAAATGGGTGGGTTGCGGAACCCTAGTGCTTTTTTAAAAGCCTTAGATATTCCTTGTAAAATTAGCTATCTGCCAGTGAAAGTCCGGTTAAAACCAGCCCACGCGTTTCAGAGATAACCCGGAACAAACAAATACCTCAAGTACCGTATATACTTTTATATGCATTTTTATAAAAACTTATAATACGAAATTACAAACAGACATTTCATATTTATTTATTTGAATTGATGTATAGATAATAACTATGATGGAGAACCCTATTGATGCATACCTTCACACGCACATATTTAGTAAGAGATACCATTTGAAACTCACTTAGATAAATACTATCTGATGTATACGTACTTGTATATATACATATCTCACGGGGAGATGTGTCGAGTAGAACGGATGTCACACACACACACACACACACAACCAACTCTTTGTTTGTCTAAAAGCACACGTATGTGGAGAGTTGCTTTGCGCGTATTTTTTTACCAACCTGCTTGCCTTTACATAAATATTTATGATGCGATCAATATATTGTATGTAATTAATCATATTTAATTGATAACCTCAAACAAATTAATCACGTAGAACAAAATTATGTATTAAGTTCCTTAGCAATAGGTTTTTAATTGTATACGTTTTATACGATAGCAAAAGGGTGCCGCTAACTAACAAGCGTTCACTGAAGTTCAATCGAGCAATAACTTGTGAAAAGGATTTACAGACGAGCGACGATGAACCCACCTCACTTACTACACCGTACTACAGTACCATATTTGTATGAGATATTTTAGTTCTTCACGTCAACGCTAGGAAGCGATTTACAAATATTCGGCGCTTATATTAGACGAGTATAGATTAGGAAAACGGTGACAAACTGGTGGTAGGATACTGTACAGAATCTAGGAACAAATCGTTCAACATGACACACTCATTTAGATCACGTATATTGAAAAGCGCTGCAGAACGGAACAAAGCAAATTCTATTTATGACATAGCTTCACTTTATGGATTTGCGAACCGAAATCCAGTAGCAAACCGTTGATAATTAAGTTCCGCGAAATAAATAAAGCCACCCATAAAATGAAGTCTACGCGGATGAAACCGCGGGACACAGCTATTTGTTAAGTAAAAAATCGTGACGAGAATTGTTAAAAACAATTTTAATACGAATTTTGCATTAAAATAGTTTCAATTAATAGTATTTTGCAATACACATCCTCTTTTCCAGGCGATGTGCCCGAGTCCCATTGCAACAGGGTATTTTACCGGGCATATAAATTTAATGTATTACACAACAAAACTGCGGTCAAGTCAAAAACAAACATAGCGTGTTCAACTTGTTTACAATTCATTCATGTTTGATGAACGTAAATCAAATAATACTCGTTTGTTCTCTCTGAAATTGCATTAAATTGAACATCAGATTTCGATTGGATAGTTAATTTATCATTTCTGTAATAAATGTTCCATGCAATTTAATAGATATCAGTCGAAATAATTATCATGCTTTGAAAACCAGAAAAGGCAGACGAAGAATGGTAAAAAATTTGCTGAACAAAATTACTTAATAATGTAGGTATTTTGTATAATATCACGAAAGAAAAGATTGTCTTTTAAAAGTTTGATTTTGAAACAAAGAGAAACTTTAAATAATTAAAAAAAACATACCACTTTTTTCTTGTAGTGTTGTATTATTTGTTTACAAATATATTATGTTTTCTCTCATTATATAAAAAATGCTACTAAAGTTGTTTCAAAGGTTGAGGCATATTGTATTACAATATTTTGATAAAGGACCAGCTTTTACCTGCGACTTCGTCCACTATTATTGAGTTTGAATCAATAACAGTTATTCTAGTAGGTATCCTATTCCCGGAGGTCGTAAATTGGAAGCTAAGTAAGCTTGAAAAATTACGTTCAATGAGTATTCAAAGTGTCCCGTATACAATTTCTTTAATCGATTTGATTTGTTCAAAACTGACTCTACAAAATCACCGCAAAAGGGTAACCCGTGAAATTGTGCTAACAGACAGACAAAGATACCTTTACATTCATATTATTAGTAGATAGATTTATCATTAATGAAAATATAGCCTATTAAGTACCCACTTAATTATGCGTTGTATCAACAAGTTTTGATCTAGAAACTAATTAGCTATACAATGTTATGCAAATGGAAAATAATACTGAATTCTTATCTCTAAGTGGACTGGCACATTAGTGTTTATAATGGAGTAAAAACCAACATTCATTAAAAATTGTTTTAGGTGCCGCCACGAGTTATGAACGCTGAACTTAAATGAAAAAAAAAAGTGCATCAGTTATTTTTGGGATTTGTATGGAACGAACGTGAAAAATGGCGTTTTAACCTATATACCGTAATAACCTAATAGCATAGTCCCACTGCTATTGACCCAAAGTGGGTCTACGGGTAATATGTTTTACCCGTAGACCCACTGCTGTTGTTTTTATTTATCCTTTTTGAACACATTGATATCTTATACTAGGAGATACCCGAATCACTCTTGAATGTAGCTAGAATTTTGATCCATGGGCTCACAGAAACTGACATATTGAAAAAAGATAAAACTAGAGCAGTGGAACGCTGGGTAAAAAATATTACCCGTGGACCCACTGTGAGTCAATAGCAGTGGGACCACGGTTAACACGTCGAACAAATACATGCGCACTTCATCCCCTCTATTTTAGCTGAGCGCTCGAATCTCGTGACGGCATCCTAATCTTTTTGACTTATTTTTCTTCCTGACGTGAATAAATACCTCGTGTACCTACCTGCCTATCTCCAAAGAATTTAAATTACGCAAATTTACTTATAAGTACCTATTTGACTGAATAGAAAATAAACACGAGAGCTACAAAAAAGGCAATATCAAAGATCGTAAAAAAATTTGGTAATTGTTTAAACAAAACAAAACATTTCTTTGATAACAAACAACAACGGATTAGAGAAGCTCGAAAAGAATTCCCGCAAGTGAACTGAAAACAAACGCGTCAATAATGTAAGGTGAAAACTTGCAAATTAAATCCATTCAAAGTTGTTACCAAATTCAAAGTTACTTGGAGGAGAACTTTGTATTCATTTAACTTTTAAGGATTTATCTGTGCAGTAGGTCTAAAACGGCCACTTTGAGAGAATCATAATGTGATCCGAATATGATTCAGGAATGATTCATATTTCGCAATTCACCTGTATGACACTTTTCTGTGAAGATTCATAAAATGGTCCACCAAATTTTTATTGCTTTTGTGACAAATTGCAGAACCATTAAAAGTTACATAGGGACTAACATCTACAATTATTGTAATCATTCGTGAATCTTAAATATGAATTGCACCTAAGTGACCATTTTGTCATTTTGATGATGAATCATATTCGGATCACATTATGATTCTCGGAAAGTGGCCTTTTTAGACCTACAGATAAATTAAATTGATGTGTCTTTTTTTATTTTCAAATAAACAGACAACAATAAAATAAAATTGCTCAGTTTTTGTTTGTACCAGGTAATCTCTGTAACGGCTATCGGGACTTTCACTGACAGGTAGCTAACTAATGTTACAAGGAGTAACGAAGGCTACAGTTAAATTAGGGTTCCATCAAAAAAAATCCACGAAATGAAGTCTACGCGGGTAAAGCCGCGGGGCACAGCTAGTACACTGATATTAAAAGTATACAAATAAATGGAAAGGTAAATTCTCGACTTTCATAAGTGCCTTACCAGGGCCTAAACTGAATAAATATTTTTCATTTTCATACAGGTGCTGTCACGAGATATGAGCGCTGACGTAGTACGACGCACGGAGTAGTCATTTTATGAGTCTATGGCGCGACGAATACATTCGTAGTTACCCCTACAACTTTAGCTGAGCGCTCTAAGTCGTGATAGCGCCTGTATCTTAGATATAGGGAAATAAAATATAACGTACTCGATGCAAATGGCAAGGCTTTGGAGATATAGTATTTTTATACATATTTTCATGGTTAAGTTGGTAAACCACCAGCCTGTTTGTTATTTGACTTAGCAACACAAATAACTTCCCATTGTACCTAACTTGTTATCAGTGATTTACAATGACGTACATACAATTCAAATATAATAAGTTAATATACCATACAATGTAAGGAAAAACATGTTGCTAAGTATGGAATCCCTACTTAATATTATAAATGCGAAAGTAACTCTGTCTGTCTGTCTGTCTGTTACGCTTTCCCGCTTAAACTTCTCAACCGATTTTGATGAAATTTGGCACAGAAAATCTTTAGACCCTGAGAAAGGACATAGGCTACCTTACATACCTACATTTTGTTAAAAATATTAGGTTTCCGCGACAATAAGGATGATATTAAATCTACGCGGGTGAAACCGCGGGGCACAGCTAGTAATGGTATAAACATACCATATTAACAACACCCCCTTTTCACTGAAGATGATCAAGTGCCCCAACATGACAGAAGGCGAGTCTATCGCCGTCTCAGGCACTATACATACATCTTTGAATTACTTCTCAGACATATGCAGGTTTCTTCACAATTTATTCCTTCACCGTAAAGCACATGGTGTGAAATAATGGATAAGGATTCCCAGCTATTAGACATTAAATGGTGTTATGAAAAACATCCTTCTAATAGTACCTCCTTATTACAAAACATAGACTAAGATCTTTATTTTAAAAGTAGTTCCATCTCATACAATTTAAAAAGGGATGGACATAGTATTAGTGTGGTCTTTGTTTAAGGCATGCTTTGTAATATTATGAGGTAATGTGTTTCTCTTCATTTCTATTTATCAGTCTATTACTTTGTCTATATGAATTTGTCACCTGCACCAATAACTTTGGAGATTAGATACCTCCCTACATTTAAAACTCAAAGCTCACTTTCCCCTGCAGATTTAATAACATTGAAGTGTCAGTTTGTAATTCCAAAATTACAGCTTTTCACTAAATGCATATGAAAGTATATACGCTACTGACACGAAAACACAAAGTTTTAAAAAAAAACTCTGTCTGTCTGTTCTGGGTAATCTCTGAAACAGGTGGACGGATATTAACGGGACTTTCACTGGTAGGTAGCTGATGTTTCAGGGAGTAACTTAGGCTACTTTTATTTATTAAATATATTAGAGTTCCATGACAATACGGATGAAAGTAAATCTACGCCGGTGAAACTGCAGGGCACAGCTAATACATTATATAATTATAGTGCTCCGCTAGTGACATCATAAATGTGGAATTTGATTTGTCATTGTTGTCCTCCTAATTTAATGTCCACCTAAACTAATGTTACTTATTCATCAGCAGTAAAAACTAGATTAGTACATTCAACTTGAATATTATTCTGATTAATTTTAGTTCAATATTGAGTGCATTGTGCATGACATACTTAAGACATTGATAAAGAGCAGTGGTGTAATATCCCAGAAACGGCCCAGATATTAGTGCCCGGTTAATAACACACACTCTCTCTCTAATACATCATCCTCCTGCCCTTATCCCATGTTATTTGGGGTCAGTGCAATGTGTTCTTCTCTTCCATTTCTTTCTATCAGCCGTCATATCTGTATTCACTCCCATTCTAGTCATATCATCTTTCACACAATCCATCCATCGTTTCTTAGGTCTTCCTTTCCCCTTGTAACCATCCACATTCATAAACAAAACTCTCTCTATAATACACGGGACTTAAAACATAACTGGTAAAAATTATACTACAAGTACATCTCTGCCTACTCTTTCAGGGAGTACAAGCATGTAATTTCGCCATTTGTCTCAGTCCAGTGCCATCTTAGGACTTCTTTATACATCAAGATAGATACATTTTCTTTAACTTGGCTTATGTGTGTTCAAACTTGGGTCTCTGTTTTATCTCTTTCCTTGTACTGTTCTTTCTCATCCATACAAATATAAGTATTATAAAGAGCACAGATATTTTCGTAAGTTAAAAACTACTACTTAGACCAATTTGGAAAACTTTTCAGCAATAGATAGCATTTCAACCGATCCCTGTATGCTCACGGGATACAGGAATTATATGGGTCATACTGTGACATGTCCTATATGTATATTATGATAAATATTATAATACCTGAATCTGTGTTTCCCGCAAGACAGAAGATCCCGTGATTTGCAAGAATGTTTCAGGTTGAAGTTGAAGTTGGCAAAAGAAAAGTTGGCAACAAATTCTTAAAATAATGGGTGAACTTCAATGAAGCCCAAAAAGTTTTGTTACTTATTATGTTAAACTGGAAAGTTCTCATAAAGGAAAAAACAATACTTATACCGCAATAATGTTCTTTGATTTGTTAAGAAATGCTGATTAACCAACTAAAAGTTATTAATTGAGAAGACAATTATTAACTGGTAGATATTCTAGTTGCTAGTGTATGAAGATGGAGGTAATCACATTAGGATACAGTAGTAAAAATTACTTGTCTTAAGACTTATGTTCATTGAATGTCCTAAATGTGTATTTGATTTGAACTGCAGACTTTGTTTTTAAATAAATTTAAAAAATGTTAAAAAAGTTTTGGAATTATCATTGAATATATTTTTTTCAAACTTACCTGATTAGAAAGTTCAAAAGAAAGTTACTACTACCTATCTAATGTTCTAAAGCACTCGTACACTTCAAAAACTACGTAAATTTTAACAATTATTTCAAACTTATGATCGTTAATCTACCAGTTGGTTACATATTTAACCAACGACCTGGGAAAGTTCAGTAGAGGTTTCTAGAACACCCGTTTCATGAACACGTTTCTTATGAGACCAAAAGGTGACGCGTCGGCGTCATCGCGAGAATAATGTCGTCGGCCGCCAGCCATCGCCACACCAAAGCAATCACCGCGCCGCTATCCAAACCGCACCAATGACGCCAACACATTACCATGTTTAACCCACTTCTAATCACTTAAACACGGTCAAAAACGTTCCCTGGTGCCCTCATGTTACCAAATCTAACTCATTATTAGTAAATATATAGAAACTTACCGTAAAAATGCTGAATCCAAAAACAAAGAGTCTCCAGCCACGCGCTCCAATTATAGGACACTCACAATTCACGAAAGCACAAGGTATAGCAGGAAAATGTTATCACAATATCGATAGTTTATCCACAGTCAATGTACAAAGTCAATTTGAAGAAAGTTTAACAGTTTTTCGTGGGTATATGCAATGAACTGAGAAAGTAAACCGTGAAGCACCGCCAGCTACATACAAAATGGCAGATTTGCGTAACGAAAGTGACGCGCTGACGCACCGACAAAAATTCAACGCATGGTTTTGGGCTCTTTGGTTATGCTTTCTTGTTTATGCTCCACTAGTACCGTAGCGTAAGGAACAAAACGAAACTATTAAAATAGTCGATTTTGAACATTTCTTAAATCGATGTCACCCTTTGTCTTAGTGTCTCTTTATTGACACAAAATATTATGTTCAACACATTGTGATGTGTAGACTGTAGTGATTAATAATTTTTGTTAATAATATATACTTGATTGCTTTGAAAAGATAAAAAATATAAAAATATATTTATGAACAAATTTGTTTATGTACTTTGCAAAAAAAAGGATATACAATTTTGCGCTCAGCGAAAAATACTGGATACGGCGCACCTACTTTATCGGCACCGCACTACAAACAGACAGAGACAAACTCATAAAATGACTACTGTGCATTCAAGGCACTTGTACTTACATATAAAAACTTATAAATATAACAATCCGTACTTTTCTAGGATATGGGTTCGATGTATTATGAATGATATTATGTGATAAATTAATTTGATATTAATGTATTTTAACCTTGTTTAATTTATTTCGGATGGACCCTAGGAGGCAAGTTACAACTATGTAATACAATGTTTATATGGAAATGGATGTAATGTTAGTAAATGGTACGGAAGATTCATTATCCAGCGTTCGTTAAGCATAATACCTACATCCTTGCTTTTAGGAAATCGACTAGATATTGAAGTACGACCAAATATTGATTTAATAGTCGAATGATTATAAAAATCAGTGTAGCACAGACTTAATATAGACTCGGATGTGACCAAAGAAAACTATTACCGAAATTCTGTCGGAACTTCGAAAACTCGGAACCCCCTACTGCGGTTACTAATACTTATTAATTCCACGAGAAGACGTGCTGGAAAATTCCACATGCCCGAATGTTCTTCAAACTTAAATCTTAAGAATATAACTACAATAACAATAATTCTAATTCTAATTTTACATTCAGAAGTATGTTGAATTTACGATGAAATAATATAATAAGAAAGTGTCAAAAAAAAATCAAATATGTTTTAATTCCTGAACGACTTATCGAAGTGCGATGGACATACCCTACTCATGTAGGTAAGAAAGAGATAAATTTAGGACTAGCTAAATGTAGGGTAAAAATTAAACCTACTTACTTTTTCTTGTGAAATTGGGTTGTAAAGGAAAAGAAACGCGAACCAGTGAAGTAAGGGCGGAAAAGATAGATTCAGTTTTGTGTGAGTGAAAATTTGATTTATTATCAAATTAAACAATTTAGTCCAATACGATTTACTACATTTTCTCGCTAAGATGCTTCTATAGTTATGTTTTGCGTGATCTGCCACTGCCATTGATCAATCAGCTGAGTTTTGTTTTCATTTCTTAGGGCTGCATAGTTCGCAATTTGGACGCCAAAGTGGATACGTCTACGAATTACCGAGTAGAGATAGCCACAAACACTATGAACGAATTAAAATCTTTGGAGCACGCGACCCTCAAGGTAAGTTGGCCATATTTGATTACAAAATATACATGTTTGAAGGTACCCATGGATCGCTTTGTTCTTTGATTTTTTATTAGCTATATAGTATACAACTATCTCATTATATATCTATATAATATGTTATACATATGATGCATCCAGTATTTAAGTATGTTGTGATATTGCGTCGAAACCACTTAATGAGGCTTGGTTACTTTGTTTACATAGGTACTTACATACTTTGTAAATGTAATGCAAATTCTGTAACATTTGTTAATCCTTAATTTATAAGTAGTAAGTAGTTGGTTTCATTCCAATAGTCATACAAATAATTTCAACCATTTAAGTGTGCATGTACATGAAGCTTTAAAATATTTGCAATTCTGCAAATAACTTTTTAAAAAGACTAAGTATTTTAAGATTGTGAAACTAAACACACTTTATTAATTTATATAATTCTATATCATTAATTTTAAAATACTCAAAAGAGTAATGTTTGTAAGTTATTTAATTTGCAGTAGGTATGAAGCATATCTTTGATACTACTTTATATAAAAAAAAATTTCATCAATATTTGGAATGGTTATAAACGATGTGGGCTAAGACGCAGGTGCCAACATGACAGATGGTGAGTCTAGCACTGTCTCAGGTACTATAAACACGTCTTTGAATAACTCCTCAGACATATGCAGGTTTCTTCACAATGTTTTCCTTCACCATAAAGCATGTGGTGTGAAATCACTGCACATAAGGTTTAAGAAAACTTATTGGTACAGGCCCGCTGGGATTCAAACTTGCATAGAAGGTGACTGCTCAAACCCCATGGCCACGGCAAGTCTCTAAGGAGTAATCTTGTTTATTATTATCTATACCAATTGGAATTAACCTACTGGGTAAGGCATATCCAAAACCAGAGGACTACAAGCTCTTCCCCATGGGCAAGATCTGCTTATTCAGGGAGAATTTTAGGCGTCAGGTACGTAGAGCATAAGGACAATGGCACAAAAGATCCCAAGGGTCGACATGCTTTTGGGCAGGCAGACACAATATTGCCACAACACATTAAGATAACATCTATATCAATTTAAAATCCTTATATTTCCAGGTCCCATATGAGGTGTTCAATAAGCGTTACCGCAATGCCCAGAGGATTCTGGATATGGAGGCCAGGCAGGTGGGCAGTGCGGCCAGTGAAGTTGATGCTACAAGCAGGAAGCAAGTCACTACTGGAGAGATAGATTCCTTGCTCGGTGGGATGGTAACAATTTTCTTTTGATGTACCTTTATGTCTAATGGCTTATCATTATCATGAATTTAAGAGTTGTGACTCTTGTCGGTGTAACTGATGCAACTTCTTCCATTCGTCTCTATCAAGTGCCATCTCCGTGACCTCCCTATACATTATGGCAGACAATTTTTCCTTGACTTGTCTCATGTATGTTAACCTGGGTCTTCCTCTTCCTCTCTTTCCTTCTACTTGTCCTTCTATTATATGTCTAACTAGCTGTGCCCCGCGGTTTCACCCACGTAGATTTAGTTTCTTCCTTATTGTCGCGGAACACTACTTCAGAGATTACCCAGAACAAACAGACAGACAGACAGAGAAAAAATTTAAAACTTGGTTTTTTAGTGTCAGTAGCGTGTATACTTTCATATGCATTTAGTGAAAAGTTGTTATTTTGGAATTACAAACAGACACTTCAATTTTATTTATCTGTATAGATGTATAGATATAAAAATACTACTTTAGATAAAAACCATAAAAAATATACATCAGTTGAGTATGAAGACTGACAATACTGGGCAAAGTTGTTATTAAGTTCTTTAAATGGTTAGGACAAATGTGAACACAAGGATAGTCATGTAATATTTAAAATAGTTTTATATAAACATAGGGACAAAAAATATTGAATGGGTTGTGGCGAAGATGATATGGCTAGAAAGAGAATGCAGAATATGACGGCTGATAGAGAGAAATGGAAGAGAAGAACATATTGTGCCAAATACAAATAAAATCTCCCTAATTCTCCATTCGAATGATGATTGATTTCTCAAAAACTGTTGATAGTTAAGTTTGCATTTCCTAAAGTCATCTATCAGCAATGTATAATGGAACATGTTGGGCACCTTTCAGGTAGAAAAGCTAACAACGATGAAACGCAAAGCTTCAGAGGCGATCACAGAGGAGGTGCAAGCTGCGTATGTGTGCAAGAAACGATTGGAGCACTTGAAGGAGCAGGCTAATATACTACTCGAGCCCAGCACACCGCAAGTTAGGGTATGTTGTAAACAACTTAATCAAAACTAGCTGTGGCCCGCGGTTTCACCCGCATTGTCTTTATTTTGCTGTACCTATAATTTTTATCAGAAACAAAGGCACCCTATTCTACTTGTAACTTCAGGTACCTGCCAGTGAAAGTCCTGTTAAAATCCATCCAGTCAGACGGACAAAAAGTTATTATTTGTTTTTTTTATGTCAGAACCATATATACTTTCATATGCATTTAGTGAAAAGCAGTTAATTTGGAATTACAAACAGACTCTCAATTTTATTTATCTGTATAGATATACTTAGATGAACCGTGGTGGCCGGGAGTTCTGAGCAGTCCCCTGCTAGTTCGAATGCCAGCGGGGCCTGTATCAATGAGTTTTTCTAAAAATTTAAGTGCAGTTACCACATTTACCGTGAAAGAAATTATTTTGAGGAACCTATATATGTCTGAGAAGTATTTCTAAGATGCATGTATAGTAGCTGAGACAGCGATAAACTCACCATCTCTCACTTTGGCAAATAATCAAGTTCAGTGAAAATTGGGTGTTGATATTACAACACCTCTGCCTACCCATTCGGGGAATACAGGCGTGTATATAGGATTGTGAAATGCGTATTTTATTTTCAGAGTGCACTAAGCCAGTGGCGCAAGGTGCGTCTGGACCGAATGTTGGTGGACTATTTCCTGAGGAACGGGTACTATGACTCCGCGGGCAAGCTGGCCGACGCCCGCAACTTACGGGACCTGACTAATGTTGGTCAGTTAACATTTTATTACTTTGCATGATGTCATTTTTATCATGGGTGCCGTCACGGGTTATGAGCGCGCTATTCTTAATCCTTGTAACATTAGCTATCTGCTAGTGAAAGTTTCGTTAAAATCCAGTCCAGTCGTTTCGGAGATTAGCGGGAACAAACAGATAGGCAGACAGACAGACAGATACAGAAACATTAAAAAAATTGGTTTTATCATGTCAGTATCGTATATAATTCCATATGCATTTAGTGAAAAGTTGTTGTTTGGGAATTACAAATAGACACTTCAATTTTATTTATCTGTATAGATATATAGATACTGAACTGCAGTACCGACCTAAGTAGATAGATAACTAAGTTAATATTTTCATGCCCTACAATTGGGTGAAATATGTGATTCTTGTACCATATTTCATGTGAATAAATATAATTTATATTCCTACTATAATAAATGTTTTACAAGTTGACACCAGTACCCATATCACGGGCAGTGGCGTGCATTGCATATAAGCAGGTAAGCAGAAGTTACAATTTGTGATCACTGAATACACTCGTGTCGTGTGTGTGTGTGTTTATGTTCGTATATGTATATTTACCAAGATGTACGTACCTACGCCGCGTCTCATAGGTATGGACTTAACCTGCCTACCTACCTACTTATTGTTTATGCCTACCCCTCTGAAAATACAATGCACGCCCCTGATCACGGGTTTACCACTGTTTTCGAAATGTCACAAGCGTGTTAGATCACGAAAACGGTGGCAAACCCGTGATAGAGGTACAGTAATATGACAGTATGTATGTAAATCTTATATATAAAAATGAATTTCCCTTGGTCACGGCATCACGCCTAAACGGCTGGATTGATTCTACCGGGACTTTTACTGGCAGATAGCTGATGTTTCAAGGAGTGTTTTGGGCAAATTTTATTTAGAAAAAGACATATTAGGGTTCCGCAAAATAAAGTATGAAAGTAAATGTACGCGGGTGAAACGTTGAGGCACAGGTAGTCAGTATGTCAGTATATGCAACGTCCCGTAGACATCTACAGCGCGGCGGCGGCGGTGGAGCGCGAGCTGTGGGCGCGGCGCACGGCCCGCTGCCTGCACTGGTGCAACGACAACAAGTCCAAGCTCAGGAAACTCAACTCCAACATGGAGTTCAACCTACGGATACAGGTACGGATCTTTAAGAAAAACATTTTTTCAATACACAATCATCATCTCCCTGGCCTTATTCCCATGTATTTGGGGTCGGCACTTGATTCAACCCGATGTGGCTGATCACCTGATTTTTATACGAAGCGACTGCCATCTGACCTTCGCAACCCCTTTTTCGAGGAAAATCGGCAATCCGGGTTAAACCAATTGTCAAACTCTCTTAGGTCTCCGACTGACCTGTAACGATTGCCAAAGATGTTAAATTGGCAACTGGGACCGACGGCTTAACGTGCTCTCCGAGGCACGGAGGGAACTCGGGCGGTCACCCATCCAACTACTGGCTAGGCGTATGGTTGCTTAACTTCGCTGATCGAATGATATGCGCAATAGCAACTGTGCCACGAGCTCCTCCTCTCGTCCTTTTTCAATACACAATATGCCCACGGAAGTATTCCCCGGGCAGAGGCAGAGGTTAAAATTTCTTGGATAGGTCCATACCATATTTACGGTTTACGGTTTAAGATAATTTTATTTTTCGTAAGATATTTGCATTGATATTTGAACACAAATACTAGGTGCCAACCATCGTCAGTTTAAGCAGAGTGTAATATTAAGAACTGCTAAGCTTTCAATTTTCATTTTGGCACCGTAAAGTTTAACGTCAAAGCTAAGTCTTAAACCTACTTAAATCCACAAAATAAATAAATAAATGGGTCCCCGAAGGGGTAAGCAGAAGTGTTATAACAACAACACCCATATTTCAAACGTGACAGAGGGTGGGCCCAACGCCGTCTCAGGCACTATACATACGTCTTTGAATTACTTCTCAGACATATGCAAGTTTCCTCACGATGTTTTCCTTCACCGTAAAGCACGTGGTGTGAAATTACTGCACATAAGTTTTTAGAAAAACATTGGTGCAGGCCCCGTTGGGATTGGAACTCGCTGGCGTAGCAGGTGACTGGTCTAACCCCAAGGCCACCACGGCTCTCAAGTAACATAGGCTATATTTTTATCCCCTACTGACACGGGAACGGGAACTGAGCGGATGAACTCGCGTGACGTACGCTAAAAAATACCACATGGTTTTACACATATTTGCATCATCATCTTCCTGCCCTTATCACATGTTATTTGGGGTCGGCGCAATGTGTTCTTCTCTTCCATTTCTCTCTATCAGGCGTCATATCTGTATTCACTCCCATTCTAGCCATATCATCTTTCACACAATCCATCCATCGTTTCTTAGGTCTTCCTTTCCCCTTGTAACCATCCACATTCATAAACAAAACTTTTTTGGCAACATTATCCTCATCCCTCCGCATAACATGTCCATACCACGACAAATGTTTATTCTTCAACTTCTCAGTCACTGGTGCTACTTTCAGACTTTGCATAACATGTATTAACATAGTTATTTGTTATTCAGGAGTTCATAGAGTTGGTCCGTGAAGACAAGCGCTTGGAGGCTGTGCGCTACGCGAAGAAGCACTTCTCGACGTACGAGGAGGGGCAGCTCGAGGACATTCAGCATTGCATGGGCATGCTGGCCTTCTCTAAGGACACTGGTCAGTCATTATACCAACTATATCCATGGCGTTAGCATAATATTATGTTATTTTCTTAATGTGACAACATATCTGTCGAAAAACATTTAACCTTATACGTTTGAACGAGCAATTCTTGTATATCTATACAGATAAATAAAATTGAAGTGTCTGTTTGTAATTTCAAAATAACAGCTTTTCACTAAATGCATATGAAAGTATACACACTACTGACACTGAAAAACCAAGTTTTAAAAAGTCTGTCTGTTTGTTCTGGGTAATCTCTGAAACGGCTGGACGGATTTTAACGGGACTTCCACTGGTAGGTAGCTGATGTTTCAAGGAGTAACTTAGGCTACTTTTATTTATTGAAAACATTAGGGTTCCGCGACAATAACGAAGAAACTAAATCTACGCGGGTGAAACCGCGGGGCACAGCTAGTATATATATATAATTTGAATATCCGTAGCAGCTCCAACGATTTTCGTTAAAATTTAGAACGTAGGGGGTTTTGGGGGCCGTATATGGATTTAGATAAGTTTCATTATTAGAAAACTTCAATAAAGAGTAAAGCTTGGTCATCCAAGTAACTCTTTATATCGATACAATATACAAAAGAGTATCTTCATTTACATGTATATTAAATATTGTTTATAGAAGTGGAGCCATACCGGTCACTGTTGTGTGCGGGTCGATGGCGAGCGTTGGTGCTTCAGTTCAGGTGGGAGCACGGCCGGCTGCTGCACCCGGCGCGCCCCGCGGCTCTGCCCGTCGCACTACAGTTAGGTACGAGCCTGATTTCACTCTTACCTCTAATTTAGTCATATAATAATGGTAAAATGATGTGTCTAGATATAGTAGCCACGTATGCAATGAGACAGTTCTGTGTTATTTATTTGTGTAGTGTGTCTGTGTGCCATTAATGTGTAGGTCGGCGGCGGCTATATACTAATATTGTGTAGTGTGTCAGTATGTCAGTGATGTGTAGGCCTGGCGGCGCTGAACACGCCGGGCTGCGGGCGGCCGGGGTCGGCGGCGGCTATATACTAACATTGTGTAGTGTGTCAGTATGTCAGTGATGTGTAGGCCTGGCGGCGCTGAACACGCCGGGCTGCGGGCGGCCGGGGTCGGCGGCGGCTATATACTAACATTGTGTAGTGTGTCAGTATGTCAGTGATGTGTAGGCCTGGCGGCGCTGAACACGCCGGGCTGCGGGCGGCCGGGGTCGGCGGCGGCTATATACTAACATTGTGTAGTGTGTCAGTATGTCAGTGATGTGTAGGCCTGGCGGCGCTGAACACGCCGGGCTGCGGGCGGCCGGGGTCGGCGGCGGCTATATACTAACATTGTGTAGTGTGTCAGTATGTCAGTGATGTGTAGGCCTGGCGGCGCTGAACACGCCGGGCTGCGGGCGGCCGGGGTCGGCGGCGGCTATATACTAACATTGTGTAGTGTGTCAGTATGTCAGTGATGTGTAGGCCTGGCGGCGCTGAACACGCCGGGCTGCGGGCGGCCGGGGTCGGCGGCGGCTATATACTAACATTGTGTAGTGTGTCAGTATGTCAGTGATGTGTAGGCCTGGCGGCGCTGAACACGCCGGGCTGCGGGCGGCCGGGGTCGGCGGCGGCTATATACTAACATTGTGTAGTGTGTCAGTATGTCAGTGATGTGTAGGCCTGGCGGCGCTGAACACGCCGGGCTGCGGGCGGCCGGGGTCGGCGGCGGCTATATACTAACATTGTGTAGTGTGTCAGTATGTCAGTGATGTGTAGGCCTGGCGGCGCTGAACACGCCGGGCTGCGGGCGGCCGGGGTCGGCGGCGGCTATATACTAACATTGTGTAGTGTGTCAGTATGTCAGTGATGTGTAGGCCTGGCGGCGCTGAACACGCCGGGCTGCGGGCGGCCGGGGTCGGCGGCGGCTATATACTAACATTGTGTAGTGTGTCAGTATGTCAGTGATGTGTAGGCCTGGCGGCGCTGAACACGCCGGGCTGCGGGCGGCCGGGGTCGGCGGCGGCTATATACTAACATTGTGTAGTGTGTCAGTATGTCAGTGATGTGTAGGCCTGGCGGCGCTGAACACGCCGGGCTGCGGGCGGCCGGGGTCGGCGGCGGCTATATACTAACATTGTGTAGTGTGTCAGTATGTCAGTGATGTGTAGGCCTGGCGGCGCTGAACACGCCGGGCTGCGGGCGGCCGGGGTCGGCGGCGGCTATATACTAACATTGTGTAGTGTGTCAGTATGTCAGTGATGTGTAGGCCTGGCGGCGCTGAACACGCCGGGCTGCGGGCGGCCGGGGTCGGCGGCGGCTATATACTAACATTGTGTAGTGTGTCAGTATGTCAGTGATGTGTAGGCCTGGCGGCGCTGAACACGCCGGGCTGCGGGCGGCCGGGGTCGGCGGCGGCTATATACTAACATTGTGTAGTGTGTCAGTATGTCAGTGATGTGTAGGCCTGGCGGCGCTGAACACGCCGGGCTGCGGGCGGCCGGGGTCGGCGGCGGCTATATACTAACATTGTGTAGTGTGTCAGTATGTCAGTGATGTGTAGGCCTGGCGGCGCTGAACACGCCGGGCTGCGGGCGGCCGGGGTCGGCGGCGGCTATATACTAATATTGTGTAGTGTGTCAGTATGTCAGTGATGTGTAGGCCTGGCGGCGCTGAACACGCCGGGCTGCGGGCGGCCGGGGTCGGCGGCGGCTATATACTAACATTGTGTAGTGTGTCAGTATGTCAGTGATGTGTAGGCCTGGCGGCGCTGAACACGCCGGGCTGCGGGCGGCCGGGGTCGGCGGCGGCTATATACTAACATTGTGTAGTGTGTCAGTATGTCAGTGATGTGTAGGCCTGGCGGCGCTGAACACGCCGGGCTGCGGGCGGCCGGGGTCGGCGGCGGCTATATACTAACATTGTGTAGTGTGTCAGTATGTCAGTGATGTGTAGGCCTGGCGGCGCTGAACACGCCGGGCTGCGGGCGGCCGGGGTCGGCGGCGGCTATATACTAACATTGTGTAGTGTGTCAGTATGTCAGTGATGTGTAGGCCTGGCGGCGCTGAACACGCCGGGCTGCGGGCGGCCGGGGTCGGCGGCGGCTATATACTAACATTGTGTAGTGTGTCAGTATGTCAGTGATGTGTAGGCCTGGCGGCGCTGAACACGCCGGGCTGCGGGCGGCCGGGGTCGGCGGCGGCTATATACTAACATTGTGTAGTGTGTCAGTATGTCAGTGATGTGTAGGCCTGGCGGCGCTGAACACGCCGGGCTGCGGGCGGCCGGGGTCGGCGGCGGCGGCGTGTCCGGCGTGCCAGCCGCCACTGAGCGTGTTGGCGCGGACGTTGCCTCACGCGCACTGCTCCCACTCGCGGCTCGTGTGTCGCATCTCCAACAAGCCGCTCAACGAACACAACCACCCCATGGTGCTGCCCAACGGACAGGTCTACGGGGAGAAGGTACGCTACTTGCTACATTTTTTATAAGCGTTATTGGAGACTGGATTAGTGTATTTTATGTGCATATTGTGTAGGTCTGAGAATCGACCAACATGTATTTTTCATACCCCTAAAGAAGATCCAACCCAAACGAATATATGGAATACAACGTAAAACTGAAGAGTTTGTTTATTTTGAACGCGCTAATCTCCGGGAACAACTGGTCCGATTTGAAAATATCTCTGATTGCTAGATAGCCCACTTATCGAAGAAGGTCCATATATCACCATGCTGCGTGAATGAAATTGTGGGCAGAAACTAGTGCATAATACGTTACCAAAGCTACAAAATCTTTACCATTTTGTCTAGGCTCTAAAAGAGATGATGAAGGAGCACGGCTCGATCATCTGCCCCAAGACCAAGGAGGTGTTCTGCATGAAACGCGTCGAGAAGGTGTATGTGATGTGAGCTTACGACTACAACACTGCTTGCCTACTGTTCTACTGTTTTACATATATGTTTTGAGTTACGTCACTTTTAACCGACTTGAAAAGAAGGGTGTTTGTTTTTGATCTAAAAATTTAAGATTATTTGAACTTTTGCCTCGAGTGTTTGCCATATATAAGTAAGGAAACATGTTTAGTTATGTTTTTGAAAACGTAAAGAATTGTGGTTATCGCAGACACGCAAAACACTGTTTTACCATGTTGTGATAAAATGGATATTAAACGCAAAATGCGATAGATTATATGCAAAAGCTTTTTAATTAAACTTTCTTGGTCAGGTAAATAATACAAATTTGAAAACCGGAAAATGAAAAGGTATTTTCAATATAATATTGCCTTGGATATTTTATTTTATAAGTGCGGCCATTTTGGTCAGTATATTTTTATCACACTTCAGTGTATTTTAGTTTCGCTAGGTCGAAATTTGATTGAAAATTGCACGTGAATCTAATCAAATGAAGGGACTGTCGTTTAGTTAGGATTAAACTGTAAACACGGCTATGCATAAAGCTATGCATTCCTTGTACAAGCTGATATTAAGATCTGAAGACTTTCACTGTAAGAAGAACCTATGTTATGCGATGTTAAGGTGAACGCACACTTATCAACTCGGCTCCGGATCAAAATCGCCTCAACTCTAGGCTTTAAGTATTTGCATTAACTATTGCAACGCACTTCAATCATAGGAAATTAATTCATAATATTTACATTATAAAGTTCAATTTCGCATGTTCAACACTGAAGATCGCAAACTAGGCGAGGCGGTGGAATTATTTCAGTCGATAAGTGTGCGATAACTTTTATACTGGATATGTATAGTTGTGTGTATAAATGCGTAGTTGTGTTAACTAATAGGATTGTAATATAAACATCGTGTACAATATTCTCTGTATCATATATTATGTAAATTGTTACATTGAGAAATAAATATTAATCGAGAATCTTGTTTCATTTTTATTCACTTGTCATACGATTTTTCTTGGTAAATGGCCTAAAATAAATTTTATATTCTTAAGAATTCCAAAAGAGATCATGTCATATACTCCTGTATGTTGATATCAAATGAACTATTTAGTTATTTTCATAGTTAGGAGTCGTAGTGGTTGTTAGGTTTTAGTAGTTGCCTGCTACGCAAGCGATGAAATTCCTAGTGGCCTGCACCAATGAGTTTTCTAGAAGTTAAGTACAGTGATTGAACATCACGAGTTTTACAGTGAAGGAAAACATCACGAGGAAACCTGCACTTAGGAGTAAATCAAAGACATATTGGCTCACCTGCCACGTTGGCACTTAATCATCTCTGGTGAAATGAACGTGTTGTCTCTGTTTACTCCTTTGATGATGAGCCTGAGTGATATTTTATAGTTTCTAGCACTAAAGTTCCACTACAAAATACAGGCAAATAAAAATGCAGTAACAAAACTATAAAGCCTAACCATGTTCACTGTGGGAACGAAGAATTTGTTAAGAAGCTTAGCAGAATAGGACTTCATAAGTCGTGTTTTACTTAGAAACTAGCTGTGCCCCGCGGTTTCACCAGCGTAGATTTAGTTTCATCTTTTTTGTCGCGGAACCCTAATATTTTTATCATTAAAAGTAGCCTAAGTTACTCCTTGAAACATCAGCTACGTGCAAGTAAAAGTTCCGTTAAAATTGGTCAAGCCGTTTCAGAGATTACCCGGAACAAACAGACAGACAGAGAAAAAAATTTAAACTTGGTTATTTAGTGTCAGTAGCGTGTATACTTTCATATGCATTTAGTGAAAAGCTATTATTTTGGAATTACAAACAGACACTTCAATTTTATTTATCTGTATAGATGATTCCATTTAGTCGACTTAATGTTACATTGCTGCGCTTAACTAAACTAAAAAGTACCAGGATCGCAGAATGTTAGAGGAGGCTAGATGTTCTTTATTCGAGCCGATCACACTGCTAGCTGATTGGTTGAAATTGCAAGATGGTGGCGACAAATAAACCAATCACAGGTAACTAAGCGTTTTCAAGTGTACCAACATTGCGATTTGTCACATTGAAGTAAAAAGTACCAGGATCGCAGAACGTTAGAGGCCTCCTCTACTAGGCTAAGTCGATCACACAAGCTGATTGGTTGAAATATCCAAGAAGGTGGCTACTTACAGCCAATCACAGGCACGTAAGCTTCGCTCTGTTAACCAACATTCAAATAAGAATGAGAGCTCATTAGCCAATAAGATTTGATTATTCTACGCCAATGAGAAGCAAATTTCGTACTACCTCCATTTATACAATAATGATATGCAGTGCATAGGAATAGCGGCTTACGCTCTAAGTCAAAACAAATTAAATATGATCGTAATCGCGTGGGCTTTTGAATCAGAACAAAAAAACAAATAACAATCCAATGCTGCCACTTGTTATTTAATAAGTGTCACAAATGCTCCAAAACCATAGACAAAAAAACAGATAAAAATATATAAAAAAACGGCTCTCAAATTTCATCGATCACAGGAAACATAAAAAAACACAATATTCAATCTTAATACGTATTTTTATTAATAATTACTTCTCCTTACAACAAGGTCGCTGGGAGACAACTACAATTCTCGGAAATGGCATTTATTTATCACAATTAAATGGCTACCATACATTAAAAACAAAGTTATTTACATTACAAAGGATTATATTGATATACGTACGTATATGTTCATCATAATATGATTTGATACTACAAATTCATAAACGAATATTAATTATACGCATAGGAATTATTGTTGGCATATTACAGCCAAGATGCCTTCATTATCAAGTTTATAAGGTACTTTAGAATAAAGCGCTATGTGATTTACAGTGTTTGAAAAGTCGACTATTTATACGTATATTTTATATTACAAACTCTAGTTTCAAAATAGCATTATTCCACTACATGATAAAAACGTATACAAAATGATTATATGATTATTAACAAACGAAAAAATATTCGGTATGAATAATTTAAGTTGTTCGATACAAATTATAGAAGTTATATTGTTATATGACAAATAAAAAATGCAGTTTAAGAAAATGTATATTTTTTTGCATCTGTCTTTTAAAAGGACACAGTTTTAATTTGGGTTGTCCTAAGTATTATTGTAAACCGTATAATGTATTAAGACATATTTTTACCTTCATTTATCTTGATTTGAGGATCGAATTCTCCCAAAACTATAAATATATAAAGCACATTTCATGACGGTTCTCTTTTTGAACGGACTCAAACATTTTTATAATGTAGCTGGCAACACTAAAAGCATAAACAAACAAATTTAATAAACTAGGATATGTATCTATCGATAAATTAGTGGAGGAATTTGTACTCAAAAGAATATCTTACAGATTGTTCTGCAATGGAAGTGGATCGCAAAGTCAGCGGCACCATTGAGAGCATACATATGAGCTTACTGCAAGAAGTATGGAATCTATAAATTAATCGTTCGCAATGACACACACAGACGCGCGTCTACTCTATTAGAAGCCATCTCGGCGTAATTTTAGTAAGGTACAGACATTTTCTAAACTTTAAATCGACTAATAACATAATTTTGCCAGTTCATAAAGAACAAAATTTTGAATATTTTAAGTGACTGTTCACACTCCTTTTATTCTAGATTCCTTACTGCTTAGTAATCTTTGTTTATATGCTGTGACATTACTGATATTTATAACACTTAGAAGTTGAGTTGACTGAATCTTAAAGAGATCTATGTTAACTTAACTATTTGTAATGTTTCAAACTTTAACTTACACACTAGATAATAAACTGAATATAAATGTATTGCTTTGGATGGTAATTAAATAATAATTTGTTTAATACTACTTGTGTTAATGTGATATCAAGCAGTTTTGATTCAACAATAAAAAAAGTGAATGAAATTATTTACACATTTTTGCATTTGTGAATATAAAGTAAGTACCTAGGATTTTCAAAAGAAAAATATTCCACAGTTCTAATATTGTAGAGTTCCAAGCTCATATTGATTTTGTAGGGAGAGCGAGTGATCATGCTCATCCCCAGCAAAGACAAGATCTTTGAGGCGGATGTCATGCCTGGGGAACACCGAGTCCAACTGTTCTAGTTGGAAACTTGTATATACTGCAATTCGCTTGACAACTCTTATAGCGCGATTTAGGTTCTCGTATATTTGTACTCAAACTTTACAATTGTTTGCGAGTAGCGCCATCTATATCCAGTGGGAAAACGCTGCTACATTTTAATTGTAAGTTTTTTTTTGCAGTATTTTTTTTTGTATAAGCACTGGAACAGTGATGTAACTAACACTATAATAATAATTAACACGCTACCTGCGAGTATTAAACGCACCACTCACATTATATCACTCCTTTTAAATCTAACACAATCAAACTTAACTACATACTTAAGATTAATGAGGTTGGTAACTGGAAAATCTAATTAGATAAATAAAATTGAAGTGTTTGTTATTCCTAAATAACAGCTTTTCACTAAATGCATATGAAACCATATACCGGACACAAAAGCATCAATTTAACAAAAATTTCTGTCTGTCTGTTTGTTCCGGGTAATCTTCGAAACGGCTGGACCGATTTTAATGGCTCTTGTAGAAAGTTCGATACTTTTGCCAATTGTATATTGTTATAAGCGTTTACTATACACACATCATATGATTTGAATTCATGGAGTTTATCATCATCTCTCTGGCTTTATCCCATACATTGGGGTCGGCACTTGATTCAACCCGATGTGGCTGATCACCTGATTTTTATACGAAGCGACTGCCATCTGAACTTCGTAACCCCTTTTACGAGGAAAATCTGTAATCTGGGTTAAACCAGTTGTCAGATTATTTTAGACTTCTGACTGACGGAATTCATGGACTTTATAATTAACCAAAATAAAATAATTTTCCCGATTATCAACCCCGTGTAATTCCAAACATATTTGGAACGATAATACTTTGAATACATCCATACACGGATTTTATTAACTATAATAATATATTTGACAATCGTTATTGGAGTTTGTATGACTAATAGCACTCTTATAACGTAAAAAAATAGTTCTACTTCCTAAGTAATTTTCATTTCTATACATTTTTTAACTTAAAATAATATGGTAGGTATTATTTCATTATTGCCTTCATACTTATAAACGATTCCAACTATTGATCAACTGATTTATTAAAAAAAACACTTTTGAACACTTGTGGTTTTTCATTAATGCCATGTTTACAGAGATTGATATATTTATTGATTAAATATAAATAAAACATAAATTATAGGCATATTTTTTGGTCTGAAGTTTGCCATGCTAGTTTTTTGCCATGATAGTTTCACTCATTTATGAGACAGATGTATGTGACGTGTATACATCTGTCACTGTCGATCAACTGAATTAACATTGCAATAAGAGCTCATGGTTGGGCACCCTGAAATCAGGATTGGTCGATAACATATATATCGATCGACCTCCATAAATATATCGCATGCAATGCAAAACCACAGCATGTATTTATCGTCTAGTAGACATGTTTATAAGTATGAAGGTAACATTTTAAGTATTCGATTTATTAAATTTTTCAATCTAAATAACTTGAAAAGACACAAGTCATAATATTAGAAAATGTTTTTGATATAATAATTAGTAATTAACTTTAGTTTTTATTAATATTTGAGCATTGGAACCGTGTCCATGGCCTAAATGTTGTGTGATTTATAAGATTATTACAGTAAGAACCAATATAACTATTTTAAATATCTTGTCAGAAGGTCGACCGAATAGTATTGACATTCATAAGTGACTAATAATGGCCTGCAATTTCATATCAAAATTGATTAATAAAATCAATTAAGTATTTTATAAGTAATATTTCAAGACAAGAAGTTAGGCTCACGATTATTTTGATATTTTTTTAGAGTTGAGCATGTCCACTGTATTTTGGACAATTCACACAATCTCTTGATAAATTATAGCCTTTGTTTTATTCTAATGTATAAACTATATTAAGGTGAAGTTTTATTAAAATCCATTAAGTAGTTTTTGCGTGAATGAGTAACAAACATACATACGTTTGTACGAATCGTACTGTTTTAGTTCCATACTTTGTAAGTAGATGGCGTGAGTAGTAAATTAGATCGCGCTATTGAAAGTTGTATTTCGTTACATATAGACTTCTTTGACGTAACATTATTACAAACCTTAAGAATATGATCCCTGGTTTTATTTAGTTCCTGCAATCTTTGGAAAGCCAGTTTGATTCCCAAAAAAAACGTTCTTACAAACTTTCAAGTTTATGTTATTGGTAGGACTAGTAGGATGAATGTTGCCAGTTAGAAGTAATGTGTCATGACAGCCATACAAGCGATGCCTGCGAGGAGGGCTGCCAGATGTTTGAGAGCTTCGGGTGTACGTTTCTCGCGCAGCAAACCTGGCAACACTGTCACTAGTGCGATGTGAAGGAACCCTCCTGCCGTGAACGGTACTATCCATGATGTTTTGGCTTCTGCAATCATTAAAATAAATATATTTTGAGATGGAAATTAATTGAGTGTCGGTAGAGGGCGTCCAAGGAAGAACTACTATGACCAAATTAATAGTATTTTTCATTAAGGTCAGATTGGGAGCACTCGAACCGCAGGAAGTGTATGAATAGATGCATGAATGTGGATGAAGCGAAAGACGTATGTAAGGATCGTAGCTTGTGGTGAACGGTGGTCTCTGCCTACTCCCATGGGATACAGGCGTGAGCATATATATGTATCTAAAAAATTCCTATAAAAATACAAAACGTTGACCCTTTTACCTATACACTAGCAGACGTCACGCGGTTTCACCCGCGTAGTTCCCGTTCCCGTGGGAGTACGGGGATAAAATATAGTTTATTTTACTCGCTGATGATGTAGCTATCTATTGCTGAAATAATTCTTAAGATCGGTCAAGTATCTGGTCTGGAAATAACCAAGTTACATTAATTTATCCTAAAGTGTAAATATTTATACTAGAACAAATGAGTTCAGTCTAGGTTAATCTAACCTTGGACCAGACTAGTTTGACCTAGGTTGTAGATTTAAAGAAGATTGCAATGAGTATAACTTACCAATAGAGTTATTGGCGCCACTAAATACAACAGCTGTCAAAGCTCCGATCAGACCAGCCGCCGCAGTCGCCTGTTATCATCAATAATATATTATAATACTTTATTTTCAGAACTTCTTATTCATATTGAAGAGCTTGTGACACAGTTGCTATTTCGTATATTCGATCAGCGTAGTTAAGCAACCATAACCCAAGCTAATAGTTGGATGGGTAACCGCCCGAGTGGCCCAGGTTACAGTAGGGTTAGACAAAGTAACATTCTCTTGCGCTTGCGCTAATAGAAACGATAAAATGTTTATGGAAATTACATAAATCAGTCACGTGACATATGTCATTCCCGTACATTTTTTGTAACTATGGAAGCGTTATAAGTTTAATCGTTACATATAAGAATACAAATGTTTATAATATAAGTGTAAGTATAGATATAACTGTACCAGTTGTGCTTTGGCCGCCTCCCACCGAGAGAACCCGCTCTTCAGCAATATGGCGAAGTCTCCCACCTCGTGGGGGATCTCATGGACTAGAACAATCATATTACATTCATTGTATAATGGGTGTTGTCATACTGGTGTCCTAGAAGCTGACGTCAGAACGAAACCGGGTGAAAGGTCTAGTCAAAATAGGTCTCAGTAAAATATAAAATACTAGCTGTGACCCACGGTTTCTCCTGCGTAGACTTAATTTCATGTGAAGCCCGGGGACGCCTAATGATTTTTTAAATTAACGTAGTCTAAGTTACTCTTTGTAACATTAGCTATCTGCCAATGAAAGTCCTATTAAAATCGGTCCACACACGGGGCTAGTCTTTCATATAAAGATTAGCCAGAACAAACAAACAGACAGGCAGAGAATAATTTTAATTTTTTTTTTAATATATCTGTACCGTATATACTTGTATATGTATTTAGTGAAAAGCTGTTATTTTGGAATTACAATCAGACATTTAAATTTTATTTATCTGTATATATAGATTAGCAGAAACAAATTTTTTATGGGAAGTTTAATCAAGTTTATTGGTGTATGATAACCGCTTACCGAGTATAGCGAATGTGGTGAGCACTCCAACACGGAACCCGACGAGGAAGGAACCCCCGACCGCCAGCCCGTGGGTGAAGTTATCTATTGAATTGGCCATCAGGTTCAGGTACCCTGCCACCTGGACAAACACACATTTTCATTAATTTACATGTACATACAGAAGAAGAAGAAAGACAAGAAGTATGTAAGGCTCATAGCATGTGCCGGTTCTACTCAGAAGGCTAGTTTCCGAACCGGTAGTAAATTCTCGACATTCATAAGTGCCTTACCAGGGCCTAAACTGAATAAATATATTTCATTTTCATTTTCAAACGGTGGTCTCTGCCTACCCCCTTTGGATACAGGCGTGAGCATATAGCATATGTATGTACATACATATGTTCACGCATATGCGTGATCCTAGATCCGTCTAGAACCTATATAGATTCTAGACTTTTAAGTCGAACAAGTTTTATCACAGACCATAGGTTGGTTGTACAAAAATACAGGGTGTCGGTTAATTCCGGGCAGCTCTTAAAATGTGTGATAGGGTATAATTTTAGGAAGCAATTAAAATAATTACGACAAAAATATCTTCTTCCGTTTTCGAGTAATTGACGTTCAAACTTCGCCATTTCAATACCTTATTTTCGCATAAAAGTCAGCTGTAACGTAAAGTTATTCACCTGAAAGCTAACTACGTTTTTATTTTTTTTCTCCCACGAATAGTTCCTGAAATAACCCCATGAAACCTGTTTTCGAAACTATTTATCTACTTCTTAAAATTTTTATGATTTTTGAGGTCATCGTTACAGTTCATACTCCTGTGAACTCTGATAACCTCTAACGGGTTCAATTGAATTAGGTAAAAGACAGACCGATGATTTACAAAGAAATGCCGCCACAAGAATCAAAGTTACTGCCGGCTTTTCGGTACGATATCAAAGACACCGCGCGGCATCATTAAAAAAAGCGCGGTGTCTTTGAGTTCAGGCGGCACGTGCAAATAAAGAGATATCGCGGCGACTTTCGGCAGCGCGCGGCACGCTTTGTGTTTATTAGTGTGTGTGTGTTTATTAGTGTGTGTGTGTTTATTAGTGTGTGTGTTTATTAGTGGTGGGATTATTTTAATCGATCACTCGATTAAAAGAAAAAGTACCTAATGCTTCCATTAGTAGTAAATACCAATTCATTGTTCGCATAGACTAAGTGAAAAACCTAGGTACTTGCGTTATTGTAGTAATTGGATAGTAGAACTTTTGTAGGTAAATGTAATGTAGTTAGGTAGAGTATTTCTAATTCTCAATAAAATTTGTGATTTTATAGGATTCTGATATTAAATAAACTACTTACCTTAATTATCATCTGAGTACAGATTCAATCATTTACTCTTGTAGTAGAGCACTCACTTAAAGACAACACAATTTTAAACAAGAATACCCGAGATATCTTTTAATATCACGTACTATGTAAATTGTACCTACATAATAACGTAACTTTATTAAATCGGTTCTGTGATTTGTTTTTATTATCAGTATTCAGTAATTTAATTTATGTTTCGATAAGTCTATCGATAATAGCGTCCCATCCCATCCCTATTTCGTACGTGCCCTCGCGCCGCGCCGCTATGATAGAACTGTATTAGGGCTGTCGAACATGGTCTATTTACTCTACTTGTTCCACGAACCCTGTTCGTAGGTATTAAATTAATTCACGCTCTTAATTTATTTTAATTTTATTCTTAACGTGAATAAATAAAAAGAAAGAATGAATTTGAAAAATGTTTATTTTTACAAAACATCGTCTAAACCAAGACTACTATTCTACGGATCTTCTCAGAAAGCTAGTTTCCGAACCGGTGATAAATTATTCGACATTCATAAGTGCCTTACCAGGGCCTAAACAGAATAAATCATTTCCATTTTCATTTTCACTAGACCAAACTCTGACTAAAACTATGTCCATCCCTTTTGATCACAAAAAGAGATAGCACTACTTTTAATTAAACCAAGGGGAAATGGGTAAAGTTTTGATACCGGGATTAGAACCGGCACGTCTACGCTTGATAAGCGATGTCTAATCCACATATTGTGTTACCAGTCGGAGTCAAAACTAAATCAAAATAATTCGTATGTTAAAAGTTGTATCTTGAAAAAAGTGTGTGACACTCCTATTTCATTCGCACTTTTATGATTTAGTACCTATTTATTTGTTTCAAAATCAGTCTTATTCGGATAATGGTCGCGGGCGTGTGCTTCTAAGCAAAGTTTTTTGTTTCCGTCGTGACCTTGTTACTTTCATTTTCTCGTTAGTTTGTTAGGTACTTAGTACCTACTTAATTAGTATTATCATGCCGAACTTTCAGTACTCAGATGTTCAGTATACCGACATGGTTTTGGCCTATGCAATAGCAAGCTGCAAGGGGTAATACTGGTGAAGCGTTGCGTTTTTATTTGGACTTTTACGGTCATCGAAGTGATGAGTGCGTGCCGTCTTCAGGTAGAGTGCTTATGAGAGTTGTGCAACGGCTGAGGGATAACGGAAGTCCAAGCTCAGGCTTGTTTGGATGTGCAAGGGCGCAATTTCGAACACTTGCCCATTTAGAAGTTGACTGAACTAGCGGTAATAATGCTTTCAGTGATAACAATGTTTTGTATGTGAGTGAAGTGATATGGTCCAGACTAAGGTGTATCCTGTCATAAATAAGGTCAGTTAACTAAATGATTTGAAGTAGGTACCTACCTATATTTACGTAGATTATTACCGCGTACGTAATGTAGGTGAACGCGGCCGCGCGTTCATGCAACCTGGCTTAAGGCCGCGAGCTCTTCGACTATAGCTTATAACTACGTTATTGTTGGAGCTAGATATTTACGACTTCAACATAGTGCTATATTCATATAACCCTACAACTTCTATAAGACTACTGTTTCGAATTCTCCGACACCCTGTATAATATACTAATGTTTCCAAATTGAAGCCTGTATGCAAGTAAATGTGCCGTCACTAGTTATTAGCGCTCAGCGAAAATAGTAGGTGTAACTGCGGTTGTATTTTCGCCATACAGACAGACCGACTCATAAAATGACTACTGCGCATTCCTGGTCTGCGCTCAAAAATCGTGACCGGACCTATAATTACCTAAGTAAAAATGATTTCGATTTATTCGCCTCAGACACAGGTTACTCTAGTTCAGGCCCTATATAAGCTGTAAATTTATTTGAATAAATATCATTATTGTTCAATATGGGCTTTGGTTGGCCACTTATGACCCCACTTACCACCAGTTAGGAAACTATCCTTCTGAGAAGATAAACTATCATTAAAAATGTGTGAACAACCATTTTTAAGTTTTAAGGCAATCATCAAACAGAAACTTGTGAAAAAGCATATTATAGTGTAACTGAGTATATTGATGATAGCCAAACATGGCAATGAGTTGCTCACTCTTCCATTAAAATGTACTCAAACAACCCTATGTATATAGAAGGGACACATGTAAAAAAAACCGGGGAGTTTGTTTCGCCGTTTCTTCTCCTGACAGGCTTACATTTGGAAACGGTAGTAAATTAACCTAATTTAGTGTGTGTAAGTGTTCCAAGTGTCCCTTATGTTGAATAAAACTTTTTAATTTTGATTTTGAAAGAAACGGCAAAATAATCTACATGTGTGTATACATACGTCCTTCTTGTGCGGCTTGTCGTGCGTGAGAGCCTTCTCCCTGGCTTCTCGAAGCAAGCAGCGCCCCATCCAGCGCCCCCCTTGACACTTGGCTGTCCCACTGGCTGCCTCTCCGCCGCAACACCAACCTTCGCCTACATACAATCCTTCTCATTACTAAACATTGTTTAAACCAACACTACACCAAAATCAGTCTAATGCTATGTCCATCCCGTCTGAAATTCACACCCGAAAGAGACATGGAACTACTTTTAAGCCACTAAATAAAAGTCTTCCCGTCTGAAATTCACACCCGAAAGAAACATGGAACTACTTTTAAGCCACTAAATAAAAGTCTCCCCGTCTGAAATTCACACCCGAAAGAAACATGATACTACTTTTAAGCCACTAAATAAAAGTCTCCCCGTCTGAAATTCACACCCGAAAGAAACATGGAACTACTTTTAAGCCACTAAATAAAAGTCTCCCCGTCTGAAATTCACACCCGAAAGAAACATGGAACTACTTTAAAGCCACTAAATAAAAGTCTTCCCGTCTGAAATTCACACCCGAAAGAAACATGGAACTACTTTTAAGCCACTAAATAAAAGTCTCCCCGTCTGAAATTCACACCCGAAAGAAACATGGAACTACTTTTAAGCCACTAAATAAAAGTCTTCCCGTCTGAAATTCACACCCGAAAGAAACATGGAACTACTTTTAAGCCACTAAATAAAAGTCTTCCCGTCTGAAATTCACACCCCAAAGAAACATGGAACTACTTTTAAGCCACTAAATAAAAGTCTCCCCGTCTGAAATTCACACCCGAAAGAAACATGGAACTACTTTTAAGCCACTAAATAAAAGTCTTCCCGTCTGAAATTCACACCCGAAAGAAACATGGAACTACTTTTAAGCCACTAAATAAAAGTCTTCCCGTCTGAAATTCACACCCGAAAGAAACATGGAACTACTTTTAAGCCACTAAATAAAAGTCTTCCCGTCTGAAATCCACACCCAAAAGAGATATGGACTACTTTTAAGCCTAAATAAATCATATTACAAAACATCGCCTAAAATCCATGAAGGAATAGCCGCGGTGGCCGTGGGATTCGAGCAGTCGCCTGATACGCAAGAGTCGCAAGTTTGAATCCCAGCGGGCCGTAGATATACCAATTTTCTAAAAAAAACTTATGTGCAGTAATTTCACACCACATGCTTTACGGTGAAGGAAAACATCGTAAGGAAACCTGCATATGTCTGAGAAGTAATTCAAAGACTTGTGTATAACTTTCTTCTGTCTTCGTACGTTAAGAAAGGGTTTATTGAAATGGGATTGCAACCTTAGTAATAATTGTAATCACCTTGCGTGTTATTATTGAAGACGCACGAGTCGTATAGTTGCGAGGCGGTGACGTCACCGCAGATCCCCTCCCCCTGCCCCTTACCCCGCTGCTTCCTCTCCACTTGCAGCAACTTCTCTATCTCCTCTATCTCTATCTGCTTCGTCTTGTGCGTGCCGTTCTGGGTTGGCTTCTCTTCTGACTCTGCTGGCTAGAAATTAATAGATAATTATTTTGTTTTTCTATCACTTAGTAGCGATGCGCGATGGTGTGAGGTTAATCGCTATTATATCGATTGTTCAAACATCTCGATACATCTCGATTGCTTCAAATCGCACTCGATGGGAGCTTTGAATTACTTCTCACACATATGCAGGTGTCCTCACGATGTTTTCAAATGCAAATAAGTTTTGAGAAAAATTCCAAAATAACAGTTTTTCACTATATACATATGAAAGTATACACGGTACTGACACAGAAAACCAATTTTTAGATTTTTCTCTGTCCGTCTGTCTGTTTGTCCGAAACGGGTGGCCGGATTTTAACGGGACTTTCACTGGCAGGTAGCTAATTTTACAAGGAGTAACATAGGCTAATTTTATTTAAAATAAACATTAGTCTACGCGGGTGAAGCTGCGGAGCACAGCTAGTACGTACATAAAAGAGAATCTTAACATCGAGATGAAAAACAAAAACTTCTTTTCACACTTCTGTGAAAAGAAGGCTTACTACTATATATATTATAAACCATGTCAAACAGTTGCATTAACCTCGTCTTCCTCCTCGTTGGTGGCGAACAGTTTCTCGACGATAATGAACACGAGCATACCGAACAAACACCACAGCCCGCTGCGCATCGACACGTGCTGACCCGCTGGAACGAACAAACAAAAGAATTATAAAACAATTCAGCAATTCTCGTTCGAAAAATATATTTCGCGGAGAGTTGTTGGGGACTATAACGGGGAAATCGGGACCACGAACGTCTTTTTTAATCTATACAGATAAATAAAATTGAAGTGTCTGTTTGCAATTCCATAATAACAGCTTTTCACAAAATGCATATAATACTGACAATCAAAAACCAAGTTTTAAAATTTTTCTCTGTCTGTCTGTCTGTTTGTTCCGTGTGATCTCTGAAACGGCTGGACCGATTTTAACGGGACTTTTAGTGGCAAGTAGCTGATGTTTCAAGGAGTAACTAAGGCTACCTTTATTTATTAAAAATATTAGGGTTCCGCGACATGAATCATAAAACTAAATCTATGCGGGTGAAACCGCGGGGCACAGCTAGTTAAATATAAAAACATACGGCATCCTCCATTATAAGAATGAACTGTCATTGCATAATTAATATTGCATTTCATATCGAGAGCTCGGAACACAATACCTCAGCCATGATTCACCGAACACTCAAGTGATAATGAGCTTTAGAACAATGAGGTTAAAGTATAAATTACTGTTTGTTGACAACACACATAACCGTGATTAGTGATAGCGCAAAGCTGTAACAATATAAAATGTATATAATTATAAGTATTAACGGGTTTTTTAATTTAAATGTTTGACATCATTAGAGGCCGACTATGGACGTTTAAGCAGCGCGTATTAAGAACTTCTGAGATTTGACGTTGCACCTTGGTATCGTAAAATTAAATGTCAAAGCTAAGAAGTTCTGCTTAAACCGATGATAGGCCCCAAGGTACCGTAGTCAAAAACGCCGAAATTCCGAATACTTGACTCAAAAAGGTTACATTACATACGTATGTATTTATAAAGTGTACAAAAACCACGTGTGTTACACAAAACCTCAACATATCGAACAAACAATTATATTATAAGTATCGAGGAAAATGTTATCAGTATATATTAATACTAGCTGTGCCCCGCGGTTTCACCCGCGTAGATTTAGTTTCATCCTTATAGTCGCGGAACCCTAATATTTTTGATAAATAAAAGTAGCCTAAGTTACTCCTTGAAACACCAGCTACCTACCAGTGTAAGTCCTGTTAAAATCCGTCCAGCCGTTTCGGAGATTACCCGGAACAAACAGACAGATAGACAGAGAACATTTTTAAAACTTGGTTTTTTAGTGTCAGTAGCGTGTATACTTTCATATGCATTTAGTGAAAAGCTGTTTTTGTAATTTTGGAATTACAAACAGACACTTAAATTTTATTTAAGTATATGTATAGATATAGATAAGTCACTAGACTAGAGTTAGTTTGTTTGTAGGTATGTTACGCGATCTTATTCATTAGTAATCTTAGAGTGTGTATTAAAGGGAAGTGAATACAATGAAAAAATGTTCTTTGAAAAAGCAACCTTCCGAATCTGGCGGTAGCATGTATAATCCTGTATAATATATGTCATTCTGACGATTTGAAAGTACTTTATAGAAAGTCTAATCGAATAAAGATATTTTTGACTTTTGACTTTTTTGAGAATATAAAAGGCGCCGTAGGGTTTGAGCAGTCGCCTGCTACGCAAGCGACGCAAGTTTGGATCCCAACGGCCTTTACCAATGAAATTTTCTGAAAACTTAAGTGCAGAAATGTCACACCACGTGCTTTACGGCGAAGGAAAACATCGTGAGGAAACCTGCATATTTCTGAGAAGTAATTCAAAGATGTATGTATAGTGCCTGAGACGGCGATGGACTCACCATCTGTCACGTTGACACTTAAACATCTTCGGTGAAAAGTGGGTTTTGTTATTATTATATTACTTACAACACTTCTGCTTACCCTTCGGGGACCCTTCTGGGATGCCGCGAGCATAATTATTTATTTTTTTGTTTAAAAAAATTGTGATAATGTATCAACAAGGAAGCGGTTGACGACCGTCAATGTAACTAAACTGTGTGTTTACAAAAACTAGGAAGCGACATCGCGGCATTGACTCGTAAACTAGTAGCATTGTACACACTATGCTATGCGCCTCTTTTTATACCGTAGAGTATTTTGTACAATGCGCGTTTTTTGGTAGTCATGCAAATTGTCACTTCCGAAGAATCACCTGACGTATTTGTACTAGACACATTCTATACTAAACATTTGTGAAAAAAAATTTTAAAGAAAATGTTACATAGAAATCAGTCCTGAGGTAACTATAATAATAAAAAAACAGCAGTCAAATTGACAACCTCCTCATTAATTCGGTGGCCTTAGAGTTTAAACAGTCGCCTGCTACGCAAGCGACGTATGCTCGAATCCCAGCTGCTGTACCAATGAGTTTTTCTAAAAACTTTACGATGAAGGAAAATATCGGTCGAGACAAGTCTCCCGTGGGTGAGAGGGGGTGTCACAGACATAGATAGGTATCCTTAGCTGTAGGAGGTGTCTTTCATTGAAACGTTTTAAATTGCGAAAACTCGTGTGACGTAGAAAAATCGTCAAACTTGCCTCACGCTATTAATGGATGCTTCAAATATTTGGTATCTATGTGACAGTGGTCTACGTGTGCGTAAGTACTAAGCGATACATTAATGTTACATGTGTGAGTATAAATGTAAGACATACGTTCAGTATTAGCGAAGTCATTCTCCCACGCCTCGGGCAGTAGGTGCAGGAACACATCTCCAAGTAGACCGCCTACTGCGAAGCTTAGCAGTATCCTGAGGGTTGCAGCGCCGGCTGAAACAAATAAATACACTATTAGTGCTATTCATATGATATGGTTACCTGTAGGTCTAAAAAGGTCACTTTGGGAGAATCATAATGTGATCCGAATATTTATAGATGTTAGTCCCTATGTAACTTCATATTTTGTGGACCATTTTAGGAATCTTCATAGGAAAATGTCAAACAGTGAATTGCCAAATATGAATCATTCTTTAATCATATTCGGATCACATTATGATTCTCCCAAAGTGGCCGTTTTAGACCTACTGATGGCGGTAGAGAATTGAGCTGGCTTGCTCGTAAATAGTTTAAGTCAGACGAATAGTGCTAATTACAAGAAACACCGACAACAGACAGCCCGAGACTTCGGGAAGTTCAACTAAACTCTAACCCCCTTATTACAAAACATAGTGGTTTAAGAGTCGAGTAAGAGTGGAGTAACGTACTCTTTCTGTCATACGGATTTAAAATGGGATGGGCTTAGTATTAGTCCGAGTTTGTTCTAGTTTTCGTTAAAACCATATTTGTAATAGAAGAAGTAAAGCACTTTGCGTGAAAAAATATTTGTCTAAATATTCAGTATTTCTTGGAATAGTCAGAATGACATGATGATTATACAGAATTATTAAATGTAATGTAATGTCACGGAAGGTTGATTTTAATGAGAAAAACTCTAAATGAGGGTTAAATAGTACTGTACCCCAAGTACAAGTGTGTATGTTTCAAATATCATCGCTTGACCTTGCCTTTTAACGTGGCTCGAAATATGTTGATCCGCCATCTTTGGCATTTAACGTCAACGCGTCTCTGAAAAAGTATCAGCACATTTTGAACCACGTTGAAATGCAAGGTCAATCAACGACGTTTGGACGTGTAAAAACCTATACTTGGGGCCCTTTTCACCGGGACGTTTCTTTCGCTGTTTCTTCTCCCGAGTGCCAAGAGCGAGTTTTCATAAAATCGTCTTCACAAGCCATCTCGTCGACGTAAACGCAGATTTGTATGGGCTCACAATAGTGTCATGTTTAAGCTGACAGAGGCACTGTTTCAATCCTATACAAATCTGCGTTTACGTCGGTAGTGAATTAAAGTTAGCTTAAATTTTTTATTTATATTACGGTCAATGAGTGTTCCATGTGTCCCTCATATTGAATAAAATTGTTTGAATTTTTGACTGCTATTGTGTCATCGTTGTCTGTCTGCCTGTAATCAATATTATTCACGTGAACATCACGGCTGTAACTGCACGTTATGCCGCAACAAGACGCGAGATCCAATCAATTTGATAACTGAAACGTCCGATTTATCTATGTTATCTTCGAGTGGATAAAGCAGAGGTCACCGAACGAAAGATGGATTACACAGATGCGACAATCCTTATTTACGTGCACCTGCTCATGTCTAGATTGGTTATCGGACACCAAATGACAGTATATGGGATCAAATTATGATCTTTGAACGGACTTTAGGATCAGAGGGCGTAGTGCGAGTTTTTTACTGCCGCCGTCACAAGTCGCCGTGTCGACGTTTCGTTGGACGTGATGTGCGACCCACGGTGGGTCAATAGCAGTGGGACCACGGTTAATATCTCTAAATAACAACACCCTCTTTTCACCGAAGCTGATTCAGCGCCAACGTGACAGATGGTGAGTCTATCGTCATCTCAGGCACTATAAATACGTCTATCGATTGCTTCTAAGACATATGCAGGTTTCTTAATGGTGTTTCCTTCACCGTAAAGCACGTGATTTAAACATAACTGGCGAAATGCGAGTGTATTTTAAGTGCTTCTGCCTACCCTTTCCCACACATCCACAGCCCATAGATTTTGTAAAAATAAACTTTCATACATTAATTCCCGCGACCTATACGACAATTCAATTTGTTGGATGTCATATACCAAAACAAAAGCCGTGGAGCTGGTGGTGAGAATACATGCATGAACATATGTATGTATATGTATACGTTACAAGAGTCGATACCAAATGAATGTATAGATGCATCTATAATTGCACATTAATCAAAACCAAGCCAAGTATTTTTTAACCTGTCCTTAAAACAATCAGTTGGCAGATGAACGTACGCTTGGAGTATTTCTGTTAGTTTGTGACCATCGCTTGGAGAACCAATAAGGAAATCAAACGATTGTGCGATTATAAACTTTAAGTGGTCTATAGAAAGATTATTTTACATAAGTGATTAAGTTTTGGTTCAGTGAGAAATTGGGAGTTCTTCATTGTGCCGAGAATGGGTGTAAGTTGAACCGCTTTTATTTAAGATCAAGAGAGACATTTCTTTCGTGATTTGAGATTTCTATCTTGGATATTCCCAGATGAGTTACATACATACATATGCTCGCGCCTATATTCCCCGTAGTGGTAGGCAGAGGTGTTGTAACAACAATACCCACATTTCACCGAAGATGTTTAAGTGCCAACGTTACAGATGGTGAGTCTATCGCCGTCTCAGGCACTATACATACGCCTTTGAATTACTTCTCAGACATATGCAGGTTTCCTCACGATGTTTTCCATCACCGTAAAGATCGTGGTGTGAAATCACTGCACATAAGTTTTTAGAAAAACTCATTGGTAGAGGCCCCACTGGGATTCGAACTCACATCGCTTGCGTAGCAGGCGACTGCTCTAACCCCAAGGCCACCACGGCTCTCCAGATTAGTTACTTTTACTTATTATGTAAAGTAGGAATTACGCGTTGGACTATCCCCATTAAGATAATCCAATAAGAGAACCTATAACGAAATCTGTCTTATTTTTAACCGACTTCAAATGAGGAGATGTTCCTATTTTGATGGCAGGACAGACGGACAAAAGGCGCAGGCGACGGCTTTGTAAAACTTTAAATTAAACCCTAAAGAATACCTAACTTGATAGTTAAGAAGAACAGACCGAAGATATATTAATAGGTGGTAAATAACTTGACATTTATAAATGTAATTATGAAACCAACATTGATAAGGGTAATTCGGTGTGTTATTAAGCTTATCCCGATGATAACACCAATTGACTTTATTGATATAATCGATCGTAAATCATATAATCAAAGCGATTACATGGTATTTACAGTTCTAATCAGAAATCAAATCTAGTTTGATTTACAAAGATTTTTTTTATAACCAGACAAGTATAACGTGTTTGTTGTGTACAAATAAATCTATCTAGGTAAGTATGTTATAGAAATCGGTCCAGTCCTTTACGACTATGTTGCCTATATATATAAAAATTAATCCCCATTTCTCTTGTTCACGCCATCACGCGTAAACGGATGGATGGATTTTAACGGGACTTTCACTAGCAGATAGCTGATGTTTCAAGGAGTGTTTTATGCTAATTTTATTAAAAAAAACAGCATGAAACTAAATTTACGGAGTGAAACCGCGGGGCACAGCTAGTACCCGATAAACTTAATAACACCCCTCTTTTTGCGTCGGGGTTAAAAATAGCATTCTAGGAAAAACAATACACAATCGGTCTGTCAGTTGCACGATTATCTGACAGAGTACCTTATTGCAATGTCACAAAGTTCATTATATTTTATCTCTGTAGGAGGCAGCAGACGTCTCACGTATTCTTGATAAAGGCAGGCCGTGTGATAAGCGAGAGCAACAAAGAATATTTCATTGTTTGGTTCCTAGTAATCTCTGCGGTTTTCAATAGGTATTTTTATTGTTTTATAGGTCGGTAAATAAATAAATATTATTATGAAGAACTTTGCGGTCTTGTGGTCTATGAATCCTTAAGTTGTTTATGTGACACTATATTCAATTAGGTTTATTCACTGGTAAAATTGAAATATGTTGCCTCTCGTGATAACTGGGCTGGGGGTTTTCTCACTCTAGGAACCAGGATTGCTATTCAGCGCGGCAATGACAACTTTCTGGACACGATCCCGAAGGATTAAGCTGGATTAAAATAAAAATTCACTGATATTTTTTTAAGTAAAGTTACTAAATTATTTGGGAAAGCATGGCTTTATTAGGCTATTTGCAAGATGCAACTGGATTTTATTTCACAAAATATAATTAACTTTCTGCCAGGATGGATTAATAGGTGTATGCATATACGACGCGAACGGAAGTTAGTAACTAATAATTAGGATGCAAACAGAGGTGAATTCCTCGACATTCATAAGTGCCTTACCAGGGCCTAAACTGAATAAATCTTTTTCAATTTCAATGCCACATACTATCAACTATCAATGCATTAGTGCTCAGACACAATTGTGTAATATTTAGATGTTATATAGGATCTATTCCTTTAATTTTAAGGGGGAGCTAGTCAGTAGTTGGATGGGTGACCGCCCGAGTTCCCTCCGTGCCTCGGAGAGCACGTTAAGCCGTCGGTCCCGGTTGCCAATTTAACATCTTTGGCAATCGTTACAGGTCAGTCAGAGGCCTAAGTCTGACAATTGGTTTAACCCAGATTGCCGATTATCCTCGAAAAAGGGGTTACGAAGGTCAGATGGCAGTTGCTTCGTATAAAAATCAGGTGATCAGCCACATCGGGTTGAATCAAGTGCCGACCCTAAATACTTGGGATAAGGCCAGGGAGATGATGATATAGGATCTATTCCGACTGTGTCTGTTCTACCTTCCTTATTATTGCAAAACATGTGTGAGACTTTTGGAAGGAAATGTGTACAATGGATTGTTTTCATGAAACAGGACGTCAGTGAGACTCGCCAAACATTAACACAAACAGACAAAAATTGGTTTGTACGTTATTTTGAAATTACAAACACTTCAATGCAATTATTTGTTATAGATTTGTACTTCGAGATACCTATAGAACGTTGTCTTCTTTTTAGATTCGAGGGTTGCATAAGCTTTTCCCAGACATCCATAATTTTATTACCACCACCGCCACGGCTTTTTCTTTGGTATACAAATGAATTATCACGACATCCAAGAAATAGTACAGTCAACATAATGAAATTTTTCATCGTTTCCTTTCATCACTCAAATATTTATCCTCAGCAGGGATTAATATGAATGATTCTATATGAATTTTATTGTAATTAATCATACTATGTAATGAGATTACAGCTGAGCTTCTTGCCGGTTCTTCTCAGAAGGCTAATTTCCGAACTGATGGTCAATTTTGCGACATTCATAAGTGCCTTTGCAGGGCCTCAACTGAATAAATCATTTTCATTTAAACTGTAGCTTCGCAAGCATTCATGTAATTCCATTATTACATGGTCCTTCGATCCCTAACAATATTTATCAAAAAGTATGCCGCGCAGCAATATTACTTACACAAAATAAAATCTTACGCCACTTCTAATTGAAATGATTGAACAAATGCATCTGTATGTGAGCGGGAATTTAATATCATTGGCGAGAATATGGAGTCGCGACATGTAGGCATTAAGAACCAATATACAATACCAAAGACGCTTGTGACGTCATCACCACACTAGGTCACGTCACGTCACCACAAGGGAAAAGAGTTCCATATTTTTTTTTATTGTGCAAATAACGTGAACTCAATAGGAATGGTTGTAGGATATTTATTTTGGAAACCATACTTGTTACAATATTATCGATTTATTTATGATCTATGCAAATGAATTACTTAAGTAAGTAAATTGAATTATCTTATTGTTATTTCAAAATAAAAACCGGTTGGACTGATTTTTATCTCTCTGGTTGCTGATGAATGTTACAAGGTAACTTAGGCTACAGTAATTTTAGGGATTTTGCGCAAAAAATTAAATCCCAATTTTAATTATGTCTACGTGGTTCCGCGAGACACAAGCCAATATCAAAACCAAAACGAAGCCTAGCAGACAAATAAGTATAGTTGAGAACAAAATAAGAATTACTTGGAACTAAAACCTTATTCGCAAAATCATTTGGAATACCAACAAAATAAAACACAACAAAGTTTTGATTCTCCGTAACATTCAAACGATTTGATGCATTCAGATATTATATTTTACTAAAATTTTTGGTACTTTGGCGAATTTTTTTAGCAAAAACATTTTGTTCTAACTCTTTTGTTTCAAAGTACACTTGCTCTTGACGATTATACATTTAATATCATGTTTGTTTTGTTTGCACGTATATGTATATGATTCAGGCGAGTGGGACCGCTGGCTAACTGGAACCGCGTTCCCAGATGCCTGATTCGTTTATATTTATTTTTATTATCATACAAGTGGGACCATTCGTAATTTTAACCAGAAATCCATCTCACGAGTGCTCGGGTGGTGCGGATACGTGTGTACAGGTGCCGTCAGTAGCTATGAGCGCTTAGCGAAAGTAGTGGGGACTACTGTACATGTATTTTATCGCGTCGCACCGTACAGATAGGCAGAGAAAAAAAAATAGTCACTTTTCTATAGATTCAAGGTCATCGCTCATAACTCATGACGGTACCTCTACGTAGAACATTTTTCTTGTAACATCACATTTTTTTATATAAAGCCCATTGCTTCCGATTGCATTTCCAATTTGTTTCGTATTGCCAATGTGTAAAGGTCGTGTCTTATCTAACGCACACAGCTGAGCCACAAATAGACTGATGCGTTGAACTGTGAAATTGCTTATTTATGACGTGTTTACTTGTGTGGGTGTTCTTATATTTTATTTATTGATAAAATACCTTTTTTAAAGGACAATTAAGGCGTTTCGACTAGCGATACATTACTGTTAGTCAACATCAGAAGTAGGTATATTTGATCACATTAGGCAAATTAATGATCATCTACTTTATTTTAAGAGTCCATAGGGCATAGCGGCATCTCCTATTCAAAGTTCGAAGCCACCCGACTGGGGACTATAACCCAATAGATCTGAGTGCCTAGTGCGAGTTTTCTTAAAATCGTCGTCACAAGTGATCGCATCGACGTAAACGCAGATTTATATGGGCTCAAAATAGTGTCATCTTTAGGCCAACAGAGGCGCTGTTCCGATCCTATACAATTCTGCGCTTACGTCGACGCGGTGACTAGTGACGGCGGCAGTGAAAAACTTACACTAGGCCTTCAGGAGGCCAACTACGATCGTTTAAGCAGCGCGTATTAAGAACATCTTAGCTTAGGCGTTCAATTTTACGGTGCCAAAATGAACCGTCAAAGTTCTTAATACGCTTAAACGTATGGTGTTAACCCTATTTTGCATCAGATGAGCCTCCTGTCCGTATGCCCCTTTTTTCCATCTATACATCTATACAGATAAATAAAATTGAAGTGTCTGTTTGTAATTCCAAAATAACAGCTTTTCACTAAATGCATATGAAAATATACACGCTGCTGACACAAAAAAAAAGAATAATATTTTTTCTGTCTGTCTGTTTGTTCCGGGTAATCTCCGAAACGGCTGGACGGATTTTAACGGGACTCTCACTGGCCGGTAGCTGATGTTTCAAGGAGTAACTTAGGCTACTTTTATTTATCAAAAATATTAGGGTTCCGCGACAATAAGGATGAAACTAAATCTACGCGGGTGAAACCGCGGTGCACAGCTAGTAAATTAAATATAATAAGGCATCTACTGCTATTTTCGCTAAGCGCTCATATCTCGTGACGGCACCTGTACGTACCTAGGAAGGTTTCCTCACGATACTTTCCTTCACAGTTTAATCGATATCTCTCTGAATTAACCTATATACACAAACAATACATTATGTTTCCGTTCTAATTTCGCGGAAATAAATTTGTCAACCGCATGAACTGTAAGTTTCTAAACAGTTTCCAAACCGTTTCGTAACTGTCGGTTGAGTTTCTTCATTCTCGTTCATTGAACGCTGTCAATAGTTTTATCTCCTCTTATTGATAAGTGTTTCCAAGTAGATTAGAAATAATGCTTATCTAGTTTTTTATGTGATAAGTTACATCTGCGACATTTGCCTCTTAATAATGTCACTATCAAATAAATTTCCATTCTTGCATTTCACAGTAGGTATAAATCTCATTAAGCGATTTGTTTCAAGGCCTGAGAATTGCATGTAATATTTAATCTTCTAGGGATTCACGCTTATTGACTTTTTTAGACCGCTGACCGACGCGGGTGCATCAGACAAGATCAACAAACCGCGTGGTGCATGCTGGATAATATACGTATAAATGAAGGAATTTACTAGTCTATACTTAATAGTATTGTAAAGAGGAAAGGTTTGTATGTATGTTTGAAACGAATTGCCTCAAAAAGTACAGGACCAATTTTAAAAATTATTTCACCATTTGATTGCTAAATTCTCACTGATTAATATAAGCTAAATTTTATCCTGGTAATCCCCCTATTATAACTTAGAAAAAGGTACGAAACATTGTTCACCTGACAGTAATAGGCCGGTAAAACTTATCTTTATCTGGTAAAGAATGCATTTAACAATCTGAGGTCAAGAGATCAGAAAATAAATAAACAATATTATATCCAAATGTTACCTACATTTGGATTTTTTGTAGATAAAAGTATACTTAATTATATCTTATGCAAATGTATGTCACATTTTATAGGCAATATTGATAAGGGAGTTACAAAAGCATGAAATAATAATAACATTTTATGATTAATAACTGGTTAAGGTAATTTTTATCAATTTTATGAAATGTTACCGTATTTCTTAGCCTTTTCTTTTTATCACAGTGGAATACATAATTTTTTAATTATATTTTTTATGTATGTAAGGGTCATAGCTTGTGGCAAACAGTGGTCTCTGACTAGCCCCATGGGATACTTTTTGTTTTTATACTACACTAATCATTCTATGATACCATAGATATTTAGAAATTTCACACAACTTTTTTAATCCTTAAAATAACTACAGTCTTATTTGTTGTTAAACTTTTAAATATAAAAAGATATACAAACAAACATGTCAATAATATTTGAGAAGTATTATTAGCAACCTAGAAAGGACAATAATTGCTTTATGCATCACAAACTAATGTCAATGACCAGAAGTCCTAAGAGTCTTTAATTTTTTTTTTAATATGGAACAAAGGTGTTTCGTCATAGTCTATTTATAATATTTTTTTAAATTATGTCAGTTGTATTTAAACAAAGAAGCTTGATAGTTGGCAATCAATAGGTTGTTGCTGTAATACCATTCTACTTTGTATAGTATGTCATATTGTTGTTTATTCCCAACTCAATTATCAGGTTGCTTTGTCTATATGTCTGGGGGGGACTGGCCGCTTATCTTATTTCAAACCTTTATGGTTCAATATTTTCAAATACTTCTTTTAAATTCACCTGCTTAGTAATCGCAACATTGTTTTTTATCAAGATTTGAAATGTTTGAATATCAGTAGCCAATGATAAGAGCAATCAAGTCAAGCGTCTGCTATCTTGTCAGTAGCTATAGACTACTAAAGTGAACAATCTTTAGATAATTTAACAAAGAAAAAAAAAATTAATTAAGTAGTGTTTTTTTTTAATGAATTGAATTTCAGCTATTGCCACACACTTTTTCACCAAAGCTATGATGCCAACATGAGAGGTGGTGATTCCATCACTGTCTCAGGCACTTAAATGTGCTAGGTCAACTAAAACATTTTGTTCCAAGGTAACTTATTGAATAAACTACTTAACTATTTCAATGTTAACTTATATTAACAGAAGTATTTGTATTCTCCGTCTTCACTACCATTCTTTGAATAGTACAATAAAGGTTAAATAAATAAAATAAAATTATGCATCTTAAAAAGAGATATATGTGTGTTTGCAGATATATGCAAATAAATATATTCACAGACTGTAGGAATTAATATTGGAATAATTACTTAGTATTCACTGATAATATTGAGCATGAAATCTTTTAACAATATTCATGGAGAAGGAATTTATAAACTGCTGTAGCTTTCAGAAAAGATGACTTTAAAAAACTAAAAATAGATCACACCTCTAAACAAAGGTAATTAAAAATATATACTTACGTCCATCGTTGAAGTTTGCTGTCGAGTCGATGGGGATGATCAGAAGTGGCAGGATACCACTCAGGCCCACCAGCAACGAGGCCAGAGACGCGAACAGCCACGGGTGTTCATCTAATTCGTCCACAAAAGTAACCAAGAAATCCGGAACGAACTCCGCTAACATCGCCATGATTTACCGCGCTTTTAGTTACGTTTTCTATTTTTTTTTTTAAATCCTTGACTAATGTCTGTAAGGTTTTTTTTTATATTAACAAAGAGTATTGTTATGATTAGGAGGACCGCCACCAGCCCATTTCTTTACGACACCGACAGTTCCGACTGTTGACCGTTGCGTACTATTTCCCGCGATGTACTGAACCAAATTCAGTCAGTTTATCGGCACGCTACACTGCTCGGTCACTGTACCGGAGATGTTTGCATTTTTTGAGATAAAGAAAGATGCGGAAGATGCCGTTCAGACGAACTAATCCACACTGGGATTGAGCACGCCTGGCCGTAATAAAATATTCTTATTTTTAACAGAAACAACTGATAGCACCTATATTAAGTACTTGATGTTAATTCATTTTTATTTTAAATGTCTTTGTGCGCAATAGGAAAATAGAGAAATGTTCGACACGCTCTACAAGATCAAAACAACAATGTGACTGACTTATTGATAGACAGACATACATTATTGCTATCAGACATTTTTTTTTTGTCAGACCGTGTCAAAAAGACAGCTGGCTGTCAAATTGTCAAAACTGGTTCCACAGCCTATTAGAATTGCTTTGTCTTGTAGCTACCCACAGACATAAAACGTAACTAAAATTATCTATCTGTGGCTTATTCCGACATCTACTAAAATCTTCTTTTCAATTTATGGGAGGAAGAAGCTACTGTAAAATATGTACGAAGTATTTCGTACAATTTAGTTTCGTATTTGAATTGTTTGCTTGAATGGGGACCACCCATTACATTAAAATTATCACAGAACTGAAAAATGTGGTCTTGGCGACAGCCTCTTAGCGCCCAGCAGTGGTTCACCAAGAAGTGATTAAACATTAGTAGTTAGATAGATAGAATGAAATACGTACTATATATTTTTCATTTTCGCCTATAAATTCATCTGCGCTAACCAACTTTGTTATTAGTTTACCTTTTTACATACGGTCACCAACTATGTTTAATGCTAGTTACTGGCAGCTTTATTTAGGTAGGTTGACATGAATGCAGGCATGTTCAGTATCACCCTTTGGTATAAAAGTAAATTCTGTATCTCAGTAAAAATGCTATTTGCAGCTCTTAACATATATTTTAATCAATGAGTTGTTTGTGATTTGCGGAAGGCATTTGCTTTCGTGAATAAATCAAACCGTTTGGTTTGCACAGAACAGCACATTGCAAGTCGAAATAATTCAGGCGCTGTTTTACTTCTGTAATCCTGACAATCTATTCAGAGGTTGGTCCGTTCTAATTCTGAATCGTACCTACTCATAGGGCAATGTACCTAGGTATTATCTGAAAACTGTAAAAACGGTGGAATACCTAAGTACTTACCTACCATATCTGTTGATCAGTCAACCTTGAGATGTGTAAAATGAGAAATTGTACCTAGTAAAGGTGCTGTCACGAGTTATGAGCGGTGACCTTGAATGCCCAGTAGTCATTTTGTAGTGCGAATAAAATACATGCGCACTTATCCCCTGCTATTATTTCTGAACGCTCATAGCTTGTGAAACCACCTGTAAGTTAAGTAGGTACTTAGGTAGTCATCATACTTCTTAATACGGACTAAATGCATGCATGAATACCTAAACATAATGCTTATCAGATGATATTTAAAAAATGTTTACTCCATAAAAAAAACACGTAAAAATTCATCAAATGGCTACCTAACTATTTAGTTTCTTGCTAAAATCTATGTATTACCTAAACATTAAGATCAAGGTACTATGTATCTACATAATATTTTGTAACTGACATTTCCTGCAACAGTTTTTGATATACGTTATAGCAATTTCCTGTAGATATTTGAAAGAATAGTAATCCAATGCAGAGTTAGATTGTATTCGTGTAGAATGCAACGCGAGTCTTCTTGGCACGACAACGCGGTCTTACATTGGTCTGCCAATTTAAATAAGCGACATCATATAGATACATCTGCCACACTATAAGTTTCCTATCACTGTGTTCGTTCGTACATTAACCGGAGCGGTCGACATGACACTGAATTTGTGGACTTTTGACATTTACGCAAATATTTAAATCATTTTCCCGCGCCAGTGATTGTCAGACGGCGTATCTGTGGTGGTGTTTTTTTTTAATTTAACTGGTGACCTAATTACGTGTTTTCAATCATGGATTCGTGGGGTATATTAAATGTGGATACCGCAGCAATTGCTATCACAAGGGATGATATGCAAGCAAGCTTCCGAAGGCGACAGCTGATGGTAAGGCATCGTTATCTTAAGACGTCTCCCAAGAATGTAACATTTTGATAAAGCTATTATTAGCGCTAACAAATTGGTGTACGTACATTTGTAAGGCGGGATGAAATTATAATAAAAATGTAAATTCTATCATTGTATGTTCATAAGGGGGATATCGTAGACAAATTACGTGGTACAGAACAAATACTTAACTACGAATGGCACCAATAGGAAGATGATTTCATTAGAATGAAAGAATGTGGAAAGAAAAAACACAGACAAAAACAGTAGGTCGGTACTTTCCTAATTGAGATCACTTAAAAAAATGTGTATGTTTATATTTCTTAAGTACTTAGGCAGTATACTTCGTGACAATTCGCATTATAAGTGAATTAAGTAAAAATATTAAAGTAAAATCACTATTAACCTTAAGTTAACTTCAATGTTTCTTTATCAGACTGAAAATATAATAAGCAACACTTACAAAACAAAACTCTCATGCAAAGGTACTAGGTTAATAAGAAGCTGGTAAAATTTATCAAAAGCAGTTTTAATCTAGGCTAGGAGATTCGTATATATATTAAAATAATGGGTCTAGGTGAGTAGGTAGGTTTATTTTAAACCACCAAAATGTAATCTGTAAAATACTACAGATGTTCTACAGAACATTAAATCAGACATAAATATAACTAACTAACCACTAAATATACAAGTAAATATGTCACATTATCCGCTAAGTACGATATTAAGAACATAATTTACTTATATCTATAAAACATACCAGTGAAGACGTCACGACAGTAAAAATGCGCCTGCGCCTATCACATTCGGCAAATCTGAGTATCTTATAAAATTATTTATTTTAAAAATATGACCGGTTGATGTCGAACAGATGTTGAAGGAAGAAATTGTACGTCACACGCTGAGGCGCCATATTAGACTAAACAAACGCAGTTTCAACGCAGAATAAATAATGTTATCTATACAGTCTATACAGATAAATAAAATTGAAGTGTCTGTTTGTAATTCCAAAATTACAGCATTTCACTAAATACGTATGAAAGTAACTGCCCCGCGATTTCACCAGCGTAGTGTTATTTTCATGGGTGTCCTGCGGAACTCTTATGTTTTTTTTTCATAAAAGTAGCCTTACTCCTTGAAACATTCGCTATCTGCCAATGAAAGTCCCGTTGAAATCGGTTTAGCCGTTACGGAGATTACACGGAACGAATAGATAGACAGACAGACAGTCAGACAGAGAAAAGAATTAAAACTTGGTTTTTTGTGTCAGTAGCGTGTATACTTTCAAATGCATTTAGTGAAAAGCTGATATTTTGGAATTACAAACAGACACTTCAATTTAATTTATCTGTATTTATGTATGTATGTTTAGATTATTGACAGCATTATCAGATTCATATTAACCTATTTTTTGCGTGAATACCTACGATGTATCCACTAACTAACATCCTGCGAATTTTACTAAATTTTTTCAGTTTAGACAAGATTTAGAAATCTATCGTGGAGTTTGGCGAATAAACATACTTTCCAATTCCGATATTTTAGAGGTTTTTTTTATACACTGTGGCTTTGTATTTTTACTATTGAGTTCTTGTGATTCTGTGGTTGAGTTAGATCCAAAAACTCTTATAATCAACGTGAAAACTCATGTTTATGTAAGTGTTTTATTTCACCCAACATAATTAGGTCGCTTCATCAACTTGATGTCATAAAACGTAGTCTACGAAATACTTATATCGTTTGTAGTTTAATGTTACTCTAAAACTTGAGGTTTTGGTATTGAAATCATTTTCCTATGAAGATATCCGTGTTGGAATTAGAGCCAGAACTAGTATTTTATTTTGTTACTAGCTGTGCCCCGCGGTTTCACCAGCGTAGATTTAGTTTCATCCTTAATGTCGCGGAACCCTAATGTTTAAAAAAATAAAAGTAGCCTAAGTTACTCCTTGAAACATCAGCTACCTATCAGTGAAAGTCCCGTTAAAATCCGTCAAGCCGTTTCAGTGATTACCCGGAACAGACAGACAGACAGAGAATTTTTTTTAAATTTGGTTTTTTAGTCTCAGTAGCGTGTATACTTTCATATGCATTTAGTGAAAAGCTGTAATTTTTAAATTACAAACAGACACTTCAATTTTATTTATCTGTATAGACAACTCGTTAATTGTAAATGCATCCACTATGAGTACTTGGGTATGCAAAGAAAGACGTTTTGAATTTGAATTACTTCAGAAAGTCACATTCACTCTATAGATATCTAATTGAGGCGACGTAAAATCTATACAGATAAATAAAATTGAAGTGTCTGTTTGTAATTCCAAAATAACAGCTTTTCACTGAATGCATATGAAAGGATACACGCTACTGACACTGAAAAACCAAGTTTTAAAATTTCTGTCTGTCTGTTTGTTCCGGGTAATCTCTGAACAGGAACAGCTTGACCGACGGACTTTCACTGGCAGGTAGCTGATGTTTCAAGGAGTAACTTAGTTTACTTTTATTTATTAAAAATATTAGGGTTCCGCGACAATAAGGCTGAAACTAAATCTACGCGGTTGAAACCGCTGGGCACAGCTAGTAAATAAATAAAACTTTTAGGTACCTACCATTTATAACTCACAGCTAATTAATTTCCGTAGAAGCACTTACATAGTGGTAAATAAATATTTTTTATTGACTTTCAGGGGCCTTACCATGAGCTCTTATTGCCATGATAGTTTCACTCATTTATGAGACAGATGTATGTGACGTGCATACACCTGTCACTGTCGCACAACTGAATTAACATTGCAATAAGAGCTCATGGTTGGGGCCCTGTTCAATGTAAAAAACAATCGTGTTGTTTCTGTTTAGTGATGTTTTTACGTGAAAACTAAGCGGTGCTTTCTACTTTTCGATGCTGATTTGAAATGGTGAATTAATAATGTTTTTATTTTTAGGTTATTTCTTTAGTGTTGCTAACATAAAAATCTTAAATTCTAAAGATTGGTACGTAACGTATCTCACGTAATTTTTCATATTTCTGCATGCCATGGTGCAACGGGTGATCAAACGCAGACTGTGACCATGTTTTACTACTATTCTAGTTTTTTTGTTAAGAGTAACGAAACTAGTTGTTATTTTGTTTTTTGTGTTACCAATAAGAGTGGCGTGCACTCTGTGCAAAAACTCTTTTTTAATAGCTGTGAATAAAAAAATTATATTTCTGCATTTATATCGTTTCTAATAAAGTCATCTTTCGCTAATATCTATCCATCGTTGCAAGATTGTAATTAGTTCGTAGGTAAGTAAGTATTGAATTAGGTAGTAGGTTTTAATACATACCAAATTTGAATGAATATATATCGTAGTAAATGGAAAAGTGAATTGCATTACACTGCACCTTAAATAGGTCAGTCAGTTCTAAGCTTAGCTCATCGTCTGGCGAATGCGGTGTCTGCCGCGAGTAATTCATCCATCCATCCGTCCACGTCGTTCGATCATATGATTCTAATAGGTCTACTTCTTTCATCGAAAACGAAACTTCTCAAAGAACGAAAATAAAACGTAGTTTCAGTATCGCTTTGTATATATCATACTCTAATTTTCGTTTTGTAATAACTAAATTCAAGTAGGTTTAGAATATATAAACTTCATAGATTCATGGGTCGGTAAACACAAGGTAAAGCGATCCGTCCTTTTATTTAAAACTAGCGGATGTCAAGTGGTTTTACCCGCGTAGTTCCCGTTCCCGTGGGAGTACGGGGATAAACTATAGCCAATGTTATTCGCTGATAATGTAGCTATCCATTGCTGAAAGAATTTTTAAGATCGTTCAAGTAGTTTCGGAGCCTATTCAATGCAAACAAACAAACAAAAAAACAATCAAATCTTTCTTCTTAAGATAATAGTGTAGAAAAACGTAAGGTATCCGATTGCCACCTATGATATTAAGTCAGTTTAAGAAAACTCGCACTAGACACTCTGAGTGCCTAGTGCGAGTTTTCTTAAAATCGCCGTCACAAGTCACCGCGTCGACGTAAACGCAGATTTGTATGGACTCACATTAGTGTCATCTTTAGGCCTACAGAGGCGCTGTTTCGATCCTATACAAATCTACGTTTACGTCGACGCGGTGACTTGTGACGGCGGCAGTGAAAACCTCGCACTAGGTCCTCAGCTACAAGAGCCGTCACGAGATATAAGCGTGTAGCGTAAACAGTGGTGATCTTATCTTGTTTGTGGCAATATTGGGTCCGGTTGCCCGGAAGCACATCGACCCTTGGGATCTTTTATGCCGCCCTTGCCCTTTTGCTCTACGTACTTGACTCCTCAAATACTCCCTGAACAGACAGAAAATAAATAGCGGTGATACAACGCAAGTTTTTATTCTCCTCGCGCTATACAATAGGCAAAGATAGACTCATAAAGTGACATTCAAGGTACGCGCTCCTGATGGCACCTGTAATAATAAATAAGTAATTGATTTGGCCGGGTCGTGGCGCCGTGTTACAATAAATCCCAGAATGTGATGACTCCGTGACTCACTCCCGTCTACCCAGGAAATACCTTCGTCCGTTGCCAAACTATGTACCCAACAGACATGTTTAACAAGTGTGTCCGCCTATTGTTGTTGAAATGTTCATTAATTGTGTGAAATGACTACATACGTACATACATATGCTCACGTCTGGTAGAGGGGGCAGGCTGAGGGGTAGGCAGAGGTGTTGTAATAACAACACCCACTTTTCACCGAAAATGATTGATGGTGAGTCCATCGCCGTCTCAGGAACTATACATAAGTCCTTGAATTACTTCTCAGACATGCAGGTTTCCTCACTATGTTTTCCTTCACCGTAAACCATGAGAGTGTTCTTGGTGAGGTCTACACTAAGGTTTCTCAGCGTCGAATTCGACGACGAGCGTTGTGTTGTGTAAACTTTAGCGAATAACGCGGTTGTACTCTGAACGTGAATGAGGTTCATAAAGAGACCTAAAGATTTCTATTCCATGTTGTAACCAAGATACAACAAAATTCGTGAAATGAGAGTAGAATGAAACGACAAGCAAGCAAACGAATATTAAACAGATATGTCTCATTTAGGTACCTACATCATATTAGTCATAGCGGCTAAAATAACCAAACTGACATTAAAGAATGTCTGCTTCTAATCTTGGGTATGCGTGCATTTTGCGGTATTTGTTTGTGTAATTGGTATTTAAATATGTTTAAGATCTTTTTTGAGACTCGTGGTGGCCGTCTACAACGTATGAATATGTAGGTTCAAAGCAGTGTGTAACAATGAGTTAAAGACAGTTCTTTAACTCATTGTTACACACTGCTTTGAACCAAAAACAAATGACTGCATTTGTCACACCTCGAGCTCGGGCTTTACGGATAAAAATCGCTAGAAACCTTTTAGGCCTAGACAAAGTAACTAGCGCTTGCGCTGATAGAAAGGATACAAAATGTATGGGAATGACATAAATCAGTCACGTGACATATGTCATTCTCGTACATGTGTATCGTTTCTACTAGCGAAGCGTGAGGATAATTTTACTTTGTTTACAGGCCCTGAGAAGAAATTCACCAACATCAAATGTGTCTGTCATCTAGGTTACCAAAAATAAACAAGACTATCCATTCTGTCTTTATATTAACGACTTTCTGTTGATCCGCCATCTTTGGAACAAAACTATAACGCGCCTCCGAAAATCAAAACATTCCCAGCTGCAGTAATACGTAACTAAATTCGTCAACGTTGGGACACGTCAAAACACGCTGGAGCAATGTCAAAGGATTCCGCAAAACGTCACAATAACTCCGAAACGTGACCACCACTGCCATCTGTTGATAAATAGTGAAATGTACTGATTTAGTTTTTTGTTTTTATTTCCAACTCTACATGGAATTCTATGTTTAAACATTATAAAAATAATTGAATGAGAATCGTTTTGATCTTTAAAATTGCATGAATTTGTAATCATTGCTTAATAACAATGTTAAGGCATAAAAAAACCATAATACAAGAGAGTATTCAACAGATTCTTAAAATATTCTTCTACGTACCCAGATGATTCCAAAATTAACTTGAGCGTCCCACTTTAACGTCGCGAGCGAATGGTGGAAAATCTGTTCGTATTCCTTCAAAAAGAGCAGTATTTTATGTATTTGTAGTGTTTATTAGTGTGTTAGGTTACAATGGACATTCCTACCGATGTGTGGGGTCAATTGGCCCTCGAAGCGAGTCAAGTGTATTTAACTGAAGGGGGGCAAGTGAGGAGTCCCTTTGCAAACACGGTAATGACATTTTCATACAATTTCTCATACGAAATTCGAAGCCATAATTTTGTGTCCAATAAAATTCCACGATACATTGACCTTAAATCTCAGCCGAGTTTTCTCTAGAAAAGCTTTTTAAAGACTATGTGAATTATGACGACTTTGCTTCTAATTTACAAGACAATAAGTGCCATAATTATCTGTTGTTGATTGTGCAATATCGCGTTCTTGGCACTTAGTTAGCAATCACAAATATAGCTAAATCTAGACAATTACTGTTCTGCCGTATATTAAGTAACTAATCGGTTTGTAGTCACTAAGAGATGATAACTATAAGGCAATAAACAAAGAAACTGTAAAAATTGAATTCCAAACATATGAATATGGGAATGCCATGTGTGTTTTGTAAAGTATAATAATAAACACGATGACATAGCGATATTTATGTTACATAACAAATACAGTAAGCCATGTGCCTACGCTACGAGAAAATAATGTCGATCAGTTTTCTCGTACTTTTACTTGGGAGAGAGAGAGTACATGTTATGCTCACATGTAAGGTTGGATTTTTCTAATCCTTCGGGTAAATAAGAACGTCTAAATAAAATTTTTGTTAGTTCCAAGAGTCATAAGATGTATGTGCGAAAAGCGGTATTTAATCGCAGATACAAACACTTATTTGAACAAAATGTTACGTAGATCTTGTCAAAATTATAATGATCTACACTAGAGATGTTAATGGGTTTTCTTTTGTTTATTAAAACTCTTTATTGGAAGATTAGATTATCTATTATGGACAATGCCAGGTCCATTGTACTCACACCATAGATAGAAAAGCTTTTCACACACATGGAGTAAAGTAATCTCATCATCATCATGAATTTAAGAGTAATGAGACTCTTGTCGGTGTAAATCTACGGACCACGATTTAGAAACAATATAATGTAGACTCGAAAACTGATAGGAAGGGAGCAAGTAGGGAAGGTAGGTAAGGAACATTATTAATATTATGTACATTCAATCGTATTGGACTTTAATTAATTGCGTACGTCCACGCAATTTTTGAGAATGGTAAAATTCGGAGCGTTACCGAAGGTATGAAGAGATTTAAAGAGAATGTGGACGAAGCGAAATAAGTATGTAAGGATCGTAGCATGTGACTAACGCCTACCCTCATGGGACACAGGCGTGTGCGTATGTATGTATGTGAGTCTTACATTAACCCATCTTCACAAATAAAAAAAACCGTTTTCTTTACAGACCATAGAGAAACTACCCGACAAAGTACTCCTGAACATATTTTCGTATTTGTCGCACCGTGAGATATGTCGCATGGCTACCGTCTGCAAGAGATGGCGTCTTGTCGCTTACGACACAAAGCTTTGGACACACGTCAGTTTGAGACCGGAAATATCCGGACTGCATGTTGGTAAGGAAATTTCGACTTTTTATTATAAATAGCTGTGCCCTGCGGTTTTAAACGCGTAGAGTTAATTTCATGGGTGGGCAGCGGAACAATAATGTTTTTTTAAATAAAAGTAGCATAAGTTACACTTTGTACCAGCTGTCTGCCAGTGAAAGTCCCGTTAAAATCGGTCCAGCTGTTTCGGAGAGTAGTCTGACAGACAGAGAAAAATTTAAGAATTGTTTTTTTATGTCAGTATTTTCATATGGATTTGGTGAAAAGCTGTTATTTAGAATTACAAACAGACACTTCAATTAATCATAATATCTGTATACATTTGAGGAGGGAGGTGGTACCATCATCTTACTGAATAGTAACTTTAAGTCCAAAGAGAGAAAGGATATTACTAGTCTTTCTGTAGAGCGAGTCTGTGAAGCGGCTTGTGCAGAGTTGGATAATTATATAATTGTATGCGTATACAGACCTCCATCCTCTGATATTCACTCATTTTGTTCAACAATGGAGGTCATTCTTAAGAAAATATTTCGAACGAATAAACAAATATTGATATGTGGTGATTTTAATGTAGACATTTTAAGAAGGTCTTCTGAGGCGCGTTTATTTATATCTCTTTTTAAATCATTTAACCTGGACTTTGTATTTAATGAGCCCACGAGAATAACGGCCACTTCCTCTACTTGTATCGATAATGTAATAACTAATGGTAGTATAATAAAACAGTCTCAGATAAGTGGAATTCGATCTGACCACATGGCTCAACTAGTTGAGTTGCAATGTAGTAGGCAACCTTCTAAATCTTTTAGGGAATCTAGACCTCTCTCTGTCCATAGACTGCTGAAGTTTAAAAATAATGTTGAGTTAAAAATTAAAAAAGCAGAGTCTCGCGAACCAAACAAATATTTCAATAAATTACATGATGTCATATGTACAGAATTCAACAAGGCATGTCCTAAACAACAATATAAATTAAATAACAGATTACAGTTCAACAACTGGGCAACCAAGGGCATAAGGAAAAGTAGAGACACTTTATATGAGTTATACCACAAGAAAGCCCAAACAACTAATGTCGCTTTTCATAGTCACGTTAGAATGTACTCAAAATTATTTAAAAGAGTTTGCCAGATTGCCAAATCAAAACATATAAGTAGTGAAATTAGCCGCTCTGATGATAAAATAAAAACTGTTTGGAAAGTTATAAACAGGGAGACTGGTAGAAATAAAACTAAAGAGCAAGTAAGTAAGCTTAAAATCAATGATAGTATTATATCGGATAAGTTAGAGGTCGCAACTGCTTTTGAGAATTTTTTCGCTAACATTCCCACAGAGACTACCAAACATCTTAACTCTAGTCCGAATACAGCTGAAAGCTTATTGAAACAATCGTTACGAAAAAGCTTCCCAGATTTTAGTTTTAAACATGTACGTCCTATTGACATCATGAAGGCATTTAAATCGCTTAATATTAAAAATACGGAGGACTTATGGGGACTCTCAATTAAAAGTATCCAATCTATTATAATAACGATTGCTCCCGCATTAGCTTCTATTTTCAATTTATGTATAGATCAAGGTATATTTCCTGATATTATGAAATATAGCAAAGTAATACCGATATTTAAAGCAGGCTCTAAAGAAGATCCTTCTGATTATAGACCTATATCGATTCTTCCCGCGCTTAGCAAAATATTTGAAAAAATTCTGCTTAATCAGATGTTAGCTCACTTTAACGTACATAACATCTTGCACGATCACCAATTTGGCTTCACTAAAGGTAGATCAACAACGGACGCGGCAGCAAAATTAATAAAACACATTTTTGAGGCTTGGGAGGGCGCCTATGACGCAGTAGGAGTCTTCTGTGACCTTTCTAAAGCTTTTGACTGTGTGGATCATCGTACGCTACTTCTTAAGCTAAACTATTATGGAATTCGCGGAAATGCTCTCGACCTTTTATCCTCGTACCTATCAAATCGTCATCAGAAAGTTGGCGTCGGTGGTGTAACATCCAAGGGGTCAATAATCAAAACAGGCGTGCCGCAAGGCTCCATACTAGGCCCATTCCTGTTTCTAGCGTATATCAATGACCTACCACTTGTTGTAGAAAATATCTGTGATATTGTTCTATTTGCAGATGATACATCTTTAGTTTTCAAAGTGAGTAGAAAAGACAAAGATCTTAAGGCACTAAATGAAACTCTAACATCTGTTTCAAAATGGTTTGATGCCAATAATCTCGTTTTAAATTCTAAAAAAACAAAATGTATCCGATTTTCACCACCTAATACATCGCAAATAGATACAAATATATCATTAGTTGGGAGTCAATTGGAGTTGGTCGAAAGCACAGTATTCTTAGGTCTTACCTTAGATTCTAAATTACAATGGGGCGCCCATATTGAAGCATTGTCAAAAAAGCTTAGTTCAGCTGCGTTTGCGGTTAGAAAAATTAAACAAATGACGGATATTGATACTGCTAGATTAGTCTACTACGCTTACTTTCATAGTGTCATGTCATATGGCGTATTGTTATGGGGTTCCGCAACAGACTTAGATTCAATTTTTATACTTCAAAAGAGAGCCATCAAGGCAATATACTCGCTGGACCCCCGAGATTCTCTTAGAGATAAATTTAAAGAAATAAATATTCTCACCCTACCGTCACTGTACATTTATGAGAATTTGCTATACATGAAAAAAAATATTCATCTATTCAATTTAAACTCGGACATTCATTCAATTTCAACACGAAATAAACACAAAATTGTAGCTCCTAGATTCAGGTTAGCAAAGGTAAATAAATCATTCATGGGGAATTGTGTTCGTTTCTACAATAAAATCCCACAGTCAATAAACGCGTTAAATTATGATAAATTTAAGACACACATTAAAACTGTACTGATGAAGAAAGCTTATTATACAATTTCGGATTACATAAATGATAAAGACATATGGAATTAAAACTCTGCACAAGTAGCTCCTGGCAATGACATGGTATGCAAACATGATATGTAAATCATTTGGTATTGTTTTTACGTTTTTAATTATTATTTTTTACACATGCATGCTGATACAATTTTCACTATTGTGAATAATTTATGATGTTTTTTTTTTTGTAATTATTATTATTTTACTGTGTAATGAAATGTACATGATGCCAGCTGAGTTTCTTGCCGGTTCTTCTCAGAAGGCTAGTTTCCGAACCGGTGGTAGATTCCTCGACGTTCATAAGTGCCTTACCAGGGCCTAAACTGAATAAATCATTTTCATTTTCATTTTCATTTAAAGATATAGGTAACTTACCTCATATATTTATTGTCCAGGTTCGCTGGAGTCCCTGCTAGCGCTAATATCGGTGAGGTTCGCAGCGTCCTTGCGCTACATCGAGTTGCCGATAGAGCTGATCACCCACACGGTGCTCCATGAACTGGCTGCCAAGTGTCCCAACTTGACCCATATGCTGCTGGACTTTAGTACTGGTGTGTAAGGGAGACCTTGGTCCTAAGACGTCAGTTAGAAAGTTACTCAAGTCATCTAAACAAACAGTATCAAAAATGTCATACATTGTAGTTACTATTGTTTATTTACGCCTATCCTCAAAGTAAGAGTTATCCATTTTAACTTTATAAGTAGGTTAGGTACTGTGCCCACGGCCTGTCCCATGGGTCCTTGCAATGCTACCTATTTAAAATGAAAAAAAAAATAGTATCACTTTTATTGTAACATATATACCTACCTTATTTTGCGTGGTTTTTCTTTATTACAAAGGTGTAAGTATCATATTTTTTACGAAAAGCACGTCCAGCGAGTTAGTGCCTACTTGATTTTGTTACCGGTTCCTCTTAAAAGAGTGCTTGTCTTGCTTGCGGATCAGGTAGTATTTTTTCGATTTTGACGACTATTCTAAGCCGGTTTTTGATCTATGGGATTCCTTTCTGATATCTGAGAGACCTGATTGTATTTGTCATGTTCAGCGATGCAGCTGCACGATTTCTCGGAGATGCAGGCGTTCCCCACCAAGCTGCGGTACCTGTGCATCTGTCTGTCGGAGGTCATCTTCATGGAGGGCTTCATGAGGAAGATCTACAACTTCATCAATGGGCTCGAGATATTGCATCTCATTGGTGAGCTGTGGAAAATTTCCTACCATCCACATATTCCACAAACAAGCAAAAATTGAACCAAAATTTTTGAAAAGTAAAATAAATTAAGTAAAAGTAAAGTATGCTCACGGCGTCTTTCCCGAAAGGGTAAGCAGAGTTTTTACAACAAGAAAAGTGTCTCCGTGTTTTGCGGTTACAACACCCACTTTTCAGCTTAGATAGTAAAGTGACAGATGGTGTGTTCATCGCCCAAAGCAATATACAAACAGTTCAATAATTATGAATATTACTATAGATTAGCCAAGACTTGGCACTTACAGGAAAATACAGGTTTTTGGAACATGAGGTGTAATGCGTTCTCGCAGCCTTGGTTACGTATTTTTTGACGGTTTCAGCGTTTTTAATTGATTTTTTGAGATTCTGTTGGTGTCTGCACACCTTGAGCGATCGTAGTATCTCGTATTCATAAAGTACAACTTTACATACGTGACATAGATTTCTTCATTGCACCCATCGAACTGACCATATTGTCTAAAAACCCTGACGTCTTACATCGGCACCATCTCTCCATAATTCCAGGAACATACGAGAAGGTGGAAGAGGAAGAGGAGGAGATCTACGAGGTGATCAACGTCCACAAGTTGAAGTCAGCCACTCCCAACCTGAGGGTCATCAACCTGTACGGCATCAACTTCGTGGACGACTCGCACATTGATGCATTCAGCTCTAATTGTATTCAGGTAAAAGTCCACATCTTGTACACTACGAAGCTGTAGTTAATTAGGTATTGTTCATAGTCTGCTTGTTCTCTTTGTACCCCTATCCACGGGTTTACCGTTACCTAATCTATACTCGCTAGCGTTTATGCCGAATATTTGTATGAGAAATTGTACAGCGCCAGTGGTGACGTAAAGAACTAAAATATCTCATACATATATTGTGGTGACGCTAACGAGTATAGATTCCGTAAACGGTCCAATATTCATAATAAGAGTTTCAGGTGAACATGCTTACTCGAGCAGAGCGTGTGTTTGGGCCCTAACAATTACATTAGTATACTGAATAGATCTCTTATTGCATCCTCTTGCTCGTGTCTATGGGTGTTAACGTATTTCTCTTAATTTTTTCTCTATTAATTGTAATCTCTACATCTCACTACTCTTTTAGCTAAAAGTGATTGAAAGATGACATATCTTTCAATCCCTTCTACCAATCAATATTAATTAATACCATATAGCACGCGATAATGAGCATAGGGACATCTCTATTTCAACTCCCCGTCCTTACCGTTCGCGCAGACTGCCGGCGCGCCTCACTATTTGAACGAACAAGAACGGATCGGTCTCGCTGCGCGAGCCGATCGCGTCTCTATGAAACTTGTTGTAACTAGTCGGCCAAGAGCTCTCCGCGGCATGCGCACGCGTTTTATTATATCGAGTTGCTAGCTCAACCCCGTGCGCCGGCTTATGTGCCGCCCAGTCGATTCCGTTATATTTCGTGCTTTGTGACTATTTTGTATTTTCCTAGTTTATGTATAATCGTGTGTGTGTCTATTAAACAGTTATTTACCTATATAAACACTCTTGCTTTTCATTAGATAGCTACAACCTCGCTATAACCATCTATATAAAAGGTCTCACATTTCAGCAGTGAACTGGTTGCTCGCTTGATTGACTGTAAAGAAACTGCCTATTTTTCTTAAGGTAATATGAATGTTAATGTTGTCCTACCTTCAGTTGGAGTGCCTAGCGGTGAACTACTGCAACAAGGTGACCGGATCCACTATGAAGACCCTGTTCCAGCGGTCGCGGCGACTCACATGTCTACTCATGAATGGATGCAGTATGTCATTTCTTCCATATATTTAAATAGTTAGCTAATCATAGGCTTTGCGACAAGGTAGGAATAGCTTTTTACTTTATCAAATGCAATAACATATTTTGCGTATACTCTCAAAAGAGGCATTTATTACACTGGTTTTAGGCTTGTGTTTTGTGGACACATGATTGATATTGGGTCTTCGTGACTACGGCTGTTATAATATATTCGAAACCTGACACAAATCTAGTACCTAGGTTAGTTATTTCTCGAAGACTCCGTAAACACTTTCCACGCCTGCTGAAGTTCAACATGTGCTTCATTGCAGGTCTCCAGTCAGATCACGTGATGCAAGTGGAATGGGAGAAGTCCTCGGTCCAGGAGCTGGATGTGACGGCAACAGACTTATCAACAGAGTGCCTCATCGACATGGTGACTCGCATTCCGAACCTGAGGTTCCTCAGCGCTGGGCAGATTAACGGTTTCAATGATTCAGTGCTCAAAGCCTGGATGGAAGCTGGAACTGCTAGGTAACATTCTTTCAGTAGTACAGATGGTATTGTTTTACAACGATATTGGCATTCCTTTGTTTGGAACAACCCTCTGACGCAGACTATGTATATCTAGATTAGAGATGCCTAGTCTTTAAACTAAGCAGTAGTTCTTATTCAAGACGGGAAGCTTGTATATGATAATATACAGGAGAGCAGATCCTTTAGAAATTAGTGTAGCGAACCAAGCGCGTTGCCACATCATCGACAGCCTCATATTTTCAATGTAAGCAGCAAGCAAACTGTCTCCATTCCATGGAGCTAAGCGCGTATTTTATGACGTCACTCTTTCATGAAAGCGTTCAGGCCTGCTGACAGCCTATGAACGTCAGCCAAGAGTCACTCACGCATTATACCTTAATGAAATATTGGAATTGTTGAACAAAGTAAGAAACGAAAGGGTCCCACTATAGCATAGCACTCAACACCAACACGAATTTCTGTTAGGTGGTGTGGTCCCCAGTTGTAAAACCCCATCTCATAGCTAAACTAACCGGTTTACGCTTTTCCAGGAACCTGGTGGGCCTGGACGTGTCGTCGTCGGACAACCTGTCGGACGAGGCGCTGCACCGCTTCCTGTCGCGGCACGGCGCGCAGCTGTGGGCCCTCGCGCTCGGCGGGATGCCGCACATCACCGACCAGCTGTGGCAGTCCGTGCTGCAGCTACTCACCAACGCCAAGTAACACTACACATTATTATACCCTTACGCTTGATAATCAATCTTATTTTAATCATATTTCACACTAGCTGTGCCCCGCAGTTTCACCCGCGTAGATTTAAATTTAATGCTTTCCCGCGGATCCCTAATGTTTTAAAAAATAGCCTAAGTTACTCCTTGTAACATTAGCTATCCATCAGTGAAAGTCCCGTTAAAACCCGTCCAGCCGTTTCGGAGATTACCCGGAACAAACAGACAGACAGACAGACCGACAGACAGGCAGAGAAAAAATTTAAAAATTGGTTTTTCTGTGTCAGTACCGTGTATACTTTCATATGTATTTAGTGAAAAGCTATTATTTTCCAATTACAAACAGACACTTCAATTTTATTTATCTGTATAGATACATTATGTTCACGCTGTATTTCCTGAAGGGGCACTTTTCACCGAAGATGATTAAGTGCCAACGTGACAGATGGTGAGTCTATCGTCTCAGGCACTATGCATACCTCCTTGAATTACTTCTCAGACATATGCAGGTTTTCTCATGATTTTTTCCTTCATCGTAAATCACGTGGTGTAAAATCACTGCATATAATTTTTTTATAAAACTCATAGGTAGTTCCCGCAGGGATTCGAACTTGCGTCGCTTGCTTATCCCATGTTATTTGTGGTCGGCGCAATGTGTGTTTCTCTTTCAGCCGTTATTCTATATTCACTCCCTTTCTAGCCATATCACCTTTCACACTATCCATCCCCTCGTCATCCTCTCCCTTTGTAACCACATCAACATATTATTTAACTTGAAGTTGCATAGCTTGCACGCCACTATGGCATTTTTATGTCTTGTCACTGTGTCGCCGTCGTTTTGACTAACAATGTCCATTTCCTTTCAGGATCCTTATAATGGGCACGCAGGAGCGACTTGGTGTGAACATCCACGTTGATCAGGTTAGTTTGAGTATTTACTTTCTGCATCAAGTACTTGGCTATGCTGGGAGGAATACCGATATAATAGGTCAAAACAAACTTTACTCACCTCACCATACTATTATCTTATACAAGTAATTGGTATGGTGTTTGAAGCTAATTTTTGAAAGGATAATATAACAATATATTATTACCTACCTTCCAGTTGATGGACGGCATCGCAAACAGCTGTCCCAACTTGGAACGACTCGAGCTCCGATGGGACCCGGAGAACCTTCGCTTCAGTGACAAGAGCCAGAAAGCCATCGACATCCTTCGAGTCAAGTGCCTCAAGTTGAAGTGTTTGGTGCTCAGGTAAGGATACTGGTAAATTAGGCACTAATTTTGAGGCTACCGACCCTGGATTCTACCATGTAGGTATACGCTAGGATGACGGACACGATTGGTAAGGATCTAGACACTGGGGAACTGGGAAAATCTGTTGCATACCATAAAACCTATAGATATTTTGTATACCACTAATGTGGCAAACAAGCATGCGGCCCACCTGATGGTAAGTGGCTACCGCAAACTATGGTCGCTTGCAATACCAGGGACATCACGCGCGCGTAACCAACGCTTCCACAGTTCGGCTTCAGCCTATTTGTAGGAGTAACCTGTTTGAAATTGTTTAGTGATTTGCATCACAAGAGCGTCATCAAAGCGAGCGAGCATCAAATAATTGAGGCACCTGCAAACCTTATCTATACCTAATGTGAACGCCACAATCCACGATTCACATGCACTTAGAATTATCTTTGATGGGAGATGGGTATTGTAAAATTAATGCATTCTCTACAAAGTAGGGATTTACTAAGACTGTTACTACTTCAGAAACTCTCGATGCTTTACACGTATAAACATTTTTTTTTTCAGTGATGGCCGCTACTACGAGATAGTGAAAGCAAACTTCGAGCGAGCGGACCGCACTACTGTCGTTCGCACTTCAACCAACTGTCGCGTATCCATCTATTATCTACTCTCCAATTATAAAGAATTGATATTTAACTAATAAAACTATGCTTTTTAGAGGATTTTATGTTTCTGGGATTTTGTAAACCCATTATGCATGACGGTGCTGTAAGCTTTCATAGTTTGCAAGTTGCCACCTTCATGTTGAAAAAAAAAACCGACGCCATTTTGTTTTTTTTTTTAACTTGTAACTATGATTAAATTATCACAGATAATAAAATGATAGTAGATACTAGACAACCATAGAATAAATATAAGCTAACTTTATAGTAAAGTCAGTCAATGAAGATAATTTAAAATGACGTTGAGCACAGCATTCTGGCTTATTGTTCCTATGGAAAAATATCATACTTAGTGAAATTTTAATCGAGAGAGGGGCTCTATTAATCTTTTAGAAGCGAATACATTATTGGTCTAAGATTGTTATGAGGAAAAGTATATAAAAGATGCCACATTATTAATTAGAATAATATAAAAACTAATACCAACATCCCAACTGCCAAAAGTGGAACTGGAAATATACATAGTTCTACTGCATCTTAAAAACATTTGTTTTTTTTTTCATATTTAAAAATGCTAATTTCTTATCTATGTTACTTTTGACTGTTTTTTTATATTTAAGTTAAAAATTGTGAGAAACCGTGGAATGCCATTGTCAAATTCGGTGTAAATAAAAATATTGAATATCTTCCCAATCTGTGGTTTTCAATCAACCTTTACATTTAAAACCAAACCTAATCGATCAAAGTTACATATTCATAGGCATGGCTTATTTTTTATGATTGTAAAAGTCCGTCAGTTAGCAATCAGGGGCCTAACCATGAGCTCTAATTGCAGTGATAATTCAGTTGTGCGACAGTGACAGATGTATACACGCCACATACATCTGTCTCATAAATGAGTGAAACTATCATGGCAATAAGAGCTCATGGTAAGGCCCCAGGACCCGAGGTTTCACGAGATCTATAATGAACTAGCTGTGCCCCGTGGTTTCACCCGCGTAGTGGCGGAACCCTAATGTTTGCTAAATAAAATTAGCCTAAAACACTCCTTGAAACTTCAGCTATCTGCCATTAAAAGTCTCGGTAGAATCGGTCCAGCCGTTCACGCGTGATGCCATGACCAAGGGAAATGGGGATTCATTTTTATATATAAGAAGATAACAGACAAACATTTACTACTAAAATAAGTTTATTTACAATTATTATGAGAAAAATTACTATTTTTATAATTTTCTGCATTAAGTTACCTCAGAGATATTAAAAGCTATTTCTAAACACCTTATTTATTCACAAATAGCTTTGTATTCAATGTAATGTTTTCAAAACATTTTTGAATAAGTATTTATTTTTTTGTTGACTTAAACAACTTGCAAATTTAACTTCCAAACGACTACATAGGAAACAATTTGAGGAATCCACGAGACCACTAAGCTTACTTAAAACAACGTCACACTGCAAATGAAATAACCATACATCACAAGACAAAATTTTAACCTTAAATCACAGGTATAATCGATCTGATTTATAATAATATAAAAAAAAACAATAACTTACTATACATATGGAAAAGAAACCGCTCAAATATACTTTTAATCTAAGCGGTTTTGTTGATCGTGCAGTCACCTCACACCCTCACCAATTAGGAGGTCTGGTTCTTCCTCGAGCAGTAAGTTCTGGTTGTTACTGTTCTCTTCGTTGCCCGCTTCGGAGTTGTTGTCCTTATTACCGTCACTGTCTATCTTATATAGGATGTCGTGACATAACGGACATCGGTCCTGGACATACAGCCACTTGCGCAGACACACTCCGTGGAAGTAGTGGTTACACCGCGTTATCTTCGCGGAGTGCATCTCCTGGTAGCAGATGGCGCACACATCGTCCAGTCTATCAAGCTGGTCGACCGACGCCTCTCTGAGCGAGTTTATTTTATTGACGGCGGTGCGTCTCTTCATGAACACTGACCAGCCCGCTCTGGCCTCGCACCAGATGTTGAAATACGCATGGATGCACATCATCACTGCTCGTATCGCTCCACCGGACTCGAACAGTAAGATCCACGCTCCGTTGAAGAACAGAAATATGCCAAAGCAGAACTCTATAGTGTTCCCGAAAGCACGGATGTAGTACACATAGTCGTCCAATTGTTCCCAGAATGTACTTCTGTACGCGTCTATTAAAAATAATGAGTAAATCATCAGGCTTACTATAACTTTGACTATCACTTCTATGCTGAAGGCGCTCACCGCGAGCAACCACGTGGATATGGTGTGCTGCGACCATAAATACACCAGCAGTGAGATTGGGAACATTATTAGGAATGCGCACACTCCCAATGCTCTCACGTGCCTGTGTGTGCTCGGGTTGTGCGACGCACTTAAAGACATTAGCATAGGGTTTACAATATTGTGCAAAAAGTGTAAGAGAGCCGTGAACAACAGACAGAAATTTCTGCAGAGTCGAATAAACCTCTTCTCAGGGTTGAGCGAAGTCAGTCCAGTCTGTAGCGCTAGTATGTAGAAGAGAATGGCTGAGACGGTGCCAATACTTTTGTCCTCTTCGTCGTCAGTCAGAAGAATCCACTGGAAGAAGTTGCCAATGTAGTGGCAGAAGAATGAGATCACTGATGTCATGCCGAGGACCGCTGTGATGGTCTCACAGCCGGTCACCAACAAGGATTTTGCCATCGACGCGAGGGACTGGACAGCCAACAGCGTGGACACCTTCAATCCCTCTTCCGTATCATCATCATAGTTGTCCATCAGTAGTAATATAGCGTGTTCTGCAACGCGCAGCACCCAGAACACTCTTAAAACACAAGGTACATTGAGCCGCATCCACTCTGTCTCCACGAGAGCGGACAGGCCATAGTTGCTCACGAACAGCCTGCCGTGCTGGTATCCGGCGTATATCACTTGTATGACGTTGTAGGCCGACGACCATAGGACGTATTTCACCAAAAACAATGGCAACAAGGAGGAGAATACCGGGGAATGATGTAGGAGATTGGGTGGCACCGGCAACATTGCCAAAAATGACGGCGCCATGAAGCTAAGAGGCAGTAACTTCTGTAACGTCGGGTATCTGGGTCCTAGGTGGACGTTTCTAAACACAACAGCCAGCATAAACTGTATCGCAAAATTTTGTATGACCAGGATACCTGGCCCGTCGAGATCGAGGAGGTTTTTTATATTTAAATTGAGTATATCTTCTAGGATGCTGTTGGAATGATGTGGCGAGGTGGCGACTAGTGTGAGGGCCTGGATCTGCTTAATGGCGGACACGTTGGTCCAGTAGGAGACGAACACGATGCCCACCGAGGTCAGGTATAGGTACACGATGATCAGGTGCTTCGTGTATAACACGAATATGCACAGCGCTGACATGCATCCTGAAAACAAACAAAACGACATTTATACAATACTATTTAAAAGAGTAAAGACTTGTATTTTTGTTGTAATCAATCTCAAAAACAACTAAACTATTTATACTAAAAACAATTTTACCAATTACCTACTAATATAAACGCGAAGTTTGTAATGGATGTTTATACTCTTTCGCGCAAAATCTACGCGGTATTATATGCGGGTGAAGGCACAGGGCTGAGCTAGTATAGTACATATCGTACATTACAGAAGATAGTGTCATTAAAAATATTTTAACAGACGAGTCAAACAAATCTCTCTCATACAAAGTATATCAAAGGTTCACTGATAATTCATTCAAAACAGAATAATTCAAAGATATCTAGAAAACGAAAGATTTCAACGTTGACATTACAAATTCATGTATAGAGAGAGACACCGTCAAGTACATATCGTAATCACTAGTCACGAGAATAAATATCTTATTGCATAGTTCAACTGATATGATGTCAAGTTTAGCTAATATAATGTCGAGTTCAAATTCATTGTCAAATTACGCAAAAATTGTCAAGATCAACAAAACTATTTCTGTAGCTGACCTTGTGCGACATAACTGAATACACTGTTATGTTTTTATCGCCTTAGTTTGCATTCGTAGCGATATCAATTGGAATCGCATTTAATACATTTAAATATTGTAAATTTGCGATTATATGCGGTTTTTCGTTCGAGTGAAAATTGCGTTAAAATTAGTAAATAAACGTTGTAAATAAACCAGCCAATTGAAACATATCGGTACAAGAAAAACGTGATTTGCTGAAAAACTGCAGGTGGGCCGATTTTTTTGATGACCAGTGTAGGTTAAAAGACTTGACTTTGTTATCATCTCAGCATGAGCCGTGGTGACCAATCGGTTTGGATACTCGCCTGTTTCGCAAGCGACGCAAAATCTATCTGTCTGTACCAATTAGCCTTTCTTAAAACTGAAGTACAGTGATAGTATAGAATAGAAAATTTATTTAAATTTATTAAACCATAACTTTTGTACATAATTTCCATAAATGTAGATTACAAAATAGTGCCGTAGATTACGCTCCTTCCCGAACTAGGTTGAACCTGTGTCTTGGCCTGTCGCTTTACAATATCGCCACGAGCTTAATGTTGAAGAAAAACATCGCGTGGATATGTCTGAGAAGTAATTCAAAGACTTATGTATAGTGCGGACTAACTGTGATGAACTCACCATCTGTCACGTTGGTATTTAAGCATCTTCGGTAAAATGAGGCTGCTATAACTCTGCATACATATTTGTTTTGGAAACTTTTGAACAGGTTTCGTATATTTCTTCAAAAATTATAAATGTAAACTGGAATTTCCACCCATTATGTATTTGTGTGTTTGGAGACACTATAATGTATCTGGCCTGGTTAAAAAAAAGTAGTTTAGGCATATCTTACTCATCATCTCCCTGGCCTTAATCCCATGTATTTGGGGTCGGCACTTGATTCAACCCGATGTGGCTGATCACCTGATTTTTATACGAAGCGACTGCCATCTGACCTTCGCAACCCCTTTTTCGAGGAAAATCGGCAATCTGGGTTAAACCAGTTGTCAGACTCTCTTAGGCCGATGACTGACCTGTAACGATTGCCAAAGATGTTAAATTGGCAACCGGGACCGACAGCTTAACGTGCTCTCCGAGGCACGGAGGGAACTCGGGCGGTCACCCATCCAACTACTGGCTAGACGTATGGTTGCTTAATTTTGCTGATCGTATGAAATGCGCAATAGCAACTATGCCACGAGCTCCTCAAGGCATGTCTTACTCTAAGATTTAAATCCTGGAACCAACCTGATTCTGAGATGGGAGATGAGGGATCGGAAAGAATCCCTATTCAATGACGATATTAATGTAACAAAGCTTTAGGATATTTGTAAACGTGACAGACACCGGGGACAAGCTACAAAAACCTAAGCTCAGTACAATGACGAAGTCGTAAACCTTTCGAGACTCGATCATTAAACTTGTTTTTTACACTATATTTTTTTTGCCCAATTTATTAATTTTTTATGTCCACCTTAGGATGTTGTTAGATATTATAGGTTAAATGTAATCTATACAGATAAATAAAATTGAAGTGTCAGTTTGTAATTCCAAATTAAGAGATTTTTATACATATGAAAGTATACGGTAAAAAAACAAGTTAAGTATTACAATTTTCTCTGTCTGTTTGATGCGGGTAATCTCTGAAATGACTGGACCAATTGTAACGGGACTTTCACTGGCAGATAGCTAATGTTAAAAGGAGTAACTTACGGTAATTTTATTTAAGAAATAACATTAGAGTTCCGCGGGCCACCCATGGAATTAAGTCTACACGGGTCTTAAGAACCGCGGGGCTGAGTTAATTTGAAATAAAAAAATGATTTCGTCACCTAATAATATACGATAAACGCGCCCCGCGGCGTTACCCGACGCATGTCGAGGATAATACGCCCATATGTATTTATGGGATATAGTTAGGGTATTAATAGAGTATAAAGCTACCTCCACTACCAAATCCGTCACGGCGTTTCAACGCGAGAGCATTTATGCGAGAGCAAACACACACCTATAAACTGTCTTCGTGCTTATATTAGTGTGATGTCTATAATAGGCGGTTGTTTTACAAATATATAAGTAAAAAATGCGCATATTAATGAATCAGCTGACCGAGAAACCAAATACATATTCGACGTCACCAAACCAGTTAGCCCGATATAAAGCGGAATATAATTTTTTTGCGAGCTTATACCGTTAGTTTATCAAGTTCATCTGTACGGATCGCCGCGGCTGGCAAAATACACGGTAAAAACTAAAATGAAGAGTTATATACATTCTCAAGAGATTAATTAGATAGGTAGAACCATATTCTTTGAGATTTCTACACACTTTTGATGTTTAATATCAGTGTTTATAGGTAGTTAATAACTTCTATAACATGTTTGTTTTGCTTTAATGAATTTAATATATTCATTACAGAACAGTGAGCAGACAACAAACTTTAATCTATCTGATAAGTAGCTTCTGAAACCCATAAAGGTTCTCATTAAGACTGCCTCGTCGGTCCAGTGGTCGCAAGCGTATGTGGACACGAGGTTTTGGGTTCGATCACTAGTTCGGGGTCTTTATTATTAGCCTACCTCAGTCCACTGCTGGACATAGGCCTCCCCTAATGAGTTCGGGTAAAGTGGTTGAAAAGAATTCTGGATTAGTGCCCGGTTAGTGGCAATAGGCTCGCCCCTTATTACATAGGACTTAACATAACTGGCGAAATGTGGGTGTAGCTTCACTAAAGTGTGCTAGTGTGCTAACACAACTCGACTCCTCAAACCCTACCCATGGAGCACTGGCGACCTTACTCACCTCATCTCACCACAATAACACACTACTCAAAGGTAGCATTATTTGACTGCTATCTAAGGTACGGATACTCTACAGTCGTCATTCGGACAGCTCTGATGTACTAAGGGAAGATCCGTTATGTCATACAGGTCCCGTCACCAGTTATAAGCGCTGACCTATACAGATATCTATACATCTATATCTATTCTATACAGTTCAAAATACAAATAAATAAAATTGAAGTGTCTGTTTGTAATTCCAAAATAACAGCTTTTCACTAAATGCATTTGAAAGTTACACGCTACAGACACTAAAAAAACAAGTTTTAAAATTTTTCTCTATCTGTCTGTCTGTTTTTTCCGGGGAATCTCGGAAACGGCTGGACCGATTTAAACGGGACTTTCACTGGCAGGTAGATGTTTCAAGGAGTAACTTAGGCTACTTTTATTTATTAAAATTATTAGGGTTCCGCGACATTAAACATGAAACTAAATCTACGCGGATGAAACTGCGGGGCACAGCTAATTTTATGAATATATCTCTGTCGGTCGGTATGACGTGAATAAAATACATGTGCAATTACCCCCACTATTGCCACTATGCGTGACGGCGCCAGTAAGTAGTATTTATTTGTAAAACCCTCTCGTTTTGGTTTTTTAATAGTCTTCAAAATAAACACTCTAGATAAATTGTTTTGTACGATTAAGTAAATTCGTTTAGTTTGTGATATTAGCACCCTCTAAAACCTATCTGTACTTAATATTATAATGAGGAAAGATTTGTTTTTTTGTATTGAATAGGCTCAGGTCGATCTTGAAAATTCCAGCAATGGATAGCTACATCATCAGCGAGTAATATAGGCTATATTTTATCCCCGTACTCCCACGGGCTCGGGAGGTACGCGTTGACGCGCTGACGTCCGCTAGTCACGAATACAATAACGATAAGTTTTTATTGATTAGGCGCTGAATAGTAAGACAACGTTACTGTTATTCTCGCAATGGCAATGACGATCGATAGTAAACTTGAACTTGCAAATTATAGACACAATTATGTATGAAATAAAACTTCCCACGATTAATATTATCTAAGTACTAACTGTGCCGCGGCTTGACCAGACTTAATTTCATAGGTGGATTTATTTCGATATACCCTATTTTTTAACCGATTTAAAAAAAAAGGAGCATTTTAGAATTTTTGACTGGGTGAACCGATTTCGATGATTCAATGATGTTGGTGCCAAATATAGCATAGTACTCGGTGTCAAAACTTCAAAAGTAAGCAATTTATTTCGAATAATTTTATTTTTCTCTTTTGGAAGGCTGTTTTACTTTGTGTATATTTTTTTTTGGTTTAGGTTAGGTTTAGACTGTGGGAGTCAGGATTAAGGGCCCCGATGGGCTCAGCAGAGGTATTACAATACAAAACCCACTTTTACCAAAAATATATTAAATAATAAAAATAATGGTAAACCCATCTACGTCTCAGGCACTATACATACATCTTTTAATTTCAGATATTTTCCTTTAGCGAGAGGGGAGGTCGTGGCACAATTGCTATCGCTCAGCGAATTTTTCTCATACGATCAGCGTAGATAAGTAACCTTTTTTTTTTTTTTTTAACATGGGGAATCCATTTCGGATACGCACTCGCTGCGGGGGCAGCGAATGGTTATGCCGGGCTCTCACCGGCTAAACCCCATGGTGTTTCTCCAACTCGCTTTTCGGGGGGACACGTGATACGTTTTCACATGCTTTGCCGTGAACCCCCCCTGCGACCAGCCGCCCGAGGGCAGCCCCTCCTGAAGGGGAGAGATTACCTCCCCCCTTGGCCTAAAGGCCGACTCCGAGCAAGGCTCGCCGAAACACATAAGGCCAGCCTTGACACACAACCTCCGTGAGTGCAATGGCAGCCAACTCCCCCGAGCCAGCTGCCTGGAGGCCCCCTTACGGCAGTCTGTTGACCACCTTTGGCCACAGGATAGGGAAGGGACAAACGCCCCCGCTCCCCTAGGCTGCAGCCCCTCCTTCACCGCACAAACTGTGCGGCCGGACACGCGGCACACCACATCCACCGCGTCCCCATATACAAGCCATGGGGGAAGGGAGGGGCAAATGCCCCCACTCCCTTCGCCCCGCAGCCCCACCATTACGGCCCCGCCGTGTCGCGGCGGATAGGGAGAGTGGCGCATCGCCATACCAGCACGCCTCTCCCGCCGCGATCCTCGGCTGCGGTGGGTAGGGAGAGCAAGAGCGATGTTCCTACACTCCACCCGACCACTTCTCCTCGCAGTCCCGCCCGCGCGTCCCCGACCCTTCCATTCGGTCGGCGACGCTGTCGCTTACGCGACCCTCTACCAGGGCCGGCCCGCACCAGTGGCCCAGATCGCCCTGCACGACGCCGCCACTTCCCAGACGACGCCGCCGTCGCACCCTAGGTGAATCTGCCGGGCTGCAAATCACAATAGGGGCGACCCCCACAAGCCAGCTTGCACCAAAGTGCCCGAGCCGCCTGCACGTCGCCCGCCACTTCCCAGACTACGACGTCGTCGCTCAAAGGGGCCTGCCGATGACTCAAAGCAGGCACCACTGACAGGAGCGACCCTCCTGGGGCCCGCACTAAGGGGCCGCCGGGTTCCTCTTAGCTTCATCGTGTGGTGCCACCACGACTACTAGAGCTCCCACACGACGGCAAGGTGGGAACCCCCGGGGGGGTAGATAAGTAACCCTAACCCAAGCCAGTAGTTGGATGGATGACCGCCTGAGTTACCTCCGTGCTTCAGAGAGCACGTTAAGCCGTCGGTCCGGTTGCCCATTCAAGTTCTTCGGAGACCTAAGAGTTTGACAACTTGTTTAACCTGGATCACCGGTTTTCTTTATGAAAAGGGTTACGAAGGTCAGAAGCCGTTTCCGTATAAAAATCAGGTGATCAGTCACATCGGGTTGAATAAGTGCCGACCCCAACAATGTATGGGATAAGGCCAGGGAGATGATGATTATTTTCCTTTACCGCTAGCTCAGAAAATCTCATTGGTATAGGGGTACCTATGCAATAGCACTGTATATAGAGGTAGCGGCCTCCACGAATGATTACAATAGAGTTAGAGTCACCCACTGAACAATGAAATTTGTCACAACTCTACCTTGGGGACGTTGCACAACCTTTTAGGACAATCCTACTCACACTATAAACGCGAAAGTTTGCAAGTATGGATGTATGTTTGTTACTTTTCATGAAGAAACTACTGGATGGATTGTATTGAAACTATACTGTAATAACACCTATACATCAGAATAACACATAGGCGTTAATTTATAAAGATACTAGCTGTGCCCCGCGGTTTCACCCGCGTAGATTTAGTTTAATGCTGTTTTTTTTTAAATAAAATTAGCCTAAAACACTCCTTGAAACTTCAGCTATCTATCTGCCAGTGAAAGTCCCGGTAGAATCGATCCAGCCGTTCAGGCGTGATGCCGTGACCAAGAATATATAAGATTGTGTGAATTGTCCAAAGTCTAATCCTAAAACAAAAGGCTGCAATAACCGCTTACCATCAAGCGGACTGCACACTTGTTTAGATGTCTACACTGATATTATAAAGAGGAAAGATTTGATTGTTTTTTTGTTTGTTTGCATTGAACAGGCTCTGTAACTACTTGTCTGATTTTGAAAATTCTTTCAGCAATGGATAGCCACATCATCAGCGAGTAACATAGGCTATATTTTATCCCCGTATTCCCACGGGAACGGGAACTACGCGGGTGAAACCGCGTGACGTCCGCTATTATAAAAATAACAATGCTTTAGTCATTTTATGATTCTCTCTCTGTTAGTGATAAATAACATGCCCATTACCCCCCACTATTTTCACTGAGCACTCATATCTCATGACGGAGCACCTGCTATTTGAGCAGCGCTGCGGGCGAATGGTATTGAGAAGTTATTTTAATGACCGGTTTGGAAATTTTCTCAAGAGTGGCAACTTGCGAAATTAAAAAATAAACCTTCAAAAGTGAGTACAACACTCAAACCAGCTGGTAAAGCTAGTATGTATAAATATTGATGTAGGACTAAATAAAAAAAATCTAAATACTTTAACTTTTTACATCTACTTTCGAAACGTCAGAAGTCAGAACGAAAACAGCGGCCCAACCATGAGCTCTTATTGCAATGATACTTCAGCTGTGCGAAAGTGACAGGTATGCACGTCACATACATCTCTCTCATAAATGAGTGAAACTATCATGGCAATAAGAGCTCATGGTAAGGCCCTGGATTATAAATGTTAAAATATTTTTTCCCTGACAAGGGTCAGTTTCCTTTCGAATAATGCAAGGTTATGTAAAAAATAAAATAAAAACAATATGCTCACGCCATCCTAGAAGGATCCCCGAAGGGGTAAGCAGAAGTGTTGTAACAACAACACCCAAATTTCACCGAATATGATTAACTGCCTATATGACAGAGGGAGAGTACATCGCCGGCTCAGACATAAGACTATATCTTTGAATTAATTCTCAGACATATGCAGGTTTCCTCACGATGTTTTCCTTCACCGTAACGCACGTGAGGTTATATAACTGCACTTAATTTTAAGAAAAAGTCATTGGCCCCTTTATGATTCAATCTTGCGTCGCTTGCGTAGCAGGCGACTGCTCATACCCCACGGCCGCCACAGCCCTACGGCCCAGATATTGTACGACAATTGTAAATTTTATAAGCGTGACGTCAACCGAACCAACTAATTGCCTATTTTTATATTCTGGAGCAACAGGTAGGTATTTACTTAAAATTGATTTAAGTAAAAAAAAAAACAAATTTGAATTTACGTCGGTCAATACTGTTACACTTACGTACGAATATTTATTTGTACATTTGAGTACATTGCAAACTAATTGTGTAAAGACAAAAGTGTGCTAATACATTCCTTACGTAATACATTCCCAAAATCTTCCATGATAATATTTGTTTTCTGTTTAGGTAAATATAAAATCTATACATACAGATAAATAAAATTGAAGTGTCTGTTTGTAATTCCAAAATAACAGCTTTTCACTAAATTTATATGAAAGTATACACGCTACTGACACAAAAAACCAAGTTTTAAAATTTTTCTCTGTCTGTCTGTCCGTCTGTTTGTTCCGGGTAATCTCTGAAACGGCTGGGCCGATTTTAACGGGACTTTCACTGGCAGGTAGCTGATATATCAAGGAGTAACTTAGTAACTTAGTTAACTACTTTTATTTATTAAAAATATTAGCATGAAGCATAAAACTAAATCAATGCAGGTGAAACCGCGGGGAACAGCTAGTAACAAGATATAAACAAAGTCAAAGACAAAGTCATTTTGACCATAGCATTGCTTGTCAATGAGTTTTATATGAACCCAATATCTTTTGGGACATAGTTATTTATTTGCCAAATATATTTATGACCCCTTCAGATATTTAGTTTTAGTGTGGACATTACATTCATTTAATAATTTTATTAAGATGATGTGTTAAATATTTTGTGGCTTATAATATAATCACAAATGGAGAATTGGTAACTGAAAACCTACCTATATTGTATTCAGGGGCGTGCATTGGATTTTCAGAGGGGTAGGCAAAAACAATAAGTAGGCAGGTTAAGTACATACCTATGTGTCGCGGCGTAGGTACTTAAGTTTTGGTAAAGACACACACACAAACAATAACACACACACACACAACACAAGTGTATTCAGTGATCACAAATTGTAACTTCTGCTTACCTGCTTATATGCAATGCATGCCACTGATTGTATTGTGTATGGTACCTATTTATATTGATAGGTTTGATTTCATATTGTATTTTGGTAATATTATTCAAGTAATTTTCAATGAGTGAATAGTTAAGTTAAAAAAAGAAAAGAAGACATTTATTAAGGTCTGTGTAGTTCAATGTCAATCAACAAATATAAGGTCAAATATTGTGATAGGTATGTAACAAAGCAAACGTTCTTATCAATATTAATAAAAAAAATGTTATCAATCAATAAGTGTAGGTGATTCTAAAGATGCTAATTAAAATAAAATCGATATAAAAAAAAAACCCCTAGTTATTCACAAGAAAGTTTTTTTTAAACCTCATAAAACAAGTATCTAATAGATAATCATGAACTAGTATACAAAGCACAAACAAACAGGATATGAATGATAAGACTAACTGTAGTGACACCAACATATTGTTGACAACTCATTAACCTACAAATTACCTTAAATATCAACAAACAAGATCGACATTTCAGTACGCATTTTGACACTTGCAAACATTGGTTTCGAAACATTCATGTTGAGAAACAAAATGAAAGGCTAGCTTCCATTCGGTCTGGCTGGATGTCGCAACGTCTTAATACATATAGGTAAGGTACATACCTAAGCAGCACACGAGGAATTTTAGCAGCGTGAATAAAAACGCGTTGTAAAAGTTGGCGTCGTAATAGTGGTCCGATACATCGATGTGGTCTACGGTGAGGTTGCTTAGAACTGACACTTCCTCGCCGCTCGATACTGGCAGCCCCAAACTGATCTTCAGGAACTCATCCACCACAAAGAGAGGCGGCACCCTCAGCAGTACTTCGACTAGAGCCAGAGCCTTCGACCTCAGCGACATTATTCATTTATGCAAACCTTAGCACACGACTGACAATTTACCAAACACAGCCTGAACCGAGGGCGTATTAACTGTTAACATATGTTACTGATTGATTATGTCTGTATTTTTATTAAATCTATTTGTTATCACGTAACAATAAAATACGAAAATTATGACTGAAATTTTTGCGACAATAAAAATTTGACGTTACAAATTTAGATGTTGCCAGACTAAAATATTTTGTCGTGGGTTGCAACTCGCAAAACTTATGCTGCCTGCCATCTTGACTAAATTGTTTTTTTGCATATGGCAACAGCAGACAGCAAACAATACAAAGATGCCCCCTTATTTTTTTAAATAATATCTTGCCCTTATAAGCGAGGCAGGCGCTTAAGACACTTATCCTCGAAGGTATTGCACAAACAAGAACTAGCATCAAGTATTAATTTAAGTTAATACTGAATATTTCTCCGAAACTCAACTCTAAATGCGGATATTTTTGAACGCCGTGTGGGTGACCACATTGTTCAAGTAGTCGCTTGCATAGAGTGAGTATGGAGTAACGTAGGTTAGGGAGTTCGAACCCATTACCAATGCGTTTTCGTAAGCAGGAGGTATTACATCCATGATTGTTGTTGGGACCTGATTTTAAGAAGGTGGGGAATAAAATGATCGGAAACAAATTAAATTTGTATTTTTGACCACTGATGAATTATGACACTATCGCTCTTTATTAAAGCGTACGTCACTGTTAGCACTAGGTATATTATGCATAGTAAAGAAAAAAAAATGCTTACTCATCGTATATCGTGTGGAATTTACCCAAAGTTATATTAAGTACAACCTACCTACGTCATAACTACCCCAAAGAGTTTTGCAATGCGTCCATGCAAACTTTTTAAAAGCTTGCCAGCCATTTTCAAATGAAAACTTGTGAGGTTTCGTAGGGTACCGTATGGCTTCCATGGTTTGGTAAATTAAATTTTTTCCCAACCGTTATTGTAATAGCGGTTCCATTGTCATTGAGTTCGAAGAAAGCTCTTTGTGTTTGGAAATGTCCTCTCTTTAATAGGGATAGGCAGCATACATATTAGGGTTCCGCAATAAAAGTTATTTAGGATAGGGTAGAGCCAGTACCGGATTAAGCCAGCGCGGGGCCTGAAGAAAATTCGGCCAAGCGGCCCCTGGTTTGCTTTAGGTTCTTAAGTTTTTTGGTATTAAACTCAGATTAGATAATGTGTGGGACAACCCGAAGCAGCTTTGTAGGGAGGCGTATTAACCTATCTGTGTGTGTGTAATGATACCAGTTTATGAAATAAACTCCCTATATTTATCATTAGGTACTTTTAAAACATGCCTTATGGAGATGCAAGATATTTGACGCATTGGTGCGCGGGGCCCTTTGCATTTGCTACTCTTGCTACGTCGCTAATCCGGCACTGGGTAGAGCTCGGATCCCGTCTAAGAGCTGCTCGACCAAGGGCTCTGTACACCACAAGAATAAGTTTTAACATTATCAATACAGAAGATTACAGCCAAATAACACATGAAAATGCTGCTCCAACATTAGGATTTGCAAATTAATTTCTTTTGAGGTGCCCAAAGCGTGACGTGTTACTGGTGTGGTGTTGCACGCGTTCAGCAGGAGTAGGTATGTTCGTGCTAACTTTCTACTCTATGTATTCAAATAACAAGCTCTCTTTGCTATCTACTTATAAGCATAGGTAGTATTCAAATAGAGTCAAGAGTTACTTTGCAGAAGTCCAGAAGTTCAGAATAACCACCTATTTCATTTTTATATTTATTTATATTAATAGCAGAATAAAGCATTGCACCTAAAATTTAATTTGTCTACTACCGTAAGTACATAAGTACCTAATATTGTTTATCTTCATCTTCAGACAGTTCCTCATTTCGATGACAGTTTAAATATATGGGTAATTATAAGATTTTCGTCTCTTTTTTCAGAAACACCATATTTTAAGAGACTTTTAATCCGCGTTTCAATAAAACTAAGGCATATAATTATCGCGCATCAAAAGCGCAAATCCGAGATAACCAGCGTAAAAATTACAATGATTATTAAACCGCTAAATAGTACATACTTATAGCGGAAAATGAAAAAAAATGGCGGCTATCTGTCAAGACACGCGTATGACACGCGTCGAAACCCCTCGAACGATTAAATGTAAATCACTCGTGAGGATGATAAGTAAATCCACAATATTGTGTTACATTATCATTTATTTGCGTTTCCGATTGAGTCGTATCGTTTTACAGTTGTAAATTGGTTAAATGTTATTGTTTTCTATGGGAATCGTGGTAGATTTGTTTTTGCACTTGGGTGTTTCGCTTTGGAAGGGGAGGCTGACTGGCCTAACGATATTTCTGTTATTCGTTACATTTTAACTCTTACAAGTACTCTACGAAAAATTACTGATCTACTTTGACCACAGTGAAGTTTTGGCATGACTTTCCAAATTACATACTTTTGGTGTAGTTTCGTCATGTGGGTCACGTGGGTCAATGGGTCGAAAGAACAATTAAGATTAAAAAATTGGATGGTTTAAAGGGTACTCTACCGCCTTGGGAGAGAGATCTTTGGGATTCTTACCGCACTAAAACATCCCCGGTGGCCATCCTCCGTGCTTAGTGGGGACCCCGGGTACTCTAATATATCGCACCGGTGTGTCCCCTCACTTTGTCAGGGCACATTCTCGGTGCAGCTGTGGTGCCCCTGGAGACCTCGCTGTACAAGGCAGTACGAGCCACATCGCGCTGCCACATTCCCTGGCTCGCAGCTGGTCAGAGCTCCCCCCGACCGTCACCAGGCAGGCCCCCGGCCCTTTTTTAGTCGCCTCTTAGTAATTAAAGCACCTACACTAACACATCTAGATAGATATAAGCTTTAATCAACTACAAACCTACAATAGTACCTACAATTTATAGGTACTATAGCTCCACCTACTGTAGGGCCACCGTGGACTTAGAACAGAGGCAGGCAGGTTTGACTCCTACTCGAAATGATTATTCGAATGTTGCAGATAAGTGTTTGAATGGATCTGAGTTTCGGGCCTAAGTGTGGGTACGAGTACATACATATTTTCCTACATTCATTTGAATGAATCAATACATTAAACAAACCAAAGGCATATTTGTGTTTTATTTCATCCCATAATTGAAAAGAAACCATTTCAAATAATATTTAACATAACAAAGTGTCCGATCTTGCGCTTAATTCACCCTTATAAAAACCACCCCTATTTAGCTTATAAAAAGACTTACCTGCAATACAATCGATTCAAATTATTACAGCGAGTACATACACTTGCCGTTTAGCTTAAGGGCAAATACAGGTGTCTGATTGATGTTATGTTTACCATGGGTTTAAATTGCGAAAACAATTGAAGGAAAGTACAAGAAAAAAAATGTTAGCTTCAAATTTTTCGGGGAATATAATTTTCTTGAAAAGTAAACAAACTTGGCACGTGTTGTTTTTTTATGAAATGGTAGCTTTTCAAATATCATTTGCGTGGGATTTTATTATGCGAAAAATTTACTTAAGATGTCGAAACTGAGAAATATTGTTTGAAAATGTTCGTGCAAAAGTAAACAATTTTGTAAAAAAATATGCCTCGCGTGGTATTTTTCATACGTACTTACTTAAATTTAGATGTTTCTTTGAAAATTTGTGAGTTTTTGAGACAATTAAGCATTACGCAATCGAGCTCGTTGATGAATATGATTGGTTTCAAAGGCAAATGACATTCTGTCATTCAAGCAATCTTAATGCCAGTGCTCCATGGTGGAAGGTGAGGAGTGGAGGCGCTGTGCTAGCATATAATGGGACTCGTTTATCTTTTATTCGTTGGCACAGCGATTCCATTATTTATAAGGTAAGCAATTTTAATTACAGATTAAAAAATATAGTACTAACACTAAAAACCATAAAATTTCAATATATTATTAAAGGGAGTCCCTGTAGGCAAGGTTCCGAAGATACTGGCAGCATTCCCCTTTGGATGGCTAGACTAATTCTTTGTCCGAGGTAGCTGCTAGCTCTTCGGTCTCCTGTGATGAACCTTTTTGTGATTTCTTTAAAAAGCCTAATAGCGCTAGGACCCCGCGGACCAAGGGTATCGACACCGAACGGGACAAGATCATATTCGGTGCCTAGACCCCTGTATTTGCAAGGTAAGCAATGTGTGAGTGGCTCTGGTGTTGGTCATGCTCAAAGGCTGTAGTAGCCGCTTACCTCCAGGCGGACTGGAGGCTTGCTTGCCACCTTTATCGTATTTTGAACCGACTACAAAAAAGGAGGAGATTATCAATTCGACTGTATGTTTTTTTTTTTTATACAACAAAATGATATATTAGAATTACGCACACATTGCCAATGTACAATGTTAACAGCAGAAAAAAAATCATTTTCATTTCATTTCAACTAGGGTAAGTTGGTAGCTTTGATCTATAGAAGCCATACAACAACATGTAAACATACCTAAGTAGTTTTAATCAAAATAGTTGTTATGACTAACCAATAGAATTTTAGGAAAATATTTTTTCTGCTGTAAATATGTTCCTAGAAATTATGTTTCTAGAAACTAGGTTACCGTCTCTGCAATTACTTATCTTATCACAGAGTTTTATACACTCAAAAACGACTTGACCGATTTTCATGAACTTCTTTGTGTATATTCGGTAGGTAGGTATATGACGTAAACTATTTTTCATATAAATGATAAGGATGGTACAAATGGCAATGCAACGTTTGCCGGGCAGAGCTAGTTTACAACGTATAATATAAAAACTTATTTTTCTGAACCTTTAGCTTTATTATAAGCTATAATAATTTATATATAGCTTGATTATTATAAGAAGAGTTCAGACAAATGGCAATGGCAATCCCACGTATATTTAAATAGTCATTTCCTTTGGACTACCGGATATAAATTAGTTCGCTTCAAGAATAAACTCTAATTGGAAAAAAAAATGGCCTGGAAATGATTGGTGAGACTTTAAAAAGGAGTAAGTAGGTTCTCAATTCGTTAATAACACATACTATTTATATTTATACATAACAATAACTATTTCAAATGAATAAATTATTTTTAAACGCAAAGCACGTCCGATAGCACAAAGTGGATGTGACGTTATGTCAGAGGGCGCTCATCCTCGGTGTCCGGTTTCCGGACTGGCACGTCACCCGACACTTCCGTTCCGGACGTTTCCGGACGATCGACTTTCAGACAGGTGAGCTATCGATCCCGCCACGATTTGAATTCAATGCTCATTACCTACGTTCAAAGAAGATTATTTTACAAGATAGGTAAGTACACTACTTAATTACTTCGACTATGTTACTGGGAAAGTTTTCGGTAGCGCATAGTATAACTTTACTTCGTAATTAATAATAATATTAATTTTACCCTTTTGTTACTGTTAAAAATACTATAATATACACTAATATATAAAGCTGAACAGTTTGTTTATATAATCATGACGCTAAGAGCAATCGCGGGTTAATGTAAGCGTTAGCCCAAAGGATCTATTCCACGCCGACGAAGTCGCGGGCAGTACCTACTTAGTAATATTATGTATTATAGATATAAATTTTTCTGGGAGAAGCCTATCTTCAGCAGTGGAAGAACACAGGCAGATAAGAAGAAGAACAAGAATCATTATGCCATCTACTCGTAACTGTCGGTTATAGTTTACATTTACAGTTTCATGAACCGCTGTTCGAATAGAAATAGTCTTACTACTACGACGAACATATTTGGCATTTCAAAATCTCTTTTTTCGCATAAGAACAAATTCTCGAAAAGGCCGATTCTCAAAAGGACAGATTCTCATATGGACGGGTTCCTAAAGGACAGAGTACATGTAAGTAGAAGAGGAAAGTTGCTTGTATAACTGCTAGATAGAACCACAATATCCTTAAGACGGTGTCGTCGTGTGGGGCCAGCCCGCCGCGCGCGCAGGCATCGCTGCCCACTGAGCCGAGTGGCTCCGAGGCACGTTACTCACGTGTTCGCACGGTGTACTTGTCCCAATGTCCACCTTTTCACACGCACATTACACTGTGCAGTTTTTCTGCATCCGTTCTCTTTGGCAGGTTTCATTTTTTGGAGGTAACACAGATGCCAACGATATGCTAGTTACAGTATAAATAATTAATAATATTTTTACAGGACTTAGACACCTAATAAAAGGAATCCAAGTTTAGATCTGTGTTTGCTGGTATGGTCGTCAGTCAGGCTTCGTGACCTCGCTGGATAGCTCTGGTGGTAAGAGTCTGTTGGAAAAACGGTCACCAGGGACGCTGACCAGCCGTTATAAGAGCCATTATAAAAGGACTTCCGCGACATATATAAGTTGCAACTTAATTTATACAGGGCCTTGCAACATAGTGTCTGATAACGAGCCTAACATTTAGGTCCAGAAAATGATTCATAAAGATCCTGGACTGCAACTTCTGTACATGGTAAAAGTGACAAAAGTATTGTCCAACACTATTTTCCTGTAATCTTTTTCTGACTGACTGACTGCCTCGCTGGTCTAGCGGTCGCAAACGCTTCTGTGGAAGACGAGAACCTAGGTTAACATAGGCACACCTCTGCCCACAACTTCGGGGAATACAAGTCGTGAGCTATATTACTTACCTATGTCTCTTGAAACAATATTTTGACTCATATTTTTAAGATTATCGATTAGCAGATCCGATTTCGCTTTCGTCCACAACCTGTTCCATGAAAAAACGCGTGACTTTAATATCCTTTGAAATAAGGTTTAAAATATAATTTTCCCACGTCCCGATACCCAGTATGTCTGGATGGATCGGCTAGCTACTTGGGTGGGCCTGCTTTAACGCTAATTGGTATTGATATATGAACTATCATATTCTAAAAGATCAGTTTATTTGACTAGTTTTTCTATCATTGGGCTTACCTACTGACCTTGAAAGCCTCTGGAGAGACGATATCTATGCTAATATTATAATGAGGAAAGGTTTGTATGTATTTTTATGAATCTTAAAGATTTTAAAATGACGTATTTAGGTTGACCGTTTGGCTATGCTATGGTTAATAGGTTGCAGTAGCCGGTCGCCATTAGGCGAATTGTATGCTTGCTTTACCTTTGTAATTTAATAAAATGAAGCGATTGAATTATTGGTTTTTTAGACAAGATTTGCAAACAAAATTTAAAAAAAAACGAAGTTTAAAAGTGTACAGAGTCCTTAAGTCTGTGCCAAATTGAAACCTATTATTATAATAAGTAGAAATGTACAAAGTTATATTATTGTATCCAGAATTCAATGCACTTCCAACCAATTAATTATCTCATTAGCTATCTAAATAGTATCGAATAGCATTAAACGTCTCTCACCACAAAAACAATGCTTCCGCGCGTTGCCGCCATGTTAACCCGATACACGTTGACAGCTACTTTCCCGCGTACAATATGTCATGTTTTTTTTCATACGAGGGGTTGGATACAAACAGCCAATTACGGGGGCGGGAGTATACTTTGAAAGATAGCCATTTAGTCACCATCACTAAAAGAGGTCGTCCGTTGTATGCATACGAACTCTTTAGCACTTGTCAAATAAAATTATATCGTTTTTTTTTTATTGTCAGCCGGTACTCTATGGCGCATGTCTCGACCGATACGTTTAATTTAATTAAGTGCAAGATGGTTTTGTGTTAAATAGTGATTGTGTGATGTGCATTCGTATTTCTAAAGGATTTAGTGTCATCAAAGGATTTTCTTATTGGATTTCTCCTATAGTAAAGGTCAGTGTTATATATTTATTTATGGATGATAATTTATTTTGTAGATTATGATAGACGAAATAACTTAATTAAAACAACTGAACAGACTATTAATATTCATCAGCATTTTCTTGAACAGTAGATAATGAAATTTAAAGTATTCATTGGTGATGAATTATCTTTGTAATTTGACGCTCCGAGAGGTACGGTTCTTATGAAACTGTTGTAAGTTGTAAATCAGAGAAAACAAGTTTATCACAGACATTCTCAAGGACTTCTGAAAAAAAAAAGTAACTAGTCAATAATTTCGTGTTTTCAAATATGCTAGTAACAGTGAATAAATTATATTTACTTCTTATCTTCATACCGATATCCGAGTACCCGAAAATATTCGAAAAACAACGTGCTGTCTAAACGTTCACTATGAACAATATTAAAAAGAAGTAAAATATCCGTAGACATATCATTCAGCGAACATTTTGAGCCCGTGTGTTAGGTACATTTAAAACATTAATAAATGAGAATATATTTATTTATTATGGGCACACACTATACATAATATCAAATGCCGAAAAGGCCGGGTTCCTCACAGGGTTGGCACAGAGAAATCTTTGATTTTTATTTTTATTTTATTTGGGTTACCTATTACCTCAAATAATATAATATTTAAGTAAAAAAGAAATACGGTCAATTGTCCCTACTGACCAAACGATAGTGGGAATCCAGCTAGCCGATGTATATGATGACATGAACATAATATGTAAATGAGGGGAAAGAGTTCCAAATCTAGTCTCCATTATTTCTCCGATCTCCACTCATCTTTAATTTATCTCCACTTATCTTGAAATTTATTTTAATTTACAAAGTGTTAATCCCTTAGTCGTCACACACATCTATATCTATACAGATAAATAAAATTGGAGTGTCTGTTTGTTATTCCAAAATTACAGCTTTTCTCTAAATGCATATGAAAGTATACACGCTACTGACACTGAAAAACCAAGTTTTAAAAATTTTCTCTGTCTGTCTGTCTGTCCGTCTGTCTGTCTGTATGTCTGTCTGTCTGTTTGTTCCGGGTAATCTCTGAAACGGCTGGACCGATTTTAACGGGACTTTTACTGGCAGGTAGCTGATGTTTCAAGGAGTAACTTAGGCTACTTTTATTTATTTAAAATATAAGGGTTCCGCGGCAATAAGGATGAAACTAAATCTACGCGGGTGAAACCGCGGCGCACAGCTAGTCATAAAATAAAAAGTGCTTAGTAATTATTGAGTTCCTTGCCGTGTTCTTGCCAATAAAAGCAGCCTTCTGAACCCGGCGTCAGCATAATCCCTGTATAACGTTTTTTTCGTCCTTCTGACTTGAAAGTACTTTGTAAGAAGTCTAATCAAATATTTTTAATTTAGATTTTGAATGTTACTGCGAAAGAGAGCAAATTTTCAAAAGATTTTTTTTATTGGTTCTAAAGGTCTGATGATATCACGTACTTAGTTCGAGGCTGCTACGGCGCTTCTTCCGGTGCTGTGGTAACCTTATCTCCATGTAAGATTTATCGGGAAAAGTAAGAGGCGCTTAAAAAACATTAGTTCTCTATCCTCCGGTCAGTCCAGGTTTATTAACCGATTTCGAAAAAGATATTCTCTTTTTGGAAGTCGGTGACTAAACCGTATAGTAGCATTTTATTACTAAAGCAGTCGTTGTGTCTTGGGACACCGCTTTTTTTTTTAAAAAACTAATAATATAAGGTTACGCTATCCCAGAAAGATCCCTCAAGGGGTAATACCTCCTACAGAATAGGTACTGGCTAATTACTGGCTACAGAATCTACAACACTACCTGTTTTTTACCGGCGAATCCGTTATGAATACACCGACAGCCGCGGGAGAACTGGAAGGGTTATGTCGGACTCGTATGATAAATATCTATAAAATGGACTGGAGTAGTTAGCCTTTTCTAATATATAATTACTTCAAAACTCAATCTATGTTTACGTAAAATTTTACGCATTAAGGATATATGATCTAAAAAATTGAATGAAAGTAATTAAAAATGTAACACACTAACGGTCGTCACGCGGTTTCACCCGCGCAGTACACATTCCCGTGGGAGTATATCAGTGATAATGTAGCATTCAAATGTCAAAAGATTTTTTTAAATCGGTCCATTTCTTTTTGAGCTTTTCGTTACAAACATACATACAAATCTTACCTCTTTGTAAATATTAGTGTACATTGTTCATTTTGTACCTAAAGTATAGGTTTTACAAATGCTCGATCGTCGCTCGACTTTGTGTTTTAGCGTAGCTCAAAACATGTTCTGCGATCTTTGGCTTTAAACCACAAGACCACAACCCGCCTCCGAAAAAGTATCAACACATTTTAAGCCACCTAAAACGCAAGGACAAGGAACGACGTTAAAACATTTGCAAACCTATACTAAGTACATGGACTCTTATTGCCATGGCATAAACTGTCATGGCAATACTCTTATGTATAGTACCTGAGACGGCGATGGACTCGCCTTCAGTCACGTTGGTACTGAAACATATTCGGTGAAATATGTGTGTTGTTGTTACAACACCTCTGCTTACCCCTTCGGGGACCCTTCTGGGATAGCGTGAGCATATTTATTTTATTTAGTTTAACTTTGATTATGAAACAGATGTATATGAAGTGTATAAGTCTATCACTGTCACACAGTGGCACTCTGGTGGCAATAAGAGTTTATGGTAAGACCCCAAGTCGCTAATTGGAACGGTACATGCTTCACTGTGACCACCCGGCGATTGTCCTGTTGGGCCTTAGTCCCCACCTTGCCAAGCTGAACTAGGTACCCATTACTGAGTTACATTACAAAGAACAAATATTCCTCGTACAAAGTCGGGTAATGTAGGAAGAAAAGGTAGCTGAGATCTCCTGTAAGATCCCGCTATACCGCACCTCTTTCTAATACCTTTATCCTACAAATTTATTTCAAACTCAAACTCAAAAATATCTTTATTTGATTAGACTTTTAATACTTTTAAGGACTTTCAAATCGTCAGAAAGACATGATTATACAGGATTAAAGATGCTACCGCCATTATAAGTAGTCCGCTCGATAATCCGCTCGGCCGTCGGGTGCCGACGGCATTGCCCTCCTCAGCCAATAAATCCGGACTCAGGATTGAGTCTAGACTATGAAATCGCATAATAATGAAAAAAGTGTTTATAAGTACTAAGTAAGCAGGTAATATTTATGAAGTTTATTTGTTCGTATGTGTCTTCAAATCGTCGTAATTCAATAAAAAATCTTGAATGGAGGCCTTCACTGTGGACAAAGGCTTAAGTATTAGTATATAATAAACCAAAACTACTAGAACGAATGAAAAATAGTGTGATAAGAAACAGTTGCGAGTTGAAATGTATAAGCTTACTAAGTAGTATAAAAGTGCAATTTTTTTTTATAAGAATGATTGCTTCATTGAGCAAGTTGGATTGTCTTGTCAATCTATATTTTTTTTAATTTACTTAAAGTAAGGCGATTGACAGTTTAGAAAAATGTCTTTAAAACACATGAATGACGCTACGCGACCGGCAACGTCCGAGATCGCACGCATAGCTTACAATCTCATTGACGTGCGCGTCTGTGTGTGTTATTTTGAACAATTGGTTTCTAGATTCCGTACTGCTTGAAGTAAGCTCATAATGTATACTGTGGCACAAGTAAATTTGTTCCCATTTTCAAAACAAATATTCCAATCCTGAAAAATCCCATGAAAAGTATCATGTGAATACCACTCCTTCCCCAGGCATGCTAGGACGCGACTACAAGCGTCGGAAATAGCCGCAGCATCCAATCCATCGCAGCATCTTAAGCGCCGCCCCTGCGCGGTATGATGCGCGCTCGCGAGAGGCGGGGCAATGGACTGCTACGTGCCGAACAACCCGCAGTTCGGCGTGGAGTACTGCCAGCTAGGCCTCTGCGGACCCCTGCCTTGTACCTGCCTCGACGGACAGCTGAGGGACTTTCCGGAGGACTGCTGTCAGGTCAGTCCCGTCATCAACTCTTTTATTGCACTGTTGATTTGACGTCAGCAGATTATGAAAAAAATAAAATTTTACAAAAAGCCTCTTAATGTTCTGTGGTCTTTTTTATTTTATTTTGCACGTCAAGTTGAATGCTAACATACGATTGACTTGATGGAAAGCCGTTAGCTTTATCACAAATAGAAGACTATTAAGTATATAGAAGATCAAATAGAAATGTGGTGAAGAAAAAATCATCCAAATGTGAATGAAGCTTGAATTTTAATTCTAGTGTTCTAGCACTAGTTTGAATTGCATATTAAAATAATAGCTATTTAAAGTGACGTCAAAATTACCAAAACTGATAAATTTTTGATCCAATTTCAACCTGCATATATGATATAGATCACTGCTGGATATAGGTCCATGCAAATCAATCATCAACAAGTATGTTTTCTCTCGGTACAAATTATGGTAAAGCAAAGCTATCAATATTTCATACTAGCTGTGCCCCGCGGTTTTACCCGCGTAGAATTAGTTTCATCCTTATTGTCGCAGAATCCTAATATTTTTGATAAATAAAAGTAGCCTAAGTTACTCCTTGAAACATCAGCTACCTACCAGTGAAAGTCCCGTTAAAATCCGTCCAGCCGTTTCAGAGATTACACGGAGCAAACAGACAGACAGACAGACAGACAGACACAGACAGACAGAGAAAAATCTTAAAACTTGGTTTTTTAGTGTAGTGTAGCGTGTATACTTTCATATGCATGAAGTGAAAAGCTGTTATTTTGGAATTACAAACAGACACTTCAATTTTATTTATCTGTATAGATAAACAACTTACCAGTAACTATAACTAAAAACCTTAAAAAAATATATAGTCTGATACCTAAAAAAAATTAATTGAAAGTTGTCCCTGTAGGCAAGGTTCCGAAGGTACTGGCAGCATTCCCCCTTTGGATGGCTAGACTAATTCTTTGTGCGAGGTAGCTGCCAGCTCTTCGAACAAGTGTATTACGTAGACGCATCTACTACGCCGTAGTAAGCAAGCTACGGCGTAGTAGTGCGTAAAGTTAAGGAACGCCTGAACTAACAAAATAATTCAACAAAGTGGGAAGAATTCTAACGGACCAACTAAATCTATAGTTGCAGACATAAGTCATAATTGTATATTTCTGCCGTTTGGGGTTGAGACTTTGGGACCATGGGGTCCAAATGCGAAAATCCTTTTTAAGGAACTTGCAAAACGCCTGGTTGACGTCTCCGGTGACCGCCGAGCTGGTTCCTACCTCGGTCAGAGGATCAGTTTAGCGATCCAGCGAGGTAACGCAGCCAGCTTACTGGGCACCATTCCCGCAGACACTAATTTTAATTCTGTTTTTTACTTATAATTTTTATTTTTATTGTAGTTTAAATTTAAGTTTAGTTTTAATTTAAATGTAATCTAATTATAAATATTTTATCTAACAATAAATATACTACTTTTTACAAGAAATCTATAGTTATTAGAACATCTTTATCTATATCTTCTATCTTTTTATATATTAAATTAAATCCCTATTGCCCTTGGTCACGCTTCACGATTTTAACGGGACTTTCATGGGCAGATAGCTGATGTTTCAAGGAGTAACTTAGGCAAATTTTATTTATAAAACGTTATTTAGTTATTAATAAGGTCATAGATGTTCCGTGTTTGATTTGACTTTGTGATTATTGGGAAAATATTTATTAACTATATATTCAAAAACAAAAAACCTCTTCAGTTACAAAATATTTTTTTAAAGTATACGCGTTTTAAAATAAATAAATACTTAATCATGCATCTGGGACCGTGGTTTCTGTTAGCTAGCGGTCCCAGTCGCCTGAATCCTCTAATTTAGCACTGCATAATGATTTTTTGATCGGTGACGTGCCCAAATATTGTTTCACGTTCCGTTGGTTCGTCATCCTTGCACTAGACCAACGAAGCAGACAATGATCAAAAAATATGCAATAAAAATTCCTGACCACAGTGTAAAAAGAATTTGTCATTAGGTCTACAATCGTCTTTGATTAATATTTTACATTGCTAAGAGCCGTGGTGACCGTGGGCTTGAATAGTGCTAATTCCGAGCGGGCTGTACCAATGAGTTTTTGTAAAAGAGCTTTACGGTGAAAGGAAACATCGGGAGGATACTGAACTTGCAGGGAAGTAATTCAATGACGTTTGTATGCTGTGGCGAAGGACGAATCGAACGATCGACGATCGGTGAAAAGTGCGTGTTGTTATTATAACACCTCCGCTTAGTCTAAAAAGATTTGATATTTTTCTTTCAACTCAGAATAATATGTTAATGTTTCTCTCCCAACAGGAAACAGAAAACTGTTGCCCAGAAAATGGCGTAGAGCTAAACTTGTCCGAGTCGATAGCCCCGTGCGAAGCGCTCGAGGGCCATGTGACCGAGGACGGGTGGCCTTCCGAAGACATGGGCTCATTCTCCTTGCCATCCCTGGAGCTGGATCCTCTGCCTTCACTGTTCCCCTTCTCGCCGTGTGCTGGATACAAGTTCGTGCTAATCTATACATCTATACAGAAAAATAAAATTGAAGTGTCCGTGTGTTCAAATAAACAGCTTTTCATCATCATCTTCCTGCCCTTATCCCATGTTATTTGGGGTCGGCGCAATGTGTTCTTCCCTTCCATTTCTCGCTGTCAGCCGTCATATCTGTATTCATTCCCATTCTAGCCATATCATCTTTCACACAATCCATCCATCGTTTCTTAGGTCTTCCTTTCCCCTTGTAACCATCCACATTCATAAACAAAACTTTTTTGGCATCATTATCCTCATCCCTCCGCATAACATGTCCATACCACGACAAATGTTTATTCAAATAAACAGCTTTTCATTAAATGCATTTGAAAGTATAGAATGTATACTCATAAAAAACCAATTTTTAATATTTTTCCCCGTCCGTCTGCATGTCTGTCTGTCTGTCTGACTGTCTGACTGTCTGCTTGTCCTAGCTAATTTCTGAAACGACTGGATCGATTTTAACTGAACTTTCACTGGCAGATAGCTGATCTTACTAGGAGAAGCTTAAGGTACTTTTTTTTAAATAAGTTTCCACGAAGTAATGCCAACTACGAAATTAAGTCTATTTGCGGGTAAAATCGCGGTCCGCATGATTATTACATGAATAAAAAATAATAATAAAACAGGCAGAGGTATAGTTATAGTACACCCGCATTTCGCCACCTATTCCTATGCTGGTAATATATCTCCAAGACCCGCCGATGACACTTATTACCTGTAACTTTGATAGTACTAGTAATCTAATCAAAAAAAATCAAATAAACATTTTTTATTAATTTAAAATAAGTCATTTATTAATATCCTTTAGTGCAACCCTAATGTTATCTAGCTAACATATAGTATAGGTACGTATAGACGTATGTTATCGATTGCTTACCCTCATGAGTATAGAATATCAGTTAGTCCTAACGTCAATACTCAAAGCAGGAACAATACGAACGAGTGCCGGGAGCGGGGCGGCGGCGAAGCAGCCGACGTCCTTCTCTCATTGAAACACGCGGTTGTCCACGGAGACTGCGCCACTGACGCCGTACACCCACAGGTATGGTCGACTCTTTCACTCTCCAACCCTTGTTATAAGTTAGAAAAGGAAGCTACAAGTTACTGCCATCCCCCCGAGTTTAAAATTTCCGAAATGACGGTACCGAGTTTTCAAGCGCGCGTGGGATTTTCTGTCTCGCCCGGTTTTGTTGACATTGATTTACTCTCCCTTTCTAGTAGGGGTGGAAAATCAAAGGGTGGACGCCCCTTGATTTCAATTAATAAGGTTTTGTATTGTGTAAGGCTTCATAATTTCATGGGCTCACAGAATTATTTTATTACACACGGGAAAGCTTGGGGAAATTAGCCAACGTCGAGAAAAGAGGATCGCGATTTAATAAAATGATTTAGTGTGATTGATTTCGTTTGATGATTAACGACGTACCGGTATTTATAACCGTCACACTCAAACAAAAATCATCTGTAGTGAAACTTTGTATACTAGATACTTCGATAACATCGCAGTTAACTGATATAAGTATGCTAAGTACCTACTATCAACTTTCAAATAACATCTTGTCCTTAATCACAAGACTTAAACCTTGATGAAGTTCCTAATAGGTAGTAAAGTAGCGCTTGCCAAAAGTTAGCAGCCGGGCCCGACGGCTTTTGATCGAAACAAATGACATCTTCCGAAGCACAGAGGGAATTTGTATGCCATACGAAAAACGCTACTTAGGTTTGATGATGTTCATGTTTAAATTACAGCCCGAAGTGAGATAGTATTCTTAAAATATTATTTGACCTATATATAATCTATACATCTATACAGATAAATAAAATTGAAGTGTCTGTTTGTTATTCCAAAATTACAGCTTTTCACTAAATGCATATGAAAGTATACACGCTACTGACAAAGAAAAACCAAGTTTTAAATTTTTTCTCTGTCTGTCTGTTTGTTCCGGGTAATCTCAGAAACGGCTGGACCGATTTTAACGGGACTTTCACTGGCAGATATCTACTGTTTCAAGGAGTAACGTAGGCTATTTTTATGTTTATTTAAAAAAAAAAAACATTAGGGTTCCGCGGGGCAATGTAATTAACTCTACGCGGGTTTTTCATTTAAATTAATCGCGTAGCGTGTAAATACCAAGTCCTTTTTGATTTTAGGCGACGTAAAAAAGAGCAATATAGTTTTACTAAAAAAGTCATGTGCTTCATCACACTGATGAATTAGTCATCATGTGAATACCTGAGATGATGAAGTGCCAACATGAATGGTGAATCCGTCACCGTCTCAGGAACTATACGAATCTTTGAATTTCTTCTGCAGACACATGCAGATTTCCTCATGATGTAAAACTCGTAGTATTAAATCACTGTACTATTCAGATTTTAGAAAATCATCGGTATAGACGGCTGGGATTTATTTTGCGTAGCACTTAAACCACTCTGTTGCCACAAATCTACCAATTATTTCAACATAAATAGATAAGCTCACGCCTGTATTCCCCGAAGGGGTAGGCACAGATGTTGTAATGGTAACACCCAATTTCGACCGAAAAGGATTAAGTGCCAACGTGATAGATGGTCCATCGCCGCCTCAGGCACTAGACACACGTCTTTGATTACTTCTCAGACATATGCAGGTTTTCTCAAGATGTTTCCCGTCACCGCAAAGCACGTGGTGTGAAATCACTGTACATTAGTTTTTTAGTAAAACTCATTGGTACAGGCCCCGCTGGGATTTGAACATTTGAAGGCCACCACGTCTCTTTATAGCCATTATTTAAAATTTTCATAACATTTTTGATGTTAATTCATCAGATGATGGTGAACGGCGGTGGCTACCCTTACTACGAGCACTACGCTGGCGGGCCGCTGTTCCCCACCATGAGCGTCAACGTCTCCATGAACATGACCATGCATGGCTGCCCCGAGCATGCCTGCTCACAGGTGGGCAAAAAACATGTCGATATCCCTTGCACTTCCAAAAAAATATGGTTAGATATACAGGCACCTATGTCATCTAAACTGTGTCAAAATAGATAATCTCTAGTGATTTAACATGTGGGAAGTGTTGCCGAATACTTCCATCAGGACCTAATGCCTATGTCGTTTGTGTGTTGTTGGTTATGTGTGTGTTGCTTTGTCTGTCTTAAGATAAAGATAGAAATACAAGTAATATGTTTTTTATTGGCTTGATGGTACCTTAACACCTAACGGATTCATTTTTGTACCACCCGAAGCAATACAAAATAAACTTCATTTGTACTATGTGTGTACTACCTTATATTATTATGATGTAGTGTAATGCATAGTCACCCCTCGCACAAATAAAATCTATCTATCTGTTCATCCTTTCTTGCAACTTCATTAAAATGGAGACTTTGTCTTCAGGTCCAATGGAATCAAAACGCGGCAGCACCGTCAGTCAACGTGGTCTACCCTCAAAGCCCGAGCGTGTTAACCCCCACCCCCTACCCATCAGCGACTTACTCCTTCACCGCTGACTTCCGAGCTCCAACACAATCAGACCCTTTAATTACAGCGTCCTCGACCTTCAAGCCAGTATTGCAGAACTCCCAAAAGCCGAACCCTAATTACATATTCCAACAGAAACCTCCCTATCCTAATCAAAGACCGCTGCAAATGAAGAGGTCTCCTAAGCTGTACATGCAAGAGAGCCCTAAGGAACAACAAATGGGAGGCTACACGATAATGAATCAGGGACAGATGCACCCCCAGGACTATGGGTATACTACGTGTGCTTCGGGGAAAGTACAGGTCGGTTCAAACTGGATTGCGAATTCCTTATACATTTTTTAAGCTTCATGACAACTGGTTCTGAAATTATTCAAGCAATCTGCCTTCTTACTGGAGTTAAGTAATTGGTTATTACCCGACTACGGCGGCGAAGCAAACAGGAGGATAGCCGTGCCACTACACTATTAGAATGTAACGATTTGTTGCAGTACTTGACATATGACCACAGCTATCCTGTGAACACCGCTCTTTTTTTCGTTACATACTTTTGAGAGCGTTCATATAGAGGCTGAACTGTTGAAATCCTATCTATAGCTCTTCTAAAAATGTCAGTTATTTTCAGGCCCTAACACTTACAAACATCGATAAATTACCACCGATTCTGAATCTAGCCAGAAACTCCTACTTGAGACAATATTATCTTTTGACAGGTGGGAGCATTGAGCGGCTGTTCAGAAGATGATGAACAGAAACCAAACCTGTGCCGTATCTGTGGCAAGACGTACGCCCGCCCTAGCACTTTAAAAACGCACCTACGCACGCACTCTGGCGAGCGTCCCTACCGCTGCGGGGATTGCAACAAGAGCTTCTCACAGGCTGCCAACCTCACTGCTCATGTCAGGACACACACTGGCCAGAAACCTTTCAGGTTAGTCAACTGTTTTTCTTCTAGCGTCAACAAAGTCCTACATCGCCTTTTTTGACGAAATAATTATTTAAGGTGATGGCTGTCATTCTCGTCACACTTGTGAACATATGCTGCTTGTGGGGGCTGGTCATCTCAAGCTAAACAAGTATACCTTAAAGCCCAAATTATCCTGGATAATCATGTCGTTCAGACGATTTTAAAGTATTCTGTTAAAAGTCTTATCAAATGAAGATATTTTTGAATTAGAATTTAAATAATAATCTGCGGTTCTTTTTGAGATTCACCTACCAAATTGAGAAGGACAGCAAGGGTGGAAGATCTAATGGGCAGTAATAAAGATTCATATTAAAAAGTTGGTTATTCTGTTTGTAAAACTAGCTTTGTATTATTTAATTGCAGATGCCCAATATGCGACCGTCGCTTCAGTCAGAGCTCCAGCGTGACAACTCACATGAGGACACACTCAGGGGAGCGACCTTACCAGTATGTTTATAATTATACACATACCTGTGTCCCATGTAACGTAGACTCAATTTAATGGCTTGAATTTTTTTGCATGGAACACTAGTCGAGCTAACCTACCTCGGTCAGAGGGTCAGTTTAGCAATCCAGCGAGTTAATGCAGCCTACGAGGCAACGTTCCTGCAGACACAAATTCCAATTCGGTGTTTTATGTAAAAATTTTTTTTTCTTTTAGGGCAATATATTTCAGTTAATGCTTTACTATTATTTTAAGTAGTTTAAATAAAACAGTGTCTACATTATTTTGACACTAAATAAAAGAGTCTATCTAACCTTATAACATTCACAGTCCTGACTGATCCCGCTGGTTCTAGATATATTAAATTAGGCAGATGTGTTCTTTGCTAGGTCCACTATGAAAAGAAATTCAGAAATTCCACTTTAAGGGGATGAAATCCCACATTCGATTTGGTTGAATTTATTGTGGGTTTTTTCCATATATAGCACGCGGGAATAAGTTTAAGCCTTTAATTTCTTATAGCCACGTATCTACATTATTTGGACACTAAATAAAAGAGTCTATCTAACCTTATAACATTCGCAGTCCTGACTGATCCCGCTGGTTCTAGATATATTAAATTAGGAAGATATGTTATTTGCTAGGTCCACTATGAAAAGAAATTCAGAAATTCCACCCTTAAGGGGATGAAATCCAATCATTCGATTTGGTTGAATTTATTGTGGGTTTTTTCCATATATAGCACAAAGTAGATTGTGTGACGAAAAGTAAAATATACCTAGCTAATTAGGTAATGATTATTTCCAGGTGCAGATCGTGCAAGAAAGCGTTCTCAGACAGTTCGACTCTGACAAAACATCTCAGGATACACTCCGGAGAGAAGCCATACCAATGCAAGCTGTGTTTGCTCAGGTAAGCTTTACGTTACACCAATTCAATGCCCTGCATTATTAAAATGTCTCAAATATCTCATTAGACATCATTCTTTTCCTAGGACATAATATAAAAGGTAGCTATAATTAACTGTTTGAGTGACGTATGAATCCGTCACTCAAACAGTTTATACGCAACTCAAACAGGGGCCCAACCATGAGCTCTTATTGCAATGTTAATTCAGTTGTGCGACTGTGACAGATGTATGCACGTTACATACATCTGTCTCACAAATGGGTGAAACTATCATGGCAATAAGAGCTCATGGTAAGGCCCCAGTTCAAACAGTTATGTTCATTTATGCTCTCACTTGTATCCCATGGGGAAGGGAGATACTACATTTTTAAATGCAATTAAAATTTTATGAAAATTATGAACATGATTTCAAATAAACAGCGTTTTACTAAAGCTGATAACTTTATTTATCAATGTATGAAGAGTCGTGGAGTATGAGCAGTCATCTGCTACGCAAGTGACGCAAGTTCAAATCCTAGCGAGGCATGTACCAATCAGTTTTTATAAGAATTTATGTGCTGTGATTTCACATCAGGAAAACGTATGTATAGTGCCTGGTTGGCACTTAATCATCTCGGGTGAAAAGTGGATGTTGTTATTACAACACCTCTGCCTACCCCTTCGGGGAATACAGGTATATGTATGTGTATGATCAATATTTTTAATAGCAGCGTTTTGTACCAGGTTCTCCCAATCCGGCAACCTGAACCGACACATGCGGGTCCACGGCAACATGCCGGGGGGGATGATCGGGTGACATATGCAAAAGTGCGGCCTGCCTCCCGTCTACATCTGAATACAGGAAGACTGACAGATCGCAATGACAAGGAAACATACATTGGATTAGAATATTTTGACAGATTGATGACATTAGCCGACTAAGGAGGGTAATTGAAATTGGGCAACCCTCTTATTACAAAACATAAAGAAAAAATTAATAGTTATTTGTAATACAAGAGTGCAAAGTTGCTTTTAACCGCGTGTTCAATTTGGTGACCGAGCAAGCGAAGGAATCTAAAATTGAATCACGAGCGCAGCGAGTGATTCAAAATTAGAATCCTGAGCGTTAGCGAGGGAATCAAAAGAGCACGAGGTGAAAAATCTTTGCACTCGAGTGCAACACGTAACTTTTCATTCCACCTCAGCGAGGAAATGACTAAATGCGAAAAAAAAAAAGTTTACAATCATAAGATAGGTACACTTTTATTTCAGTTTAGGTATTAATTACTACATTATGACAGGTAAGTATTACAGAATAATCTTTAAATTATAACAATACTAAGGTATAATTAAGAAAAAAATTTAATTCACAAACTTAGTGCACACGATGTTCTAAATTCAATTTACTTTATCCTCTAGAGAATAAAAACGGATTTTCCACTCAGATATTGAAGATTAAAAATTATCTTTCCGAATTGGTGGGATGAAAAATAATTTATTCAGTTTAGGCACTTTCGGTTCGGAAACTAGCCTTCTGAGTAGAACCGACAAGAAACTCGAAACGAAACCGATTATCCTCGGTTTTAAAGTAGCTTCATCTCTCTCTGCGATACGGATTTAAACAGGGTTGGGACAGATATCGTTTTAGTTCGAGTTTGGTATATTAATCTCTTCTTCATTTAAACTATGTCTTGTAATAAGGGGGAATAAGTTTAGGTAAAGCAACATAGCATACGGACATTCTGATGGTAAGTTGTTTTAGATTGTGGGAGCTTGGATCAACAGAGATAAGTATAATTCAACAGCTTTCACTCCATTTGTTCTCTCTGTAATAATCTCTTTACCTACTTAATTTAGTTAACTATAAAGAATCGTTACCCCGTCGGGTCTTGCTACATTGGTCGCTGTCGAAAGCCTTGGATGAAATGGATCCTGGGAGCTCTCACTTTCTTCGAAAACCGAAACTTGGGCGAATGTTCGCAAAGTTAACTATTTTAAATCTCATTCGTTCTGAAATTACGTCCAAACGTGGTCTGCGAGAAAACTCTTTGACGTTTCTATGTTCTAAACCTACTGTTATTAAATGATTTTCAGAACGAAACCTTGAGTTGCATAAAAATACTTTGATTTTCGTCTGCTTACGAAGTTTCGCATTCGGACAAAGTAAGTAAGAGCGGACTAATTCTGACTTCAGAGTGAATCATTTGTCAGTCACTTAAATGTATACGTAGGGCAGACCTCCTAATTTTAATTTGTGACGCTGTTAAGTGAAGACTATACAATTCTGCAGCACCTGTCATGTCTGTCATAATGTGTAAGTTAGGTCATAGAAGTCGTTTTAAAATAAGTTTAAGGCTGTGATTGGTGACACTCTACAGAAACATCAATTTCATTTTAATTTTCAAGCAATCTCAGTAAGCAGAGAATATAGAGCTATGTCACAGTTAACATATATTTATGTTTTAGGCATAAAGCAGTTAAGAAATAGGTTTTTTTTTAAATTTTGCTTCATTGAGCGTGAGGTTTATCTATAAGATTTTATAAAACACTGTTATATTTACCGTCAAAATAATGTAGATCTGCCGTTTTCAAGACGTATAAGTACTCGATCGACCACGACGTGACCTCTTACTGTCATTACGCGTATTCCGCTTATTTCTCGTAGAAGCGCGCATCTGTGTAAGTGTGTCATTTTAAACGATTTGTTCCTAGTTTGTTAATTGATTGTAAATCTTATATTTAAACTATGGTCATGCCCTACAGAATTATTCTGCGTTCTAGTTCTCGTACTGTATAATAGAGCAGTCAATTAGTCGATGCGTGTTGAGAAATACAGTTCGACCTATTGCAATGGCTTAGTTATCCTCTTATTTTGCTTTGAGCTATCGCAGCCTTAAACTTTTTTAATGCATAATTTTTCCATCTTAAAAAACATACTCGTGTAAATATTAATGTTTTAAACGAAATGTGTAAATACGATAAATACTACTTAATTCATTTTTTAATTAAACCGTAATTTTAAGTCATTAGCACTGTATCTAAATTAACAGCAAAGTATTAGCAATCTAGTCATTAAAATAAGAAACAAGTTGATATTATAATATTCACTGTAGTTAATTTAAGAAGGTAGGTTTTTTAAAACCAGAATTGTTCTGGCAGCACTAAAGTTGCCATATTGCCATAGCACTTTGCGATTAAAACAAAAATGTGGACCATTCGAATCGCCATATTATGTTGACAAAGATGGAGATATTAATGTTTCTACATTCCCATTCTTATTTTAATCGCATCTTATAATCCAAAAATAGTGGCTTTTATTTTATGTCTATGGGTGGGTATTAGAATTTAGTTAAGTAGTTAGGTTCGAGTTGTGATAAGGATTTAATTTTGTTTTAAATAACAAACTAAAGTGGCAACGAAGTTTAATAATAAGCGTTAACTGCAACCAATCTATTACGTTTTTAGGACTCTTATTGTTGAATTCTTTAGTAACCTGGCAATTTCTAAAACGAAATCATATCAATTCGACCATTATAATTAGTAAGACAAGCCTATCTGATACTCTTCAATTATGTTTAATTATTAAGGAAATAAAAAATGATAAAAGTTAGAATCTTACGTTTGTTTTAATTAGGTACCTAATTCCATACTTTTTAATGTATTATAGATGCCATAGCTTAAATCAATGAGGAGGAAAAAATGCTTGGCTTTAATAAACTGATACTTTCTGCAAAATAGGCAGTATTATAAGTTATCTACGCTTAGCAGAACCAGAAAACTAAAAAAAAATGTGTCACACTGACATTGACATACGTCATGTAAATGTCAAGTGTCAAGTCAATCCAGTCAATTGACGCAACCCTAGCAACCAATCTGGCAACCGAGGTGAGACAGCCAGCCTACCCGTCTGTGTCGCAGTCAGAAAATAACCAAACCGAACTATTGTTCTTTCTCTCTGCTCCTCGTTGAGTTGTAGAATTGAAGCAATATCTGGTTTGGTAAACGGTTTCTAAGCTCTTTAGCCGAGCTCTGCTCGCTCAATATTTTCATTAGCTTGATAATTGATTCCGCTCGTATTCTGGTTATGAGCGAAAATACTGTCTATACAGTTATTTAGTGTTCGCGTCTTGTAACTGAGTCATAGATATACAAGCACTTTAGATATTTGCTGTGTGATTTCAATATGACTGAAAACGATCCGGCGTCTCATCGAAAAGATTTTATATGTGGAGTAGTGGAAGGTAAGTAGACTCCGTGTTAGTATTCACATGTAATTACATACATTAAGTCACGTATACATAGATGTTGTGTATAGTTTAACTTTGATACGGTGTGAATGACCTAAGTCGAACTATTTCAGGTTTTTACGGTCGTCCATGGACCACGGAGCAAAGAAAGGATTTATTTCAAAAGTAAGTAAATATTAATTTCTGTAATGCAAAATTTGTCAGAGGGGTTATATTTTCAGTGAAAAGAATAATTTTTACATTTATATATTACCTTACAAATGTACCTACTCTATACACTTGAACTATATATACCATAACAAAAGTAAAATTTATGAGTAAAACTCATTAGCATAAATTAGTTTCTTGTTAGATGATTACTTATGCTACTTGATACTTAATAACTAATCTGATCATCATAATTTGGATCTTTATTCAAGTTCATTCACACAGTTCTCTCAATGAGGTCATTAAGCATTCTATTCAAAATTATTATATATATATTACTATATTTTTAGTTTTTATTTTTGACAATTGAGCATTAGAACTGTGTGCATGGGCTTATAGTTGCTTTAACGATTTATTTTGTATTTTTAAAACTGTATAATATTCTTTAAAAGAGTAATTACTGAGTTTCTTGCCAGGTTCTTCTCAGTAAAAGCAACCTTCCGAACCTGGCGGTAGCATGTATAATCCTGTGTTATTGTGTCATTCTGACGATTTGAAAGTACTTTGTATAAAGTCTAATCGAATAAAGATATATTTGAATTTGAATTTGAATATACAATTATTTATTTCTTACCTAATTATTTTAAACTAGCTGTACCCCGCGGTTTCACTCTCGTAGATTTAGTTTCATCCTTATTGTCAGGGAACCCTAATATTTTTAATAAATAGCCCAAGTTACTCCTTGAAACATCAGGTACCTGCCAGTAAAAGTCCCGTTAAAATTGGTGCAGCCGTTTCTGAGATTACCCAGAACAAATAGACAGACAGAGAACATTTTTGAAACTTGGTTTTTTAGTGTCAGTAGCGTGTATACTTTCATATGCATTGAGTGAAAAGCTGTAGTTTTGGAATTACAAACAGACACTTCAATTTTATTTATCTGTATAGATTTATGTTTATTAATAACAGCATAATAAACTTTTATGTACTTTACCTCCTGCAGACCTTACAGTTGCTTGTTATAGAAGTTTGTGGGTTTGAATATCACCATGGGGTCATATTTTACGTTCCATTTCTAAAAATTTGAATTTTTTTATGATTTATACATAAGACAGCTGTTGAGTTTGAATAAACCATAAAAAAAAAACTTTTACCTAACATCTAAAGATGTTGCCACTATTGCCACTAATGCGATGTTATAGTGCTTACCAATCTAATTAAATTAAACACTTAATTTACAGGGTAAAGTGCAAGTTATTACTGAAAAAATAATAAAGTAAATTTCAAGCCAACTTTTGTAAGGCATACATTTTAAAGAAAAATTTGAAGTATTATGATATCACACAAATAAAAATAATTTATATTTTTTTTTTCTGTAAAAGCCCGAATGTCTAATCTCTAATGAGAACCCAAATAATGCAAATTAAATTAACAACATGAACATTTTCCACATCCTACAGGATAAACAAATGGGGTATGGACATGTATGTTTACGCTCCGAAGGATGACTACAAACACAGAGCATTCTGGCGAGAGCTGTACACTGTGGAAGAGGCGGAACACCTGACCTCTCTCATCTCCGCAGCGAAGGCCCAGGGGATCATATTCTGCTACGCCTTGTCCCCTGGCTTGGATATCACTTACAGCAGTCAGAAGGAGATTACTGTATTGAAACGAAAATTGGAACAGGTAGACTTTTTTTTATGAATTATGTGTTTCAATTCTGCAGACAAGATAGATTTTTTTGGCAATGATGATCTAACATAACAGAATTTTGGTATTATAATGCATTAGAGTGTGCGCAAAGGCAGATTTAAACTTGATGGTAACCTTCATGAGGGTCAAAGTAGTTAGCTAATGTTTTGAATGTTGGCCTTAAATGCGCGAATAAGTATTTTTGAGTGTTATATAGAAAAAATGCCACTATTTTTCTGAGAAGGTCAGCACCTATACCAAGTTTCATCACAATCAGATGAACTGCTTGACATGATGAGTCTCTTATTACAGGTGTCTCAGTTTGGTTGCACATGCTTTGCGTTGTTGTTCGATGACATTGAACCAGAAATGAGTGAGTCTGATAAACAGATCTTCCAGAGCTTTGCTCATGCTCAAGTGAGTATTAAACATATTATTTTCGATGTTATACAATTTTAAATTTGGGAACAGGTACCCTTACAACCAGTAAAAATATGCCAGTGGTATTCTCTGTGAATAATACTATGGATAGGCAGGTTCCATTAAACTCATCTTGCATATTACACTTGCCTGATTCCTCTAACAAATTGTATTGATTGTGAGCTAGCTGCACTTGCTGTCCAGGTAAACATTGTATTGACATATATACGTTTATGGAGTGGATCACACTTATGATTAATGGGTATAAATATAGACATTGGCTGATTTTCAGAACTACCTGAACATGAAAACTGCTTAACCGATTTGAAAAATTCTTTCAGCGGTAGGTAGCTAGGTTATAAGCAAGTAAAATAGGCTATATTTTATCCCCCTACTCCCACGAGGACGGGAACTATGCGGGAGACACCTCGGGACGTTCGCTGGTAAATAAATTAAATGTGTCTTTCATTTCAGGTATCGGTAACAAATGAAATCCACCAGCATCTAGGCTGCCCTCGGTTCCTGTTATGTCCCACGCAGTACTGCTCCACGAGGGCGATGCCTACGGTCAATAGTTCCGAGTACCTTAATACACTGGGTACCAAGTTATCGCAGCAGATTGATATTATGTGGACTGGTATGTTGATAAGCTATTTTATGCAAGGATCGTAGCTTGCGAACGGAGGTCTTTGCCTACCTCCATGGGATATAGGCATGAGCATATGTATGTATGTATGTAGCTATTTTATATTAAACTAGCTTCTGGCCGAGTTTCTTGCCGTATCTTCTCAGAAGGCTTACGAACCGGTGGTAAATTTCCGACATTCTTAAGTGTCTTACAAGCCCAAACTGAATAAATATCCCTGTCATCTTCATATCAACGCGAACGGCAACTACGTGGGTGAAACCGTGTATCATCCGCTATTATTCTAGTATGATCTTATATTATCCTCAAAGGGTTTCCATGTTATTTTTACCTATTACAGGTCCAAAAGTGATATCAAAAACCCTGACAACGGAGTGCATTGAGGAAATAACACAAGTGCTCCGACGGCCGCCCGTCATTTGGGACAACTTGCACGCCAATGATTATGATCAGAAGAGGATATTCTTAGGTTTGTTATTAGATCTATATAGATAAATAAAATTTGAGTGTCTGTTTGTAATTCCAAAATAACAGCTTTTCACTAAATGCATATGGAAGTATACACGCTACGGACACTAAAAAAACAAGTTTTAAAATTTTTCTCTGTCTGTCTGTCTGTTTGTTCCGGGTAAACTCTAAAACGGCTGGACCGATTTTAACTGGATTTTCACTGGTAGGTAGCTGATGTTTCAAGGAGTAACTTAGGCTACTTTTATTTATTAAAAATATTAGGGATCCGCGACAATAAGGATGAAACTAAATCTACGCGTGTGTAACCGCGGGGCACAGCTAGTTTTTATATATAAAGATTACTAGTAACTTGTTGATGTAAGAAGAACAAGGGAATGTGTTCGTCAGGTCCGTACTGCGGCCGCTCCCCGGAGCTGATCCCGCTGCTGCGCGGCGTGCTGACCAACCCCAACTGCGAGTACAACGCCAACATGATCCCCATACGGACCCTCGCGCACTGGGCCAGCTGCAGTCTGGACGCTCCCGCACATAGTCTGTATACATTTTAAATACGACTCCTTATACTTCAAGTTAATGAAGGTTGGCTACCAGCTCTGAATATTCTCTGCCATCCCTTGCGAGGTGGAACAACTCCGCAGCGCTTTTTACGACTACTTAACTAAGAGCCGTGGTGGCCCTGGGCCTGTAGACAAAGTAACATTATCTTCACGCTTCACTAGTAGACACATGTCACGTGACTGATTTATGTCATTACCATACATTTTGTATCGTTTCTATTAGCGCAAGCGCGAGAGAATGTTACTTTGTCTAGATCTACTGGGGCTAGAGCAGTCGCCTGCTACGCAAGCGACGCAAGTTTGAATCCCAGCGAGTCCTGTACCAATGAGTTTTTCTAAAACTTATAGGCAGTGATTTCGCACCGCTTGCTTTACGATGAAGGAAAATATCGTGAGGAAACCTACATATTATGTCTGAAAAGTAATTCCAAGACGTATGTATAGTGCTTGACGGCGACGGCGATAGACTCATCTGTCATGCCTTGATAATCTTCGCTCGGATGGCTCAAAACTCGTGACGTCACCTCTATTTCTACAATAGCTTAAATTGTTTCAGTGGAAGCTGTGTCTTGGGATATAAAGTTGGAACGTGAAAGTGAATCTGGTGTGTGCGAGGATGAATCCCCACTCAGTCTCGGCAAACACGTGTACCACCATCGACAAGCATTGAGGTAAACGTTTATTATAAGCCTATCCTGTATTATCATGTCATACTGAAATTTTATAAGGTCAATCAAATAAAGATATCAGTACCCCTATCACGAGTTTGCTACCGTTTTCGTAAACTACACTCGCTAGCGTCTCCGCCGAATATTTGTATGGGAAATTGTACAGCGCCTCCAAGCGGTGACGTGAAGAACTGAAGTATGTCATACAAATATTTTCAGAGACGCTAGCGAGTGTAGATTGAGGAAACGGCGGCAAACTCGTGATAGGGGTACTGTACAGATAAGTAAAATTGAAGTGTCTGTTTGTAATTCTTAAATAATAGCCTTTCACTAAATGCATATGAAAGGATAAATAATACTGACAAAAAAAACTATTTTTAATTTTTTTTCTCTGTCTGTCTGCTCCGTATAATCTCCGAAGCGGCTGAGCAGATTTTAACGGGGCTTTCACTGGCAGATAAGAGGCTACTTTTATTTAAAAAATATTAGGGTTCTGCAGGACGCCCATTACAAAAACTCTACGCGGATAAAACCGCGGAGCACAGCTAGAAAATAAATAAATACTGACATTTTGAACGTTAAAAACCACAATGTATGTGACTTGAATCAAAATTGATTGAATTTGAACCTTATAGTAGTTGGTTTTAAATATAAAATAACTTCCAGACAAGCCATCACCGAGTGGCTGCCGGAGTTCTCAATACCGAAGACCGCCCAGGGCCCAGTCATAAAACCACAGCCCCCAGTCACAGGTATTACTATAATTTTGATACTTGCTTACTTATACAGGTCTATGAAAAAGGATCACTACTCTCAAGTATAGGTTAAACATGTTTTAACGTTGACTATATCGTATTGCGTATTTTCCTCATTTTGTATGGGAACGTTAAAAAGCGCCTCTACCGGCGAGTGTAGGAAGTTTTACGTCTCCATACAATAAAAGCATATATATAAGTATAAGTACGTAACATATATAAGTACGTAACTATATATATATGTATTTAACCATGCTTGAAAAATGTTTCCAGTAACTGAAAGTATCAATTGAATATGAAACTTGCCTAATTTAGCCTATATTGCCTATATTGGCAAACTACACCGTAGCTTATGCCCAGCAGTGGACTTGATTATAATTGATCCATATCTAATATTGTAAATAGGAAAGTATCTATGTCGGTCTATCTGCTACCTTTTCACAGTGAAATAACAGATTTCCTACGAAAAAAATTGCGCGAGCGTAACGTTAAAAGTAGCGGTTAACAGCTAGTAATATTACTAATATATATAGCTGACGTTTGTTTGTTTGTTTGCGTTCAACGCATTAATCTTAGGAACTATTGGTCCGATATGAAAAAAATATATTAGTGTTAGGTACCCCATATATCGAGGAAGTCTATAAGTCTTATATCACTACATTAAGCCCAACAGCGTGTTAAAGTTAGCGCTAGCCCAATGTAAAACTCCTGTGCCTATTTCAAAAATTCTTTCACCATTTGAAAGCTACATTCACCCCGAGTAACATAGGCTATATTTTATCCCCGTGCTCCCACGGGAACGATCGAGACCGCGTGACTTTCGCTAGTATTATATAAATGTGCTGTTTTTCAAAATCGTGAACTGACACACGAACCAAGTGTTATTGCCGTCAGTGCCGCCGGTGCCGATAGTGCCCATCGTGCCGTCCGTCAACACGTGCATGTCGCTGGTGACCCACACCAGCGACACGTGCACCACCAGCACGGCCGACATGGCCATCCCTACCGTCAATACCAGCCAGCTGCAGGCGCTCGCCGACGTCTGCTCCGCCACGCCCGACCGACCCATACTCTCTACTGGGGTGAGGTTTAAACCACTTATCCATCAATTTGTATGTACAGATAATATACTGGGTATCGGAAAAAAAGGAACAGTTGTTTTCTAGAAGTTGTAGGGTTTTATGAATATATAACTATGTTGAAGTCGTACAATATCTAGCTCCAACGATATCGTAGTTATAGGCTATGGTTTCTAAGCGCCGAAGAGCTCGCGGCCTTAAGCGATTGAATGAACGCGCGGTCGCGTTTGCCTACTTTACGTACGCGGTAATTAAACTTGTTAAATTAAGATAAAGGTTAATGGTTTGGAAAAATTGTTTTATAGTATTATTTCAGAAACTATTAGTGGGAGAAAAAAATAAAAACGTAGTTATATTTCACGCGTAAGACTACGTTATAGCTGATTTTTATGCGAAAATAAAGTCTTGATATGGTCAACTTTGAACGTCAATTACTCGAAAACGGAAGAAGATATTTTTGTCATAATAATTTTAATTGCTTCCTAAAATTATACCCTATCACATATTTTAACAGCTGTCCTATTTTCTTCGACACCCTGTATATGCTCACGCCTGTATTCCCTTAAGGAGTAGGCTGAGTAATAACAGCACCGAAGATGATTAAGTGTCAACGTGACAGATGGTGAGGCTTTCGCCGTCTCAGACAATATACATACGTCTTTGAATTACTTCTCAGACATATATATCCTCCCGATGTTTTACTTCATCGTAAAGTACGTGGTATGAAAGCAGTGTACGTCAATTTATATTTTTAAACACATGTCAGCGAATGTCATGGGGTATATTTTATCCCTGTACTGTACATGAGAACTCTCACTACGCGGGTGAAATCACGGTATCTATATAAATAAAAGAAAGTTGTGTTAGTTACACTATTTATAACTCAAGGACAGCTGAACCGATTTGACTGAAAATTGATGGTGAGGATACCAAGTTTCAATAGAACCTGACACTGTTGTATAACACAATAAAGTCTATGCGGGTGAAACCGCAGGGCACAGCTAGTTTAATATAATTTAAAATTTCAATCATCAAGTAACTTCTGCAAAAAAATCCCTCATCAATTAAATTAAGAATCTTTGTTGCAGATATCCCAATTAGAAGCCTTCAATCCGGTATCAAACCCAGTGATGAACTCACTGGTGTCACCAACAAAAGTGATCCTGAACGAAGCTATACAGAACCCAATAATACCGATGGCTAGCAACATCACCTTACCTTCAGAGATACCAGTCTCAACCCTCCCCGTACCTATCCTCGGTCTCAAAGCCTTGGAAGGTAGTGTTAAGTTGGAACAAGATGTTGAGAAGAATAACTTATCAGACAGTGTGTTGGAAAATACCAGTTTCTTCGAGGAGTTGAAGAAGGAAGAGGATGCTGATACGATTATTGTGGATGAGGTTGAGTCGGTGGGAGAACAACAGCGGAATGGAATGATGAGTGTTGGCGGTGAGTTTTGATTAGTTCTTTTTATTTATTTATTGAGGATTGCCGAAAAGTGCTGGCCTCGGGGTTAGAGCAAGCGCCTGCTACGCAAGCGGCGCAAGTTCAAATCCCAGCGGGGCTTTGAGTTTTTCAAAAACTTTTGTGCAGTGATTTCACACCACATGCTTTACGTTGAAAAAAAACATCGTTAGGAAACCTGCATATTTCGGGTAGCAATTCGAAGACGTATGATAGTGCCTGAGATGACGATAGACTCACCATCTGTCACGTTGGTACTTAATCTTGTTTGGTGAAAAGTGGATGTTGTTATTACAACACCTTAGCCTACCTCTTCGGGGAATATAGGTGTGAGCATATGTATGTAATTATATGTATAGATAAATATTGTTTGTATAGACACACCCCAAACACTCAGTCCGAACCGGCCGTCGGTCCCAGAAGTGGGCGAGCCATTGGACGTGGACCCTCCCTCCACTGCCGCTACTGACTGCGACATCGTCATGAATGATGGAATGAGCGAGGTGTGTACACTTTTTCTTTAACTACCGAGGTAGTAAACAAACTTTCAGCTCACCTGATGGAAAGCGGCTCCTGATTAGCAAAATGTAACTCGCGCATTGCCCGCCTTATGAGGGATGCAATCACTGTGCCAACATAGTGAGAGGCGAAAGGGTCCCGCAATAGCTTTGCCACTCCTTAGTGCACATAAACATGTCATTCTACGATTTCAAAGTACTTTGTTCAAAGTCCAGTCGAATAAAAATATATATGTGGTATAAGGAAATGCGAAAGTCTTTAATAAAAATGGCGTCACTTATTTATTCTACGAAAATGATATTCAACTTCCACTAAATCTTTATATATAAAAATTAATCCCCATTTCCCTTGGTCAGGGCATCACACCTATACGGCTGGATTTTAACGGGACTTTCACTGGCAGATAGCTGATGTTTCAAGGAGTGTTTTAGGCTAATTTTATTTAGAAAACAGCATGAACCTAAATCTACGCGGGGCACAACTAGTAAAATATAATAACAACTCCTCGAACACTTTTTCACACCTCTTCGTATACGTCCCGCCAACTCCCTAGCTTCCCCCACACAACAACAACTGTCAAACAAACGTCAAACTTTCGCTCTAACCTTTCACTCGTCCAGAAACATATCATCTTGCACTCATTCGACGATCTTTCTACACACATTCCGTTCAGGAACATCCGACATATATTTTGTCAATGTTCTTGATTATGGTTGTACGTTGTTCCAGAATGGTTCGATGCAAGTGGAGCCGAGCAATAGTCCGATCAGCACTGACATGATGGTGGAGTCCACCGATCCTGTCGACGTCGAGGATGAGTAAGTTGTTAAGCTATTCTCCTTCTTACGAAAGTTACATCCATACAGGTGCCCTCACGAGCTATGAGCGCTCAGCGAACGTAGTGGGGGTAAATGCGCATGTTTTTTATTTGCGTCGCACCATACAGGCAGACGTGTCTCTCGTCTGTGTTTTTATTTCATGCATTACTGCTTACTCCTTTGGGGACCCTTCTAGGATGGCGTGAGCATATTTATTTATGTATTTTTCTATACTTCTGTATGTATTTTTGTATTTTTATATGTAACGAATAAACTACTGTACCGATTTTAAAATTTCTTTTCAGCAATGGATCAGCTAGGTTATCACCAAGTAACATAACCTTTCATTTATCCCTGTACTCCCATGGGATCGGGAACTACGCAGTTGAAACCGCGTGACGATATATTTAATTGTTCCAGGCCAGTGGAGAGCGAAGACCCACCAGCGGAGCCCATGGCGTTTGTGGCAGACGACCTGGTACTCCTGTGCGACCTGTTCTACCTGCCCTTCGAGCACGGCTCCAGGGGACTCAGGCTGCTTCATGACTTCCACTGGCTCACCGGACATGCTGCTAGCCTGCTCTCTCAGGGGGCTAAGCCGGAGGTGAGGACTATTAACATTTATGAACTTATTATAGGGTTTCGTGTCGAAAAACGGGGAGAAAGATACCCCCTTTCTCCAAAAACGAACGAAAATTGTAGGTATTTTTTTTATCGCACTCAAATTTACGTTCAGTTAATAATTTAATTAAAGTAGGCTTCGTATATATAAATAAATAAATTTCATCAGGGTCTAACAGGATGTGTCTAGATCGCTTTCTCTTAACGGCAAGGAGTATCGGGCGGCCGATTGGACAAGGGAATATTTGACAGTTTTTCATTTTATGGTAGGATTTTTCAGATTTATATGAAGTAGACTTGTGCATATACATTGGGGCATTCACTGCTCTGCGCAAGAATCTATTCTGAAGGGTTAGGAAGGGATGCATTTTATTTGGCTCAGTGTATGCAAAAACAGGCGTATGTGATGATACGCCGAATGCAAGTTGTGTAAATTCGCAAATAGCACGTGAGTGATAAATTACTGCGTGCATGACCTCGCGTGCGTACCGCTTTTGTGTGTTTGTCGAATGAGAGGCGATGGTCTAAATACCCCCAGATTGTTCTTGAGTTGCCCAGGGTATGAGTTTGCCGAATAGAAATGCGTCGAGTTTTGGGCTCTGAGTTAGAGCCGTCTCTAGACCGCTTTGATCAGGGTTGCTGACGCTGATACTGGGTTAACATTTACGTGGACTTGCAGGGCGAGCCGGTGGGAGGTTAGATATGTTTATTGATACCCTTGGGGCTTTTAATTAGTTGTAATTGTGTAGACGAGTGAATGGCGTCGTCGCCGCAGCCGCTGGGCGTGGTGGGCCGGGCGCGCCCGCCGGCTGGCGCGGAGACTGGCTGCGGCCCGCAACAGGGAGCTGCACGCCGAGCTGCAGCCCTACGTCTGGGACCTGTGTGCTGTGCTGGCGCTGCTGGACGGGTTCCTCAGGTGGATCGGTCAGTAGCCTTCATTGTATACCATACTAGCTGGTGAGGAGACTGGCTGCGGCCCGCAACAGGGAGCTGCACGCCGAGCTGCAGCCCTACGTCTGGGACCTGTGTGCTGTGCTGGCGCTGCTGGACGGGTTCCTCAGGTGGATCGGTCAGTAGCCTTCATTGTATACCATACTAGCTGGTGAGGAGACTGGCTGCGGCCCGCAACAGGGAGCTGCACGCCGAGCTGCAGCCCTACGTCTGGGACCTGTGTGCTGTGCTGGCGCTGCTGGACGGGTTCCTCAGGTGGATCGGTCAGTAGCCTTCATTGTATACCATACTAGCTGGTGAGGAGACTGGCTGCGGCCCGCAACAGGGAGCTGCACGCCGAGCTGCAGCCCTACGTCTGGGACCTGTGTGCTGTGCTGGCGCTGCTGGACGGGTTCCTCAGGTGGATCGGTCAGTAGCCTTCATTGTATACCATACTAGCTGGTGAGGAGACTGGCTGCGGCCCGCAACAGGGAGCTGCACGCCGAGCTGCAGCCCTACGTCTGGGACCTGTGTGCTGTGCTGGCGCTGCTGGACGGGTTCCTCAGGTGGATCGGTCAGTAGCCTTCATTGTATACCATACTAGCTGGTGAGGAGACTGGCTGCGGCCCGCAACAGGGAGCTGCACGCCGAGCTGCAGCCCTACGTCTGGGACCTGTGTGCTGTGCTGGCGCTGCTGGACGGGTTCCTCAGGTGGATCGGTCAGTAGCCTTCATTGTATACCATACTAGCTGGTGAGGAGACTGGCTGCGGCCCGCAACAGGGAGCTGCACGCCGAGCTGCAGCCCTACGTCTGGGACCTGTGTGCTGTGCTGGCGCTGCTGGACGGGTTCCTCAGGTGGATCGGTCAGTAGCCTTCATTGTATACCATACTAGCTGGTGAGGAGACTGGCTGCGGCCCGCAACAGGGAGCTGCACGCCGAGCTGCAGCCCTACGTCTGGGACCTGTGTGCTGTGCTGGCGCTGCTGGACGGGTTCCTCAGGTGGATCGGTCAGTAGCCTTCATTGTATACCATACTAGCTGGTGAGGAGACTGGCTGCGGCCCGCAACAGGGAGCTGCACGCCGAGCTGCAGCCCTACGTCTGGGACCTGTGTGCTGTGCTGGCGCTGCTGGACGGGTTCCTCAGGTGGATCGGTCAGTAGCCTTCATTGTATACCATACTAGCTGGTGAGGAGACTGGCTGCGGCCCGCAACAGGGAGCTGCACGCCGAGCTGCAGCCCTACGTCTGGGACCTGTGTGCTGTGCTGGCGCTGCTGGACGGGTTCCTCAGGTGGATCGGTCAGTAGCCTTCATTGTATACCATACTAGCTGGTGAGGAGACTGGCTGCGGCCCGCAACAGGGAGCTGCACGCCGAGCTGCAGCCCTACGTCTGGGACCTGTGTGCTGTGCTGGCGCTGCTGGACGGGTTCCTCAGGTGGATCGGTCAGTAGCCTTCATTGTATACCATACTAGCTGGTGAGGAGACTGGCTGCGGCCCGCAACAGGGAGCTGACTGTAGTTCGAAATGAATATAGTTTGTTATGTTTGTTTCAGAACTGGGAAAGTTTCCTCCTAACATCGCATCGAACTCGCAAGGAAGTTACACATGTGAGTTACATTTTATTGAAGTACAATATTATAAAATAAAGATATGCCAAAGAGGGTGCTGCCGTCACGGGTTTTGAGCGCTGACCGTTACGTAGTAGTAATTTTTGGGTGTCGGAACAAAACATACGCAATTACGTAATTTGACAACACTAGTATCAGCAACTTTGACCGAAATAAAGGGTGATATTGTGGTAGGGTTCTCAAAGGGGTGGCGGGAAGCGTTCGAGAGCGGTTCCCAAGAGCCGTGGGTGTTCCGAGGGGGGCTGACTGCAGACCTCCGGCGCCTCATCCCCGTGGAGTGCTCGGGGGACGCCCTGCGGCCGCACGCGCCGCCCGAGGCTCTGCCCTTCGCCGTCAGGCCTTACGTGCCCGCCGACGAACAACATGTGAGCACTCATTCTTACCTCCTTACAAAAGATCGCAGTCAAAATATTTAAAGTTTAAAGTTTAGTTAAGTTCAAGCTGTGCAAGTGACGTAAGTTCGAGTCCCTGCGGGGCCTACATCAATGAGTTTTTCTAAAAACGTATATACGTACAGTGATTACACACCACGTGCTTTACAGTGACGGAAAACAACCTGCTTGTGTCTGAGAAGTTATCTGTCACATTGGTACTTAATTATCTTCGGTGAAAAGTGGATGTTGTTATTACAACAACCTCTGCCTACCCCCTCGGAGAATACAGGCGTCAGCATATATATGTAGCAGCGAACAGCTGTCTGCATAGATGGCGCTACTCGCTAACAAATGCGAAGTTTGAGTACAAATACACGAGAACCTAAATCGCGCAATAAGAGGTTTCTAGCACATTGCTGTATACAGGGTGTCGGAGAAAAAGGAACAGTTGTCTTCTAGAAGTTATAGGGTTTTATGAATATATTACTATGTTGAATTCGTAAAATATCTAGCTCCAACGACAACGTAGTTATAGGCTATGGCCGAAGAGCTCGCGGCCTTAAGCGATTGAATGAATGCGCGGCCGCGTTTACCTACATTACGTACACGGTCATTGAACTTTTTAAATTAAGGGGAAGATTAATGGTTTTATAAAATGGTTTTATGGGATTATTTCAGGATTTATTAGAGGGAGAAAAAAAATAAAAACTTAGTTAGATTTCACGTGAATAACTCTACGTTACAGCTGATTTTTATGCGAAAATAAGGTCTTGATATGGTCAACTTTGAACATCAATTACTCGAAAACGGAAGAAAATATTTTTGTTATAATAATTTTAATTGCTTCCTAAAATTATACCCTATCACATATTTTAAGAGCTGTCCCGGTTTCCCCGACACCCTGTACATAGGAGTTTTCAACAAGAACAATTGGACACTCCATAAACACGGCCGCTATTCCGTCCTCGCCGGCGAGGCTTGAGACGAATAAGTCGTAACGTCGTCGTTCGCCCCAGACCATTGAATATAAGAGCAGGCCCGCGCCGAGCAAGTAAATTCAAATCACCCCAAACCAAAAATAATATAACAAGACCAGCCCACCTCCCTAGCTTGCGCACCATCTGCGCCCTAAGCCGAGGTGCCCCACTATAGAACACAATCACTCGCTCTCCCTAACAACCTTTGAGTAATATTGTGTTCTTGCAGTGAGTAAGGTCGCCATAAAAAGTAGGAGTTGTTATTACAAATACTCTACATAAGTTTTTAAAATAATAAATTTTCGTAGGTTTGCGCGATTTGCCACAAGACGTGTCGCGACGGCTCCGACTGTTCCGATCTGTTCCCCAGCGACCTGCAGACATTGCCCGCTGATAGGTGAGTCTCTTAGACTTCATTTGTATTTAATTACTGTCTAAATATCGATATACACTGAAAATTTAAACTAATAGGTATTATATACATTGACATTTTAGTTGTGTCCATGGGTTTATATTTTCATTCACGATAAAACTTTGTGAATATAAATATATACCAATTGTGCCCGGCAAACGTTGTATTGCCATATTCTTTGCGGTGGATTACCCTCATCAATGAGAGTATGAAAAATAGATGTTGGTCGCTTCTCACACCTACCCAATATTGTAAAATAACTTAATTTAAATATTATAAAGGTTAGTGGTTCCGTTCCTGACGTTAACTCCTGAGTTGTGCATGGTGATAGAAGACGAAGAGGACTGTATCCACGTCGACACAGACTCCAAGACTCCGGACGAGGACGGCCAGGAAATTACCCGTCCTACAGTTAATGGTGAGCAGTTCACTTATTCTGTGGTTTTTTTTATGTTAAATGTCAATTTTAGCATGCTTTTTGACGTTTGCTGTCAGTCAATACAAAAAAAAAAACAAGATTTAAAGATATTTCAAATGCCCCCTTTTGTGTGATTTCGAGTTCATAGATCTAGACTATAATGTATCTGCATTTATCTTAATTTTCAATTGAACCGATTTTTTTTATTAAGGAAAGAAGTCGAGTACGATAGTTTGACCATCCACCTGTTTTAATTAATCTGCAATTACCTACTCCTCAATTATGTTTCGTTATTACGTACTTTTGTAATTTCACGTGTCTCACGTGACTGATTTATGTCATTTCCATACATTTTGTATCGTTTCTATTAGCGCAAGCGCGAGAGAATGTTACTTTGTCTACAGGCCCTGCAACCTGAAATTACAAAAGTACGTAAGTATGTTACTTTATCTAAGCCTACTGGCAGTAAGGAGTTATGTCTTAAATGTTTTTATGTATTTATTTGCAGGTTTAAAGCCAGAAATAGTAGGGTACGCGTGTGCGGCTCTGAACAGCAAAGAGTTGTATCGGAGGCAAGAGATAGCGTGGGTGCCCGCCATGTGTGCCAAGTACCCCGCTCAACTCGCCCTTAGGGATGATCTCAGCCCTGCCGCCAAGGTATTATGACATATTAATAGTAGTAAGAGCCGTGGTGGCCTTAGGGTTACAGATTCGAACTACAAGTTCGAATCCCAGCGGGGCCTGTACCAATGAATTTGTCTAAAAACCTATGTGTAGAGATTTCATACCACATGATTTACTGTGAAGAAAACATAAGGAAACCAGCATGCAGAAGTAATTCGAAGACTTATGTATAGCATCATCAGTCATGTTGGCACGTTGTTATAATTAAAAATGAAACGGATGAATCCCACCGAATAAAAAAAATCTAGATAAAAAATATTTTTTTAAGTACCTAATTATTTGCTTTATTTTATTTAGTTAGTCGTAGTACTATTTAAGAAATGTAATTACTTTTAGTTGTATATTTTTAATCACACAATAGTAAATGAATGTATAATTAATTAGTACTCATGCGAAGCACCAAACTGCTAAGTTCCGTCCATCTCTAGTTATAATACAACACCTCTGCCTCCCCCTTCGGGGAATATAAACGTGAGCATATGCAAGGTTTAAACATCTAAATATATATAACTCAAAGGTGACTGACTGACTGACATAGTTATCTATCAACGCACAACCCAAACCACTGGACGCTGAAATTCGCTAAGAAAGCTTTTTGATTCATTCTACCCCCAAGAGGATAAAATAGGGAATAAAAGTTTGTATGAAACTAAATTAACGCGGGTGAAACCGCGGGGCACAGCTATAGAGTATAATGTGGTATATGTTGATCCCAGGAGTGTATCCGTCACTTCCACGAGTTCTCGTCGTCGGAGCGAGCGCCGGAGTGCGTGACGCGGTCTCACCCCGCACTGCTGACGTGCTGCGTGTTGCCCGCTTGTCGCGACCCTTACGCTCCGGCGAGGCTGCTCACCTGTCTTTTAGCTGCTCTCAGGGCTAATGGTAAGGTTATTTTTATTATCTTCGTCGTATCAAAATTGGCAAACAAGCATACAACCTGCCTGGTAAGCTACTACAGCCTATGAACGTGGCCAACACCAGTTTGCTACTGTATAATATGCGGGTCCCATCCTCGACATATATATGCGGATATATTATAATCTTGGGAATACAAGGAAGTGAAACAATAGCTAGTTAATACCGCCATTTATTTAAACATCGAATGATCATAGACCGTATTCATGTTCATAGACAGGTTATAACACAAGCATCGGTCGTGTCTCGCACAGATACTCAACAGTCTCTCACGGATTGACTTTATGAAGAATGATCCAACTATTCTCTAACATAGCGGCTCCTTCCCCTCATGGGGGCACTGGCAACCTTACACAATACTACTATGGAAGCTACATTTCACTGCAAACTTTATTAAAATGCAGTTAAGTGAAGTTATGCCTTACCTCTCTTGAGCAAGGGGAATAGTGTATTAAATAAAAATAAAATCCATTTTTTTCATATTCAGGTGCAAGTGGCGTGCACGCTTGTATCAACTCAACGGACCAGTATTTAGCGCAATTCTACGGTAAACTAGGATTTGTAGAGTTGCATAGGAGTTCCGGACGTTTATATCTCGGCCGATCTTTCTAGCGACCCCCTACTATATCCCTAGAAGCCTTCAAGCCTCCCTTTTTACGGACAAATCGAGCTGTGAGTTAGTGATCAACATTTTTTTTAATATTTTAATACAATCTCATCTGGTGGAAGTGGTTGAAGATGGAGCTCGCCTGCCCGTTAATAGCCTATTCACTCGCTTCTTATAAAAAAGGTAGGTATAACCACAATATAAATATAATATTTACACGCAGTAAGGAATCTAGACCAATTTTTTTAAATATATGTTAGCTTCACCGAACGTGAGGGTTGTCACTCTTTTTTAAAAGTGTTATAATTTACTTCTCCATAGTAAATGAAGGTGTGGGGTGAGCGAGTGATCATGCTCATCCCCAGCAAAGGGAAGATCTTCCATTGAGGCGGGTGTCATGTCTGGGGAACCGCGGCTCCAACTGTTCTAGTTGGAAACTTGTATATATATATATATATTGCAATGTGCTCGAAAACTCTTATTGCGCGATTTAGGTTCTCGTGTATTTGTACTCAAACTTTGCAATTGTTAGCGAGTAGCGCCATCTATGTAGGTAGTGGAGAAAAAAAGAAAATGAAAAATATATATTCAGTTTGGGCCCTGGTAAGACACTTATGAATGGCAAAAATTTACCACCGGTTCGGAAACATTTGATAAGAACCGGTAATCTTATTGTGACATTAGCTGTGCCCCGCGGTTTCACCCGCGTATATTTAGTTTCATCCTTATCGTCGCGGAACCCTGATATTTTTTATAATTAAAATTAGCCTATGTTACTCCTTGAAACAGCAGCTACCTGCCAGTGAAAGTCCTGTTAAAATCGGTCTAGCTGTTTCAGAGATTACTCGGAAGAAACAGACAGACAGACAGAGATTTTTTTTTAAACTTGGTTTTTTAGTGTCTGTAGCGTTTATGCTTTCGTATGCATTTAGTGTAAAGCTATTATTTTGGAATTACAAACAGACAATTTAATTTTATTTATCTGTATATAGATAAAAGGTTGTAAACATGCATCAATCATTCGTGTAAGATGATTTTTGTGCCTTACCACTTTTGAAGTTATTGAAACTTTTATATTTATTAAAATCGCAAATATCATTTTATATAAGCTGTGGGTTCCGGTATGTATAAATTGCATTTAATTGCTTGATCAAACTTTTTATTTATAACTAGCTGTGCCCCGCGGAACATCATGTTTTATAAAAAAAAGTAGTCTCAGTCACTCTTTGTAACATTAGCTATCTGCCAGTTAAAGTCCCGTTATAATTGGTTCAGCCGTTTCGGAGATTAGCCGGAACGAACAGACAGATAATTTGTATAAATTATGATTTTTTATGTCGGTACTTTCATTTAAGTGAAAAGCTGTTATTTTGGAATTACAAACAGACACTTCAATTTTATTTATCTGTATAGATGACATTAGCTAATTAATTACCTGCGGCTTGAAACTTGGATTTATTTTAGTTACGTTGCCTATCCGTCCTTGAAGTTCCAAAGGTCAGCCAAATCGGTTCAGCAGTTTTGCTGTAAGTGATTATATGACAGATGGCAAGCGAACCCATTTAATTTTGTATTGGGCTAAGTTGTTGAAAAACGTATAAATCGCTTATAACTTTATTATTGTTGCATTTTAATTATTTTGAACAATTAGATTTATTTAAATCTTTCTCTCTATTTATTTAAGCTAGTATTATTGGTGTACTTAGGTGCTTTTTATTTCATTTAAATACTAACGTTGAATACATCACAGTCTTATGTATATCCAAAATAATTATTCAGTGTCTAAAATACATTTAAAATATGCTTCCAAAATCTAGAAATTTGAAAATGTATGATTAATCGTATAGAAAACTTTTATTTTAAACAATAACTATGGTTATTAACTTGCAAAAAAATACAAAAACATTTTATATTTTGCGTTAATTTTATTTTAAGACGATATCCTATTATGTTATATGCACAATATCGCATTTAAGAGATTATGCATTGCACTGATGACTTGCTATCAATACTTATAGCTATTGTTGTTCGACTGAGTGATAGAGACAGACGTATGCATGTTATATACATGTCTCTTTCCTTGAATCGAAGTAGTTTGAGAAGTTTTGATGGTTGTCTGTATTTATAGATGTAGGTTGAGAATATTAGCTATTATGAGCCACTGTATTAAAACATTCATTATTACAAAAATGTATATGATTATAATATTGTACTTGAGGTGCAAATTACAAGTCCATGCTACTTTTATTATATTCGATAATATATTTAAGAATCAGTCTTATCGAAATCATTAGGTGGTCTAATGTCAAAAACATTAAGTGGTTTTTGACATTACATAGAACAAACGCGACGGGTTACTTTTTACAAACTTTAGCTAATGCAATCGTTGTATTGCCATATTATTTTGGGGTACGAAAACAGATGTTGGCCGATTCTTAGACCAACACAATATCCACTCAAAATTTCATACCAAGTCGGTCCAGCAGTTTCTGAGGATATTAGATATTGATAAATTAATTACATTTTGATTGCTTTATTGTTCGTAATCTCAATTTTCAATAAAATATCGAGTTAAGAAGTCGAGTAATAAAAATCATTTGCTGATATAAAAGTTGTATCAAAATCATTTTGTGAGAGATATTCGGAAGCGGGTAATATTTATCTAGGTCCATAGACTCAAATGGCCACAAAATAAAGGCGAGTTAAGTTTTTCAATTATTATTTTTTTAATAATGTATTGAAAAAAAATGTCTAGGGACATAATGATCGCTCTTGAGTAGTAAAAAACGTAAATATGCTCTAGCATACAAATAATTTCGATAGTCATAAATTTTTTTCTAGTACATGGACTCAGCAATAGTAATGATCCTCAAATCTCATGTTTAACCTAGAAAATACTTATATACATGTATCGCATACCAAGTACTTTAAGACGTAATTTTGTATAATCCATTCATAGTGAATTTGTTATTTATAATCATTTTATTATGGTGCCGACCGTCGATGAAGCAATAAAACTATTATTACAATATACATTGGTTTTATTTTGAAAAAGAAATTAACCATATCAACATTTATTTGAGCAAAAATCATAAGAAGCAGTGGAAATACGTAAAATTTAAATTCTGTGCTAAAGTAATAACCGTTATTGTAAAGAACAAGTTTTTTTATACGGCAATCCACTGGGCAACTCTCAACCATAGAGAACTTGACACATCGTATTGTGTTGCCAGTTCACTCAAGTATTGTGTAAAATGTATCATGTACAGCCCTGCGCTCTTAAATCACACGGCTCTTTCTAACAATCTATATTTCGATTATTATAATAATTTTAATCAGCTTGCACTGAATTAACGTTTGTGGTCGATAGCTCCATAAGTTTCTGTTTGATTTCTGTGATCTGAAATATAAAAATATCGATTCATAAAATACTAATATACCTACCTATTCTTATGTCTAGCAGACGGCAGTGGACCCAATTGGATGATTGGTTGATTCAGAACCAAAATTTTTGAACATAGTGTAGGTAAAAGCACATAAAAGACAAATTATCCCAAACAATTACAGTTCCCACCTTTTGTATTTCATTCAACAAAACCTTTTGTTCCGTTCTAGGCGTCATATCTTTCTTATTCAAATCAATAGCTTCCAAGTTATCAAACAGCTGTTTGATTTTCAACGCCAAATGTACGTCATTGTTACTCTTTCTAGGCACAGTTGGCTTGCATTTGCGAACTAAGTTCTTCCTGTATTTGTCTGGTAGGTCTTTTTCAATATCTTCTCTTGTTAAGAAAGTGAGATACTCAGGATTTGTGTCGTATGGGTACGTGTTAGGGTCGAGTTTGTAAGAGCCGTCGACATGCGCCTTTCTGTTTCTATAAGATTTTTGCCAGTTTCTTAGTAGTTCAGCGTTTCTGGAAATAACTTTAACTTTATTAGGAACTGATAATGGTGATAATCTTAACAAAGAGTTTTTCTATAAACTTATGTGCAGTGATTTCACACCACGTGCTTTACGGTGAAGGAAAACATCGTGAGGAAACCTGCATATGTCTGAGAAGTAATTCAAAGACGTATGTATAGTGAGACGGCGATGGACTCACCGTCTGTCACGTTGGCAATCATATTCGGTGAAATTTGGGTGTTGTTGATACACCGCCTCTGCTAACCCCTTCGGGGACCCTTCTAGGATAGCGTGAGCATATATATATATATAGTAGTTATAGTATTTATTTATATATATACATATCAAACGTGCTCATTTGCCACTTTAACAAACAAAGGTAAAGTTAGATTATATTTCTACGAGAGTGATAAGAACCCAGTTCAAGCGACGCTTTTTTTCTCTTGGTCAACTCATCTACTACAATTTTAGATACCCACTTCCGATCTTGCAATATCTTCTCCCTTGTCGCTAGTAGTTCCTTATGTCTCTTCATAGTTAAATCCTTCAGATAATTCCTCTTCATCTTCATCATCTGCGTTTCATTGCTGTCAACTACCAACTGCTTCAAATACTTAGCACTTTGGCAATGGGATGGCAAAGTCTTATGCCTACTTTTGGCAAGCTTAGGACACTTCCCTTTGACCTTTGCGTAGAACTCATCATCAGACCCTTCGTTTCTTTCATTCAGTTCTACCACTAACTTAGCTTTCACAGTATCGTGGTCGATAACAGAGTTATAACTCCTACTGTAAATATTTTCGCTCGTACTAACAATGTCTGATACGTCACTTTGCGATTGACTCAAAATGCTTTCTACGAACCTATCGTGTAGAAAATCTAGTAGTTTGGGCAAACCAGCTTTGATGATCTCTCTAGGTGGATACATTAAAGGGTTGCCACTTAATTGTAGAACTTTTAGCTTGACTGAGCCCAATTCGTTAGGTAACGAGGTGATTTTATTGTTTTGCAGCAATAGATGGGTCAAGGTTGGATGGTTTTGTATAGTTTTTGGTAGATCTGTGAGCTGATTATCACGTAAGTCCAACCACATGAGGCTGGGAAGCGATGGGAAGAAGTCATCAGGTAAGGTGGTAAGTTTATTGTTTTGAAGATAGAGTACCTGTTTTGCAAAAATATCAATTAAAATTGATAATAAACAGAAAAAGAAAATGAAAATTATTTATAAGATTAGATTAGACCCTGCTAAGGCACTTTTGCACGTCGAAGACCACCAGAATTTTATGGATATTAGAATATTATCCGACTTGAGCGAAAAGGAGGGTTATGATTTTCCAATTTGAATTTAAATATCAGTTGTATGTAGTTTTCAATAAAAAAGTACAAACTCAACAAATTATCTACTAGGTAGGTACGTTGTGAAATATTAAAAATAGTATGTGCTGATAGTATGCAAATGCCGTCATGAGATATGAGCGCTCAGTGAAAATAGTGGGGCCAACTGCATAATGTATTTTATTCGTGTCACGCTATACAGACAGACAGAGAGAGACTCATAAAATGACTAGTACGCATTCAAGGTCAGCGCTCATAACTAGTGACGGCACCTATATCTACTAAATTGCCCACTAAATGTATATTTACTAACACAGAGCAGTTGTATTTTAATGGTTGGCAGAACTTCCAATCCTCGTCCCGACAGATTCAATGTGGTTTCTTCATTCAAAACTTCTTCGTATATATTTACGGGCCAATATACATCGTCTGAATCAGACATTTTTTATTATTATACACAGATTACTAAATTCATGCAGTTGCACAAATATTTAATCAGTAGAGATTGATCAATAAAATAGCCTAGCGCCTAGCAAAACTTTAAATAAGGCGCGCGACTTGCATGAAAACGACAACAAACAAAGAAATCAAGTCGTTTTTCAAACCATAGACTAAAGTAGTAACGGCCACAGCATAATCAACCAGTGAGCATAGGACAACATCTATGGGCTTTATATTACGAGAATTTAGTCGACTGGTGGGAGCACAACACTAAACAAAGTTGATGCGACGCATGGCGAATACGTCACTATCTCAGTTGCAAGATGGCGAACGTTAGGGATAGTGACACATCTTTGTGGCTCCACAATAAACTTGGAACATCGAACGATTCGTGGACAAGTGGTTCAATTTGTTCACAATTAAATGCAGAAGTATTGAAAAACATAAAGGATTGTTTTCCAGATTTACAAACACAAGTGAAATTGAAATTATTGTTAAGTTTCTTTCATATCCCGCGCAGAAATGTTGAGGAGGTAACTTTTCTGTTTGATATTCTATGATTTGCGTAACTGTATCGTATGTTTTGTCTCTGTCTGCGCCGTTGGTCGTAAATGCGATGAAAAGAGATACGCTATCTTGTATGCATGTATTCATTTTATTTGTTGTGATATAGTGTTTTTAAATGTTCAAGAAAATCCTATTATCTCATAAAAAACGTTTTAAATATTTGAATTATTTATTTTTCGCTGGCATCTTTCTAACTTTATACATTCTAAGCATTCGTGTAGATATAAAATATTTCCCTCCATTTATAAATGTTTGTTTACCAATCGTATTAAGAATAACTTATTGGTTATATCGTATTTATTTTTTGATTTAATTTTATTATTTTATAACAGGTTATAGAGAGTGTTGTGTTGTTTGATAACAACATGTAACATAACCTAGAAAGTATTTTAAACTAGCTGTGCCCCGCGGTTTCACCCGCGTAGATTTAGTTTCGTGCTGTTTTTTTAAAATAAAATTAGTCTACAACATTCCTTGAAACATCAGCTATCTGCCAGTGAAAGTCTCGTTAAAATCCATCCAGCCGTTTAGACGTGATGCCGTGACCAAGGGAAATGGGGATTCATTTTTATACATAAGATTTTGATTGCCAACCTTGTGAGTAACTTAAAATACAATTTAGTAGTTACAGCCTGTGTTCCAAATTTCTAGGTATAATCCTGTAAAATTCCGTAGTAACCAGTTATCACAAAAGTCAGTGAATGCAGTCATAATATGCTGCACTTCATAATGCACATTTCAAGGCCATTTCTAATACAATTTCTTTTCTGAAGGTTGTCAACTGATAATTGATTTATTTTTTATGTATAGTTTATCTTGAAATATACAATGTCATAGCTTTGATTCATTCCTAGTGAATTGTTTATTTAAAGATTTAAAGTGTATATTTAAGTTACTTGCAATATGCCTTATGCTATTTAAATCTACAATTCGATCTCATTTGCTTCACCTGTGTGAACCATAGAATAAGAAGTTAATATTCAACCCCCCATCTCGCCCCCTTAGGAATTGAGTTTCGGAACAAAATGTGTATACCTAAATCTTACAATGAATATGCTCTCTAAATGTCATGACTCTAGGACCAGCGGTGTAGGCTGTGTGATGATGAGTCAGTCAGTCAGGACTTATTAATATACTAGCTCTGCCCTGCGGTTTCATCCGTATTGTCGCAGAACCAGAATATTTTTAATGAATAAAAGTACCCTAAGGTACTCCTTGAAACATCAGCTACCTGCCAGTGAAAATCCCATTAAAATCGGTCCAGCAGTTTCAGAGATTACCCGGAACAAATAGACAGACAGACAGAGAAAAATTAGTGTCAGTAGCGTGTATACTTTCATATGCATTTAGTGAAAAGCTGTTATTTTGGAATTACAAACAGACACTTCAATTTTATTTATCTGTAATTTAAGCTGGTCTGGTAAATTGGAAACCTGCTTAAGGTGCATTTTACCAATTTTGTTTTAATTTGAGGGATATTTTGTTCTGTAGGCAATTGCAAGCCACAGCTCATAGTAATAAGGTGAGGATATTTACATATGTATGATATGTATATTTAAGAACATAAATAAAGTTGAAGTGTCTGTTTGTAATTCCAAATTAACATCTTTGTAAATATGGTACTTGCATAGAAAATCTAAATTCTAATTCTGTCGTAATTTTGATAAGGATAATAAGGTTTAATAATTTTTCAGTGGAAGAATGAGTTGGAAGAAATCATTGAAGTCGCAGCGGTGGACTCTGACTTATGGGTGGCGATGCTGGCAGAGGTCCTCAAAACATTCCCCTCGTCTGGCACCCTCAATACAGAGATAGCGGAGTTTGACGAGACCAGGCCCATCTTCAGCGACATGATCGGAGAGCTAAGGAGAGCCCTGGCAAAGCATTCAGACTTAGGTCTGCTGCCTCTTGAGTGCCTCTATTTGAATAAGAATGCCTTGGTTTCTGTGGTGAGTAATGTTGGATGGGTGATTCCAGAGTTCCCTCTGTGCTTCAAAGAGCACATTAAGCCGTTGGTTCTGGTATCCAATTTACCATTTTAGACAATCATTCAAAGATAATCTTACAACTGGTTTAACCCAAATTAATATTTTCCTCGCAAAATTAGCTATGAAGATCAGGTCATATAATAATCAGGAGATCTGCTGCATCGGGTTGAGTCAAGTGCCGATTCCAACAACATACGGGATAAGGCCAGGGACATGATAGCTCTACTTGGGGTGATGATTTTGAGCCCTTATATGCCTTTTCAAAATATCACTCTACCATAAATTTTTGGTGGAAATCTAAATAATATAAATGTGACTAGTCACATCACATTAGGGCTAATTTGTCCTTTAAGGCAGACAAATATAAAGTCACAAAGGATTCCTATTTGAATTCCAGGTGGGCCAACAACCCAATCCCGTGAAGCATTTTACATTAAAACGCAAGCCTAAATCCGTAGCATTAAGAAGTGAGCTCCTTGCCAAAGCTGCAGAGGCACAAGCCAACCAGAAGAAGGCACAGGCTCCAACCGTGCCCGTCAGGAGTCGAGGCATGCCTAGGAAGATGACTGATACAAGTGAGTTACATTTTTACGTTACAGTTATTAGGGTTCTTAAATGTAACTCTGTTCCTGCTTTCTGACAATTTTCAATTATCCCGTGGGGGGAGCGAGTGATCATGCTCATCCCCAGCAAAGGGATGATCTTCCAGCCAGGCGGGTGTCATGTCTGGGGAACTGCGGCTCCAACTGTTCTAGTTGGAAACTTGTATATATACTACAATGTGCTTGAAAACTCTTATGGCGCGATTTAGATTCTCGTGTATTTGTACTCAAACTTCGCATTTGTTAACGAGTAGCGCCATCTATGAGCGAGTGGAGAAACGCCGCTACAATCCCTATAGTAAATATCAGTTTGCTGGATTCAGCTGTTCAACCGTGCAAAGGTAACTAACTGACAGCCAGAGTCAGAATGCAATAGTATTAGTGATTAGAATAGATCAATGCAAGCATCATTTATTTTTGCCATTGATAGTATACAAGTAGTTGCGTCCCTGTGGCCATGCAGCCTAGTCCTTTGTACGAGATATTGTAATGTGTTTGACAGCCCCGCTGAAAGGCCTGCCATCCCGTTGGGCGGCGCGCGTGGGCGCCGGGCGGGGCGCGCCGCCCCCGCCGCGCGCCGCCCGCCCCGGCATCAAGCTGCTGGACATCACCGAGCAGCCCGCCACGCATGCCCAGATCAAGAAGCGAAGGAAGCTCGGTGAGTCCACCTCTCTATGCACCCGCACTGTCTCAAGTCGGACGTCTTCGACCAGTGATGACCTATGGTACAGAAGCGGCTCACAATGGGCCTCATATAAAGGCTCAGAGTCACTCGGAGGCCGATGGAGAGGGCTATGCTCGGAGTAAGACCAAAGTAACCGACATAGCCCCAAAGAATCGCTAAACCCAAGTGGTAGTGGGCGGGGCACGTCGCTCGTAGAACCGATGGGGCCTTAAGGTCCTTGAGTGGCGACCGCGTACCGGCAGGCGCGGTGTGGGTAGGCCCCCAACGAGGTAGACCGACGACCTGGTGAGGATCGTGGGAACCCGCTGGATGTGGGAGGCACTAGACCCGTCGTCGTGGAGATCGTTGGGGGAGGCCTACGCCTAGCAGTGGCCGCCTGTCGGCTGGAATGATGATGATGGTGATGATGTAAATATATTGATTTTGTTAATAGAAATGGAGGAGGGCTCCAAGAAGGCTCCGCCCCCAGCCGGCGCGGCGCCCGGGTCGCCGCCCCCGGACTACGCGAAGGGACTCAACAACTTCCCGCTCACCAAACCAGAGGAACAACCACCCAGTAACTATACTTTCACTTCTATCTCTGTACTTGTGATACTCTATTTTCATCGCGGGAGCGTAGCAGTTTATTTTGGATTGACTGTACTTCTGTTAAATACTGTCCCCGAAGTTTTGACTAATAAGGCTTATAATCTAAGAGATGTGTTACGCCCGCATAATGACATCTAGTCGAGACAAGTTAAGATAAGATTATGCCATTCAGCATTTAGCTACTGGGAAATTAGAGGTGATGGAACTCAAGACCTCTTGTTCCACAGTAAGCACTATATCAACTAGGCAGCCTGATATGACATGTTAGCAAGTTGACCTTACATGCTTGAAAAATTACACATTCGAGTTGACTTTTGATCGTGATTACATCGAAAGTGCACATTTACTTGAAAATTGTTGATTATATTACTATATATACCTTTACAATGGTAGGCTATGATAGTATGTGAATGTCAGGTCGACCAACGGAGGCTGCGCCGCCGTCCCCTCCAGCCGCCCCGGCGCCGCTGCCCGCGCCCGCCGAGCCTCCGCCCTCCGCCAACCCTATACTCGTGCAACAGGTACTGCTTACACTACTGCTTTACTACCTCTTAGTTTACTACTGTAGGGAGAGCGAGTGATCATGCTCACCCCCAGTAAAGGGAAGCTCTTCCAGCCAGGCGGGTGTCATGCCATGGAACCGCCACTCCAACTGCTCTTGTTGGAAACTTTTTGCAATACGCTTGAAAACTCTTATTGCGCGATTTAGGTTCTCGTGTATTTGTACTCAAACTTTACAATTGTTAGCAGCGCCATCTATGTAGCGAGTGGAGAAATGCTACTACATGACGGAAATAAAAACGTTTGTGTAAAACGGTCCTTTTAAAGAAAAACCTTTGTGCACATAAAAGATAAACAAGCTTAGAATTGTCGCTGGGGTTACTGAACTCAGTCAGTTCAGTGACCCGAGCCAGCTGGCCGTGCTGGGCACGCTATTCTTGTTTGTAGGAAACTTAAAAATAAGACGTCCATTTGTTGGTGATTGATTTATGTTCAATGCATATATCGACCTCCGTCAATATTGCACTGATGCAACACCAACACATCCAGCATATTATACTATATGACACTATCGCTATGATCCTCCGTATCCTCGCGTGTGGTGCTTAGGGCGGCGCCAAGCCCATCGTGGTGGGGCAGGGCGCCAAGCTGGTGCTGGCGGGCGGCGCGGGGGGCAAGCCGCTGCTGGGGCTGCTCAACTCCTCCGCCGTGCTGCTGCAGGGGGGCAAGGCTGTGCTGCTGCAGAACATCAAGCCGGTACCTACACTCACATTACACACCCACGACTGTTGACTACTAGCCGCTGCTGGGGCTGCTCAACTCCTCCGCCGTGCTGCTGCAGGGGGGCAAGGCTGTGCTGCTGCAGAACATCAAGCCGGTACCTACACTCACATTACACACCCACGACTGTTGACTACTAGCCGCTGCTGGGGCTGCTCAACTCCTCCGCCGTGCTGCTGCAGGGGGGCAAGGCTGTGCTGCTGCAGAACATCAAGCCGGTACCTACACTCACATTACACACCCACGACTGTTGACTACTAGCCGCTGCTGGGGCTGCTCAACTCCTCCGCCGTGCTGCTGCAGGGGGGCAAGGCTGTGCTGCTGCAGAACATCAAGCCGGTACCTACACTCACATTACACACCCACGACTGTTGACTACTAGCCGCTGCTGGGGCTGCTCAACTCCTCCGCCGTGCTGCTGCAGGGGGGCAAGGCTGTGCTGCTGCAGAACATCAAGCCGGTACCTACACTCACATTACACACCCACGACTGTTGACTACTAGCCGCTGCTGGGGCTGCTCAACTCCTCCGCCGTGCTGCTGCAGGGGGGCAAGGCTGTGCTGCTGCAGAACATCAAGCCGGTACCTACACTCACATTACACACCCACGACTGTTGACTACTAGCCGCTGCTGGGGCTGCTCAACTCCTCCGCCGTGCTGCTGCAGGGGGGCAAGGCTGTGCTGCTGCAGAACATCAAGCCGGTACCTACACTCACATTACACACCCACGACTGTTGACTACTAGCCGCTGCTGGGGCTGCTCAACTCCTCCGCCGTGCTGCTGCAGGGGGGCAAGGCTGTGCTGCTGCAGAACATCAAGCCGGTACCTACACTCACATTACACACCCACGACTGTTGACTACTAGCCGCTGCTGGGGCTGCTCAACTCCTCCGCCGTGCTGCTGCAGGGGGGCAAGGCTGTGCTGCTGCAGAACATCAAGCCGGTACCTACACTCACATTACACACCCACGACTGTTGACTACTAGCCGCTGCTGGGGCTGCTCAACTCCTCCGCCGTGCTGCTGCAGGGGGGCAAGGCTGTGCTGCTGCAGAACATCAAGCCGGTACCTACACTCACATTACACACCCACGACTGTTGACTACTAGCCGCTGCTGGGGCTGCTCAACTCCTCCGCCGTGCTGCTGCAGGGGGGCAAGGCTGTGCTGCTGCAGAACATCAAGCCGGTACCTACACTCACATTACACACCCACGACTGTTGACTACTAGCCGCTGCTGGGGCTGCTCAACTCCTCCGCCGTGCTGCTGCAGGGGGGCAAGGCTGTGCTGCTGCAGAACATCAAGCCGGTACCTACACTCACATTACACACCCACGACTGTTGACTACTAGCCGCTGCTGGGGCTGCTCAACTCCTCCGCCGTGCTGCTGCAGGGGGGCAAGGCTGTGCTGCTGCAGAACATCAAGCCGGTACCTACACTCACATTACACACCCACGACTGTTGACTACTAGCCGCTGCTGGGGCTGCTCAACTCCTCCGCCGTGCTGCTGCAGGGGGGCAAGGCTGTGCTGCTGCAGAACATCAAGCCGGTACCTACACTCACATTACACACCCACGACTGTTGACTACTAGCCGCTGCTGGGGCTGCTCAACTCCTCCGCCGTGCTGCTGCAGGGGGGCAAGGCTGTGCTGCTGCAGAACATCAAGCCGGTACCTACACTCACATTACACACCCACGACTGTTGACTACTAGCCGCTGCTGGGGCTGCTCAACTCCTCCGCCGTGCTGCTGCAGGGGGGCAAGGCTGTGCTGCTGCAGAACATCAAGCCGGTACCTACACTCACATTACACACCCACGACTATTGACTACTAGCCGCTGCTGGGGCTGCTCAACTCCTCCGCCGTGCTGCTGCAGGGGGGCAAGGCTGTGCTGCTGCAGAACATCAAGCCGGTACCTACACTCACATTACACACCCACGACTGTTGACTACTAGCCGCTGCTGGGGCTGCTCAACTCCTCCGCCGTGCTGCTGCAGGGGGGCAAGGCTGTGCTGCTGCAGAACATCAAGCCGGTACCTACACTCACATTACACACCCACGACTATTGACTACTAGCCGCTGCTGGGGCTGCTCAACTCCTCCGCCGTGCTGCTGCAGGGGGGCAAGGCTGTGCTGCTGCAGAACATCAAGCCGGTACCTACACTCACATTACACACCCACGACTATTGACTACTAGCCGGTGCCTACACTGCTCAACTCCTCCGCCGTGCTGTTCTCAATAGTTTAGGAAAACTCCTCACAGGTTTTGTTACTACCCGTTCTAAAATGAATTATAATTCAGTGTTTTGTCTGTGTTCCAGGTATCCCAGTCAGTGGTCCAGCAGGCACCCCGGCCGGCCGTGCCTCCGCCCCCACTACACAACACGGCCATGCAACATCAGCTACAGACGGTACCGCATACATACTCTTACATACATACAAAAATATGTGAATATAGTAAATTGTTACCATGTTTTTATGATGTCGACTTTCAATTTTCAGGTTCAATTAGCTCCCCCAGTACAGCCCGCGGTGCAACCCCCGCCGCCCCCCCAACCCCAGCCCCAACAAGCCGTGCAACAACAGCCGCTGTTGCCGCGTAGAGGACTCTCACTCACGGTAACTAACATCACTGCAATGGCAGCCCCAACTAGCCCCAGCCCCACAAGCCGTGCAACAACAGCCGCTGTTGCCGCGTAGAGGACTCTCACTCACGGTAACTAACATCACTGCAATGGCAGCCCCAACTAGCCCCAGCCCCACAAGCCGTGCAACAACAGCCGCTGTTGCCGCGTAGAGGACTCTCACTCACGGTAACTAACATCACTGCAATGGCAGCCCCAACTAGCCCCTGCCCCACAAGCCGTGCAACAACAGCCGCTGTTGCCGCGTAGGGGACTCTCACTCACGGTAACTAACATCACTGCAATGGCAGCCCCAACTAGCCCCAGCCCCACAAGCCGTGCAACAACAGCCGCTGTTGCCGCGTAGGGGACTCTCACTCACGGTAACTAACATCACTGCAATGGCAGCCCCAACTGGCCCCAGCCCCACAAGCCGTGCAACAACAGCCGTGCAACAAAAGACTCCCAACTAGCCCCAAATACTGACAAATCTATGTTTATAATACAATGTTTATAAGAGTGTTGTATATATTTGCAGCGCGAGCAGATGCTGGAGGCGCAGGACATGTTCCGCAACGCGAACCGCGTCACGAGGCCGGAGAAGGCGCTCATATTGGGCTTCATGGCTGGCTCCAGAGGTCTGTATTATGAACTCACTAAATTATAAAATTGCTTGCACGATTGTAAAGGTAAATTTAACGAGAGACGGTAAAAATGACTAGCTTCTAAAGCGAAATACTTAACACTATATTACGCTGTCAATGTGTTTGTAATATATAGTCAATAACTGTGAAATGTAGGTATATATAAAACTTCTGCCTACCCCTTCGTGGAATTCAAGCGTGAGCCTATATGTGTGTTAATAAAAAAATAGAGCCGTGGTGACCTTGGGATTAGAGCAGTCGCCCAGCGGGGCTTGTACCTATGAGTTTTTCTAAAAACTTATGTACAGTGATTTCACACCGCGTGCTTTACGGTGAAAGAAAACATCGTGAGGAAACCTGCATATGTCTGAGAAGTAATTAAAAGACGTTTGTATAGTGCCTGAGACGGCGATAGACTCACCATCTGTCACGTTGGCACTTAAACATATGCGGTGAAATGTGGGTGTTGTTGTTACAACACCTCTGCCTACCCCTTCGGGGACCCTTCTGGGATGGCGTGAGCATATTTATTTTTTATTTTTATTTATAAAAAGAAAATGTATCCAATTAATATTTTTCCAGATAACCCATGTCCAAACCTGGGCAATATAGTAACGATAAAACTGTCGGAGAATGTCGAGAATGTTCTCCAATCAGACGACACGTACCTCACGATGCAGTCGGAGATGCACTTCCAAATGAACTACAACAATGGCCAGTGGACGAGGTTGAAAAAGTACCGCCATATTGATGGCATGATACCGCAGAAAATACCACCTGGCTCCACGGTCATATCGGCCACGAACCAACAACCTGTCGTCTCTATTGCTAACCAGAGTGTAAGTTAATTAATATTTTTAACCAACCTGTTATTTGTGATTTTAAAAAACCGAGTTTCACCTTGTTGCCAAGAAGGATTCGAATTTTAATAAGTACTGACCAGGGGCCCAACCATGAGCTCTTATTGCAATGTTAATTCAGTTGTGCGACAGTGACAGATGTATACACGTCACATACATCTGTCTCATAAATGAGTGAAACTATCATGGCAATAAGAGCTCATGGTAAGGCCCCGGGTAGTGTCGATCTTGATACAATAATATTGCGGTCCCATTTAAACCTGACTGACGTAATTCAAAGACGTATTAGTGCGTAGCTACGGCAATTCGGTGGGAAGTGGGTGTTGTTATTACAACACCTCTGATTACCCCCTTCGGGGATCCATCTGGGATGGCGTTAGCATATTTATTTATTTTAAAAGCTGTATAATATATTACATAAAATTGTAATTACAGGAAGAAGAATAAAAATTATTCTTTTTTTTTTTTCAAACAATCTAGAATTCATAAAAGAAATTATTTAAAGACAACTTTAATGCTCGTTCCTGTAATTACCATTAATTCGTTTTTCCCACCATTCATTTAACTGGCGTCACATTTAGAGCTGTCTTTGATTGATATACTGTTGACGTCAAAAATGACAGTTGAAGACGTCAACTTGGCGCACATGCCCTAGGGGTCTAAGATATTATTGTACAATATTGACACACATACCTATCGGTTTAAAACAATGGACGTAATATAAATAAAACAATTTCCTCTGCTCATCCACTATCAGTTCCTCTATGACAGGTTTGCCACAATTTTCATACTCTTAGCGACACTAACAATATTTGTATTAGATATTTTAGTTCTTCACGTCACCGCTTGGAGGCGCTGTACAATTTCTCATACAAATATTCGGCGGAGACGCTAGCGTTTATAGATTACGAAAACAGTAGCAAACTCGTGATAGGGATACTAAATAAACTATTATTCCGAGCTCATAAAGGTTGTCGCACACATATCAACTCGGAAACCGGAGATCCCGTTACGATGGTTTAATAACCATCACTAATGTGAGCTTTGCAATAGCAAGTTTCAAGTTTCATATAGTAATACTGAACACATCGAGTTCAGGAGATGCTGAGGTATACCCCAAGTATAGATTTGTATATTTTCAAACGTTACCGCATGAACTTGCGTTTTGTTTTGGCTCTAAATGTGTTGATCCGCCATCTTTGGCATTCAACCACAAGCCGCCTCTGAGAAAGTTTTCAAGTCAACATTTTTTGAGCCTCTATAAAAGACTTAAGCGACGACTTTTGAACGTGAAAACCTATACTTGGGTCACTGATAAGTGTGCGTTAACCTTAAGCCGGTACTACGAAGTTTAAAAGAGATTTTACCATTGTATTATATAGTTTGACAACGGGCAATGTTCTGAGGAATTGTTTCATACGACGCTGTATTAGAATGGAGACGGTATTTTATTGAATATTGACGAGTTTCCACAATTTGTTTCTTTTTTTAAACTGTAGTCCTAGACAAAGTAACATTCTCACGCGCTAATAGAAACGATAAAAATTACATAAATCAGTCACGTGACATATGTCATTGTCCGTACATTTTGTATCGTTTCTACGAGCGAAGCGTGAGGATAATGTTACTTTGTCTACAGGGCGTGGAAAACGTCAAATACTCATGAAGATCGTCTGTAAGTTATTTTGTAATATAATATATTGATTAGCATAGCATTGAACTAGTTTTATCGAACGAAAGTTACTAAAATGCGTGGTTATGCAAAATAATTTTTAATATATTTTAAGTTTGCAACGTTTTCAATCGATATATTTATATATGTATAACGCGCGCCTATAAGATACACTCCAATTCTACTTTCTATTAAATGTCACAAATCGTCGTTGAGCGTTCAAAAGTAGCTATGTGTTTTTACACACTTTAGGAGACGCAGAAAATGATTTACTCGAAATATGGCCCGAGTATTCAAAAAAAAAATTCTTACTATAACATATAACAAATTTACATAGTTTTTTTTTTATTAATGTTGGATAGGTATTATTATAAATAATGATAAAATTAAACATTACTGGAAATGTTGACACATGAGTTCACATAGCATAGCGACTTTTGCACGCGAAACGACGAAATACTTCTTTGTATGTGACATGATGATAAATATATTAAGTATATATTACTAGATGTGCCCGGCAAACGTCTATTTGCCATATACATTTTGGGGTGAACCACCCTTATCACTACCCCTAAGTGATAAGGGAAAAATACGTTCAATTATTAGACCTACCGAATAAACCACAAATATATTTACACAAAAAAAACATACAGTCTAATTGAGATCCTCTTTTTGAAGTCGGTTAAAAACAGTAGGTTACAAACACCGCGATACGATAATTTATATATAATTCACTGGAACTAAAATTGGGAAACACATGCAATATATTATCATTTTAGTAAATTTTACACGGTTTGAAAACACGTGGAAAGGATTTACTTTTTAAGTAATATTCTTTAGTGATCTCACAAGTGTGCAGATGAATGAAGAGCGATTTTATTTTGCAGTAAGTTTAATATCGAGAGGGCCAATTAAGTCGCAGATAATAATCTGTGGTGGTCATACAGAAAAAAAAAAATTATACGAAATATGAATATAAAGTATACCAACATTATACCACTAACGTTTAAAAAAAAAAGAAGTGCGAAAGAAAAGTGTCATTCTTATATAGAACGATACAGCAATAAAATTTGGTAAATTTGTGTGTTTGTCTATCTGAATAGTATTAGACTTAACGCCTTAAGAGCCTTATAATAAAAAGTTATTGTGTTTGAAATCCTAGTTGAAGTTACGAAAAGTGTAAAATGTGTGCGTAAAACGAATGGGAGTGCGCGTTATTATATGTAAAGGAATTCAATTATATACATTTGCCAGCGTATTTTGAACTTATAACCAAGTAAAATACAGTTCATATACTTTGACATCGGACGGAGGAGCTCGTGGCACAATTGCTATTGCGCATAGCATTCGATCAGCGAAGTTAAACAACCCTAACGCTAGCCAGTAGTTGGATGGGTGACCGCCCGAGTACCCTCCGTGCCTCGGAGAGCACGTTAAGCCGTCGGTCTCGGTTGTCAATTTAACAGCTTTGGCAATCGTTACAGTTCAGCCGTAGGCCTAAGAGTGTCTGACAACTGGTTTTACCCAGATTACCGATATACCTTGTAAGGCCAAGGTCTCTTCGAAGGTCAGATGGCAGTCGCTTCGTATAAAATCAGGTGATCAGTCACATCGGGTTGAATCAAGTGCCGACCCCAACAATGTATGGAATAAGGCCAGGGAGATGATGATATGGTACAAGAAGTACCAGGCGCACATAGCGGACGAGTTAGTAAGTTGATTGCTACTAACATGGAGCCACATCGGGTTGAATCAAGTGCCGACCCCAACAATGTATGGGATAAGGCTAGTGAGATGATGATATGGTACACGAAGTACCAGGCGCACATAACGGACAAGGAGTTAATAAGTTGATTCCGACTAACATGGAGCTACATCGGGTTGAATCAAGTGCCGACCCAACTATGTCCCATACATTTTTGGGTCGGCACTTTATATAAGGCTAGTGAGATGATCATACTAGGTGATATCGACCTCGAGAAAGAGACATTCGGCACATTTCGGCTTCGTAGAGCGTTAGCGCTGTCGCACACTACAGTAAGCCGACTGTATGTTTCAAACGCAAAAGCAATTTTTCCATAATGTTGCTCTACTTAAAGTTCAAAATACTAAAATTGGTATCCTAGTTTTATCTTTTGACAAATCGACTAGCGACATCTAGTGTACGTTAGATGCAACTTTTGGAATGCTATCCAAATTTATATTATATAAGAGCGACATGATCTACAAAAAAAATTAAAGCAGTTCCTGTTTTATGTCAGTTGCATATAATATCCATTCTTATTGTATTTAAAGATTGCATAAACATTAAGTTTTATCGACATTGAAGAGTATAAAAGTTGCTAACATTACCGTAAGCTGAACCCGATGTACTTTGTATGGGATTAGTGGTTTTAGCACTTTGACATAACAGAAAAAAAACACTAATTTTAATCATGATTAAAATTTATAGATCAGGTTTAGAAAAGCAGACGTATGTATAGTACCTGAGACGCGATGGATTTACTGTCACGTTGGCACTTAATCATGTTCGGTGAAAAGTGGGTGTTGTTATTACAACACGTCTTATCCCTTCGAAGACCTATCTAGGGGAGGTATATATAAAAAAATCTGTCTGTGCGATATTCTTCGCGAAATAGACTATTTTGAGCAAATAGCAGAGCAGCAAAGAACGATGTTTTTATTCAATCCTAGCTGTGCCACGCGGTGTCACTTGCGTAGAGTTTTTTGTGTTATGCCACGTTTTTTGTGACGTTCCAATGGCCACAAATTTTCAGCCAAATCGGTTGAGCCGTACATGAGTTATATATATATAATAGTGTGACTAACACGACTTTCTCTATATATATAGTTAGCACTTAATTTGATTCCGATAAAGTCTAAAATCACTAAGCCCATAAAATGTAAGTATAATTTATGTCATTCAACAGTTTTAAGTGCATACTGTGCCTTGGTAAAATAAGCCTTAGATAATTCCTATATTTATACAAACATAGCTAAATTTTTGTTTGTTATTACATAATAGGCAGTGTAATGCGGTCACGAAGCCCTCACTCAGAAACCTTATTTATTCAAAATATATATACAAATATATATAATAATGTTTACCAGTTAACTATAACAACCGAATAAAAATCTGTATTGGCTATTTAGTAGAAAAATCCAAGAAATATACAGATTCGATACTTTTAGGTGCATATTTTTGTTACAGTGCATCGTCTGGTTATATGTAAATTTAAAAATGTAAAAAAAACTTTTTTTATGTTTTTATTCAATTTTTTTGTCATTTTACTTAGTATACAATTTTGTGGTAAAGTGTAGTAGTAAAAGGTTACTAAAGGTTCGATAATATGTGGAACATAAGACAATGCTTATTTTTTTTGAAAAATGAAATTCTAAAAACATAAATGCCTCGTCAATTTATGAAATAATCGACTAAAAATTTGAAAAAATGTTAAGTGACTTTTTATATATTTGTAAATTACCACCATCCGATGCTCTGTGCCACACATGTTCGCCTACAAGTATAGACCCTTTATATGATTGAGTCAACCGTCTTCCATTTCATCCAATAGATTTTAACAGTAGGTAAACTATTTTCGAACCACACAAACCCCTCTATATTAGCCTAACATTTTTCTAACTGAGGTCGCAACTTACAAAAAAGATGGAATACGGTAAATTGCTGGCCACAAATATGATTCATTGTGTTTAAATCTTACTATTACAATTTTAAATTAAATCATTTCCTCTCTCGAACACTAAAGTCTGTATTAAAAAAAACTATATTTGATGAATATCATAGTTCAGGGATGGCGTGAGATGGATGGTCAATGTATGGCTCTTGGTCACCATTCAAATTGTATGAATAATATCACTTACCAAACAATGAATATAATTTATTTCGTTGAGGCCCTTAGGAACGTCAAAAAACCACTCGTCCGGAAACGACCCTTCTGGGAAGAAGTGTAAATCCTTTTTCTTAGTCATGGAAGATAAATTATATATTTTGAACTTTTTTCTCGGCAATAAACGAACATAATAGGTGGAAATGTAATATATAGTTGTAAAATGCCTTAAATGAACGCCTGCGTCGATTTTAAACTGCATTCAATAATCTTGCTTCGAAACTGTCCGTACTTTTTTTAATATTTATTTTAGTTTACAACATTATGGGCAGTCACAACGCCGATTAAATTTTAGAGGACTTTGATTTTATTTTTCTAATTATGAAAAAAGAAAACTTGTTTGTCTATTACAATTTTTTTCTCTGTACTACCATTCTGACGTTCACAAGTTATTAAAATATTGATAAAAATGTGGAAATTCCTGTAACAGTTTTTTTTTGTATGGCAATTTAATGTTTTTTTTAATTCGATACTAAGCCTAAATGCTGGCTTTTAAAAGACTTCTATGTATCTTAGAGTAGCAATTTTAAGTTTGTGAGGAGTAAATATTGGGCTCCGCGATACAGTGTTGTCTAGTTAGTATTCGCGATAGATTAAGTTTGTTGTATGTTTTTTTTCTATAGATATTTAATATTCACACGTGTATATAGTAGATAGTACAAAAAATATTGAATGAAAAATGTTAAAAATTATTATGTGATTTTTATTTATTTTCTCCCACTCTTTTAATACACTTCCATACAAAAAATATAAAAAATTAGGCAAAATTTTAATGGAAGAAGTTTCTCTGTAGAATTGTTAAATGTATTTAATATCACTAAACTCCCTTACTTAACTACAATAGTTCATTTTATCAGTTCCCACTTGATAATCTTCTTCTGTAAGCGTCTACTAGCGGCAAACAGCGGTATAGCACTGGAACAGGAAAATAAAGAGCATTCATAGAGTAAGTTACTTATAATTGATGCAAAAAATCTCGCAAACATTGCTATTGACATGTCTTGTCTATTTGATTAGCGCCATTTTGGCGCTGATTGTCTATGGCGAAAATAAAAATGAATTGTCTGTTTATTCTGTGATAAGAGACAATTTTTGAAACGTATTTTTTTTATATTAGTAACGTATATACTTTCATATGCATTTAGTAAATAGCTTGGAACTACAAACAGATACTTCAATTTTATTTATTTGTATACTAGCAGTGGCCTCGGACTCCTTTCCGCGTTAGAAATATTTTTGTCCTGGCCCGTATGTCCCGCGTAATATTTGGAAATAAAGCCTATGACACTCCACAATAACGTAGCTTTCTATTGGTGAAATCATTTTGAAAATCGGATGAGTAGATCCAGAGATTACCCCTTACTCCGTCACAAACTCACAAACGTTACCTTTTTATAATTTAAGTATAGATAATATTGTTTTGTGCAAATATAGGATATATTATTATTAATATTATTACTTGCCTATGGGGGTGTCGGCTGAAATGATGATGAATGATGATGGCTGTGTACAAAATATAGTTACCAAACAAGAAGATCACGTCGGTAGCCAAGCTTACAAGGCACCAGAGTGGTCCCTCACACCGCATGCGACACACGAAGTCCAGGATAGCCACGATGAACCCGAGCACCACAAAACCGAGGACATACCACACATACAGCTGGATTAGGTGCGTATTTTCCTGGAATCATTACCCCAACCTTAGTACCAAAATCTGTACATAAAAAAATTGCCAGTATATAAACTATGCAGATAAATAAAATAGAAGAGTCTGTTTGTAATTCTAAAATTACAGCTTTTCACTAAATGCATATGAAAGTATACACGCTATTGACACTAAAAATCCAAGTTTTTACATTTTTCTCTGTCTGTCTGTCTGTTTGTTTCGGGTAATCTCTGAAACGGCTGGACCGATTTTAACGGGACTTTCACTGGCAGGTAGTTGATGTTTCATACAGATACTTATGCTACTTTTATTTATTAAAAATATTAGGGTACCACGACAATAAGGATGAAACTAAATCTACGTGGGTGAAAACGCGGGGCGCAGCTAGTTCCAAATAAACAGCTTTTTACTAAAATCTACGGTACTTAAAACTATAAAAAATAGCGTTCCGCAAAATAATCCTTGAAATTAAGTCTACGTGGATAAAACCGCGGAGCACAGCTAGTACACTATAAAATTGTTGATTTGCACAATGATTGTATCTGCATACATTTAACTAAATAATAATAATGAAAATACTGATACTGGGTGTTCGCTCTTAAGCTTTGCCAACATTACGGTATTAAAAACGCAGTAAGACGTATAAAATAACGAGGATAAGGGTAGTTTTACAATTAAACATTTATAAAGGTGAAGAGATAATATGCTATAATTAAGTCTGGGCCCAAACCATGAGCTTATTGCAATGATACTTCAGCTGTGCGAAAGTGACAGGTATGCACGTCACATAAATGAGTGAAACTATCATGGCAATAAGAGCTCATGGTCAGGCCCCTGTTCTTTCTTGATTTACGTAGAACGTATCTATTAGGTAGACGTTTCTCGTGAATTAAATAATTTCTACAAAACTTATGTGTTCCATTTTAAAGTAGTACCTTGGTATAATATAATGAGTTAGTTTACGACTACGTTAAGTCATAGTGTAAGTACAAAATACTTAATTAGTGCTCTAGAAACTATTTCGAAAACTTTAGGCAAGTGTATAGTGAAGGACTTACAATGAAAGATGCAGCCAATAGGAGCATGTTAGATATCTGGAACAGCCTCACGAGGAGGTGGCGCATGGAGTCCACGTGCTCCCACACACCGCTGCAGTGTTCACACGCACAGCATATTGACTTCTCCGCGAAGCACGCTACCTGCAGGTACGTACACTGTACACTATGGTATATGTGCCGTCACGAGATTTGAGCGCTCAGAGAAAATATTGCGGATAAATGCGCTTGTATTTGTTTGCGCTCGCTCCGTACAAGACAAATAATAAATCATATTATCGCATAAATATGACCGCGCAAGGCCAGCGCTTGGGGTTTACGATCCCGAAATATAAGGTACAGTAGTTTACCCACCAAACTAAGCAGGGATATTAACGCGATTGTGCTCCGTGGTGGTAAGCAGCAGCAAGACCCGTCCTCGCACGCCGTTAACATTATAAGTTTGTTATCTGACATTGTGCGGAAACTACGAAGATACTTCGAAAGCACTGTGATTTACTTCACTTCACTTCTTTTTTATCGCTTCTGCATACGGCAGGCAATATTTACACAAAAATACATTTCTGTTTGACGCAGATGAAGTCATAGATAAAGAAAAAAATCTTTATCTTTGGGTGCACGTAAATAAGTTTTTGCTTGCGTTAAGAATTTTTCTGTTTTTCTGTATAATAACTGTCAATATATTCTTCTGTCAATTTGTTTAGTAGGAAAAAAATCCTCTCAATTCATTAAGAATTTTGCCGTATTGGTTTATCTATAAAAATGCGTCGATATATCGTATTAATATGTAAAATTTTGTTCCTTACTTACGTTATTGCTGATGAATACGATGAAGAAACAAGTAAGTAAATAACTTAAGTACAACTTATGTATAAAAAACTTATAAGACGTTCTACAACCTTTATGAAGAGAGGCAAATTAAGATTAAAACAATTTTCAGGGACCTTACCATACGTTCTTATTACCACCATAGTTCCATTATCTTTGCAATAAGAGCTAATGGTTGGGCCGATGTTCTAAAAAAGTGCATATCATTTTGGCGAATCCCGTATAGGGTAGGTGCTACTCAGAACTTAGGTAGGCATTCGCGCGTCGGTTTGTTTAGGTACTTGAACGCGCTTATCTCAGGAATGGTCTGATTGAATAATTATTGCAGTGGTAGATTATCATTTATCGAGGAAGGCTATAGACTATATATTATAAAATTGTCTTAAAAATACCGACTGGGAAGTAATTATATTGATAGATTAGATAGACCTTAGACTTTAACTGCGAAATTTTCTTTTAGTTACCCCCATAGCCCTAAATGCAGAAGCGATGGAAAAAGGCTTAGAGCAATTCGAAGTGATGGCTATGCATGCGACCAGAGAGATAAGAGAGGGAGTGCCATCAGAACAGAGCACCATACTTTTCGAAGAAATGATCCTCAATCTGGATGATCTCCTACAAGGATTGAAGAACCCGAACCACGCGTATGTATTCCTCAAAGCTAAAGGTATCGAAAGAGTGATCGTCCCAAACATACGGCTTCCTTACGACGATTTGAGGACTAGGCTTCTGAAACTGCTGAGAAAGTTATTCGACATCGCCCCAACCACCACCAGCGCTGTAATATCCACAAATCTCGTGGACAGTTTGCTGGATATCTTCGAAAATGACGACAACCTTGCTTTAAAAGCGCATGCTTTAGATGTTATGTACTTATGGCTGCCTGGTAACCCAAGGGTGCAAGCTAGGGTCATGAAATTGAAAGGACTCGAACCTTTTTACAATCAGATCTCAAAATTGGACGTGTCTGTGATCCATACTCTTCTAGACCTGTTTAAGATAATATTGGTTGAGCATATGGAGGCTCGCAGTGATGACTCGCCGAAGAGCAAGTCTGATGCAGAGAAATTAGCGTTGTATAAACGTATTGGGTTGATTGAAAGAATGTCCACGGCCACTGTTTGTGATGGAATGCTTAACATCTTTGAATCTGCATGGACATACCATTCCAACCACGATGTCATGGTTACAGTATTCGATTTAATTAAGAACGTGAAGCCTTTTTGCCTAATTCGATACAAAGGTAAAACAAAAGCTGTTGAGGTATTTAAAACATTGTCCAAGTACTATCTGGAAGACTCGAAGGATGTATTCGTTGAAAAAGACTTGAATATAAGTGATGTGAAAATTGTTTTCGAAGGATACATGGAGGTGTTGACGCCGACCACACATCGGACAGAATTTTAACCTGTTTCAAGGGCGAATGTGAGATGTATTATTTTCTCAAACACAATATATTACTGACACAGTTTTTGCCTGAATTATTTTGATGTTTTTGCAGAAATTCTTGATACTTATATAAAGCAAGTTAATAATTTTAGTCTTATAATAAAACTAGCTGGTGCCCGCGACTCTATCTGCACAGATTTGACTTATCTTTATTTTTTTCTCAGAATATCTTTAAAATTATAGCCCATGAGTTATTTTGATGAATATAAGCTATTTTATTGGAAAGTTTTATTAAATCCATTCAGTACTTTTTGTCTGAAAGAGTAACAATCACACATCCATACTTACAAACTTTCGCAATTTTAATATCAGTAGGATATAATATTAGAAGAATTAGAAAGTTTACGTTGAACATAAATGCTAAGATATTTTCGTGGAGCAGGTAATCCAATCAAGTATGACAGGTTTTATAAAGATATGATAGTTTTGATCTCAACTAGTTGGTGTAATTTATACGATCCTTATGTAACGTTGACATTGAGACTAGACTAGTACTAGAATAGACATCGCAGTTTAGAAGGAGTTAATAGGAAGGAATATTGTTTTAAACTCTTGAATTTTGATAGGCGATTAACAGTTGTTATATCCCTCTTTGATATGGGTTAGTGAGTGCTATCAGGACTTTGAATCTATACATCTATACAGATAAATAAAATTGAAGTGTCTGTTTGTAATTCCAAAATAACAGCTTTTCACTAAATGCATAAGTAAGTATACACGATACTGACACTAAAAAAACCAAGTTCTAAAATTTTTCTCTGTCTGTCTGTCTGTTTGTTCCGGGTAATCTCTGAAACGGCTGGACGGATTTTAACGGGACTTTCACTGGTAGGTAGCTGATTTTTCAAGGAGTAACTTAGGCTACTTTTATTTAATAAAAATATTAGGCTTCCGCGATAATAATATATAATAGTTTATTTAATATAAATGTGCAATAAATGTGAACGTAATATCTAGATATATTTCGGTTGTGTAGGTAGGTAATCCATTTACATAAATATGCTCACGCCTGCATTCTCTGAAGGAGTAAACAGAAGTGTTGTAATAACAACACCCACTTAGCACCGAAGATGATTAAGTGCCAACGTGACAGATGGTCAGTTTATCTAATTATAATATATTCTTAATTTATCTAATTAATATGACATTTGTGCATTGGAACTGTGTCCATGGGCTTACATTTCTCAAGTGATTTACTTTGTTTTTAAAAATTGTATAATATTTTTTTAAAAGAGTAATTACTGAGTTTCTTGCCAGGTTCTTCTCAGTAAAAGCAACCTTCCGAACCTGGCAGTAGCATGTATAATCCATGTCGTTCTGACGATTTGAAAGTACTTTGTAAAAAGTCTAATCGAATAAAGATATTTTTGACTTTGACTTTGACTTTGAATATAATAATTCTCAGACATTGGTGGTTTCCTCACGATTTTTCTTTCACCGTAAAGCACATGGTATGAAATAACTGCATTTAAGCTTAGAAAAGTTCATTGGTACAGACCCCGCTGGGATTCCAAGCAGACCCCACGGCCACCCCGGCGTTATAGTACGTAATCTATTTACTTTTAATTTTATATAGCCACGGAGAACAAGATCTGATGAACTACAGTCCAAACAAAAAGTGAATCTTTCAGATGTCGTTACGCTATATCCATAAGATGAGAGAAATCAAGTGTCAATTATAGTAAGATAGCCACTACCAGAATATAATATTCTTTGACTCGACCTTGGAGCAAAAATCGCACCCGTTCTAGTACGCAACTTATACCTCAATGACTAGAGCACGCTAGATAGAATAGAATCAATAAAATGTAAGGTTGTGTGGTCTGCCCTCGACCGCGGATATTTTTATTCAGTTATTATTTATTCTGTGGTGTATCGAAGGGTGGCTTCAATGGCATTGTGTATTATTGTACATTGATTTATGAGTTGCGTTGCGTTGATTGAAACTGGGTATGTACGATATTTTGTTGTGGTTAATGGTGATGATCTGAGTGGGTTGTACAATTTGGGATTTTAGACTGCGCTGGATTTACTTAGAAAAGATTATTGGTAAGTTTTAAAAATACATTTTTTTAGGCAGAATATCTCGTCCTTTTCATTTAAATATGGAATAAAAATTTTAGAGTTGAAAAAACCTGTATTTATTAAGTACTAGCTGTGCCCCGCGGTTTCACCCGCGTAGATTTAGTTTCATGCTTTATTTCGCAGAACCCTAATGTGTTTTATAAATAAAATTAGCCTGAGTCACTCCTTGAAACATCAGCTGCCAGTAAAATCGGTCCAGCCGTACACGCGGGATGGCGTGACCAAGGGAAATAGGCATTAATTTTTAACCGACTTCAAAAGAGGAGGTTATCAATTCGACGGTATTATTTATATACATATATACGTCGCGGAACCCTAATATTTTTTATAAATAAAAGTACCCTAAGTTACTCCTTGAAACATCAGCTACCTGCCAGTGAAAGTCCCGTTCAGCTTCAAATTGACAGAGAAAAAATTTAACTTGGTTTTTTAGTGTCAGTAGCGTGTTTACTTTCATATGCATTTAGTGAAAAGCTGTTATTTTGAAATTACAAACAGACACTTCAATTTTATTTATTTGTATAGATGTATAAATGCATATATCAGAAAAAAATGCGTGCGCGTTATTGGCAGAATATTACACAAAAGATACTTTAAAATTACTTCCAAATTAAATTGTAATCACATTGAATGCCACCGCAACGTGATTCAATGTTGACAATGTGCGTAGATCATAAAGATCATTACCGAGCAATGACAAATCACGCTCCATGGGTGGTCGCCATTTTGGAATTTGTTGCACTTTCCCGCGCTTCCGTTCAGGAAGTTGCGTCGGTAGTTATTTTTACCCCACGACGGTGAAGTAAAAGGGGCTACGATTTCTCCAACAGCTTATTTTTTAACCGGATTGAAAAAATGGAAGAGGTTCTTATTTTATCATAATACTAGCAAACCCGGCGAACTCCGTTTCGCCACCAGATGGCTTCGTGTGCGTTCTAGAGTTATAGCGTCAGGAAGGAAAACCCGACTTATTTTTATATAGTAGATAACGTTTAAAAAAAATCGAGGAGTTTGTTCCGCCGTTTCTTCTCCTAATAGGCTTACATTTGGAAACGGTAGTAAACGGTTTTTTGATTGATTTGATTTGATTTATCGCGTTATTTTTTGATATCTCAAATTACTCGAAAAGGGCTGGACCGATTTGGATGGTTTAAGTTGAAATGTGTCCAGAAAGTTCCCAAGGTGGTTTCATATTTTTGTTATCACCGTGTTACTAATTGCTTTCAGTAAAATATGTGTCAAAATACAACTTCTCACGTACGAAAAGCGTATTTTTTTAAGTATAAATCATTTCGTGGTACCATATAGTTCAATAGTATCTTGCGATCCAAAAATGTTTTTGTAAAATACAATTGCGTGGGAGCAAGTCTACAAGGTGTTTCAACGCAAAAGTCGCTATTTAATCGATTAAACAAATACAAAAATCAAACCAAATCGATCAAGTGATGCTTTTAAAAAAGGAATCCATTCATGAGCTGTCAATGTCAACGAGTGCAGAACGACAACCTGCCGGAACGAATTTGCGCAAAAATGTAGTAAAGTGCTTGCGTGAGAATAAAATTGTAACTTTTTGCTTTTTGAGTTTGGTATCATGAATGAGTATTGTTATAATGACCGCGGTAAATAATCCCATTTGTATTGTTAACGCAAGCTTTACGCATCCATTTGGCCGGGCCAGGGTGACCATTAATATGTGAGAATAGGAAAATAAAACAACGTAAGATCGAACAATTCGGAATTTTTGAAGTAAAATTATTAATTTCATATTATCATACAAACTCTCTTTGTCCTTCATTTTATAAAATGCTGTTGCAAGCCTTCGAGATTACATACATTATGGTCACGCCTGTATTTCTCGAAGGGGTAGGCAGAGTTGTACTTGTAGTACACCCACATTTAAGTCCAACAGGCCGCTAATGCAGACTCCGGGTTGCTACTGGGAAATTGCAGATAAAAAATCCTCGTGTTCAGCAGTAGCGCTTGCGACCTCTAGACCAGCCAGGCAGTCTGTCTTAGAGAATAGTTAAGTCTTTGTGAATACAAATTAGCTACAAGACATTGCAAATCCTTCTAAACTATAAGCTTATGGTCACAATACAGTCGTATAGGTAGCAAGTATCCAGGTAGCGCACAGCGTTGTGCGGAGGCGTGACACCTGACTGGAATTCCCATGAGATGGACAATGCTATTGTGTAACTAATGCTGCTAATTTATTGCCCTTAATGGGATGATGGGAGAATCACTGGTCACTATAACTCACTTATACTATACACAAACTTTACTTACCTCACTTGATCAATGCAAAAAAAACTGCGACTTTGAATACTTAAATCTTCTCATATCGATCGAAATGTCGTTGAACGATTAAATTCATTCGATCGAAATGCTCTCCCAATGTGGTATTCCCGTGATCCGAAATCCTAGTTTGGTAGGACTTCAACTCAACAGGAGGTTTTCGTGACAAAAACTGAGCTTACAAAGCTTAAATTACAGGTTTTCTTTGATATAACCAATACGAAAACACTGTCAACGACTAAGTCGCTGTGACATCGTTACGGTTTCAATATGTGAACCGGGCTACTATCTACTAAAAAAAATACGATATATTCGAAATTATATACTTATGGCTAGATTATGTTTACATAATAAGTACCTTATAATGTTTCTTCTACCGTGAGACTATAATTCCCAGTATAAAATAGGTGGACGCTAAAATTTCAAATGGACTTAGTTATTTTTCAGAATTGTACCGTAAATCAAGCAAAACAATGGAATTTCTTGGTGCCACAAGAAGTATAAGTTGTGGGACTTGTGGGCTACGCCTCCAATTTGGCGAGCATATTGCTTGAATTGAATCAATAAAGAGAAGAAATTTACCATCCTCGTCGTTTCTAATTGGCCACATTTATGAATGGACCCAAACATTCACGATTAATGAAAAAATATTCATTCATCCTTTTTCCACAGACAACAAATGTTTACACTGGCCAGTCATTAATTTTGTGCGTTCCTTTTTAAAAAAACGCGCGATCCGCGATACAGCTTTGCCACCTGCAAGAATCTATATTTTTTATGCAACGGGACAAGGTCTTTTAAGCTTAGATACGGCCAATAAATTTTCTATTCATCGAATTTGTTAGGATGGTAGGCGGGTTTCAGTAATAAATGTTCCATTTTTGTTTGTCTAAAATATTATAAGTTGTCGGTTAAAAATCACAGATAACATCTTTGGCAGGTTATGTTGACCAATTTTTTTAAGTTGAACCTTTTTCTGCGTGAGAAACGTTAAAAAAGAGCTAGAGCTTAAAGAGTATACTAAGACATTCGACTAATCCGAGCGAGAAAGAAAAATGTAAGTATCTACCAAAGTTGCTATGATAAGATGTAGTTGACCAATTTTTGAGAATGAATATTTTATCCAATCCGATTTTAAAATCCGTATACGAATTGCTTTGACAACTTTTATTTATCGGAAGTGACGACATTATAAAAGACGTCACGCTGCGTGCAATAACAACAGTATTATCCAGCCAGTTATAATTATTTGCACTGACCAAAATGGACGGCCCAATTATTTTTTTTGCCACATACTGCGTCCAGCTTCCGATATTCGAAAGTTAAATGGTTATAAGTAGGGCAATACGTGGGAAAAGTACTAATTTAGGTGTTTTGTGCAACTAAAGAACTGTTGAAGTTGAAGATTTATGATCCAGACCAAGGAATAAGGATTTGTGATATGTTTTAGGCTGTGAGACAGTGACAGACTATACACTTCTACATTACGCGTGTCTTGTCAATATATCACGTCAATAAATATGGGCTTGATATATTTTGTCTTAGGCTAGCCTCAATAATATTGTCGGAGGAATCCAATTGGTTCCTCCACATATTTTTAACAATAGATTGTGCTCAAATTCCTCGCCATTAAATACATAAAAAATAAAAGAAGATGAATATTATGCGTGTTCCTTAAATCAAAAATAGACGTATGATTCGTTTTTTTATTTGATATTTTATTGTTAGTTGAGTAATTGGAATGAATAATTTCATTAAAAAAAATTGTTAAACGTAACGTATATGTAAGTATGTACTTACTATAGGTAAAACTATCAGATCCTATGAGATCAATGAATGTACACTACAATACTTCTATCACATACTTACCTACTTTGTAATTATATTACGCCCAATCTTAAGATTTCTCAAAATTCCTTTCATGATCCAAGTGTGCATTTTTTTGTAAAAGCACAATGAGCAAAAGTCAAAATATTTATCAAAACAAATTGTTTGTCTGTTTCCTTTGTGCATTGACGGACAAACGGAAGTCCGTACTCCACTTTTATATAGATATTTTGCTTGCGTAAGTATCCGATATTCTTTGTGAATGGATTTCGATAAATTCGAATGATATATCGATTTTAACATTGAATTCGATTCTTTGCTTTTATATGAGTTTAAAAGCTTACGAGTAAATTGTAGGGCTTAGAACCCGAAGGGCCTAATGCAATAGTATTTTATTACGCAAAATAGTGGCCATCGCAAATCAGGTCGGGAAGTTTTATTAGGATTTTCCATCCGTTATTTCCCAGGAGTCTGGGGCCCAACCATGAGCTCTTATTGCAATGATAGTTCACTTGTGTGACAGTGACAGATGTATACACGTCATATACATGTCTGTACGTCATATACTGTCTCATGGATGAGTGAAACTATCATGGCAATAAGAGCTCATGTGTCCAGCTTAGTGTCCAGTTAATGGCAATAGGCTCGCCCCCAATTACATGGAACTTAAATATAACTGATGAAGTGTACAGTGTAGGTGGATTATAAAGACACCTCCACCTAGGTACCTCTTTCGTAGAATACAGGCGTGCGCATATTATTTATGTGTCAGTCTATCGTGAATATTTTTCAATCCTAGCTCTAAATAGACTACTATCGAGATCCTAAGCGATACTGGATCAAGTCAAGAATTTAACTTTATTTTGTACCTTTTTTATTATTTAGACTTTTTACATAGACCTTTCAAATAGCCAGAAAGGCACAAAAATTACACTGTACGGGATTATAAATGTTACCACCGGGTTCGGAGGGTGGCTTTTGCTGAGAAGAATCTGGCAAGAAACTCGGTAATTACTCTTTATGAACGGGACCAACACCTAATAAATGTCTGACGCATTGCCTACCTCAATGAAAATCATAGTGGACCACGGGACCACGTGCACAACCTCAGCTTTTAGAAAATATAGTGGAAATTCTTTAGAAACTCGTGATTGGGGTCTATTTTCGTCTGGTCCAAATTGTATGTCTGTCCAATATTTCTGATTACAAAGCTGACTTACCTCGTTTCAACAATCAATTTAGTCGTCCGTATTTATAAACTTTTAGTTTCACTGCATTCAAACTTAGATGTATTTTGTATGTATTACATAATAGCTCTGCCCCGCGGTTTCACCCGCGTAGACTTAATTTCATGGGTGGCCCGCGAACCCTAATTTTTTGAGCTAAGTTACTCTTTATATCATTATAACTATGTGCCAGTGAAAGTTTCGCTAAAATCAGTCCAGTCTCCGTTTTGGAGATTTGCCGGGACAAACAGACATACAATCAGAGCAAAGAAATGTCATATGCATTGATTGAAAAGCTGTTAATTCGAAATTACAAACGGACACTTCAATTTTATTTATCAGTATAGATTTTATCTCCTTGGTTCATAATTGCTCGGTTAATGGTATTAAAAGTACCGTTTATACGCAAAGGAATAAGCGCGCTAAGAATTAAATTTCTTATAAAAGTTTCTAACATATTGATAAAACTAAAAAACTATTTTTGAAATAACGATCATGATGATTCATTGAAACATATATATACGAAGGTATCAGTTTGGGAATTTGTGCTTGGGTTTGAAAGGTTACTTCTGTGGAGTTTTCTCAATATATAAGTACCTAGATATAGTTGTTACCAACGTAATTTGTATTTCCGATAATTTTTCTCAATCTTAATTTTATTATGCTTTCTTTGTTAAAGGTATGGATTCAAAACAACGAATACAGGTAAGAAAATAGGTATATATTTTTTATTCAGTCGTAATCCTTATAAAGCTAACACTATAATTTACAATATTTTTAAAAACATTTCATATTTATATACTTACTTACTTAGCGATATTAATTAAGGGTGATATATCTTTATTATTTGTACAACAATACAAAAATACTTTATTATAAACATTTTGTTGGTCCCAATGAAAGACTCCAACCCCTTAAGAAATGTTGGTAGCACTTTTTCATCTAGCTTTATTTTTCTCTCTATATAAATACATAAATAAATATGGTCACGCCTGTATCCCATGGGGGTAGGCAGAGGCCACCGTTCGCCACATGTTTAGATTACAATGTTTGTATTACTCTTTGACTATTATTTGGTAATCATCTAAGCGTTTTTAGCTTTCGTCAGTACCCGTAAAGGTAGGGAAAGCCTCCAACATGCGGTACTGCGGATAAAGGGACGAACACCGGCATCATCCTTTCAGCTTGTAAATAGTGTGTTTTAGTATGTTTCTTAAGATGATCGCGTCTCCCAAACTTCTTCCCGCAAGTCGGGCAAGGGAACGGCCTGATTCCCGAATGAATTCTCTTATGTCGCGTCAATTCCTCGTTCCTGGTAAAACTTTTTCCGCAATTCTTTTCGTCACACTTAAAAGGTCTTTCCCCTGTATGTATCCTTATGTGGCCTTTCAATTGGCCGTTGTTGGAGAACCCCACGTGACAATGAGGGCATTTGTACTTCTTAGGCCTCTGTTTCCTCGCGTTCATTAGCTTCGCTTCGTTCTCCTGGTGAAGTATTCTTGCGTATTCCAACTCCATTGCGTAGCCTTGCGCTAAGGATTCGAGAAGTAACGGGTCCGTTGGAGGCACGCCCAAGGCTTGGGCTAAGTCTGCTGTTGGTAAGTAATCTGGCATGTACGGGTATATAGGTTGCACAGAATGAGGTAGAGTGTGCGGTAGATCTGATAGGTTTTGGGAGTGTTCAGATTTCAAAGACGCCGTTTTTACTTCCTTTGTATCTGGCTGTTTAAGTAGACGGTCGCAACACATGCTTAGACTAGCAACTGGTGAACTGTTATCTATGATATCAACAGATAGCTTCTTCTCATCGTCAGAGTCCTCAGTGGTTGTAGACACAGTTGAATCTTGATGCAAGTTCGCGTCGGTTTTCTTAAAACTACCGCGAATTTTTCTTAACCGATTTTCTCGTTTCTCGTCGTGTTTTCTCTTCTTAGACTCATCAATTAGTATCGTATTGTTACAGTTCGTATCTAAATCAACTTTTTCCTCACTCACATCCCAAGGACGAAATATTCTTGAGTAACTTTGCTCGATGGAAAACATTTTGTCAAAGATCACCGAGGGTACGGTGCACGCGACCAACGAAGACTGCCACCCTATCTCATTTCAACAACTTTTATATACATTCGTTTAACAATAAATTTAATAAAAGCCGCCAAAAGTAGAGGGATAACTGATGCCATTCAATGGACGAAAGAGACGAAATATTTTTCAATTGTTGCACACTTTAGGACAGCCATATTTTTGTTGTCTATGGCACGTTGCGTTTCGCGCAAAATTGAACTTTGAGTTCGGATATTGAGTGTAGAGCTTTTGTTGAGAATGTTTGGTTGTTGCGTTGTTTTGTGACGTGATATGTTGTAGTGTTTGAGATAGGGGTGTGTATTGTTATTTATGTTGATTTTTGTGCGTGGTCGAGGGGCGGGCCCGGGGCTGTGCGTTACGCTCGAGTGGTCGCCCGCAGCTGCAGGCCTGTTTGTTTCAATGATTTCTACAATTGTTGCGGTCCCCACACTGCATGATACATGCACATGTGGTTAGTACATAACAGGGAAATGGCAACTGTTTATGGGAGACTTAGCAATTTATTACTATAACGGTTAGGGAAATGTTAAAATTAATTTTATCGTGCCAATAAAAATAGCGAGAGGTTTATTTATTGAACAGAGCATTATTTTAGAGTGAAAGTATTAGAATATCCTATCTTAGTTCAAATAAAGAACCTGTTACTACAATATTCATATTCGTATTGAAAACACATAAAATATTTTTATGGCTTTCTGAAAAGTTTTCGAAACACTGATTGAAAATCACAAATATCACTCAAGACAGATAAACAAAAGCAAAATGTTGTTTCAAACAACTATTAGCGAGCATATTCATGTTTCACATTCTGGAATGGCGATATTTTTCGACGGATGTATCCATCTATTTTCAGTATTTTACGTCTGGTTACTTACTTACCTACTTAACTTGTCCTACAAAGCATACGCTTCGATTCCTTTTGTTTGTTGCATATCTAATAACTTTGACAGCTTTTGGGTCACATAGTATTTACAGGTCTTTAACTGAACTGTGATAATCAAATAATGCCTCTCTCCAATCTCCATCATATTGATGCATCAATTCAATCCCATTTTAATTGTGCATGTAATATGTGTCTTTTCCTTATTCACTCTCGTACATTCTATGTTATCTAAACATAGACAAAAAAGCATCTAAATTTTTAATTTATTTCTTTAACCTATCACTATAAGAATTCAAATACATGTACTTATGCATTTTGGGAAAAAATTAAGCTGGAATAATTACATATGTTACATAATAACGAATTTAAAACAAGTAGGTAGGTACTGATATTTTCTAACTACATTAATTACTTTAACTAAATTCAGTAAATACGTAACATCAACTGCATAAAAATCCACCAGCTTGTAGTTTGATGGAAAGAATAACAAAATAAAATTTACTTATTAAATTCCGGGATTCAACAAAAAAATCCGTCAATCCAACCACAACATGGATGGTCAGATCAATCTAAACAAATCAACTTGTATCAATTCATTGTACAATACTCTTGATTGCGTTGCCTTTTGATAACTTTTTGGACGATACATTTCGGAATTGGCGCGATCTGTCAAAATTGGCGTGCGTGATGGATCGCCGCGGCCATTTTGGTTGTGTGTTTTATTTGCCATAAAATCACTTATTCCTACAAAAAAGTAAAAAATAAAGTATAATGCACTTTTTTATATTATCGCGTAGTTCGTGTGAAAACGCATAGTTGCAGATATTGCATTAGCTTAATGTGTACTGGAGCCTCAAATAACTATGTGTCTTTTAAAACTATAAAAGTCGCGCATTCACGTTTGATGTTAAGCTAGTACTATGAATGTTGGTAACACCAAGAGCGCCGAACTCCTTGCCGACCTACTTTCTTACTCGCTGTGCATAAGGAATGATAGAGAAAAAAAGAAAACGAAGTTTTCTAAATTTTTCAAATAGAAATAATAAAATATAGTATTAAACTTACGGCTTTATCTTTATTTTAGTTTTTTTCTTAACAACCACTTGACATTTGCGGAATAGCTGTACTCAAGCTCTTCACCATTAAACAAATAATAATTATTATAACTTGTAGTCGCAGCACAGCCATACGATACCTTTATTGTATGTTTTACTTCCCTGGGACACTCAGGAATATAATGACGAGAAAATTACACGAGAATGATCACACACTGAAATTTTCACCTAAGCGGCTTAGGAGACAATTGTAGTAGAAGTTTTCCTTAGCAATACTGGAAATGATAGTCCATTGGTCAGAAGTAACACAGTTGGGATCTTTAACTTTGTTAAATACATACTCTATACAGATAAATAAAAATGAAGTGTCTGTTTGTAATTCCAAAATTACAGCTTTTTACTAAATGCATAATGAAAGTATACACGCTACTGACACTAAAAAACCAAGTTTTAAAAATTTTCGCTCTCTGTCTGTTTGTTCCGGGACTTTAACTAAGGCTACTTTTATTTATAAAAAATTTTAGGGTTCCGCGACAATAATGTTGAAACTAAAACTACGCGGGTGAAACCGCGGGGTATATCTAGTTAAGTTATAAAGCTTAAAGTACACAAAACTCCAAACCTCCACATTTTATACAATTTAGGTAGCAGGTATATTTCTGTCGTAACGGATTCCGATTCATCAAGTCTGTGACAAGATTTCATAGAAAATTTGGTGTTATTTAGAAGTTTTGGTGCATCGCGCCTTTAATGTCGCGGGTTCGGTGATCGATGCGCCGGCACCGCCGCGCCGAAGCCGTTATGTCTGTAAGATAGTAAGAAATAAAAAAAAACTTTATGTCAAAAGTCAAAAGTTTGACAGTTTAAAATATCTTTATTATTTTGATAGCTGTGCCCTGCGGTTTCACCCGCGTAGAGTTCATTCCATACGTGTTCCGCGGAAACTTTATGTTTTTTTAAATTAAAAGTAGTAATTAGTAGTAGTTATTTATGAAAAATATTGGGGTTCCGCGACAATAAGGAAGAAACTAAATCAACGCGGGTGAAACCGCGGGGCACACAGTTTAAAACTAAATTCTTTAAAAATAGTCAAAAATTTCCTTAAATTACGAAACGATACCATTTTAATTCTTTTTCATTCATTGCACAATTCATTCACGGTATCATTCATAAACGATGATGTTAAAATTCTTTATGAAATCCATATAAATCTCGGTTCCATAATGCGCCGTGGGCAGTTTAGTATCGTTTAGTGGAATTCTGTGAAGAGCGTGACAACTTTATAAGGTATTTTGGTTGTATTGTTGTGGTCAATTATTACGCTTGTGCAAATGGAGCAGGCCGTGAATGGACGTGTGTGAAACTACATAGATAGAGGATGTTCCTTTAGCTACGAAAGGTTTTGAAAAAGATAGAATAGACTCGTTTTTTAGACTTACAAGTATTTTATAAGTCGTTTTTTGGCTTTTGATGCTCGCTTCTTAGCTTCTCGAAGATTATTCTCAGTAAAAGCAACCTTCCGAACCTGGTGCTAGCATGTATAATCCTGTGTAATCGTATCGTTCTGACGATTTGAAAGTGCTTTGTGAAAAGTCTAATCAAATAAAGATATTTTTGAATTTTGTTTTTAAAATCGGCACATGTCTTCATCACACTAACGGACGTCACGCGATTTCACCCGCGTAGTTCCCGTTCCCGTGGGAGTACGGAGATAAAATATAGCTTATGTTACTCGCTGATGATGTAGCTATCCATTGCTGAAAATTTTCAAGATTGATCAAGTAGTGTCGGAGCCTGTTCAACACAAACACACAAACAAATAGTTCCTCTTTTAAGATGTAGCTACATACAGTGTCTAACTTTTCCATTAGGTTCGATATTTTTTTAAACTAAAAAAAACATTGTACTGTCGGCCATATTGCTCTGAATACGTATACATAGCAAAGATTTATTTTTATTATGTTTTCTTATTCAATGTGATTTGTTGCTATTACTCTCACATGAAAATTCAACATTTTGGTTTTGTTATGCTATTTTTATATAATACAAAAGCGTATTTAAAATAAAAATAAAAAAATAATGATAGTTGCCGTCAAAACTGATAATACTCCTTTTAAGTATTTTAACTCGAAGTCAAATATCACAAACTTGTCCTTTCGTTTGTTCGTCACCCCTGTATACATACGATATTTCGCGACCAACTGTGTGGTCCGACCACAAGCATGGCGAAATATAGTGAGAGTTTAAACAAAAACTGCTATAAATTACCGCCTGAAGTGCCATTGTGACGCGCGCCATTCATGGACTAGACGATACGACGCCACGATGCTTCGTAGATACTACTTAATCTATACAGATAAATAAAATTTAAGTGTCTGTTTGTAACTCCAAAATAACAGCTTTTCACTAAATGTATATGATAAGTATACACGCTACTGACACAAAAAAAACAAGTTTTAAAATTTTTCTCTGTCTGTCTGTCTGTCTGTTTGTTCCGGGTAATCTCTGAAACGGCTGGATGGATTTTAACGGGACTTTCACTGGCAGGTAGCTGATGTTTCAAGGAGTAACTTAGGCTACTTTTATTTAAAAAAAACATTTAGGGTTCCGCGGGAATGACATTAAATCTACGCGGGTGAAACCGCAGGGCATAGCTAGTACGAATTATTATCGCATTCCTTCCCGTAGAAAACATTATTGTATAGCAATAAACATAACACTGGATACTCTAAAAGAAGCACCACACAAATTCTTGCCGGTTCTTCTCAGTAGGTTTGTTTCCGAAATCATAAAGTTTATATTGTAAACGTTACGCGGTTTCAAGTTCCCGTTCCCGTGGGAGTACGGGGATAAAATATAGCCTATGTTACTCGCTGATGATGTAGCTATTCATTGCTCAAAGAACATTCAAGATCGGTCAAGTAGTTCCGGAGCCTAATAAATTTCTGTTTGTTTAACAAACAAACAAAAAAACAATCAAATCTTTCCTCTTTAAAATATTAGTGTAGATAAATAAATTGAAAGCTAATAAAAATCCGAGTGCCACGGAAATAACATTATTTTAATTATTTTAAGTACTAAATACCATTGTCGTGTCATAAAAAGGAAGGAAAACGTATAACATTCACTTCATCTTGAAATATGAGTGCTAGAACTTGATCTCACATAACTAAAGAGCGAGAGAAGATATAAAATCGAAACGCAAGTCCTGTCACCGCTTGCAAAAAACCTCTTTTTTCACATACACCAACGTAACATTAAAAAGTTTATCTTGAAGAAGTTATCTGTAAACGCTTCGTTGATCCCTTGACGCTGACACTTGCAAGCCCGGCCCCTAATGGTTCCATGCGAGGGTCAATCGGGGAGTGGCCGGGGGAGATACGGTAGGGTTAGGGCACGCTTATTATTACTTTACTTTGGATCTGCATTACACAGTTTAAGTATAATCTTTATAAGCAGTTAGGAGTTTAAGAACAAATCCGTCGAAATGACACTCACAGTCGCGCGTATCTACGAGAAAACGCGTAATGTCAGAGTGCCTAGTGCTAGTTTTCTTAAAATTTGTATGGGCTCACAATAGTGTCATGTTTAGGCCGACAGAGGTGCTGTTCAGATCCTATACAAATCTGCGCTTACGTCGACGCGGTGACTTGTGACGGCGGCAGTGTAGAACTCGCACTAGGCCCTCGGTATGAGGTGTCACTTCGTGGCCGATCGCGTATACTTCATTCACCTGTTTTATAAACATTTATCAAAACTTCAAAACGGTAAAAGTACATTATTTTGACGGTAAATAAAAGAGTAAATACTGAAATCTTCAAAACTTACAACCCTCACGCTTGAGCGTGGAGCTAGCGTTTATATTTCAATCTTCTTATATATAAAAATGAATCCCCATTTCCCTTGGTCACGGCATCACGCGTGAACGGCTGGATGGATTTTAACGGGACATTCACTGGCAGATATGTGATTTTTCAAGGAGTGTTTTAGGCTAGTTTTATAAAAAAATAACAGCATGAAACTAAATCTACGAGGATGGAACACTAGTAAAAGCGCAAAGCTAGTAAAAATATACGATCGAATTAAGTAACCTCTTACTTTTTTTTGTCAGTTAATAGGTCATTCTTGTTGGAAAGCATTCTATTTATACTGTGATCATTGTATACAAGTTCTAAGAAACGTGTTTTAAAAAGTTATAGAGTCGCATCAAGATCTCTTGTTCGAATATCTTAGAGTGTTCCTCCAAATTATATGAAGACACCGTTAGTCTAATTGTTGGTATACCTGTCTGTGCCACTAGGTGTCGCAGGTTCGATTCCCGTGTCAGGACAAACGCTTTATATGCAAGAAACGCTATATGAAGAAATCTGGGATCTAGGTTAAATTAGTTGTCAGATTATTTTAGGCCTCCGACATGACCTGTAATGCTTGCCAAAGATGATAAATTAGCAACCGGGACCGTCGGCTTAGCGTGCTCTCCGAGGCACGGAGGGAACTCGGGCGGTTACCCTTCCAACTACTGGCTTGGGTTATGGTTTTTTAACCTCGCCGATCGAATGATATACGCAATAGCAACTGTGCCACGAGCTCCTCTTTTAATATTTTGAACCATTAGAATAATATTGCAAAAGAGACCAAATATAGCTACTTGAAATGCAGAAGTAACCTGATCCATCTCAATTGTTCAACAAAAGTCATTTTATAATTAAAATTCACGCCCAGTAAAAGGGTTCGTAGAGTGATCAATCACGTTCTAAATATGAGTATCAACATTGCTTTGCAAAAGTTGGCCTGATATGATGGCTTACACTTTTATTAATATTTCAAAATACAAGCGTATTTTTTTGTTATATCTGTAAACATAATATTACCTATAGATTTATTTAGCAATATACCTATTAGAGTTCAATTAGGATAAAGCCCAACTACTCTACCGACCTCATATTTTAGAAAAAAAAATCGTTTTGTGTCATAATTTTTATTGTTAAAATCCTACGCTGATTATGAGAACAGTAATAGCAATATTTTGTAACCTATCTATACATCTATACAGATAAATAAAATTGAAGTGTCTGTTTGTAATTCCAAAATTACAGCTTTTCACTAAATGCATATGAAAGAATACACGCTACTGACACTAAAAAACCAAGTTTTAAAATTTTTCTCTGTCTGTCTGTCCGTCCGTCTGTCTGTCTGTCTGTCTGTTTGTTCCGGGTAATCTCTGAAACGGCTATACCGATTTTAACAGGACTTTCACTGGCAGGTAGCTAATGTTTCAAGGAGTAACTTAGGCTACTTTTATTTATTAAAAATATTAGGATTCCGCGACATAAAGCATGAAACGAAATCTACGCGGGTGAAACCGCGGGGCACAGCTATTTGTAATAAGAGGTATATAGTCTGTGGTTCTAAACTAAACAGCCTTCAAACCCGGCATCATCTATCAATGGAAAGGGTAAGACAAGTCACCAGAGTTCTCGCTTGGGTGAATTCGCAACACATCTGTGAACTGTGTTTGAATAGCCGCCTCGCGTGACGTGTCACGTCCAAGGTGCCGACAAACAAACACTACAGACGAGCCGCGCCCCGCCTCCGCGGTGACTCCGATTGAATCATATGAAACTTATACCTCGATGGTCAGGTTTTGATAGTTTTTTCCTATAAAATATGTTTGTTATGATTTCAAGAGAAAATGCGTCGACACAGCCAGGATGTTCGTTAGATATCCTGGCTGTAACACTTTACCAGTTAAGATATATAGAAAAACTAGCTGGGTAATTAAGTTAAGTCTACGCGACGACATATTCATATTTATATATTTATTATTACAAGAATTAGTCTAGCCATTCAAAGGGGGAATGCTGCCAGTATCTTCGGAACTTTGTTTACATTTTTTTATGGTTTTAGTGATAGTACTATCTTTAAAGAGAGGGAGGGGGTTTGAGAGAATTCACTTCAAAAATATCTTTATTGGATAAGACTTTTAACGAAGTACTTTGAAACCGTCAGAACGACATGATGTTACCGCCGGGTTCGGAAGGTAGCTTTTACTGAAAAGAACCTGAAGGCTCATAGAGAGAAATGGAAAAGACAACAGTGCAAGCAAGAAAGTGCCTTGACTAGTCAGTCGGCGTAGACACGAGGCGTTACCATACATAACAGATTGGCCCCGGTGCGAGTTGCAAGGTAAATAGCAAACAATGTGCACTCCTTGTCACTTCACACCTCACTGCACTCTATCACTGTGCAGGCATGGGCTTACCATGAACCCTTATAGCCGTGATAGTTTGATTACGAGAGAAATTTTATAGTTTAAGAAATTATGCGACAAGTTCAGGGGCCTTACCATGAGCTCTTATTGCCATGATAGTTTCACTCATTTATGAGACAGATGTATGTGACGTGCATACATCTGTCACTGTCGCACAACTGAAGTATCATTGCAATAAGAGCTCATGGTTTGGGCCTAGAACATACAAGTATTTAGACATCTTTCTAAGCAGGCGTCAACGGGATGGAAAAAATACCAAGATCCCATAAAGTCAGAGGCGCTAAATACTCCTACGTAATCATGTCGTCCTAATACCGCAAGTAAGTTTTCCGAAATGCAATTTCATTTATTAATGTACACATAAATGTATTGTTATTGAATAAAAACTTACAGACTCGACGTGACGTAGTTGGTAATTATCTTTGGCTCGACATAGCGAGATGCATAAATCCAAGTTGGCGTAAACACAAGGCGTTACGATACATAACAGATTGGCTCCGGTGCGAGTTGCAAGGTAAATAGCAAACAATGTGCACTCCTTGTCACTTCACACCTCACTGCACTCTATCACTGCGCAGGCATGGGCTTACCATGAACCCTTATAGCCATCCTATCATCTTATTTAGTTTGACAAAACGATCAAGATTTAAAATCATCAGCATCACAATCAGCTGTAGTTTCTCGGAACTTATCACTATTATATTTCGAGTATTTTATAACGTTTATTTGACACTCACTACCACGACGACAATCAAGACTTGTTATAGATACTCACATTCATCGTCATAAGTAGTTAAGGTGGCCACTGATCTCATAAAAATCTTATCTTGACCTTACGTTTACCACTTTTTGAATCCTCTGTGTATATTCACCCACTAAGGGAGCAGTTCCAATAAATTACAGCTATGATAGTTTGAGTCATACTATGAGACATCTATTTAATCATATAAATTTCATCATTCTGACTGTCTGCACCGCAGAGCCTAGAGTAATGCATTCTGGAAGTTTTGTTCTCGGTGAGCCGGTATACACTAATGGTTTTCCAAAGTTAGATTTAATTGGGAGTCGTAAGTTTATTATCTTAATGCAATGCATGCGAAGTTGCGGGCGTTAGTATTATTATGTACTGTAACTACCTTAAACCTAAGACTTCATCAGCGTGCTTAGGTAATTATTTTTGAGTTATGTCCTTGGGATTAAAGCTATTCCCTATTCCTGCAAGATCGCATCAGCGGTACAGCTCTGATAAGTAGGTCTAAAAAGGCCACTTTGGGAGAATCATAATATGATTAATTACCGAAATGACAAAATGGTCACTTAAGTGCAATTCATATTTATGATTCACGAATGAATATAATAATTGTAGATGTTAGTCCCTATGTAACTTTTTATGGTTCTGCTATATGTCATAAAACCAATTCATATTTTGTGGAACATTTTAGGAATCTTCTTAGGAAAGTATCAAACACGTGAATTGCGAAATATGAATTATTCCTGAATCATATTCGGATCACATTATGATACTCCCAAAGTGGCCGTTTTAGACCTAAAGTTAACAGACAGGCAGACAGTTGAAGGCAAGCAAATGAAAACCATATTTTTTTCCGTAAAACAGCGTTAGTGGAAGAAACCTGTAGAATCGCGCAGTATTTGACCGTTTTACTACCAAATTCTCTTAAAAAAATTAACAGGGCCTGTAGATAAAGTGACATTATCCTCACGCTTCGCTAGTAGACACTATACAAAATGCGAATTTACGTCACATGACTGGTTTATTTCATTTCCATACATTTTTTATTGTGTCAATTAGCGCAAGTGCAAGAATATGTTTGTTTAGGCATATTGCGCGTTTGAGTAATATTTCAGAAAAGTCAGAAACCAATACCACTTCCAAAACACCTGTTAAATACAGACTTACTTTGCCAAAACTCGCTGACATGAATAAACCCTCAAATACCTGTCAATAAAATAACCTTGACAATAAAATACAAATAGTGTGATGTTAGAAAAACCAAACAAAAATTCGCCACATCAAAGTGACCGTTGACTTTAACCTAATTTACTTTCTGAAATGGACAATACTTTGAATGGTCTTTGAAGATCTTATGGGCGTGGCGCGGCGTTTTTGACAGCGGCAAGTCAAAGAGGCGGCATTCACAAACCGAAAGTCTCAATACAAGTTGACAGTATTTGGCGCACAATTTGTTATACTTACCTGTATTGAGTGTTGGATGTTAAGTTATCAAAATATATTTGACACTGAGAGTACTGTTGTTCGTCGAAGGTGGTTACTGGGGCCCAACTATGTCTTATTCTCGTGAGGGTTTTAATAAAATTTCTCAAGACTAAAACATGCAGACAGGTTGTCTAAGACTAGTCTTGTGCGATAATTGAACAAACAGACAGATATCTAAAATGGTGGCGTTCACATAAAAGTCTATGAAATATTCCATTTACTGACTGACTCGCGCTTTAAAATATATCTATTTTGAGTTAGGCCTCCGGTAACTCTGGTTTTGAAAACATTCCACATACATTATAATATAATGTTTATTATTATTATGGTAAACAATAAAAACTTTTAAGTGTATGTTTGAAAAGTGTTGTAAAGTAATTGCTGAATTTTATGCCGGGTTTTTCTCAGCAAATAAAACATTCCGAACTCAGTGGTAACATTTATAATCCTGTATAATATTATCTATTTCTTTGTTCTTCTGGCGATTAAGTACCAATACGAATTCTAATCAAATAAAGATATTTTTTAAAGCAGTTTCGACCGCGGTATTGTATAATCCATCCTAAAAGTCTATCCCAAACATTGGCAAATATTAATTTAATCATACGAATATTTTCTCAGATTACTTCGACATAAATTTCTCTTACATCAGTACCCATATCACGAGCACCGTTTTCGCAATCTATACTCCTAAGCGTCACCGACAATATGTGTATAAGATATTTTAGTTCTTCACGTCACCGCTTGGAGGCGCTGTACAATTTCTCATACAAAGATTCGGCGGAGACGCTAGCGAGTGTAGATTGGGAAAACAGTGGCAAACTCGTGATAAGGGTCAGTATTGATTTGGGTTCAAGATAGCAAGTGAGAAATCACTAAGACCCTTCATGATCTCACTCAAAAATAGCGAACGTAACTGCTACATCTAACGTATAACCAAGGAGCAAAAATGCTGCAGAAAAGATAATGGTAAACCTATTCAAATCAATCTTAACTTTAGTGACAGTATGTAAGATATCTTTTCGCATAACAGCGCGCACCCATAACGAATTTCCACTCGGTTTCACTCCGACTTAGCACAAGTCATTTGTTATCTATTTCGTGTAAGTTTTTATTACGGTTTTTATGTGCAGTTAATTTAAAGCAGTTTCTTAATGTTAGTGAATTTTCACTTATATCAATATATTTTGGAAAATAGTCTATCCGTTTTTTAAGAATTGTATACATTTATACGTGCTTTCGTCCCGCCAATGGCTATTTGTAGGTATATTATCTTTAACACAATCCACCCATCGTTTCTTAAATATTCCTCTCCACTTGTAACCATCCACATTCAAGAGCAAACATTTATTGAAAATGAAAATGAAAATGAAAATGATTTATTCAGTTTAGGCCCTGGTAAGGCACTTATGAACGTCGAGGAATCTACCACCGGTTCGGAAACTAGCCTTCTGAGAAGAACCGGCAAGAAACTCAGCTGGCATCATGTACATTTTAGTAATATTTATATTAGTAATATTTTCCACACAGTAATATATTCGGCATTCGCACGTGTTATGCGATGCAATCCTTTTTATTCGTGAATATACCGGCTACTAAACTTACATAAAGCAACTACCGATACCTAAATAATAATGTAGTCATAGGTTTTCTAATTTAAGACATTAAAAAAAGCTTAAAATCTTTAATCTATACAGATAATTAAAATAAAAGCTTTTCACTAAATGCATATGAAATTGTACACGCTACTGACACTGAAAAACCAAGTTTTAAAATGTTTCTCTGTCTGTCTGTTTGTTCCGGATATTCTCTTAACGCCTGGACCGGTTTTAACGGGACTTTCACTGGTAGGTACTAGGTAGCTAATGTTTAAACACATAACTTAGGCTACGTTTTTTACAAAAAAAAATTGTAAAAAAAAAACCTATTGCTAATATTCCTGTTTTTGTAGTAAGTGGATTATGGGTTTTAATTGAATTTAATAGGATATCACTTTTGGCTCCATCTAAGGACCACTTAGTCGTTTGACTATTTAAATAGCGCAAATTAAACCAAAAGCGGAGATATTTAATCGTTCACACATTAACGGCCTCGCATGTGGCTACATACAATACATTATGAGGTATATCGGTCCAATCTGCCCTTTCAGCGAACATCTGCCGTTCAAAATGATATTTATAATATACTGCGACACGGGCCATCGGTTGGAGTGCCATTGTTGGAGATATATAAACTTTATTGTAAGATTGCGGTTTTATTGTTAAGATGTTAAGATTCTTCCATGCATTGCCGGAGAGTAGGAATTGTGGTTAGTAGCTGTGTGGTTTGGGGATGCTGTTCTTAAAGAGTTCTTATAGCCTATGTTACTTGCTGAAGAGCCTACTATCGGTGTAAAAATTCTTCAAATCTCAGAGTGAATGTAGCTTTCCAATGGTGATAGAATTTTTGAAATCGGCACAGTAGTTTTTGAGTTTATTGATTACAAACATACACACAAAAATACCAATCTTTCCTCATTATAAGATTATAGATGTAGATTAGTATTGATAGTTTATAATGTTTACAACCATATTATGACGCTGTTTGTTTTCCCTAATAAATAAATAAATAAAACCATAGGAATTTATCGATTCCTCTAACGTTTACGTAACTAATAGGATTATGAGACAAACCGTTAAGCTTAAGTGATCTTAAAAACTAACACCTGTCAACCATTGACACTTGGGTGACAAACTGTCAATTGAATAAACAAACAATAGACTGAACAATAACAAACAATACTAATCGGCTTACAGATAATGTTATACATTATTTGACAGACACTTCAGGTACAAAATATAAAAGTAACAGAATGCCAACTTCCGTAGATTGGCAGTATCATGCCCACGACATTGTACGTTATACGCTCAGAAAACGAATGAAAAAATCCAGAAGCAGTTTGTCACTTGTCAAATAAGTAGGATATATTTCTGACAATTTAAACGCCTCAGTTTCGTAACGCTAGTGACATATCCTCCTCATTTAAAACAAGTCTTATGTCGTCAGCCCATGCACTAAGTAACTGGTATTAGCCACACTTGGTTCCATATTCACGTTCGCGCGCTTGTACTGCCTATAACGATTTTTTGAAGTCGACAATTTTTTTTCACTATTTCAAACGTCTGTAATTCCTTTTCATGTACTTTTTGAAACATTTCACCTATACTTGCTTGTGGAATTCTACAGCTTTATAGGAAGTAACCCTTGTGTGTATCTTTTTTTTTGTACTTCAAGCCTAAGCCGCTACGCTAACCTAATTTAACAAGAGCGAAAAAAAACGCCCATTCAATGTATTGTGATACTTCACAATTTAACTTTTTCATACAAAAGCATCTCTAGTCTGAAGCAAATAAGGTAGGTTTTACTGTACGTAAAGGTTTAGGGGAAATTGGCCCGAGTTTTGTATTCGCACACAAAAGCTAATGTGTTCATGATCTTTTCAACATTGTCATTCAATACCCAAGTACTTGAAACGACAAACATATCCCTACACATGGTGAAAAACACATTCCCAAACTGTACCTTAAAACTTAAGCAGTAAGGTGGTTATTTCAGAACGCAAATAAAATGACTGTAAGATGTGACCTTGTATTGAGGTACGTAATTGAAATTTTGACTTTGGTAAATCGTGTGACGGGGCAACATGGTGTGTCTAATCGGGTGATGTTATAATTGACAGCTCAGCTTGACACCTTAGTACGTAAAACCGATGACGTTTTCATACAAATCATTTTTGTTATCATATTCATCATCCTCCTGCCCTTATCCCATATTATTTGTGGTCGGCGCAATGTTGCAAATACAGTCGCCATAACTGTATTTCTACCATTGCAGGAGGAGGAGCTCGTGGCACAGTTGCTATTGCGCATATCATTCGATCAGCGAAGTTAAGCAACCATACGCCTAGCCAGTAGTTGGATGGGTGACCGCCCGAGTTCCCTCCGTGCCTCGGAGAGCACGTTAAGCTGTCGGTCCCGGTTGCCAATTTAACATCTTTGGCAATCGTTACAGGTCAGTCGGAGGCTTAAAATAATCTGACAACTGATTTAACCCAGATCACAGATTTTCCTCCTAAAATGGGGTTGCGAAGGTCAGATGGCAGTCGCTTCGTATAAAAATCTGGTGATCAGCCACATCGGGTTGAATCAAGTGCCGACCCCAACAATGTATGGCACAAAATGATGTACTACGGGATTGTAGGTCTTATTAAGATCTACAAAAAAGTCCGCGAGAGCATATATCTAAATATCATAGTTTAGTCACAATAACCGCTAATATGTTCATAAAAAATATTAAATCGTCTGAAGAAATAAACTACGTTAAATGTGTATCTTAATATTAATCCTTATGCAAATTAAGCATTATGCTATCAAGCGTATTCATGTAGAAGTAAAATACCGTTTGTTTTATTCCAATCGGACATTTCGTTGAGAAATTATCACGAGTATAAAAACGCAAAGAATTGGTACCTAATAATGAGCTATTTGCTAAAGAGTTTTAATCTCTGCAACGGCTGGACCGATTTTAACGGGACTTTCACTGGCAGATAGCTAATATTACAAGGAGTAACTAACTTTTATTTAAAAAGAACATTTGGGGTTCCACGGGAATTAAATTAACTCTGCGCGGGTGAAACCGCAGGGCACAGCTAGTAAGGAATAAGATCATTGTTTTAAAATGTCAACGTTCATTATTGTAATTAGTATCTCCGTTATAATTAACAATAAATAAAAAAAAATCGTTTCGTAGGTCTTCCTCTACCTTTGTAACAATCCACATTCATAAGCAAGATACTTAACTAGTTTCATACCGCGTTGCAGTCACTCACTGGTCACGTGATCACACCCGATTTTCACCGAAGATATCAAGTGCGAAATTGGCAGATGGTGAGTCTATCGCCTTCTCAGGCGATACAATCTTGGATTTTTCCTCAGACATATTATGTAGATACGATATTTTGATTTACCTTCATAATCCTGTTTTACCGTATTTTTTTTGTCCTTCTGACTATTTGAAAGTATTTTTAAAGATGTCTAATCTAATTCAAATTTACAATAAAGCTCGTGTTTTTAATCACTTTTTCGTTCAAAGTTTATAATTTTTTTAAGTTTTGAGAAAAAATTATTGGTATATGCCACCACGGCTACAAAATTAACTTTTTCTAATGTTTGTGGCAAGTTCGTTATTTCTTGCCAGATTCAAATATATTTTTCGCAAATTTTATTTTTACAAGGAATATATTACTGCAAGTATTAGGTGTACTATAGGTTAGGTGTTAGGTGTACTATTTCTGTCTCTATTACGAGTAATACACTAGTTGTGCCCCGCGGTTTCACCCGCGCAGACTTTAGTGTGTTATATGACGATTTTTTTCAGGTTGCAAGAGAACGGTATAAAGTATCCTATGTCCTTCTCCTGGTTCTTTCACCCATCAATTTTCCCAAATCGCCAAATCGGTTCAGCCGTATTTGAGTTATAACTAGTGTAATTAACACAACTTTCTTTTATATATATAAGATTTCAGCCAAATAGGTTTGACTGTTTAACCGTAAAATTTCCGACAAGAAGACGAGTTACGTATTTTTTTATTATTCGTATACCATACTAAAGTCAGCATGTTATAATTAAGCAGCCATATACGCACCAAGCCACTCCCATACGATCCCAATGTTTGTCGACACCCCATGCTAACGTCACCGCGACCACGCAATTACAAACCAACGCGGTGGGAATCAAAAGGTTACACTGACAAGGGAATAGGGGACCTTTTAAGGGATGGTGAATTATTTTAATACATTATTATTATTTAAAACGCGAAGCTTGCTTTATTGATTCTAATTTTAATGGATCAAAAGTCTGGGTTGTGGTTCTTTTCGTTCTAATTTAAAAATAACGCACGTTTATAACGTATGATTTACAATAATTAATCGCAATTAATTGGTCGCAAGCAGACCTAATAGAAACAATAAAAAATGTATGCAAATGACATAAATCAGTCACGTGACATATGTCATTTCCGAAACGCGAGGATGATGTTACTTTGTCTACGGGCTCAAAGACAAAAGGGATTTTTTTCTGCGTGGAGCTTTTCAGAGGTAATCGTTTAAAATTAACAATGTCTATGCTGCGAGTCTAGTAATGCCATCTTTTGACACCACCCTACAACATGTCAACACTACTGTAGCGTTTCACTACGTACTCGAGGTTCTGATACCCCTCGGTAGATGGCGTTAGTCAATAAATTCATATGTGTGTCAGATTCCAGAAGGAATCCATGTTATTATTTTCGTATAAGATTTCGAATAGTCTCTTAAGTAGGCGTTATAATGACCATTGAATTATATCTCACTATCCTTAAAACTTTCATACCCCTTTTTTTTGAGCTAATCCCAGCATAGCGTTCCCATGTAAATAATATTTTATTATTTACTAGCTGTCCCCGCGGTTTCACCCGCGTAGATTTAGTTTCATCCTTACTGTCGCGGAAACCTAATATTTTTAATAAATAAAATTAGCCTAAGTTACTCCTTGAAATATCAGCTACCTGCTTGTGAAAATCCCGTTAAAATCGGTCCAGCCGTTTCAGAGATTACCCGGAACAAACAGACAGACAGACAGACAGAGAAAATTTTTAAATCTTGTTTTTAGTGTCAGTATCGTGTATACTTCCATATGCATTTAGTGAAAAGCTGTTATCTTGGAATTACAAACAGACACTTCAATTTTATTTATCTGTATAGATGTATATATGGTTTATATTTTACTCTTTACTGTTCTCTTTTGTTTTTTCTCTCTTCTCGTATCTAATCTAACACTTTTCACCCCCTTAGGGATAACATTTTGACTAACCCTTTCGTAGTGGCTACCTACACCTTACAAAAGAACGCACCTTCTAAATTTCATGTGTCTAGGACCGGGTAGTCCGTTCATGTAAATCACCCAGTCATACAACCGTGTTATTCACTAAGGTTTTTCACCGTCAAACTCACGGTTTTAAAGATACGATAATTGAACCTTATCCTCTATGTATTATGTATTAATTTCCTATGGTTGAAACCAACGTTCGTCGTCGAGTTCGACGCTGAGAAACCTTATTTATTTTTTATTTATTTATTTATTTAACCTTATAGAACGGCTTGAAGCCACTTAAACTAAAGGGTAAAAGGAACACTTTCATGCAGTCTCCTCACAAAACTCCAAACATACAGACAAAATATTCTTCCATTCATCCGCAAACAAATCACATTCAGGATGATTATCCAGGAAAGTGTTGAATGCGGAGAGAGTGCGCGGGACCGGCTCGCGGGCCCGAGCGACTGTGCGGCTCGCGGGCACACAGAATAACTTGTGCTTTCTGCCGCGCAAGTAATTATTTGGTACGTAGAGGCGGCACAACTCGTCATGAAGAGAAGGAGCATCAATGTGACCACGTATTGTCTTTAGACCGGTTATCATTTGCGCATGTTTTCTCCTGACCTGCAAAGAATTATACCCTAGACTAGAATAACGCGACAGGACTTGAACCTAGCCAATGAATATTAAGCTTCATGTTATTGAATTCATATCAGTTTAGCCAACAAATTATGTCCCCGAAACTAATGAAACCAATAAAATCTTGGGATTGGGATGAGTCGTAGCATTTCGTAGCTCCGTAGAGCTTCGTAGAGCTCTACGGATATGCTACGAAGACATTGCTGTTCGTAGCAGTTACAATACTGTGTAGACGCATATTTCGATCTATCTTTATAAATAAAATTGAATTATCTGTTTGTAGTTCCAAATTAGCAGCTTTTCACTAAATGCATATGAAAGTATAAGAAAACCTCTATCTGTCTGTCTTTCTGTTCGTAAATCTCTGGCTAATCTCCGAAACGTCAACACCGATTTTAACGGGACTTTCACTGGCAGATAGCTTATATTAAAAGGAGTAGAGTTTATTTAAAAAAAACACCTGGTTCTCCCTGGGCACCCATGAAATTAAGTTTTCGCGGAAAAAACCGCGGAGCATAGCTAATGAAAAATAAAATTCTCTGTCTGTCTGTTTGCTCCGGGTAAACTCTGAAATGGCTGAACCAATTCTAGCGAGGCTCCCACTGGCAGATGACTGATGTTCCAAGGAGTCACTTAGACTTTGAAATAAAGCATGACACTAAGTATTATATGGGTGTATGTTTATATATTCAAATTTTAAGTGAATGGGTGTATTTAATTATATCGTATGTAAGTGTATTATACATTATTGTTTATTATATAATATTTATTTGTACACTACCTTCATGCTCTCATATTCCATACCATTACTCCATCTCAGGTTGTCTGGAAGAGATCGCCATGTGCGATAAGACCGCCAATTGTACATTAATGTATATTGTGTCCTATTTGTGTAATCCCAGTGTACAATAAAGCTTTAAATAAATAAATAAATAATAAGTCTACGCGGGTGAAACCGCGGGGCACAGCTCGTCAAATAAATATGAATATATCAGTCACATTTCACATCTGAATTAGAACCTTATTACTATATCGCAGAGGGTGTAAATCACATCTACAATCTTATAAGGCATCATCATCTCCCTGGCCTTAATCCCATGTATTTGGGGTGGGCACTTGATTCAACCCGATGTGGCTGATCACCTGATTTTTATACGAAGCGACTGCCATCTGACCTTCGCAACCCCTTTTTCGAGGAAAATCGGCAATCTGGGTTAAAACAGTTGTCAGACTCTCTTAGGCGTCTGACTGACCTGTAACGATTGCCAAAGATGTTAAATTGGCAACCGGGACCGACGGCTTAACGTGCTCTCCGAGGCACGGAGGGTACTCGGGCGGTCACCCATCCAACTACTGGCTAGGCGTATGGTTGCTTAACTTCGCTGATCGAATCATATGCACAATAGCAACTGTGCCACGAGCTCCTCATAAGATCTACAATCTTATAAGACATGATTACATCAAATGAAATTCCCGTTCATACAATGTTTATCATTAAAATAAATTGTTTGACAAATGAATGGAATAGACGCCTACGTGTCTGTCCTTCCGTCAATGCTAAAACAATGCTTAAAACACACAACGATATTTTAACCCCACGCTATGCAAAATCCAACATTATCTACTTCGGAATAAAGACGTGCTGTTACGAAAAATATTTTGGTAAAGATAAAAAAAATCTGTTCAAAGCATATTCGGTTTTATAGTCTTTAGAATAGAGTGCAATTTAACGTGGAGTGTATAAAGGAGTTTGTATGTGTGCGGTTGAAAGGATACGCGGCTTTATAGCTTTTGAAATAGAGTACAATTTTACGTGGAGTGTGTAAAAGAGTTCGTATGTGTGTGTAGGTTTCGCGCAGTCGCCTCAACGGCCCGGCAGTCGGTCCGGCGGCGCCACTGAGCTCGGACGTCCCTTAGCTCCCGATAATACTCACACATTCCTGTGTCTACACCCCGTCAATTTCCACCTTCCATTTTCTTAATTTATAATTGGAATTCCATCTCCAAATATTTAAAAAAAAATTACCTTATTAATTTTTTTAATTTAAAATTTAGTCGAATAAAAAAGTGAAATTGAAAATAGAATTTGGATTTGAAATTTAAATTGAATTTTGTTTTTAATACAGTTATGACTATGGATGAGTGAAGATCCTAACATCGAACATTAAAAAAAAACAGGTATAATTTTTTTTACGTTTAAAAAAGTGAAATTGTAAATAGAATTTTGATTTGAAATTTAAATTGAGGTTTGTTTTTAATACAGTTATGATTGAGTGAAGATCAGGGGCGCATAACCTTTGGTCGGCGTGTGTAAGTTACGCAACTGTTCCGGGCAAATCGATATCCTGGGCGTATAAATAGCGACCTACGATTGAGAACAGCTGGCCGCGAGCCAGGAGTCATGCAACCCGCCACGGTGAGATTATATTACTACCTTATTAATATTCATATTATTATTATTATATTTATATAATCAACCGTTATATCAACTACATATTATATAATTACTTACAAAATTGAAAACCATACCGACTTTTTTTATTTTAGCTTTGCCCCGCGATTTTACCGTAGCGTAGAATTAATATCAAGAGTGACCTGCGAAACCCTGACATGTTTTTATCAATTATATATATTAAATAAAATAGCCTAAGTTACTCCTTGTAAAATTAGCTGTCTACCAGTGAAAGTCCCGTTCAAATCAGTCCAGCTGTTTTGGAGATTGGCCGGAACAATCCGACAGACAGACAGAAACACATATTTTTTTTAAATTGGTACCGTATATACATTCACATGCATTTAGTGAAAAGATGTTATTTTGGAATTACAAACAGACACTTCAATTTTATTTATCTGTATAGATATAGATTATATTCAAACCATTAATAATCGTCATTATACATTTCAAATGATCCTTTATATCAAATGGATAGATGAAAATTATTGAACAGCACTTAGTGATTGCTACGCCGTAGCGGCCGTAGCCATGCTACGACGCTACGACGTAGCGCGGCTCCATTGACGTATTCCCGGGGCCATTTTCATTAATTAACCGACTTTAAAAGTTAGTCATTTGATCGTTTGTTTTTATCGTTAGTTATAAATTTAGACATGTCCTCGGTTTCCTACAGAAGGTAATTACACGGAGCCGTGGTGACAGAGTGGTTTGACTCGTCACCTGCTAAGCAAGCGAAGCAACTTATAAACTCATCGGTCTGGTCCCTTACCATGAGCTCTTATTGCCATGATAGTTTCACTCATTTATGAGACAGACGTGCATACACCTGTCACTGTCGCACAACTGAATTATCATTGCAATAAGAGCTCATGGTTGGGCCCCTGATCTGATGATGATCGATAGACTCACCATCTGTCACACTGGCACTTAATAATCTTCCATGAATAGTGGGTGTTGTTATTACATCTCTGCCTACCCCTCGGGGAATACAGGCGTGAGCATATGTATTGATCTGATGACGATCATAGGAGGTTGATGAATAAGCTCAAAGATAAGCTGCTATTATAAACTCGGTTCACTCTTTCTCCCTCTAACCCCTAAAATTTTTAAATAAGCATCTGAAAAAAGAATGAAAAAAATACAAAATATAGTTGAATATACTGGATTGTCTGCCTCGCAAGTCACTAGACCAGCGACCACTAGGTCGCAAGCGCTAAGTGGTCCAGGGATCACGCTCCGGGTCGGGCAGTGTTCGGGTTTTCCATCTGTAATTTCCAAGTAGCATCCCGGAGTCTGGATTAGTACCCGGTAATGGTAATTAGCTCGCCCCCATTACATGGGACTTAAACCAAACCGGTGAAATGTGGATATCCTACTTCTTACTAATATTGTAAACGCGAAAGTTTGTAAGTATGGATGGATGTTCGTTACTCTTTCACGTAAAAACTACTGAATGGATTATAATGAAACTTTACAATAATATAGCTTATACATCAGAATAATACATAGGCTATAAGACATTTTCGTGGTAGTTAAATTATACGCGGGCGTAACCGCGGGGCTCAGCTAGTCTACACTAATATTGTAAAGAGGACAGATTTGATTGTTTTGTTTGCATTGAATAGGCTCCGAAACTGCAAGACCGATCTAGAATTTTTTTTCAGAAATAGATAGCTACATAATCAGCGAGTAACATAGGCTATATTTTATCCCCGTACTCCCACGGGAACGGGAACTACGCGGGTGAAACCGCGTGACGTCCGCTAGTACTATTATAAGTACACTTCTGCCTCTCGCAGGTACCTAATTAACATTTCGCAGTAAAATAAATATTTAAATATGGCAATGAGTTTTCGTACAATTTAACAGCCGGCAATTTAGGAGGCTTTTAAGGTGAAGTACTCGTTACATTTAACTAAGGATTCACGGGGTAGAGTGGGGAGGTAAATAGTGTAGATTTGCACTTAATCCTCTCGCCGGGGACCGGGGCACGATCTTCCATTTACAAGACGTAATTGGAAGTTTAGTATACCTACTTACTTATCCCTTTGGATAGACACGATCTTATCTTATGAAATAAACTGTGAATTTTTCAAGAGGGCCAGGTTTAGACAAAGTAACATTCTCCTGAGCTTGCGCTAATAGAAACGATACAAAATGCATGGAAATGATATAAATCAGTCACGTGACATGTGTCATTCCCGTACATTTTGTAACGTTTCTACTAGCGAAGCGTGAGGATAATGTTACTTTGTCTACAGGCCCCGTACGACCAAATTCTAAACTACGAGGAATAGCGCAAAATATTCAAAGAAGATTTGGGACCTGTGAAATGAAGAGACTGGTGTCAACTTGTAGAATATTTATTATAGTACAATATTATAGTATACAAGTACTTTGAACATGTAAGTTGGAGTTGCAGAAAGGTATTGCACGCACAGTCTTGACGGTCACGGCCCTTGACACGTTCGAAAATCCCTCGTAATCAAGGTAGACAATATTTCTTAAAATGTAGAGTGTTACCACAGTCACTACTACTGTATATCGATAAATTTCCATTGACACACTGAGTTCCAATGATATATCCTCAGATAAACACAAACACAACTATTCGTTCTATTTTATATATAACACTAGCCGTGCCCCGCGGTTTCACCCGCGTAGTTTTAGTTTCATCCTTATGGTTGCGGAAACCTAATATTTTTAATAAATAAAAAGTAGCCTATGTCCTTTCTCAGGGTCTAAAGATTGTCTGTGCCAAATTTCATCAAAATCGGTTGAGAGGTTTAAGCGGGAAAGCGTAACAGACAGACAGAGTTACTTTCGCATTTATAATATTAGTAGGGATTAGTTCTAACTACTTATCTTATACTACAAGCATAGTTGCTTGTTTGAAACCTTTATATAACACTTTTATCCGCGATTGGTTTTAGCTTGATATATAGCCTTCCTCGATAAATAGGGTATCTAACACTGAAATATTTTTTCAAATCGGACCCTTAGTTCTTAGATTAATGCGTTCAAGTAGACAAACAAACTCCAGTTTTACATATTAGTGTAAAATATAAGTATATAAAAATAAAAATTGTTCATATATCACACCAAAATTATAGCAAAACTAGTGGATGTCACGCGGTTTCACCCGCGTAGTTCCCGTTCCCGTAGGAGTACGGAGATAAAACATAGCCTATGTTACTCGCTGATGATGTAGCTATCCATTGCTGAATGAATTTTCAAGATCGGTTAAGTAGTTTCGGAGCCTATTCAATGCAAACAAAACAATCAAATCTTACCTCTTTATGACATTAGTGTGGATTTAATATTTTACTAGGAACGATTGAAAGGGCTTATGTCAAATATTTAACCTCTAGCTCGAAGTGTACGCCTGTTAACTACTGCTAAAGGTTAAGTCCACTCTAATAGGATAATATTGTCTTGGTCTGTCTGTTATTTGTAGGTTTCCTATTGTGACGTTAATGATCCGTATTATAAAGTCAATTCGTCGTCAATTGAGCTGGAAGAGGAATATTTCAGACTAGTTGTGCCCTGCGGTTTCACCCGTGTAGATTTAGTTATATGGTTTATTTCGCGGAACCCTAATATATTTAATAAATAAAAGTAGCTTAAGTTACTCCTTCAAACAACAGCTACCTGCCGTGAAAGTACCGTTAAAATCGGTCCAGCCGTTTCAGAGATTACCAGGAACAAACAAACAGACAGGCAGACAGACAGATAGACAGACCGACAGACAGAGAATGTTTTTTAAAATTGGTTTTCTATGTCAGTACCGTGTATACTTTCTTACTTAAATGCCAGTGGCGTGCATTGCATATAAGCAGGTAAGCAGAAGTTACTATTTGTGATCACTGAATACACTCCTGTCGTGTGTGTGGGTGTTTATGTTCGTGTGTATATCTTTACCAAGACGTACGTACCTACGCCGCGTCACATAGGTGTGGACTTAACCTGCCTACCTACCTACTTATTGTTTATGCCTACCCCACTGAAAATCCAATGCACGGCCCTGATAGATGCAAAGATTATGGGAATGACTTGTAGATAAATACGAGTATAGCGGTTTCACTAGCGTAGATGGCTTCATTTTGCAAATTTGCAAGGCTAGTTTCCGAACCGGTGGTAGATTCCTCGACGTTCATAAGTGCCTTACCAGGGCCTAAACTGAATAAATCATTTTCATTTTCATTTTCATTTTCATTTTCAAATTCATTTAAAAAAATATATAATTCCGGCTGTTTCAGAAATTAGCCGGAACAAACAGACAGACAGATTTATTTAAATTTATTTAAATACTGTATATACTCTTATATGTATTTAGTAAAAAACTATTAACTTGTAACTACAAACAGACACTTCAATTTTATTTATCTGCAGGGATGTAGGTTTTGCGTCAGTGGTGTCGCCACCTAGTCTAGACATTGCGTCTGTGACGACGTCTCAGCACATTATTAGGTCAGAAGTAACAGTATTCTTATTTAATTTTATTGCAATCATCTAAGATACATGAAAGCAGAAATGCTCACGCCATCCCAGAAGGGTCTCCAAAGGGGTAAGCAGAGGTGTTGTAACAACAACACCCACATTTCACCGAATATGATTAAGTGCCAACGTGACAGATGGTGAGTCCATCGCCGTCTCAGGCACTATACATACGTCTTTGAATTACGTCTCAGACATATGCTGGTTCCCTCACGATGTTTTCCTTCACCGTAAAGCATGTGGGGTGAAATTACTGCTACTTGTAACTTGACCTATAGTCAATTACTTACATAAATGCATGACGTCATCTGACTACATATTTAAAAATTATGCGACAATTTTACAAGTTTACTGTACTTTAATAATTCGGTACATAGCTAACATTAATAGGTGCAACCCACCTTAAGACTATAAATCTATACAGATAAATAAAATTGAAGCGTCTGTTAGTAATTCCAAAAACAACAGTTTTCTTCTATTTTTTACAAAAAAACTTTTATTTTTTAAATATTGGGGTCCCAAGAAATGAAGCATGAAACGAAATCCACGCGAAACCGCGGGGCACAGCTAGTTATACAATAAAATTCTGCGAACTTTACGCTTGAAAACCAGCTTTGTTGCAAAAATTGAATCTTAACAAAATGCAGAATAAAAACTTTAATATCCGTCATTTAAGGTTCAAATTCCATCGTAGTAATAGCAAAGTAAATGAGGAAAATAGTATGTTAACCAGTCGCGCATGCCAGTCAAAAGCCACTCTTGCTAGCCTAGTTTCAGTTTGAAAGAACACTTGTAACCCGGTTCGCGGACGTTACTCTCCCAAACGTCAATAAATTCTTGTATTAAACAGAAATGCAGCATCTAATCTAGGGCTAGGCTAATTATGTCGATGTCAATTAGGGAGTTGCAAAAATAAAAGCTACAAAAATGTGGAGTGAAAAAAATTATAACGGTATCGACCAAAGTGGTAGGCATAGGTGGACATGGGTGCTCACACACTTATATTACATACACATCTATTACATACATACACAAATTACATCTATACATATACATACATACAGATGAATAAAATTGAAGTGTCTGTTTGTAATTCCAAAATTACAGCATTTCACTAAATGTATCTGAAAGTATACACGCTACAGACACAAAAAACCAAGTTTTAAAATTTTTCTCTGTCTGTCTGTCTGTTTGTTCCGGGTAATCTCTGAAACTCTGAAACGGCTAGACGGATTTTAACGGGACTTTCACTGGCAGATAGGTGATGTTTCAAGGAGTGACATAGGTTAATTTAATTTAGAAAACATATTAGGGTTCCGCGAAATGAAGCATGAAACTAAATCGACGCGGGTGAAAACGCGGGGCACAACTAGTAATATATAAGTTAAATTATCCGTGTCACGCTCACGAACCGAGTTCCGTGGGTGACATTATAAAGGCTGACGTCATTATCACATCGATGACGTCACACAACGCTGTTCACGATATAATCCTTGGCATTTTTATGGTCGTATAATGGAATTGTTTTATTCGATAAACTCCGTGGAGGTATTTCTATCTCTTATTCTAGTTTTATTCGTTTTACGTGAGATCTTGTACTGAACAATCATTCACTTTCTGTCAACGGATTATATATATAAATAAATAACAAAATGTTAGTAGCGGAAAAGATGATATTTTACGTTGTGTCCCGAAAACTGAATCACGTTTACACTGTGGCCAACATTTTAATTTACGTTGAGGCCACGATGTAAATTATCAAATAGTAGTTTGGTACTCAAGTAAATGAGGATTTGATTTTTTTATGTTTAGATAGATAAATAAACATAGATACCTATGTTTATTTTACTATTAAAGTGGCTAACAAGCGTAGCCCATCTGTAGGCTAATTCTCGTAATGGAAACCGTTACGATATCGTAGCGACTTGGTCGCTTATAGCATTTTCGTATTCTCATCCGTCAATCGGCGTCGATACTAATGTCGTTCGGTCGAAGTGTCGTTGAAGCGTATGATTCACGTAAGTTAAATTGTGCTTCAATCGTTTTAAATTATGTTTAAAATTAGTAGTATGCCATTGGGATGATGGTACTGGCAACAAATCATTGAGCTGCGTTCCGATTTTAGCGTTTCGTTGTAGTCCTATCGAAGCGCGATCGGATAACACGTGAGTACCAAGTCTCGATAAGATTGCAATCGAACGAGGTTGGAACTTCAACGATATATGAATTGAACGTTTTTACTAGAATTACCCCTCTGAAGGTAAGTAGCACGTGCGCGTTGGCGACCCTGTAACACCAATGATATAAAAAGTGTAGATACGCTATCCACTCAAAAAAGTATCAAAAAAATGTTCCATACGCAATTTGTCACTTTGTCAAATAAGTAGAGGAAATCTTAAGAGCAACTGCGAATAGAGGCTAGAGTTGTGACATGTCAAAAGTCTTATATCATAGTGTAATACACCAAGGCAAAATAAAAAAAAAATAACATAAGCGAAACTTAGAACGGTCATTGAACGTCATTTCTCTTACGCTAACTTAGGTTAATTAACTGCCATTTCCAAATGTAAGCCTGTCAGGAGAAAAAACGGCGTAAGAAACTCCCCGATATTTTTTACATGTATCCCTTTTTTATACATAGGGTTGTGTTAGTACAATTTAATGGAAGAAGTTACTCACTCTTTTTCACAAATTTGTTGTTTGGTTCCCTTAAAACTTAAAAATGGTAGATCACACATTTGAAGAACCCGTAATCTCCTCATTACGGGTTACTGTTACCAGATTTGTATAAAATTCTTAGTATTTCCAAAGAAGTTATGAGTAGCACACAACGTGAAGTTATCACGACGAGCATCAATACCGAAATCACATTACCGCAATATGATCTGTGAGGAGTGGCGCTCAAGTTATATTGAAAAAGTTTTCCAGTTATATTCGAAAAACAGCAAGGATCATCTGATATAATCCACAATTTACCATTTATAAAGCTGACCTATCGATGGTCTTCTATTCAACCTGTTTAACTTTTAAAGTCCTTTTTAAGGAGCTCTCAAAACGCCGTTTCACGTAAAACAAACAATCGGAATATCGATCGATGTTCGATCGAAACCCTCTCCCAATGTGGTATTCACGTAATCAGAAATCGTAGTTTGATAGGACGTTTTTCTCTGATATAATGATTACGAAAACACTGTCAACTACTAAGTCGCTACGACATCGTTACGGTTTTCATTACGTGAATCTGAAGGCCTAGTGCGAGTTTTTCACTGCCGCCGTCTCAAGTCACTTAGTTGACGTAACCGCAGATTTATATAGGATCGAAACAGTGCCTCTGTCGGCCCTTACAGGGCACTGTTTTGATCCATATACTTAAATATGCATTTACTTCAACGCGATCTAACAGACGACACGCGGTTTCACCCGCGTAGTTCCCGTTCCCGTGGGAGTACGGGAACTATAGAAAAATATAGCTTATGTTGCTCGCTGATGATGTAGCTATCCAATGCTGAAATAATTTTCAAGATTGGTCAAGTAGTTTCGGAGCTTATTCAATGCAAACAAACAAAAAACAATCAAATCTTTCCTCTTTATATTAGTGAAGATAAGACGAAATCTTCTATCTATTAGCACGGGGCCTCGTAGATAGGATTTAAATTCCTTTAACCCCCCCAAAATACATTTGACTAAGATTAATAAAGCTTCATTCAAATATATCTTTTGTTCGTTGGTCCTTCCATCCCATTTGAAGCTTCTAATATTATTATAGACTTAAACCTTAAAGTAATAGAGTATAAATTTGTGAATTCATTAAAACAGGAAATTAAAGGGATACAGCTTGTGCAGCGTAACGGAATACGTCGAGTATTGATCGCTAACTAGGTGTCTGTGTGGGTGCCCAGTTTAGCTTGAACCGCGGACGTCAGAACGTTTCCCCTTTATTGTGCGGAATAGTGTTGAGTGAAGAGGGAAGGGGTAGGTCAAGTAAAGCTGGATACATTTTGGAACAGATTTGTTGATGTAGTATCATTTTGTGACTCGTAAATATGTCAACAGCTGTATGTGTGAGTGAGTAGAAACCTCATTTGAACTAGCTTTTGACCACTGATACAAGCTTTGAATCATTTAAAATACGAACGCACTAATTGTACGTAAAACCATTCATATACAAATATAATTTTAAAAATTTAAGTGTCTGTTTGTATTTCCTAAATAACAGTTTTTTCTTAAAAAACAATTTAAAAATATATATTCATCTGTCTCTCTGTCCATTTGTCCGCTTGGTCCGGCTAATCTCCAAAACGGCATTTTATTTATTTATCTATCTATATATAGATAGACTAGCTGTGCCCCGCGGTTTCACCCGCGTAGATTTAGTTTCTTCCTTATTGTCGCGGAACCCTAATATTTTTAATAAATAAAAGTAGCCTAAGTTACTCCTTGAAACATCAGCTACCTACCAATGAAAGTCCCGTTAAAATCCGTCCAGCCGTTTCAGAGATTACCCGGAACAAACAGACAGACAGACTTTTTTTAGTGTCAGTAGCGTGTATACTTTCATATGCATTTATTGAAAAGCTGTTATTTTGGAATTACAAACAGACACTTCAATTTTATTTATCTGTATAGATAGATGTATAGATAATTATTATATGTATCCAGGTGCACGTGTAAATATTTTTTTAAGCAGAATTTGACCGTGACTCTAATTGATGAAATTTGCGAGCTCGAGTGGCTAATAACTAATTATATATTCCGACACATGGTCCTTCATATGACACGTGTAAAATGTTGAGGTCATACTAGTGAACGTGTATTTTAATTAATGCAAATCACCGTCTGCAGATCCAGTCGATAACCTGGTGCGTTATTCACTAAGGTTTCTGAGCGTCGAACTCGACGACGAGCGTTGGTTCCAATCATAGGAAATTGATGCATGGAAGAATAAGAATAAGAATAAAAAAATTTTTAAAAAGAATAAGAATAAGAATAACTTATTTGCGAAAACATGAAAACATGAAGATGAAAAATATTTATTCAGTTTAACCCTGGTAAGGCACTTATGAATGTCGCGGAACCCCATATATTTTTACTAAATAAAATTAGTTACTCCTTGATACATCAGCTACCTGCCAGTGAAAGTCCAGTTAAAATCGGTCCAGCCGTTTCAGAGATTTCACGGAACAAACAGACAGACAAAAAGACAGAAAAAAAAAATTAACACTTTGTTTTTTAGTGTCAGTAGCGTGTATACTTTCATATGCATTTAGTGAAAAGCTGTTATTTTGGAATTACAACAGACACTTCAATTTTATTTATTTGTATAGTTGTATAGATAGTGAAAATTGTATCAGCACGTGTAAAAAATAATAATTAAGAAAGCAAAAACAATACCAAATGATTTACAGATCATGTTTACATACCATGTCATGGCATAATTCATAGAGGATAAGGTTCAATTTCGTGTCTTTAAAACCGACACTCGACGACGAGTGCGACGCTGAGAAACCTTAGTGAATAACACGTTGGGGCCACGACCTCTTATTGCTACATAGTTTAACTCTGATTATGAGACAGATGTATATGACGTGTATAAGTCTGTCACTGTCACACAGTCGAACTATGATGGCCATACGAGGTTATGGTAAGGTCCCTGTTTCATTTTATTTTAATGTCAATGGTCTTGTTAGCATTTTCTGTCAGACTTTTGTGGGCTTGTATTGTGGTGGCCAAAAAATTATGTAAGTACACTTACAATAGTTACTGTTAAACTTTACTAGATTAAACTTTACTGTGCCCCGCGGTTTCACCCGACTTAATTTCATTAGTGATTTCACAGAACCCCAATATTTTGCCTTGCCTTTTGCTAGTTACTCCTTGTAACATCAGGAATCTGCCAGTGAAAGTCCTGTTAAAATCGGTCCACCCGTTTCAGATCAAACAGACAGACGGAGACAATTTTTAAAACTTGATTTTTGTTTATGTAAGTACTGTCATAGCATGCATTTAGTGAAAAGCTGTTAATTTGAATTTACAAACAGACATTTCAATTTTATTTATAAGTATAGTGTTTCAGGATAATAGTTGTTAAAGGTTAAAATTACGGTCAATGGATTTTTCTTGCTGATACTGATAGTGTCATTTTTTGTATGGAAAACTCTGATAAGCAGCGACTGTTAAAGCTGACAGTTTAATTCATCAATTTTACGAAAATCATTCCAGGACCCTATAAGGAAGACTTGGGCTTACGAAATAAAAGTATCGACAACCAGTTCTTTCCGTAAGAGAAGAAATGTTCAATATTTTAAAGGTCGGTCCGTACGATATGGCCTGGTTTTTAGGCGTGCTTGGTGCGCCAACCTCTGTTAGCTGGTAGGCTCTTACAGTTAATGTTTGGATTGTTTAATGATTGTTGAGTTGTGATGTGCGAGCTCAATGGAGCTGACATTGTCTATGTTAGACAAAAGTTCCGAAAAAATTAAAGAATAAAAAAAAAAAAAAAAAAAAAAAACCAGTTCTTTTCATTCCCATTTGAAATCTTCAAATCAAGAGTTGGAACCAAAGCATTCGTATAAAATCAGAAGAAAATCTTCAAAGCGAAGTGCTCAGTGAATTGGCATAATGTATTTATGGTAAATTGTCGTCGGATGATAGAGAGGCTTCACAATCGCTCGGCATCGGTACGTGCGCTGAATTCTTGATTGTCAAGAGGCTGCGAATAAACGCAGTTTTTATTCCGTATCGAGTGTGGTTTGATGGAGGGTGTTACTGTGGTTTGGATTTGAATCCGTTATTTGTAAACGGCTTTGACAGTCACAGGATATTTTAAAACTGTGTTTTTTTAACTCAATAACAAATACAGTTTTCGAAAATAAGAATATTAAGCCCTATTACGGCACGTGATGATCGTTGAAAAATTACCACCGGTTCGGAAACTAGCCTACAAGTGGCTCCTAGTGGATTGTAATTCTATCTGGCATTGTTTTAATTCTTTCATCATCGTATCTTGTTATTGAAACGTTTTTATATACCGGGCCAGTAGTTTTGGGGCCTATTTGTTGCACCGTTGATAACCGTACAGTTCACTATTGTGAACGTTTTATTTTTCATCAAAAATAAGATATAGCGGTAATATTTGAACTTGTAAAGCTTGCGTAGCAGGCGACTTCTCAAATTATTCGACCACATCTTCAGGCAGTTTAAAATACGTATATTTCCACCATTCCATACATTTTTCTTTAACATGGAACTCTTTAAACTTCTCTACCTCCTAAAAACCATATATTCACAAACAAAAGCACAGTAATCTATTCACTACATCTATTCATCTATACATACATACATACATACATATACAGATAAATAAAATTGAAGTGTCTGTTTGTAACTCCAAAATAACAGTTTTTCACTAAATGCATATTAAAGTATACACGGTACAGACACATAAAAACCAATTTTTTAAATTTTTCTCTGTATGTCTGTCTGTCCGTCTATCTGTCTGTCTGTCTGTCTGTCTGTCTGTTTGTTCTGGTAATCTCTGAAACGGCTGGACGGATTTTAACGAGACTTTCACTGTAGCTGATGTTTCAAGGAGTAACTTAAGCTACTTTTGTTTATTGAAAATATTAGGGTTCCGCGTCAATAAGGATGAAACTAAATCTACGCGGGTGAAACCGCAGGGCACAGCTAGTTAATATTATATTTTTCGACTATTAATAACTTCTACAAAAGAACCAACGCAACTTGATTCCTCAAACAGCTTAAAGAATTCTAAAAGAAATTATCTCAGAAAAATAAGGCAAGAGAACTCTTTAATATTTTCGTCAGTCATAGTATTTTGCGGACGTCATCGCGGCTTTTTGATAGATCGAAGGGGAGGGTTGATGTTCCTAGCGTAGGGTCCGTTTGAGGGATTTGCGCTGTTATTCTGAATGGATTGTAACGATTCGAGGCTATAATCGGACTTCAAAGTCGGACTACAGGGAAACCTTCTTTTTTATTATATTCATGAGCTGATATTGGACACGCTTAATCTGTTTTTAACGAGACATTGTTGTAATGAAAGGAATTTAAAGGTTTACCGAATAACAAATTAAGTATCCTAATCTCTTCTTATACAGGGTATCGGAGAAAAAGGATCAGTTGTCTTCTAGAATTTATAGGGTTTTATGAATATATCACTATGTGGAAATCGTAAAATATCTAGCTCCAACGTAACGTAGAGTTATAGGCTATGGCCGAAGAACTCGCGGCCTTAAGCGATTGAAAAAACGTGCGGCCGCGTTTACCTACATTACGTACACGGTAGTTAAACTTTTTAAATTAAGGGGTAGGTTAATGGTTTCGAAAAATGGTTTAATGGGATTATTTCAGGATTTATAAAAATATAGGAATATAGAAAAAAAAATAAAAACTTATTTAGATTACACGTGAATAACTCTACGTTACAGCTGATTTTTATGCGAAAATAAGGTCTAGATATGGTCAACTTTGAACGTCAATTACTCGAAAACGGAAGAAAATATTTTTGTCATAATAATTTTAATTGCTTCCTAAAATTATACCCTATCACATATTTTAAGAGCTGTCCCGGATTCCCCGACACCCTGTATATAAATATGAATCCCCATTTCCTTTGGTCACGGCATCACGCCTAAACGGCTGGACCGATTCTACCGGCAGATAGCTGAAGTTTCAAAGAGTGTTTTAAGATAATTTTATTAAAAAAAACAGCATGAAACTAAATCTACGCGGGTGAAACCACGGGGCACAGCTAGTCTTATATATTAAAATGAATCTCCATTTCCCTGGGTCACGGCATCACGCGTAAACGGCTGGACCGATTTTAACGGGAGTTTCACTTGCAGATAGCGGATGTTTCAAGGAGTGTTTTAGGAAAATTTTATTTAAAAAAAACAGCATGCAACTAAATCTACGCGGGTGAAACCGCGGGGCACAGCTAGTACCACATAAAATAGCCCGATCGAAATGCGGTGTTGTCCGACTTTAAAAGACATAAGCTCCTCCTTATTTTGAAGTCAGTTAAACATTTAAAAGAAGCTAGTTTCTTTATTCAGAATACCCGTTTATCTATTTTTATAGTAGGTACATCGGAAGGTACCATTATTCCGCATAGAAAAATCTCCCGTTCAGTTTAGAGATACCCGTCTGGGCAAATACACACCGATATAACCTGCATTGCTCTTTGTAATCAAACTAAATCAATACCCGATAATAAAACCGCTAATAACTTGCCACTCAATAAAATGTGGGTTACATTTTACGTGATAACTCGTAAAAGTACAATTTTATCACAGACATCGAAGGAAAACTCGCAATATTCTACATTTTATCGGGAATAAAGAGGTTTAATATCGGTGTGGTATTTATTATCTATGATTTGAGTTATTAAAAAATTTAATGCCAAAATTTTTACATGTGGCCGTCACTGGCCTGGCTTATAATTTTAGGTTATTTGAAAGCAGATATTTGTATATATAAATAAGTTATTACTTAGTAGGTAGTAGACAGTATTTTAATTATTTAGGAAGGTAAAGTTGGGAAGAAGTAGGGATTTTAATAGCTTCAAAATTATTACCCAGTTTTTGGACCCTGTACATAAGTGACGCCGCGTTATTCACTAAGGTTTCTCAGCGTCGAACTCGATGACGAGCGTTGGTTTCAATCATAGGAAATTGTTACATAATACATAGAGAGATAATTAAAAAGAACCCTTACAGAATAACGTACCTGGGCTTAATCTTATAACACCGTTCAATACAGTCAGTAAATCATTTAATTTCACTGTGGTCTACAACTTATTTTTTTAAATAATAAATTATAAAAATTGGATTTATACCGACTTCAAAAAAAGGAAGAGTTTTCTCAATTCGCCGTATTTTTTTTTCAACTGAGTTGTTCAATTGAACAACTTATTCATTATTAATGAATAAATAAATAATTTTCTATATCGTATTATATTTTATCTTTGTCCTGATTATATGAAAGTAATTTGTAAGAACTCTAATCCAATAAGGAGAATAAGGTTTTTAAAGTCCCTATTTGTTTAATTACAGAGAATGCGCAGGCCGCGCCGTCACAGATGGCTGATGGTATCAATATTTTTCATCGCATACTCCGTGTTCCAAGCTGTGATGAGCTCCCCCTCGGAACCAGACAAGGAGCCTGATGCTGTACTGGCCTCGCAGTCCACGCGGGCACTTACCACCGAAGAGGAAATAAGGAGTAAGTTACCACCTTATCACCAACTTGTTAGCTGATTATGGTGGTAAATATTGTAGAAAATGTTCCTTAAGGATAAACAATAATATATAACATTCCCCACGTTTTTGATAAGAAATCGCGGGATACGGCTTGTTCATAAATAAAAGCTGTTACTCTGCCTACCCGATACCCGATTTGAGTGCCTAGTGCGAGTTTTCTTAAAATCTCCGTCACAAGTCACCGTGTCGATAACAATAGTGCTATCTGAGGGCATACAGATGGCGTTGACGGCGATTTTAAGAAAACTCGCAATAGGCACTCTGAGTGCCTAGTGTGAGTTTTTCACTGCCGCCGTCACAAGTCACCGCGTCAAAGTTAACGCAGATTTATATGGGATCAAAACAGCGCCTCTGTCGGCCTAAACATGACACTATTGTGAGCCCACACAAATCTGCGTTTACGTTAACGCGGTGACTTGTGACGGCGGCAGTGTAAACCTCGCACTAGGCACACAGGAAACCTTCTAGAAAGGCGCTTATAAATATTTTTTTCATTAAAAACATGTAGTAATAATCCAGTACTAGTAGGTACTTTGATGATTGAAAAGCAGTCGATACATATGCTCACGTCTGTATTCCCCGAAGGGGTAGGCAGAGGTGTTGTAATAACAACACCCACTTTTCACCGAAGATGATTAAGTGTCAACGTGACAGATGGATCTATCGCCGTCTCAGACACTATACATACGGCTTAGAATTACTTCTCAGACATATGCAGGTTTCCACACGATGTTTTCCTTCACCGTAAAGCACGTGGTGTGAAATCACTGTACAAAAGCTTCGATGTTTTCAAAATTTCAGGTACAGAAGCAGTAACAGCAGCAATGGCCAACGAAGAGAGTAAAGAAGAAGATAAGGAGGAGGCTGGCAAGAAGACGCAGAAGGGACTCGACACTGATGAAGACAGTCAGAAGAAGTTGAAGGACGCTGGATACGAAGATGTACGTTCACTATTTAAATACATTCAAATCATCATCTCCCTGGCCTTATCCCATGTATTTGGGGTCGGCACTTGATTCAACCCGATGTAGCTGATCACCTGATTTTTATACGAAGCGACTGCCATCTGACCTTCGTAACCCCTTTTTGAGGAAAATCGGTAATCTGGGTAAAACCAGTTCTTAGGCCTCCGACTGACCTGTAACGATTGCCAAAGATGTTAAATTGGCAACCGGGACCGACGGCTTAACGTGCTCTCCGAGGCACGGAGGGAACTCGGGCGGTCACCCATCCAACTACTGACTAAGCGTATGGTTACTTAACTTCTCTGATCGAATCATATGCGCAATAGCAACTGTGCAAGCTCCTCAACATACATTCAAATATAATTCAAAAATATTTATTTGGTTATACAGATATTGGAGATAACTGCGCATATTTTTGCTCGCGTTCGCTTCATATAAGACCCAATTCATTTATTTTTGTCTACAAAGTCAGCACTGTAAACTTGTGGTTGCATCTGTACTTAAATATAGTACTTTTAAATCGTCACAATGACATCTAGAGGCAAACCACGTGTTCTATCTAACGGAAAGTTTTACTAATTTAAATGTAAACAATAAATATAATAAAAATAAAATACATCCTATCCGGTGCACACATTTTTTTAAATAATGTAGAACTTTACTAAAAGTTTAAAACCACGACTGCATAAGGTAATATTTCTGGATTGGATCTATGCATTAAAAAATTTTTATTTTATTTGGCAGACGGATGAAATGAAACAACTGCGCGCTACGGAACAGAAAGGTGCCATACCCACCGTACACCCTCTTCGACCTAACTGCACTCCACCAGCCATTGAACAGGTAAACCACCATAATTATAATTGAGATAGATAGAGCTGTAAAAATAACGTAAATAAGCATAGGTACCCTTAAATAGTGGTACAATTACTTTCGTATCGTTACTCGTAACTTACAAATGACATAAATCAGTCACGCTTAGTAGCTTCCTTCCGCGGCGTCGTCGCCCGTATTTTAGTCGAGACCCCTAATTTACCTAGATGATCAATATAGCCAATGCCAAGCAGTGATATTTTAGCATTCAATTGGAGAACTTTTCTAAATCGGTTCTGTATTTTCTGAGCCTTTCCAACAAATAAACAAACAAATCTTTCCTCTTCATTATATTAGTATAGATTTAGTGATCATTATTCAATGTGATCATATTGTATGTTCCCAGTTCCCCAAGCCCCTGATGGGTCAATCAGCTCGTAAGCATGGCGGGCTGCTCATCCACATCCTGGTAGCAGTGTTCACCTTCGTGGCGCTGGCCATCGTCTGCGATGAGTACTTCGTGTCCAGCCTCGACAGGATCTGTGAAGGTAAGTCATCGAACAATCACCCTCTTATTACAAAACATGGTTTATACCATGACCAGACCACGCTCGTACTAAAAGTATATCCATCCCTTTCGAAAACCGTATCACAAAAAGAGATGCTGGTCATCTCAAGCTACGCATTTAGATATAATTATAATTTCATTATGTTAATTTTTATCGACATTTGTACATTGGAACTGTGTCCATGGGCATACATTTCTCAAATGATTTATTTTGTTTTTTTTTTAAATTGTATAATAATTTTGAAAAGAGTAATTACTGAGTTTCTTGCCAGGTTCTTCTCAGTAAAAGCAACCTTCCGAACCTGGCGGTAGCATGTATAATCCTGTAAATTGTGTCACTCTGACGATTTGAAAGTGCTTTGTATAAAGTCTAATCGAATAAAGATATTTTTGACTTTGACTTTGACTTTGAGATAGAACTGCTTTTAAACAAAGGATTATGTAAGTTAAGCAAGGCAAGGGTAGCAAGGGATTGTTAAGACCAATTAAGAATCGCGTCATTGATCTAGCCTCGCTTAGAGAAAGTTTCGAAGTGTAGTGATTTCACGAACGAAAACGTAAACGAGGAATTCGGAGACATGTTAATGGTGCCTGAGACGGCGATGAATCACCCTCTGTTCGTTGGCACTTAAACATCTTCGGTGAAAGGTGAGTGCTGTTGTAATAACACCTTTGCTTACCACTTTGAAGACTTTGGTATGGCGTGAGCATATTTATTATCTTTGATTGACTGCCTCTGTGGTCTAGCGGGTGCAAAAACTACTGTTTTTATTTATTTGACGTCATGAATGGCTTGAAGCCACTTAAACTAAAGGGTAAAAGGAACACTTTCATGCAGTCTCCTCACAAAACTCCAAACATACAGACAAGATATTATTCCATTCATCCGCAAACAAAACACATTCAGGGTGATAATCACCCAGGAAAGTGTTGAATACTTGTACACGTCGATGTCGTCGAGAATTGAGTAATTGGATTTTTCCATCTGTAATTTTGCAGTAGCAGCCTGGGGTCTGATTTAGGCTATACTTAAATTGCAGAATTACAGTTGGCCCCTGATGTGGCCGGTGCGACGTTCATGGCGGCCGGCAGTTCTGCGCCCGAGCTGGCGACTGTCGTAATCGGAGTGTTCTGTGCTCAGGATGATATCGGTAAAGGCCAAGTTATCTACACTAATCCCTATTTTGCTTAAATACGCATTCTGGTGATGAATGCCACTTTTATTATGTGTGTAAGATTCTCGATATTCTGATTCAAATGATCGAAAAATCTTTTGCTAATCTGACCTAGTGATTTTCTAATTGGCGCAGCAAAATTATTAAAGAATCTGCCTTTAATAACTTGCTGCGTCAATTAGAAAATCACGGGTTCTGGTGCAGAACATATAACGCGTTTCTGAGTAGAACTGGCAAGGGAGAGAAGAAACGAGAGTTAAAAATGGAATCAACAATCACCTTGTCTTGGATAAATCAGCATATAGACGGCTTCTTAAAACGCTGAATAAGGGAAGCAAACATTCACCACTTGCGATGCGGACACATTAGCAGGAGGTCATGAGTTCGACCCCTTAGAATTCAGTCAAAACATGTTCTTTAAAATGGTTAGGAAAACGAACACGAGGAAGGATTCGAACCCACGACCTCTGCAAACCTCGCAGTTGCACTGCTAACTGAGATCTGCCAACTGAGACTCGTGTTCACATTTCATACGTCGAATTTTTAATTCCCATTTTCCTAACCATTTTAAAGAATTTAGTATGTTCAAAACATGTAGTTCGTGATTAAAATGTCATCTCTTGCAGGTGTATCGGGTGTGATCGGCTCAGCGGTGTTCAACATAATGTTCGTGATATCGGTGTGCGCGCTGTGCGCCGGCACCGTGTCGCACCTCAACTGGTGGCCTCTGTGCCGCGACTCCTTCTTCTACGCCATCTCCATCCTCGTCATGCTCTGCACCATCGCCAATGGATATGTCTCCTGGTACTAATATACTACTTAAGTCCTCTGCGGTTATAGGTTTTATTACTCTGTATTTGTCTGTGTGTATGCTGCGATTTGATTAAAATACATGCACAGCTTCCCTCACTTTTTTCGCCGAGCGCTCATTACTCATGACAGCTCTTTTAGCTGAGAATGAAAACAGCTACTTACTAAATTCACATTCATCAAGCGAACTATTTACTATTAACACACAAAGTTCCTTAATTTTTCTATGCTACGAAAGATTTGATTATTTGTTTTTTCCATTGTCTAGGCCCGACGACTTGACTGATCTCAAACAATGTTTCAGCAATGGATATATTATCAGCTTGTTATATAGGGAAAAAAAAATTATCCCCATACCTCCACGGGAACGGAAACTACATGTATGAAACCGCGTGACGTCCACTAGTCTGTTCCGAAATTTCTGAATTTTTTTCTTTACAAAAATTCTCCAACTTTTCACACGGGATAAGAAAACTCAAATATTATTATTTTTCAAAATGTAGCTTCCTTCTACTTTTACGAAGGTACTTTCCGAAGTCATCTAAATCATGATCTGTAATGTTTTCAGGCCCGAAGCCCTGTTCATGTTGATAATGTACGGCGTATACTGCGTGGCGCTCCGGTTCAACAACGAGTTGGAGCGCTGGGCCATGACCCTGCCGCTGCCCTTCAAGCTGCCTACCCGCGAGGAACAGGCGGCACTAGTCACCTACAGGTAATATACATTCATATCTAATGAGAAGCCGTGGTGGCCTCGGGGTTAAAGCAGTCGCCTGCTACGCAAGCTACGCAAGTTCGAATCCTACCTATGAGTTTTTCTGAAAACTTATGTACAGTGATTTCACACCACGTGCTTTACGGTGAAGGAAAACATTATGAGGAAACCTGCATATGTCTGAGAAAGTAATTCAAAGACGTGTGTAAAGTGCATGAGACGGCGATGGACTTATCCTCTGGCACTTAATCATATTCGTTTCGGCTTCAACTGTTCTAGTTGGAAACTTGTATATATACTAAAATGCGCTCGAAAACTCTTATTGCGCGATTTAGGTTCTCGTGTATTTGTACTCAAACTGCATTTGTTAGCGAGTAGCGCCATCTATGTAGCGAGCGGAGAAACGCTGCCAAAAGTGTAATCATTGTGTTAAAGCCGAGGTGCAGCTGCGCAGCCGCCGGCGACGAGCGAGGGCGAGTACACACAGGTCGAGGGACAAACTAAAGAGACCTCTTTGGAGGGGACACGTAAGTGCCATAAAAATTACCTACCTACGGGCAATTGCAATAATATGGATAACGAGGCCGCTATGCTTGAACTAATGTTTATGGGGGACTTCCATTCAACAAACGTGATTTTATTTAGATTTTTGCTAGATGCTTATAACGGCAACAGGTACTTAGACACTTGAAATATTTATAGCATATTGAGGTAAGTTATTCACTTTAAAAATAAATAATTAAATTAAAATACATAAAATATTACTTTGTTATTTTTTTGCTCGGTTTTATAGATAATGGTACGGAACGAGTCCGACTCGCGGTCGGTTTTTTGTACTTTTTAACCGACTTCAAAAAAAGGAGGAGGTAATCAGTTCGCCTGTATGTTTTTTTTTATTAACACGATCAGATTTATACGTCGATTAATTTAGAATCAAACAAAATTAAAGAAGTGGAAGAGAAAGACACATTGCGCCGACGCTTAGTAACATGATATAAGGACAGAGTGCCTAGTGCGAGTTTTTCATTGCCGCCGTCACAAGTCACCGCGTTCGACATAAACATCGAATCGAGAATTCGGATCGTAACAGCGCCTCTATCACTATTGTGATCCCATACAAAGCTGCGTTTAAGTGAACGCGATGAGTTATGACGGTTTTTTAAAGGAAACTCGCACTAGGCACTCAGGAGGATACTTTGAACGTAACAAATCATGAGATACAAATATAATTACCTTGCCGTCATACAGTTTAATACTAGTACGGAGGGTAGATTTCAATCTCATTGCTGTTAGAAATCGAACTAAGCAGATGTTCAAATCAAAGCACATAATTATGCATACCATCATACATTGCAGAAAGAAATATGTTTTTACGTAATTACGATTATTTAATATCTGTAATTATTAACTAAGGAAATTGTTGTATAACACCTATCTTATGTTTAATTAGTCTTGTTTATATACTTTTGTCTTGTTTATGTTTTGTTTTTTTGTTTAGAAGGTATGTTATTTTTTATGTAATGTTAGTGGTATAAATACTGATAAGTCTTTATTGTTCATTTGCCTAAAATAAAAATATTATTATTATTATTATTATTTTAACATCAATTATTGTTCTCTCGTAAGATACGAGGTTGAGTTTCATTTTCCGCGGGCCTTTGGCCAAACGGAAATAGAAGAAAAAGTTGATATGAATGAATAGGATGAAAAGAAAAATATTAATGGATGAGATGAAACCTACAATGATAGGAACTTACGTACTATACGGCATGTATTCAAGATTACAGCTTTTTGGAGTAGTATGTAAGTCAATTTGTGTATATCTAAGGTTTTGAGGTTTTTATGTAAGGTGTGCGGGATGACGCCAGTGGAAGATATAATTATAGGGACTGTTGTTACTCTGTCCACTTTCCACTGTGTCTTTATCTCGATGCCTAGGTCTGTATATTTAGTCAGTTTGCCAGTGTGTGTGGTTGTGATATTGTGTGTGTTTGGTATGGCTATGTCGATGAGGTATACATGTTTGTTTATTTTATCATGTAAAGTAATGTCAGGTCTATTGCAGTGAATAGTTTTATCAGTGATTATTGTCCTGTCCCAGTAAAGTTTGTAGTGAGCGGAATCTAATATGGTGTCTGGAGTATATTTATAGTAAGCTGTTTTAGATGTGATAAGATTTATTATTATTATTATTATAATTAAGTTATATATATAAATTGTTATCAGCGTACAACCCGGACGGCGCGTACGACAACGCGGCGTACAACGCGGACCCAGCCCAGCGCTGGGACCCGGCTAACGAGTGGAACCCCAACCAGGCCTGGGGGGAGGAGGTGACATATACATCTCTTTATAACTTATCATGCTCATTGTGGATATTTACTTATGGGATAGAGTTTTTAGAAGACTTTAATATATGGTCTGCAAGGTCTTAGTGTTTTGGTGTATTAAAACTTACTGATAATATTCTGGACTATTGACGATGTTTTGCTAATTATACTTAAGATTTCTTTTAAATATTCTACCAAGGTAACTCAAAAGAATATCTTTATTTAATTAGACTTTTAACAAAGTACTTTCTAATCGTCAGAACGACATAATTATACAGGATTATACATGCTACCGCCAGGCTCGGAAGGTTGCTTTTGTCAAGAAGAACCTGGCAAGAAACTCATTAGTTACTCTTTAAAAAAATATTATACAAGGTTACAGTATTTATATCTCTACTAGCTGTGCCCTGCGGTTGCACCCGCGTGGACTTCTTTTCATGGGTGGCCCGGGGACCCCTTATGTTTATTTTTAATTAAAAGTAGCCTAAGTTACTCCCTGTTACATTAATTATCTGCCAGTGAAAGTCCCGTTAAAATCGGTTTAGCCGTTTCGGAGATTACCCGGAACAAACGGACAGACAGACAAACAGAGAAAAAACATTTGATTGGTTTTTTGTATGAATACCGTATGTACTTGCATATGAATTTTGCAAAAACGTTTACTTTAGATATACAAACAGACACTTCAATTTTATTTATCTCTATAGATAAGGTAATTGTATAGTGTTGTATGTGTGCAGTCGTCCGCGGCCTACCAGGCGGGTGGAGGCCCCGCGCCCCCCGCGGCCCCCGCCCCGCCCGCCGCACAAACCACTCCCGCGCAGGCTGAACAAGGACAGACACAGCCCGCACAGGTTATATTTATTTATTTACTAGCTGTGCCCCTCGGTTTCACCCGCGTAGAGCTAATTTCATTGGTTTCAGTGAAAGTCCCGTTACAATCGGTCAAGCCGTTTCGGAGATTACCCGGAACAAACAGACACACAGACAAAGAAAAAATTAAAAATTATGTTTTTTTTGCCCGTATTGTTTAAACTTTCATATGCATTAACTAAAAAGCTGTTATTTTAGAATAACAAACAGACACTTCAATTTTATTTATCTGTATAGATGTATATGTAGATGTTACAACATATATTTTTACCTATACGATGAAATTACTCCCTATAGGTCTGCTGCGTTATTCACTAATGTTTATCAGCGTCTAACTCGTCGTCGAGTGTCGGTTTTAAAGATACGAAATTGAACCTTATCCTTGACGTATTACGTATCAATTTCCCATGATGGGAACCAACGCTTATCGTCGAGTTCGACGATGAGAAACCTTAGAATAACAGGGCTAGTTCACTTCCAATGGAGTTTAGACCTTGTGCCAGATGTATAAGATCCTTCATCCCACAAAATACCAACACGCAATATATTTTGCAGGCACCAACGCAGCCAGCGTACTACAAAGCTAAGGAGTACAACCCTGAGACCGCAGTGGACCCTCTCGTCAAACCTATTGGAGCGAGTAAGGACACACTTTATATAAATACGGGCTATACCTATATATAGATCGATCAACCCATGGTACAGTCAGTGCCAGAATTATACTAGGTTGCCTAAATTATGGGATTGAGTTTTAAATAAGTTTAAAGTCTCAGGAAATGAGCACCTAGGTGTAGTTGAAAATGATTAATCTAACATTCTTACACACCGTGCGGTACATAATTATTGTAACGATAGCTAAACTGAACGAACAGCATCAAATCTGTTTCGGTTATAATGATCTAAGATTATCTTTACGTTGACCAACGGTCATCTTCAATAACCTTTCAAAGTTTACAGATGGATAGCTATCCCCAGTCGAGATTTAATCTATCCATACCTTCAATTTCATTATAATGTTAACTAGATAGATTAGTTTATCTTTAGTAACATAAAGGACTGGTATAAAATTGAAAACGGCCGTAAGTTTATCATGATCCTAGCTTATTCTCTCTGTGTACACCATAGACATCATGTCAGGAACTTAAGACGCCTGAGAAAGTAGTAGGTTACTTTGCGTCACTCCAAATTAAAGGCTGTTAGTCTAGGGCATAAGACAGACAGAAATGTCTGAAATGGTCACGATTGTGTGGTGTGCAGACAAGCTGCGGCTGGCATGTTGGTACATCGCCTTCCCGGTGCACTGGTCGTGTCGCCACACGATGCCGGACTGCCGCGGCCGCTGGTACCCCGTCACCTTCCTCATATCCATGCTCTGGATCTCCTTCTACTCCTACTTCATGGTCTGGATGATCACCATTATTGGTAAGTTAAACATCCATCATGAAAATGAATATTCAGTTTAGGCCCTAGTAAGGCACTAATTAATGTCGAAGAATTGACCACTGGTTCGGAAACTAGCCTTCTGAGAAGAATCGGCAAGAAACTCAGCTGGCATCATTTACATTTAATAACATAGTAAATAATGATTAATTACATTAAAATCCGTACATTTTTTTTTTAAATTATAATTTATATAACCGCCATCGTAAAAAGTCTGCATATTTTTGTCTCAAATAACTTAGCTCTCTAACGAAAGGACCGATTTTAATTAGAAAAAAGTGTACAAGACTAGCTGATGATTAGTGGCTTCTGAAGGCTTTCAAAACCAATCATTTTCTTACGTCTTTATTTGTCATTGTAAAAAGGTTACACGCTGGGTATCCCGGACACTGTGATGGGCCTGACTTTCGTGGCGGCTGGCGTGTCGGTGCCTGACGCATTGTCCTCACTTGCTGTCATCAAAGAGGGGTGAGTTATCTATGAGCTAAGCTTTGTGGTTTGAAAGCCAGCTCACGCCTTCCCAGAAGGCCAGGTGGAGGTGTTACATACAACACACACAGTTCACTGTAGATGATAGGTTCAAACGTGCCAGATGGTGAGTGCATTTATCATACAGAACTTACTTAAAACATAAGTACTCAGTGCTTTTTTTTTTCTACCAGCCATTATCTCTGCAGTTGCATCTCGCTTGGCTGTTAGAGAATGCCTATGGCTATTAAGTTCGCTGCAAATTGAGATGTAAGGAGTTTGTTTTGTTAAGTGATAATTCGAAGTGTCTCTCACTGTCCCCTTTTATATTTCAGTTACGGTGACATGGCTGTGTCCAACGCGGTGGGGTCGAATGTGTTCGATATCCTGGTGTGCCTCGGCCTCCCATGGTTCATACAGACCGCCATCGTGCAGCCCGGGAGCCATGTCAACGTTTACAGCAAAGGTACGCACTGCCTTTATGAAGTGGAAGTCCATGAATCAGGGGTCTACTCTCAAGCCCGGGGAGGGCAACCGTGGCTACAGCCCCCAGGACCTCCACAATAAATACTTCAGAAAAATGCTTTTTATTAAGAAAATTATTTGAAAATGAAGAGAATACAAATATTTTGCCCCGGGGCCTTCAGCCATTTAAATCCGACAATGTCTACTCTCTTTCTGCGAAAACGAAACTTTAAATTATGATTTTAAATAAGCTGTCAAGTGTCGTACAAGGTGGTCAATCATCCTTCCTCTTCGGTTCTAAATTGTTCTCCATACACCTCCTTTTTCGTTTACTATTCAGAGTCTATCATTTGTTACTCCTTCCATTTGATTTCTCCATGCATTACGACTCTGATAAATAACCAAATATGGATTATTTCATGCATAATTCTGCAGGGCTGACGTATTCGACGTTGTCGTTATTCTCGACGGTGATCTTCCTGGTGGTGGCGACGCACGCCAACGGCTGGAAGCTGGACCGCAAGTACGGCGCCGTCCTCATGGTGTGGTACATCCTGTTCATCACCCTCGCCAGCCTTTACGAGCTCAACGTCTTCGGCCCATACAACTACCCTGACTGCATCTCCACGTATTAAATTGCCGGGTTTGTACGTATATTTTGGTTTACACATAACCCTTTCCAATAAATAAGTAGCCCCAGAGGTTCAACACCTAAAAATCTAAATAATTATATGAACGAAATCGATTGTTTATTCGTACTTGTTAAATCGATACTCACTGTAAGATCACGGTTTGGCTCTATCTCAGACCTACTTATTCGTTGGACAAGGTACTAAGTATAGTGCTATTATGTTATTTATGTATCGCGCAATCGTTAACGTTGGTATTCAAATCTGCCATACTAATCAGAACCTTAAAGCGGTGGCTAGTAATACTAATACTAGAATTGTATATTACTTAGCTCACCGTATGCAAATTTTGAAATTCTTATTAAATATCATAGCAGATATATCGAATTGCAGAGTGCCAACAGTGCCGACACAAGTAGGGTGTTCGTAATGCCGAATGTAGGGTGTTTGTAATGCCAAATGCTAGATTTGACACAAGCAGTTAGCCAGTTTGCCCGTTCGGTACTCTGCATTTGTTATATATCTGATGACACTATGAACATAAAAGATACACATGAGTGAGGATATAGGATCATTTAAATTGGTATATGCTACAAAGCCTGCGAAGCATGCTAAATTATAATCAATTATATTATAGGCCATCGTAGTAAGTAACCAAGAAAGTATAGTCAGCTGAAGTAAGTAGGTGATCAGACCAGATCAGGTGAACAGAGAGATCAGACAGATTTTTTCAAAATAATATGATACTTTTTGGTGATCAATTATTTTGAAATGAATTTCAAGTATTACTTTGAAAGCAGATCAGCTACTTAAGCTGTCTGTAATATTTGAGATATATTATAATAGCGTGTTATTTACAAATAAATGACACGATATATTAGCGCTACGCTGAGCCACGACTTAGCCATTAAGCACTCTAAAACTAGCACTGTAACGTCTGATTTTGAGCAGCATATTATTCTTATATTTATCTAAATAATAGAAAGTTGGTAATATTACATTTATTATTACGATATTATAAATATCATGAAGTATTATTAGTTTAGTATTCTATCGCCATTTGTCTTATGAATATAATGCATCGACTAACAATGTTATTATTAGGAGTCTCTTAATGATAAAGCTCTTAGAGCTAGCTAGCATGTTCAGTAACCCTACCATGACGTCTTATTGCCATGATAGTTCAACTCTTATTATGAGACAGGTGTATATGACGTATATAAGTCTGTCACAGACACAGTGGAACTATGATGGCATTGAGAGCTCATGGTAAGGCCCCTGTACTGTTCTATCACATCATATTTTACATTACATGATACAAATATATTATAGGTATAAACAAATTTACTTTTTTAAGTGTGTGGAACTGTGAACGATTTAGTACCTTGCCCCAAGTATAGGTTTCGTTTGACGTTGACGATATCTCCTGCATATTCTTCTCATTTTGTATGGGAACGTAAAAAGCGCCCCAAGCGGCGAGTGTAGGAAGTTTTAAGTCTCCATACAAAAAAGTGCAAAACGCTAGGTCAAGTGACGACATTCGAACGTGTCAAAACATGTTTTTTTAGGTGTTACAGTTTTGCACAGGTAAAGGGGTCTTTTTTAATTTGTTTGAATATCCAAGATGGCGGATCAACACATATTGAGCCACGCTAAAATGATGATTGAACACTTACAAATCTATTCTTGGGGTACCTACACGAAAACTGCAATATATACTCTGCTGCACTGATATTAAATTTAAACATTCCAGATTAAACTAAATAGGACAAATAAGACTACTTACTCATAAAATAGTACTTACGAGAATCTTATGAATATTTGCGTAGTTATAGTGCATTGTTCTATGAGTACACGCACGGATCAGCTTGCTTTATGTTAGTTTATAAATGCTATTTATGGTTAAGTTTAGTTAAAATAATATTATTGATATTTATTTATAGATACAGAGGGCAGTTAAGTATGATTTGAAGGAATTAAGTCACTTTCTACCTCATTATAAGATAATGCAGGGTGTAACATAAAAGTCTAATTTGTGTGAAGTCGGAACCTAAACTCTCAAATAAATATTAAATACGAAAAAAAATTGGCAGAGTTTTTTATGATTGAACTTTCATGTTACACTCTGTATTAGATGGTGAATAATTTAAAAGAAAATAATTTTAAAATACATTACCTATCCCTAAATATTATATTCCTTATATACTTTAAGCATCAATAATACCTGTAGGTCTAAAAAGGCCACTTTGGGAGAATCATAATGTGATCCGAATATGATTCATCACCGACATGACAAAATGGTTACTTAAGTGCAATTCATATTTATGATTCACGAATGATTACAATAATTGTAGATGTTAGTCCCTATGTAACTTTTTATGGTTCTGCTATTTGTCACAAAAGCAATTCATATTTTGTGGACCATTTAGGAATTTTCATAGGAAAGTGTCAAACAGGTGAATTGCGAAATATGAATCATTCCTGAATCATATTCGGATCACATTATGATTCTCCCAAAGTGACCGTTTTAGACCTACTGACCTTTACTTACTACTTGATCATTATTTCGATAAAGAGCCACGTTATCGTCGCCCTTGACATTGAGTGTCGGTTTCAAAGCTACGAATTTTAACTTTATCCTCTAAGTATTATGTTTCAATTTCATATGATTGAAACCAACGCTGTTCGACGCTGAGAAACCTTACAAAATAACGCGGCAGAACAAACCGAATTGTAATGGTTAGGAAGCTATGAAAGTTTCTTGTTATTTCGATGGAGACTGTACCTACTCCGTTTAGTTTTAAGACACAAATACAATTCAAACATCGACATTTTACGACTTAAATTCAATAGCTAGATGATAATTTAATACGAGATTTACACATTTTGGTAAAGTTTAATATTATTAAGTAGGTACCTAATAGTTAGTTCAAATATCAACGTATATTTTTATCAAATCACGTTTCGTTAAAGTATTTTTAATAAACAATCTATACAGATAAATAATACAGATAAATAAAATTGAAGTGTCTGTTTGTAATTCCAAAATTACAGCGTTGCATTAAATGCATATGAAAGTATACACGCTACAAAAACCAAATTTTAAAAATTTTCTCTGTCTGTCTGTCTGTCCGTCTTTATGTCTGTCTGTCTGTTTGTTCCGGGTAATCTCTGAAACGGTTGGACCGATTTTAACGGGAATTTCACTGGCAGGTAGCTGACGTTTCAAGAAGTAACTTAGGGTACTTTTATTTATTGAAAATATTAGGGTTTCGCGACATGAAGCATGAAACAAAATCTACGCTGGTGAAACCGCAGGGCACAGCTAGTTGTAAATATATTGTCTAGATGTCGGATCTCATTCTATAAAACTCGAGTTAGTATAGCTTTACGTGTGTTGGTGTTGTTTTGTTTAAGTGTGTGTGTCCCTTATGTACCTATACATTACGACATATATATTTCCGTGTAAACTTTGGGTACGGTCAGCACAAAAGAAGATTTAATGGAAAAAGACTCACCATCTGTCACGTTGGCACTTATCATCTTCAGTAGTGATGTAACGAATATTCGCATTCGCATTCGCAAATATTCGCATATTTTTGGATATTCGTATTCGCATTCGCATTCGCAAAATTACTGCGAATGTTTTGCGAATATGAATATCAGAAAAAAACCTATTTGAAGATAATGGTAGGTCAATAAAATCAAAATCCATTCCTTTCTTATGCTTTAAATGCAAGAAAATGTAATTGCTTTACCTCATAAGCCCATTAAAAGTCTTCACTTTATCATTTGATATTATTTTACTTTGGGCAATGAAGCTTAATAATTAAATTTTCATTAAAACTTATACATTCGCATTCGCATTCGAGAATGTAAATAGCAGACATTTAAAATGACATTCGTTACATCACTAATCTTCAGTGAAAGTGGGTATTGTTATTACAACGCCACTGTGTACCCCTTCGGGGAATACAGGAGCATAAGTGTGTGAAATTGAAATTGAAAATGCTTTTTATGCTGACTGTACGTACTTATCATCTAATGCGGTACGTAGCCTGACTTTGCTGTATCTCCGTGGCTCAGCGATTGGCTTGAGATGTCGAATATTGGCCGAGCAAGTATTTATTCAATATATTTAAATGTATTCGACGAAAATTGTTGAGAACTTGAATTGCCTGAGAGACGGCGACAGACACACCATCTGTCAAGTTGATATCTAAATATATTTTGTGTGAAAATTTGGTAGTTGTTGACCCCTTCGGGAACCCTAATGTGTAACTTAAAGCCTTTAGCTAAGGTATTAAATGTTGTATCTTGTAGATATTATAATTATTTAACAAAATATTGTAACAAATATTCATATTTATGTATGTATTTACCCCCCTAGTGTACGAATGGATGTCAATAATTCATGTTTTCCAAGACAATCTAAATACCTCCTTATTTAATAAGGTTCTAGTTCAACCCCTATGTTTAAAGAGTCGTTTGCTTTGTCGATATATGACTGCTAAAGTTGCATTCTAGCTTCACTAGATGTCACTAGTGGCGTAACGTTAACACAATGTTGTAAGCATAAAAATAATAATCGTAAAATTATTCGCTTAGATTGTCATGAAAGGACTTAAATAATGTTTTTTTTTTCAGTCATATTTTGAATAATGCCACTATACATAAGTATTTTGATACATTACCACGTTATACTTATTGTCTTCGATGAAAGACTACAGGTAATGCCTACCCCTTCGAGGACCCTTAGGGAAGGCGTGAAGAGTGCGGTCATCAATTAAAAACGTCAATTTCATTAAAAAAAACACTCAATTACATACTTTACTAAATAAACACATAATGTGTATTCTACGATTTAAACATGTTGATAATTATGTAATTAATTAAAATTAAATTAACCCTCAGTGGCTCAGTGGCAAAGCCTTTTAATGTAGAGGTTTCATGTTCGATCCAAGTCTAGCAAAACGCAATCTTTGAGTTCCTTGTGGGCTCATAGTTTTAGCTGCGTGATCGTCGAGCGACTGATTTATTTAGTTTGGGCGCTAGCAAGGCACTTATGAACGTTGAAAAATGACCACTGGTTCAGGAACTAGCCTTCTGAGAAGAATCGGAAGAAAACTCAGCCAGCTATAAGCCCAAGACAGCAGTTGTCAGTACCGTTGATGATACGACGGATACTAATTGGTCCCATATGATAGGTATATAGGTACCTACGGCATTTAAACTAGCATTCTGTAATAATGTACTATTTGTCTGTCATTTCGCAATCATAATAACAAAAGCTTTTTTCGTTTCGCTGCATATTTGATGTGTAAATATTAGTGGGACAAATTAATGGATTACTTCTTCAAACACAACAAAAGTTAGGATTGGCGTGTTAGTGTTGCCACGCTAAGCTTTAATCATATCTAACTATCTAATGTTTTGGATGGAACAAATGCTTTGTACCCGTCGTGGGATATATTTTATAATATTATAAATATCTTTACTAGTATATAAAACTGAAGAGTTTGTTTGTTTGCTTGAACGCGCTAATCTCAAGAACTACTGATCCTATTTGTGTAAAAAAATGTGTTAGCCCATTTATCGAGGAAGGCTATAGATAGGGTGTATTATCACGCTAAGACCAATCACGAGTTAAAGCTAGCGTTAGCCCAAAATAACTTTTCCACGCGGACGGAGTTGCGGGCAGAAGCTAGTATTAAATACGTGGAAATGAATATCAAAGCTAGTATAGCTAGATAACTGAACAGAAGTAGATAGCAAATAGACACACTTCTGTAATCCGCAACTATGTAGTAAATACGATCTTTTAGATAAATCGTTGTTCTGTTTCTTGCTAGGTTATAAAAATAAGTCTAGTCATTCATCGCACCACACTTTTATAAATTTGTATTGTAACTAATGTTAAAATACTAACTAATGTTACTACTCTAAATATAATATTTATTTTTTTTGTAAACGAGTATTTCCTAAAGTTGCACTAAGTATCAACTAGATGGCGCTAATAGGCACATTCGTTCAGAAACTCGTGATTCTGGTTTTAATTGTTTTCGTACTTAATTTCAGTGCCAGTGCCACTTACGGAAAAACAAGTTTCATGAAATATTATATAGAAATTCCAGTACATAGATACCTATTTAAAAATAACGTCAATTCGTTGACGTGTTTCTTTAGGTGTTCAAAATAATATATTCTGCAAGTAATAAACATGCACACTACAGTAAAAGCTTAGCATAAATCTAAATATAAGTACATATTAATTTGTACCAATAGTACCCTAACCAAAAAGTAGGTAAGGATTAAGGAGGTAGTGAAATTAGATTTCGTCGGTTACTATCTTCAAATATTATATTATTATATATCGTTGTTCAATAAACTATGTATGAGTTTGTCTATTTCATAGATTTTTTTTTGTTGTTGTATGTGTAAGAGATAATAATCTATTATAAAGATGTCCCTGCATTAGAGACCTTACTGCCTTCTAATAAATACTCAAATGGCTAAATTATGTGTAAAGTGTTCTAGCGTGACGCTTGCTCGCAACCATTGCCGACGTCACCAATATAATGAGGGTAGTAAGTAAAAAAATCCTACAAATGGGAGCTTGTGCCACAGTTGCTAGGGTTTAACCCGGATTATCGATTTTCCTCGTAAAAGGGGTTGCGAAGAACAGATGGCAGTCGCTTCGTATACAAATCAGGTGATCAGCCACATCGGGTTGAATCAAGTGCCGACCACAACAATGCATGGAAAAAGGGCCAGGGAGATGATGGTTCTTAAAGAATAGTGGCGCTGCTAGAACGCACAGTGTGTCTTGAAAACTAAATATAAATAACATGAAATTATGGAACCACAGACAGATTTTCTTTTTCATAGCCACTAATATCTACCGTTAATTTATCGGTGAAGCCCTTTTTACGAGTATAGCACCGTTTTTGTAAACTATAGATACTCGGCTTTTGTCACTGTGTATTTTAGTTGTCAACGTTACCTCTAGAAGGTGATAAATAGCGAGTAAAGAAGGAAATGGCAATGATATTATAACTATAGGTACGTAATGCGCTCTCAAAACGAACGAAAAAAATCGTACGCAGTTTTTAAACTGCAAGAAAAACCGAGGCTAGACTTATAAATGGCAGCTCTAGCGCCTCAATTTCGGCACGCCTTTGATATATTAACTTCTTTTAAAGTCAAATTCTCATTGGGAAATGGTGGCTAACTCGTAACAGGGGTAGGTACTGATGCGTTATTCTGTAAGGTTTCTCAGTGACCAACTCGACGTCGAGTGTCAGTTTCAGTCATAGAAGATTATAAAGCAAACATTATATATTTGAAAAATCTATATTTGATACCGACAATACAGAATAACGCGATAGAATGCAAGTCGGTAATGGTAGCTTTGCTAGTGTCACAGTGTTCTGTTATATGTATGTATGCGTGTTTGTAAAGTACCCACATTTGTTACAGCTGTCAGTGTTCTGTATGTTATCGATTATAATAGTGTTTAGGTGTTCTGTACAAAGCCTCACGGGCTGGTAATGATTATGTGAAATAATTATTGTTAATTACTTTCTGTAAGTTATATGACAATGTTGAATAAAGTGTAAAAATGTATTCTTTGCTTCAGTTTCATTTTTTTTTTGTTTAACCCACCTAAATAAAATAATAGTGACCTCTAGGTAAGGATAAAAATACTGGGGCGCCAGAATATCCGAAAGTAGATCTCAAAAGTAATTCCTTGGGGGTAGTTTTATAATTTCGTTTGATTAATTTCCCTGATCTAAAAGTACCAGGGCGCCAGATCTTGAAGGAGCTAGTTCGGACATTTTATTTTGCCGCGAAGGAGGTAGTTCTTTTTTATATTATTAAATACAAACTCGTGGGTAGTTTTATATTCAGTTCGATTCATTTTCCTAGGCAAATCGTTCAAAAAGTACCAGGGCGCCAGAATCCGAAGGAGGTACAGAGGTACTTGTAAGAATTTGTTTCATTTTATTAATGCAACTTGCTAGCTGTGTTACCCATAGATGACTGAACTTGGAATAGGGATTCATTTTTATATATAGAGATTAAAAGCTTACATCTACCATTACAGGATGAACACAATGCGATAATGCTGCTCATATATTTATCTATACTAATATTATAAAGCTGCAGAGTTTGTTTGTTTGAACGCTCTTATCACAGGAACTACTGGTCCGATTCCAAAAATTCTTCCAGTGTTGGATAGTCCATTTATCGAGGAAGGCTATAGGTTATATTTTATTCTCATAAAAATTAGGGGTCCGTAAGTAAATTGCAACTTTGTAACCTAAGGTGTAAAATCGAAAACCTATTTATGCGTACGCTGCAAAAACTATTGACAATAGAACAAAATGATGTACTACGGGTTTGTAGGTCTTATTAAGATCTACAAAAAAGTCCGCGAGAACATATATCTAACTCTCATAGTTTAGTCACAATAACCGCTTTAATGTTCATATTTTTTTTTTATCTCGTTTAAAAATTAAATCTACGCGGGTGAAACCGCAGGGCATAGCTAGTGTATTTATTTATATATGTTGAAACAACAGTTTTCTTTGGAGTTACATTGGATCATAAATTGCAATGGGGGCCCCATATAGCTGGATTGTCGAAAAGACTCACTTCTGCGGCATTCGCAGTAAGGAAAATTAGACACCTAACTGATATAAACACAGCTCGGTTGGTCTATTTTAGTTATTTCCATAGTGTTATGTCTTATGGCATCCTTTTATGGGGAAATGCTACAGACATCAGTTCTATCTTTGTGCTGCAGAAACGGGCTGTTCGTGCAATCTATAAACTCAAATCTAGAGATTCTCTCAGAGAGAAGTTTAAAGAAATAGGGATAATGACTGTGGCATGTCAATAAATATTTGAAAATTTGATATATGTAAGAAAGAATATAGATAGTTTTAAGAAAAATAGTGATATGCACAATATAAATACACGCAAGAGGGATAAACTCCGTGTCCCTGTGACTAGACTGCACAAAACTAGTAACTCTTTTGTGGGGCAAAGTATACGCCTTTTCAATAAACTACCATTAAAAATGTGTGAACTACCATTTTTAAGTTTTAAGGCAAGCATCAAACAGAAACTTTGTGAAAAAGCATATCATAGTGTAACTGAGTATATTGATGATAGCCAAACATGGCAATGAGTTGCTCACTCTTCCATTGAAATGTACTTAAAAAACCCTATGTATATAGAAGGGACACATGTAAAAAAAAAAAAAACCGGGGAGTTTCGCCGTTTCTTCTCCTGACAGGCTTACTTTTAGAAACGGTAGTAAATTAACTTAAGTTAGCGTAAGAAAAATGACGTTCAATAAGTGTTCCAAGTGTCCCTTATATTGAATAAAACTTTTTGATTTGATTTGATTTGATTTGATATATATGTACGACTACTCATATATTTATGTATTTACATATGTACGAGTTATGAAAATACATCTCATACTTATAAACCCATCTTAAAAATGTATATGACTGCTTAATTCACTAGTTAGTGTGTGTTACTGAGAAAAGGATACAAGTGGGTTAATATTAAAAAATGTGTGGGATTAGAAAGGAAACAAAAACTCATTTATAATTATTTATTTATTAATTTATAGTTAAAGTGCAGTACATTGAGTATACACATTTCAATTGGAGACAAAATAAAGGTCTTGCTGAAAAAATTGCAAAAAACAATAGTACATCTTACAGAAGGCTCACTCCCACAGCAAACGTGAAAATCCGAACATGCGCTATAGGTAAGAAATTATTCTTAAATGTTAACTGCGAAGTGTAGGTATAAAACCCTAAAATTATTTAAAAAAATATAATTTTTAATCATGAGATCTGATTTTTAACAGAATATTTCCGCAAAGAATTTTAGCAGGAGAGTGGTCACCCTTTCAAATCTAATGTCTCAACGTGCGTTAAATTAAATAATGTCGAAATGAACATGCAAGGAATGAGATCCATAATATCACAAAGAAAAAAGGGATAAATTTTTTTGGATATAGTACTTACATTTTTCCTTACAATATTGATCCGTTTTTAATTGAGTGTATCAAAAATGTGTGTTCATATTTGTTAATATATTATGTAAAAGGAATATTAAAGATTTTAAGCAACAAATATAACACATTTAAAACACATTTGGGCACATAAAAAAAATTTATAATAAACTTCAAGTTATTAATATTTTGTCTCCACTTGACTCTCTCTCGCTCTCATCTCGCACTCGTTACAATTTAATTCTTACATTACACGCGTCGTGGCACTGTATCGATACTATGGAAGAACCGGTGTCCGTTTGTTCGTACAAAAATATCACCTACACTGTTACAGGGGCAGTTGTTGTCCAGTGTCACGACACGCACCACATTACACACAAAAAAACTCAAAATATTAGGGTGTTCTTAGAAAAATAACAGTTAAAATGAACACTGTCTCATATTTACAACGATTTTTTTTGTATTATATAGTAATATTAATATAGTGATACTATTACGTACCTAGATTGCACGGGACGCGCCGCGCGCACATATCTATGTACAATTTATAAGTGTAAGCCAAACCAACATAAAAAATACTTAAAACTAACTATTCAAGCGACACCGCGCGTCCCGGACAAACGGAAATCAATTCTCTTAACTAATTCAAAAAGTTCTCCATATTTTTTTTTAATCTTTTTATTTTTTTGTTTCAGAAACCTAGTTACATTAGTAATCAGTAAATGTTTAACGCATCTAGCCAATGTGTTACACGTTACGGCTACTTCGCGAACCACTCGCTTGTATGTCTATGTACATTTATTACTCGACAATGACATTACTTATCAATTAATTTATTGAAAGTATACGCTAGCTAATTAAGAAAACTAACATCAAAACTAATTAAATATTGAGAGTAATTTAAACTAACTCAAGTTAAACATGTTACAATTAATTTCTTTGTAGAAAAAATGCTTTCGTCACTTGACTGAACAATGAATGGTAAGTGATGGGACAAAATATCACGCGGTCATTTACAAATACTGGGGTTTTTGGGGAAGTCTCATACCGCAACCTCACTTTGCTTATAATTGCACCAATATTCGTGGCCAATACTCCAATGTTTGGATCACTGTCAAAAAGTGACGCTGATTTGGTATGGTGTAATACTTTGCCCAATATTGGCCATTTAAAATTAGAGCCAATCTGAATCCAATGTGAGGCCGCGACAAAGCTGCCACAACCAACATTCAATGCTCCAATAGGTTTAGTCAGCTCAGCCAGTCATGGCCAACGTGTATACAATTGTTGGAAGCCAACATTCGTCAAAAAAACTTGGTTGGTTTTAGTGGCAGCGTAACGAGGTCCGACAAGGAAAAACATTTTTAATAAACCAAATGAATACGTAAAAAATTTAAAATTATCCATAGTTGTGCTTCGTCCAACTAGAAAGGCAAACGTCGAGAAATGTATTCAAATATAAGATCGTCAATACTTTTAAATATATTTCCTTAACGAACCCGTGATTTCCACACCCCAGCATGTACCATACATGGCATAGTAAACCTTAAAGTATTAACGATAAGGGCGAATGTCTAATGTATATGCAAATTTTAGAGCGCCAAAATGTTTTATTACTCATATTCTTGGTTACGCGTGACGGCTTTTCCGTACAATTTACATATTAAGTCTTAATGTTAAGGGCAATATAACCGTTTCGCAACGCCGTGGTGGGGCTGCGTTGCAAAGTGCACCTTATACACTGTAGTGTAAGGGTGAGTAGTGTTTGCGGCCTCAGCCCTCGGCGTGGTAAGCGGTTACCTTAGTCCGTGTCGGTCGTCCGTCAACTCACACATCCAATGCTATCGCGCGCGCTTCTTAGCTGGTCCTCCTACTGTTGCCGAACGACGTAATCTCTTTCACTGCAAAACAAATACAGCTATTCAAATACACTTTTCAATAAACAAAAAAACTCGGTTAAAATACACTACCAATCTATATTATTTAGAATTACCTGACTAGCAAAGTTAAGCAATATAAATAAGTGTACTAATTACAATGTGAATGAACTCGGCTTAATATTATACTGTCGACTTTAAAAACCAAAATAATAATCTGTTGAATGAGGATAATTAATAATATGTACGATATGGAACAAATCTAAATTAAAGTGAATATATCTATTCTAATACAGAATATAAGGCCATATGAATTATACTATCGAGAATTTGCATTATTTCTTTGACGTTGACTACACCGATTAAGTATTTTCCACATTATGTATAGGCTTGTAAAAGCGCCCCTAGCGGCGATTATAGGAAGTTTTACGTTCCCATACAAAATCAGCAAAATACGCAATGGATATAGTCAATGGTCAAGCATGTTAAGCCTATACTTGGAGCACTGAACTGATAAATTCGAAAAACCACCCGATAGGATATCATTTTCATGTAAAAATTGTATTACATCCTGTATATATATCTATCTATTATGTATCTCTGCCTACCCTGAAAGATACTCAAAAGATATCTACTAATAATGATGTGAAATTACCAAGAATGACGTTACATTTGTTTCAGAGGTCCATATTTCAAAAACAGAATAAACTAAGTATAATTACTTGAAAGTATTTATTCAATTTATACAAAATTCACACATCGCCTGTCGCAAAGCACCGCTTACCCTCACATATTATTTATCATATTTTTCTCACTCATTTTGTAATTTAAACTATTTTTTCATATACATGCCTCTAAAGTTTCCATACAATTTCCAAGTTTTCTAAATAACAATACAATCGGCAAAGAAAACGCAAATTTTCTTCTCTACGCCGACTGTAAGAGATCGAAACAAAATGCTTTTTAACTAATCCAGTTATCATATTTTTAAGCCTTATAAAGTAAAAATTTACAGAGAAGACACACACATACGTACACATTCAATCACAGTGTTACACAAATACTAACCCCCTTATTACAAAACATGGTTTAAGCCAATTATAAATAATCAAAAAGCTCAATTTTGGAGCTCTCGTCACCGCAGGAAGTGTATGAAGAGATGCATGAAGCGATAGAAGTATGTAACGATCGTAGCATGTGACGAACGGTGGTCTCTGCCTACCCCCATAGGTTACAGGCGTGAACATATGTATGTATGTACTAGATCAAACTCTGACTAAGGCTATGGTCATTCCTTTTCAAATCCGTATCACAGAGAAAGATAGAGTTACTTTTAAACCACGGACATATGTTTTGTGATAAAGAAGTTCTTATACCCTGCAATTATTGTTTAAAACGCGACAATTTTCCACATCGCTGTAAATACATTGTTTCACCTTGAAAGCTTCGTATTGTATGGCGTCTGTATCGGTTTTTGATTGGCAAAGTCTGTTATAATAAATAACAAATTACATAGCACTACACAGATAAATTACAACAAACACAATTACACGCTCAAAAAACCCTACCCCCTTATTACGAAACATGGTTAAATGAAGACTAGACCAAACTCGGACTAAAATGTCCATCCCATTTATATCCAAAGAGATGTCTCTTCGCATGGGCTTAAATTTCTCAAGTGATTTTTGTTTTTTTTTAAATTGTATAATATTTTTGAAAAGAGTAATTACTGAGTTTCTTGCCAGGTTCTCAGTAAAAGCAACCTTCCGAACCTGGCGGTAGCATGTATAATCCTGTAAATAGTGTCATTCTGACGATTTGAAAGTGCTTTGTATAAAGTCTAATCGAATAAAGATAATTTTTTTACACAAAGAGAGAAGGCGGTAATAGGTATAATCCTGTATAATGATCTGACAATTTGAAAGTACTTTGTTAAAAGATGAATTAAATATCGATATTTTTGATTTTCGTTTGAGATGGAGCTATTTTAAATCAAGGACTATGCTTTGTAACAAGAGGGCTAGAGGCAGGCGTTAAAGAATATACAATCAAGGTGTATTCATCAACGCAAGTTAGGTAAACCTACATTTATAACTGACTGAGCGAGCACATCCTAAAATGGAATAATAATTAAGTGAAATTTACTTAGAAATAATGAGACAAACAATTTGACAGATATCTTTAAGGTGCAGTCAGTTAGAAAGTGGTTTACCCAAGTATTAAAGTGTAAGTGATAGTTAAGTGACAGTGAGTCGTTTCTTGAGTTGACTGACAGACTGGTGGCCTGTGACGGCCGGCTTGTTGGCTGCCGAGTCGTTGGTCGCGTGGATTGACTTCACCTACAAACGAACAATTGGACATGGAATGGTAGGGAAGGGCTGTTAGCAGACTTAATCCAATTCTCGTATTGTTTATAAATACACATATCATTTCATTAATGCTACTTATGGTCATTCAAGTGTCAAAATTTCAATACACTGGTGGGAGTGCCTCGTGAGTAGGATTTGTTGAACAATCGTCGTTCATGCGTAAATTATTTGTCGTCTGTGTTACACTTTCATGATTGGATCGCTGAATTGATTATGTCCAAGTAAGGGCCAAAGTTGAAAAATCATAACGAGGACGAAGTCACCGGTAAAAGCTAGTTCACCATAAAGAAACAAATTCTATAAAAATACAAGAATTGGATTGAGAGACATTTTAGGATGCGGGGGCGGTCGTTGGGCAGGTGGTATATGGTATGTGTGTGGGGGCACAGGCGGTATAGGTACCTCGTTGTTGGGTGGCTGCGCGGGCGGCTGCGCGGCGCGGCGCTGCACGGAGGGCGAGCGGCGGTCGTTGGGCAGGTGGTATATGGTATGTGTGTGGGGGCACAGGCGGTATAGGTACCTCGTTGTTGGGTGGCTGCGCGGGCGGCTGCGCGGCGCGGCGCTGCACGGAGGGCGAGCGGCGGTCGTTGGGCAGGTGGTATATGGTATGTGTGTGGGGGCACAGGCGGTATAGGTACCTCGTTGTTGGGTGGCTGCGCGGGCGGCTGCGCGGCGCGGCGCTGCACGGAGGGCGAGCGGCGGTCGTTGGGCAGGTGGTATATGGTATGTGTGTGGGGGCACAGGCGGTATAGGTACCTCGTTGTTGGGTGGCTGCGCGGGCGGCTGCGCGGCGCGGCGCTGCACGGAGGGCGAGCGGCGGTCGTTGGGCAGGTGGTATATGGTATGTGTGTGGGGGCACAGGCGGTATAGGTACCTCGTTGTTGGGTGGCTGCGCGGGCGGCTGCGCGGCGCGGCGCTGCACGGAGGGCGAGCGGCGGTCGTTGGGCAGGTGGTATATGGTATGTGTGTGGGGGCACAGGCGGTATAGGTACCTCGTTGTTGGGTGGCTGCGCGGGCGGCTGCGCGGCGCGGCGCTGCACGGAGGGCGAGCGGCGGTCGTTGGGCAGGTGGTATATGGTATGTGTGTGGGGGCACAGGCGGTATAGGTACCTCGTTGTTGGGTGGCTGCGCGGGCGGCTGCGCGGCGCGGCGCTGCACGGAGGGCGAGCGGCGGTCGTTGGGCAGGTGGTATATGGTATGTGTGTGGGGGCACAGGCGGTATAGGTACCTCGTTGTTGGGTGGCTGCGCGGGCGGCTGCGCGGCGCGGCGCTGCACGGAGGGCGAGCGGCGGTCGTTGGGCAGGTGGTATATGGTATGTGTGTGGGGGCACAGGCGGTATAGGTACCTCGTTGTTGGGTGGCTGCGCGGGCGGCTGCGCGGCGCGGCGCTGCACGGAGGGCGAGCGGCGGTCGTTGGGCAGGTGGTATATGGTATGTGTGTGGGGGCACAGGCGGTATAGGTACCTCGTTGTTGGGTGGCTGCGCGGGCGGCTGCGCGGCGCGGCGCTGCACGGAGGGCGAGCGGCGGTCGTTGGGCGCGGCGCCGGCCTCCATGTGTTGCTTCCGTTGGCGCAGGATGGTCCAGTCGAACGTGTAGTCGTACTGGTAGTTCATCGTGCGGAACAGGATGCGGAACAACTGCAATACACACACACAGACCATCAACACAACACCACAGAGAAAAAATTAAATCCTCTTTCATACTAAATACACACACACACACACCATCAACACAAGGCCTCAAAGCCATAGAGAATTAATTCCGCTTTCATACTAAAACAAACATCACTTGACTCGTGTCCCAAACAACTAATAAAGTACCTACCAGACCGAACTTTGGTCGATTTCTTTTTGACTTTTTCTAAAAATGAAATCTAGTTAAATCGATTTCTCGCCTCCGAAGCCCCCTGCATACTAAATTTCGTGAAAACCTCGCTGTCTCCAAGATTCCGATTATATATTTATACGAGAATTACTCGTTTAAAGGTAGATAGATAATAAATAATATTTGGACATTATCACACAACGTCATCTAGTCCCAAGAAAAGCAAAGCTTATGTCATGGATACCAGACACTGAATATAATATAAAACAATGAACAGATGTGGAAGACGGTTCGATCGGGCGCATTCCCCTAAAGATTGCTCTGACTAAGAGGCTGCGGACGCATTTGATTTCCAAAACCCCAATTTTCATTTATACCACTAAGGTGGCAAACAAGCATACTGTCCACCTGCTGGTAAGTGGTTACCGCAGCCTATGGTCGATTGCAATACCAGAGATATTACTCGTTGCCGACCCTGTAAATATCTCTTAACATCTTGAAGAACCCTATATAAAAATACACTAGGATTTTTTTTACATCCGTGTGGATTAAGATAGCGAGCATCAGATAGTCCTCACGCCCTGGTTTCCAAGCTAGACCAGCGCTTGCTTGTAGCCAGCATTATGCAGATTTGTATCCCTTTTGTGACATTTGACATTATATATTTTTTTTATTTATTCAACACGTATTTTTATAACTGCCTTTAGTCACAAATAAACAAATATTGTATTCTATTCTAAATAATAATAAAATACTCACCTGTCTGAGATACATGTAATCTGGCGCCTCGTCGAAGGTTAGTCCGCGGCAGTAATTTAAATACATCGCAAACTCGGCCGGGAAACCCTGCAAACAATACATAAACTGTCATTCTTGCAATACTTCGTATACGAAAATATTCTTGGATGTGCAAGATATTTTTTCCAGAATATATTCCAGATGTATGAAAGAAGGATGTAAGGATCGTAGCATTCGGCAATCTTTGTCAGCCCATACTGTGATGTGATGTGATGTGATGAAAAAAAAAAGAGTCCGCCATCTTGGATGATCCGCCATATTGGAATTAGAATAACGTTACATAGTTAAGCATGCATTGTCATCCAAAACGAGCGTGTATACCAAATTTCAGCTCAATAGTCTATCGTCTATCGGTCTAATGACCGATTTAAAATTAAGTGAGTTTCCACATGGAAAAAAATACATACCTACATTGCTCGTTAAAAAAAAAATGTTTAATTTGCTAATTAGTTCGTAGACAAAACTTGGGTCTTATCATGTACACTAATATTATAAAGGGGAAAGATTTGTTTGTTTGTTTGTATTGAATAGGCTCTGACACAAATAGAACAATCTTGAAAATTCTTTCAACAATGCATAGCTACATCATCAGCGAGTAACATCCCTACTAATATTGTAAATGCGAAAGTAACTCTGTCTGTCTGTTACGCTTTCCCGCTTAAAACTCTCAACCGATTCTGATGAAATTTGGCACAGACAATCTTTAGACCCTGAGAAAGGACATAGGCTACCTTTTATTTATCAAAAATATTAGGTTTCTGCGACCATAAGGATGAAACGAAATCTACGCGGGTGAAACCGCGGGGCACAGCTAGTAGGCTATATTTTATCCCCGTACTGCCATGGGAACGGGAACTATGCGGGTTTGATGACCGCTAGTTGAATATAGTTATGTATATTTAATAACATACCTTGCAGAGCACTTCGACTGGTGTGGACATTTTCTTCTCACTAATGCGTTCGTATTTCTGCTTCTTTGTGATGGCCTTCAGACCTTGCCACGGCAAAGAGCCCCTGGAACAAAAAAACATTCAAATGTCTTTGCTATTGTAGTTTCAACATACAATCTATATCATCATCATATATTTAAGAGTTGTGAATTGTTGGTGTAACCGATGCAATTTCTTAATTCATCTCTGAAAATGAAAATGAAAATGATTTATTCAGTTTAGGCCCTAGTAAGGCACTTATGAATGTCGAGGAATTTGCCACCTCCATATCTATCCAGTGCCATCTCCTTGACCTCCCTATACGTCATAACTTGCCTCATTGGGAATTTTTGTTATTTCAAATTGTCTATATTGACCGGAAAATCAGTATTAATTAGCGACAAAATCCTATCCTATCTAATCCTACGAATATTATGAACGCGAAATTTTATAAGAATGTGTGTTTGGGTGTATGTTTGTTGCCCTTTCACGCAAAAACGACAGATATTGTTAATTGTGAATTGTCCAAAATATGATGATAAATCAGATCCTGCACTTAAGGAGTCGCAGGCACCAGCTAGTCTATGTAGACTAGCTGGCTAAAATAAATTAATAAACCTATTGTAAACTGGAACCATAAATAAATACAAACGCTGATTAAGTATGACTCAGAGAGAAACAGCCTTGTATCAATTTAAATATTGGGTAAAGCTATTTAAATAAGTACCTACACATTTCGAATCACACGTTTAGTCATCTTATGAGTCACGATATTTAGATTTAATTGAAAAGACCCTTTAACATCAACGGCCGCTTTTGTGTTACGTTAACAAATTGGTATTGCCAAACGTATATTAAAATGTATGTTAAATAGTAACGCTATAACGTAAGATCGAAGTAAATATGTTTAGAATTATAAATTCAACGTTTAAATTATTAAAGGCATCACATCACTGTGAAATTGTATACACATTTTGCTATACATTAATATGGCTGGCTGTACCTACGAATTTATTCTAAAGACGAGTGCAGTGACGTCACACCAAGCTTGAGTAGCAAGGTCAGAGGGGCAAGTAGTAGTCTTAGAACCAACATGTGCCAACATGGACGCATGTAAATTTTGCTCAAAATGCTTTCCTTCACGCTAAAGGAAATCGCGTGCCTAAACACTGTAGCTAAATGAATACAATCGCAATGCTATAGTGAGTCCGAATGAGTCAAACCACATGTCATTTACATCGACGTTTTAGCTGTCAAAAGCTATACTTTGGGCACTGAGCCGATCTAGCCAATTTGAGATTAATTATTATAGGTGTGGACCGTTCTGGGGGCACTTCTGGGGTGGTGTCATTCCAGAAAAACCCCCGCAGGGATAAGCGGAGATGTTGTGATAACAATACCTACTTTTCACCGAATATGGTTTAGTGCCAAGATGACAGAGGGTAACTCCATCGCCATCTCAGGCACTATTTATGAGTCTTTGAATTACTACTCAGACATATACAGGATTCTTCAAGATGTTTTGCTTCACCGTAAATCACGTGGGGTGAAATTACTGCACTTCAGTTTCTAGAAAAACTCATTGGTGGCCGCTGGGATTCGGATTTGCGTCAATGCGTAGCAGGCGACAGCCCAAACCTGATGGTCACCACGGCTCTTATCCGAGTTATAGGTGCCGGCTTGAAGACGTAGCAGTAATTTTGGGTCTCTAGAGCGAGCGAAGACAAATACATGTGCAGTTAACCCCACTATTTCCGCTGAGCGGTAATAACTATAAATATAAAAAATAGTATAGTATAGTTACCTGTTGAAATACATGAGTACGTATCCGAGCGACTCCATGTCGTCCCGCCGCGACTGCTCGATGCCGAGGTGAGCGTTGATCGACGCGTAGCGCGCCGTGCCTGTACACAAAACATACATTTACTGTACACTGTACCTGAATGATCGACCTATGTTCAATTCGACATTTTCTAAAAATTAAACTAAGCTAGATCGAAGGCTCCTGCATATAAAATTTCATGAAAATCGTGTCAGATTCAGTGCCCTTATCACGAGTTTTGCTCTGTTTTCGTAATCTGTACTCGCTATCGTCACCGACAATATTTGTATGAGATATTTTAGTTTTCACGTCACCGCTAGGAGGCGCTGTACAATTTCTCATACAAACATTCGTAAGGGAAGCTAGCGAGTATATATTGCGTATTCGTGATAGGGGTACAGATTATATACAACGTCGAGACATATATGGCATATAGTTCTTAGAATTTCACTATACAGCGAAAATAAGCATTGTATTATGTTACAGCAAGAGTTATTTATTAAGTAACTTACGTAAGCATTGTCTTGTGTCACATACCATCCAATAAGCATCGACCTGTTAGTAACCTCTAACTACTAAACTTTACGACGAAAAAAATTGAACGTTAACGCATTCGCTGCTAACGACGCTCCTGCGCGTTTATCCGAACTTTCCTATATGCTAACGACGCTTATGTGAGTCCATACAAATTTCTGTGCCTTCACTGTGTGCTAGGGCCGACTCTGCGCGTCTATTGTTTAAATAAGACCAAATTGTAAAGGCCCTTACCCACCATTGCTATTTATAACAGATACGGGATTTACCTACATTGATATTAACAAAACGGTGAACGAAATAATTTATCGGTGTGCCTACAACCCGGCTACTGAGTTGTAGATATCTATACGCAGCTGCGTAGCTATAGTTGGCATGTGATCATGTCCAGTACTCACCAATCGGGTAAAAATGAACTTTTTTTTTAAATTTTTTAAGGTGCCAATTTTAAAGACAACGGTCAATAGTCATGGGATAAATTTTGTTAATATTTTTTTTTATTAAAACTAAGATACAGTACAGTAGGGACGTAACATTATTTTATCGGTAATAATTCACGGATAAAGGATTAATAAAAACAAAAAAATATATATATTGTTATCTGTGAAATAAACAGCAGAAAGTCTGTACAACGTTTAAACGTTTAAACTTTTTTACTGTAACTAAATAATGTTTCACACTCCAAGAACTAGTGTACTCAGGTAGACAGTAGGTAGGTACATAGGTACCGACCCTTTTCCTTTTCGTATGTTTTTATTACCTGTCATAAATAAGCGAGTGTTTTACGACCCGTAATAACAATAGTCAAACGCGCAGAAGCGCCGAATAGCACTGGGGAACACCTTACGTCGACGCTATGTTGAGGTTTTAGCACAGAGCGAAAGCGTATTTGTACAACGATATGCGTTTGACGCACTGGTGTAAGGTCCGATTGTGTAGCACAGGGTAATGACTTTTTATTTAGCTTCAGCAGCGAACGCGTTAAGGGTTTTATGAATGTTATTTTTTAATTGGTATGTACAATTAGCCGGTGCTCTGTGACAACAATGTGCGCTTAAAAAGTCAGGACTCTGAGTTACTAATCATCATCATCCTTATGTCCTTATCCCATGTATGGTCGGCACTTGATTCAACCCGATGTGGCTGATCACCTGATTTTTATACGAAGCGACTGCCATCTGACCTTCGTAACCCCTTTTTTCGAGGAAAATCGGTAATCTGGGTTAAACCAGTTGTCAGACTTTCTTAGGCCTCTGACTGACCTGTAACGATTGCCAAAGATGTTAAATTGGCAATAGTTACTATTATATTACCATAATAACGAAGTATCGAAGCAGTTAAGATGCCGTGGATCACAAAAACAGCTGTTTTGTATATACAATACAGTGTGAATGTAGGTCCGCCGTTTTTGGCACACACATGTCGATAACCGAAGGATGTGGCTCACAATACATTCAGAACAATATTGGTTGACTAATGACCTTGGGATGGAATTTCAAATACCTACTAATAATCAGAACCAATTAGGTTTTAGCGTAGACGACTAAGCAAGATATCTTTAAAGCAATTTCTCATATTATTACTAAACATTTTTTTCTACTGAATAATGTACTTAAAAATATAATCAAGCAATCAGGGTTATTGGCCATCTGTTACGGGGATATGGAGGAAGTCATTTGCCAAAAGCTTATAACAACTAGGTACCTAAATGTCAAACATTTTTTGACTTTTTATAACCCAGAATTTTATGAAAATATGTAGTAACATTTGCAGTGAAATTAGATTTTTTAAATATACGGGCGTGCCAAACGAAACCGCGATGCAAAGCTATATATTATATTTGTAAGTCACATTGTATTTTAATATAAAACATTATGTATCTGGAATCTGGAAAAGCATTTGTATAAAAATAACCAAATATTTCGCCACATGCTACGTCATGCTAGTACATCGTTACATACTGCTTTCGCTTCGTCCACATTCATGCATCTCTTCACACTTCGTTCGGTTACGAGTGCTGCGAATTTGACCTTTCTGAAAAATATTATCAATTTTGTCATAGTAGTAGCTCAATAAAGCAAGTAACAAACCGGTAAGGTTCTTATCCTCGCGATATGAGATATGTGCGCGCGTGCGCAGGTCGCGGAACTTCTTGGCGAGGCCGAAGTCGATCATATACAGCTTGTTGCAGTGCCGGCCGATGCCCATCAGGAAGTTGTCCGGCTTTATGTCGCGGTGGATGAAACACTTGCAGTGGATGAACTCCACGCGACCCAGCATTTGATCTGGAAACATTATCATTGTATTAAAATGAATGAATCCCAATTGAAGAATAATATGGCTAAAATTATAATGCTTGTGTTCAAAAGTATTGGACAGGGAGTAAATAGAGGTTGGCGGCATTGGTAGATGCATAATGATTTCCCAATATTATATATAAAAAAACAAAAAACATGTGAATGGTACATAAGGAAATGGGTCATACATAAGGCCATGTATGACGCGAAGCGAATAAAAGTCCGCAGTTCCCTCACTTTTTTCGCTACGCGCTCATTTCTCGTGACGGCACATATACAGACTGCCTGTTTGACCCACACATTCTTCTTATCGTGTCAATGACAGACGTTTTAAATTGTTGTAGCCCAGAACTTGGCTTATTGCATCAGCATTCTTGATACCCACTCCTTGCAGACTAGTCAAAACACAGCCGTTATATGATGAGATAAACATGTATAGTGACCTGCAAGCATGAGGACAGTCTTGATAGTGAATTGGCGCGAACAGAAGTTGAACAGGTCCTCCAGCGAGGGACCGAGGAGGTCCATCACCAGGATGTTGTGGTCCTTCTCGTAGCCGTACCATCTGGGGGAAACATATATCATTCATACATTACCGTCGACACTGGCCACCTTAAAATTAAACATCTTATCATCATCATCAACCTGGAGTACATATCCCAAATAGCAGTTGCTCAATGACATTATTAAGATGTCACGTCATTACTAAGATGGCTAGGTCGCGAAACCATTACGGAAGTACGATTAGGACAGGTGATATGGCTCGCTCGCTACTTAATTTTGTGGCACGCGCGATATATCACACGTATGAACACCGATTGTTACGTCACTTATTCCCTGACCTTATCCCATGTATTAGGGCAGGCAGTTGATTCAACCCGATGTTGATGATCACCTGATTTTTATACGAAGCTACTACCATCTGACCTTCGCAACTCCCTTTATCGAGAAAAATCGGAAATCTGGGTTAAACTAACCAACTAAACTTCATCTTATCGTCTTTAAAAATGTTTGACATAATTATACTTTAACTCACGACGTAAAAAGATGGGTGTTATAAGTTTGACTTCAGTATCTGTCTGTCTGTCTGTGTGTGTGTATATGTCTGATGTATGGATTTGGATGCGGTTTTTATTCATTTGAAAGGTAGTTTCCTTGCAGTTGTTCTTAGCTATGTTTGGCTAATATCGGTCCAGCAGTGTAGCTCTTCATTACAAAATGACAAAAGGCATGTCTCAGAAGTAATTCTGAGACATGCCTCTCGTAAAGTGCCTGAGACGGCGATGAACTCACCACCTGGCACGTTAACACTTCATCATCTTCGGTGAAAACCTCTACCTTCTGGGATTGGGTAATAATATTTAATGATACAAGTAAAATCAAACCAGAAGTTTAACTAGTAGATACTGGCCGATCGTTACGTCTCGATACCGGCTTTGTGTACAATAAATAATAGCTCTTAGTTTAGGTAATAACCACCCACATCACATTGTTAGTTTGAAGTCAGCCCTTATGGCTTCAAGCTCGGAACATTTATTACGTAACTAATGTGATGTTATCGTGTGGCGGAAGCCAAACAACCACAGACCTAAATCTATACCGATAATAAAATTAAAGTGTCTGTTTGGAATTTAAAATTAACAAGAGCATCTATCTACTGGACATAAGTAGTTAAATATAGTAGTTAGGTATATAAATGGATAAAGTGTCTTGTGCCAGTTATCAGATGAGGAGTGCATTTACAGAATACAGATTCAAGAGAAAGTAGTCATTGCGGGATCTAATCGACGTATGGGCAAAGTCCGTAAACTTCTCACGGCTGAACTTTTTGAATAGAGCTTTAAACCCAAGAGCGAACGAATTTCGCAGGTAACAGGTAGTAACTGTTTGACGGTTTTCAATAACCTTTTAAAGTTTACAGGTTTGCTATGCCCAGTTATGTCAGATTTGATCTAATCCATACTTTTTATTTCATAACATTGCTAACTACCGATATGTTATTGCAATTAAAGTGATAGATTTATTTATATTTAGTGACCTAAATGACAGATAGAGGGAATATTAGCAACGGCTGTAATTGGATAATTAGCAAGATCTGTCAATATTGTTTGTATACACGAAACTATTTATCGGTTGAGAAATTGAGAAGCACTGATGCCGCACAATCTTGGTTAGCGGAGTATTTTTATTTTTCAATCAAAGCGTTACGCAGTCACGCGTCGCTGGGCAACCGTTTCTACCATGAGCAATATCGACATACCAACCCCTCTTTTTTCTTTATCTTTACTTACAATACAATTTGTTTGAATTTCAACTACATTGTAACACATTTCATGAACACCATCGCATTTTGGAACCATTCTTGTATTTCATTGAATTCAAGTAGACTATAATTTGACACTTAATCCTACTTAATATTATAAACGCGAAAGTTTGTAAGAATGTATGTATGTGTATATTTGTTGTTCGTTCATGCAAAAACAACTGAATGGATTTTAATGAAACTTTATAATATTATAGCTTATACATCTGAATAACACATAGGCTATAACTTATTAAGATACTGTGTTAATTGTCCAATATATACAATCTAATCCTGCGGAGACGGGAGTCGCGAGGCACCAGCTAGTTGACCATAACACAGCATAAATATAAGCTGACTAATCAGAATGGAATCTAGATCAAATTTTTTTGTGCTTTTCTCCCCATACTGGGCCGCTTATTATCCCGTAAATGCGCTTTGTCTGTGTGTGTGTGTCATTTCGATCGATTTGTTCTTAGATTCCGTACTGCTTACAGTAAGTATATAATTATGTATTGTGTGCCATAGGTGTAGTTTTATGTGAAATCAGTACTGTGTATAATGCACCTATACAATATAGATAGGCAAGGGTTAAATTCAATTTATTTGAAGAAAAATAATTACTAAAACAGTGTGCATCACTATTTAACTCCGTATCCCAAAGAGACAGAAAGTCAAAACCTCTAGACTACATTTTGTAATAAGGGGGCTAAGTCTATGCCTAACCTACTAACTGCTGCTGAGTTTCAAGTTACGAATGGTTACGTATGCGACCTCCTTTGGCCCACAAATTGTGCTTGGACCGCATGAAATTAATGGCATCATTTTAGCTCCGTACCTTTCTAAGTCCTTGACATTAGTGAGTCACCGTAGCGTCCGGGATTTGAAACGTGCGAGCCTTTAGACTGTTTGTGAGTTATAAGTGCCGTTACTTTAAATACGTTGACGTCTGGTCGTGTTGTGCAATCGGAAACAAGTTCGGGTTCAAAAACGGGTTCTTAGGACGTTCGTGTGGCTAAACGAATCGTGTTGAGATTGCAATATTGGCTTATTTAAGTTCGAACCAATGGGAGTCCTGCAGGACATGGTTTGGTCCCGTTTTGGATTTGAATTCTATACAGATCAATAAGATTGAATTGACTTATCTGTTTGTAATTCCAAATTAAAAACTGTTCGGTGCAGACTTAAAAAATCATATTTTTAAATACATCTCTATCTGTCTGTTTGTTCAGTCTAATATCTGACAGCTGACTAACTAACGTCTGGACAGATTTTAACGACTCACTGGCTATGTTATAGTTGATGTTACAAGGAATAATTTAAACAAATATGATTTAAAAAATTAGGGTTTCGCGAAACAAAGTCTACGGGGGTGAAACAGCAAAGCTGTTTATTGAAAATGCGAAAAAAGATTTCTTATAAAGATGTAGAGACAATGCATATAGTTAATTACAACAATTTAATTATCTTATTCGTCACAATACGGTCGTTGAAATCTGCGCAAGACCTTGTACCAAAATTAACAGATTAAGGCCAAGCGTCTATTTAAGTAAGCTTTCTGTTGCTAAGGTTCCCCCTTATTAAAACCAAGGACTTCTCACGTACGTGAAAAACATACCATGTACCGCAGACATTTAAAAATGAACCTTAAAAACATGTGCACAAGGATGATCGTGTTAGGTGTCATGAATTCACGCGTAGGCGTACCTTAGGCGTCAATTAGACTGGAAGTTTACCACCTGCTGTGATATTTGCGGGGGAGGATTTAGTGAGGAAGGCTCTTCAAAACGTCCGAGCTACAGATTTAGCACAAATTACGATCATGACAAGAAGCTGTCTGATCTTTACTTACAAAATAAGTAGTCAACGTATTAAGCATTACAATGAAATACAAAAAGAAAATCATGTCATTTTGTACGAGCCACCGAAATATAGAAACAATTATATTAGACTATTTTTAAAGAGGTATACCGCCGCTTACGTTCTGACTCCGAAGAAGTCAAAATGCGCAACTTTAGAAGAACAAAAACCGTTAAATTTTTCAACAAGCAAGTATGTAAAGTTATGTTTATTTTATTCCACATGATGACGAAATTAATATGTTAATAGTTCATGTTCTTGAGTTTAATTCGTCTATGGATGCGGCCTGGCGATTCCCTATCTATTGACATATTGTATTTCAGTCAATGACTGAATGTATTTCAGCCAAAATATGACTTCCTCGGTGTTAGAACTTAAGCGACGATACATGACATTAGTGTGCCGAAATTCAGGAGTTAAAATTGTCATAACTATCTCAGTTGCTCTCAAGTTTATCCCTACTAATATTATAAATGCGAAAGTAACTCTGTCTGTCTGTTACGCTTTCCCCCTTAAACCTCTCAACCGATTTTGATGAAATTTGGCACAGACAATCTTTAGACCCTGAGAAAGGACATAGGCTTTTTATTTATTAAAAATATTAGGTTTCCGCGACCATAAGGATGAAACTAAATCTACGCGGGTGAAACCGCGGGGCACAGCTAGTATATTATATACTTATTTAACAAGAAATGAATTGCGTACGGAACATTTTTTTTGTTCGTTTTGTGGGCGCACGTACGTAACTATCACGTACTTTGAATATCATTGATACTAAAACGCAAATTTGTTATGACGACTCTTGATTTACAGTGGGTGTAATATAACCCCTCTGACTCACGACTCAGAATTCAAAATTGTATATAGCGAATTTTCTGGGTAATACGCAAACTAACTTTTTTTTAGACAAGCTTTTTAATCGTGTCGTATCTATTGAAGATTTTTTTTATACTTGTTCTCCTTAGTAAATTCTCCCTATTCATTTGATACCTAGATTGTGGTAGTGCAGAAAGAATAACTAGTCCGCCATCTTGAATCATTCGCCATATTGGAAATTATACTGACGTCACATAGCTAAGCATGCACTGTCATCCAAAAAAAGCGTATAGGATACCAAACATTAACTCAATTATTTAAAGATAAACTGATTTAACATTCAGTTGCAAGATTCCACTCAGACAAACATACATTGCAGGAGTGTTTTCGATATTGTGGTATAAGAAACAATATGCAGACTGTAATAGCAAACAATTACTAGTTTATCAATGCAAAATTGCGTCGCATAATCTTATTTTGATATAGGTTCTCCGCGATATCATTAATTAATTTGCCATAAGAATAGTTTTTATCTGTTATGAATGATAACCCTATCTAACATATCACCAACTTACGCTATTTTCATTTCACAGTACATAACATATCAATAGTGATTCAACATAATTTTATAATCATTATAATTTATATTAATAAAAATAATTGTATACGAATTTTATTGTAATTAATCATTATTTACTATGTAATGAAATATACATGATGCCAGCTGAGTTTCTTGCTGGTTCTTCTCAGAAGCCTAGTTTCCGAACCGGTGATAAATTCTGCGACATTCGTAAGTGTAAAATAAAACAAAAACAATTAAAAAAAAAAATCTGTTGTATCTATTTGTTCCGGGTAATCTCTGAAACGGCTGGACCGATTTTAACGGGACTTTCACTGGCAGGTAGCTGATGTATCAAGGAGTAACTTAGGCTACTTTTATTTATTAAAAATATAAGGGTTCCGCGACAATAAGGAAGAAACTAAATCTACGTGGGTGAAACCGTAATATAAAAAGAACTAGAGGAGAACAAATGTAAAATGCTCACCTTATATGTGGTATGCCGATGCCCCCTTGGAGCATCTTATACACTCTGCTCTCATAGAGAAGTTGTGGGTGTCGCGCCTTTATAGATTCTACCTTCACTGCTACCTCCTGCAACAAAATACATTACATCACTATTGTTTATTACTAGAGTCCCCGAAGTTGTATTAGACAGATTACAACAACAACTATTTTGCATCGAAGATGATTCAGTGTCAATGTGGCAGAAAGTGAGTACATCACGTCTCAGACACCATACATCCTTGAATTACTTCTTCAATATAAGTAACTAGATTTCCTCACAACATTTTCCTTCATCTTAAAGCTTGTGATGTAAAAGCACTCATCATCATCCTCCTGCCCTTATCCCTGTGTTCTTCTCTTCCATTTCTCTCTATCAGCCGTCATGTCTGTAAGTCGTCGTATGTGAAAGCACTGCGATCAAGTTTTTATAAAAACTTGTTGTACACTGTGATTCGGACTTGCGTCGTTTGCATAGTAGGCGTCTGCTCAAACCCGCGGCCACCAAGGCTCTTATTCGATCAACATATCTTTTTATGAGATTCAGATATCCAGACATTTAGAATCAGGTCTACAAATAAAAGAGTGGGTACAGAAAAATCTCCTTAAAGCTGTATGTACATAATTCATGTATACAAGCAAACAGTATATCTAAGATTTACAATAGATCTAAAACATTTCAATGTCAAGAAATATATGTGTGGGTCCATTTACATACCGTGTGGGATCTTATGATAGAACTATTTGCTTGTTAGTCTTTAAATTTACTTTAAAAGGTAATACTTTACAGCCAGTCTGGATTCATGGCAAATTAATGGCAATAGGCTCGGCCCCTGTTACTTGGGACTTAATCATAATAGGCAAAATTTTGGTGTTTATTTATTAATAAATTTTTTTGTGTGAATGACATGCCATGTCATATGGCATATTTAAGTACCTGTCTGTCTTAACCTTTGGGGATTACAGGTGTGAGCATTTTTATGTATATTGTTAGTATTTATATTTAAGTCTATAAAATACAGTGAGATAACCCTTCAGTTTATATTTCAATGCTGCCTAAGACTTTCACTATTAAGATTTTAAAATACTTCTGTCTGTAGTCTGCATTACAAATTCCTACCATCCCTATATATTATATCCCTACAATACTCCCTCTAAAACTACACTACAAGTTTTATGGTGCCTGAGATGACTATGAACTCACCATCTATGAGATTGACACCTCACAATCTTTAGTGAAAAGTTCTGGGAGAAAATGAATTTACACACACAAAAATAATGTGAAAGTATTTACTGAAACAAACTTTTCTTACAAAATTTGTAGAAATAACTGCTTTATTTTAGCCAAAGACCTTCCTGTTAATGAAGTGAACTCAAAGTTTATTATTATACATCCAAAGTTAAGGACTTTCATTAAAAACTTTACCTTTTATGTTATTGAAATAAAAGTTCAAGCTATTTGTCACTTTTAAAATATAACAAAGGGAAAGGGCAGCCCTCAAAATCAAGTTATATCGAGAGGCCCTTGACCTTGAACCTGATTAACAGCAACAATACAATCATCATAATCACCTTCATCATCATTAACCCATCATAGCGGTGCACTGTTGGACATAGACGCAGTACTTTAACCATATAACTGGTTTACTTTTTAGTGACAATGAATCCCCATTTCCCTTGGTCACGGCATCACACATAAATGGATGGATGGATTTTAACGGGACTTTCACTGGCAGATAGCTGATGTTTCAAGGAGTGTTTTAGGCTAATTTTATTTAGAAAATAGATTAGGGTTCTGCCACTACGCGGGTGAAACCACGGGGCACAGCAAGTTTTTATATAATTACAAGAGAACATTGAGTGAGTTGATGTAACTATAATCATCATTCTCATCAATAACATAGGATAAGAGATTGTATGTTATTTATGGTCGGCACAATGTGTTCTTCTCTTCCATTTGACTCTATCATCCACCATATCTCCTCACAGTCCCATTCTAGCGATATCATCTTTCACACAATCCATCTATTGTTTCTCAAGTCTTCCTCTCCCCTTGTAACCATCCTCCACATTCATAAATATGATCTGCTATTGAAATAAGAAACATCTAGATTCAATAGCAGATCATGGTCACATCAACTCACTCAACTTAGTTCTTAATCAACAGTTCACTCTCTTACATAATGAGTGATATAATTGTTTTGATGAAACTTGTAACTTGGCAAATATACCTATCTCTTTAAGATATGTGATATAATTTACTCGTCATATTGCTATTGAGACATTGATGATCATTGATGCCACTTATGCCATTGTTACCAACTCTTTCAAAATTTAAGTTTCCATAAACATGTTTATTTTCACTTTCCTAATAAACATGTTCCCTTAATGTTTCAAAAGTCTATACTATTAGAACAAAACATTTGTGTTGAATATAACTTTGAATAAACAAAGAAAATAAGTGTTTGGCAATTCACCATGATACCAAAACAGACTGGCTGACCTAAATACATGTAATTATTATTTTGAAAAGGTAAAGATATAACAGTCATTTTTTAAAGCTGTCTTTGAAAACTTTCGCAACTAGCTCGCACCTTATATCATCCATTGTTGGAGGGTTGCAAAACAACTGTAGTTCAGCGAATTATCGAAATGTAGAACCACAATTTCATATCGTGACAATGGATTCGTTTCGTACGATCCGAACCAATGATACGTTTTAGGCTGAACTAATTAAATAAAACACGAACATCACATTAGTTTCACAATAAATAATGTGTGATACAGGTAGATATTTGTTAGTAAAAGGTAATTCAACCGAGAATACGCCCAGACCGCCATTTTCAAGAACAAAATTCCCGAAATACACGATCGTCTTGACACGAGAAAACGACGTAAGAAATAACGATCAAATAAAAGTTATGTTTCAGTGCAAATTACCTCTCCATCGTGGATATTTATCGCTAGAAATATGTCACCGAAGCTTCCACCGCCGATTTTACGAATAACGTTGTATTTTTCAGCTATTATTACATGTTTCCTGGCTATCAACATGCGTTCGAAGGTAGCCATTTTCTTTATCCTTCATCACTCGTTGTCACTAAAATAATTGATAACCCATCGCACCGAGTGGATTTTCGTCACAGCACTTGCAATTTTAGCGTCTATAATTGTTCTAAAACACAATAAATCGTAGAAACACTAAGAAAAACCACTGAAAATCATTTTATTACGAAGTCTAAAAAGATGTCGTCAACCTATTTTACGTGACGTCACAATGGCAGTGTTGCCAGCAATTGTAATTCTAGGAAACTACTATGTGCTACTAAGTTTAGGCAGAGCTGCCAGTGCAACAAAAATATTTCAACCTTTTTGGTAGCTTTACTGAAATAAATTTATAAAAAATGCTTTACTTTAATATCTTACAAACCGCTGCCAAACACAAAAATTTAATATTAATTCATAACAGTAAGATATATCTGATATGACACAGTTAAACTTTTGGTACTACTAAAACTAATTTCGATAGATCAAGTCAGAGTGGATGAAATCAAACCTACATAATTTTTATATATGATCTATACAAATTATTTTATAAATTAATATGTTTGTAGTAAGCAGAGGGCACACATATTATTTATGTAAATTATATAGCCATAGTTAGCCCTAAATCCATATTTTGCAATGATGTGCAAACACAATTAAATAGCTTGAAGAATTAATGCATTTTAATTTAGAAATAGTCCTAGTTTGCAATTATCTTGAGTAGTAGTAAATCAGTACTGCTAACATCTTAAGGTCATCATTACAAGTTTAAACAGTAGGTAAAAACACAACTTCTCTTTTTTTAAATACTTTCCTCATTCTAAAGTTGTCTTTGGAAAAGTATATTTTCTTAGAAGTCTTACTTTATTTGTAAACAAATTGTTTGTACACAATACCAAGCACAGGAATAAGACTGGCAGAAATATATGGATTCTTTAAAATAGCACATGAATTACCTTGGATATATTATTGTAACCTTTTTTTATAAATATATTTTTTGCACAATACTATTAGGGAAAGATGATTAGCCACCTTGTGCAACATGACAGCTTCTTTAAAATAGAAGGAAAAGCAAGGCTAACATACATGAGAAAAGTTAAAGAAAAGTTTTGTTGTATAAGGAGGTCAAAGAGATGACACTGGATGCAGACCTAATTAATTAATTACTGAGTTTCTTGCCAGGTTCTTCCCAGGAAAAGCAACTATCCGAACCTGGTGTTAGCATGTATAATCCTGTGAAATAATGTCATTCTGACGATTTGAAAGTACTTTGTAAAAAGTCTTATCAAATAAAGATATTTTTGACTTTGACCAATGGAAAGAGTTGCATTGGGTACACCAACAAGAGTGTTTTATTATATTACTCTTAAATTCATGATGATGACAATTATGAAACATTTTGTGACCCTAATCATCAACTGGACAAGTATTCAAGGTTCAATGTTACACCTGCCTTAACCATTGCAGTGCAAAATATCAAAACATCAAAACATACCTTCATAATGCACACATCTGTATCCTATGGGGGTAGGCTAGACTGTTTGCTACCAGGGGTCTTCACAAGTCATAAGCATTGAAAATAGTGTGGTTACAGCACATGTTTTTATTACCCTCACACCATACATAAAGACAAAAACTGACTCAAAGTGTAAAGAAAGAGTAATTCTTTTCTCATACATTACTACTGCACTATTGTAGAAAAATATATCTGTCAGTTTATTCTAACAATACTAGAGGTATTATAGAAGGGCAGATATTATAACTCCTTCCTATCAACTTTATACATGACTAACTGAGTCCTGTGGTCCCATCTGCATATAATTTAACTGGCTGTGGGTTTTTGAGCAGTCGCCTGCTTCTCAAGCAACTCAAATTTGAATCCCAGCGGGGCATGTCAACCAATGAGTTTTTCTAAAAACTTATGTGCAGTGATTTGACACCATATGCTTTGAAGATCTGAGAAGTAATTCAAAGAGGTATGTATAGTGCCTGATAGACTCACCATCTGTCACATTGGCACTTAATCATCTTCGGTAAAAAGTGGGTGTTATGATTAGAACAAATATGAAAATGTCTTTCCATTTTACGGGTTTATATGTAGGGTTTGTACTCACAAATAATGTGATTTACTATTTATTAATTAATTTTCAAGCTCAGTTCAGTGGATCTAAATATTACCCCCCACCACCTGACAAACTGTACCTCTTTATAATATTAGTATAGATAGGTTATTGATACTTGTTGTATTTGGATTCAAATATTATTTCCATTACCCAAAGGATAGCGACTAGGGTATTTTTTTCATGTTTAAGTATTAATTGAATACTATTTCTCAAATATAAGTTTTGAATAAGTTATATTGATGTTCATGAGTCCTTAACCACTTTATCTGCATAGCATTCGAATCTACATATATAAAAATGAATCCCTTTTTCCCTTGGTCTCACCATCACGCATGAATGACTAGACCGGGACTTTCACTGGCAGATTGCTGATGTTTCGAGGACTGACTTAGGCTAATTTTATTTAGAAAACATATTACAGTTTCGCGAAATAAAGTGTGAAACTAAATCTATGCAGGTAAAACTGTGGGGCAAAGCTAGTTACTTTATACAAATGAAACATATTTTACTTTTCCAAATTGTAATATCACAATAATCATTGTGAAAGACTCCCGTGGGTTTTCCAGTTCTTCTCTGTCTTACATAACTACTAATATTATGTTTAAGAACATTTTATAAACAAGAGTACCTACATCACACATTTAGTGTAATATTAATAGAGAATCAATGTCACATACAGTGTAGGTTGGAAAAATATATGGTTACACACTATAGGTTAGAACAAGGTTTGAATAAGGCCTTGAGATGAGGTCGTATACATCTAACATTTTTAGTTCTTAGCCCCAGATGTTCAAACTGACTACTGCGTTTGCTTGGAATCATACAATTATTAAAAACACAGCAAGTTATCTAGGTATTATTTAGTGTTTGTCATGATATCTCTGGGCAGTAAAATATGTAAATGAATATCGAACACACAAATTGCAATTTTCGAAAATCGTTCCTAATCACAACATACCCCTCACCCCGATGCACGTAATCATTGACAGTTTGGTCATTTGTAACAACATTATCGCAGGTGGAGCAAAGAAATCAGTAAATAATTTACCTCTCCATTAGCAATGTTGATCGCCAAATATATGTCACCAAAAGATCCGCCACCGATTTTTTTCGACACCTTATATTTTCCAGTGACCAATATTTCCTTCCGTGAACTCATAAAAGTCGACATGATTACGTTTTATTACAAATAGTCCAGGATGATGTAAAATATAATTCGAAAGCACAAATTACGCACTATTTGAATAAAAACAATGGAAAATACTCGGCTACATTTTACGAAACTGTGACTGAATGGAGGACGTAATACGTTCAAAAAGAAGAGCACGTGTAAATTACCACTTATCATTCAAAATAAACCCAATGTATTTAATGTTATAAGAACGAAGAACTCGCTGGAAGCATCAGATTCACTGTTAATAAACTAAATTAAATAAGTCATAAAATTGAAAATGCATGAAATAAAATAAAAAATTAAACACAATAACTTAAAAATCAATATCTATTGTACATTTTGTAAAAGAAAAGATTTCAGTTTCTAAACGTAAGTAATCCAATCCAATCGCTGCTTTCGGTTCATTCAGTGTTACCACCAGACATTAAAATTTAATCTTACATTGTTTTGTGTCGTGGTTTGGTAGAAAGGGTAGAAGTAAAAAAAAATTGGTAAAACTTATTTTATGTCGATGTTACTATAAGAAAAAATACAATGGGAATAGAAACATTCTAATAAAATTGTTTGCTAGAATGCAAAAGTAGAAGGGAAATACTAGTTCCATGGATAAGAATTTTGTGTGCAAGTCGAACAAGTCTCATAATTGTCATAATTGTCTAATATCATGGGTCACAAATGGATGAGGTGTGCAGTAGTATTTTTCTTCTTTCATTGAGACGAGGTATATAAGCTAGCTTAGGTGGATACGTACTTAGGTGCCTAATAATTATAGGTGCCGCCTCACAAGTTATGTGCGCTGACTTTGAAAGCGCAGTAGTAATTTTTTGTCTATATGATGCGACCTCGACTATTTTTTTAGCCGAGCGCTCTTTACTCGGGTCGGCAGTTTCTCGCACCTGTATCTATCTCTTAAGGTCATATACTATTTACGTACTTTTTGTCTGTGATCGTTAACTAAAAATGTTTAATTTGTAAGACCAATACGGATATAAATATCTTTTAAATTATATATACAAGGGACAGCTCCACAATAAATTCGCGGATTAAAGGTTTTTAAGGGTTCATCTTGAATTAAATGATAAACACCTTTTTTAAGTATAATATTTATTACATAATGGTGTGTCGACATAACATAAATAATACAAAACATTGATGAGAACCAATATACGGTAACAAAAAAAAAATACAAACATGTTTTATATGTAAATTCGAATTAAACTTAACAAAATACTTTTTGGCTACATATAAAATGATCATCTTATAATTATTGTACCAAGGCTGCTTCTAGTGTAAAAATGTACACTTGTAAAATATCATTCTAAAGTACTAATTGATGACTAATTACCTGCAATCTAGAAATGCATTTGCAACACTGCAAATATTTATCATAATATTGCCATAACTGACAATAATATCTACCATACTAATTAACTTTCACACTATTTATAAGATTGGTAGCTTGTTGCAATAAAATACATTAAAATTTTGGGTAATGGCAACTAATGCCAGTTTTCGATTCATCATGCTTAAGGTATGCACTAAGTCCAATAGGGAATTTGATTAAAAATGCGTCTTACCAAAATGGTAAGCTTATCCTAAATGCCTACACTTTAAAACTGGGTGTTGATTCCAATTACAGGCACCTGGATTATAGAGGGCAATCCAAATAAATCCATACAATTTGCTTATGAAGTTGGGATGTAGAATTATAACAAAATGTTTCGATTTTAGTACTTGCGAATTTTACAGGCCGTCACTAGTTATAAGCGCTCTGCAAAAAAAAGTAGGGATAGCAATTTTTTTTATTCGCATAGCGCCTTACTTACAGACAAAGACATAATCATAAAATGACTACTGCGCATTCAAGGTCAGCGCTCATAGCTCGTGACGGCTTCTGTATTATATACCACAATCCCACAAACACAAGAGTAGATTTGGGCCTTATTTTATAAAGAACCATCATGTAGGCCCAAGTTAAGTAGATAAGATTTTATTTGGATGCAACCTCTTTGTGTCAAACTTTTGACAGTTTGTTTTTTTTAAGGCGCAGGCATACACTTGAGGCGTTCGAAGGCGGCTTTTTCCAAAGCCTCACGGTGGTCTGGATGGGCTATCTTGATCAGTTCATAGGCGCGTTGTCGCAGCGTCTTGCCGAAGAGGTACGCGATACCTTGCTCTGTTACCACGTAGTGCACGTGAGCACGAGTTGTTACCACGCCGGCACCTGGAAAAAAAAGGATTTGTTCATAAAAAGGAACATAAAGATCATGCAGTACATTTTTTAATAGTTTCTAGCCGGGATCTTCTCAGTAACAGCAACTCTCCGAACGTGGTGGTAACATTATGTCATCTATACATCTATACAGATAAATAAAATTGAAGTGTCTGTTTGTAATTCAAAAATTACAGCTATTCACTAAATGCATATGAAAGTATACACGCTACTGACACTGAAAACCCAAGTTTTAAAAATTTTCTGTCTGTCTGTCTGTTTGTTCCGGGTAATCTCCGAAACGGCTGGACGGATTTTAACGGGACTTTCACTGGTAGGTAGCTGATGTTTCAAGGAGTAACTTTTATTTATTAAAGTATTAGGATTCCGCGACAACAAGGATGACTTGATGAAACTAAATCCACGCGGGTGAAACCGCAGGGCACAGCTAGTATAATATGTAATTTCTTTGTCCCTGTGGCGATTTGAAATTGTGGCAACCCCGCAGAAGCAATAAATAAGAAGTGAAGTGAACGGAAATTACTTTGTAAGAAGTATATATATACGTATGCTCACGCCTGTATTCCCCGAAGGGGTAGGCAGAGGTATTGTATTAACAACACCCACTTTTCACAGAAGATGATTAAGTGCCAACGTGATAGATGGTGAGTCTATCGCCGTCGATTCCGATAATTTTAGATTTTAATTTTGAACCAAAAACTTAAGGTATACTAAGAAAGATATAAAAATAATTTATAAAAATTCGAAGGGATATTATTTTTGATATTTTAAATTTTATATGTAACACCATATTAACGCCTTAAAAGTCTAGGTATTTAGGCTATACATATAACGAAGTACTGACCATCTTTGAGTGTAGGCACGATCTTGCTCTCTCCTCGCTTGGTGGTGGAGACGAGTGCTATAATAGGCTTCCCGCGACCGTCCACCGACTCGGCCGCGCCGCGAATGAAGTCCACTTGCCCTCCGAAACCCGAGAACATGCGGGTACCTGCGAATAACACTTACTTAAATAATCGGTATATAGCTTTAGCTATTAGTACTTGGGGTACAGGCCACGCGGTTTTACCCGCGTAGAAGTTAGTTTCATGCTTTATTTCAGGGAACCCTAAAAATCTATACACATAAATAAAAATGAAGTGTCTGTTTGTAATTATACACATAAATAAAAATGAAGTGTCTGTTTGTAATTCTAAAATAACAGCTTTTCACTAAATGCACATGAAAGTATACCGCTACTGACACTAAAAAAACTAGTTTTAAAAATTTCCTCTGTCTGTTTGTCTGTCTGTTTGTTCCGGAAAATCTCTGAAACGGCTTGACCGATTTTAACGGGACTTTCACCGGCAGGTAGCTGATGTATCAAGGAATAACTAAGGCTACTTTTATTTATTAAAAATATTAGGGTTCCGCTACAATAAGGATGAAACGAAATCTAAGAGGGTGAAACCGCGGGGCATAGCTAGTTTTACTAAATAAAATTAGCCTAAGTTATTCCTTGAAACATGAGCTATCTGCCAGCAAAAGTCCCGTTACAATCGGTCTAGCCGTTCACGCGTGATGGTCACGACCAAGGGAAATATGGATTGATTTTTATATAGATTAATTTTATGGGTGGCCCACGGGACCCTAATGTTTTTTTTAAATAAAAGTAGCCTAAGTTACTCTTTGTAACATTAGCTATCTGCCAGTAAAAGTTTCCGTTAAAATCGGTCCATCCGTTTCGGAGATTAGCTGGACTAAGCAGATAGACAGAGAAAATAATTAAAATGGGTTTCTCTACGAGTATGTATTCTTTCACTTGCATTTTGTGAAAATCTGTTAATTTGGAATTACAAACAGACACTTTAATTTATCTAGAGTATGTATACAGGGTGTCGGGGAAACCAGGACAGCTGTTAAAATATGTGAAAGGGTATAATTTTAGGAAGCAAATAAAGTTATTATGACAAAAATATCTTCTTCCGTTTTCGAGTAATTGACGTTCAAAGTTGACCATATCAAGACCTTATTTTCGCATATAAATCAGCTGTAACGTATAGTTATTCACGTGAAATCTAACTACATTTTTATTTTTATTCTCCCACTAATAAATCTTGAAATAATCCCATAAAACCATTTTTCGAAACAATTAATTTAAAAAGTTGAATGATCGCGTACGGAATGTAGGTAAACGCGGCCGCGCTTTCATTCAATCGCTTAAGGCCGCGAGTTCTTCGGCTATAGCCTATAACTACGTTATCGTTGGAGCTAGATATTTTACAACTTCAATGTAGCGATATGTTCATAAAACCCTAGAACTTCTAGAAGACAACTGTTCCTTTTTCTCTGACACCCTGCATAGTTAAGGTTTCTGTAAGTAACTGACCGATAGAATCAGCGCAGACTTGTCCCGTGAGGTCGATCTCGATGCAGGAGTTGATGGCCGTCATGGTCGGCTGCAGAGACACTATGTGGGTGTTGTTCACATAGTCGATCTCCAACATTTCTGGAACAAACATTTTACATACATACATATGCTCATGCCATCCCAGAAGGGTCCCCGAAGGGGTAAGCAGAGGTGTTGTAATAACAACACCCACATTTCACCGAATATGATTTAGTGCCAACGTGACAGATGGTGAGTCTATCGCCATCTCAATCACTATACATACGTCTTTGAATTCTTCAGACATATGCAGGTTTCCTCACGATGTTTTCCTTCACCGTAAAGCACGTGGTGTGAAATCACTGCACATAATAATTTAGAAAAACTCATTGGTACAGGCCCCGCTGGGATTCGAACTTGAGCCGCTTGCGTAGCTGGCGACTGCTCAAACCCCAAGGTCACCACGGCTCTTTTACTACAATCGTGGACTCGAGATATCTGCCAACCACCTGCCTACGACGAGCTGCTGTGCTCGAAGCATGATCTTCATTAATAACGTCACGCGGTATCGCCCGCGTAGTTCCCGTTCCCGTGGGAGTACGGGGATAAAATATAGCTTATGTTACTCGCTGAAGATGTAGCTATCCATTGCTTAAAGAATTTTCTAGATCGGTCAAGTAGTTTCGGAGCCTATTCAATGCAAACAAACAAACAAAAAACAATCAAATCTTTCCTCTTTATAAGATTGTAGGTAATGAATATATCTCACCGATGAAGGGGTTGTTGTCAACGAAGTCGTACAACTCCTTGTTGCCGACGAGGAAGCTGCCCACGATGCGCCCTCTGTGGTTCTTCTTCCTGAACACAATAGCACAATTATTACAAACATTAAACTTACTTCTTGTTATATTAGCTATCCGTCAGTGAAAGTCCCGTTAAAATCCGTCCAGCCGTTTCGGAGATTACCCGGAACAAACAGACAGACAGACAGACAGACAGAGAAAAATTCAAAAAATTGGTTTTTCTATGTCAGTACCGTGTATACTTTCACATGCATTTAGTGAATAACTGTTATTTTGGAGTTACAAACAGACACTTCAATTTTATTTATCTGTATAGATAAGGGACACTTGGAACACTTATTGAACGTCATTTCTCTTACGCTAACTTAAGTTAATTTACTACCGTTTCCAAAAGTAAGCCTGTCAGGAGAAGAAACGGCGAAACAAACTCCCCGGTTTTTTTTACAGTGTCCCTTCTATATACATAGGGTTGTTTAAGTACATTTTATTGGAAGAAGCGAAAGAAGTATGTAAGGATCGTAGCATGTGGCGAACGGTGGTCTCTGCCTACCCCCATTCGATACAGGCGTGAGCATATGTATGTATGATTACCTGTTATTGGTGATACACCCGCGCCTGACGAGGTCGATGACCCCGACGCTGAACATCTCAGAGTGGATGCCGAGGTCCTTGTGATCCTTCAGAGCTGATAGTACAGCATCAGGGATACTGCCGATACCTGCACGAAACGATATTATTTACTATTATTCATTAATAATATAAAGATAAAAGATTTGTATATATGTATGTTTGTTACGAATTGGCTCAAAAACTACTGTGACGATTTCAAAAAAATTTCATCATTAGAATGCTACATTATCACTGATTAATATAGGATATATTTTATCTCCGAACTCCCACGGGAACTGGAACTACGCGGATGAAAACACGTGACGTCCGCTAATATCGATATATATATAAATGAATCCCCATTTCCCTTGGTCACGCTATCACGCTGGACCGATTTTAACGGGACTTTCACTAGCAGATAGCTGATGTTTCAAGGAGTGACTTGACTAATATTATTCAGAAATAATATAAGGGATCCAATCTACGCGGGTGAAGCCGCGGGGCCCAGCTAGTATAGTATAGCGGCGGCTAATCTCAACGGGTAGTAGGGCCTTGTGCGCGGGAGATATTATAGTGCACAAGTGTATGCGCAAACACAGGTGCACTATTTATTGCCTCACTCTCATAGTGGGATGGGAGGCAATCCGACACGACCGGAGAGAGATCAGGCGTAGGACCAACGGAGCAACGTGCTTTCCACTTCCAAACTCCGGGAATTTTACTGTTGTAGTATGTAGTATGCAAGGGCGTGCATTCCATATAAGCAGTGCTTACCATTTGTGATGACTGAATACACTCATGTCGTGCGTGTGTGTCTATACCAAGATGTGGCGCGCCATAGGTAGGTACATATCACCTATCTATGGCGCGCCACATTGGTATGTATTTCACGTACCTACGTACCTAATTATTGTTTATGCTTACCCCTCTGAAAATTCAATGCACGCCCCTGGTTGTATGGAAGTTGGCTAGTATATACTATTCTCTTGTTGCGGTGTTTACCTGACTCCTCCGAAACGGCTGGACAGATTTGTAAGCAAATTCTGTGTGCATATAATTATTGCCACTCACCCATCTGCAAGGTAGCGCCATCTTCGACGAGATTCTGTCCAATGAGTTTCCCGATCTGGGTCTCCTCGGGACTGGCCCCCTTCCCGCCGTGCTCGGGGAGAGGAGTGTTGTCCTCCACCGCGTAGTCGATGTGCGACATGTGGATGATCGAGTCACCGAACGTACGGGGCATGTTCACGTTCACTTGAGCTAGAGACAAAGAAAAAAAACAGTCAATAGTCAGTTGCATTTAATATGTAACGCACGAAATTTGTGGCTCGCGGATTTACGCGCGTGGGATGGGAAATGATGTTAATCTATGTATACTAATATTATAGAGAGGTTTGTATGTATGTTTGTAACGAATTGGCTGAAATAGTACTGAACCGATTTTAAAAATTCTTTCACCATTTGAGTGCTACATTATGACGGATTAATATAGGCTATTTTATCTTCGTCCACGGGAATGGGAACTACGCGTGTGAAACCACGTGACGTCCGTTAGTTAATGATATTTTTTTTAAGAAAAGTAGCAGATATTAGCTGTAACAAACAGAGAGACCGACAGGCTAGCGATTAAAAACAACCCTAATCCAAGCCAGTAGTTGGATGGGTGACTGCCCGAGTTTCCTCCGTGCCTCGGAGAGCACGTCAAGCCGTCGGTCCCGGTTGCCAATTTAACATCTTTGGCAATCATTAGGGCAATGGGAGGCCTAAGAGAGTCTGACTACTGGTTTAACATAGTATACCGATTTTCCTCGTAAAAGTACGAAGGTCAGATAGCAGTTGCTGCGTTTGAAAATCATGTGATCAGCCACATCGGGTTGAATCAAGTGCCGAACCCAAATACATGGGATTAAGGCCAGGGAGACTATAACAACAAATGTAGTAAAAAGTACCTACGTATTTATGTAAGTATATTATTAAAAACAAGGTGTTACATCTGCTATCTAAGACGTGACCTCGAAATGTATATCTATTGTTCTCCGATTCGGACGGATTTACACAGTCAGGGAAATAATTATTATAACGAAACAGTGGATTGAAATAACCAATTATGTAGATAATGTACCAATCATGTGAACTAGCTGAGGCTGGGAGAAATTTGGGGACTTTGTATTGTTGGGGTTCAACCCGATGTGGCCAATCACCTGATTTTTATACAAAGTGACTGGCATCTGGCCTTCATAACCCCTTATACGAGGAAAATCGTTAATCTGGGTTAAACCAGTTGTCAGACTCTTAGGTCTCTGGCAATTGTTAAAGGTCAGCCTGTAACGATTGCCAAAGATGTTAAATTGGCAACCATAACCGACGGCTTAACGAGCTCTCCGAGGCACGGAGAGAACTCGGGTCTGTACCCCTATCACGAGTTTGCCACCGTTTTCGTAATCTATAGTCGCTAGCGTCTCCGTCAAATATTTGTATGAGGAATTGTACAGCGCCTCCAAGCGGTGGCGTGAAGAACTAAAATATCTCATACAAATATTGTTGGAGACGCTAGCGAGTATAGATTATGAAAACGCTGACAAACTCGTGGTAGGGGTACCGGTCACCCATCTAAATACTGACTTGGGCTATGGTTGCTTAACACCGCTGATCGAATGACATGCGCAATAGAAACTGTGCCACGAGCCCCTCAGAGTTGAGTAAGTACTGACCAATAATAATCTTGGAGTTGACGAGCGCTGATCGCACGCAGTCCACGGACGTACCCAGGCTGCAGTAGCCGTGGCTGTCGGGAGGGGATACCTACAATGAAAATATAGGGTAATTTTAAAATCCTAATTAAATAATAATCTAGACTAATATTATAAAGATTTTTTTTTGTTTGCATTGAATAGGCTCCGAAACTACTTGAACGATCTTGAAAATTCTTTCAGCAATGGATAGCTACATCATCAGCGAGTAACATAGGCTATAGTTTATCCCCGTACTGCCACGGGAACGGGAAATACGCGGGTGAAATCGCATGACGTCCGCTAGTAATATATAGCTGTCGAACATTTTATCACAGCGAGCGCCGTCCAGTCCTTAACTAAGCTTAGCTTTATCAGTAAGTAGTGCCTGGCGATATAATATCAAGTCTCATCGACCTCGAAAAAGGGAAAATCGGCTCATTTTACCTAGAGTGTCACTCGCGCATTGCCTAGACAATGGAAAATAAAGAAAGGATTCCCTGTGCCAACATAGACTTAGACAATTGTATAATATTTTTGAAAAGAGTAATTACTGAGTTTCTTGCCAGGTTTTTCTCAGTAAAAGCAACCTTCCGAACCTGGCGGTAGCATGTATAGTCCTGTAAATTACTGACGATTTGAAAGTACTTTGTAAAATTACTTTTATTTTTGCCTGCATTCCTCCCACACCCCCCATCGAGCACAACCGATATAATATTAATGGGCATTGAATATTATATCTGCTTATAGTCTGTCTGTCCACTGCAGTGGAGCGGTATGAAGAACGGAGATTTTGTGCAAATCTGGATGGATTTTAACCTCGCTCACCAATCAGCCATTTCGCTCCGCTCCGGAGGACATAGCTTTATTACTAAAAAAAATCGCTGTGATTGTTTTATTAAAATCTTTGGACACTATTTGTCATATAATCTACCATCTTCATTCCTTACCTTGTTTCTCACTGACTGTTTGTTTTATCTCGAATAAAAAAAATCTTCACTTGCATACCTGAATGACAGCAATGTCAGGTCGGATGATCTTCCTGTGGAACAGCTTAGGGATGTCCTGTAGGAAGATGGGGATGGCGTCGGAGCGACCCTCGGCCACCGCCTTGCGGACGTTCGCTGCCATGAACAGGGAACACGACCTGTAGGAGGAATCATCAGCATTATTTAGAGAAATTGTTTGATATTATATCTACATCACACCTTTTGTATACTACAAAGGTGGCAAAAAGCGTGCAGAGGGCCTAGTGCGAGTTTTTCACTGCCGTCGTCACAAGTAACCGCGTAGACGTTAAGTAACGCAGATTTGTATGGGATCAAAATAGTGCCATCTGTGGGCTGACAGTACCGGGCAGTGAAAAACTCGCACTAGGCACTCAGTCAGCCTAACATTAAGCGGCTACTGCAGCCCATGAACGTGACTGACACCAGAGTGCCACATGCGCATTGTCTACCTTATAAAGAATGGCATAACTGTACCCACATAAAAAACATAGAGTAAACCTCATCCATCCCATGGTTGTCTGTAAGATATTGCCTAATGCGGTAAGACCGCCATTTGTACCATTAATATAATGCAATCTATGTGTAACATAATTATTTCTTAAGTGTACAATAAAGTGATAATAAATAAACAAATAAAGCACCTCCACCCATGGAGAACAGGGGCCTTACCATGAGCTCTTATTGCCATGATAGTTGCACTCATTTATGAGACAGATGTATGTGACGTGCATACATCTGTCTCTGTCGCACAACTGAATTATCATTGCAATAAGAGCTCATGGTTGGGCCCCTGGCGTGAGGGTTGTCACTCATAAACTTTTTAAATTTACTCCTTAAATTATTGTCATGGCAATGTTAATTTGAAGTTCAGAAAATTTCTGTAAAACACGTAAATGACGTATACGCGATCAGGCACGACGTCAAACCCTTACTAACATTACGCCGGCGTTGCTTATATTCTCGTGAGTGTGTCATTTGGACCGATTTGCTCCTAGATTCCGCCGTATTACTTGTATGTATACTGCATTATCGAGTTACCACTATAATTTTTATAAACACGCCGCTAAATGTCGGATTATAAGATAAGCAAACCAATCGATCATTATCAGCACAACACTAATATTGATATCATCAAACATTTAGTCAGTAAATATTTGTCACTTTGACTAATGATCAAAATCGAGTAATCAATTAGACTTTGATCATTCATCAGTAGATGAGACATGTTGCAAATTCCAACTGAGTTTCTTGAAGGTTGTACTCAGAGGGCAAGTTTCCATCACATTAGGCCTAGACAAAGTAACATTCTCTAAAAAATTTATGGAAATGACACAAATAAGTCACGTGACATACGTCATTCCCGTACATTTTGTATCGTTTCTACTAGCAAAGCGTGAGGATAATGTTACTTTGTCTACAGGCCCAGGACCTTAATTGACACTTATCTAATTGATTTTCATTCAGTCAAGGGCTTGAATTATTCAAGACTCGTTGATCTAGTAGCAGGTGCTACCGGAGTGCGGAACATGAGGTCCTGAGTTCGATTAAATCCCCATCCCAGCATCCCGGAGTCTGGATAAGTGCCCGTTTAATAGCAATAGACTGGGCTCTATTACTTGGCATTTAGGGCTATAAGTACACCTCTGCCTATCCCTTCGGGGAATACAAGCGTGAGCATCCATTCTTCTATACTATAATAATATTCTAACGAAAGATTTGTATTTAAAATGTTTGTCACGAATTGACTCAAAGAGTACAGGACTCATTTAAAAAATTCTTTCACCATTTGAATGCTACATTATCACTGATTAATATAGGCTATATTTACCCCAGTACACCCACAGGAACTGGAACTACGGGGGTGAAACCACGTGACGTCCGCTAGTGTAATATGTACGTACATCATTTGTGCATTACAATTCAGATATCAATATATATAGTATTGTCCTTGATTCGTGTCAAATGTGACCTATCGTAGCATGATAATAGATGTTATCATTATATCTGACAAGACAGTAATGTCATATATATTTATCTTACTTTACCACTGTGATAAAAGCGTTTTATCAGGCTGCATATCGTTAAGATCGACCGAGGTAGTATGAAGGAAGTCTTATCTGCATAGCTAGGTTTTATGATGTTCGGAATCAAACCCCAAGTCCACCATTTATTCTTATATACTATACTCAAATGAAGAGAAACCGTCTCAAGAAAACTGTTAAGAAAAAAAAAAGGATTTCTTTAGCCTTCCCAAATTTGTTGGTACCTGAAGATATCCCGACAGTCGGGCGCCACGTAAGGAGCATCCATCTCCGTGTGCATGTGAACAACTTGTATGTCTCGCATAGAGCCAGCCTTGCCCACGGCCGTCATGGCGTGGAGCAGAGGAACCGGGGTCGCTGCGGCGCCTTGGGCGTACACTGTCTGACCTGTGTACAATCATTTACAATTAGCTACCAATTAATTTATGCTTCTAATTTACACATTGGCACTTAAACATCTTCGTTGAAAAGTGGGTATTGTTGTTACGACAACTCTGGCTACCTCTTCGGGGAATACTGGCGTGAGCATTTGTGTGTATGTACTAACATACACCAAAGCAGCAAATTGCCTTTCAATATCTACAGAGAATCAGTTCAGTATATTAGCAATTTACCGGTCACCTTCTTTTTCTAATACAATGCCATTTATGAATTCTCTAGCAACTACTGTGCGATCTATTCAATATTCACCATGCGTGATAGTTGCTGGTGATATCAATATCGACATAAGTAGCCTTACAATGAGATCTGACTCTCAACTCGACCTGACTACTAGTTACCTCTGTCTCATGGCAGAACTTAATCTGGTGCCTGCTGTAAATAAACCTACGCGTTTGAACTCCTGCTTAGACCATATTAATGTAACTGCCGACTTTAGTATGGAATCAATTATTTGCAAAAATGCTATCACAGACCACGACTTGGTTATTGCGAGCATAGATACTAGACGTGCAAAAGTAGGTAGAAACAAACGTCTAACTACACGCATTAATCTCGACGCTGTGGAATCTGACTTACGCGACACGGACTGGAATTGTGTTACTAACCATATCTGCATAAATAAAGCGGTCTCAGCTTTCAGCACCGTTTTATCACATTCAGTTAATGAACACACCTCACAAACCCTAGTAAGTAGATCCAAATTCACTATTAAGCCATGGATGACACCAGGCCTCATCAGATGCTCAAAGCACAGAGATAATTTGCATGCAAAAGCACGCAAACATCCAGAAGATCTTGAACTAAGACTGGTATTTACACGTTATAGAAATTTCTACATAGACCTCTTGCGGAAGCTTAAACAAAAACATGACACCATGGCACTTGAAATCAATATAAATAACCCAAGAAAGCTATGGAACACTATCAAAGATATATCATACACAAATAAAATACCAGAAAAATCACTGGAACTCACTAAAATAAAAAGCTCAGTAACAGAATCGCTAAACCACTGCAACAACTTTTTTTCTAACGTTGGCAGAAACCTGGCTAGTAAAACACTTTCCGAGTTAAAAGAGACACAAGAGAACTTAGCACACAAAGTATTTATTAAAAACACCCCACTGCAATCCTTAGTTCTCCAACCGACGGACGAGAATGAAATCAGTTCAATCATAAACGGACTTAAAATCAACAGTGCACCTGGGCTCGATTGTATCACAAATAAGCTTTTGAAACATGTTAAATCACATATAATTAAACCACTCACATTCATTTGTAACTTAAGCCTTTCTCAGGGTATATTTCCCAATGAATGGAAAATTGCCGCCGTGGCACCAATTCATAAAAGTGGAAGTAAAACAGATCCTAGTAATTTTAGACCAATTTCCCTGCTCGGAGTTTTCTCTAAAATTTTAGAACGAATAGTACACAAAAGGCTTATAGGTTACATTGAAAAAAACAATCTTTTATCGTTTCGGCAATTTGGTTTCCGTGAAAACCAATCTGCGGAAAACGCTGTTGATCTTTTAACACAAACTATAGTTAGCCATCTCGACAATAAATTTGCGTGTATGGGAGTGTTTCTTGACCTGGCCAAGGCCTTTGATACTGTGTCTATCCCAATATTATTAAGGAAATTGGAACTCCTTGGTGTCAGGGGTGTCACTTTGGACTGGTTTAGAAGTTATCTGACAAAAAGAAAACAATGTGTAAAAATTGAGGGTCACACGAGTAGCCATAACTACATAGACTTTGGTGTTCCACAAGGCAGTATATTAGGTCCAGTGTTGTTCATAATCTACATTAATGATATCATGAATACCCATTTAAAAAATGCAGAGATTATTTGCTACGCTGACGATACTGCCATAATTTTTCATGATAATTCTTGGGAACAAGTTGTCACAACCACAGAACTCGGAATGAGTCAAATAGCTCGCTGGCTGAACAACAACCTTCTCACCCTTAATAGTACCAAAACTAAATTAATTTGTTTTCATAAAACCAAAGCATCTTCACCTCACGGTATAAACTCAATTAAATTACATTCCTGTACTAAGGCAAATAACCCAACCTTATCATGTTCGTGTGATAACATACAACGGACAACCTCATTAAAATATCTTGGTGTCATTATTGACGAAAAACTCGATTTTAAAGAACATATTATGAGCACAGCAACCAGGATTCGTAAATTAATTTATATATTTAAAAGTCTACGCTCTGCAGCAAACCCAAAGCTACTCAAGTCCGTTTATTTTAGCATCTGTCAATCCGTTTTATCATACTGTATTCCGGTGTGGGGAGGTGCCGCGGCAACTCACATGATGCCACTTGAAAGAGCACAAAGATCGGTCTTGAAAGTGATGCTAAGGAAACCTCCTAGATACTCAACAAAAGACCTCTACAAGGAAATAGAAGTGCTGCCTGTCCGCGGCTTGTATATTTTCCGTACAATTATCAAATTTCACGTAACCAAACTTCCAAGCTATAGAAATTTAATAAATCAGCGTACTTATAGACTTCCATTGCCCATTATCAAAACATCCTATTCAAAAAGATTTAGTGCGTTTCTCCAACCTCTTATTTATAACAAAGTAAATTCCTACTGTAGTATCATAACATGCCCAATACGCGAACTAAAACAAAAAGTGCTGAAATGGCTGAAAACGTTGGATTACTACAAAATTGAAGAAATATTAAAAGGGATAACATAATAATATACAAACACGCACACACGCTCGCACGTACACACATACACGCACACGCACACATACATTTACCCACTAACATACACCTAAACGCATCAACGCGCTCACCTACATTCACTCACACACACACACACACACACACACACACACACACACACACACACACACACACACACACATATACCCGTACTCACACTATGAAACTGGAGGACTTATTTATGTCATTCTCACAAAACGATTTTGTCATTTTACTTTTACTATGTTTTAGTACCGATTTGTGTTAGTATTTTGAGTTATAAAGCAAGTTATTATTGTTTACCTGGCATCTATGTCATAGCATCTCTTGTTGCCTTTTCGCGTTCGCATAAATGTAACTCGGTATGAATCAATTACCTATAATACAGGCTAAGCCTAGTTTAGGAATTGAGAAAACTAAACATTGTATATGTATTATCTTTGTGACAATAAATATTTACTTTACTTTACTTTACTTTACCAGGTGACCAGAAAAATGGTACCGCTGTTGACATATTATGTGATAGGAAGGAAATAAAAACAGGATTAAAATATTATCTTCTTAAATTTTCGCGTAATCGACATTCCAAGTTGTCCCAATTTAGTCCTTATTTTCGCATAAAAGTCTGTTGTTCAAATAATCTTTATTTTCTTAGACTTCTTACAAAATAAGTACTTTCAAATCGTCAGAAGGACACAAAAAATACATTATACAGGATAATAAATGTTACCATCGGGTTCGGAAGGTATCTCATGAATATAAGCCCACGGGCCACGGACGCAGTTCCAATCAGTACCGGATTAAGCCAGCGCGGGGCATGTAGCAAATTCGGCGATGGGGCCCATGGTTTGCTTTAGATTTTCAGGTGGGAGTGATGCATAGCCTAAGCGTTTGCATAAATCTTACATGCCTTATGGGAGATGCAAGATATTTGAGGCGTTGGTGCGCGGGGCCCTTAGCATTTGCTACTCTTGCTACGTGGCTAATCCGGCACTGGTTCCAATGCTCAATTGTCAAAAACGTTGTAATAACTAATCGAACTACAGCCACATCAATTTTATTTATCGGTATAGATGTTTAGATTTAGTTGACCGTGCTACGGCCGACGCCCGGCTCAGACGCGAAACGGTCTAGAGCGTAAACACGGGCTAGCCGACTCCTAGTAAATTTTGTAATCATCTTATGTAATACGATATATATGTTTCTTGACAAAACAAACAGGGCGGATGACGTGGTACAGGGTCTACGACATCTTTATCGTTTTGACACAAATACAGATATCCCAGCATAAATATAAGCTATACAAGCAGTAAGGAACCTAGAAACAAATCGTTCAAAATGACACACACAGACACGCACATCCACGTGATTATAATCACACGCTTCGCAAATAGAAACGATATAAAATATATGGGAATGACATATGTCACGTGACTGATTTATGTCATTTCTATACATTTTGTATCGTTTCTATTAAAGCAAGCGCGAGAGAATTTTACTTTATCGATACCTACAGTAGCGTCAATAGGGGGTGTCACAGACTATTTCACAAGTTAAATACGACAAATCTACATTACTTACTATGATCATAAATAAAAAAGTTAATTTGAAATCTTAAAGCACAATTAAGCATAATTTTCTTATTTAAAAAAATAGCCTAGATTCGTTACTGCTATTAAAGGTTATATTTATACTGTGGTTATATAACGTTACATTGAACCCTCCTTACATTATCGCTATTTCGTGATTGAACCTGCATAATGAAATAGTAGCCCGGAGTTTAGATTAGTGCCCGGTTAATGGCAATAGGCTCGCTACTTATTACATGGCACTTATAACTGGCGAAACGTTAGTGTTCCATAAGTATAACTCTGCTTACACCTTCCCATCTATCACGTTAGCGCGCTATTTCTCATGCTTGTATGCTTCGAAAGGGTTAGAAGTGGTGTATGAACACACACCGACATTTCGGCAATTATCTACTACCTACCTACCTAAGTACTACGGGGCTACTAGGAAATTACAGTTGGAAAACCTAATGAAAACTTTGCCCGACCAGGGGCTTTACCATGTGCTCTTATTGCCATGATAATTCGACAGGATGTGTATACATCTTTTACTTTTACTATCTCGTTGATCTAGTGGTTAGTAACTAGGTCTACCTAGTTACTAAGTAAGGTTCCCGGGTCGGGTAAAAAATAGATATTGAGTTTTCTGTCATAAAATTCACAGTAAGCGCCCGGAGTTTGGAAGTTGGCGGTGTTTCCACCCCCGTGCCTCGGAAAGCACGCTATTGGTCCTGAGCCCGATCTCTCTCCGGTCGTGTCGGATTGCCTCCCACCGGACTATGAGAGTGAAGGAATAAAGAGTGGACCTGAGTTTGCGCACACACTTGTGCACTATAATATCTCCCGCGCTGATGGCTAATCCTCGTTTAGCCGCCGTAACCGAAATCGGTAGGAAATCAGACATCTGTCACACAACGGAAGCATCATTGCAATAAGAGCTCATGGTGCGACCACTAGACCATCGAGAAACTAAAAAAAAAGGTTCTTCACCAATTTTTTTTTAGTAGACGATGTCAATACTGAAGATGAAGACCCGAATACTATAGTTATGTATGCATGCATCATGTATATGTATAATGACCAAAATAAAATTATTAATTAATTAAGCTTATGTTATTGAAGGTCCCTAATTAGCCTCGGTTAACAATATAGCTTATTACTTGCTGAAAATGTAAGTGAAAACATTATAACGGCGAAATATTTTTGTAATCGGTCAAGTTATTTTTAAGTTTATTCGTTACATACAAGTTACAAATCTTTCCTCTTTATGATATTAGTGTAGAAGTGTAAATGTTCCAAATAACTACGCGGGTGAAACTGCGTGACGTCCGCTAGTGACGTATAAAGGCGAAGGATGCGACAGTACGCTTTTTGGGCGCTGAAAAATATTATGTTCACGCTTTACTAATTGGGCAAGAATAATATTATGTTGTGATTAATTATGCCATTATTACGTTATCATCATGTTTACTTTAGATAAGTGTCACACCCACGTATTTACATATCGCCTATATAAATATTAGCGGGAGAACAAACAATCTTGGGACCCACGACCCTTCACTGCCATCATAGAGTGACTATGATTATGAGACGGATGTATATGACGTGTATAAGTCTGTCACTGTCACACAGTCGAACTATCATGTCAATTAGAACTTACGATAAGGCCCACGGACTTCGAACATTCTTCGCTATTAAAGCGGAGAATTTAATACAGAATCCTAATTTCTAAGCTGTGTTTAAAATTGGTCCATTTGCGAATTTGTCCAATGTCCCCGATAACCTCTATGGAGCACTGGCTAAGCGAGCTTACTCACCGCAGGAACACAATACTACTCAAAGTTATCATTATTTGGCTGCGATCTTCTGTAAGGTGGAGGTAAGCTTCCAAGTCTGACATCTCCAAGTTTTTTACTTGAGATCTCTTTATACTCTATATTTCCTATATCTATCAGTCCCTGGCCTTATCCCATGTATTTGGGGTCGGCACTTGATTCAACCCGATGTGGCTGATCACCTGATTTTCATACGAAGCGACTGCCATCTGACCTTCGTAACCCTTGTTTTGAGGAAAATCGGCAATCTGGGTTAAACCAGTTGTCAGACTTTCTTATGCCTCTGACTGATCTGTAACGATTGCCAAAGATGTCAATTTGGCAACCGGGACCGACGGCTTAACGTGCTCTCCGAGGCACGGAGGTAACTCGAGCGGTCACCCATCCAACTACTGGCTAGGTGTATGGTTGCTTAACTTCGCTGATCGAATCATATGCGCAATAGCAACTGTGCCACGAGCTCCTCACGAGCTTTCCTATATCTATCTATACAGGTAAATAAAATTGATGTGTCTGTTTGTAATTCTAAATTAACAACTTATCACTAAATTCATATGAAAGTATATACGGTACTTACTTACTTAAAACGATTTAATAAAAATCTGAAACGGCTAGACCGATTTTATAGGTACTCTCGCTTCACTGGTAGATAGCAGAAATTACCCATGACATAAGTCTACGCGGGTGAAACCGCGGGGCACAGCTAGTCCCTCCTATAACCTTATCGCTACTACTTGAGGGCTATGACAGCCTATTAGTATGAGAACTTTAGAATGAGATCTCAAATTGTTTACCGAATTAACTAGAATCCGAGACCAGAATACAGACTTATGTTATGTCGGTGTAAATTGGGCATCTTGCCATGAAATATGCAATCTTGTTTTGTAACCTGGGGATAAGCATGCTAAATTTAAAAGTGACTTAATCCGCTTGTTTGGTTTTAAGATAACGCTTTTTTCAATTCGTGCGTATTTTATAATGGCGTTGACCTTTCCAGTTTATTTTGGTTGCGTAAGAAGTTACTGAATACAAAACATAACGTGAAAAACAGCGATGAAACGACATATTTCGATGTGTATAACTAGCTTCTGTATGCGGATTCGCTTGCTTATTATAAGGGTACCTTAATCTATATCTATACATCAATACAGATAAATAAAATTGAAGTGTCTCTTTGTAACTCCAAAATAACAGATTTTCACTAAATGTATATGAAAGTGTACACGGTACTGACACATTAAAACCAATTTTTAAAATGTTTCTGCTTGTCTGTCTGTTTGTTCCGGGTAATCTCCGAAACGGCTGGACGGGTTTTAACGGGACTTTAGCTAATGTTACAAGGAGTAACTTAGGCTACTTTGATTCTTTTAAAACAATAGGGATCCGCAGGAATCCATGAAATTAAAATCTACGCAGGTGAAACGCGGGGCTAAGCTAGTGAACTTGACTCAATGTATTAGATATGCCCTTTGTACCAGCCAGTAACATTGCTATCAGTTATAAACGTATGAACGTTCGTACGTATAGTTATATTGCGTCATCAATATCGGTTTACAGTTCTTTGTAAATGATCATGTTTTATACTTCTCCTAGAAGTGCCCCGCAGTTTCACCCGCATAGACTTAATGTCATGGGTCTTATTATGCGATACCTTAATATTTTTTTTAACAAAAGTAACCTGCCATCTACCTATCTGACAGTAGTCTCGTTAAAACGGTCCAGCCGTTTCAGAGATTAGCAGGAACAAGCAGACAGGCAGACAGACAGAGAAAAATTTATAAAATTAATTTGTTGATGTCAGTACGTATACTTTATACGTTAATTTTATTCATTTATTGCATCATATGCATTTAGTGTTATTTGGCATTATCTACTAGCTGTGCCCCGCGGTTTCACCCGCGTATATTTAGTTTCATCCTTATTGTCGCGGAATACTAATATTTTTAATAAATTAAAGTAGCCTAAGTTACTCCTTCAAAGATCAGCTACCTGTCAGTGAAAGTCCCGTTAAATTCGGTCCAGCCGTTTCGGCGATTACCCAAAACAAACAGACAGACAGACAGAGAAACATTTTAAAACTTGTTTTTTTAGTGTCAGTATCGTGTATACTTTCATATGCATTTAGTGAAAAGCTGTTATTTTGGAATTACAAACAGACACTTCAATTTTATTTATCCGTATAGATTTATCCGACCAATTTCAGAATCGTCTACAACGATTTTTAGCAAGATTTCCACGAAATCATCAGACAATTACTAAGTTACTACTCCCTAATAAGTTCCTACTTAGGCTAGAGTAGGATTTAAGGATTCCGCGAAGCGAGCTAGCCATACATTGCTAGTAAGTAAATACAATGTAATTTGTAATATGCAATTAGTGCAGTAGGTAGAAGTGAGTTGAATCAAATTAAACTTGGCTCATGACTTGCACGTACTTAGCATAGTTCATACCCTTTAAACATACATATATAAATATACATGACATTCATGACATTGTAACGTGTGCTCGTCTGCAAATCTGTAATTGGCCTCGTATTCTAATAAATCCTACTAATATTATTAACGCGAAAGTTTGTAAGTATGGTTGGATGTTTGTAACTCTTTCACGCAAAAACTATTGCGCATATCATTCGATCAGCGAAGTTAAGCAACCATACGCCTAGCCAGGATGGGTGACCGCCCGAGTTCCCTCCGTGCCTCGGAGAGCACGTTAAGCCGTCGGTCCCGGTTGCCAATTTAACATCTTGGGCAATCGTTACAGGTCAGTCGGAGGCCAAAAATATTCTGACAACTGGTTTAGCCCAGATCACAGATTTTCCTCCCAAATGGGGTCGCGAAGGTCAGATGGCAGTCTTTTCGTATAAAAACAGGTGATCAGCCACATCGGGTTGAATCAAGTGCCGACCCCAACAATGTATGGGATAAGGCCAGGGAGATGATGATATGGTACACGAAGTACCAGGCGCACATAACGGACAAGGAGTTAGTAAGTTGATTGCGACTAACATGGAGCCACATCGGGTTGAATCAAGTGCCGACCCCAACAATGTATGGGATAAGGCCAGGGAGATGATGATATGGTACACGAAGTACCAGGCGCACATAACGGACAAGGAGTTAATAAGTTGATTGCGACTAACATGGAGCCACATCGGGTTGAATCAAGTGCCGACCCCAACAATGTATGGGATAAGGCCAGGGAGAAGAGTTCATACATCATAATAACACATATGTTGTTATAAAGCGTTGTTATTTTGCGGTATGTAGGCAGTTAAATTATTTTTCCCTGAATTGTTTTATTAAGTACATAGCTGTGCCCCGCAGTTTCGCCACTATATTAAGTTTCATACTTTATTTCACAAAACCCTAATTTCTTTTCTTAATAAAATTAGCCTATACTCCTTGAAACATCAGCTATCTGTCAGTGGAAGTCCTGTTAAAATGGTCCAGCCCTTCACGAGTGATGGCGTGACCAAGGGAAATAGGGATTCATCCCTACTAATATTATAAATGCGAAAGTAACTCTGTCTGTCTGTCTGTTACGCTTTCCCGCTTAAACCTCTCAACCGATTTAGATGAAATTTGGCACAGACAATCTTTAGACCCTGAGAAAGGACATAGGCTACCTTTTATTTATTAAAAATATTAGGTTTCCACGACCATAAGAATGAAACTAAATCTACGCAGGTGAAATCGCAGGGCACAGCTAGTTTTTATATATACAGACAGACTAGCTGACCCATTGAACTTTGTACCGCCTAACAGTCAATGATTATATTTTTAATACTTTTACTCAGACTTCTAGGAAAATAAAAATAAAAATTTGTAGAATTGATACAGCTGCTAATGAGATTTGCGCTTAGCAACACATTCAGCAATTCATTTTTATATTATAGAAGATAATTTTTTACTTTATTTGGCTTCACATTACCATAGACATTATACTTCCATAAAGTTACCATCACCATACCATAAGAGAAATTACCATAAACAAAGTAAATTTTTTTAAATAAAAACTACACACCATTTGTTAGACTGGTTGCAATTTTCCTGTTTGCCTTTTCAATGTCATATGAATGATAAAGGAATTTATATATTTGTTGTTGGTGTGGCTCAGTGGTGAGCCTTGCTTGAGATGCCAAGGTCCTGAGTTCCATTATCAGATCTCATTAAGCTGAGGTTTAATCTTTATATAAAAATTAATCCCCATTTCCCTTGGTCACGGTATCACGTGTGAACGGCTGGACTCATTCTACCGGGACTTTTACTGGCAGATAGTTGAAGTTTCAGGCTAATTTTATTTTTAAAAATATTAGGGCTCCTTGACAATAAGGATGAAACGGGTGAAACCACAGGGCACAGCTAGTAATGAATAATAAAATAATAAATTAAATATAACAGGGTATTGCAGGATCATTTATATACATTTCACACTGAAATACCACTCTTCAGTGAAAATTGGGTGTTGTTCCACCTATGTCCACCCTTATCAATACCATCTTACCTCTCCATTTGCAGCATAAAAGGCTTACCCAATGTAAAATATGATCTTTAGTTATTAATTTGATTTCAGATAATAGGCACCACCATAGTAGCCTTAATTAAGATACTTTTACGTGAAGACTATATTAATCTTGTAAATAAAAAGTAGAGGTTTGAATCCTTTAAGCAATAAATTTTTAAGATTTACTTTTATATTATACCTACCTAAAGGACCATGTTACTGGTTACACAGTTAATGGTTACTTAAATTATTATAGTTATTAATAAAACCCAATAAAATAAAATAATAGCTACGAAAAATCAAGTTTCTGCATCAAAACTACTATCACAAAGACATCTATATATTCCAACAATAATAATAAAATCAAACAGGTTTAGTCCCACCCAATGTTACATAAACAGCAGAATATTGAACTTTGTATTACAGTAATTGACCAGTAAACCCAGCCCTCCCCTGGTGGAGTAAATAGCGTAATCTATGGACAATCATGCTAATAGATGGGGACCAAATGACGATAAACATCCGATATGTATCAAAGTACAAAGCAAAAAAATCGTACTAAAGTAAAAACTTGTAACCAATTCAATATTTATCAAGAATGTAACCATTAGCATTCTGACTACCGTAAATTATAATACATAATGTAGGCGTAGTTACAAATAAAGAGGTATCGTTTCTTACCAGATTTCAGGCATTTTTCAAATGCTTCCTTAGCATTCACAAACTCCGGTTTCCGATCGAGCGGCTGAGATAATTCTTGGGTGTATGTAAAATAAGTTCTATTTGATTTATTAGTGTACAACGCGGCACTAAATCTTCCGAAATTACGACCCGAATGGGGAATTATTTTACCCATTACAGACATATTCGTGATTTTGGGTTTACAACGCGTGAATTAATTACTTTATTGCTTGTTTTATTACGCCGATAACTATTCTAAATGGGAAAGTAGAGCGGGAATAACCGAGTTCGCTCCGCTTAGCGCACTCGCTACCACTTTACTTGATTGCGATTAATGCTGAATGCTGAGCTGACCTACGCTCTATAGTATAGCCAGGCAGGCACAAACAATGCAAGTACATTTAAAACTAGCAAAGCAGTTTTAAATGTCAGACAACTGTCATACTTGTCAAAGTCCTTCACAGCCATAGGGACGTTGCTTTTTTTAATCGATTGAAACGAATACAATCCAAAGAATCTTGATTGATTCCTGTTATTTTTATTGTTATGTGAATTTATTAAGTAGCAGAGGGAATCGTATACATCACTGAACAAAATACTTACTTTTTTGTATTATTTAATACAAAACGTTGATTTTTAGGGCGTTTTTTCTGACCCTCAGCAGAGGAAAAATTGGGTGTCTTGTCTTGTCTGGTGAAAAGCGGCTCCAGCTGTGCTAATTGGAAACTTTTATGTACTGAAATGTGCTCGAAAACTCTCATAGTGAGATTTAGGTTTCCGTGTACGGTTATGTACTCAGATTGGCTGGCAAGTAGCGCCATCTATGTAGGGAGTGGTGAAGTGCTGCTAAAACTTAATCCTTTTTCTGAAATCGAATCAAGAATCAAATAGTAGTTTACGATATTATAATAAAATTGCACGACACCGTGAACTTGACGTATGATGTTGACGTTAGTTTGAATTACTGACAGTGACAGAGACAGTCTTGAAGTGAAATGTCATTGTGAAATATCAACTTCAAACATCAATTTTATGACGTAAAGAGAAGATCAAATATATATTTTTTCTTTATCTATGGAAAAAATAATGCTAGATTCAGTAGAACTATTGTAGTAGATTTTTTATATCGTATTCTTTAATAAATATTAGGTGATGTATAAAATGCCATCAAACCCTATTTTATCAATCTTACGATATTTTGGGACTTGAATTTTTTTTGCTCTCATTGACATTGTCACAGTGTGTGAAAATCTAAATAACTATAAGCTTTAACCAAAGTTTTTGAATTTTCAATTGCGATTCGTTTGCGTATTTGGTTTGGCTTGAAATGTGTTCATCCCCGTACAAATATGAGACATTTTAACATTTTAAACCCCATACTTGGCAAACAGTTTAAAGTTATGTCATGTAAAAAAATATTATACCTCCGTATGTAGCTACCTTAAGCACAATACTTTCACAAATTATTCGATCTACGACCTACCATAAAGCATCTTCGCCTTGTGATGGGGTCACGTGACGGCACGTGAAGTTGCATAGACAATTTATCCATTCGTCAGTTTTCGGGCGAGGAGGCAGCGCAGTTTGGTGTTTTATTGAACTGAGTGCCAAAAAGTGGAAAACTTCAAAATGGCAAAGACCCTCACCTCTGCCCAAGCGAGCAAGGAGCATATCCTGGCCGTTTCCAGGGACTTCATAAGCCAGCCTCGTCTGAGTAAGTAAATTATCGAGTTTTTCATCCACCACGGGAAACGTCATACATGTCAATGGATTTATCGATTTTTGCAATTTTCTTGTTAAAATCATTACTTATTGTAATATTACGATACTTCTAATAAGTTTGCCACTGATCTGTAAATCAGACGGTACGTGCAGTCAATAAAACTTATTAGAATTTAACATCCTCGAAAATCCTTGTATTGAGGCTTAGACAAGGCGTTTCACTTGAAGATAAGATGTTATGGGGTCTGTTTAGCTCAACGTACATATTGTGTACAAGAATCAACATTTCACACAAAATAATACGTATTTGACGTCATAGTCACGAGATCGTCAGTCGAATTCGATTCCATTTTGCATTACCCTAATTAACACAAGATGTTCTTTTTAAATCAGTCCTTAAGAACCTCAATCGGCATTATTACATCACTTCTTCACACCCTTTACTTAAATCTCATATCAAACTATATTCATACAAGTCCAATCACCTATTAAAACCTATTTTCACTTTATGCTAAGTATATTCTATACCATTCAGTATAATTGAGCTATGACAATCTGGACACCAATCCAGTTGTTTCTTTAATCTTTTCTTACATAAGAGGATTGCTAGAAGTTGAATTAATTTGTTCTGATGAAATGGATAAAAAATCAGCATTATACTTAACACACAATGGCTACTTATGTATAAATACTACAAAAAAAATGTAAAAAAGAGGAAAAAATCTTTGATAATTTCAATTTTGGAAAATCTAAATGCCAGAATTGTTATATTAGTTGAATTCAATGTATTGTTCTTGTCAATTTATTAATTCACATGATCTGTAGATAAACATAGATAAAAAACATCTGATTGGCCTTATTTCAATGGTCTACAAAAGATTAAATATTAATACAAGTCCATTGTACTTTTCAACACAATTTATAAATTGAATCTTTCTATTATAATACTAGCTGTGCCCCGCGGTTTCACCCGCGTAGATTTAGTTTCATGCTTCATGTCGTGGAACCCTAATATTTTTAATTAATAAAAGTAGCCTAAGTTACTCCTTGAAACATCAGCTACCTACCAGTGAAAGTCCTGTTAAAATCTGTCCAGCTGTTTCGGAGATTACCCGGAACAAACAGACAGACAGACAGACAGACGGACAGAGAAAAATATTAAAACTTGGTTTTTCAGTGTCAGTAGTGTGTATACTTTCATATGCATTTAGTGAAAAGCTGTAATTTTGGAATTACAAACAGACACTTCATTTTTATTTATCTGTATAGATACTGACTATTTGTACTTCATTACAATGTTTTAAAAAACTGATCTTTGTCATAGAAATAACTATTTCTAGGTCACATGATCTTAACAATAAATTGATTACATGCTATACAGATTGGTATAAATTCAAAATACTGGGCTTTAACACATTCACTGCTGAAATTTCGTCTTCTTCATAAATTCTCTAACAGACACGCAGGTGCGTTGATAGCAGTGAATGCGTTAAATAATGTATGTCAATTAGTTGGTTAGTATACCTGACTGCTACATCAGATGTTGTGGGTTCAAATTCCACGCAGGGCAATCATTTTATGTGATGAGCTTGTGTATTCAGGTGTTTTGTATGCAATTATAAGCTGTTGTAAAAAAAAAGTATATAATTATTATATCCATCGTCTGTTCCATTACCTTTGCTTAATTAACTAGATGGTGCTATGTGATTATGTTTGAACATTATTTATTTAACTTTTATTCCACAGCTTACAAGACAGTGTCCGGTGTGAACGGTCCCCTGGTCATCCTCGACGAAGTGAAGTTCCCCAAGTTCTCAGAGATCGTCCAGCTCAGGCTTGCAGATGGCACCCTCCGCTCCGGACAGGTATACTCACACATTTTATCTCAACATATATAATAAAAAGGGGAGTTTATAAATGAACACATTTACAACAAATTAAAATTGAAAAATAAATTAACATTCAAATGTTTTTTTTCTTAATTAGCTATGACCCGATACACCCCCGCATCGACTTAATATCATGGTAGAAGCTTTATTACGGTGAACACAATGTTTTGTTAATTAAAAAATTGTGTTATGTTACACCTCATCAGTTACCTGCTAGTAAAAGTATGGAACATTCACTGGGAGATTGATTCAGCCCTTTTAGAAATTAGTCTGAACAAACAATCAATCAGACAGACAGAGATTTTTTTTAAAAGTTGTTCCTTAAGTAAGAAACATTGAGTATGTTTTTTTAATATGCATTCAGTGGATAGCTATTTGGGAATTACAAACAGACGCATACATTTTATTTATCTGTATTTTTTTTTTGCCCAAATTTTGGTGCAATACCTTATTTATGTACAAATGATCAGTTTACACTTAAACACTTTATCACAAAGCTGAATATTATGGTTGATTATAGGCAATTATAGTTGAATCTAACTAAAGAGTCCTGTCGGTCTGTCCAGGTGCTCGAGGTCAGCGGCTCGAAGGCCGTGGTGCAGGTGTTCGAGGGCACGTCAGGTATCGACGCCAAGAACACTCTGTGCGAGTTCACCGGTGACATTCTGCGCACACCCGTCTCTGAGGACATGTTGGGTGAGATCACTAGCTGTTTATTGTATACGCGGACGTCACGTGGTTTCACCCGCGTAGTTACCGTTCCCGTGGGAGTACGGGGATAAAACATAGCCTATATTAATCGGTGATAATGTAGCATTCCAATGGTGAAAGAATTTTTTAAATCGGTCCTGTACTTTTTCAGCCAATATGTTACAAACATACTTACTTACTAATCTTTCCTCTTTATAATACCCTCAAATAAATGCAATCAGATTGTTATAGTTGCTAGAACAAAAAATCTAAATAAGAATTTATTTGAAGACTTACCTGTGACCTGCAGTTTTTCTTATAAATTAAAGTAGCATAAGTTACTCCATGTAACATCCGCTATATGTCAGTGACAGTCCCGTCAAAATGGGTCCAGTCCTTTCTGATAATAGCCAAAACAAATATACAGTCAGTGCTCTGATTTGAAATAGTTTTTTTTGTAACTACTGTATAAGCTTTCTGTTGCATTTAGTGAAACGCTGTTAACTTGGAGTTACAAACAAATAATAAAATTTTACGTATTTGTATAGAAAATATTTTTTTATAACAATTAATTTCCCCGCAGGCCGTGTATTCAACGGATCCGGCAAGCCCATCGACAAGGGACCCCCAATCCTGGCTGAGGACTTCCTGGACATCCAGGGCCAGCCCATCAACCCCTGGTCCCGTATCTACCCCGAGGAGATGATCCAGACTGGTATGTAACTCTTAAAATGGATATAGAGACTTTGGAATAAAGGTATAGGTGTTACCATTATTATTCAAAATATCTTTATTTGATTAGTATGTGCAAAATTAATTAAGACATAATTTCTATGATAACGCTGATTTGGTTTACATATACATACAGGGGCGTGCATTGGATTTTCAGAGGGGTAGGCATACAACAATAAGTAGATATGTAGGCAGGTGAAGTACATACCTATGTGACGCGGTGTAGGTCGGACGTTTTGGTAAAGACACACATACGAACATAAACACACACACACAAGTGTATTCAGTGATCACAAATTGTAACTTCTGCTTACCTGCTTATATGCAATGCACGCCACTGTATACATATACACATCGCAGTGTCCTGAAATGGTGACAAATCGGAGTAAAAAGAGAATTTAAAATTCACAATGCTACTATTCGTGCCCAACTGAAAATGGATTTTCAGCCGAAAAATAAAACGAAATGATATAAAAACATTGAGGTTATTGAATTAATAAATAATGGAAGATATTTCCTTTGTATATCAAAATATTTTTATTTTCTTTTGAAGCAATTTTAGAAGAAATAAACCACTAAATCCATTAGAGGACGCGATAATATTAATATAACCCTTTATAAGAAGCCTATATCCATTATTCAGGGGCCTTACCATGAGCTCTTATTGCCATGATAGTTTCACTCATTTATAAGACAGATGTATGTGACGTGCATACATCTGTCACTGTCGCACAACTGAATTAACATTGCAATAAGAGCTCATGGTTGGGCCCCAGGACTTTATTTTCTATAAGTATTACTGCGATTATGAAGTATTTGGCTAACAGTGTGTGAGTGCATATGATGATAATGATCAACAATACTCAGGTATTTCCGCCATTGATGTGATGAACTCCATCGCCCGTGGTCAGAAGATCCCCATCTTCTCGGCCGCTGGTCTGCCTCACAACGAGATTGCTGCCCAGATTTGTAGACAGGCCGGTCTTGTCAAGGTAATTGCTGCTTTTCTATGTTATACTAGCTGTGCCCCGCGGTTTCACCCGTGTAGATTTAGTTTCATCCTTATGGTCGTGGAACCCTAATATTTTTAATAAATAAGAGTAGCCTAAGTTTCTCCTTGAAACATCCGTTACCTGCCAGTGAAAGTCCCGTTCAAATCGGGCCAGCCGTTTCAGAGATTACCCGGAACAAACAGACAGACAGAGATTAAAAACTTGGTTTTTTAGTGTCAGTAGCGTGTATACTTTCGCATGCATTTAGTGAAAAGCAGTTATTTTGGAATTACAAACAGACACTTCAATTTTATTTATCTGTATAGATGTATAGATATAGATTATGTTTATTGAATTCGACTCTTAACAAAGTACTTTGAAATCGTCAGAACAACATGATTATACAGGATTATACGCTACCGCCTGGTTCGTAAGGTCTTCGCCTCTTCTGGGATGACGAGATATTTATAAATCAAACAAATTGTTCCCACTCAGGTCCCCGGCAAGTCAGTGTTGGACGACCACGAGGACAACTTCGCCATAGTGTTCGCGGCCATGGGTGTCAACATGGAGACTGCTCGGTTCTTCAAGCAGGACTTCGAGGAGAACGGCTCCATGGAGAACGTGTGCCTCTTCCTCAACTTGGCCAACGATCCCACCATTGAGAGAATCATCACCCCTCGTCTTGCTCTCACTGCTGCTGAGTTCTTGGCTTATCAATGCGAGGTATGTGCGTTTATACTTGGAAGTAATTCAACTTAAGAAAGTAACAAATAAAAAAAAAAATGTATACCAAAGTTGTCTTTGTACTTTTATACTTAATTTGATAATGCAGTATTTTTATAATTTCATTTCATATGTTGCTAAGATTTTCTATATGATATATGAATGATATGTGAATACTTGGTTTAAATTGGCGGGTGTGTTGAAAGTTAAGATCTATTCCGTTCTGTGACTATGTAATAATTAATTCTCCTTGTCAGAAACACGTGTTGGTAATCTTGACCGACATGTCTTCATACGCCGAAGCTCTGCGTGAAGTGTCCGCCGCCCGTGAGGAAGTGCCCGGACGACGTGGTTTCCCTGGTAAGTCCCTCAAAGGACACCCATAGGTGTTACAACACCCACTATAGCCCAGAGAATATGCTCACGCCATCTCAGGAGGGTCCCTAAAGGATAAGCAGAGGATTAAGAAGATGATTAAGTTCCAACGTGACAGATGGCGAGTCTATCGCCGTCTCAGCAACTATACATACGTCTTTGAATTACTTGTCAGACCCATGCAGGTTTCCTCACTGTTATATATGTACACTAGCACCACCTGTCGGCTTTCTTATGAGATACCGCTGCATGTCTTTTGTAAACAGTATTTAGTTAATACATGTATCACGATGGTCATGAGTTGACAGTTTATCTATGACATTACATGCTCAATAAAATGGCGTCAGTGCCTTTACAAGTACGGATCATTTCACTACGTTTTCTTAAGGTTTTCTCACTTAAGGTTTTTATGATATGATTCGAACTTGCGTCGCTTGCGTAGCACGTGTCTGGAGACCTACTCGCTTTCTCCGAAATACGAAGTTTCGGCCAAAAGTTCGGAAAGTTCGTACCACGGTTATTATTCGTTCTAAAATTACGTCCGAACGTGGTCCGCTAGAAAATTATTTGATGTTTATATTTTCTAAACCAACTTTAATTAAATTATTAGACGAAGAAAAATTTGAGTATGATTAAAACAAAGCTATAATAAAACTACGATTAATTTTTGTTCGAACCCCACGGCCACCAAAGCTGTTAAATATATATTTAATAGCATATTAATACGTATACGTATTGTTCAGGTTACATGTACACGGATTTGGCGACGATCTACGAGCGCGCGGGCAGAGTAGAAGGGCGCAACGGGTCCATCACCCAGATCCCCATCCTCACCATGCCTAACGATGACATCACACATCCCATCCCCGATTTGACCGGCTACATCACTGAGGGACAGGTATATTACACTTTACTATATATTTACACTAGCTGTGCCCCGCGGTTTCACCCGCGTAGATTGAGTTTCATTCTATTTGTCGTGGAACCCTAATATTTTTAATAAATAAAAGTGCCTAAGTTACTCCTTGCAACATCAGCTACCTACCAGTGAAAGTCCCGTTAAAATCCGTCCAGCCGTTTCAGAGATTACCCGGAACAAACAGACAGACAGACAGAGAAAAATTTTAAAACTTGGTTTTTTTGTGTCAGTATCATGTATACTTTCATATGCATTTAGTGAAAAGTTGTTATTTTGGAATTACAAACAGACACTTCAATTTTATTTATCTGTATAGATATTGATTTTATGTATAACTAGCTGTGCCCCGCGGTTTCACCCGCGTAGATATAGTTTCATAAATAGTTTTAATAAATAAAAGTAGCCTAAGTTACTCCTTGAAACATCATCTACCTACCAGTGAAAGTCCCGTTAAAATCCGTCCAGCCGTTTTGGAGATTACCCGGAACAAACAGACAGACAGACAGACAGACAAACAGACAGACAGACGGACAGACAGACAGACAGAGAAAAAATTTAAAACTTGGTTTTTTAGTGTCAGTAGCGTGTATACTTTCATATACATTTAGTGAAAAGCTGTAATTTTGGAATTACAAACAGACACCTCAATTTTATTTATCTGTATGTATAGATATTAGCAAACCTACATCACAATATTCACCTTATCCGTGGAAGATTTCAACCATCCATCAATTCCAATCCCCCAGATCTACGTAGACCGTCAGCTGCACAACAGGCAGATCTACCCGCCGGTGAACGTGCTGCCGTCGCTCTCCCGTCTGATGAAGTCCGCCATCGGCGAGGGCATGACCCGCAAGGACCACTCGGACGTGTCCAACCAGCTGTACGCGTGCTACGCCATCGGCAAGGACGTGCAGGCCATGAAGGCTGTCGTCGGTGAAGAGGCCCTCACTCCCGACGACCTGCTCTACCTCGAGTTCCTCACCAAGTTTGAGAAGAACTTCATTTCTCAGGTATGTCTGGTCGCTTTTATGGTGGGTATAGATAAGTAGAGCGGCGGTTTCAGCCGCCTAGTTCCCGTTCCTGTGGGAGTACGGGGATAAAATATAGCCTATGTCACTCGCTGAAGATGTTGCATTCAAATGGTCAAAGATTTTTTTTAATCGATAATTTTTGAGCCGTTACAAACATACTTACATACAAATGTTTTCTCTTTATTATATTAGTGTAAAGCATCATTCAGAAAGCAAATCCTCACCATAATAATTAATGAAGCTGGTAACTGAATAGAATACATATTATACACACACACACACACACACACACACACATACACATACACACACAAACTCACATACAAAGACAATAATTATCCATTTATGGCATTGGAAATGCAACCTTTTTATGATGTTTCACATACTTTCTCTGTTTCTCTAAACTATATAATATTTATACATATTGTAAATCCCTTGTTGAGTTACATGTAAGATAGTTTTTGTTTTATTTAAGAGCTGTGGATTTTGTAATAAATAAATACTAAAGATGGCAGGCACATGTAAAAGTCTGGTGATCAGCCACATCGGGTTGAATCAAGTGCCAACCACAAAAATGTATGGGATAAGGCCAGGGAGATAAAGATATGGTACACGAAGTACCAGGCGCACATAACGGACAAGGAGTTAATAAGTTGGTTGCGACTAACATGGAGCCACATCGGGTTGAATCAAGTGCCGACCACAAAAATGTATGGGATAAGGCCAGGGAGATGAAAGATGCTAAAAAAGTAAAGAATTTTTTTTTGGACATGCATTGAATTAAAAAAAATTGAAATTTTTCATTGGTCATTAGATTTGATAGCATTATGCTCTAGGGATGTCCCGAATATCACTATTCAAAGCGCCTTCTATCTTGACTTGACGACACCGTTGGCACATTGGTACACTGGACATAGGTGTCGCGGGTTCTATTTCCTCGTCAGGGTAAAACATTCTAGACTAGTGTTTAATGTCCGGACATTATTTTTAAATGTATTTCCACGTCGCCAGGGTAACTACGAGAACCGCACAGTGTTCGAGTCCCTGGACATCGGATGGCAGCTGCTTCGTATCTTCCCCAAGGAGATGTTGAAACGTATCCCCGCCTCCGTCCTCGCCGAGTTCTACCCAAGAGATTCACGTCACTAAACAACCACAACGCCCGCGCCGTCACAACCTTAAAAATATAATTTATATTATTTATTATACACGTCCAAATGTCCCGCAGTAACATGTATTTATTGGACATAAGATCCCCAGTTGCTTTTCTATGTATTTTTTAACAACTACCCTCTACTTTATAAAATTTTCTTTTTATCCTAAATCACGATTATTAGTGATCATTGCAAGCTTAGATTATGTTATAAGTAATAGGGTTTACAAATTTCATTTATTGGTGACATTTTTGACGAAATATCTTAAGGTTTGAACGATTACATATTTAATACCATAATAGGCGCGGTATAATATCTTGTAAGATAAAAATATTGTTTAATAATAAGTTGTTAATAGATAATAATGTGTATTACATGTATTATGATCAAGTTACAAAATTATAAACTCGTTGCTATTTCAATCGGACAGTGTTGCTATTTATAAAAAATGCAATGTTGCCGTCTCATGTACATAATAATTGTTCAATAGTGTTATTTTGTCTAATAGATGCCATTTTTATTTTATCTGGTGCTTGTAATCACGTTTAATAAACTATATTTTATCGTTTGTGCACAAAACATATGAGATGTGTTCAAATTATAATGTAATCGAAATTTGTTGTAAATCAATAATGTCTACTGTGTTATGTGATATATAATGGCTTCACTGTAGAACAATTTGTGGAGTGACAAGTATAAAAATGTAAATAAAATGCAATAGTCAAGTAACGGCCGTGTTACATTCCAAATTAATGTCCCGTTCACTCCAAAGCTAGATGTCTGTAATTCAGTGACTAAAGTGAATTAGGGTACTGTTGTTTTCAATGGAAATAAAAATATAGAAAGTTTATTTTTGTTATTATTTTACCAACCCGCCAATTCCTTCTCTATAGAAAAAATGGTTATATATTTACTTTTCAGATAAATATAATTATTTTTATATTAATTAGTTGTGCTTGCAACACTGGTGCCACCACAAAAAATGGAGGAGGTGTTCTCCATAGTTAGGTTCGATTTTTTATCATTATTGACCAATTGTACCATGGCGCCAGAACTAGCAGGAGTTAGTTTTCGTAGTTAGGTTTGTGGTTTTTATAGTTAGGTTAGGGCTATGTATCATTATTGATCAAAAGTACCAGTGCGCCAGACCTCAAAGGAGGTAGTTTTGAAAGTTAGGTTAGCTTTTTTTATCATTACTAGCATTACATTAGCCTGGTACTTTCGGTCAATAATGATACAAAGCGCTAATTTTACTTTGAAAACTACCTCCTTTGAGTTCTGGCACCCTAGTACTTTTGGTTAGAAATGATTAAAAGAGCTACCCTAACTATGAAAACTACCTCCTTTGCGTTCTGGCGCCCTAGTACTTTTGGCCAGTAATGATTAAAAGAGCTAACCTAACTATGAGAGCTACCTACCTCCTGTAAGTTCTGGCGCCCTGGTACTTTTGTTACTATCTTGTAATATATAAAAAATGTGTTTGATAACTAACACTCCTCGGATACGAACGAACCGATTTTTTATAAAATTATGTATTTACACTTGGTAGGTCTGAGAATAGATTGTTCTATTTTTCATCCCCCTAAGTGACAAGGGTGGCCCACACCAAAAATCGATATTAGATTTTTTTATATCCTAGTGATTTGCTATTTTATTGCTAAGATGATGAGTCTTAAAAGCTTAAAAACCAATTGCAATTTGAATAAAATAAACTACTGAAATAGCAACACTAGCTATTTCAGTAAAATAATAAATGTGTTTTAATAATATTTTATTTCACTTACAATTTCAATAGTGCTATGTACATTTTGAGAAATGCAACCATGCTTGTTGGAATGAGAACAATTCATATTCATATTCAAATACTTAACCTCGATAGGTACTTACTGGGTACTTTTGGAATAAATACTTTTGTTAATCACATACTCGTAGATATTCAATAAACGATTACTTATCGAGGTGTTTAGATAATGCAAAAACATAAACACTACACATAAATTGACAATAGATACAATTTTAAGGAACAGTGATTTGAAAAAAATGTTTTTTTTAGAAATATGCCTAAGAAATAAGTACCGAGATAAATTTAACCTTCGATCATCCTTAATATACAATTGGAGCATAACAAATACTTTTTAATTTTTAACCGATTTGTTTTGATTGATACACCAAGCGAGTCATTAATTTCTGTAACGTATTGCTTGTCTCGCGAGTGGCGTCACGACATATTTGTTCTCAGCCTCGTGACAGAGGTCAAAAAAGGCACCGGATGAAAATAATTAATATGACGGACGGTTATATCTGGGTAGTTTAATTCATAAGCATAAGTCAAATGTTATTGTTACAACTATAAGAAATAAATCATAATATTACTAAAATACATTCTACCTTTTGCTCACCCTTAGATAATATGATCCTGTGCATATGATGATAGTTTAATTAAATGATAAAATATTTATCAATACAAGTCGTATAAAATTCCATAAAATTGTATCACTGACACCAGATTTAACATTACAAAAAGACCTACAATTTGTGAACTAGCCGGCTATTCCAGCGATGGCTTCCGACGCGAAGTATTTCACATCAACATCGGGATCCACGTTCAATTTCTCCAAAACAGGTTTCACTTGCGGCTGAATCACCGCTGTATCTAAGAACGGCGCCATCTTTTGGAGGGTCTTGGCAACATTGAACCTCACGTTGGCAACATTATCATCGGCCATAGACAACACGGTGGGCAAGAGGACGCGGGTTGTAATATCCTTGCCGCAGACTTCAGAGAGTACATTAATGCAGAAGAGGTAAGTCATACGGTGTAGGTAGTTTTGTTCGCGCGACATGGCCAGCACTTTTGGTATGACATTGGTCTCTGCCCACGCCGAGCCGTATTGCTCCACCAATTTCTTAAGGTTCAAAGTAGCAGCTTCGCGGATAGCGTACACGTGGTCGATGAGCCAAGACATGCATAGTCCTGTGAGTTTTTCATCGAAGAACTCCTGGCCCAACTGTCCTGCTAGGAGCGGCATATGTTCTATGATCGCGAGACGCACGCGCCACTTGGTGTCTTCAGCCAGTTCTACGATAGCCGGGAGGAGGGATTGGACCAGCTGTTGGATGCCAATGACCTCGTTCACACACTCGAGGTTGGATATAATATTGAGTCTCACTTCTGGGCACTCGTCTTTGAGTTGTGTGAGGAACAGTGGTAGGAGGTGTTCGATAGTGTTCTGTCTTCCTACAATGGGACTCAGGCCCATGATGACTGAGGCGAGGGCTGACTTGACGTGTTGGTTGGCGTCACAGACGAGATCCTTAATTTGAGGCAGGATCATGGTCATTATTATGTGTTCCTGGTGCGCCTTGTCTAAGTTCATGCAGAAGTCTTTTACCTGCAGAAGAAATTGGAAGATAAAAATATTGTACATGTATATATAATATTATGGTTTTATATTATCTCGTATTAGAGGTGAACAGAGGGCCTAGTGCGAGTTTTCTTAAAATCGCTGTCACAAGTGATCGCGTCGACGTAAACGCAGATTTTTATGGGCTCACAATAGTGTCATCTTTAGACCGACAGAGGCGCTGTTTCGATCCTATACAAATCTGCGTTAACTTTGACGCGGTGACTTGTGACGGCGGCAGTGAAAAACTCGCACTAGGCCCTCTGGTAGAAAATACTATAGCATTCAGTTAACTATTGTGTTGTACCTTTATAGTGCATAAATATTAAGCAAAGTGATCTCACACTACGAGCTTTACGGTGAAGGAAATATCCATATTAAATAGTAAACATACGTCTTTAAAAATTTAAAGACGTATGGTGCGATTAATTTTTTTACCCTATTTAGGTCACAGTGGTTTATTCGTAAAAATATAAAAAAACAGGCAGACAGAAATATATAGGGTTTAGACTTTCTAGGCGGACATTTTTGTCACAGACCATCGGCTGGTATAGTACATATCAATGTAAACTATTTAGAAAGTACCTTAACATTTTTTTCTCTCACACATTTTGAGGCTAATTTAATTTTACAACAAAAAAGCATCGAACCTCTAACAACTATTCTTTACCACAAATATAAATAGTCAGTATAACGTCAAAGAAAAAGGCTAATTTAAGATTAATCTTAAATTTATTTGTACCACAAGCCAATGCTAAAAAATGTCCACCTAAATAGTCTCGAATCTGTATATAAGTGTATAATGTGTAGTGTAGGGTAACTACTCAAACTCAAACAGATTAGTCTTTATAACAAAGAACTTTCAGTATACAGTACCTTCCCAGCGGCTGCGGCGCGAACCTCGGCCTCGGTGTCCTTGAGCAACGCCTGGAATATCTGCGCCAGGTCCGAGCGGGCCAACTCTGGGCCCACTGCTTGTTGCAGCTCCACGAACCTAACATTATAATAGCAATACACTTACACACAAATACTTTTTCCATTAATAATTCGATCCGGATAGTCATGCTCACATATATTTGTACTATATTTTTAGTTTTTATTTTTGACAATTGAGCATTAGAACTGTGTCCATGGGCTTATAGTTGCTTGAACAATTTATTTTGTATTTTTAAAACTGTATAATATTCTTTAAAAGAGTAATTACTGAGTTTCTTGCCAGGTTCTTCTCAGTAAAATCAACCTTCCGAACCTGGCGGTAGCATGTATAATCCTGTGTAATTGTGTCATTCTGACGATTTGAAAGTACTTTGTATGAAGTCTAATCGAATAAAGATATATTTGATTTTGATTTTGATTTTGATTTTGATGTGCTGAGTCGACTATTTTTGGTATTTGAGTATTCAGTACCTCTATCATGTGTTTGCCACCGTTTTCGTAATGTATACTTGATAGCGTCACCTACAATATTTGTATAGTCAAAGTCAAAAATATCCATATTCGATTAGACTTTTTACAAAGTACTTTTAAATCGTCAGAATGACATAATTATACAGGATTATACATGCTATCGCCAGGTCTGGAAGGTTGCTTTTACTGAGAAGAACCTGGCAAGAAACTCAGTAAATACTCTTTTCAAAAATATTATACAATTTAAAAAAACAAAGTATATCACTTAAGAAATGTAAGCCCATGGATGCCAATGCCAGCTATCGCCCTCCTGTACCATTATAGAGGGAAGTGAGCGACCCGTCATCCTGACGCCGCCGCAAGCAAAGGCATTTTAGTGAGCATGACAACTCAAGCCAGTCAAAACAAAGATCAAACGTAAAATTAAGATATTTTAGTTCTTCACGTCACCGGTAGGAGGCGCTATACAATTCCAGATTCAAATATTCGACGGTGACGCTAGCGACTATAGATTAGGAAAACGGCGGCAAACCCGTGATAGGGTTAGTGACCTAGAACCCTGAAGGGGTATGTAGTTGAGATGTAGTATTTAGATGTGTTGCAACACCTTATAACATTGAACATGAACAGGGGCCTTACCATGAGCTCTTATTGCCATGATAGTTTCACTCATTTATGAGACAGATGTATGTGACGTGCATACATCTGTCACTGTCGCACAACTGAAGTATCATTGCAATAAGAGCTCATGGTTGGGGCCCAGGTGCCAAGTACCAATATGATAGATGGTGAGTCCATCGCCATCTCGGGCAAAGGCAGAAAGTCAGTGGCGTGTGTATAGGCATTCGTGTACTTCTTCACAAACATGCAAGTTTTCAAATAATATTACAATATTCCTCCACCATAAAGCTTGGGGTGTGACACCACTTAAAATATGCAAAATGGAACTAACCATGCAACCCATGGGACAGTTTTCAGATTATAAGAAAAGCCATGGCGCTCTATTAAAAAAATATAACTTCATGTCACTGTGTAAAATACTTGATAGTTTTGTAAAGGAACTTAAAATATAAAACCCGAGAACAGAAAAAATCACGCTCTCAAAAGTATAGCAAGTGATGTTCAAAGGATAGCCTTAGTAATTTTTAGCGGGCCAGAGTGTAATACACCCTCATATTCTCATATGCATACATATACATACATACTCTAACTATTTTTTTTTTAAGGGCGCCCCATAGTGGGGCTCGGACCTCGGCTTAGGGCGTTGCTCCAACGATTTCCATGAAATTTTGTGTGTAGGGGGTTTTGGGGTCAAAAAATTTATCTAGCTAGGTTTTGGAAAACATCGTTTTGACCATATTCTTAGGCATTGAAAAACTCAAAAAATATAATTAAAATACGACGGTAAATTTCGCCAACATCCGTCAAGTTATGATAGCTCAGACGCGAGGCTTCCAGCCTACAGTACGATAACGAAACTAGAGTTCCCGGTTCGAGACCGACGTTTACCGGTTCGATTTTTTCTTTTTTTTTAACGTACATACATATCATTCCACAAATTTTTCCTCATTGTCACTTCCCCACAAAATTAAGTTTTCTTCAAAAAGAAACCGAGCAAAGCTTGGTCAACCGGGTACTGAACGTGTAAAGCAGTGTGCATACTTGTCAGCCACCATGTAGCGCACCCTCCAGGAGGTGTCCCCAGCGCGAGCGCGCACGGTGGGCATGACGAGCTGCTCCATGTCCTCGGGCGGCAGCAGCCCGGCCACGGCCGCGCACGCCTCCGCTGCCAGCAGCCGGACCGAGTCCTGCTCATCCTACACACACAATAGTCATTACGAATATTATTCAGGCCATGGTGATAGTCCAATCAGGGGCGGATCTTGAATTTGAGGGGCCCTGGGCTTAATACTGCTTAGGGGCCCTACCTAATTTCTCAACTAATTGCCATTTTGACAAAAAACTGTTTTGTGTAACCTCTGTATTCGCGGGGCCCTGGGCTGCAGCCCAAAAAGCCTTTAAGTAGATCCGCCCCTGAGTCCAATTGATGACGTCATGGCGACCGCTCCAATTCCGATTAAATTCAAATTAACAGCTTTTCATTAAATTTATATGCAAGCATCACACATACCATCAACAGATGCTGTGACAAAAAATATTCGCCTAAAAAGTCTATATGCTCGGTACTTAAATGCCGGGTCTCTTTGCTCCGGCTAATCTTGGAAACGGCTGGACGGATTTTAACAGGACTTTCACTGGCAGATAGCTAATGATACAAGATGTAACTTAGGCTGCCTTTGAAATTAAGTCTGCACGATTCAAACAGCGGGGCATATATACTATATACATATGCTCCCGCCAGTATTCCCCGAAGGGGTAGGCCGAGGTGTTGTAATTTTCAACACCCACATTTCACCGAATATGATTAAGTGCCAACGTGACAGAGGGTGAGTCCATCGTCGTCACAGGTACTATACATACGTCTTTGAATTATTTCTCAGACATATGCAGGTTTCCTCACGATCTTTTCCTTCACCGTAAAGCACGTGGTGTGAAATCACTGTACATAGGTTTTTAGAAAAACTCATAGGTACAGGCTCCGCTGGGTTTCGAACTTGCGTCGCTTGCGTAACCCCGAGGCCACCACGGCTCTTGCATATATACTACTTTATATATAGTGGAATAACGAACCTGCGCCAAATTGACGAACATAGGTATCAAGTCGCTCTTGACGTATTCGACCTCGACGACGCGCGCGAACTCGCCCAGCTTGTAGGCCGCGGCGCGCCGCACCATGGGCGTGTCGTCCTGGCACAGCGAGCGGAAGTGCTGGCGCAGCTCCGCCTTCACCGGCGCCGACACGCGCGTGTAGCACACGCTGACAATACCATTATTTATATTATATCCATGTTGAACATTTCAATTTATAGGTGATATCCCAACTCCCAAGCTATCAGCGCTTGCTTTGAATGCAGTTCTCCCAATATTCCCTCATAATAATTACTACCACAATATAATATTTGCATGACAAATGTGTTGATGCAATACTGTACTGAAAACCATTTTTGTAAAATCTTATTTAAAATGTATTCTAGTCAATAAATATCATCATCATCAGCCTATGTTAGTCCATTGCTGGACATGGGCCTAGCTTGCCGCATTCAGCATCTGCCTGCAGTCTTTCGCATATCGTCATTCCACCTGGCCGGAAGGCTTCTTACACTACGTTTGCCGAGTCGCAGTCACCACTCAAGAACACGTTTATCCCAATAGATATATCTTACAGCAAAAAAAGTACATACTAACTTTTATGTTGAATGTACCTGAACAAGCCACATGCCGAAGCCCTAGACGTGAACCAGTCTCCGCCAGCCAAGCGCTGCACCAGCGGCACAAAGTGCTGTTCCAAAGCTTGTGGTGTGTGATGAGCTGCCACAGCTCGCAGCGAGGCCACTGCCTTGTCGCGGACCACCGTCTCTTCTACGGTAGCGAGGGATTCCAGTGGAGGCAGAAGGCAGTGGGCAAATTCACCTCCACCAACCAGTGTGATGAAGTTACCTGCAATTTTTTGATGTATTAAATTAGTGATCAAATTCGAAGTTCCGAAATAAGAAAGAAAATCAAACTAACAGATATAATAACTCGTATAGAACATTTAAAGTGAGGTTGGACAGGACATATGCTACGTTGCAAAATAAATAAATGCACCAAGCGAGTAACCATATGGTATCCAAGAGAAGGCACCAGGAGACTGGGACGACCGAAAACAAGATGGAAAGACGATGTCAAACCTTGGGACCATACTGGACCAGAGTGGCTGAGGATAGATCCTAATGGAGAGAGTTGGAGGAGGCCTATGTCAAGAGGCACACCAATGCGAGACATAATTTAATAAATATAACCTGAAAATTGTATCACCAAGGCTGTATTGAATTCGGAATGAAAGGCTTTATTATTAAATTGAAATTGGTAAGATTTTAACTAAGTGTTTTTGCATCACCAGAATATGGGTGTGATTTTACAGGATTATTACCATCACAAGAATAATTTAAAACTGCAAGAGGGTTCCCTTCATTCCCTTATCTGTATAGGCAGAGAAATCCAAGCATTGTTTCACATTATAATCTGATTCTCCTAAGAAATGTATTTAATTCTTAAAATATCAATAAAATTGTAAATTTATAGTCGCAGGTTTCTTCGCAGGACGCTGGGTAAAATGGAATAATTTAAATAAATCTATGATATAGCATACTTTTAAACAATGTATAGTAACAAATGTAAAATACATAGTATAAAACCTGAGAGCTACTGAGAACAGTTACTAATTAACTCTTTTGGAAAAAAAATCTGATTCAGGGGCCTAACCATAAGCTCTTATTGCTATCATAGTTCCACTGTGGACAGTGACAGATTTATACACGTTATATACATCTCTCATAATAAGAGTTAAACTATCATGGCAATAAGACGTCATGGTAAAGCCCCAGGTCTGATTGTTTGAAATAAGATCATATTGTAAGCACTACCCATCATCATCATCATCATCCTCCTGCCCTTATCCCATGTTATTTGGGGTCGGCGCAATGTGTTCTTCTCTTCCATTTCTCTCTATCAGCCGTCATATCTGAATTCACTCCCATTCTAGTCATCTTTCACACAATCCATCCATCGTTTCTTAGGTCTTCCTTTCCCCTTGTAACCATCCACATTCATAAACAAAACTTTTTTGGCAACATTATCCTCATCCCTCCGAATAATATGTCCATACCACACATTGTAAGCACTACCCATGAGTGCAATTTACAATTAATATATTACTATGAGGCAACATTGTGAGTACTTACATTCATGAGTACCATCCTCGTCAAACAACTTGAAATATTGATTCAAGCATTCATTAGCCAAACGTCTTGGCGCGAACAGGCGCATCGGCGCCATTTTATTTCAACTTGTTTGCTACACTATGCTTATTCTTATCTCAAGGCTATATTGCCATTCTTAAATAAGACACAATTTATGACCCCAATGATACTACAAAAACTCCAGATGGGTCCAGTAAGTTAAGATTACACTTTCAAATCATACTATTCAAATTATCTCGGAATGATATGATTATACAGGATTATAAATTTGAATAGGTTCGGTTGCTTTTTGTGTGAGGCACGTGGTAAGAAACTTTGCAATAACTCTTTGCCATAATGAATGAGAAAAATTATAAATGGAGGAGCCGTGGTGGCCTTGGGGTTTGAGCAGAATCCCAGCGGGGCCTACAGGCCCTAAGTTTTTCTAAAAACTTATGCGCAGTGATTTTCACACCACATGCTTTATGGTGAAGAAAACATCGCAAGGAAATCTGCATATGTCTGAGAAGTAATTCAAAAGTTGTATGATAGTGTCTGAGATGGCGATGGACTCACCCTTTGTCACATTGGTACTTAATAATATTCGGTGAAATGTGGGTGTTGTTGTTACACCTCTGCTTACCCCTTTTGAGGACCCTTCTGGGATGGCATGAGCATATTTATTTATTATTATTTTTAAAATACAAAAATTCAAATATCGATGCACAAATTGCTGATAAAAAATAAAGTTTATATAGACCTGTTCCTAGAGATGAACAAGCAACCCATCGTAGCAGTTGTTTATAAGAAATGCAGAGGCATGGAGGAAACTCAGACAGTCACCCATCCAACTGCTGGTCAAATTAAATGTGCAATAGCAACTGGGACACATCTCCTCATCCAAGATAATTATCCGTAATATTTACTTAAATATTACTAGGACCATTGAAACAACTCATGTGTGTTCCCTAACTGCACTAATACCTATTTTAGTGAATTATGATCTTGCATTGTATATACCATTTTATTTATTATAACTAATATTATAAAGAGAGATATTAGAAAGATTTGTTTGTTTGTTTGTATTGAACAGGTTCCGACACTACTAAACCTTATCTTAAAATTCTTTCAGCAATGGATAGCTACATTATCAGCGAGTAACATAGGCTATATTTTATCCCTGTACTCCCAGAACGGGAACTACGCGGGTGAAACCGCATGATGTCCACTAGTTTATTATTATTAAGATTATTTTGTATCTTTCATGTAACTAACTTTAATGCAATACATAATGGTTTTTAGTGTTAGTACTATATTTTTTAATCTGTAATATGTAAACTGTTGTGAATAAATAAATACATATATGAATATGAATAATGATCACAATTTTTTTGTAGTCTATTTTTACAAAAAACATTACAGTAAAATGAAGTTCCATTATATGTCTACCATGTCCCCATGATCCCCACTTGGATCTTGTTAGATTTTAAAGATAAATGAGTAATGGCAACAATCATACGACATATTGATTGGGAATTTTCTTATTGTATTTAACACAAATTATGGCCATATTTGAATGTGTTGATTACTTGTTTTACATTTTAAACTTCCCAGAGCATTTGTTCTAAATACAAAGATACTAGATAGAGCATTTGTTCTAAATACAAAGATAGTAGATAGAGCATTTGTTCTAAATACAAAGATAGTAAAAGGATTTAAAGAAATTGCAATATTACTCTTTCCTTGCAGGCTGATTTACAAAGACTTGTAGGTACATACCTAGTTGTTCGGCTAAAGCCAGAAGCACTTCATCCTCATCGTAGATGGTCTCCGTCAGGAAAGGAATCAACTCAGATCTAGTTCTTTCAACGCCCAAAGCAAGGGCGATGGTCGAAAGCTTCTTAATCGAGTTCAAACGCAGCTGAACATCCTCATTTTTCAACTCATCTATGAGCACCGCGATCGGATACAATGATTCATCCGCCCCGGAGTCGCTGGCTGCCATTTCAATTTTGCGTTTGCTGATTTGCTTTTAATTACGGTGTTAATTACACTTTTCACGTAAGAGCCGTTGCTTCGCGTTGATATTTCAATATTTTTTGGGAAAACGATCGCATTAAAACTCAAATACAGCAAAATGGCAGAACATGTGCCACAGAAAAAGAATATACAATACAATCACAGACAATAAAATGTATGTTGTAAGCAAAAAAAGAGAGAGCGAACAGGTAATATCATCTTTGGTACAAACACCACAGATATAAATTTTCACATATACAGTGTATGTGGGTGGGTACACAGATTCACAACTTAAGTCCGCTTAATGATTAAATATTATCTGAGGCATAAACATTTTTACCAACGTGAAATTTAAAAAGCAGTTCAGCAAAGAGTTCCTGATATATTTTTAATATATTGCTTCGATTAGGAACGGACACTTTTTTCTGTCACATAAAAAAAAACAAAAAATCTACTACTGCGTTTATTTATGTAGGTAATGTCACGAGTTATCTATCGATACAATGTTTTTGTAAAGTAGTTTAGAGTGTAATGGGTAAGGATGAAGACAACCTTAATGCATCGATTGCACACATTGTGCTGTGTTGCGTTGCCGGCCGAGGTATTAGTCGCATGCATGGGAAGAGCTTCACGCACCCAGGAATGCACGCCAACTTTTTCATACACGGAATTCTCGGAATACTCCACTATCAGAGTAAATTACCATCCTCTAATCTATATTGTCGTGTTTAACTCGAGCAGAACTTACCCTATTGAATGTTGGAAGTGTTTTGTTTCAGGCGGCAGATTAAGCAACGATTTCGGTCCTGCCTACGCGATCAGCCTCAAAGCCTCCCGCTACCTGGCCTTACCATGTCTGATGGCGGATCTGTACCGCAGCGACAACACGCTCAGCGTAATCCACCTCATGTCAGGCCTTGTACCATTCACCTTAGCATTAGCTGGCCAGGACAATATCCAATTGGGGAACTTGATCATTGCTGCGAACATTGTCTTGTTGGCTCATTACTCGATGCAGAATAACCGCGAGTGGGGTTGGTACACGGCCGGGGCGGCTGTGTTCGCGTATTTTGCAAGCCCACAGATGGGCAAAGGTATAATGTATCCTTTAGGTTTGGCGTTAATGGAATATTGTGCGTACAGAGTGTTTCATATACATTATGCACCTCCTCCGACGCGGTGAATTATATTGGGTTTATTTTGAATTTTCGTTGTTTTATTACTATTTTGATAAGCGTATCCATGATCATGATTGCTTTTAACGTAAGTAGACAACAATATAATTCGTTCTGAATCAAACACACATCCTCCTTTTCGCAGTATGTTAAAAAGAGAGAGCGTACAGATAATTATCATCTTTGGTACAAATACCGAATCATTCCCTTATCGACGATTCCCGCTACGTCGAGTCTCGCAAATTTTTACAGATACAGAGTATGTGGATAGGTACACAGATTCACAAACTTAAGTCCGCAGATTAAATATTACTGTATCTGAGGCATAGGCATAAACATTTTTACTAACGTGAATTAAAATCTCTTTTCAGCAAAGAGTTCTTGATATATTTTTAGTATGGAGCAATGAGTTGCTTTGATTTATGCTTCGATTAGCAACGGACATTATTTTCTGTCAGATAAAAACAAAAAAATCTACCACTGAGTTTATTTATTAGGTAATGTCACGAGTTATCTATCGATACAATGTTTTTTTGTAATTTATACCTAGTAGTATAGAGTGTAATGGATAAGGATGAAGACAGCCTTAATGCGTCGATTGCGCACATTGTGCTGTGTTGCGTTGCCGGCCGAGGTATTAGTCGCATGCAGGGGGCGAGCTTCACGCACCCAGGAATGCACGCCAACTTCTTCATACACGGAGTTCTTGGAATACTCCGCTATCAAAGTAATTAACCATCTTCTAATTTATATTGTCGCGAATATTTCAGCAAGGCATAGTTAGAGAGCCTTCAACACTTTGCTGGTAGGTAGATTGTAGGGTTGAAGCCGTTCTGGCAAGATACTATATGTGAAGAGGTCTACCTAAGTAGATAATGTGATTTCTTACACCACGGTCCTAGGTAACGGAAAAGAATCTCTAGATAAAGAGTTAAGACACCTTTTTAAACCTAATCCGCGCTACTGCTTTATAAATCTCTTTGACCTTTATACATTTGCACATTGCTTACTTTTATTCTGCTCTCCTCTTTCTATTAATAGGTTTTTCTTTTGCGTATGTATACTATTTTCCTTACCATCTCTTCATCAGCTTGCTAAGTTCCTACGTTTTGAGAATCAGGCAATGTGTTCATTAGGTGTTTAAAGATGTGCCCAGGCGCAGGTAGACTCTGGGGAGCAAGAATGGCCAGATCAGGCAGAACTTTTTTTTCGGTTTGTAAAATATTAGATAATTGGTCCACCGACACCAAGGTCCTTGTGCTTTATTATTTCATCCTGAATGAAATAAAGTAGACCTATTGAAAAGTCTGTTAATATATGGATAATAATAAAAACACTGCCCCGGAAAAAATACAGAAATTTTATGTGTTTTCATATTCCCTCCCAAATTGTATTCCGTCATTCGACCATAGACGTCGGTAGTGCCGCGCCTTAGTCAATCTATGGTACACACCACAGACTACAGTTGTTAGTCGCAGTAGGCTGAACATACATCTAACTAAACATAGCGTACCTCTAGCTATGGTACCTATAATGCCTAAAAAAACAAGGATAGAAACAACTATAGAAGCTAGCATAGGCCGCAGAAAAGGCTAGTTACGGCACTTATAAGACTATGTTTTTGATAATTTACGCCAATCTCTTAACGTTTAAGCAGAACCATACTAATGAAAGATTTGTTACAGGTAGCAGATTCAGCACCGATTTCGGCCCAGCCTACACGATCAGCCTCAAAGTCTCCCGCTGCCTGGCCTTGCCATGTCTGATGGCGGATCTGTGCAGCAGCAGCGACCACCCGCTCAGCATAATCCACCTCATGTCAGGCCTAATGCCATTCACCCTAGCTCTAACTGGCAAGGACAATGTGCAATTGGGGAACTTGATCATTGCTGCGAACATTGTCTCGTTGGCTCATTACTCGATGCAGAATAACCGAGAATGGGGTTGGTTCACGGCCGGGGCGGCTGTGTTCGCGTATTTTGCAAGCCCAAAGATGGGTAAGGGTATAATGTATCCTCTGGGTTTGGCGTTAATGGAATATTGTGCGCACAGATTGTTTCATATACATTTTGAACCGCCGCCGGCGCGGTGAATTATATTGGATTAATTTTGAATTTTCTTTGTTTTATTTCTTTTTTTGACAAGGTAGTTGAGAATGGATAAATTATTATGATACAGAATAGGTACTTACCTACTTATGTGAGAAGCAAAGGCGGTCATGGATACATGATTGTTTTGAATAAATGCAAGAGTTTCAAACTATACTGTAGTAGCCACTGAAGGTGCTCGTAGTAGGATACTGTAACAGTCCGTTTATGCAACAGACTACAGGTGCCGTCACGAGCTATGAGCGCTCAACGAAAATACTGGGGGTAAATGTGTGTACGTCAAACTAGCGTACACATCCTAGATCTCGATAAAGGCTTGCACTAGGATGATACGTTTACTGCCAAAAAAAAAAGTGCCTCTGCGATGCATTTTTTCAGAATGAAATTGAAATTCATTGACATTTATTGAATTGAAATTGAATGATTGCTCTACGGAGAGCTTCACAAATAGACAAGAAAGTATGTATTTTATTGACAGACAATAAAGACTGAGAAAATGTCTGTACTCTGACGTAGAAATTTTACTGCGACTTTTTGTAATGTGGAGGTCCACAGTAGTTCCATCTTTCTTGACACTTTAAAAACCTAAAATATACTTAAGATTTCACTTTATAAGAGTCAACAAAATTGAACTATCAATTGAACTTCTCAGAATAGCTGTTGTTTATATAGAATCAATTGGCAAGGACAATTAATGGAGGAAAAAGCTCTCAAATAAACACAATGATAGCACAGATTACTTTTCATGACTAATGGGCCCGCCCGGCTTCTCGCGGGTATTAATTAATAACCGACTTCAAAAAAAGGAGTTTATCAATTCAACTGTATGCTTTTTTAAGACGCCAATTTTTTATGACCAACCACATTTATTTTACTTTTTGGAGATTTTTTTCAAAAACTGTACCTAAAATATATTCAAATTTAACGCACTGTGTTCAGGGCAGCTCCAATTTGGAGGCTAACACGTATATATATTCACAGAAAGACATATATGTGAGAGAGAGATATGAGAGAGGATAGACTCACCATCTGTCACGTTGGCTCTTTATCATCTTGTGTGAAAAGTGGGTGTTATTATTACAATTCCTCTGACTGCCTCTTTGGGGAATATAAGCGTGAGCATATGTATACATAAGTATATTTAGTGTAGGTACCTGTTGCCATCCAAACAAAGACCATTATTCTATCAATGACGTCACAAAACAGTTCGCAACAATCCAATTTCATCATAAATAAGGATCGAAATGTAGGGTAACCAACCGTTTCGCACACTGAGAGCGTCCTAATGCACGCCGCGGGGGACCATATTGCGGCGTCCTGGTGGGACAATCTCATTACCACACACATGTACATACATACGAACTCAACGAAGATAGATTAAAAATTTACATGAAGAAAGGAAAAAGAAAGCTTTTGTTATGTATTTGTATTTCGCTTTATTAGAAGATCTTTGTAAAGAATAACCTTGAATTTATACTTCTGTACGGTCGTCTGCATAATGTGTGTTTCTCTTCCATTTCTCTGTATACATACATATGCTCACGCCTGTATCCCATGGGGGTAGGCAGAGACCACCGTACGCCACATGCTACGATCCTTACATACTTCTTTCGCTTCATCCACAGTCATGCATCTCTTTATACACTTATTTCGGTTACGAGTCAAACGCTCAATATCTGTATTGCCTACCTTTCTAGCAGGCACTTCTTTGAATTACTTCTCAGACATAAGTATGCAGGTTTCCTCACGAAGTTTTCCTTCACCGTTAACGCACGTGGTGTGAAATCACTGCACATAAGTTTTTAAAAGACGAATCATTCCCGTGGCGTCGATTCCCTACACGCCGAGTCGCTTTACGTCGAGTCAAAAACAATTGCCTTCTACTTCATATCGAGTGTGGACGTACAGATGTGAAGACGATTGTTAAAACAAATTGGTAAAGGCCCCGCTGGGATTAGAACTCACGTCGCTTGTGAAGCAGGCAACTCCTGAAACCCCAAGGCTACCGCTCTTCGCTTTCGCTTACTCTTGCAATCTCTCTCATCTCTATACCAAAAATGTATTAATTATTTGGCAAGCTACGTTATTTAACCAAAACCATTTACCCTTAATGTTGGGATGCCAAAGCAAGGTATTGTTAGCAAAAGTATCGGTTACAATAATTTTGAGCAAATGTTACGGTCGCACGACCCATTAGTTGGTAACTGATACGATGTATTGTTTAAGATACTCATTGATTTGCTGTCCGTACATGTTCCAATTGAAGACGAAAATGCTTACAAAGATATACATTACATAAAGAAGTCATCGTTATAAATATAGTGCCCGGCAAACGTTGTATTAAAATATCCTTTTAAAAAAATAATTTTAGCCGATTCTCAGACCTATCTGATAATGATAAGCACACAAAATTTCATTCAAATCGGTCCATCCGTTTCGGAGACTTTTATATATTAGAAAGATGATTATTTATATATATATAACTAGCTGTGCCCCGCGGTTTCACCCGCGCAGATTTAGTTTCAACCTTATTGTCGCGGACCCCTAATATTTTTAATAAATATAAGTTACTCCTTGAAACATTAGCTACCTGTTAGTGAAAGTCCCGTTAAAATCGGTTCAGCCGTTTCAGAGTTTACCCGGAACGAACAGACAGACCGACAAACAGACAGAGAAAACTGTTTTTCACTGTCAGTAGCGTGTACACTTCCATATGCATTTAATGAAAAGCTGTTATTTTGGAATTACAAACAGACACTTCAATTTTATTTATCTGTATAGATGTATAGATAAAGTAAGCGCCAAATGCCACCAAAATATATTGTATCCGTTGTGTAGTGAACCGTAAAAACTACAAAGTAATTATATAAAAGAGGCGTACAGCGTAATGTCCTATGCTCTAGAATTGGGTCCCAACCATGAGCTCTTATTGCAATGATAATTCAGTTGCGCGACAGTGACAGATACACGTCACGTATACACGTCACATACATCTGTCTCATAAATGAGTGAAACTATCATGGCAATAAGAGCTCATGGTAAGGCCATGGAAGGTAGTAAACAAAGTCGCCATGATGTATTCACGGCCGTATAATTAAATGGAGAGGATTATAGCGCCTAAAATAGGGTTAACACATTAATGGTTCATATCATATGTGACACAGGACATGTATATTTTTGTGGAAATACTTTAGTATCGTAGCTTAAAACGTAGGAATAGCAATTGTGGCCATGGGGTTTGAGCAGTCGCCTGCTTCGAAAGCGACGCAAGTTCGAATCTCAACAGGGCCTGTACATAGTTTTTGTAAAACTTATGTGCAGTGATTGCACACCACGTGCTTTACGGCGAAGGAAAACATCGTGAGGAAACCTGCATATGTCTGAGAAGTAATTCAATAACGTATGTATGAAGGCTGAGACGGTGATAGACTCACCATCTGTAGAAAAGAAAAGATAAAACATAAAATGCTGAATCTTGTATTCCCCGAAGAGGTAGGCAGAGGTGTATTTAGCTCCACTTCTCCAGAGCGCCTAGTGCGAGTTTTCTTAAAATCGCCGTCACAAGTGATCGCGTCGACGTAAACGTAGATTTGTATGAGCTCACAATAGTGTCATGTTTAGGCCGACAGAGGCGCTGTTTTGATCCCATACAAATCTGCGTTAACTTTGACGCGGTGACTTGTGACGGCGGCAGTGTAAAACTCGCACTAGGCCCTCAGTTATGTTCTAGTCCCATGCAATAGAAGGTGAGTAAAGTGATTACATTAACAGGGTACTAATTCGGACTGCTATTGAAAAAAATAGCCCCCGATCGCTATGATTACTGCGCATTCAAGGTCAGTGCTCATAGCTCGTGACGGCACCACTAGCTTTCTTAAAAGTAAGCGAAGATAATTTTCAGTCCGCTAAGATCAGAAAATTAATTAACTCAAAAGCAAGAGCGTAATAAATCTTTTATATCGAACGCAACGTCCGAATTTGTCGAGTTAAAACTAATCGGCCGACGTCCACTAGTGGGGCGGGGGTAATCCGTTTCCTGGGTAATTTGTCTTGCCACGGAATTCATTAGCATTTTATTCCCATATATTTGGGATGTGGTTTTTCTATCAAGAGGTCAAATTTTGGAGGTCTATCCTATTTCTCCGAAAACGAAACTTCGGAAACGAACGAAAATCAAACTTAGTGTCAGTATCGCTTTGTTTTTAACAAACTCAAGTTTTCATTCTGTTAATCATTTAATTAAAGTAGGCTTAGACCATAGAAACGTCAAAGATTTTTATAGCTGACCGCATTCGGACGTAATTTTAGAACGAATAAGATTGTGGTAGAAACTTAGCGAATTTTCGGCCGAAGTTTAGTTTTTCTTAGTAAGCGAGTAGGTCCCCCGGACTTATATGCAGGGGTTTAATTTTCTGACTTCAAATGATATAAGGATTTCTATTTAACACGTTATATATCTACACAAAATTATAAGGAAAGATTTGATTGCTTTTTTGTTTGTTCGCATTGAATAGGCTCCGAAACTACTTGACCGATCTTGAAAATTCTTTCAGCAATAGATAGCTACATCATCAGCGAGTAATATAGGCTATATTTTATCCCCGTACTCCTACAGGACCGGGCACTACGCGGGTGAATCCGCGCGACGTCCGCTAGTAGCCTATATTCTATTTCTCAGTACATACAAATGTTTATTTACAATTTTTTTCCCACTTATTTCCTGAATTAAATACTCATTAGAAACACTTTCTAATGGTGTTATATTAGGGCTGGAGTTTTTTTTCAAAATAAACGGATTTGACTAAGTAGTTTGAATTTCCATCAAAATCGGCCTGATGTGATATTTTTTGCTTTTCCTCATAGTTACAGATTTTGCTAACCATTTATGGACATTATAGATACGTAAACCTTTTTACATTTCTTATAGAAAATCCATAGATTCTCAAAAGAGACATGGAGTAATTGAAAAGCTTACATTTCATTAATTGATTTAGATTTTAGAACGGACTAGGGGAATATGTTTCGGTACACATTATGCAAGTCCCATAATAACAATAAAATAGTAGCCCAACTCTAAATCACATCCAATGTCGGAGTTAGTCGCTCCCCGATAACTTTCCCAGAAAGTTTTTCTTAGCTTTAGACGCTGGAGGCACGGAATTCCATATGTAGGAAGTAACTAATTAACGCAGACTTGATCCTCGAAATAAAACCGTACATCAGACGGGATGCCGATATATCCTTCCAACTTCTCTACATAAATAAAATTTAGCACACTCTTTATTTTAGGTGAATTTATCATCTTTGGCAATCGTTACAGGTCAGTCGGAGGCCTAAAATGATCTTACAACTGGTTTAGCCTAGATCACAGATTTTCCTCGTTAAAGGGGTTGCGAAGGTCAGGTGCAGTTGCTTCGTATAAAAATCAGGTGATCGGCCACATCGGGTTGAAATCAAATGGCGACCCCAACAATGTATGGGATAAGGCCAGGGACGATGATGATATGGTACACGAAGTACCAGGCGCACATAAAGGACAAGGAGTTAATAAGTTGATTGCGACTAACATGGAGCCACATCGGGTTGAATCAAGTGCCGACCCAAACAATGTACGGGATAAGGCCAGGGAGATGATGATATGGTACACGAAGTACCAGGCGCACATAACGGACAAGGAGTTAATAAGTTGATTGCGACTAACATGGAGCCACATCGGGTTGAATCAAATGGCGACCCCAACAATGTATGCGATAAGGCCAGGTTTCGATTATGATACTCTTTATTTTACGCCAGATTATTCTTCAAATCCGTCTAAGTTAATAGCAAACCTTAATGTCCAAGAGCCTCTTGCCGCAATATAATTTAAATATTCATCGCCAAATGGCGTCGCATTAGCGGTAATTACTCCTCTCTGATGGATTGTCCCGACACGCGTGTTATTACTTGTCATTGTAACAAACGATGTGCTGAGTACATCCCGCTCATGTTGGCTTATAGCTGCCAATATTGGACACAAATATATGGCCAACGTGACTGAGGTTTGAACGCAAGCGACGCGGGTTCATTATGTCTCAAAACTTCAATCCTTAGACCAAACTCGCATTAAAACTATATCTATCTCTTTTAACAAATCCTAATCACAAAAAGAGCTGGATTTTTGTAACAAGGGGGATCGAGTTTTACTATGTAGGAAAATATCGTGAGGAAATCAGCATATTATGCCTGAAAAGTTATTCAAATAATTGACGTCATGTCTTGAAAAATTCACTCACTCACTCACCTTTGGTTAAAATTAAATTATGTGAGAAGCTCTTTTGGTAATTAGAACAAATGAAATATGAATAGAACTAGTCTTAGTAGGTCTACAAAAGGTATCTATTCAATGCTGTATGAATGTGGATGTTGGTAATGTTGGGCCAACATTACGGACCAAGCATGGGGTACAATTTTAAGGCAATCTTTGGGAACATGTTTTGGCTTTTAATGGTTATGTGATGGAAAAATTCAATTGTTGTAAATTATGCTGGCGTAGATTATCACGATTCATGCTGAGTATTAAAGGTGCTAATCAAATCTTATTCTGTACTAACTGTGCCCCGCGGTTTCACCCGCGTAGATTTAGTTTTATGCTTCATGTCGCGGAACCCGAATATTTTTAATAAATGAAAGTAGCCTAAGAAAGTCCCGTTGAAATTGAATGAAACAAACAAACAGACAGACAGACAGACGGACAGACAGACAGAGAAAAAATGTAACTTGGTTTTTTAGCGTGTATACTTTCATATGCATTTAGTGAAAAGCTGTTATTTTGGAATTACAAACAGACACTTCAGTTTTATTTATCTGTATGGATGTATGGACTAGCTGTGCCCCGCGGTTTTACCCGGGTATAGTTAATTTCATGGGTGGAACCCTAATGTTTTCTATACAATCTATACATCCATACATACTACATATATACAGATAAATAAAATTTAAGAGAATTGTTTTAATTCCAAAATAATAGCTTTTCAGTGACTGCATATGAAAGAATTTACGATATTGACATAAAAAAACCAATTCTTATTTTTATCTCTGTCTGTCTGTTTGTTCCGGGTAATCTCCGAAACGGCTGGACCAATTTTAACGGGATTTCCACTGGCAGATAGTTAATTTTACAAGGAGTAACTTAGACTACTTTAATTTTAAAAAACATATATTTCCGGTGCCGCCCATGAAATTAAATATATGCGGGTGAAACCGCGGGGCACAGCTAGTAAAACATAAAAATAGTTATGGACAGTTTAAGCACCCTTCTATGAAGACCACAGCTCTTAATAGAGAGCGGCTGGTTGCGTCATAGCATCGACGATAAAAATTGGGCGGGTGACGGTTGCCTACCTATCTAGACGCAATTGGGTCAGGAGCCGCAATTAATCCGCTGAACTGGACAACTGGGATGTACGAACACAACAGTACTTGAGGGAGGCATATAGGGTCGAAACAAAAAAATATATTTAAAAGCAAATTTGGGCCATAGAGAATCGAATTGAATAGAAATAGAAGAGTAATTCCAAATTAACAGCTTTTCACTAAATGCATATGGTAATATTGTCATCGTGTCGTAACATTTAGTGTGGTAAAAAACTATTTTCCATAATTTATCTCTGTCCGTCCGTCTGTCTGTCTGTATATCTGTTTGTTCCGGCTTATCTCCGAAACGGTTGGACCGATTTTAGCGGGACTTTCACTGGCAGATAGGAGTAACTACTTTTATTTATAAAAAACATTAGGGGACCGCGGGTCACCCATGCAATTAACTCTACGCGGGTAAAATCGCATAGCACAGCTAGTAAAATAATTAATCGCTGAATTTTTATTTTATTTATCGTGGCTAATTTTAGTAAAATTTGATCTCCTAGTTTAGATTAGTCTCCTAGATAGATATGAAAAGAACCTATTATTAGTGCGTCATCCGCGAAAACGAAAAAAAAAAACCGAAAAAATATTCTGCTAGGGTAACGTTGTTCCATCAAAAATCAATGATCGGATAAAGATTTTTACAGATACCTACCTACCATTACTTTCTACTAAATCGGAAACGACGCAAAAAAATTACAGGAAAACGTAACAAACTGACAGAGTGACTTCAGAGAATGTAAAATGCATGAATGAATAATGCACATTTTGAAAGAAAGTGACAGTTTCACACCTCCATGTCAGCGAGTCGTAAACACAACAGTAATAATGAATCGTAGTCAATTAGCAGGGGAATTAATACTGTCCGCCCGTGGGCTGTCCCACAATTAATGGACACTATTACTAAGGTTTACTGGTATGCCATTCCAATGGCGTATTGTATTAACGTATTGCTTTCACATGCTTTCTGATGACCGCCGATGGTTCTTACCTCGGTCAGAGGATCAGGGGCCTAACCACGAGCTCTTATTGCCATGATAGTTTCACTCATTTATGAGACAGATGTATGTGACGTGTATACATCTGTCACTGTCGCACAACTGAATTATCATTGCAATAAGAGCTCATGGTTGGGCCCTAGTTTAGCGATCCAGAGAGGTAACGCAGCTTTCTGGGCACCATTCCCGCAGACACTAATTTAAATTCTATTTTCTACTTATATTTTAGTTCTATTGTTTTAGATTTCAGATAAAAGTTTTTTATAATCATCTATATATACTAGCTGTGCCCCGCGGTTTCACCCGCGTAGATTTAGTTTCATCCATATTGTCGCGGAACCCTAATATTTTTAATAAATAAAAGTAGCCTAAGTGACTCCTTGAAACATCAGCTACCTACCAGTGAAAGTCCCGTTAAAATCCGTCCAGCCGTTTCAGGGATTACCCGGAACAAACAGACAGACAGACAGAGAAAAATTTTAAAACTTGGTTTTTTAGTGTCTGTATCGTGTATAAATGAAACTAAATCTACGCGGGTGAAACCGCCACAGCTAGTTTATTACTAAAAAATATAGTATATATAAAGTATGTCAATCCCGACAGCAAAAGAATCGATGTTTTTGTATTGTTATTATATTTTTTTGAGCCAACCGAATTTTCCTTATATTTGATTTGTTATTCAATCCCGCATGCCAGGGGAATCCTTCCCCTTCCGAGAATGAAATCCATGATCCAATTAAATTAACTCCATATGTTATTCCAATGCATAATAAAATATTATAGTAAACGAAGTTTTCAAACCTTGCACCCGATGTGTAAGATGATGATGATGATAAGTGATAAACCAAACCATTTGGAGGCTTTAGAAAGTCTGACACTGGTTTAACCTAGATTACCTATCTTTGCGGCATCCCCATCTGCATGAAGGTGTTCCATGATGTATTATAATGAATTAAGTAGTCGAGCAGAGCGCATGTGTCATATAAAAGGGGAATTTAATTCTGCGTTTGGATATCGATAGGTATTTAAAACATTACTCTGAAAACATAACTTAAAAAAAAGCCGAGATAGTCTATAGTGCCTGAGACGGTGATAGACTCACCATCAGTTACATTTTAATTTGAATTTTTCTTTGAAAAGTGGGTGTTTTTATTACAACGTATCTGGGCCCCAACCATGAGCTCTTATTACAATGATAATTCAGTTGTGCGACAGCGACAGATGTATGCACGTTACATACATCTGTCTCATAAATGAGTGAAACTATCATGGCAATAAGAGCTCATGGTAAGGCCCCTGTTTATCCTTATCCTTATTAATATTATTGATGTTTTACGTAAATACGGTATATCCTTTCATATGCATGCAGTGAAAAGCTGTTAATTTGGAATAACAAAGACACTACTATTTTATTTATCTGTATAGATATATATTCTCGTTCTTAGCACCTGTCAAGGCTGCATTGAAACGCTCGTGTACAGAAGAATAGGTCGCTATTTAGAAGTATATTAAAGTGTGCAGTTGAATAGGTGTGAAGTGACAGCCATTCAATGCGTTTACGATCGGTCTATTGTACACAACAATTGAATGAAGTGCTAATACATAGAAATATGTGAATGCTAGTTGTTTACCAGCTGTATATTTTAATAGTACAGTAATTTGTTGGCCAAAAGATTCACTGTGAAGTAAAACATCGTATGAAACAAATGCTACAATTGCTGCAAATTTTACAACTTACTAGCAACCCGCTTTACTTCACTTCGGGTTTCGATAATTATATGAAGACATATAAAAAGTTTTGTCTATCTATATATACTTAGATATTAAAAGGATTTTTTTAACTAAAAACCCATCGGAGCACATCTCATGAAAATATCTCTCATCTTGTGTAAAATATGAGAATAAATTCTTAAAGGATCTCTCTTTTAAGAATTTATTTCATAGATACATTATGTACCTTTGTATAGGATAGCTACTTACTTTTTTATGTTTTTACATATTAAAACATTCAGCATTCATTGATTTTTTTAACTTAATATATACATGCAATACTTCAAACTTTACAAGTAGAAAACTTGGCCCAAATCGTTGTCTCTTGAGATCGTGCCATGATGGCTGGCAGCATTCCCAATGATTCTCTGAGCGAGAACTTACTTAAGAATATATTTAAGAAGATACTAACGAAGTAAAAGTTAAAGTGAATTATAAAATGAATGCTGCAACAAGTCTAATTCTTCGTCGGAGACTTTTCTCCCCACAAATCCTATTAGGGTAAATCGCATTTCACCGACTTTTCTCTGAGGTCCAACGCAGAGCTTACACTGACTCCAATGGAATTTCCTCAAATCAGATTTTGTTGTTCAATTGCACTTTTCCAGCCGAGCTTCTTTAAATGCTTTCAAATTTCATTTTCTTCCTAACTTTTCTACTTATACCAGTCCCGATTACGTTTTGTTTCAATACGTTTGAATTGTTTTCCAACGGACAGGCTACACGGACAAGTCTCGCAAACCCTAAATAAAACACTACTCGTTTCTAACGGAGTTTCCTTCTCTGGACGCAAAATTAATTACCCAACGTGGTTTTTTCAAATGAGTACAGCATGTCGTTCTCCAAGAAGGGTAAAAATAAAATATAAATATGCTCACGCCATCCCAAAAGGGTCTCCGAAGGGGTGTTGTAACAACAACACCCACATTTCACTGAAGATGATTAAGTGCCAACGTGATAGAGGGTGAGGGCGAGGAGCTCGTGGCACAGTTGCTATTGCGCATATCATTCGATCAGCGAAGTTAAGCAACCATACGCCTAGCCAGTAGTTGGATGGGTGACCGCCCGAGTTCCCTCCGTGCCTCGGAGAGCACGTTAAGCCGTCGGTCCCGGTTGCCAATTTAACATCTTTGGCAATCGTTACAGGTCAGTCGGAGGCCTAAAAATAATCTGACAACTGGTTTAACCCAGATCACAGATTTTCCTCCTAAATGGGGTTGCGAAGGTCAGATGGCAGTCGCTTCGTATAAAAATCAGGTGATCCGCCACATCGGGTTGAATCAAGTGCCGACCCCATCAATGTATGGGATAAGGCCAGGGAGATGATGATGTGATAGAGGGTGAGTCTATCGACGTCTCATGCACTATACATACGTTTTAGAATTACTTATCTGACATATGAAGGTTCCTTACGATGTTTTCTTTCACAGTAAAGTACGTGGGTGAGTAATCACTGTACATAAGTTTTTTTTAAGAAAATCTCATCTTTACAGGCCCCGCTGGAATTCGAATTTGCTCAAGCCCCAAGGCCACAGTGACTTTTGAAGATATATTTACCGTCGATTACCTATTGTTACAGATTACCGATTCCACTCGTAAGTTAGACAGCAGTTGCTTTATGTAAAAATCAGGTGATTGAATCGAGTGCCACCCCCGATATTCTAAATATATATAACTCAAAGGTGACTGAATGACTGACATAGTGATCTATCAACGCACAGCCCAAACCACTGGACGGATCGGGCTGAAATTTGGCATGCAGGTAGATGTTATGACGTAGGCATCCACTAAGAAAGGATTTTGATTAATTCTACCCCCATGGGGCTAAAATAGGGGATGAAAGTTTGTATCAAACAAAATTTTCGTGGGTGAAACCGCGCTGCACAGCTAGTGTATGAATAAGGGAGATGATGATAATAATTTATTTGAATGAGAAGTTTTTATAAAATGGCATTTGATATCAGTTCTTCGTAGAACAAATCCAAATTGAAATTGTCCTTTGTAAGGGACAGAATATTGCAGAGATCCGACCAAAGCCGTCCATAAAAAACCATTGAACAGAAATTGGAGTGAAAAGGTCCACGAGCGCAGGAAATGAGAGCTCTGTATTTCGTAACAGTGTCACGATGCCGATATAATTTCCGTTCCAACAACTTGAACCCACTGTGACCGCGGGCTGTTACTTTGTATGGAACTTTTTAGGCTGTGTCTGAATATAATAATGGCAGGGTTTCTAGTGTTTATATTTAATATGGGTTTATTTTAATAAGTTTTATATCTATACATCTATAAATCATCTTCCCTGGCCTTATCTAGCTGCGTTTGCGGTTAGAAAAATTAAACAAATGACGGATATTGATACTGCTAGATTAGTCTATTACGCTTACTTTCATAGTGTCATGTCATATGGCGTATTGTTATGGGGTTCCGCAACAGACTTAGATTCAATTTTTATACTTCAAAAGAGAGCCATCAAGGCAATATACTCGCTGGACCCCCGAGATTCTCTTAGAGATAAATTTAAAGAAATAAATATTCTCACCCTACCGTCACTGTACATTTATGAGAATTTGCTATACATGAAAAAAAATATTCATCTATTTAATTTAAACTCGGACATTCATTCAATTTCAACACGAAATAAACACAAAATTGTAGCTCCTAGATTCAGGTTAGCAAAGGTAAATAAATCATTCATGGGGAATTGTGTTCGTTTCTACAATAAAATCCCACAGTCAATAAACGCGTTAAATTATGATAAATTTAAGACACACATTAAAACTGTACTGATGAAGAAAGCTTATTATACAATTTCGGATTACATAAATGATAAAGACATATGGAATTAAAACTCTGCACAAGTAGCTCCTGGCAATGACATGGTATGCAAACATGATATGTAAATCATTTGGTATTGTTTTTACGTTTTTAATTATTTTTTACACATGCATGCTGATACAATTTTCACTATTGTGATTAATTTATGATGTTTTTTTTGTAATTATTATTATTTTACTGTGTTATGAAATGTACATAATGCCAGCTGAGTTTCTTGCCGGTTCTTCTCAGAAGGCTAGTTTCCGAACCGGTGGTAAATTCCTCGACATTCATAAGTGCCTTACCAGGGCCTAAACTGAATAAATCAAGTTCATTTTCATTTTCATTTTCATATCCCATGTATTTGGGGTTGGCACTTGATTCAACCCGATGTGGCTGATCACCTGATTTTTATACGAAGCGACTGCCATCTGACCTTCGTAACCCCTTTTTCGAAGGAAATCTGCAATCTGGGTTAAACCAGTTGTCAGACTTTCTTAGGCCTCCAACTGACCTGTAACGATTGCCATAGATGTTAAATTGGCAACTGGGACCCCGTCGGTCCCTTAACGTGCTCTCCGAGGCACGGAGGTAACTCGGGCGGTCACCCATACAACTACTGGCTAGGCGTATCGTTGCTTAACTTCGCTAATCGAATCATATGCGCAATAGCAACTGTGCCACGAGCTCCTCAAATAAATAAAATTAATTTGTCTGTTTGTAATTCTAAATATTAAATGGATATGAAAGTATATACGGTACTGAAATAAAAATAAACAATATTTAAAAGAAAACTCTGCCTGTCACCCGTCTAGACTTTATTCCATACGTGGTCGGCCGAACCCCATTTTTTTAATAAAAGTAGCCTAAAGTCACTCCTTGTAGCATTAGCTATGCCAGTGAAAATCCCGTTAACATCGGTCCAGCCGTTTCAGAGATTACCCGGAACAAACAGACAGACAGACAGACAGACAGAGAAAAAATTTTAAACTTGGTTTTTAGTGTCAGTAGCTTGTATACTTTCATGTCCATTTAGTGAAAAGCTGTTATTTTGGAATTACAAACAGACACGTCAATTTTATTTATCTGTATGTATAGAGTAAAGATGTATGTACTTTGTGAAGTATCATATGCATTTAGTGAGCTGCTTATTTGGAATTACACACAGACACTTTATAGATGTATAGATAAATCTTAACGTAGGTAGCTATACTAGTATATAAATATTAACTTCTTAATAGTAAATAAATGAAGAGTTGTGACTCTTGTCGGTGTAACTGATGCAACTTCTTCCATTTGTCTCTATCAAGTGCCATATCCTTGACCTCCCTATACGTCATGGCAGACACTTTTTCCTTGACTTGTCTCATGTATGTTAGCCTGGGGTCTTCCTCTTCCTCTCTTCCCTTCTATTATGAATAATTTATGATGTTTTTTAGTTTGTAATTATCATTATTTACTGTGTAATGAAATGTACATAATGCCAGCTGAGTTTGTTGCCGGTTCTTCTCAGAAGGCTTGTTTCCGAACCGGTGGTAAATTCCTCGACATTCATAAGTGCCTTACCAGGGCCTAAACTGAATAAATCATTTTCATTTTCATATATTTTTTAAGAAGCCGTCATGTCGTTTAAGGTGTCCAATCATGTTTCCTCTTCGATTCTGGATTGTAGTACATACTTCATATTTCTAGTCTAAAAGATTACACAATGTTACCGTTCCTTAGCGTTAATCGATTAGTAAGAGGTCACTTTGAATGAGTTACAAAGCTTTTAAGATTATTTGAAAGTGCGTCAAGTAAATGGTGTTACATTCATCGTGTTATTTCATTGTGTTGTGTGGTTCGACGATTTGTAACGCATTAACATTAAGAAACTGGCACTTATTTAAGGTTTGGTAAATAAAACCAAGAAGGCAATATATATATATAAATAGCTATGCCCCGCGGATTTACCTGCGTAGGTTTAGTTTCATCCTTATTTCCTTTCTTATATCCTTTAACCCTAATATTTTTAATAAATAAACGTAGCCTAAGTTACTCCTTGAAACATCAGCTACCTACCAGTGAAAGTCCCGTTAAAATCCGTTCAACCGTTTCAGAGAATAATATTTAAATCTTGGTTTTTTAGTGTCAGTAGCGTGTATGCTTTCATATGCATTTAGTGAAAAGCTGTTATTTTGGAATTACAAACAGACACCCCAATTTTATTTATCTGTATAGATATGTGGGCCGTGGTGTATGAGAGTCGCCTGCTACGCAAGAGATACAAGTTCGAATCCCAGCGGGACCAGTACCGAACATGAGTTCCTCTAATAAATTATGTGCAATCATTTCACACCACGTGTATTACGGTGAAGGAAACCATCGTGAGGAAACCTGTATATGTCTGAGAAGTAATTCAAAGACTCACCATCTACGGTGGCACTAAACCAACTTCAGTGAAAAGTGGGTGTTGTTATTACACCTCTGCTTACAGGCGTGAGCATGTATGTAAATTCTTTAAGTCAAAAGAACCAAGAAAATGTCCCACGTAGATAAAATATCAGAATCAATCTGCAAATTGGATAAGGCAAACTTCCATTTGCCAGATGATCCGGGTATCCGGGTATCCGGGTCCGTTCTGACCGGACAACTTGTATAATATCGGTTCATTAGGTGGCCCACGATCTGTCAAATCCCAGCGGTCGCACCTTTTCAATGTATTGCTTCGGGATGTTTTTCGGCCTTGAATCTGTCATTGACATAGTATAAGTATTCATACGGTATCGCAATCATGAAATATAATTGTAATTTGTAAACTAACGATAGGTTCTTTTAACGTGAACAAATTCAATTATCATTGTTAAGTCGATTATTAATTATTATAAACCATACTTAATACTATAACAATCTTTTTGTTACTACGTTAACAAAACTTTTTTTTTTGTGTTTTTGTGACGTGGTACTAATAACAGTCATAAATAATACCATTGCAGCCATCTTATTTAAAAAAACTTAAACTTAAAAATATCTTAGTGGCGGCCTTGAGGTTTGAGCAGTCGCCTGTCACGCAAGCGACGCAAGTTCCTGTACCAAATGAGTTTTACTAAAAACTTACGTGCAGTAATAACCCCACGTGCTTTACGGTGAAGGAAAATATCGCTAGGAAATCTGCATACCTCTGAGACGTAGTTCAAAAACGTATTTATAATGTCTGAGATGGCGATACACACACCATCTGTCACGTTGGCACTTAATCATCTTCGGTGAAGAGTGGGTTTTGTTATTACGAAACCTCTGCCTACCTTTTCGGGGAATACAGGCGTGAGTACATGTGTGTAAAAAAATATGAAAATATATATTTTTTATTCTGTAGTAAAGCACCAAGAACGTCGAGAAAATCACCACATGCATATCATTTGAATTTTACATTAAATTGAGTTTGAATGACGTTATTCATAGCACTGAGCGACTTGTGCCACTGTTGTATATTGTGTACTGTGTACGTAAGTTTTAGGTCACGATTTAACCTGATAACATTTTAAGGATGTGGGTGGAAGGAAAGGGTTGGCGTTATGGGCGTGACACAAGGACGAAGAGCGACTGTTACAAATTTTGAAGACCTTTTCTTTGAGTTTCTCATCCTCTCTAAAGTACCTTTGCTGGCGGCGGGCGTCTGGATGACGGGTTGCCTACTTCTTGCCGGTCTTAGTTACATAAAGTACGTTAATAAAGCCGCATCAATTTATCTATTTAATAAAGAAATCGGAAGGTCTGTGGGGAGAGCGAGTGATCATGCCCATCCCCAACAATGGGAAGATCTTCCAGGCAGGTGTCATGCCTGGGGAACACCGGCTCCAACTGTTCTCGTTGGAAACTTGTATATATACTACAATGCGCTCGAAAACTCTTATTGCGCGATTTAGGTTCTCGTGTATTTGTACTCAAAGTTTGCAATTGTTAGCAAGTAGCGCCATCTATGTAGCGATTGGACAAACGCTGGTACAGGCCCAAACAAACCCAGCAATCTATGAATAAAACTAATTAAAAATCTTCGTAACGGGCCAGTGACACATTCATTAAAATGTTATCTTCAGAAAAAGGGCGCAAGAAGAAAATTAATTAAAATCATTGGCTCACGACGTGGCTGGTTGCATCATGCAAGCTTTTTGGATTTTAAAATTATTTTTGAATAATCAATACTATGTTTTCTTTATTTGACAGGGACTGTCTAAAATTCCACAGTTTTATCACACTTTGTATGTAAAAGTTGGGAATAGTCTCTTACGATGGAGTATTTGTGAACCAACAAATTTTGTGTATGTTTTCTTTCAAAACCTTAATTTTTTTTTTTATTGATGAAGAGGAAACCTCAAAAGGTCACCGACCGCCCTAGGAGGTATGAGGCAGATCGGGGTATGTGGGATTTTTCCACACTAAAACCCCCCGGTGGCCTTCCTCCGTGCTTAGGGGACTCCAGATACTCACACTTTGCCGGGGTACACCCCGGGGCCAATGTATCACCGCCCCTGGAGACCTCGCTGTGCAAGGCAGCAACCTTCCCGGACCCGCGGCTCGGTGGTCAAAGCTCCCATTCAGGCTAGCAGGCTCTTCGGCCACTTTTAGTCGCCTCTTAAGACAGGCAGGGGATACCATAGCCAAATTCTTAGACTGGCTATTGGGTGCTAAAAACCTTAACTAGACTAACCAGCCGTCAAAAACCGTTGGTGCCACTTGTCCTAGGAATCATACATAGGTACCTACATAACTTGAACGCTAATCACTTCACAGAATGTTTGCTCTCAGATTGGAATGTTCCTTTAATAAGTCCGAGGAAATGAACCAAATCACATTTTGCAATGTCGGAATTTGAATCGGAGATAGATTTCTAAGTTATTAAATCTCGGCTTGGAATACCTATCTCGCATTTAACTTGACTGTGATTTGTTAGTATTATTAGATACCTTAAATTCACCCTATAGCCAGTGTTCAAGAATGTGTCTATGGTATCCACTGATTTTCATAAAAAGCATCTCTAAAGCTAGCCGCAAAATTTTCCTCTGTCTGTCTGTCTGTTTGTTCCGGGTAATCTCTGATACGGCTCGACCGATTTAAACGGCACTTTCACTGGCAGGTAGCTAATATTACAAGGAGTAAAATAGGCTACTTTCAATTAAAAAACAATATACGGTTTTTCGGGACACCCAAGAAATTAACTCTACGCGGGTGAAACCGCGGGGTACAGCTAGTCGTTAATAAAGTTTTGAAACGAATCGAGAGTGGCCATAATATTATGGTATTTATACTTGTTGGTTTAATTATACATACTTTATTGATTTCTCTACGACATGTTTTGACACAAATACAAATGTTCCTAGAAATAACTAATATTTCTTTGACAAAGTAAACACTCGTATTTCTAATCCGGGAAAATGTCCCTTTATATATTGCCGCGGTGGCCGAGGGGTTTGAGCAGTCGCCTGCTACGGAAGCGACGCAAGTTCGAATCCCAGAGGGGCCTGTATCAATAAGTCTCTCTAAGAACTTATGTGCAGTGATTTAACACCACGTGCTTTACGGTGAAGGAAAACATCGTCAGGAAACCTGTATATATAGTGCTTGAAACGGTGATAAACTTACCATCTGTCACGTTTGCACTTAATAATCTTCGGTGAAAGGTGGGTGTTGTTATTACAACACCTGCTTACTCCTTCGGGGAATACAGGCGTGAGCTTATACCTTAAGGGAACCAATTTTCCTGAATCAAGTCATTCGACGGGTGCTCCTTAGAATAATACTGTTTAATAATAAATTTATATTTCACCCACCAGTGCCACCCACACTTGGTTACCTTGTGTGGGAGTTGCGAATACTACTACAATAATGAATTTATTGTGTTTGTTTGTCTTCCGAGGAATAGAGCCAGATTTTCTAATGAAGATAAAGAATTCTTTAATAATTCTTCTAAGAGGTTCACAAGGTTCTGCGAAGGGGTGCTAATGAATTAAGGTATAAGGTACCTACATACACCCTGTTTTACGAAAGATTTCAGCTAGAAAAAATATCTACATTTTTACTTAAATATTTGGAAGTGCTATTGCAGAAAATGATGTTGGTTGAAGGGTTCGATACCCGGGTCGGGAATTGTGTTATCGAGTTTGTAATTTCCAGTTATAGCTTGCCCCCAATTTTTTTTCCCTTTAATTTTTTCGGAACTTTTGTCTAACATAAACAATGTCAGCTCCATTTGCCCCCTATTACATCATCATCATCATCTCCCTGGCCTTATCCCAAACATTGTTGGGGTCGGCACTTGATTCAACCCGATGTGGCTGATCACCAGATTTTTATACGGAGCGACTGCCATCTGACCTTCGCAACCCCTTTAACGAGGAAAATTTGTGATCTGGGTTAAACCAGTTGTCAGACTATTTGAGGCCTCCGACTGACCTGTAACGATTACCAAAGATGATAAATTGGCCACCGGGACCGACGGCTTAACGTGCTCTCCGAGGCACGGAGGGAACTCGGGCGGTCACCCATCCAATTACTGGCTAGGGCTAGGGTTGCTTAACTTCGCTGATCGAATGATATGCGCAATAGCAACTGTGCCACGAGCTCCTCTATTTATTTGCCCCCTATTACATGGGACTTAAACATAACTGGCGGCATGTGGGCTAGTATAAATTACACGTATTCCTGTGGGGAATACAGGCATGATATGTGTATGGTAAAATGTTTGTTTTGTTTCTTCAAATATTATAAACTGGTAATTCAATCGTGAATCCCTAATCCGCGTAGGAATTAAAAGGTGTCGCGTCTGAATCCAGCCTGTATATATATATAGGTTAAGTTGTATTGTGGCTACTGCCAGTATGACCGTGCTGTGACGTCACGACTTGGTCCTAGCGGAAGATCATTGATGGTTGTAATTTTCGTCACAGCCAGATTATGCTGAGTTGGGACCAATTCGTAACAACTATAAAACACTGTTACTATAATCCTTTTCGCTCTTTTGTGTATGTTGTTACGAATAAATTTATTTTCTTTCTTTCTTTCTATATCCTACTACTACTAATTACTCCTCACTCAACACAATTTTTAGCAAAATAATCAACCTTTTCCTGGTGTCAAAACTTTGCTATGTCCCTTTTATAATTCAGAAGTCAAACGAGTGTGGCTCGCACGGTGTCTGGAGCACTGCCCATTTATCTCACTAGTTTACTAGGGAGAGATTTACGATGGCTTTACCAACAAATTTTTAAATATTGTATCTCAAACTGAAAAATAATTAGGCTCTTTAAGTTCATTGTGTTGCAATAAATAATAAGTAGGTATTTATTGCCATACTATCTGTGCTCTGCGGTTTCACCCGCGTAGATTTAGTTTTATTCCCGCGGAATCCTAAATGTTTTTTTTTTAAATAAAAGTAAGTTACTCCACCTTCTAACCTAAGTTACTAACTAACCTAAGTTACTCCTTGTAACATCAATAGGCAAAAGTTCGAATTCCAGCGGCCTGTACCAATGAGTTTTACTAAAAACGTATGTTCTTTACTTTCAAGCATGTTAAGCACGTGATGTGAAATTTTACACCACGTGCTTAACGGTGGAGGATAATCGTGATGAAACTCCATATGTCTGAGAAGTAATTCAAATGTATGTATAGTAGACACGTTTGAACATCGTCGCTTTAACTTGCGTTTTGCGCTGTACGAAGACGTACCGTAACTTCCTACACTCGCCGCTTGGGGCGCTTTTTAACGTTCCCATACAAAATGAGGAAAATACACAGGCGATATCGTCAACGTAAGAATATATAGAAACTTATAAACGGTGGTAAATTCTCGACTTTCATAAGTGCCTTACCAGGGCCTAAACTGAATAAATATATTTCATTTTCATTATACTTGGGTCACGGAACGCTTGTTTGACACATTTGTAGTAAAATAACCCATGTTATGGCATTATGATTTTATTTCTTGCTAAACAACAAAGAATATTTGTGTCAACACAAAAATACAACAACAAATTATGAACGCGGAACAAATATGCATCAAAAATTATTAACGTGTTTTTCTATGGTTTCTTCAAGACTTCATAAAAACAGCTTTGATCTTAATGTGGTGTAATTTAGAGTAAATTATTGTGTCACTAGCTTCGCTCTGTGGTTTCACTCATGCAGTTTTTTTCCAACAAGACTCCCCATTGCTCCGGGCTCAAAATAATCATGATAAGGAATGGAATAACTATTTGCGAATTAAAATTCAAAATATCAGAAAAAGTATTTGATTGATAAGTAAGGTATATGATGAGTAAGGTTCCTACTATTGTAAGAATAGCGTCTCAATCCCCCCACTACTCTAAAATGTACTGTCATTAATAACATTATTTGGCTGTGGTTTTCTGTAAAATGGAGCTACGTTTACTGACGATTTGACTTTTACTGATTTTGATTTTTACTGATAATCAAACAAAGATATTTTTGGTTGATTTTGATTTTACATCCCTCTTTTTTAATTCACTTAGTAGTAAGTATTTAAATAGTGTGAAATAAGGAGACTGATGTCAATTTGTAGAACGTTTTTATAGTAGTTAAATATTACATACAAGTACTTTGAACACGTAAGTTGGAGTTGCAGAAAGGTATTGCACCCACAGTCGTAACGGTCACGGCCCTTGACACTTTCGAAAATCCCTCGTAATGATTATATCTAAAGGTAGATTTTTTTTTAAAGTAGAGTGTTGCCAATGACATTAACTACTCTATGTATATCGATAAATTGATATTGACACACAGTTTCAATGACATATCCACAGATAAAAACAAACACGACTATTCATTCGTTTTATAAATATACTCTGATTATGAAACAAATAGCAAAAGTAATTTTCCCACCATGATTTCGTATTGAAAGAAGAAACAAACAAACCAACAAACATTCCCTTTTATAATATTACTCAGAAGTATATGATTTATAAATGTTTTGTGAGTTTGTTGTGTTAATCTTGTAAGTGATCATAATTCAGTTATTTGTAAGATGTAACCGTGAGTTATTGGTGTAGAGGGATTATATGGGTAGTGGTCACGAGTGTTGCTTTGATGTTAATGTGTGTGTTTATATATGACCAGTACATACGTTCCGTACCCCAAATATAAGTTTTAACGTACACATACACCTGTATTCCCCGAAGGGGTAGGCAGAAGTGTTGTAAGATCAACACCCACTTTTCACCGAAGAAGATTAAATGTCGATGACGTATCAGATGGTGAGTCTATCGCCCTCTCAGGCACTGTACACACGTCGTTGAATTACTTCTCAGACATATGAAGGTTTCCCCGCGATGTTTTCCTTCACAGTAAAAGTCGTAACGCTGTCCCTGTCAGCTATATTTATATATCTGTATATACAGATAAATAAAATTGAAGTATCTGTTTGCAATTCCAAATTAACAGCTTTTCACACGACATGTACATCATGAAAGTATATAATATATTATGGTAATTAAAAAAAACCACATTTTATTTACTTTTTCTGCCTGTCTGTTTGTTACGACTAATCTCTGTAACGTCTGCACCGATTTGCACGGGACCTTCGCAGATAGCTGATGTTACAAGGAGTATCATAAAATTAGGGTTCCGCGGTATAAAGTGTTGTGTTCCAGACACTGTAAAAGTTTGTTAAAAGATATTTTTTCATTCCAAACAGGTGTCAGATAATGATGGACTGCATAATATTTGTTTGCTATTTAAAACAATGGACGATAATAATATAATGTTATTTAATTTCTTATTGTTTCCCTTACATGTCAGCACTAAATCATTGTCATATTGATTAGATGCACGATATTAAACCCGAATTGGAATAACGTGATTTTGTTAAGAAAACCTTTAGCCTTAACCACAACGTTGACTGTTCAAGCTCTTTTCTTTACTATCAAAATAATGTCGATAAGCCATTTGGAGCTTAGAAAAATATCTGTAAAACACGAGAATGACGTATACACAATCGGCCACAACGTGACAGCCCTTACTGTCATAACGTCGAGATAAAAAAAAAGAACATAAAGCTAGGTAATACGTCATTTCCTCCGACTGATGCTTTTAGTCATCTGTCACCAATTCAATGGATGACATCTCATCCCCGGGCCTTGACGCCGAACACAGTATACACATGAGCTACCTAAGCAGTACCGAATCTAGGAGCAAGTCGTTTGAAGCTACACATACACAAAAATTCAAATATTTTATTCAGCTTAGACCCTAGTAAGGCATTTATGAACGTCGAAGAATTGACCACCGGTTTGGAGACTAGTTATCGGAGAAGAACCGGCAAGAAACACAGCAGGCATCATAATAAATAAATAATCTGTCTCGTTCTTTGTCAAATATATAAAGAAAAAAATAATAAATACACAATTTAATTTGATAAAAAAAACAGAATAATTTTAATTACAATAAAATTCATATAAAATCGTAACACAATAGCGAACAATTGTATCAGCAGTATTTATTTAAATCAAATTCAACTTTGTTTAGAGGATAATGCTATTAATTAAACATCTTAGTAGTGGCAGCTTGGTACGAACCCTTCACGTTTCGCAAGCAAACTGACCACTGAGCCATCAAGCAATCTGCCACGTTATTCACTAATATTTCTCAGTGTCGCACTCTTCGTCGAGTGTCGGTTTTAAAGACACGAAATTGAACCTTATCCTCTATGTATTATGTATCAATTTCCTATGATCGAAACCAACGCTCGTCGTCGAGTTCGACGCTGAGAAACTTTAGTGAATAACGCGGCAGATTAATGTACATTTGATTTATTTCAGAACTAAACTAGTTCATAAATATTTGGCAATTATTAATGACTGAAAAACAGTTTAAAATCGGTGTCTGGTTAATATTAAATAATAACATTATTCACAACATGCCTTCAAACAGGGCACATAAATTATATGAAAGCTTGTTGATGTCGTTTGGGTTTGAAGAATCTACGGGTATCCTTGCAAGGAAGCGTGTATTACGCTACCTCGGATTTAATAACTTTATAATCTTTTAAATCTATGCAGATAAATAAAATAAGAGTGTCTGTCATTCCATGTTTACAGTTTTTTACTTAATACCTATGAAAGTAAATATATGCAATCTACTCTAATATAATGCGAGTAGAGAGGAAAGATTTGATTGTTTGCATTGAATAGGCTCCGAAAATACTAGATAAAATACAAGTTTAAACATTTTTCTCTCCGGTAATCTCCGAAACGGCTGGACCGATTTTAATGGGACTTTCACTGGCAGGTAGCTGATGTATCAAGGAGTAACTAAGGTTACTTTTATTTATAAAAATTTTAGGGTTCCGCGACAGTAAGGATGAAACTAAATCTACGCGGGTGAAACCGCAGGGCACAGCTAGTTTATTGAATAAAAACTTAATTATATAGACAAGGAACAGTTGAGGAAAAAGATATATTCTTGTACTATCTGTGCCCATCGTTGTCTTAATTTTATAGGTGGCTCGCGGAACACTTATGTTTTTCTACACTATAACTATGAAAGAGAAAAGATTTGATTGTTTTTTTGTTTGTTTGTTTGCATTAAAAAGCTCCTAAACTACTTGACTGATCTTGAAAATTATTTCAGAATGTACTCCCACGGGAACGGGAACTACGCGGGTGAAATCGCGTGACGTCCGCTAGTTTCAATATAAAATAATCAATTACTGACACTTGACATTAATAGACTATATATAAGATTTTGTCCTGTCCGAGCGTGGCTTGTGGCGTAGAAAAGATGCCTCTTAAAGCAATCCATTAAAAAAGTCTCGCAAAATTTCCTCTCAATTAAAATGTGAAGCTAAAATATTGGTGTCTCCTTATTGTCTGTGTTAAAAGACATGTTGGCACGAGTGTCAGGTGGCGGGCTGCCAGACGGGTCGTGCGGGTTCGATTCCGGCACGCTGGTGGCATTTGACATTATAGAAATTGACTCTTTTATCACTTAAAGAAAATTCATATATCACCAAAATTTTATTAAATTTACGTTTCTACATTTATATAGCAGTGATTTTTTAGATAGCGGAGACACGTTCCTATTTATAATATTAAGTTACTAGCTGTGCCCCGCGGTTTCACCCGCGTAGATTTCGTTCCATGCTTCATACCGCGGAACCCTAATATTTTTAATAAATAAAAGTAGCCTAAGTTACTCCTTGAAACATCAGCTACCTGCCAGTGAAAGTCCCGTTAAAATCGGTCCAGCCGTTTCAGAGATTACCCGGAACAAACAGACAGACAGACAGACAGAGAGACGGACAGACAGAGAAAAATTTTAAAACTTGGTTTTTCAGTGTCAGCAGCGTGTATACTTATTAGATGGAGTTGAGCTGGAGCGGGTGCCTGTGATTAGAGATTTGGGTGTATTATTTGACACTAAGCTATCTTTTAAACCACATTATGATTCATTAGTACTTAAAGCAAGGAAAACTCTAGGGTTTATTCACAGATTAACTCAACCATTTAAACAGTATTCTAGCATTCTTACTCTTTACACTTCCCTCGTGAGAAGTATTCTAGAGTATTGCAGCGTGATTTGGTCACCTTATTATGATACACATATTGACAGGCTCGAATCTGTTCAAAAGCGGTTCATAAGACACTTGAGCACACGTTTTAAATTCAAAAGAGACTGTATCAATTATGAATCACGTCTTAAGAAATTCAATCTCCAACCACTACATACTAGACGTAAAATCCAAGACCTTCTTATTCTGTATAAAATTGTGAACTCAAAAATGGACAGTCCTATTTTAAGCCACGTATATTTCAAGGCAAGTAACAGACCTAACCGTAGGCAACACCTATTTTATATACCTGGAGCAAACAATAATGTAACCCACCATAGCCCACTGCCCCGCATGTGTAATCTATACAACGATATGTGTAAAGATCTAGACATATTCAATCTAGGCCTCAATAGTTATAAGCATCAACTCAACCAATTATTCACCACTTTTATTGAAAATATGTAATAACCTTACTTATGTCAAAGTGTATTCAAACGCTGTGCACGGTTATTATCGATGTACAAATTATTGAATGTTTTGAATTTAACTATAAACATGTGTTATGTGTGAATTTGTATGTTGTTACTGTGCCAAATAAATAAATAAATAAATAAATAAATAAATATGCATTTAGTAAAAAGCTGTAATTTTGGGATTACAAACAGACACTCCAATTTTATTTATCTGTATAGTGTGTATAGTATTAAGTAATAGCGGACGTCACGCGGTTTCACTCGCGTAGTTCCCGTTCCCGTGGAAGTACGGGGATAAAATCTAGCCTATGTTACTCGCTGATGATTTAGTTATCCATTGCTGGAAGAATTTTCAAGATCGGTCAAGTAGTTTCGGAGCCTATTCAATGCAAACAAACAAAAACACAATCAAATCCTTTCTCGTTATAATATTAGTGTAGGTAATATCAATGGAATCCATATATTTCTATTTATAAATAAAGCTTATGAGTTTGTTTGATTGTTAGAATGCCCTAATCTCAGGAACTACTGATAAAAAAAAAATTATTATGATAAATTATTTCAGTTGTAGATAGCCCATAATATAGCGAGGAAGGTTAATATATTATCACGCTACATAAACATGTAAGAAGTCGCGAGCAGAAGCTAGTCGCTAAATACATATTCTCATAACAGAACAACGTAACAAGCAAAGTATCATACGTAACCATCATTTATCTTCGTAACGCCTTCGAAAACCCTTCACGGCGTTATACTAACAACAACAAACTGAAAATCAGCGTGAAAGGGAATATATCAAAGTTCCTTGACTGTCCTGTGGGATCGGCAGGCAAATATAGGAAGACCTCTGAAGTTGGCCGACCCTTGGACCAATATTTAGCTTGGATCAACCAATATATTGGATTTTATTGTCCTGATACATATACTTTATGTGCAATACGTGCGGTGAGTATTATTATTGTTAGATCTATACATACATACAGATAAATAAAATTGAAGTGTCTGTTTGTAAATCCAAAATAACAGCTTTTCACTAAGTGTATATGAAAGTATACACGCTACTGACACTAAAAACCCAAGTTTTAAAATTATTCCTCTGTCTGTCTGTCTGTTTATTCCGGGTAATCTCCGAAACGGCTGGACCGATTTGTACGGGACTTTCACTGGCAGGTAGGCTACTTTTATTTATTAAAGTACTAGCTGTGCCCCGCGGTTTCACCCGCGGAGATTTAGTTTAATCCTTATTGTCACGGAACCCGAATATTTTTAATAAATAAAAGTAGCCTAAGTTACTCCTTGAAACATCAGCTACCTACAAATGAGTCCCGTTAAAATCCGTCCAGCCGTTTCAGAGATTACCCGGAACAAACAGACAGACAGACAGACGGACAGGCAGAGAAAAAAAATTTACTTGTTTTTTTTGTGTCAGTAGCGTGTATACTTTCATATGAATTTAGTGAAAAGCTGTTATTTTGGAATTACAAACAGACACTTCAATTTTATTTATCTGTATAGATTAGGGTTCCGCGACAATAAGGATGAAAGTAAATGTACGCGGGCGAAACCGCAGGGCACAGCTAGTTTTTCAATATAAAGAGCCGTATACGAATACGTGGGGTTTGAGTAGTCGTCTGCTAAGCAAGCGACGCAAGTTCGAGTCCCAGCGGGTCCTGTGCAAATGAGGTTTTCTAAATGAAGTGCAGTAATTTCACACCACGTGCCTTAAGGGAAAGGAAAACATCGTGTGGAAACCTGCATATGTCTGAGAAGTAATTCAAAGACGTATGTATAGTGCCTGAGACGGCGATAGACACACCCGCTGTTACGTTGGCACTTAACTGTAATCGGTGAAATGTGGATGTTGTTATTACATCACCTTTACCCCTTCGAGGAATACAGGCGTGAGCATATGTATGTATGTTTTTCAATATTTATCCTTGTTTCCTTACTAATAAATAATATATAGATTGGGATAATAACTAAAAAATTAAATACAATAGTAACACGGGACTACATTTTTCACTATTAAATGATTATTTAAAAAAAAAGTTATGTGTCGGACAATTTTGCACGAAAAAAATTGTGAAGAAAAAAACCAAAATAAGAAAAAAAAATCATACCATAAAATGTTAATAAATTTAAAAGCCATCAAATGAGAATAAAATAATTACATATTTTATTCACTAGCTCGTAGATCGCTTCTTATTTTAATGGTGGCTACGAGCTTGAGTGCAGCTATTCCGCCAATGTCACGTGTTTGTTGTGGATAAACGACAGAGATTGTTCGTAGGGATGAGGATTAAAAAATGCAACTAGGCTCAAGATCCCAAAGTAGAAGTAGTCCAAAACAACTGAATTTATCTATAAAAACAAGTGACGTCACAAAGTACAGACAAAGATTTTATTACAGACGAACAATAATGTTACAACATTTTCGTAGTATTTTATAATAAAATACTATATATATAATAAACATTTTAAAATGGCAATGACCAATTTCCTAAAACGTCACTGAGTTGACGTAGGTTGAACATTTAAAAAAAAGTAATGTATACCACAGATGAAACCAACTTGTTCCATGTCAAAATGGAAGCCAAAATAATCTGTGCCATAGTAACCCGGGATAGGGTTAACGACATTGCGATTCCTATTAAATGCCCTTTTCATACAACCGCCTTATTCTGGCTGGTTTATTAATATCTTTACACCATAAAAGAAAGTAAAATCTGTAAATAATTCATATTAAATAAATAATCGCATGTGCTTCTTAATTCAAAAGTATTTGAACGTTGTATATTTAAATACTTCTAGTTATAGGTTCTATGTTCAAAATTGATGGTAATAATGAAAACGACAAAATTTTACCACAGGTAGAAAAAACACACATCGTCACGTTTAGGTGCCTACTCTTATTTATTCCTACCACGGATCTAATTCGTTTAAAATTACATCCGAACGTGGCGCTCAAGAAAACTGACGTTTATATAAGTATTCTTCTTAAACTACATTAATTACATTATTTAGCAAAAGAAAATGTTACTTTGTTAGAAAATAAATGATACTGAAAATCCATTTAATTTTCGTTCGTTTGCAAAGTTTCGTTTAACACTTTGCCCGACACGGGGATCGAACTCAGGAACCAGCCTGTTCTTATTTTGCCTGTAAGTTGTATGATTCATGTCAAACAATACAAATTCAATTAACTATGCAATGTTTGTATCAACACTACGTCGCAGAATACGCCCGTTCTATCGCGATCCAATATATTACAGCGTGTCATTTGTTATGACACATGTGTCACTTCGAGCACCGGACGAGGTAAAAAATATCACAAAGTACATTAACGTTTCTCTATCGTGGCATCTCAGCGTGAAGAGTTCCCGACCAGCAACGGTCACGTAAGTTGTAAGTTTTGGATGAGCGACGTGTACAAATGAGATTTTAGGAATAACATGACATTGGATTTTCTTTTCTAGCGTAGAATGTATAAGTAATTGCGGGCTTCGGTTTTATTAGATGGGTTTTTTGGCGTTTTAAAAGTTTATTATTAACGGATGGCTTCCGGCTGCTTTTCATTTAATTTTCTTAGAAAAGATCGGGCGTTTTATCAGCTTTTAGAATATGGTACCCCGAGTGTAAGTTTTGATGTTAAGACGTTAACGAATTTCGTTGCGAAATATATCGTGAGGAAACCTGCATACGTCTTTGAAGTGATTCAAAGACGTGTGTATTGTGCCTCAGACGGCGATGGACTCACCCTCTGTCACGTTGGCACTTAATAATATTCGGTGAAATTTGGATGTTGTTGTTACAATACCTCTGCTTACCCCTTCTGGGATCCTTCTGGGATGGCGTGGCATATTTGAATTTTTTTTAAATGTCACGTGAATGATTTATGTAATTTCCATACATTTTGTATTGCTTCTATTAGCGCAAGCGCGAGAGAACGTTACTTTGTCCAGGCATAGAGGCTTCCAAATCCACGTACTTTACAGATTTTCAAATTATTTCTGTACATATCAAGCAAATACGAACCTTATTAAGAAACAGTGAAGTTTGAAAATCCTAACCAAGTGCCTAGACGCAAATCTAGTTCAAAGTATTTCGAAGGCAGTAACAATAGTAGGTATTTCTTGGGATTTCTATAACTGTGGTTATTCCGAGTTATTAGCTGATTCGTGAACGAATTCCTATCTTAGGCTTTGTTATGCAAAACACACAGGAAAGATCTGAGCTATACCTATCTATTTATTGAATACCACCTTTATTTTTGTGACGTCGTATCGACATATATATTCTCTTTTGCATCGAAATAAACGACAGACACCACACTCAACCTTTGAGCAAAATTAAATACCTTCAAAAGCAAATACAAATAATTGCATAGTTCTAATTAGGATCAGTTGTCCCCTGGGGCTTAGTATCATCGGTTTCACCAGCCGCGCTAATCTCTAAAGGGTCTCAGCTTCGCACTCGACGTCGAGTGTCGGTTTCAATGATACGAAATTGAACTTTATCATCTATGTGTTATGTATCAATTTTCTGTGAATGAAACCAACGCTCGTCGTAGAGCTCAACGCTGATAAACCTTACAGCGTATTAAGAACTTCTTCCCTTCGTAATATGCGCTGCTTACACGATCATAGTTGGCCCCTAGTTTCAAATTACTCGATGACCAATAATTATTGCGCCAGAGAAGTGACAACATCAGGTGTGCAGAGTAAATAATGTCTTGTCACAGAATAGGCGTCATAGGCGTCCGTGCCATGAAAAAAACATACAGAAGGCTAGCTCCATACATAATCTGTACGGCAGCACGCACACATAGAGCGGGTGTGAAGCGGTTTAGCACTAGCACCATTTAATTTTTAATTAATTCGCAAAAAAGGGGTGCGCTAGTCTAGGTATAGTACCCTCTAGTATAGGACCCCTACGTCTATTTACTACGATACAATGATTCCATTCTTTATAAGGTGGGCAATGGTGTTAATAATTGAAGTAAGTAGTGCAATTTGATTCCAAAATCCTCTATGTGCTAGCGGTGATTGTAGGAAGCCGGCCTTCTATTACGACTATATTTTGCGACCGCACTGGGCTCGAAGCCAGCATAAACTATTATAATAATTCTGATGGATTTATTAACCTTGTATACGTGTCTGCGTCTGTTATAAACTAAACGCACCTGTAGTGCAACTTTAGGAGAAAAGCAAACAACTCAAGAGTTATGAATAGATAACAGCCGCGTTATTCACTAAGGTTTCTCAGTGGAACCGTTGGTATCAATCATAGTAAATTGATACATAATACATAGAGGATGAGGTTCAATTACGTATATTTAAAACCGACACTCGCCGACGAGTGCGACGCTGAAAAACCTTAGTGAATAACGCAGAAGATTATCACGAAATAATATTTTTATTAGCTGTGCCGAAGTTACAGTAAATGTACTATGGAACTTAAATGACGGAAAATATGAATTGTGACCTAAAATGGCATAAAAATATTGGGGCCTGTACCAATTATTTTTTCTAAAAACGTATGTATGTTCAGTGATTATACACCACGTGCTTTACGGTGAAGGAAAAAATCGTGAGGAAACCTGCATATGTCTGAGAAGTAATTCAAAGACGTATGTATAGTGCCTGTAAACGCGATGGACTCATTATGTGTCACGTTGGCAATTATGTAATTAAGAACGTAATTATTTAATATAATAGGCGACATTTTCCTCACAACTCAATGTACAGACAGACGGATGACCTTGCGACGATTCAGAGTATTAGAATGACTATATTAATAAAGTAGTGAGTGTCACAAGGAAAATATTCTCGATTCCATTTATACAGAGATTCGAAGAACATTAACATTTACAAGAAATAATTGTGGGGATGTGACGAAACGGGAATTTCTCCCAGGAAAATGATTCCAGTTTAATATTATTTACTTAAATAAAAAAAAACTGGCCAAATGTATAGAAAGTATGATTTTCATTCGTCTGTCTGTCACCAGAATGTATCTCATGAACTTAGATAGTTGAATTTTTTACAGATACTTACTAAATAACAAAATTAAATAAGTATTTGAGGAGATTCCCATACAAAAAACGTTCTTTTTTCGATATATTCTTAAAATGGAACTAACCTACATCGATTTATCGCCCCCGCAACCCCGTTCATACTAAACTTCATTCAAATCGGTCCAGCCGTATCAGAGGAGCTCAGTGACATACACACGTTCAGTAGAAAAAAAATATGTACAAGATATATAGATTGAATACACACACGTGAGTTTAAAAAGTGTAGCGATTCTTTCATCTAACAACGCAAACATTATAGAACTGTAAATATCAAACGATATACAGACGCTAACGTATTTATACAATGTTCCCGACATCAGAATAAACGCCCATAACTTATTCATAATCACGTATAATGCAAAATGCACGCGTTAAGTTTGTCAACGAATGTTATTTTATATAATGTTCGTTAACGGGTTACGTCGTATAAAATACTCCAAAAATGTTTTAGACGTTTGTTGATTTGTAATTGATTTATGTTATGAACTATCTGTGGCCCGTGGATTCACTCGCGAAGACTTATTCTTGGCTGGCTTTTCGGCAAAGTAAGAAAAAAGTAGCCTAAGTTACTAGGTAGACAAAATCAGCTATCTGCCGGTGAAAGACCCGTTAAAATCGGAACAAACAGATAAACAAACGGATCAAAAATATTTGATGTAATTAAAAAAAAGCTGTATATAATTTCAATTTTATTTATCTGTATGTATGCATGCATGTGTATAAATGTATGGATGTAGAGATAGTTACCATTTTGGCAACCTTGTGGTGAAAAATAGTAGCTTACAATTTCGTCTATTTATAAGATAGTGTGGAGCTAAATAATATTCCAGTCAGTACTCAGTAGGGCTGTGATAAGCGCTCATAATGTTCGTAAACAATATTTTCCCTATCGAAACATCGCACGTGGGAACTAAGTGCCGTTTCCTGAAAGCCAGATAGCCGCTGAACAAAACAGTGCGTAAGTACGTGAATCATTTAATTTGTAACCTTATTTGTTGCGCATTTAGGTCGAGGTCGGGCTGGCTATGATATGTGTTGGAAATCACGTAGTTGCATCCATGGTAGGATACTCTACTTGCTTGTGGTATGGTCAGGTGATCACTGCTATCAGATGTTCTCATTAATTGTCCTTTTCAATACAGTCTATAACCGCAATATCCGGTGTTGTCATTCACTACGGGCCTCATAAGAAGGAGTCACTTTGAGGGCGATGGAGAGGGCTATGCTCGGAGTCTCACTGCGCGATCAAAAATGAGGAGATCCGCAGGAGGATCAAAGTAACCGACAGCCCGAAGAATCGCTAAACTCAAGTGGCAGTGGGCGGGGCACGACGCTCGTAGAACCGATGGCCGATGGGGCCTAAAGGTCCTTGAGTGGCGACCGCGTACCGGCAGGCGCAGTGTGCGTAGGCCCCCAGCGAGGTGGACGTGAGGTGAGAGTGAGGTTTTATTTACTCAGACTTTTAACGAAGTGCTTTCGAATAGTTAGAATGACATGATTGTCCGGGATTAGAAATGCTACCGCTAGGTTTGGAAGGTTGCTCTTGCTTAAAAGAACCTGGCAAGAATCTCAGTAATAACTCTTTTCAAAAATAATATATTATTGTTATAGCATAGAATAAATATATACAGTACATACAGTACAGATAAATAAAATTGAAGTGTCTGTTTGTAATTCCAAAATTACACTTTTTGACTTGCACATGAAAGCATACACGGTACTGACACAGAAAAACCAATTTTTAAAATGTTTCTTTGTCTGTCTGTTTGTTCCGGGTAAACTCCGCAACGGCTTCACCGATTTAAACGGGACTTTCACCGTCTGATAGCTGATGTTACAAGGAGTAACTTAGGCTATTGCATTAGGGTTCCCTGGACACTCGTGTAATTAACTCTACGCGGGTGAAACCGCAGGGCACAGCTAGTGCAAACTAAGAAGCACTGTTTGATAAAAAATTGTTTCCGCAGTGATACCGTAGCCAATTCAGTACGTACCTAATATATTATTCTGTAGACACATATTGAAATGAAAATAGGAGCTACGGATAAAATAAAATTCCGTCTGATTTTCTTCGAATCCACGTTTTATTATGATTAAACCAGCGATATCTGTGTAATGGATTGAACTCATTTGATCTACACGTAGAAGAATTCGATAAATATTACCTATTTGAGACTTTGAAACGTGGTCTAGAAAGATAGCGTGGGTAGAAATAGTAGGATAAGATCTCTGAATAAAAGCCGTGGTAACATTGGAGTTTGAGCAGTCGGGGCATGTACCGATGTTCTAAAAAAATACAGTGATTTCACACCACGTGCTTTACGATGAAGGAAAATATCGTGAGAAAACGTATGAGAAGTAATCGAAAGACGTATGTAACCTGAGACGGCGATAGACTCACCATCCGTCACGTTGGCACTTAATCAGCTTCGGTGAAAAGTGGGTGTTACAACTCTGCCTACCCCTTCGGGGAATACAGGCATGAGCATATGTATTTACTCTGAAAACCGTGCAGTTGCCAACTGAGCTACTAGTGATCACACCTTATGCATTGAATTTTTACTTCCCTTGTTTTTGCGGTTTTAGGAGCATTGCCTTTATCCTAAGCATTTTTAAGAACTTAGAACATAAGAATCTACTAAGCGACGAGTTATAATCAAGCTAATCAAGCGATGAGTTAGGCTGGCTTATTCCAATTTATCCATGATTTTATCACCACCACATCCACGGCTTTCTCTCGACACTTGAAAGTTTATTTTACAAAATCTACGAGCTGTAGATATCTGGGAGTAAGCCGTTAGGCTAATCACCTCGACCGATGGCCCAGCGTTAGTTAATGTGTTAATCTCCCCCTTGTCAAAGGTGACCACCTGTCTATTGGGAGAATAGACAAGTTGAATATATGCTGTACAAACAGTTAGGAAACTAAGAACAAATCGTTCGAATTGACACACTCACACAGACGTATCTACGAGAAAGCGGAATAATAATAATGATCCGAATTTTGGTTACGACGGCTAATCTCAAAGAGGATCAGCCATGTGCGCAGGAGATATTATAGTGCACAAGTGTGTGCGCAAACACAGGTGCACTCTTTATTCCCTCACTCTCATAGTCCGATGGGAGACAATCCGACACGACCGGATAGAGATCAGGCGTAGGACCAGCGTTGCTACGTGCCTCAAAATTCCGTGCATTTATTGTGAACTTCTTGAAAAAAAACCCAATATACATTTTTAATCCCACCTCGCGACCGCCAGCTGAACCTACCACTAGACCGATGAGGCTGCCAGCGGAATAGGCGTAACGACAGAAAGAGGTGTCAAGTCGTGGCCGATTGCGTATACATTTTTCTAAAATTCAAAACGAAAAATCTACATTATTTGGACCTTAAATAAAAGAGTAAATTTTAAAATCTTTAACATTGACAACCCTCGTGCTAATAGAATATAAAAAAAAGGCCTATTTTCCTTACTGATTGTAAAGTTTATATTTATGCTGTGACACTGTGTTGTGCTAATGGCACGGATCACGTGTCTTAGCGTCAATCACATTGTTTATTAGCTATTGATTAGGTATTATAATGGACATACACGAACGCAAAACTACTTATAGTTAGGTAAAAGGGGCTACTCGCTTTTTCTGAAAAACGAAGCTTCAGTCGAGTGTTCGCAAAATTCCTGCCAAAAAACCTAAAAAACAGGTCTACTAGATAATTCTTAAAGGAACGAAAACTTAAGTGAGAAAAACAAAGGGATACTGAAACTACGCTTGGTTTTTCGATCACGAGTTCACATACATATACTCACGCCTGTATTCTCCGAAGGGGTAGGCAGACGTGTTTTAATAACAACAACCACTTTTCACCGAAGATTAAGTGCCATCGTGACAGTTGGTGTGTCTATCGCCGTCACAGGCACTATACACACGTCTTTGAATTACTTCTCAGACATATGCAGGTTTCCTCACGATGTTTTCCTTTACCGTTAAGCACGTGGTGTGAAATTACTGCTCATAATTTTTTTTTAAATTATTGGTACAGGGCCCGGTGCCTCGCTTGCGTAGCAGGCGACTCAGACCAAGCCCACCACGGCAGCAACAGATTCATAAAAAATTATAAAATGACTACTGCGCATTTAAGGTCAGCCCTCATAACTCATGCCGCGTTATTCACTAATGTTCCTCAGTGTCGCACTCGTCGTCGGTTTTAAAGATACGAAATTGAACCTTATCCTTTATGTATTATGTATCAATTTCCTATGATTAAAACCAAGTTTTCCATCGTCGAGCTCGCCTCTGAGAAACCTTAGTGGTGGCTGTATTACTTTCATGCGCGATTTAACAAAGTTTGGGACTAGGTCAATTTGTGTGGAATTGTCCCAAGATATTATTATGTTTCTGTGAATGATTCAATTCATAGTTATAAATGAATGTTTTTGTACGCTTCTAGTTGGTAAAGAGCCAAAGTATTCGTTAATTAATTTATTTTTTTAGTGAGCTACACTTTTACAGCGCGATTGATCCAGTTTGCATCAAGAAACAACATGTCAGACCAAAACTATTGTTTTTACATACACCAACTTTTAAGTATTGTTTTGTTAACGGTTTTATGACACATTTTATAGGTTTTTAATGGCATCTAATTTTAATCAGATCTTTACTAATACTAGCTGTGCCAAAGGTTTCACTCACGTAGAATTAATTTCATCGGTGGCTTAATTTCACGTAACTCAATAAAAAAATAACCTGTTTGGAAATACAAAAAGACACAATCTTATTTATCTACACGGTAATCATCATCATCTCCCTGGCCTTAATCCCATGTATTTGGGGTCGGCACTTGATTCAACCCGATGTGGCTGATCACCTGATTTTTATACGAAGCGACTTCCATCTGACCTTCGCAACCCCTTTTTCGAGGAAAATCGGCAATCTGGATTAGACCAGTTGTCAGACTCTCTTAGGCCTCTGACTGACCTGTAACGATTGCCAAAGATGTTGCATGATGAAAGATGATGCAACCGAGACCGACAGCTTAACGTGATCTCCGAGGCACGGAGGGAACTCTGGCGGTCACCCATCCAACTACTGGCTAGGCGGTATGGTTTATCTACACGGTAAATTACCTATATTCAAACTATCTGTGCCCCGCGGTTTCACCCGCGTAAATTTAGTTTCATACAAACTTTCATCCCCTATTTTATCCCCTTGGGGGTAGAATTAATCAAAATCCTTTCTTAGCAGATGCCTACGTCATAACATCTACCTGAATGCCAAATTTCAGCCCGAACCTCCAGTGGTTTGGGTTGTGCGTTGATAGATCACTATGTCAGTCAGTCACCTTTGATATATACATATTTATATATATTTAGATATTAAAATATAGATTATAAAGCTTAATAGTTTGTTTGGTTCAACACGCAGCCTCACACACACACAATTATGTATTGTCTATATGCACTTTATTGACAATATTATTGAGTGTGTGCGGCTAGTATAAAGTAGATTTTCAGTAAGATAGTGTGTGACCTAGCATAAAGAAATATGTGATTATATTTTCGATATATGTTTCGTAAGATTTATCATCGTAATTGATCACGAACTTATACGGCTACCAATTAATATCAATCGATCATTTTCTGTGTTTATTTGACGTCAACACTACGCAGTTATATATTTTCTTACTAGCTGTGCCGCACGGTTTCTCCGCGTAGATTTAATAGAAAAAAATTGCTTTTTTAAAGAAGCCTTAGTTACTCCTTATAAGATCGCAATCTGCCAGTGATAAGCCTCTCGTGACAAGCGGGCGGGGGCTTTTCTAGCTCAGAGAATCAGTATTGCTATTCAACGTGGCAATGCTGCCAGCCTTCTTGGCACGATTTCACACCGATTTGGGATAAGTTTTTTACTTGTAATTTTAAGTACTTTTTGTTTTAAGTACTCCATGTATATATAATTAAGTATTCTGCTATTGAAAGTCCCGTTAAAATTGATCCAGTCGTGTCAGAGATTAGCCGGACCAAATGGACACACGGACAGGCAGAACCAAAACCTTACTACTTCCCGCAAATTCAGAATCTAGAAATTTTGTACAAAGTAACGTCTTATAAAAAATAAACAGGAACAGATTTAAAAAACTATAAATGTTTACTCACATCACATAATAAAAATATTTTTAACTAGCTGTGCCCCGCGATTTCTTTCGCGTAGATTTAGTTTCATCCTTTTTGTCGCGGAACCCTAATATTTTTAATAAAAGGTAGCCTATGTCCTTTCTCAGGGTTACTCCTTGAAACATCAGTTACCTGCCAGTGAAAGTCCCGTTAAAATCGGTCCAGCCGTTTCAGAGATTACCCGGAACAAACAGACAGACAGACAGACGGACAGACAGACAGAGAAAAATTTTAAAACTTGGTTTTTTAGTGTCAAAAGCGTGTATACTTTCATATGCATTTAGTGAAAAGCTGTTATTTTGGAATTACAAACAGACACTTCAATTGTCTTCATCTGTAGTATAGATAATTTACTGATATACCTTCAGGTTTATAGGGAATCCTCATTCGTCCGACTCGTACTTGGCTGGGTTTTTTTATCTCTCCCACCCTGTGTGTTTCAGAGTCACTATTTGCTAACTGGGGTGAGGCCCACAGACATACAAATAACAAACAACAGAGAGAGTAACGTGTCTGTGTTAAAGAGTTAATGTATGTCTGTGACGTTATAATGTGACTTAAAGTGAGAATCTATTTAGTACCATTCTTTTCAAAAATTCTTTCTTTCTTTCTTTCTATTTAGAAGTTATCTTATCTTTCACACTCATAATACTGATGGTATTGATTTTCAATTACAAATGAATATTATTGTTTTTGTATTTCGGGGAGCTCAGGTGTCTATATTACAGGTTTACCACCTAGTTTAGACATCTGCGGCAACACACATCTCCCTGGCCTTATCCCATGTATTTGGGGTCGGCACTTGATTCAACCCGATGTGGCTGATCACCTGATTTTTATACGAAGCGACTGCCATCTGACCTTCGTAACCCCATTTAGGAGGAAAATCTGTGATCTGGGTTAAACCAGTTGTCAGATTATTCTTAGGCCTCCGACTGACCTGTAACGATTGCCAAAGATGTTAAATTGGCAACCGGGACCGACGACTTAACGTGCTCTCTGAGGCATGGAGGGAACTCGGGCGGTCACCCTTCCAACTACTGGTTAGCCGTATGGTTGCTTAACTTCGCTGATCGAATGATATGCGCAATAGCAACTGTGCCACGAGCTCCACACCACAACCTATAATTAACTACATAACTATTTTATGTAAGAACCTTGACTTGTGTGTTAAAAAGGTGTCCTTATATTTTGTGAAAAAAATAAATTATTATTATTATTATTATTAGAAGTAGAGATAGGTAATTCAATACGTCATCACCGCATGTTGTAAAGAAACAAGAAACCCACAAAGTGTGGAGGAAACATAAACGAGCGTGTGTATAATAAACATTATAGAATGAGCGGAACCGTCGTGCCTGGAATGTACCGGGGATAAATCAAATTTTAACGCTTTCTGCGATGAATTTAGCGATATAAAAATTCTCTAATTATCTTTATGACCACAACTGAGCGATACACTGCAAGCATTTGGTTTTGTCATGTATACAAATGAATAAAATTTAAGTCTGTTTGTTATTCCAAATTATCAGATTTTCACTAAATGCATTATGAAAGTAATATATAGGTACGGGTACTTACAATTATGACTGATGTCTGCATATTTCCGCCGCTTGAGGTTTTCTGCACACACTGCCGCGGCCCCAGCTTGCTGCGAAGTAGAATTTAAGTGGCAGCGAGCAAGTGTGTCCACGTAGGTCGCGTCCCACACAAGGGGCTTTTTCATGTTTATCTTTGTCTATTTGTCTGCTAGTTTCGACTAGTAATCAGAAGTCACTAGATCGGTTTAACGAGACTTAGATGAGAATTAGAAGAGACTAACTAAGACAACTGTTAATTTAGAACACAAAATATACGTAGGTAACATAGCTATTATTTTTATTCATACGCGGGGAAACCCGCATATTTATTTTTTGACTAGCTGTGCCCCGCGGTTTCACCCGCGTAGATTTAGTTTCATCCTTATTGTCGCGGAACCCTAATATTTTTGTTAAATAAAAGTAGCCTAAGTTACTCCTTGAAACATCAGCTACCTGCCAGTGAAAGTCCCGTTAAAATCGGTCCAGCAGTTTCAGAGATTACCCGGAACAAACAGGCAGACAGACAGAGAATTTTTTTAAAACTTGGTTTTTTAGTGTCAGTAGCGTATACTTTCATATGCATTTAGTGAAAAGCTGTTATTTTGGAATTACAAACAGACACTTCAATTTTATTTATCTGTGTAGATTTATTTTACGTACTTACTTATTAGTACGACAAAACAATTATTCTAAAATTGGTAAAAATATGTATACAAGCAATTAGGTGTTGTGAATTTATTCTTACGAATCTTTACGAAGACTTATCGAAAAGTCTGCATATTATGGCTAAAGTGAAACTTTAACCATAACTTGCAGACTTTTTTTTTATTAAAAAACATTGCCTAACATAGTCCTTGTGATAAGTAGTTCAAAAGGGATGGACATAGTTTTATTTCGAGTTTGGTCTTGTGTTGGTTCAAACATTGTTTTGGTTATAAGGAGGCCAGTGTTTAAATCAATCGTCAATCGTTCGTACATTTAGCTAACATTTTTATATTGTTTTATTAACCATGTAAGTGAGAACTTAAACTTAATAATAAACTTAAATGCGTAAGTGTATTCCTTTTAGGTATTCAGCTCGTTAATTTAAGTGATTACCATATAGATTACCCGACATTAGACAAATGGGGGTATTAATATTCCTATCCCGTATGTATAGTTAAAATATTTGCGGGGACTATCTGCCTTCAAAATATGTAATTAAGGGTTATAAGCGACATACGAATGATAAACTATTTTTAATAGCGTCTCTGTGGCGCTTTGGTGAATGAAGCTTCGTAGTAATTGTTATTTAATTTTTAGCTAAAGTTACTCTCGCTAAAATATGAACTTAAAATCATGTCTATACAGATATATATTCAGATAAATAAAATTGAAGTGCCTGTGTGTTATTCCAAAATAACAGCTTTTCACTAAATGTATATGATAGTATAAACACTACTGACACTGAAAAACTAAGTTTAAAAAAATTTCTCTGTCTGTCTGTCTGTCCGTCTATCTGTCTGTCTGTTTGTTCCGGGTAATCTCTGAAACGGCTAGACCGATTTTAACGGGACTTTCACTGGCAGGTAGTTTTTGTTTCTAGGAGTAGCTTAGGCTACTTTTATTTATTAAAAATATTAGGGTTCCATGACATGAAACTAAATCTACGCGGGTGAAACCGCAGGGCACAGCTAGCATAAAAACCGGCCAACTGCGAGTCCGACTCGCACACGAAGGGTTCAAAAAACATGTTTGTTGTACCTGTGCCCCCATAAATATTTACTTTATCGTTTTAGTACTTGTTGTTATAGCGGCAACATAAATAAATAATCTGTGGATATTTCAGCAGTCTAATTATATCGGTACAGCCTGGTGACAGAAGGACAGCGGCTCAGCAAGCCCTTTCATTTGATACCCACTCTGTGTAGTTTAGGGCATAAAAAATAACTATTCCGCCATCTTGGATGATCCGCCATATTGGAATTATAATGATGTCATAACCAAGCATGCATTGTCATCTATACATCTACACAGATAAATAAAATTGAAGTGTCTGTTTGTAATTCCAAAATAACAGGTTTTTACTAAATGCATATGAAAGTATATACGTTACTGACATTAAAACACCAAATTTAAAAAAAAAACTCTTTCTCTCTGACGGTCTGTCTGTCTGTCTGTTAGGTTCCGTCTGATTTCTGAAGCAGCTAGGTTGTTTTTAACTGTAACCCATGAAAATTACTTAGGCTACTTTTATTTATTAAAAAATATTGGGTTCCGCGAAATCAAGCATAAAACTAAATCTACGCGGAAACCGCATGGCACAGCTAGTCCAAAATAAGCGTGTAAACCAAATTTCCGCTCAATCGTTTAAAGATGATACTGATTTAAAGTTCAGTTGCAAGATTTCAACTGGACAAACAAATATTGCAAGTTAAATCCCTACTAATATTATAAATGCGAAAGTAACTCTGTATGTCTGTCTGTTACGCTTTCCCGCTTAAACCTTATGATTTTGATGAAATTTGGCACAGACAATCTTTAGACCCTGAGAAAGGACATAGGCTACCTTTTATTTATTAAAAATATTAGGTTTCCGCGACCATAAGGATGAAACTAAATCTACGCGGGTGAAACCGCGGGGCACAGCTAGTAAGAGTATAAAAAGCTTTTTATATTTTTACATTAAGCGTCATCGCAATACACATAAGTAACCAAACATTTTTATTTCGATCGCGGCTTTCCCGCCCTCGTAGACGTGTGTTCGAAATGTGAAAATTTTCACAAAGAGAAGTCACGCAAAATCAGTCAGTACTTCAGTAGTCGCGCGAACGGCGCCGGGTACGGATGCTTCTAAGGTCTTTACCGATTTCTTCAAAGTTTCACGCGCGGAACTTTGCGTACTGTAAAAGTGTGTATATTTTTACGAGCGTGCAAGTAAGTGTTTACGATTACATTTCGTTTGTGTTTTAATGTGATTTTTTATGTGGTGCAGCTGAATCGCTAATGACTGTAAGTATTTAGATAATATTCTTTTAATTTAAATTATTTTATTCAATTAATAGCGAAGTTTTTACCAAAACATCAACTGAGTGAGTTATATAAAAGATTATTTTAATTATTCCTTTTTTTTTCCTAATTTTATGAGCCATATAACATAATTTTAAATATTTTATGCCACACATGGTTATATACTTAATTTTGAAATTTGTATTTTTGATAATTCTGAATAACATAGTTATTATATTACTGAAATATTTAATTTGATCTATTGTGCATTTATAAGAATAAGTACAAACAATTGCGTATTGCTATATCTATGCATATAAATTAAATTAAAGTGTCTGTTTGTTATTCCAAATTAACAGCTTTTTACTAAATGTATAGGTTTGAAAGTCTTACCATGGGGTGGCTGCACTAAAATAAAAAAAATAATTTTAAAATGATTATCGCTCTGAAGATAAAGTACGATAAGATAAAGTAAGAACTTGGAATGCTTATTATAAATATTTTAGAAAAAAAAAATCACTATGTAACAAAGTTTTCATTGTTTCACCTACGCGATCAAAACTGCGAGGTACGGGAAGTGAATGAATATTTTAGCCAAGGGATTTACGAGTATTTTGGCCAAAATGTTTGTACTTACATATAATCAAAAAGAAAAAAAAAAATTATTCTAAATTCTTAAAAATAGTTCGGAAAAAAAGTCCCGTCTCGTGTTGGTGTTATTCCTAATCCTTTTTAAGAATTTAAAATATTAGGTATATATAAATTATTTTTTAATGGCTTATTATTATAACTTATGTATGTTCCTACACAATAACTCGTAAATTTATTATCTTACTAGCTGGGCCCTGCGGTTTCACCCGCATAGATTTAGTTTCATCCTTATTGTCGCGGAACCCATATATTTTCAATAAATAAAATTAGCCAAAGTTACTCCTTGAAACATCAGCTACCTGCCAGTGAAAGTCCCGTTAAAATTGGTCCAGCCGTTTTAGAGATTACCCGGAACAAACAGACAGACAGACAGAGAAAAAAAATTTAATCTTGGTTTTTCAGTGTCAGTAGCGTGTATACTTTCATATGTATTTAGTGAAAAGCTGTAATTTTGGAATTATAAATAGACACTTCAATTTTATTTATCTGTATAGAGTATAGATAATTCAAGCACAATATAAATAATATTACAATACTTATCATTTTAACGTGCACCGTTAATAAATATAAGCTACGTGCATCTTATAAAATTTTTAAACACATAAACAGCGGAGCTATATCTTAATTTTATTCAATTTATTATCTTTATAAATTAACCATTCTCCAAGATTTATTGAAACGTATAGTGTTGCAATAATAAATGATGAACACTCATTTCTATTAACGTACTAATTAATAAATACATCTTGGACACTTTAAAGCATTCCATTTGGCGTTTCCCTACAACTCTTAGCAGACAGATCGACTAACATAATATTAGACAGGTTGATTATATCATTAGTTATGAAAGGCTATAATAACAAACATTATAATAAAATATCTATGTTCATAATCATCAGAGGAGCTCGTGGCACAGTTGCTATTGCGCATATCATTCGATCAGCGAAGTTAAGCAACCATACGCCTAGCCAGTAGTTGGATGGGTGACCGCCCGAGTTCCCTCCATGCCTCGGAGAGCACGTTAAGCCGTCGGTCCCGGTTGCCAATTTAATATCTTTGGCAATCGTTATAGGTCAGTCGGAGGCCTAAAAATAATCTGACAACTGGTTTAACCCAGATCACAGATTTTCCTCCTAAAAAATGGGGTTGCGAAGGTCAGATGGCAGTCGCTTCGTATAAAAATCATGTGATCAGCCACATCGGGTTGAATCAAGTGCCGACCCCAACAATGTATGGGATAAGGCCAGGGAGATGATGATCTATGTTCATAATTCATTAATAATACTCGTGTTTACGCGAATGTGTCTGTCTGTTACAACTTTGGCTAACCAGTGAATGATTGGATATAAGTTAAACTTTATTTATTTTTGCCAAAAAAACTATTTCACAAGCGAAAATTATTAGTTATATTTCGTGATTTCGCGTAGTCTTAATTTTATGGGGATTTTTTTTACATACAAGTAGCCTATGTTCCTAGCAACATCAGCTATCTACTGAAAGTCCCGTTAAAATCGGTCCAGTAATTTCAGATTAGCAGAAAATGATCAAAAATAGATTATTTGTGGTAGTATTTATATGTAAAGCTGTTAATTTTAAATTACAAACATACACTTCAATTTTATTTATCTGTATGGATAAGTTCTTAACCACATTTAATAAAATCACTCATCCCAACTTTTCAATGCTAAAACCACAGTGAAAAATAAAACTTTAAAATTTTATAGTGTCACAAATCGGATCAGTGAATTCGTGAGCAAATGTGATAAATAACTAGTGAGCATAATTAAACGTTCGATCAATCTTGTTGCCACATGAACGTCGGGTTACAGCTTCAAATCTGTTCACAGATCGTTGTGGTATATTATCTAATGTGGGGAACGGTGTCTCTTCGTTATAGCGTGCCACCGCGAACCAAATGATCTATTACGATGTAGGGTGACTGTGATAAAAGACGTACTGGGATTTTTTACACTAAGATCACACAACTTCAAAACAAAAACTTAATATACGTGATCTTAATAAGACTTAATTTGTACCATATTTCTTACATCTCCAAAGGGGTAGGCAGAGGTGTTGTAATAACAACACCCACTTTTCACGAAGATGATTAAGTGCCACCGTGACAGATGGTAAGACTATCGTCGTCTCAGTCACTATACATACGTGTTTGAAGTACTCCTGAGACGTATGCAGGTCCCTAAACCACAGCACATTATTTCTATTTCTATTTCAATCATACAGCAGGCTCGCAGACAGCTTTTGAATTCTTTGAAAGCTTACACCTATAAGGTTTACTTGCACGATGACAGATGTCAAAGCTAAAGCTATATGTAAATTTGACGATGATAATAGCTATGATAGTGTCATTTTTTGTATGTGAATATTGTAACTTTAGTAATAACTAAATAAGCTGTGCCCTGCGGTTTCACCGCGTAGATTTAGTTTCATGCTTCATGTCGCGGATTACCCTAATATTTTTAATAAATAAAAGCAGCCTTAGTTACTCCTTGAAACATCAGCTACCTGTCAGTGAAAGTCCCGCTAAAATCGGTCCAGCCGTTTTAGAGATTACCCGGAACAAACAGACAGACAGACAGACAGACGGACAGACAGACAGACAGACGGAGAGACAGACAGACAGACGGACAGACAGACAGACAGAGAAAAAATTTAAAACTTGGTTTTTCGGTGTCAGTGTCGTGTACACTTTCATATGCATTTAGTGAAAAGCTGTTATTTATGAGTTACACACAGACACTTCAATTTTATTTATCTGTATGTATAGATTTTAATTATGACTTGACGGTGAAATTAGTTGCACCGAATTTTGCTGTCAATGGACAATTCCTGATGTCAACTGACAATTTCAAAAGGCTACAATTAATTTATTGCTTAAGTACTGTAACATTTTTATAGCCAAAATCTGTTGACGCTACCTGCCCTGTGTCATCACCTATTTATCTCATTGACACGTAATTAACTTCGGTGAAAATTTACTGTTTTAATACTGTTTACCCTTTTGTTGTAAACATATATACTTAGACCATTTGCAAACATATATTATACGTCTATATATTGTGCTAGATTTTAAAATAAAATCCAAGTACTTGAAATGTGAAGATGTTTACTCCACTATAAAGGTATCGTAACATTTAATGGCTCAATTAGCCACACCTGAGTAAGATGAAACTTTACTCTTTAGAATACAATTAAGGGAAAATAAGCCCTGGGACGTTGTTTGCCAAAATATTGGTTTTGGGATAAATTAGAATTGTTGTTCTAACTGAAGTACTTAAATAATCATAAGTTTGAAATGGAAGCTGCTATAAATAAAATTACATTTAGGAAATGCTTAAATTTGTTGCTTTTACGACCGGAGGAACTGGTGACGTAGAGAAAATTAAAGCGTTTGCTGAATAATTGGTTTTTCTTTTTTATTTTTGAGTACCTTTTTTCTTTTTTACATTGTTTTGAGCGGCATACTTTTATCAGATATAATAATACCATTGATCTAGTCTCGTAGTTCGTAAACCTGACTACGTTAAATTTCCGCGTCAGAGCAAAAAATTTATACGGTGAACGTTTGTGTTTACCGAATGTACAAACGTACGGATAAATATTCTATCAATTAGTCCAGCACCCATATTGTAAGCTTTATTTGATTTGGGAACAGATGGAGCTTTGTGATTATGTCTAAGTATTTAAAATATTCAAGTCTCATTTGCGTAAAAAAATGATTTGTTCAGTTTAGGCTCTGGAACTAACCACTGGTGCACTCCTAGACTATATCCGCGGAATAAAATATAATATTATATGAGACATCTCAAAAAAGAGCTGTGGTGGCCTCGGGGTTAGAGCAGTCGCCTGCTACGCAAGCGATGCAAGTCGAATCCCAGCGGGGCCTGTATCTATGAGTTTTTCTAAAAAACGTATGTACCTACAGTGATTTCACACCACGTGCTTTACGGTTAAGGAAAACAACGTGAGGAAACCTGCTTATGTCTGAGAAAACACCTCGACCTACCCCTTCGGGGAATACAGGCGAGAGCATATGTCTTATGTCCTATCTCAAAAATATAATATAATATGAGACAACCCTGACTATATTTCTATCAAATCATGTTGATTTGTTCCGTGCATGACTGTACCTCTCTCCATCAATATCTGCAAACAATCAAGTCCATTCGAAGCTCAAAAGTTGAGAAATAAGGCCGAAGCATCAAACAAAGATTTCACATTTATAATCTATATCTCTACGGATATAATTGAAGTGTCTGTTTGTAATTCCAAATTATCAGCTTTTAACTAAATGCATATGTATATATATATATATACGGTATAGTATATACGATACATATGTCAAAAAACAAATAAAAAATTCTCTGTCTGTTTGTTACCCGGATCTTCTAAGCAGTTGGACCACAACCTGGTAGCTGGTACTTTTATTTAAAAAAAATATTAGGGTTTACGAAATAAAGCATGAAACTAAATCTACGTGGGTGAAACCGCAGGGCACAGCTAGTATTGTCTATTTGAGGATAAAATCAACAATATTTCCTAATAATGAATCATTCGGTCCGGCCTACTCAGATAACCAAAAGTTGAGCCAGAATTTGCCAAATAAGAAGGACGCGGTATAAACTTGAGAGATGAAAGGATACTGACCCAGAAAGTTCCCCATTCGGCACAAGTGGCATAATAACATAGAGTTTAGTGCGGTCGATGGAAAATGGGCCGTTTGGTTCACTGTTTGTGATCGGTGAATGGAAATAAATCCATTTTGGTCATAATTATATTGTTTGCTAATTTAAACTGTAGGTACTTAACAGTGCTGGCTTCAGTTATTCGGAGCTGCCGTACTGAGAAATATACGAATACTTTACAGAAGATTACGCTACCTTCAAAACATGGTAACATTTGCAGACATGTATTTATAAAGGATTTATCTATTATATACAGTGACATTATCGAAGTAAAGACAAAAGCCGTCAATTAAGAATAAAAAAAATTAAATATAGACAGGTATATATCTAAATTTTTTTCTTTAAATTTTACCAGTTTTAAGTTAATAAGGCTACAAATTAAACTGTAAACATATTTAAAAAAAAAAGTCACAATTAATTTGATTTATAGGAGCAAGTTCTTACGAGATTCTCACTATGAGGAAAAAAATCCCATTTAAAATAACTTATCTCAAATTACATAACCCATTATTTCTATGTTAAATTAGTAAACGGGGACAATAATATGTATTTAATATTTAAAGTACATGAAAGTAAAATAATTAAACATAACCAAACCTTCTACCTGATTGAGAATATCCTGGTTTAATATGTTAACACGGTCTTCCTACATCCTGTCGCCTAACGCGGTGCAGCCATAAATCCTTTCAATTGAACACGATACTCTTCCGAGAGAACTGACTCCAACTTCTTTTCATAGACACCAAAAGGATATTTTACTTTACCTATTTCTTAGCCTTATTGGTCTCGCTCGTGATCCTGGGTTCGATCCCCGGGTCGTGCCAAGTGTTATTGGGTTTTTCCATCTGTAATTCTCCAGTAGCAGCTTGGATTCAGGATTAATAATCTATACATCTATACAGATAAATAAAATTGAAGTGTCTGTTTGTAACTGCAAAATAACAGCTTTTCACTAAATGCATATGAAAGTATACACGCAACTGACACAAAAAAAACAAGTTTTAATTTTTTTCTCTGTCTGTCTGTCCGTCTGTCTGTCTCTCTGTCTGTTTGTTCCGGGTAATCTCTGAAACGGCTGGACAGATTTTAACGGGACTTCCACTGGCAGGTAGCTGATGTTTCAACATAGGCTACTTTTATTTATAAAAAATATTAGGGGTCCGTGACAATAAGGATGAAACTAAATCTACGCGGGTGAAACCGCGGGGCACAGCTAGTTAATTAATAATACACAAAGTTTACTTATGTACTACATACATTATTTAGATTTTTTAGGATTAGTGGCCGGTTAATGGCAATAGGCTCGCCTCCTATTGCATCGGACTTAAACATAACAGTACCCCTATCACGAGTTTGCCATCGTTTTCCTAATCTACACTCGCTAGCGTCTCCGACAGTATTTGTCTACACTTATATTATAAAGAGGAAAAATTTTGTTTGTTTGTTTGCATTGAATAGCCTCCGAAACTACTTCACCAATCTTGAAAATTCTTTCAGCAAAGGATAGCTACATCATCAGCGTGTAGCATAGGCTATATTTTATCCCCGTACTCCCACGGCGACGGGAACTTCGCGGGTGAAACCGCGTGACGTCTGACGTATGTCATATTTGAGTTCTTCACGTCACCGCTTGGAGACGCTGCGCAATGCGCGTATACATTACGAAAACGGTAGCAAACTCGTGATAGGGGTACTGGTGTGACGTGGGTGTAGTATTGTAATGTGGGTAGTATAAGTACACCTCTACCTAGAGCAGTGTTCCGCAAACTTTTTGTGTTCAAGGTACACCTAGGAAAACGAAAAAAAATTGAGGTACACCACAAATTAAAAAACAGTTTTTAAGTAATATTAATCAAATTTTATTATTAATCAACAAACTTAAACTTTAAATTTCACTTATTATAATTTTACTTACCCTTACTTACTTACTAAAAAATATTTTATAAGATATTCTTATTTTTCCACGGCACACCAACTAATGATCACGGTACACCAGTGTGCCGCGGCACACACTTTGCGGAACACTGACCTAGAGAATACAGGCGTGAGCATAATGTATGCTGAGCTAGTTCCGCTGACGCTACCTGCGACCAATGACGTCATTACCTCATTATTGACACTACGAGCTTAACGGTGGAGGAAAATATCGTGAGGTTACCTGTTTGCGTCACGTCTAAGGAGAATATTCCACGACGCATCATCAGCGGGTCTACTCTTTTTCTCCATAAACGAAACTTCGCCAACGAACGAAAATCAAACGTAGTTTTTGTATCGCTTTCTTGATATCTAAATCAAGTTTTCGTTCGTTTAATAATTTAACTAAAGTAGGTTTAGAATATATGAGCGTAAAAGAATCGTCTAACATACCACGTTCGTGCGTAGTTTTAGAACGAATAAGAACCGTGGTAGGAACTGTGCGATCTTTCGGGCGAAGATTCGTTTTTCGGAGAAAGTGAGTACGCCCCCTGTCATACTTGCTTATCGTTCGACATCGTTCGAAAAGTGGGTGATATGACTGCTTATCCTCGTATAAATTAACTAAAACATTGCTTTATTATATTTTTTCATTATACATTAGCTATCTGCCAGTGAAAATTATTAGCCGGTACAAACAGAAAAAAAAAAAATTCTATGTCAGTGCCTTGTATACTTTCTTATGCATTTAGTGAAAAGCTGTAATTTTGGAATTACAAACAGACACTTGAATTTTATTTATCATCTGTATAGATATAGATATAGATTATGAAAGAAGGTTTATCTAATATATCTTCGCATTTATATCAGTGCGATATAACATAAACATTCAAACAGGAGGAGCTCGTGGCACAGTTGCTATTGTGCATATCATTCGATCAGCGAAGTTAAGCAACCCTACGCCTAGCCAGTAGTTGGATGGGTGACCGCCCGAGTTCCCTCCGTGCCTCGGAGAGCACGTTAAGCCGTCGGTCCCGGTTGCCAATTTAACATCTTTGGCAATCGTTACAGGTTAGTCAGAGGCCTAAGATAGTCTGACAACTGGTTTAACCCAGATTGCCGATTTTCCTCGAAAAAGGGGTTGCGAAGGTCAGATGGCAGTCGCTTCGTATAAAAATCAGGTGATCAGCCACATCGGGTTGAACCAAGTGCCGACCCCAAATACATGGGATTAAGGCCAGGGAGATGATGATAACATAAACATTATAAGCTAATTATGTGACTCAATTCGTAACTTAATTCGAGGTTATAGCGAAATATTTAGCTGGTTTTAAAGTAGCGCGTCTCACGAAATTAGCGAATTTGCATAATGACAAAATAGCTATGGCCAGTTCTGTGTATATTATGTAAATATGGTTATAACAAAAACAAATGAGTACTAAGCTACCGGGTATCGCCTTAATTTACAAATTATTAGGTACCAAAGCACTGTAATCCGCGTGTATATCTAATCCTAATTTATTACGAGAAATATATTTTATCATCATATTATATCAGCTACCTGCCAGTGAAAGTCCCGGTAAAATCGGTCTAGCAGTTTCAGAGATTACCCGGAACAAACAGACAGACAGACGGACAGACAGACAGAGAAAAAAATTAAAACTTGGTTTTTCAGTGTCAGTAGCGTGTATACTTTCATATGCATTTAAAGAAAAGCTGTTAGTTTGAAATTACAAACAGACACTCAAATTTTATTTATCTGTATAGATGTATAATTGACTGTTGAGAATCGAATTCAAAATTCAGAAAAGAACTATAATGACTAAAGAAACAACGATTTACGAACCGTAAAACTAACTTGAAAATGGCAAATTGTGTTTACGGCGCGGCATGTTAGGTGCCTCTTGGGGTTGCCATTTACAAAATAAACAAGGATTTGTGGCCAAGGAAGTAATAAGTCTTAAGGAGAAGAATGTATTAACATAATCTGTGTTACAGCAAGAAAGTCGGTCGTAACTCTTGTTACAGCGATTGTAGTAGAATATTCTTATCCTAGTTAGATAATTATTATGCGACATTTTCTGTTTAGGTGTGTGTTCGCTCGTGAATCTTTTATTTGTTTATTTATTCTGTTGATAACAACAAGATTATTGAGTTTTTCTGAAAACGAATGTGCAATTTCACACCATATACTGTACGGTGAAGGAAAACATCGTGAGGAAACCTCAATACGTTTAAGATGTGATTCAAAGACGTATACAGTGCCTGAGACGGCGATGGACTCACCCTCTGTCACGTTGGCATTTAATCGTACTCGGTGAAATGTGGTTGTTTTTGTTACACCTCTGGGGCCTTACCATGAGCTCTTATTGCCATGATAGTTTCACTCATTTACGAGTCAGATGTATGTGACGTACATACATCTGTCACTTTCTCACAACTGAATTAACATTGCAATAAGAACTCATGGTTGGGCCCCTGCTTACCCCTTCTGGGATGGCGTGTGCATTTGTTTTTTACAACAAGGTATAAACTCTTCCGTTTTAAGACACAGGGTGTTGACATAGCAAAATATACTGTCTATTTGTTCCGCATAATGTCTGAAACGGCTGGGCCGATTTTAACGGGGCTTTCACTGGCAGATAGCTGATAGTTATAAGAAACAACTTAGGCCACTTTTGTTTAGAAATGAATCCCACGTAATTACAGCGCTCACATTAAAACAGCATTAAGGCTCTTAGTTTTAAAAGGTAAGTTAACCTAAATCTCTATCGCCTTTCGCATAAGCAGGTAATATTAGTATGTGTGATGATCAGAAGCTTTATATTTTCAACAAATAGCAAATAACACTTCTGTTCTTACGTTACTTTACAAACAAACAAAATATGAGTTCATGAAATAAGGTTACCTACTGAACAATTCTTTGATACCAGTTTTTTTTGGTGTTGACTTGCAACAGAATCCATTTGCAGTTTACATCTTTTGAATATCTTCAGTGCTGTGTATAGTACCGATATATATTGCACATCGACCTCTGGAAAGAGAAGATCGGCTAATTTCGGCTTCGCAGAGCGTCATCTCTGTCACACCTCTCGCGAGTGTAGGTTTCGACATGTTAGTTTGAAACGTTCCAATTTTAGCATTTGTGGATTGGTACAATTCTTAAGTGAATCGTTTTGATTTTTTTAAATTGCATAATATTTTTTAAAAGAGTTATTACTGGGTTTCTTGCCAGGATCTTGTCAGTAAAAGCAAGCAGGTGGTAGCATGTATAATCTATACAGATAAATAAAATTGAAGTGTCTGTTTGTAATTCCAAAATTACAGCTTTTCACTAAATGCATAAGAAAGTATACACGGTACAGACATAGAATAACCAGTTTTTAAAAAAATTCTGTCTGTCCGTCTGTCTGTCTGTCTGTCTGTTTGTTCCGGGTAATCTCTGAAACGGCTGGACCGATTTTAACGAGGCTTTCACTGTCAGACAGCTGATGTTTCAAGGAGTAACTTAGGCTACTTTTATTTAGAAAATATATTAGGGTTCCGTGAAACAAAGCATGAAACTAAATCTACGCGGGTGAAACCGCGGGGCACAGCTAGTCCTTTATAATTGTGTCGTTCTGACGATTTGAAAGTACTTTGTTAAAAGTCTGGGGCCTTACCATGAGCTCTTATTGCCATGATAGTTTCACTCATTTATAAGACAGATGTATGTGACGTGCATACATCTGTCACTGTCGCACAACTGAATTAACATTGCAATAAGAGCTCATGGTTGGGCCCCTGATCAAATAAAGATATTTTTGAGTTGGAGTGTGTTTGTAAGATAAATAAGTAGTTATATTTTGCCCCCGTACTTCTCAAGTAGTTGTCAGAGTAATAACATTTTCTTTTTTCTAGCGACCGGGTGATAATACGTAAACAACGGCGAACTCAAATTATTATGCTTATTTTGATACTTACACGATAATAATCGTGAGTGCTTTGGTTTATTTGGAAATAGTTTTGTCAGTGTTATTCTCTGTTGGATGTGATCATGTTAGTTCCGCAATTTATTAATTTATGTTACGATTTTATGAATAATATTCGGCAGCTGGCGATTTTGGAAACTCTTATTTCAATACCGCGTTGCAATTTTTTAACATATTATGTACATAAGAAAGTTCTAGATTTTTCTATGTATTTATTAAAAAGCTGTTTATTTGGAATTAAAAAACATAGACAATTTTATTTATCTGTGTAGACTATATAGACGAACTAAGAGCATAAATATCTATCATAATAATTTGTAAAAATTAAAGTTAATGTTTGCTTTCCTTTATAATGCACATAATTATTAAAATAATAATACTCAAACAATGTATTCACTTAATTCGTGAATGGAAGGATAAATTCAAAATGCGAACAAGTCGAGCATTTTACGCGAAAACTTTTTTTATTACGCTATAACCATAAACAAAACGGCAATGTTTCATATTTTGTTTCTTTTTCTTTTGAATCACAATAATATGAATCAATGCGTAATGCTCCGATGACATTCTAAATAACTTTACTGAATTAAATCGATCGTAAAATCGGTCAAACGTGGAGAGTTATTTACAACTTTATGTATTTTTATTTTGGGCTTGTTATTCTTTGTACTGAGATATTCACAACAAGGCAATACTTTGTAAATACTTTTTTTATTTGCCCGATAATTCTAAATTACATCAAAAATATTTTTTTATAATATATGTTTTGTTATTCCGTCCTAGAACGTATGCTAGTAATATTTTGTTAATCTTTACTTATTCAATTAAGGTTAAGTTCGGTTTTGAGAAATTGCGCCTTTTTGGTATAATTTTAAATTCCAGTATCAAATAGCATTTTGTAAATATTTATGATACTTACATAGTGTTAAGTCTTTTCTATAGGTAATCGCCCTTGCCCTTGCCCCTAGTACGTATGGGTTCCAGGCAAAAAATTATCAGATGATGCATTAATAAAATTGCCAATTAATAATAATGACATTCGCACATCCCCTTATCTATAAAACTCCAATTAAAATATTGAATAACGGGAAACTGTGTCTTACTACTTATAAAATAACCTAGTTCTTAATAGAAAAAGTTTCACTGTTATAGACAGTTGATTAAAACATTCATAAAAGGTCAAAGAAAAAGTCAAAGGTCAAACGAACCATTAAAATTGTTAACATTCTACTTAAAGAATCTTGTTGAAATTGCTAAACACCGAAATCGTTTTTTGAATGTGGAACAATAATTTGAATTTTGAAAGGAGAAAACAATAGATCAATAATTTGAATTTTGAGAAAAAAAACATATTGCCAGGGCGTAACGTTATCCTCACGCTTCGCTTATAGAATACAAAATGTACAGGAATGACATATATCACGTGACTAATTTATGTCATTTCCATACATTTAGTAGTGATTAAATTTTTTTAATCGACTTCAAAAAGGAGGTGGTTAACAATTCGGCTGTATGTTTTTTTTATTTTTATTTTACGTTACAATCAACTTAATTGGCTTTATATTCTTTGTTTCATAATTTCTGCGAATACGTTAAATTGTCTATGTTATAGCATTCGAAATTTGAATCTTATCTTATAGCGACATTTTATTTAGTCAGACATTGTGAAATAGACCCAAATGTAAAAAGTAGATTTGAATAGGTAAGAGGTACATGTTTTTTTATCAGTGAGTAAAATACACCATGTGGTTTCAAACGCATTGTCAACTATAATTTATGCAGTAACTCTGCCTTATTATCATTTTTACTTAGTCTGTGGTATTATTTACTATTCTACAATTATGTATGACAGAACCTTCTGTCTTTGGGTTGTAGAAAATACTCTATGCCACTTCGTCTGCTTGTCGCTTGATGCGTGATGAAGTAAGAAAATTAAGTTTTTTTTTCTCTTTAAGAATTGCTCTTATCAGTTTTCTCTACGTCATTTAATATGTCATTAATACATATATGGTTGTAAATCGTAATTGAACCATTTTGCTATGGATAGAAAACATAGATAAGTTATAAAAAATACACTAAGAACAAAACGCTCCGCGCCAAAACGCGAGGGTGACAGTACTTTGACACATGACATTTGAAAATGGCGGCAAGTATGAAATATTGAAGTGACGTGTTCGGAACTTTTAATGGGGACTGTGTGTGGTTGTCGGCGTAATGTCTTTAGTAAATCACCTGAGATCTCGCTTCTAGGTTTACAAGGCAAGTGTAATCGCTTTAGTTAAGTCAGATAGCAAGGGTATAATTAAATGAGATTGCTTCTTTGAACTTCTGCTCTCCTAGTAGTTCCAAGTAAATCTAGTCGGAGTAGGATATGTTTAGTATTTTATTTAATTTAAATCTTCCTGTATTACAAAAAACGCACCGGCGGACATAATGCCATAGGCATTCTGATGTAGTTATATTTAATCTCTTTCATTGTTTTTTATATAGTTACAAACCAACCTTTGGGTGATGCAGAGACAGAAATTCCCGCAGATACCAATTTAAATTCTGTATTCTATTTATTTTTTTAATTTCTTTTTAGTTCTGCTAGATTTAAGTTCATGTAAAATTGTTTTTATTGTTATTTAATCTAAAATACACCATCTTGTACATTAACATGCAGGTGTTACATTTAAAAAAATAGATATAGTATTCTGTGAGATTTGAGAGGCTTTTTATATATAGGTGCATTAATACCCGCATGATGGCAAGCGGTTGTCGCTAATTATAGTAGGAATAAGATTAGTAGGTAGGAATGAGTTTCAATCCATTTCCAGTGAAAATTATATTTTTTCTGTCAATGTTACTTATTACGTACTTTATAAACCTTAATTTGAAAACAAACAATTTTCCGTAATTTCTGGCCACTAGTTATAGGATGGAAACACTAAATAGTTATTTTTTGATTAACTGCAAGTAGAGCACGTCTTTAAACTTCCATTTTTAAATTTCCATTCGTTTCTATAAAACTTTTGAAACAAAGGAAGAATTAATTACGTTCAAATTGAGAAAGCCGGATGTCACAATCAGGAACAAGAAAAAAATCGTCCGTCATTTTTTTTCTTACGTCTGTCTGTTGCCTGCCAGTTGTTTGTTAACTTTTTTATCGTCAGAAAAAGTTTGTCAAAGTATTTTTAGCAAATTAGACCATTTTCCAACCTTTTTGGTGCTTTGTTTTTATAGCGAAAGTTTTAATTATTTAATTAGCGGAAGAATGCTTGTGATTTATTAAGTTTTTTTGTAAAAAAACAGCTAACTTATGCCAGTCTGGCAGAGCGATAAGGAAGTTTTCATTAATCGCTTTTTATTTCAGTATAACTACGTCACTTCATCACTTCAGCTGTGACAGTTTGGTTTGCCAGATTTTAATTTGATTCTGTAAGAAAAAATATTACCTATCTACTTCTAAACATATGCATAATATTAAAAACTTGTATAAAGTAAGTTCAAGTTTTTTCTAATGAAATATAAACCTGTCACGAGGGTCTAAAAGTGGAAATGAAAATTATTTATTCAGTTTAGGCGCTGGTAAGGCACATATGACCAGCGGTTCGGAAACTAGCCTTCTGAGAAGAACCGGCAAGAAACTAAAGCTGGCATCATGTACATTTCATTTCATAGAAAATAATAATTATTTACAATAAAATCATATAAAATTATTATTTTTGATGATATGTGGCAAAATCTGTTTATTTAAAATAATTAAGTTTCAGAAATGACACGTAACGTAAATAACAGGGCATCGAGATTCGATTATTGCTTTTGGCTAAAGTGTAATTCCCGATCACTTTATACTTCATCGCACAGCACCAAGCCATCAGTTACAACTGTCAAGTTTAAAAGACTTCATTTAAGTTAGCTCGTTTGTTGGAGTTCCAAGTCACTGACATTTCGCTCCGTGTGCTTCTCAATATGGCGTCATAATAGCATTTTGATATAAAGGAAACAGAATGACTTGTGGAAGATAGCTTACCTTAGCTTTTAGAGAGGTACAGATGCCGTCAAGAATTTTGAGCGCTGACGTTGAACGCGCAGATCTTAGTCATTTTATTATTTTGTGACGTGAATAAAATTCATCCCACATACTATTTTCACTCAGCGATCATATCTCGTGACGTAAGTGCAAAGACTGCTCTACATTACGATAGTTCATCGACACGATCATCTTGCAAGCATCTACACGATCGTCTGTAGTAGTTTGTCGAAAGGCGTATGGGCACCTCAACGAATCACTCGGCGATTTTTCACCGAAAATGATTAAGTGCCAACGTGACAGAGGATGAGTCCATCGCCGTCTCAGGCACTATACACGTACACGTGAGGTAAAATTACTGCACTCAAGTTTAAAAAAAACTCATTGGTACAGGCCTCTTGGAAACGAACTTGCGGTGCTTGCGTAGCAGGCGACTGCTCGAACCCTACGGCTATCACGGCTCTACATCTAGTGAACTACATTTAATGAATACAAAGTTAATTATGAACAAGGAACATTACTTAGAACTTAAAACTAAGTAGAAAATAAGTATAAAACTTGGCCCAAATCGGGGTCTCTCGGGATAGTCCCAAGAACACTGGTAGCATTGCCACGTTGAGTAGTGTTTTGAGGGCCTTTTCGCTTTCTCCAAAAAACGAAACTTCGGCCGAAAGTTCCCAAAATTCCTACCACGGTTCTTTTTCGTTATAAAATTACGTCCGAAAGTGGAGAAAATTCTTTGACGTTTATAAACCTACTTAAGTAAAATTACATGTTAAAGGAACATAAGTTTGATTTTATTTAAAACAAGGAGAGGCCAGACAGGCCAGTCGCCGGGAGGGTCACGGCGAAGCATGTGAAAACATATCACGTGCACCCCCCCACTTAGCGACCTGGAGGAACACCGTGGAGTTTAGTCGGTGCGAGTCCGACATAACCCTTCCGCTGCCCCTGCGGCGGTTGGTGTATCCATAACGGATTCTCCACGATAAAAAAAAAAAAAAAAAAAAAAAAAAAAAAGGGTAGTTCCCGTTCCCGTGGGAGAACAGGGATAAAATATAGGCTATGTTACTTGCTGATCATGTAGCTATCCATCGCTGAAAGAATTTTCACGATCAGTCAAGTAGTTTCGGAGCCTATTCAATGCAAACAAACAAAAAAACAATCAAATCTTTCCTCTTTATAATATTTGTGTAGACAAAGCGATACTGAAACCACGTTTGATTTTCGTTCGTTTGCGAAATTTTTTTTTCAGAGAAAAAGAGTAGACTCCAGAGTGCCTAGTGCGAGTTTTCATAAAATCGCCGTCACAAATGATCGCGTCGACGTAAACGCAGATTTGTATGGGCTCACAATAGTGTCATGTTTAGGCCGACAGAGGAGCTGTTTCGATCCCATACAAATCTGCGTTAACTTTGACACAGTGACTTGTGACGGCGGCAGTAAAAAACTCGCACTAGGCACTTAGAGTAGGCACTGGGGCCCAACTATGAGCCCTTATTGCAATGATAATTCATTTGGTCGACAGTGATAGATGTATACACGTCACATACATCTGTCTCATAAATGAGTGAAACTATCATGGCAATAAGAGCTCGTGGTAAGGCCTCTGTTCTTGCGGTGAGAATGGTTGCCATTGCTAAATGAAGGTGCAAAGGAACATATAATGGGTAGTATGACTGTAGTTGCTTACAATTCACCTGCGTCCATCACTTAACTAAGTAATTATTTTCGGAAAGTCAAAGTGATATTGCAAAAGCGACCCTATTATTAAGAGTTATTGCATCGATAATCATCAAAACACTCGCTAAACTTGTTTCTTTGCAAGATAAAAGCGTCGAGCATGCCATGCGTCGATAAGAAAGGATGCCGTTGCAATATTTACATGGAAATGAATATGTTTGCATAATTTGTATTTTTTTATCGACAAATACTAAGGTATTTTTGACGTACCTACATTATTGCAGAGTGTGCGTCAATAGTTAAGGAAATTATTTAAAAAATTATGGTATATCTGTATAATAAACGTTCACAGTGAATATTTTGCTTTTTTGGAGTTAAGCTGCATTAAAGCTCCGATAGAAAATAACCAATCTTTTTTAGGGAGTGGTAGTAATATATTTTTAATTGTGTTTAAACCTGACATCTTAATATATATAACTCAAAAGTGACTGACTGACTGACATAGTGATCTATCAACGCACAGCCCAAACTACTGGACGGATCGGGCTGAAATTTGGCATGCAGGTAGATGTTATGACGTAGGCATCCGCTAAGAAAGGATTTTGATTAATCCTACCCCCAAGGGGATAAAACAGGGGATGAAAGATTGTATGAAACTAAATTTACGCGAGTGAAACCGTGGGACACCGTGTCTATTTGTTATGTCATTAAATGCATATGAAATTATATAGGAAAATTCGATAGAACAAAATATGCTCTGTCTGTCTGTCTTTATCTTTGCTCCGGCTAATCTCCGACGGCTGGATCGACTTTGACGGGACTTTCACTGGATGTTCCCCGGAATATCTAAGGCTACTTTTATTTAATAAAAAAAATGGGTACCGCAGAATAAAGACTATGAAATTAAGTCTACGCGAGTGAAACAGCGGGCACAGTTATTAGGTACTATATGTCATGCTCACTAAAATGCCTTTGCTTGCGGCGGCGTCAGGATGACGGGTCGCTCACTTCCCTCTATAATGGTTGAGGAGGGCGATGGCTGGCATTCTCGTCATACTTGTGAACAGGTGCTGCTTGTGGAGGCTGGTCATCTCAAGCTACGCATTTAGATATAAGTACAACTACTAGACTTTTCTTTATGTTAATTTTTATTGACATTTGTGCATTGGAACTGTGTCCATGGGCTTACATTTCTCAAGTGATTTACTTTGTTTTTAAAAATTGTATAATATTTTTAAAAGAGTAATTACTGAGTTTCTTGCCAGGTTCTTCTCAGTAAAAGCAACCTTCTGAACCTGGCAGTAGCATGTATAATCCATGTCGTTCTGACGATTTGAAAGTACTTTGTAAAAAGTCTAATCGAATAAAGATATTTTTGACTTTGACTTTGACTTTGACTATAGAAGAAAATGTTTTCGCTTTATTCTAAGTTGTCGAGCATCATACGAAGTCAATATTTGCCGCACATGTCGGCAAGGCACTTACACTGCAAGCACTTCGGTTTAATGCACAGATTCCTTGCAGTTTCACGATCAGATTACATATAGAGGTAGCTTAGAGCTTAAGTCTCGCTTATTTACAAACTAACTGTGCCCCGTGGTTTCATTCGCGTAGACCTGAGTGCTAAGTGCGAGTTTTCTTAAAATCGCTGTCACAAGTCACCGCGTCGACGTAAACGCAGATTTGTATGGGCTCACAATAGTGTCATGTTTAGGCCGACAGAGGCGCTGTTTCCATCCCATACAAATCTGCGTTAACTTTGACGCGGTGACTTGTGACGGCGGCAGTGAATATCTTACACTAGGCACCCGGATTTCATAGTTGTCAGCGGATCTTGTCGAAATGTAGTTTTTTAAATAAAAGTGGACTAAGTTATACTTTACGGTGAAGGAAAACATCGTGAGGAAACCTGCATATGTCTGAGAAGTAATTCAAAGACGTATGTACAGTGCCTGAGATGGCGATAGACTTACCATCTATCACGTTGGAATGTGGGTGTTGTTATTATAACACTTCTGCCTACCCCTTCGGGGAATACAGGCGCGAGCATATGCATATTATGTCGGTATGTGGACTAAGTTACTCCGACCGGTCAGAGGGGCTAGTGCGAGTTTTTCACTGCCGCCGTCACAAGTCATCGCGTCGACGTAAACGCATATTTGTATAGGATCGAAGCAGCGCCTCTGTCGGCCTGAAGATGACACTATTGTGAGCCTATACAAATCTGCGTTTACGTCGACGCGATCACTTGTGACGGCGATTTTAAGGAAACTCGCACCACTCAGTCTCCCGGGTCATTGTATGCATATCCAGGCAGTATAATCTTAAGGGCTGTCCAAGACGCAATAAAATTGAATGATCCACAAACCATTAACGACTTATTTATATGCGATGTCTATCCAAGATAATGTTTATATCTTAGGAGACTGTATATAAACCATTAAACTATATCTACATCTATCTATCTATATTAGAATATTGTCTCCAACGTTAAGTGTTGCCAGTTGAACTATTCTATACTACTTAATAAAGAGGAAATATTCGTATGTATGTTTGTAACGAATTGGCTCAAAAAGTACTGGATCGATTTAAAAAATTCTTTCACCATTTGAATGCTAAATTATCACTGATTAATATAGGTTATATTTTATCCCCGTACTCCGACGAGAACCAGAACCGCGGGTGAAACCGCGTGAAAACTAAGTCGCAGACGGAACCTATATCCCCCAAATGTACGCATAAACCCGGCTATTTATCGAAACAGCAATCTTTCATCCATTGTCTTGAAGTCTATGATCCGCAAGCCATTAACGTCTTATTTATAAGCCATGTCTATAGGCAATAAGGTTTATATCGGCATGTATATTTAACAGCTTGTTTATACCAATGGAGCGAATGCTTACATAGACAGATCGATGACGCACTTGTGTTATAGAATAGGGTTTCGATGTACACTTGTGTACAGAAGTGAAATGTTTTTTATATTGTGTGTTTTTTATGATTATATTATTGAGAAAGCTTTTAGAGTGATTTCAAGTACTTCTGTGAGAGTATTTGTTCTTTGAAAGAATCAGTTTGATGTTATGTTTGAAATTTGTAGCTACAGGTTTGAGGACTATATGTAGGTAGTTCCTTACAGAAGATCGCAGTCAAACAATATTATTTTAGAAGTAGATTCTTTTATTTACAATTTTCAAAATAAAGAATATTACAGTATAATTTTATTCTTTAGTAGGTATTACTCGATTAGGGCGTTGATTACGGACAAAGATAGCATTAATCGCTTACCATCAGGCGAACTGTATAATTGTTTGACTCAAAAGCTAATTTATATTTCAATATCAACGTTTTCCTATGTCTTTACGCTAAGGTTACCACACTGAATATATGTGGTTAGCATTGCTTATCTTCTATATTAGAAGTATCTTTGGTAAGTATGAGAACTTTCTGAAGACTTTGTAAACAATAGCTTATGTTCTCACCTGTACCTTATGGAGTAGGGAGCGGCTTCTGGTGCCCTACCATGACGTCTTATTGCCATGATAGTTTAACTCTTATTACGAGACAGAAGTATATGACGTTTATAAGTCTGTCACTGTCACACAGTGGAACTATGATAGCAATAAAAGTTAAATGTAAGACCCCTTTGGGTTGAATAAATGTTGATCATTTCTCAGATTTTTTAAGAAGAAGAAGTTATAGATTAGAGAAGTAATCTTCGGTAAATACAATTAAACATGATATGAGAGGAAAATAAAAATAATCTATATGTCCCAGAAAATAACGGCCATGTGTGGTTGACAGTCAAAGTGGCTTTGTTCATTCCCTTGTGTAATTAATTTTGTCGTTATAACACGAATACAATGGAAAGTACGCAACAGTGAACAATGTTATTCTGTTAGCTATTTTGAAATCAATTATACATACATCTCACGCCTCCCGCGTTATGCACTAAGGTTTCTCAGCGTCAAACTCGACGACGAGCGTTGGTTTCAATCATAGGGAAATTATTCATAATACATACAAGATAAGGTTCAATTTTGTATCTTTAAAACCGACACTCGACGAAGAGTCCGACGCAGAAAAACCATACACCATTTTGATAATAATTTAGACTTTTGATAAAGGATGTTAGGGCCGCGTGGATTGAATAATCGCCTGAAATTCCTACAACGCAGTTAAAATCTCATCGGTCTGTATAAAATAGTTTTTTCATACCAAGAGCCTATATGTGAAGAAGAATATCGTGAGGAAATCTGGGTATGTTTGAGAAAATACTATTTTGATGTCATGTATGAGAGACTAATGACACCAAATATCTACGGTAAATAGGTGGTGTCGTAACACGTACTTTTCGGGGATTTAAATTTACGTGAAGATGTGAAATTGTATCTCAATGCTCGTATTCAGAGATCCTCACTGCATATGCATCTGAAAAACTCTCACGAATTGTTAATAACTCTTTTGTGGGGTAAAATATACGCTTTTTCAATAAACTACCATTAAAAATGTGTGAACTACCATTTTTAAATTTTAAGGCAATCATCAAACAACAACTTTGTGAAAAAGCATATTATAGTGTAACTGAGTATATTGATGATAGCCAAGCATGGCAATGAGTTGCTCACTCTTCCGTGTAAAAAAATCCGGGGAGTTTGTTTCGCCGTTTCTTCTCCTGACAGGCTTCATTTGGAAACGGTGGTAAATTAACCTAAGCAAAAGATAAATTACGTTCAAAGAGTGTTCCAAGTGTCCCTTATGTTATTTTTTTTTTTTAATTTTGTTATGTTTTACATTAGCGCTGAGTTTTATAGAATAATGCTGCTTTTCTTATGGGGACAGCTTCCATAATTTATCTGGTTAGAAGCTGTGTTCTTGACGTCACAATGTCTATAACTGAGGAGACCAGACAATAAAGTGACTTAACTTAATTAGATTCTCAATTGCACCATTACTTTTACATCGAGACAATAAACCGTCCATTAAAGAAATACTTAAAACTTGATTGAAAAAAGTATGCAAAGATAGTTTTAATAACTTTTGAAGTTGGTCCTAAATGAAGTTTCAAACTCGGTGTCAAAAACCAACTTCAAAAGTACGTAAGCAATTTTTTTTCAGTTTATTTTGAAGGCGGTTTGTTTTGCATATTTTTTTTGTTTAGTTATACTGTAGGTGAAGCTGAATTTTTGCGGGCGGGATACGTTTACGCTATATATAGAAAATAAATAAAATTCAAATTAATTTGCTCACGCCATTCCAGAGGGGGCTAATTGATATATTGGAAAATGTGTTGATACAAATTTTCTACTAAATCCAACACCATTGAAACATGTCAAAACCCACTTGGGGTAACGGTAAGCGGTTACCGCAACCTTTAGAGGTTTGGAAAACGTCATATCAAGTGCAGTTCCCGAACCTGGGGCCCAACCATGACACCTTATTGCAATGATAATTCAGTTGTGCGACAGTGACAGATGTATGCACGTCGAATACATCTGTCTCATAAATGAGTGAAACTATCATGGCAATAAGAGCTCATGGTAACGCCCCTGTAAGCATCTGTTCATACTACTAAATCTAAATAAACATGTGTACAAGACAATAATTATGTTATCAGCTATGCAGTGTACTTCAACTTGAATAATTCAATTAACATAAATCGAATTAATTATGCGAACCGGAATTCTGTAATGGTACGATATATCGTGTGGAGTAGATAGAGAGTATAGAGTGTTTTCAAATACACCTTCCGATATCTTATGCTTAAACAATAACAAACGAATTTGTTCGTTGGCGAACATCATCTGGCCTTATCCCATACATTTTTGTGGTCGGCTTGATTCAACCCGATATAACTGATCACCTGATTTTTATACGAAGCGACTGCCATCTGACCTAACCCTCTTTACGAGGAAAATTGGTAATCTGGGTTAAACCAGTTTAGTCAGACTCTCTTAGGCCTCCGACTGACCTGTAACGATTGCCAAAGATGTTAAATTGGCAACCGGGACTGATGGCTTAACGTGGTCTCTGAGGCACGGAGGGAACTCGGGCGGTCACCCATCCACTGGCTTGGGTAAGGTTATTTTGCTGATCAAATAATACGTGCAAAAACAACGTTTATAAAAACAAAAACACAACAGCTCCGCGGGCCACCCATGAAATCTATACAGATAAATAAAATTGAAGCGTCTGTTTGTAATTCCAAAATAACAGCTTTTCACTAAATGCATATGAAAGTATACACGCTTCTGACACTAAAAAACCAAGTTTTAAATTTTTTCTCAGTCTGTTTGTCTGTCTGTTTGTTCCGGGTAATCTCCGAAACGGCTGGACGGATTTTAACGGGACTTTCACTGGTAGGCTACATTTATTTACTTAAAATATTAGGGTTCCGCAACAATAAGGATGAAACTGAATCTACGCGGGTGAAACCGCGGGGCACAGCTAGTTTCATCTACGTGACTGAAACCGCGGGGCGCAGCTAGTAAACAATAAGTAAAGGATACGTTGATACGAAGTTCACCAGGTCATCTAGTAAAAGATAGTAATATGGATTTTGTAAATAGCTTGTGTACCAACCAGTACCGTCTCTTATCAGCGCCTTTATCCTAACTGAATAGCACTTTACTGCTTCATATTAATGGAGTGATAGATGGATTGTGATCCATAAACATGCTCGAATACGGCCAGATATCGCGACACTATTCATTCATTCGGATCACGGATCATGTTATCACTAAGTTGTATACTGCTTTTGTTAATTCGAACAGAAGCTCGAGTGCAGATTATATTATTTTGAGATATATCTACATCTATTAAGCGTTAAAGATAAATAAAATTTATGTGTCTGTATGCTACTTCAAATTAACAGCTATTCACTAAATTTACATGAATGGATTTCTGTTACGTTGGTACTTAATCAACTTCGGAGTAAAATACATATGCTCACGCCTGTATTCCCCGAAAGTGTAGGCAGATGTGTTGTAATTTTCAACACCCACATTTCACCGAATACGATTAAGTGCCATCGTGACAGAGGGTGAGTCCATCGCCGTCTCAGGCACTATACTTACGTCTTTGAATTATTTCTCAGGCATATGCAAGTTTCCTCGCGATGTTTTCCGTCACCGTAAAGCACGTGGTGTGAAATCACTGTACATAAGTTTTTTAGAAAAACTCTAAGGTACAGGCCCCGCTGGGATTCGATCTTGCGTCGCTTGCGTACGGCGACTGCTCTAACCCCGAGGCCACCACGGCTCTTTATTTTTAGCATTATCACCTGTTTAATATAATATCTGCATTCAATTATGGATAGAGTTTTTTGACTATTCAGTCTTAACACGCTGAACTCTTGAGCTAACTCGGATTCCAAATAAGTGTTGACTTAGAAACAAGTTGGAAAAGTACAGAACCTTGTACCACACAATTTGGCTGATTTAACAATATGATAGAACTACATTTCAAAGCTACATTTAGATGGAACGTTTCCAGTCACGGTCGAATATTACTGTTGAATTTTTACTGACGTCAATGGTACCGCGCACTTGTGAACTAGTACTTTGGAATTAGGTTGATAGATTTATGTGAATAAGTACCTAGAAATGGCCGTGTTGGTCTTGGGGTTTGAGCCGCCTGCGAGTTTTACTAAAAACTTATGTGCAATGATTTCCCACCACGTCCTTTACGGTCAAAGAAAACATCGTGAGGAAACCTGCTTGAAGTTATTGAAAGACGTATGTACAGTGTCTTAGACGGCAATGGACTCACCCTCAGTCACGTTGGCCCTTAATCATCTTCGGTGATAGGTGTTGTTGATAAAAGGTGTTGTTATTACAACACTTCTGCTTACCACTTCGGAGAATACAGGCGTAAGCATATGTATGTATGTAAGCCAGATGGCAGTCGCTTCGTATAAAAATCAGGTCATCGCCCACACCGTCATCCCCCTGTCATCATCTTCCTGGCCTTATCCTATACATTGTTGGGGTCGGCACTTGATTCAACCCGATGTGGCTCCATGTTAGTCTCAATCAACTTATTAACTCCTTGTCCGTTATGTGCGCCTGGTACTTCGTGTGCCATATCATCATCTCCCTGGCCTTATCCCATACATTGTGTGGGTCGGCACTTGATTCAACCCGATGTGGCTCCATGTTAGTCGCAATCAACTTATTAACTCCTTGCCCGTTATGTGCGCCTGGTACTTCGTGTACCATATCATCATCTCCTTGGCCTTGTCCCATACATTGTTGGGGTCGGCACTTGATTCAACCCGATGTGGCTGATCACCTAATAAGTATCTTTGAATGAAATGAGTCTGTCTCTGCCTATGTGTATGGCGCGAGGCGAATAAAAACATGCCCAGTATCCCCACTATTTTCGCTAAGCGATCATAACTCTTGACCGTAACTGTAACTCATTTTACCATCTCGTGTATTTTTCACTAAACATCAAACAATAATTTTGGGAAGTCACATTAAAAAAAAACAATGCCAATTATTTTATAATACTCCCACTTTACTAGGCTTTGAGTTATGTACGTCAGTCGAGTGTTTCGGCGACATCAAAGCTGGATCGAAGCCAAGCCGCGCGTACTGTCGCGTACAGCTGTGATAATGATCTGGGAACTAGCGGGATCCTTGGATTTTTGTATGTAAGATAAAAATGAACTTGAAAGGGAAGGATATATGGATGGGAGTAACATCTGATAACAGTAATACATTTGCTATTTGGATATTTTCAGATTGCAGGTGTTTTTTTTATCAGTGATCTTTCCAAAAAGAGGTTTCACGTCTAGTCAAGGTCTATGGGCAAGTATCAAATTAAAAATCGTGTATTTGTAGTTAAAGTAAACATAGGAAGATGATATAAAAAATATATGTTATTTATATTATGTACAATCCACGTAATCGTCTCAAGTGTGTAAGTAAGCAATTTACAGGTTAAGGGCGAATTTTTAACATTAGTGCTAGCTTCCATCTAAAAGCATTTAGTTCACCTGGTATGTTAAGCAGCTACTGCAGCCTATGAACGCTTGCAACACTAGGGAACCACGTGCGTTGCTTACATTATAAAAAAACATACATACTCACGCCCACTTTTTATCGATGATGATAAAGTATCAACGTGATAGATGGTGAGTCTATCGTCGACTCAGGCACTATACGTCTTTGATAGGCCCTGCTGGGATCCGAATTTGCGTTGCTTGCGTAGCAGGCGACTGCTCAATCTCTACCACCATGGTTCTTAATGCATTATAAATAGCATTTAATGCATAATCCAAGGGTCCCTTTTGAATAAATATATTTGATTTTGATACAGTCAAAAACATAGACAGAAGAAAAACTCATCTCCCTGGCCTTATCCTATGTATTTGGGGTCGACACTTGATTCAACTCGATGTGGCTGATCACCTGATTTTTATACGAAGCGACTGCCATCTGACCTTCGTAACCCCTTTTTCGAGGAAAATCGGCAATCTGGGTTAAACCAGTTGTCAGACTTTCTTATTCCTCTGACTGACCTGTAACGATTGCCAAAGATGATAAATTGGCAAAGAAAGAAGAAAAACTAATGTGACGTATCATAAAAGCGACTTAACGCAAGTTAATTATTGTATTTCTATCCATTAGCAGTCCTGTCCAGTTGTCATTCTGTTTGTGCTTATTAAACAACGTTAAAACTGACGGACAGGCTGACAGCCTTCTTGATATAGGATATAAAATGTAGATTTAGGTCACGTAAATAGCCTTTTGTAGACTTTAGCCACCGACTGTACTGCCATGGGTTGAGTACACGAATCGAATAAATATTAATTTGTGATGTGTGTTCGTGGTCTAGACATTGGGAACAGGGGACGTTGGTCTATAGAAGCTATTTAGTTATGTGTGTGTGTCATGAAATTTCTTTTTTTTTATATTGTGAATTTTAGATGAATTTTATTGTAATTAATAATCATTCAGTACTATTAGCTGTGACCCCCGGAACACTGTTTTTTTTTAAAATAAAAGTAGCCTTAGCTTCGCCTTGTAACATTGGCTATCGGACGACAGACGGACAGACAGACAGGGAAAAAAAAATCTTTATGTAAGTACCGTGTATACTTTCATATGTACGTAGTGAAAAGCTGTTGATTTGGTTAAGTTACTCCTTGCAACATTAGCTGTCCGTCAGTGAAAGTCCCGTTAAAATCCGTCCAGCCGCTTTGGAGATTACCCGGAACAAACAGACAGACAGACAGACAGACAGACAGACAGACAGACAGACAGACAGACAGACAGACAGACAGAGAATTTTTTTATAAATCTGTTTGTATGGATGTATAGATTCCATTGCATTAAGACTAAGAATCAGTAATGTTGGTATATAATAAGTATAAATAAATAAATAACGTATAGATAAGGTGTTTCCTCCGTGCAGACACGTTATAAACCTAGTTCTGTTATATATAAGGTTTAATATCCTCTGACGTCTCGTGGCGGTCCCCGAGTATAAACAGACGGTCACCTGTCGCCTGTCTACCATCTCAGTACACAGAATGGCTGGCAAGTATTATTTACATCTGGCTATGTGCCTACTATGTGTTATCATTAGTTACATAAACCTCAGAATAATTATCTCATTTATACATATGAATAATATTGAAGTGTCTGTTTGTAATTCCTAATGAACAGCTTATCACAAAAAAAAAACAATTGTTAATAAATTTCTCTGTCTTTCTGTCTGGCTAATCTATGAAGCGGCTGGACCGATTTTAATAGGACTTTCATTGTCATATACATAATTAACTTTATGCGGGTAAAACCGCGGGGCACAACTATTTAGTTACATTAAGCTCACCATAATAATCTCATTTACACAGTTCAATAAAATTCAAGTGTTTGTTTGTAATTTTTAATTAATAAAAAAATTGGGTTCCTCGAAATAAAGCCAACTATTAAATTAAGTCTACGCGGATAAAACCGTGGGACACAACTTGTTTTTAATCGACTTCAAAAAAGGAGGAGGTTATCAATTCGACTGTACGTTTCTTTTAATACAAACATAACATGTTTTTGCCATATTTTTTCTTACAAAGTATGCAAAATAATCGCCCAAAATGGATCATTTATATTAATACGCTCGTTCTTGAGTGAATCACAAACATTGGTCGGGATTACTTTTAAATGTGTCATTGTGAATTTGTATTTGCTCGAGGAGCTCGTGGTACAGTTGCTATTGCGCATATCATTCGATCAGCGAAGTTAAGCAACCATACGCCTAGCCAGTAGTTGGATGGGTGACCGCTCGAGTTCCCTCCGTGCCTCGGAGAGCACGTTAAGCCGTCGGTCCCGGTTGCCAATTTAACATCTTTGGCAATCGTTACAGGTCAGTCGGAGGCCTAAAAATAATCTGACAACTGGTTTAACCCAGATCACAGATTTTCCTCCTAAATGGGGTTGCGAAGGTCAGATGGCAGTCGCTTCGTATAAAAATCAGGTGATCAGCCACATCGGGTTGAATCAAGTGCCGACCCCAACAATGTATGGGATAAGGCCAGGGAGATGATGATATGGTACACGAAGTACCAGGCGCACATAACGGACAAGGAGTTAATAAGTTGATTGCGACTAACATGGAGCCACATCGGGTTGAATCAAGTGCCGACCCCAACAATGTATGGGATAAGGCCAGGGAGATGATGATATGGTACACGAAGTACCAGGCGCACATAACGGACAAGGAGTTAATAAGTTGATTGCGACTAACATGGAGCCACATCGGGTTGAATCAAGTGCCGACCCCAACAATGTATGGGATAAGGCCAGGGAGATGATGATTGTGAATTTGTATTTGATTTTAAAGGTACACTTAATATTCAAAATATCTCGTATCTTAAGTATACCACGAAATATTTTATTAACGGTGTTACAGTTTTTAAGAATTTACTAGCTGTGCCCCGCGGTTTCATCCGCGTTGATATAGTTTCATCTTTATTGTCGCGGAACCCTTATATTTTTGATAAATAAAAGTAGCCTAAGTTACTCCTTGAAACATCAGCTACCTACCAGTGAAAGTGCCGTTAAAATCCGTCCAGCCGTTTCAGAGATTACCCGGAACAAACAGACAGACAGACAGACAGACAGACAGACAGACAGACGGAGAAAAAATTTAAAACTTGGTTTTTCAGTGTCAGTAGCGTGTATACTTTCATATGCATTTAGTGAAAAGCTGTTATTTTGGAATAACAAACAGACACTTCAATTTTATTTATCTGTAGTATATCTGTAGTATAGATGTATAGATAATCAATCGGTAATTTTTTGCCCCAAAAATAAATTAGCAATCATATAATCTGATATTGACAATAATAAAAAAAACAGTTTTTTGTCAGTCTGTTTACTGTGGCTAGCCCCGAAACGGTTGAACCGATTTTAACGGAACTTTCGCTGGTAGCTAGCTAATGCTACAAGGAGTATCTTAGACTACTTTTATTTTTAAAAACAAGGGCTCGGCGGGCCACCCATGAATCTACGTAGGTGAAACCACAGGGCACAGCTAGTTTAAAATATTTCTGTCAGGTCCCTGATTTAAGGTTTCAAATTAACATTACGGTTGAACGAACTATTTGAAAGTGAACTCGTTGATAAAAACTGTGTTTTAAAATAAACTAAGTATTATTAGTTTTTGCAGTTCACTTCCGAACGTCGTTCAGAACGAACGAAGTCATTAGTCTGTCTGTCACCATGACTGAGAATGACATATTCATTTAGTTACTTCACGAAAAATTACGGTTTTGTTTTTATACTAGTTTCAATATATCACAGCTGATAAGTTGAAGATTAATCCGTATGTGACATACGTATACATGACATACGTATGGTCTGTTTGACAATGTCGCATAAAAGTGTGTGAATGAATATAAGACGACTAAAAAACGATGGGTGGATTGTGTGAAAAGTATGGTTAGTGTTATGACGGCTGATAGAGGGGAAGTGAAATACACATGACAACAACAGTCATGGACCATAAATAGTGACCATAGACGACAGTATAGGAATGAACAGAGTGCCTAGTGCGATTTTTCTTAAAATTGCCGTCACAAGTCACCGCGTCGACGTAAACGCAGATTTGTATGGGCTCACAATAGTGTCATCTTTAGGCCGACAGAGGCGCTGCTCCGATCCCATATAAACCTGCGTTAACGTTGACGCAGTGACTTGTGACGGCGGCAGTGAAAAACTCGCACTAGGCCCCCAGCTGTTTGGAAAATTCTAAAGCGATAATGATAAAACAGTTGTGCCCCGCGGTACCCGTGTCTGCGCCCACACGCTAAATTTCAAAAGTGGCTGTTGATCAAAGCGTGATTATAATTAGCCTAGCCTTCTTCGATAAATGGGCTATCCAACACAGGATTTTTTATCCACATAGGACCAATAATTCCTGTGATTAGCTTTATATATTAGTCGCTTTACATATATTAGATACAAATGTTTATCACTGGTGCGGCACCTACTCTTGAAATTATATACCTACTTCTTAAAGACTAGCCAAGTGGCTTGATCTGTTCCAATTTCAGTTTTACCCATGAGTTTTTCTATGACTGTGCAGTGATGTCACACCATGAGCTTTAACTCTGAAGAAAAACACCGTAAGATAACTTTTCTATTAGCTTCTAGTGCCCGAGACGGCAATAGACTCACCATCATGTGAGTACCTAATCCTCTTATATACTAATATTATTAAGAGGAAAAATTTGTTTGTTTGTTTGTATTGAATTGGCTCCGATACTAGTAAGCTGATCTTGAAAATTCTTTCAGCAATGGATAGCTACATTATCAGCGAGTAACATAGGCTATATTTTTCCCCGTACTGCCACGGGAACGGGAACTACAGGGGTGAAACCGCGTGGCGTCCTCTAGTCAGTGATAAATGTATGTTTTGTCTCAGTGGGGTACACTGAGGGACCCTTCGGGGACCCTTGCTTACATGAGATAAGTGAAGATATTGTTTTAAACCAAAGCGATACCCAAGAAGCCCCAATTTGAGCGTGTGTTCGGCTCGTCAAATCAAAATCATCACTCATTCTGTCGACGGCCGGTTAACGCTGTTCGACATCTTGTTAGGGACACTACGATTTTTGCTTTTTATCGCACTTTTTTTGCGAGTTTTGTTTTTTACCACGAGATTTCACTCAACACAACTGTATCGATTTCTAAAATAACTAGGCTTTGTGATTCTTATACAGTATGTTGTCCATATTAAATATTGAACGTAATGAGGATTTGTGGAAGATTTGTTCAAAAATCCCCATTCCGAGCTCGGATTTCAGTCGCAATGGGGATTTTTGGACTTTTTTCCACTATTCCCCATTGATGGGGATTTTCAATGGGGATTATTGGAACTACCCACAACATCTATGCGAGTGATAATAGGAGTATCACTCGCATAGATGTACTCTAATACTAATATGTCACATTTTTTCTAGAAATCTTCAGTTTAAATATAAGCTATACACGCAGTTATAAATCTAAGCGTGCACTATGTACGAGTAACACGTCGGTATTTAGAAGGTACTTACGTTAACTACTAAATCACTCAAACAGAAAAAAATATATCTAATATTGAAGTGACTAATTGCAATTCCAAGCTTTCATTACATGAATATGAAAGTAAGTACTTACCGTACTTGCATAAAATCAAAACAATTTTTTTTTCTCTGTCTGTCGGTCTGTGTGTCTGTCTGTCTATACGTTTTTTTCGGCTAATAACTGAAATGTTGATGTTGCAAGGAGTCATTTGGCAACTTATATTAAAAAAATGTCATGAAATTAAGTTTACGCGGGTTAAATGACAGTGCACCCTTACCTGTGCATATATAGTCATAATAGTTCCACTGTGTGACAGTGACAGATATATACACGCCATATACATCTGTCTTATAATAAGAGTTAAACTATCATGGCAATAAGCGGTCATGGTAGGGCCCCAATTAGGACGCTAGCTCGACTAAAAAATATTATATAATGTTTAACTTATACTAGCCGCTTGGTAACCCTACCGCGGTCCAATGGGGATTCAGGCCAGTTAGGATCAAAATAGATTTACTATGAAGTCTTTAATTGTTTGTTGATACACTAGTGCTTCCTTCGGAGCCCTTACGATGCTATCAAAATATATTTCACTAAACAATCGGATGTGACCGCCCGAGTTCCCTCCGTGCCTCGGAGAGCACGTTAAGCCGTCGGTCCCGGTTGCCAATTTATCATCTTTGGCAATCGTTACAAGTCAGTCGGAGGCCTCAAATAGTCTGACAACTGGTTTAACCCAGATCACAGATTTTTCGTTAAAGGGGTTGCGAAGGTCAGATGGCAGTCGCTTCGTATAAAAATCAGGTGATCAGCCACATCGGGTTGAATCAAGTGCCGACCCCAACATTGTATGGGATAAGGCCAGGGAGATGATGATGAATAAACAATCGATTACAAGACAAATACATTCGAAAGAGAACCAAAGTGATCGACATAGCTCAAAGAATTTGCAAGCTGAAGTGGCATTGGGCCGGTCATATCTCGCGAAGAACCGACAACCGCTGGGGTAAACGAGTTCTTGAGTGGAGACCGCGACTTGGCAAACGTAGTGTAGAACGTCCTCCGGCCAGGTGGGATGACGATCTGCGAAAGACTGCAGCCAGATGCTGGATGCGGCAAGCTGGAGACAGGGCGCTATGGCACTCATTAGGGGAGGCTATGGCCAGCAGTGGACTAACATAGGTGATGATGACACAATCGATTTACTTTTTAGAAAAGACTTCCGAACCCGGTAGTAACATTTATAATCGACTTTCATTCTTCAATATTTGTTTCAAGATTTAGATTCCAAAATAACAGCTTTTCACAGAATAAAATGAAAGTTGTATATATAACAAAAACAAATATTTAAATTTATTCTCAATCTCTTTGTTCTGGCTAATCTCTGAAACGGCTGCACCGATTTTAACGGGACTTTCACTGGAAGATAACTAACTAATGGTAAGAGGAGTTATTTAGGGTGGTTTTTAAAAAGGGAGATCCGCGAAATAAAAACAACGGGCGAGATCTCGGGGCACGACTAGTTCCAAATATGAATGAAATGTTTTTTCCCCTTTGTTTCCCCTTTAATGTTTTTCTGTAATATTTATCCAGTAAATAATACAATGAAGTACGAAACGTCCACATTATACGCTTGTTAACACTCCGCGCTAAGTGCGTTAGTGTGTCGATGGTTGTACACTTGGGGACAGTGGGAAGTGCACACTTGATTAAGTTCTTTTTTTTAGACGTAATTTTCTTTTTTTGCGATCTCATATACCCCTTAACCCTTATAACCCTTTTTGTTGATTGACTTGCTGTGCCTAATTAAAACTATGCGACATTACATAAATTTTTTTTCTTCATTCAAGTTACTCTTAACATCAGAAATCTGTCAGTGAAAGTCCTGTTCAAATCGGTCCAGTCAATTCAAAGAGTAGATTAGATTAGCAAGCAGACACATAGAGAAAAAAATCAAATTTTTTTTTATGGCAATACCGTATATAAACTTTCATTGAAAAGTCATCGGTGAAAAGCTGTTAATTTGGAATTACAAACAGACACTTAAATTTTATTAATTTGTATTGATTAGAATAACTTTTTAATGTATATTCTTTCAAAGATATAAAGTATAAAATTAAGATGAGAGTTATTTATTTAGCTATGGTGGTCAATGTCGGAAATATTGGTCGTTTCGGAAACAAGATTACAAAAAGTATCCTTTTAGAAATTCAGTCAGGGGAAAAAATATATGTCCGTCATTAAAACATTCCTTTACAAATTCCCGACGATTTATGTGTACACAGTTCCCGAATTGAGATCTAATCCATCACTAGTTGATTCCGATTCTGCTTTGTATTTCAGCATTACATTCGCAATAAATATTTACTTTCAGCGCGCCATGTTTACTTTGAGGTTACGGTTATATTCTGTACGTGATTTGAATCACTGGTAATTCACGTCTTTATTGGAAAGCTACTATTTTGAATTAACTTCTGTACGGAACATTCTGTTTATTAGCTATCAATGACGAAAAATGCGGAGGTTTTCCGCTATGAATTTTTGATTTATTTTTATTTCAATGACATAAATTTAAATGCAAAAAAATTATATATCCACTTCTTATGTCACTGAGTGTAACGAAACTTTCCGAAAAGGGTTGACCGATTTTTGTGTATATTTGGCATGTCTGAGAATAGGGCGTAAATTATTTTCATACCCCAGAGGAAAAGTGTCTGCAATTAAAACTACGTAGTAAAGTATCTGTAGTTATAAATACCCTGCTAACACCTTCGGGACGCAAGGAATAAGTACACGTATTTTATTTATATTATGACAGCTCATATGTCTTATTAATTGGAGTTGATGATACGAGTATAAGCTTTATTTATATTAAGTCTAGCTTCTGCCCGTGGGCTTTGGTCTAACGCTTTATATTGGTCTTAGCGTGATATATAACATTTCTCGATAAATGGGCTATCTAACACTGAAAAACACTTTTCAAATCGGACCAGTAGTTCCTGAGATTAGCGCGGTCAACAAACAAACTCTTCAGCTTTATTAGTTTGAATAGTTAGTTTTTCGGTGTATTGCAATGCTGGAGCTATTTTGAATATAATGTAGATCTGATTTAAAAAAGAATATTCCACCTAACCAGAGTAAGGCAGGATAATTCTACGCCAAGAAAATGATACTAAATAAGTCGTTTTCTAATATTTATGGTTATAAGAAACATCGTTGTGCTTTTGCAAGAAAGATTAAGTAAATTGTATTTATTATAACAAAAAATCCAGCCAAGTCCGAGTCGGACTCATACGCAAAGGATTACGTACCATTATTAAAAAACTAGCTCGCTTACAAAAAAGACACGTTTGTTGCAAAAAAATAATCTTAATATGTATTTTTATCAGTTTTTTTAGTACCTGTTGCTATAGCAGCAACACAAATACATCACCTGTGAAAATGTCAACTGGCCATCACGGTTCATGAGATACAGCCTGGTGTCTTACAGATAGACAGACGGACAGTGAAGTCTCAGTAATAAGGTCCTGTTTTGGATATGGAACTCTATAAGGGAAAAAACTAAACTATATTCGTCTGTCACAATCCAATTTCTAAGGCTCACTGTATTTTATTTATTGTTCCAGTCCTCGTGTTATTTATGTGCGATCATAACTCACATGTACCTGTATTGTTTTTCATAAATTCAATAAACAAACATAATATATGCATGTCGTTTCGTCCGTAAATATATGTTCTTACATTCTTCATACTATGTTACGAACTATGCCCTGCGGTTTCACCCGCGTCGAGTTAATTTCATAGGGGTCCCGCGGAACACTTAGGTTTTTTCAAAAACTACATTTACACCCTATGTTACTCCTTGTAACATTAGCTTTTTGTCAGTAAAAGTTCCAATCGGTATAGCGGTTGAGATTGACTGGGACAAACAGACAGACAGACAAACATACGGAGTAAAATTATAAAAAATTGCTTTTTCTGTCAGTGCTGTGTATACTTTCATGTGCATTTAGTCAAAAGCTGTTATTATAGGATTACATTAGATTTACATTTTAGGATTACAAACAGACACTTCAATTTTATTTATCTGTATAGATTTGTTATATCTTATTGACTTGGGATGTAATAGATCTTACAGGATAAGCCTATTACTAGGGCATTTTTATACTCCTAAGCCGACAAACAAGCGTACAGTCCCTGATGGTAAGCTACTGCAGCCTATGAATGCTTGTGAACACCAAGTGTCACTCGCGCGTTGACTACCTTATAAACAATGAAATCCTATTGCTAGCTTAATGAAAGCTTTTGCTAACACAGTGAATTCACTCCTACTCCTACCCTCTATGGGGCACTGGGGAATTTACTCAACGCAAGAACACAATACTACTTTAAGGTAGCATTAATCGACTGCGATCATCTGTAAGGTGGAGGTACGAGTACTGAACAGTCCTCTGTCAGGCAGCACCAATTATTGAACTGGAGATCTCATTATACCCCATAGCTGGCAAAATGTGGGTGTAATTACCTCTGCATATGTCTTCAGGGAACACATGCGTTGCCTATTTATTATTTTACCAGGATAAAATTAATAAATTATTATTTTGTGCGAATATTTTTTTGCTATTGAGTGTATTTTATTATGTCATCCATGTTCGTCGCGTGTTTGACGTTTGTTCTTTGTGAAGATATTTTTATAGTCTACGTGTATTCAATAATAATGTCTTTGTGTAAAAAGAGTCGTGAAGCAGATTGGTTTGAGCAGTCGCCTGATACGCAAGCGATGCAAGTTAGGATCCCAGCGGGGCCTGTACCAATGAGTTTTACTAAAAAGTTATGTGCAGTGATTTCGCACCATGTGCTTTACGGTGAAGCAAACCTGCATATCGTCGTTGCGCGTTCAAAAGTAACTATGTGTTTTTACACACTTTAGGAGACGCAGAAAATGATTTTCTACAAATATGTATTCCCGAGTATTCAAAAAAAATATTCTTACTATTGATACATATAACAAATTTACAGAGTTTTTTTAGATTAATGTTGGATAGGTATTATTATTAATAATGACAAAATTAAACATTACTGGAAATTTTGACACAAGAGTTCACGAAATACACATAGCGACTTTTGCACGCGCAAGGACGATATTTATTTATTTATTTATAATTTGAATATATAAACTTACAGCTATTGCCAAAGCGCTTATATATAAAACCAAAAGAGAATTATAATAGAGACAATTTACAAAAATAGATTCTCAAGCTCTGTATGAGCGACGGCAGCGAATCTGCGAATACGTCAGCATCCTGGATCATGGCGACAAAGTCGTTGAGAAAACTTAGCGCCCGAGCAGTGGGACTGTTATTGGCGTGACAAGTACGTAGCGCTGGAATGGCAAACAGTGGATGTTTTCGGCGGCTACCACCCCGTATATAATTTTGAGGAACAAATAAACTAATGCGCTCTGTGATTGATGGGTTATCGATTTAAATATGAGATATGTCTAAGAAGTATTTCAATGACGTGCCTGAGACGGCGATATACTCGCCATCTGTCACGTTGGTACTTAATAATTTTCGGTGAATATTGTTATTACAACTTCTCTGCCTACCCCTTGGGGGAATACAGGCGTGAGCATCTGCAAATGTAACTTAAGTACTCGTACAGTAAGTACAATATCATCAAACCTACATAATATGTCTGAGAAGAAGTTGAAAGCCATGCATATGTGTGTAATGCTTAATTTTCATCTCGCCCTCGCTATTTTAATATAACATACTGATACGAGAGCAAACAATGTATCATATCCATGAATAATGCATTTAAGTAATGGCCGCTTTTTGTATCCTCTGAACGTTTTTCCGACACATTAGCAAAAAATAATAAAATAACAAGCTCGGCTTCTTAAATTGATGGAGAATTAAACACACACAAACCTAAACGCGTACGTGAATCTCGGATCAAGTCAGACAAATTTCGGAAGAGACAAGCTTCATACAAGCGGCGGCGCTACAGTGCACTCACACAAAGTGCGACGATGTGTGCGTGACTATTCACGTACGGGATCACATACGCTCCGTTAGAGTACAAACTGGTTAGCGCCAGCTCTGACTGAATATGGAGGACTCGCGCTTATTTATATTATTAGATAAATTTACGTATGTATGAGTGATCATGATTGAAAATTCATTCATTGATTCATTTGATTTGTCATCACATTTATGTACATATTTTTTTTTTTTTTTGAACATGAAAATGAAAATAATTTATCCAGTTTGGGCTCTGGTAAAGCGCTTATAAATGTCGAAAACGTATCACCGGTTCGGAAACTAACCTTCTGAGAAGAACCGGCAAGGAACTCAGGCATCTTGTACATTTCATCAATACAATACCTGTGCAATAAATGCTATCCCTAATAGCATAGGATTTGCTCATTTGTAACTTAGAGCGAAAAGTTCATAAGGGTGCCTATGAAATTCGACCTTCTATAAGCTTTTATTTTATGATAGTCTGTTTGTCTTGTATGTGAAAATGAGCTGAATATGGTAAGTAGGCAGCTAATGGCGTTGAAAAGTATTAATATAGTAGATAAATGATAGGCGCGTGTATTTAAAATTGTATTATTCACTGTTTATGATAGGGAATCAAGTAATTACCATACGTAGTATTGTTCTATATCCATACCGATATATAAAATTCAGAAATGTCTGTTTGTAATTCGAAATTGGCCGCATTTCACTAAACTCATTTGGAAGAAGACCTATACACGGTAATTAAGTCTTGTAAGATTAGCTATATGCCAGTGAAAGTCCCGTTAATCGGTCCAGCCGTTTCGGAGGTTAGCCGAAACAAACAGACCAACAGAGAGAAATAATAACATATGTTTTTATGCTATTACGAAAAGACACTTAATTTTATTTATCTGTAAAGATGTATAGATATTATATTAGTATTAATAAAATTGAAGTGTCTGTTTGTAATTCCAAAATGACAGATTTTCACTAAATGTATATGAAAGTATACATGCTACTGACACTAAAAAAACAAGATTTAAACCTTTTCTCTGTCTGTCTGTTTGTTGGCAGGTAGCTGATGTTTCAAGGAGTAACTTTAGCTACTTTTATTTATTAAAAATATTAGGGTTCCGCAACAAAGAGGATGAAATTAAATCTACGCGGGTGAAACAGCGGGTCACAGCTATTTGTGTGAAGTGAGTGAATATTTCGTGCGCTAGGTAATTCTAACAGCAGTGTGGACCATAATTTTATTAAGCTATCTGTTAAGTTTACACGCTACATTGATTGCAATATCTCTGACAATCTCAAGTTGTGAACAACAAGACGACAGCGGAAGTTTTCGGCGCATTTCAGTATCTAGGAACATAATCCAAGTTTCCAACTAGAACAGTGTTCCCGACGTTCCCCAGGCTTAATACCCGAAGGATAGATCTTCCCTTTGGGGTGAGCATGATCACTGGCTCGACATACAAGTTAATTTACGAAGCTTTTTACTGACTGTCAATATTTATAGAAGTCTTTGTGAGCTATAAGCAAAATAAATCAAATGCAAGTACAAAAACAAAGTGTCTGTTTGTAATACCACAATAACAGCTTTTCACTTAATGCATATGAAAGTATTCACGGTTCTGACATACTAACCAATTTTTAAAATTGTTCCATGTTTGTGTTTGTTGCGGCTAATCTTCGAAACGGCTGGACCGAGTCCAACGGGACTTTTATTATTTTTTAAAATAATAGTACCCTAAGTTTTTGATTTTACAGAGCTGATGTAACATCAGCTCTGTAAAATCTGACAAATAGATAGAATAAAAAAAAGTGTTCCTCTATGTGCGTAACGTAAGTAAGAAAAAGAAATGTTGTAATTTTTTATAACAAACAGACACTTCAAATTCATTCATCTGTATAGATTAGGAACCGACCTATCTTGAAAAAAAATTCTTAAAATTGTGATCAAATGTTTGTTTCAAAAATCTTTACCAATGTTTGTAAACATGTTTGACAGCAGTCGCGTTATTCACTAAGGTTTCTCAGCGTCGAACTCGACGACGACGGTTTCAATCATAGTAAACTGATACATAATACATAGAGGATAAGGTTCAATTCAGTATCTTTAGCAGTGCGACGCTGAGAAACCTTAGTGAATAACGCGGCAGTATGTGACACCAAACGACAAAATCACTTCTTCACTGCCAGGATATTTTCAGAGACTGCCTCGTTGGTCTAGTGGTTAGTAGGTTCACCTGCCGATCACGAGGTCCTGGGTTCAATTTCCGGGTCGGGTCAAAAATATATATCGGGGTTTTCTGTCAAGAAATTCACAATAAAGGCCCGGAGTTTGGAAGTTGGCGGTGTTTACACCCCCGTGCCTCGGAAAGCACGTTAAGCCGTTGGTCCTACGCCTGATCTCTATCCGGTCTTGTCGGATTGCCTCCCATCGGACTATGAGAGTGAGGGACTAAAGAGTGCACCTGTGTTTGCACACACACTTGTGCACTATAATATCTCCTGCGCAGATGGCTGATCCTCGTTGAGATTAGCCGCCGTAACCGTAAAACGGTAGGAGATCATTAGATTATTTTCAGAGGGCTGCGTTGTATTTTAGAGATATAAATAAAGGGAAAACGTGAACAAATCCTTAGGCGTTGGATTATGGCTGTAAAACATGTTCGTTACCTTCTAATTTACGAGTAACCAAAGTCAAAACACAAGTTTTATGGTAACACATGCAATAGCTTTTCGTAGTCAAAAGTTATTTCACCACATTTATAATCATGAATAAACCCTAAGTTTATTCACGAATATTTGCTGCAGTTATTCTTAGCCAACATCGACAACTCGTCAATCTCAACTCAATAAGGCTTTTCAACTTTCAATAACAATATTATATTTAGAGAAAAAAACAATAGCAATAACATTTACAACACCAGTATATGAAGATTCAATAGCAATAATAATGTGTTAAAAAAAAACAAATGACAATCTATCATCCTTCAATATTTGAATTAATTCTTTTTCTTTATTTACATGGCCAGCACTGAGTAGGTCTGGACCTTCTTCTTATTAATACAATAATATTTATACAATAAATTGAACATACCGCCCACCATGGAAAAATCTTATAATTTTCCATTACTTAATTCTTATTACATCATAGCAATTATAATAAAACATAAATCATCTTTAATTCATACTTACCTACCTGTTCGACATCGTTTACATTACTATACATTATGAACGATTTCATTCAGATATCAATAAACAATACACTTATAATTTTACTTACACTTGGCCACCATATTCATTTATTATTAATATATTATAAACTTATAAAATTAACTATATTGTGTACATTTCATTTAAAAGACATGCATGACCGGTAAGAAGGATTTTTTTTACGATAACGCCATGATGACCATGGCACGGAAAATTTATGATCACTGTGTTCAACACCTAGCCCTATATCTGCACTTTGCGGCTGAGACTTACTTTGAAACCAATTATGTCGATCCAACTTAGGAAATTGTTTACTTTTTCTGTCAACCTTACTTTCATATGCGTGATGTACATGGTTGCATAAAATCTCAATACCTCTATTTTTTTGGGAACCTTGAATTGCCTCGTTTGTACTACTTACATCAACTAAAGTCTTAGGCATTTGAAGATTGGCCCTTTTCAAGGTTGTAACAACCTGATTACATTGAGTTTTACTTGACAAACTAGGATCAATATTTCCTGTACAAGCTCTTTCTGGTTCTGATTTGTTACAATGCAGCAACGAATGATGCTTTCTTCTACATTTGTTGCATCGTACTGATAAGCGACAGTAGTAAACAGCATGATTTGCGCCGAAACAATTAAAACATAGTCTCTGTTCTTTAATAAAAATTCGTCGTGTGTCAAATGATGCAACGGCAAACTTTTGACAGTTAACAAGTCTATGTTCTTCATTACAAAAAATACAAGTATGTTTAGCTACTCGCACATGAAATGAATTTACAACAGTGTTTCTATCCTCAGTGATTATGCTTTTATCTAAAAATTCTAATGATCTATATCTATGTTCTAAGAACTTTTGAAATGAGATCAGAGTAGGTAAATCATTACTAACACTTGTTTGAGCTTCCCATATTTTTCTTGACTCAATATCCAATTTTACACTCAGAATATGAATTATTAAAATGTCCCAACTATCGACCTTTACACCTAAATTCCTTAAAGCATCTAAGCTTTCATTTGAGACATCCAACAAACTTTTGAGCGCTTTAGAATTCGCAGTTACAATACTTTTCTGTTTCATAAAAGATTCCAGAATATGATTGACCATGTATCTTTTATTATCATACCTGCTCTCTAACTGTGACCAACAAACTGAATAATTAGTGCTGGTGATGGGAACATGACGTACCAGTTGCTCAGCCTCTCCGGTCAAATGAGCTTTCAAATAATGTAGTTTTTGTACTTTGTCTAACGATTATTATGTATTAATGAAATGAATAAATTACGAAAACTGACCCACTCTGTATAGTTCCCGGAGAAGACAGGCAATGCAATTTTAGGTAACTTAACATGATGCTCGACAGCCACCGAAGCTTCTATTTTTCGAATTATTAATAAATCGTTTTTGAGTTGTGCTTTGTAGCACAAGTATAACTCTTCTGTGTCATCAAATAAACCATCTTGAAAATATGAAGCTTTTTTTAAATCGATGTCTGTCACCTTAAGAAGTATTTCGCGATGAGTTTGGCAAAAGGATAACCATTGCGATTCCAAATTTTCTAACCTTGCCTCAATATATGACACCGACAAACGGTCTTTGGAGTACTTTTTATACTTAGAAGTGGCTTTAGAAATATTTATATTTACATCATACTGTAATTTACTGAAACACTCCATATTGGTAACTTCAAAGTTTCCTACTTAAGTAAATAGCAATAAAAACCAATTTCATCAATAATATAACAAAACTAAATTCGTGAAAATCATATATAGCATATCTTAATTTAAAGAACAAGGCATAACAACAATATCTGCTTCATCTGGAAAAATTACTTATTATAGGTATAGATACAATAAACTAACATTACATATTTTAAAGTGCTGAAAATCAACAGCAAGCTTACCTAAACTACTAGACAATTATATACAACATTGTTTCACGTTCATCACGAAAATATTAGCTTGTATGCTTATACATATATACGACTAAAAGTACTTACAGTTTAAACTTGTATTTACACTTCACTAAAACCAGGTTAACAGAGCTCGACCACGTTCCTCCAAACAGCTGCAGATCTTCTTGCAAGTACGGATATACGGCAGTGCTACCACCAGCGCCGCCCACCGTTTATCAGCTATGTCGCACTCAGGAACTCGCTGAATCGCCACTTCATCGTGGCAATGATATGCGGTCATCCGACCACTAGAAACGCCGCCGCCAAGGCCCAGTCAACCCAATATCCGGGCTCCAAGGACCAATGAATAAACCCTAAGTTTATTCACGAATATTTGCTGCAGTTATTCTTAGCCAACATCGACAACTCGTCAATCTCAACTCAATAAGGCTTTTCAACTTTCAATAACAATATTATATTTAGAGAAAAAAAACAATAGCAATAACATTTACAACACCAGTATATGAAGATTCAATAGCAATAATAATGTGTTAAAAAAAAACAAATGACAATCTATCATCCTTCAATATTTGAATTAATTCTTTTTCTTTATTTACATGGCCAGCACTGAGTAGGTCTGGACCTTCTTCTTATTAATACAATAATATTTATACAATAAATTGAACAATCATGATTATTGGAGTTTAGCTTTGAATAAAAGCAATCGTTGGAAGAGGTTCCGTATTCTATTTATCTATACAGATAAATAAAATTGAAGTGTCTGTTTGTAATTCCAAAATAACAGCTTTTCACTAAATGCATATAAAAGTATACACGCTACTGACACTAAAAAACAAAGTTTTAAAATTTTCTCTGTCTGTCCGTCTGTCCGTCTGTCTGTCTGTCTGTTTGTTCCGGGTAATCTCTGAAACGGCTGGACCGATTTTAACGGGACTTTCACTGACGGGTAGCTGATGTTTCAAGGAGTAACTTAGGCTTAGTTCCGCAATATGAAGCATGAAACTAAATCTACGCGGGTGAAAGCGCAGGGCACAGCTAGTATAGGCTATATTTCATCCTCGTACTTCCACGGAAACGGCATCTACGCGGGTGAAACCGCGTGACGACCGCTAGTATATAATAATATTCTTTTGTGCCACTCGATTTTATCCGCGTAGAGTTAATTTTATAGGTCTGATCCACGGAACTCTAATGACTTTCTAAATAAAAGTATCCTAAATTATTATTTGTAACATTAGCTATCTATCTATATCTATAAACTAGCCCAGCCGTTTCCGTGGAGCATATATAACAAGTTATCATCTACACTTAATATTATAAAGAGGAAGGAATTGATAGATTTTTTGTTTGTTTGTTTGTTTGCAATGAATAGGCTCCGGAACTACTTGCCCGATCTTGAAAATTCTTTCAGCAATAGATAGCTACATTATCAGCGAGTAACATAAGCTATATGTTATCCCCGTACTCCCTCGGGAACGGGATCTAAGCAGGAGAAACCGCGTTACGTCTGCTAGTTTTTAACATTTTGTTTCAAAGTTGAGAGCGCTCTCGAACGCAGTTCGACACTTAGTTTCTGACTATTTTGTCAAACCTAACGGTTATCAACTACATACATACATATGCTCACGCCTGTACAGGCGTGAGTCCTCGAAGGGGTAGGCAGAGTTGTTATAATATAAACAGACACATTTCACCGAATATGATTAAGTGCTAACGTGACAGACGGTGAGTCCATCGCCGTCTCAGGCCCTATACGTACGTCTTTGAATGACTTTTCACACATATGCAGGTTTCCTCACGATGTTTTCCTTCATTTTCATTCATGTTAAGCACGTGGTGAGAAATCATTGCGCATAAGTTTTTATAAAAACTCATTGGTGCAGGCCCCGCCGGGATCCGAACTGCTCAATCCTCGAGGCCACCACGGCTCTGTTAAGTGATATAGGCCTTAAATACGCTGGCTCATTGTATGAAAAAGGAATTTGTCTATACACTGTGGTAAAACGAACCATTGAAAGCATTTTTCGATAGGGAACTCTAAAAGAGAATTTCCCTGTTATTTATCGTTTCCAATAATAATAAAATCCATTACGCCTAATGCGGCTTCAACCCTATTTGCCAACCCTAACCAATAATGCATAAATTGACCTTAGATTTATCTTAGAGGCTGGCTTTGTATATAACCGACTTTAAATAGAGATCTGTAAATAGAAAACAATTTATTTACCTGCTACTTTCTTTAGTTATTTACTTTGTATTCAGTTAAAGGAAGATTAAATTATGTATCGGTCTAGGTTTATAAATGTATCAAATATATACAAGTATACAGGAGCCAAAATTCAGGCATTTGAGATAATTTCGGCGAATTGTTAAATTGTTGTAGGAAGTAAAACAAAAAACCGGCCGAGTAGGATTCAGCCTCACGAACGAGGGCCCTGTAACCTGGTGTAACTAAGAATGTAACCTTTCCGAATTTTTCCTTTAATTTTGCTACAGGACGCTCTAACTTCTTACCAAATTTCAAGATTCACTGGAAGTACCCTGCAGGTTTTGATTTTAATTTTGAAATTTGCAGCAAATACCGCTGTATTTTTTTATTGCTTTAGCTTAGAAGTTCGATTTTTCACGGCTTCAAGGGACAATAGACTTGAAGTATTTGATATGAATTTCAGTTTGATACCTCTACGCGTTCCCGATAAAAAGGGTCTTGACAGACAGACGGAAAACAAAGTGATCTTATAAAGGATCCGTTTTTTCCTTTTGAGTTACAAAACCCTAAAAAATAAGTCTACTTTTGACATTGAAACAAAGGCCTTTAAGGCTGTCATATAAAGAAGCACATAACTCGCAGAAAATTCCCACATCAGCATAACTTCGCAACGGTTCGTAAAAACTTGGTCTCCTGCAATACTCAGGATGAAAATTTAATTATTACGTACATGGCACGGGCCTGTAAATAATTACTACAGTCCCCACGGAATGGGTTTAATTATATGGAAGTTAGGAAGCAGGGAACGCGTTGATATGCTTACATTTCAGTTCTAGGTTTATTTCAGAAACCTTCTCGTTATATTCAATGACTAGCTGTGCGCCAACCCACGTGCTTTATGGTGAAGCAAAACATCGTAAGGAAACCTGTATACGTCTGATATGTAATTCAACTACGTAAAATTTTAAATAAGTTTTATTCTATTAAAAATATATCAAACTTTTTTTTGTTATAATGTTGCCCTCTCATCACCTGTACAATTATTAAAAGACGCCCTGCAAGTCTCTTAAAACAAACTGGCCCAATAAATCACATAGCAGTAAACAGCACGTTTGCCCGGAACAACCCCTATTGCTGCCCTTGCGATATTTGTTACAGACTTTGTAAAAACGCGCCGCGTCGCACGATTTATATGTCTGTCGATAAATATTGTATTGGGTTATTAGATATTAGTTGTTAAGAATGGCCAACGGATGGTCGGGAGACATTTTCTGGAGCGCGGGTTTGATTCTTGTACCGATAAATTTACCTGTCAGCGGAGTCTTGCTTGGTTTCATTTAAATGCCAAATCATTCGTTATGTGAGCATATCTATACACATTCCGAATCTGGGGCCTAACCATGAGCTCTTATTGCAATGTTAATTCAGTTGTGCGACAGTGACAGATGTATGCACGTCACATACATCTGTCTCATAAATGAGTGAAACTATCATGGCAATAAGAGCTCATGGTAAGGCCCCTGTACCAATGAATTTTTCTAAAACCTTATGTGCAGTGATTTCACACCACGTTCTATACGCTGAAGAAAAACATCGTGAGGAAACCTGCATATGACTAAATTCAAAGATACTAGTGGCGGTAGCGTGTATAATCCTGTAAAATAATGTCATTCTGACGTTTTGAAAGTACTTTTTAAAAGTCTAATCGAATAAAGATATTTTTGACTTTTGACTGACTAAATTGAAGTGTCTGTTTGTAATTCCAAATTACCATATGAAAGTGTATAAGATATTTGGAGTAATACCTACCAAGCCATAATTTTCTCTGAAATGGCTGGACTGATTTTAACGAGGCTTTCAATGGCAGATAGGTAGCTGATGATAATTCAGAGAATAGTGATGGAGTAGGCGATGCATCACCATCTACCGTAATTCGGTGAAATGTGGTTGTTGTTGTTGGTACAACACCTCTGCTTACCCCTTCGGAGACCCTGCTGGGATTCCGTAGTATATTTATATTTAATACTAGCTATACCCCGCGGTTTAACCCGCGTAGAGTTCAATGACCTTCGGAACCTTAATGTTTTTTAAAAATAAACGTAGCCTCAGTTACTCTCAGTAGCCTCGGTTACAAGGATGTAACATTAGCAATCCCCAGTAAAAGTCCCGTAAAAATCAGGCAGACCGACAGACGGACAAACAGACAGACAGAAAAAAATAAATGTTTTTTTTTGTGTGTACCGAATATACTTTCATATGCATTTAGTGATAATATGTTATTTTGGAATTACAAACGGACACTTCAATTTTATTTACTTTTATATATAGGTAGATATTTTCTATAAGATGGCGTGAGTTCTCTTGTCTTTCTCCCCTCGTTGATACTTGAAAACTTATACCACATAATCTAGTACAAACTTAAAACACTTGATTAAAACTAAACTCATGCAATTTGTGGCATAACCGTGGTGATTCCATTACCGTTTAATTAAGGTGGAAATGTAATTTACGTTGTTTAAAACTATCCTTGGTCTGTTGGTGTTTTAATTAAAATTGTATTTCATTATATTTTCTTAGTAACTTAGGTGACCGCCTTTTATGCGAAGAATGAGGTACGGTTTTCAACTGTAATCCCATTTCAAGAGAGGTTGAGGTATTAGCTCTCTCACAGAGTTACGCTCAGTATTCAAGAATTTGTATTCTTCTACACCAATATTAAAAGAAGAAAGATTTGATTGATTTTTTGTTTGTTTGTTTGCATTGAATAGGCTCCGAAACTACTTGACCAATCTTGAAAATTATTTTAGTAATGGATAGCTTCATCATATTTAATCCCGCTACTCCCATAGGAACGGAAACTACGCGGGTGAAACCGCGTTACGTCCGCTAGTTATCTACACATCTATACAGCTAAATTTAACTGCCCGTTTGTAATTCAAAATTAACAGTTTATTACGATCCACGTAGTTATGTACCTAACAGTACTCACTCGACGTGAAATAGCAGGCAATTGTTTTGGACGTGAAGAGACTCGACGTAACGCCACTCGATCTCAGCGTGGAGAGTGAATCGATGACATGAGTAGAATTCGTTTTTCCTAAATGCATATGAAAGTGTTTGCGGTACTTGCATTAAATCTATACAGATAAATAAAATTGAACTGTCTGTTTGTAATTCCAAAATAACAGCTTTTCACTAAATGCATATGAACGTATAAACGCTACTGACACTAAAAAACCAAGTTTTAAAAATTTTCTCTGTCTGTCTGTTTGTTCCGGGTAATCTCTGAAACGGCTGGACCGATTTTAACGGGACTTTCACTGGCAGGTAGCTGATGTTTCAAGGAGTAAAGCTATTTTTAGTAAAAAATATTAGGGTTTCACGACAATAAAGATGAAACTAAATCTACGCGGGTGAAACCGCGGGACACAGCTAGTACATAAATATAAAGAACTAGCGGACGTCACGCGGCTTCACCCGCGTAATTCCCGTTTCCGTGGGAGCACGAGGATAAAATATAGCCTATGTTACTTAAGGTAAATGTAGCTTTCTAATGGTGAAAGAATTTTTGAAATCGACACAATAGTTTTTGAGTTTATTTATTACAAACATACACACAAAAATACAAATCTTTTCTCTGTATAATAGTAATAAAGATGCTTAAATGTTTTCTCTGATAATTTCTGAAACGGCTATACCAAATTTCACCGACAGATAGCTTATGTTACAAGGAATTACTTACGCTACTTTTACTTAAAGTCCTAAGCAAGTTTGTAATGAAATAAAGAAAGAAAATAAATTTATTCGTAACTAGCTGTGCCCCGCGGTTTCACTCGCGTAGATTTAGTTTCATCCTTATTGTCCCGGAACCCAAATATTTTTAATAAATAAAAGTAGCCTAAGTTACTCCTTGAAACATCAGCTACCCATCAGTGAAATCCCGTTAAAATCGGTCCAGCAGTTTCAGAGATTACCCGGAACAAACAGACAGACAGACAGACAGACAGAGAAAAATTTTAAAACTTGATTTTTTTGTGTCAGTAGCGTGTATACTTTCATATGCATTTAGTGAAAAGCTGTTATTTTGGAATTACAAACAGACACTTCAATTTTATTTATCTGTATAGACAAGATACACAAAAGAGCGAAAAGGATTATAGTAACAGTGTTTTATAGTTGTTACGAATTGGTCCCAACTCAGCATAATCTGGCTGTGACGATATTGACAGCCATCACTGATCTTCCGCTAGGACCAAGTCGTGACGTCACACCACGTAATGTAAGTTACGATGAGGTGTGACAAATATCGTAGCGCTACGCCGCGTAGTTAATGACGTAGCGTACGTCACCTACGCTTCGTAGCCAAATAGTCGTTGCCTTCTTTCTCTAGCTCTAAAAAGTATCAGCAGTCCAAAGTAACATTCTCTTGCGCTTGCGCTAATAGAAACAATACAAAATGTATGGATATGCCATAAATCAGTCCCGTGATATGTGATGCATGAATACACAGGATTATAAATGCTACCACCAGATTCGGAAGGTTGCTTTTGCTGAGAAGAACCCGGCAAGAAAGTCAGCAATTACTCTTTTCGTGTTATCCCCATAGTGGTTCATTTTTAATTTTAAGCCTAATGGGGATTTGTGGAAAATTTGTCCAAAAATCCCCATTCCAAGCGACTTTCGATCGCAGTTTTTGGACTTTTTTCCACTATTCCCCATTGGTAGGGATTTTCAATGGGGATTATTGGAATAGGCCCTCTTTTCATACTGACTTGGCTGTTTTAATATACCTTGGTGAAACACGTGTCGACTTGACCCAATGATGACCAAGCCTACGTACATCAAATTCCCCAACGTCGTAAATCTATCCCACGCATTTTGTCCAAGGATCGTGGGTGTCTTAGTAACTAATAGCCTTATATTGAACGCAGGTAAAGAAAATTGGGGAAGTTATGATTTATTTCAACCCTTTAAGGTTCCGGGAAGGTAACTTTGTGCAAGGCCTTTCCTAATTCAGCTCGCTTTTCTCCCCACGGAGCTCTGGCGACCTTACTCACCGCAGAAATATAATACTAGTCTAAGGTTGATACCTCTAAGTCTAAGGTTTTAGAATATTTTTTTTGTCTGCTATCAATATGTGCGAATTATCTTATCATCACCGTCTTTATATTAACAAACTTTATATCAACGAACAAGTCAGCGCCATGTCGAACAAGGAAGTCAAAGTGTTAGCGGACAATAGAAAGGGTTGGCGATTGCTTCACCGACAAGAGCCTAGCTCTTACATAAATGATGATCTACTTTTTCTCACATTTGAGCACTGCAACAATTTCTATAGACAGACATACATTTTTGTAACTATTGGTAAAAAAAGGCACTGCTCCCTAAAGCGATGTTTTCATCTATAATCGTGTAACATATTTTTTGAAAAGAGTAATAGATTTATAATAATGTGTTTCTTGCTGGTTTCTTCTCAGTAGAAGCAACCTTCCGGACCTGGTAGCAGTTGCATGTATAATTTTTGTCATTCTAACGTTTTGAAGGTAATCTATACAGATAAATAAAATTGAAGTGTCTGTTTGTAATTTTAAAATAACTCATTTTCACTAAATACTTATGAAAGTATACACTGACACTAAAAAACAAAGTTTTAAATTTTTTCTCTATCTGTCTGTCCGTCTGTCAGTCTGTCTGTCTGTTTGTTCCGGGACTTTCACTGGCAGATTCGCAGACAGACAGACAGAGAAAAATTAGTTTATTTGTGTCAGTAGCGTGTATACTTTCATTTGCATTTAGTGAAAAGCTGTTATTTTGGAATTACAAACAGACACTCCATTTTTATTGATCTGTATAGATAGATAGATTTCGTAAACAACCTTCTTGGAATGATCAATGATGTCAGAATTTTTCTCCGTGTCAATGACCCTATGACCCGATTGTCTCCATGTAATTAGCGAGGGGTCGCAATGTAATTGAGTTGCTGACGAGAATGGCCCCGGTTTGTTGTTGACGTTTCATTTGATATATCTACATTTACTTGTTCAAAGTCAAAGTCAAGAATATCTTTATTCGATTAGACTTTATACAAAGCACTTTCAAATCGTCAGAATGACACAATTTACAGGATTATACATGCTACCGCCAGGTTCGGGAGGTTGCTTTTACTGAGAAGAACCTGGCATGAAACTCAGTAATTACTCTTTTCAAAAATATTATACAATTTAAAAAAAAAACAAAATAAATCATTTGAGAAATGTAAGCCCATGGACACAGTTCCAATGTACAAATGACGATAAAAATTAACATAAAGAAAAGTCTAGTATTTCTATTTATATCTAAATGCGTAGCTTGAGATGACCAGCCCCCACAAGCAGCACCTGTTCACAAGTATGACGAGAATGCCAGCCATGTTTATTATAATCTTCCTTGAGTTGCTATTCTCGGCATTTTTAGTACGTAATTTGGTAAAACGTAAGGAAACCGCTATGAGATCATAAATTAAAAATATACAGAAAGACAGCTTCCTTGCATATTTAATTACGAACATCGCACTTTTATGTCAAATTACCTCGATATGTGAACAACCATTATGATAACGAATATATGTCCTAATTTATATTTTAGTCTTGCGAATGCTTATAGGACACCCATTCCATATAGTGTGTGTTTGTAGATTCATGCAATTAAAATTCGCGAGAGCTAGCAATGATCGCGTTCTACTAACGCCTTAATTGTGTGCATGCGACGATTCTTAATCGATTTAAAAAGCGGTCCTTCTGTTAACCTATTTTTATGATGTTGACGAAAATTTTGTTTTTGTCTTTGATAGTTACTAAAGAATGGTATTAATACAAATCATCATCTCCCTGGCCTTAATCCCATGTATTTGGGGTCGGCACTTGATTCAACCCGATGTGGCTGATCACCTGATTTTTATACGAAGCGACTGCCATCTGACCTTCGCAACCCCTTTTTCGAGGAAAATCGGCAATCTGGGTTAAACCAGTTGTCAGATTATTTTTAGGCCTCCGACTGACCTGTAACGATTGCCAAAGATGTTAAATTGGCAACCGGGACCGACGGCTTTACGTGCTCTCCGAGGCACGGAGGGAACTTGGGCGGTCACCCATCCAACTACTGGCTAGGCGTATGGTTGCTTAACTTCGCTGATCGAATGATATGCGCAATAGCAACTGTGCCACGAGCTCCTCCTATTAATACAAATCCATACATATTATATCACCGGATTACATTAATCGTTATTATACTAGAGTAAGTCTGACTTCTCTTACCCGTTTAATGAATTCCATGCTGTACTCACTCGGTTTGAACTGCGTCTGTAAATATAATGTGATAATTGTAAATGTCTGTTACTTAAACAAAAAACAAATTTTTTCGTTTTAACATATGTATAAACTAACTGTGCCCCGCGGTTTCACCTGCGTAAACTTAATATTTTTTATAAAATTATATTTTAAAAATTATTCTGAGACATATTCAGGTTTCCTCACGATGTTTTCATTAACCGTAAAGCACGTGGTGTGAAATCAATGTATATCTCCAGTGGCGTGCATTGCATATAAGCAGGTAAGCAGAAGTTACAATTTGTGATCACTGAATACACTCGTGTAGTGTGTGTGTGTGTTTATGTTCGTATGTGTATCTTTACCAAGACGTACGTACCTACGACCCGTCACATAGGTATGTACTTAACCTGCCTACTTACCTATTTATTGTTTATGCCTACCCCTCTGAAAATCCAATGCATGCCCCTGTATATGTCTATGATATCAAATAACAACTTACGAAACGTAATAAAACGTACATAAAATTGAGAATAGAATAGAATAGAATGTTAAATATTTAAAGGAATTTAATGATTTAAGCTAATTTTATGATCGGGTTACTAATCCTGCTAAGCCCTGTCCTAATTTCTACTGCAAGAAATTCTCCACTATTGATAGACGTTTTTAACCGACTTAAAAAAAGGAGGTTATAAATTAGACTGTATGTTCGAATTGTTTATTCTTAGCCCGCGTAGTTCCCGTGGACGTACGGGGATAAAATATAGCCTATGTAACGCTGATGATGTAGCTATCCATTGCTGAAAGAATTTTCAAGATCAGTCAAGTAGTTTCGGAGCCTATTCAATGCAAACAAACAAACAAAAGAACAATTAAATCATAAAAATTATAAAATTAGTGTAGATAAGTTTTTTTTATATTTTTTTTTTTTACAATCGCCAACAGATTTTCGATTTTTATTTTATTTATTTATCTTTTAATAAGCATTGTATACAGGCAGTTAAAAATCTACAATTCCAAATATCTTAAGCAAGTATGGTTTTGTGTGTGGGCGCCCCATCGGTTTCGTCTAGACTTGACTATAAAACAGTTTTGATGACAAATTGCTAATTCAACACGGTTGGGAAGTTATTCGTGCATTTGCATTCCCATGTTATTATGTTATTTGTATTTTGAAATGTTTATGAGTGAAGGGATATATGAGTACGACTGTTCTTCTATCTATAGAATATTTACTGTGTAATGAAATGTACATGATGCCAGCTGAGTTTCTTGCCGGTTCTTCTCAGAAGGCTGGTTTCCGAACCGGTGGTAAATTCCTCGACATTCATAAGTGCCTTACCAGGGCCTAAACTGAATAAATCATTTTCATTTTCATTTTCATTTTCATATACAGATAAATAAAATTTAAGTGTCTGTTTGTAATTCCAAAATAACAGCATTTCACTAAATGCATCTGATAGTTTACACGATACTGACACTAAAAAACCAAGTTTAAAAATTTTTCTCTGTCTGTCTGTCTGTCTGTTTGTTCCGGGTAATCTCTGAAACGGCTGGACGGATTTTAACGGGACTTTCACTGGTAGGTAGCTGATGTTTCAAGGAGTAACTTAGGCTACTATTATATTATTTATTATGATTATAATATTTTATTTACTAAAAATATTAGGGTGCCGCGACAATAAGGGTGAAACTAAATCTACACGGGTGAAACCACGGGGCACAGCTGGTTTCAATTAAAAATAAAGTTCCCTTAGTTGGATAAAAATACCTTATTAATTATTATCGACACAAACGGATTATTGATTTCCTCAAAATGTTCACGCCAACCCTAACACACATCAGCGGCAGTAGGTTTGGCGTTAGGAAGATGAATTTGTAATATAATGCGTTCAATTTAAAAAGTAATTTTCTTGATATCACCCCCGCTTGGTTTTATCTATACATCTATACAGATAAATAAAATTTAAGTGTCTGTTTGTAATTCCAAAATAACAGCTTTTCACTAAATGCATAAGAAAGTATACACGCTACTGACACTAAAAAGCCAAGTTTTAAAATTTATCTCTGTCTGTCTGTCTGTCCGTCTATCTGTCTGTCTGTCTGTTTGTTCCGGGTAATCTCTGAAACGGCTGGACCGATTTTAACGGGACCTTCTCTGGCAAGTAGCTGATGTATCAAGGAGTAACTTAGGCTACTTTTATTTATTTAAAAAAATAAGATTCCGTGACAATAAGGATGAAACTAAATCTACGCGGGTGAAACCGCGGGGCACAGCTAGTACTTAATACTAGCTGTGCCCTGCGGTTAAGGTCCCGTTAAAATCGGTCCAGCCGTTTCAGAGATTACCCGGAACAAACAGACAGACAGACAGAGAAAAAATTTAAAACTTGGTTTTTCGGTGTCAGTAGCGTGTACACTTTCATATGCATTTAGTGAAAAGCTGTTATTTTGGACCCTGTTGATGAAATGTACCATTACTACCATTTTTAAGTTTTAAGGCAATAATCAAACAGAAACTTTGTGAAAAAGCATATTATAGTGTAACTGAGTATATTGATGATAGCCAAACATGGCAATGAGTTGCTCACTCTTCCATTAAATTGTACTTAAACAACCCTATGTATATAGAAGGGACACATGTAAAACAAACCGGGGAGTTTGTTTCGCCGTTTCTTCTCCTGACAGGCTTACATTTGGAAACGGTAGTAAATTATCCTAAGTTAGCGTAAGAGAAATGACGTTCAATAAGTGTTCCAACTTATGTTGAATAAAACTTTTTGATTTGATTTGAACATACATGATGCCCATATGTCATCATTTCAGCCGACAGATGCCCACTACTGGGCATAGGCCTCCCCCAACGATCTCCGCGACGACCGGTCTTATGTCCGTATGTACATTTCATCAATACAACAAAAAGTTTCTTGCCGGTTCTTCTCAGAAGGCTTTAAACGAATAAATAATTTTCATTTTCATTAGTATACTACCGCATACTACAGTGTACTACCGTATACTACAGTTTACTACGCAGACAGAGCTGCCGCGTTATTCACTAAACTCGTCACGTCAAACTCGTGGCGAGCGTTGGTTTCAATCATAGGAAATTGATACATAATACATAGAGGATAAGGTTCAATTTCGTATCTTTAAAACCGACACTCGATGACGAGTGCGACGCTGAGAAACCTTAGTGGTTTGGTGTAAGTCAATGTATATAGTACACGTCCAATATTGACCAATAAGGCTGGGAATTTCGTCGGCATTCAAGTTTTGTAAGTGAAATAATTCAAGAGACCGTCTAAACTTTAGCCTCTTTTGTTTATCCAATCTGAAACAATTGTTTTATGTTATTAAGGGGTTGGCTTTGATAGAAATAGACTTGGTTGGAACTGAATAAAATTGTTTCTTGTGACAGAAGTTCTTAATTGTATTTGTATTGCTTTGAAAATAGGAGACTTTGACAAATTATGAGACCATCTTTGGGACATATTATCATCTATACGTATACCTATCGTGTGTTTGTAATTCAAAATTAACTACTTCTCATTTAATAAGTCATTATGAAAGGTATATAGAGTAGTGAATAAAAAAAAAATATAAAAAAATCTCTCTCTGGTTTGTTACGCTCCCGATCCCGATTTTACTGTATAGCTAGCTTATTAGGAGGATAGCGAACATTACAAAAACTTAGACCAAATTTATTGAAAAAGAATTAGGTCTCCGCGAAATAATGCAACTCATGAAATTTAGTCTAGGTATGCGTACAAAACTATATACGTGTCCTCATAATGTTTTCTTTCACCGTAGAGCTCGTGTGTCTTAATAATCTTATGGCTGGCATTCTCGTCATACTTGTGAACAGGTGCTGCTTGTGGGGGCTGGTCATCTCAAGCTACGCATTTAGATATAAGTAGAACTACTAGACTTTTCTTTATGTTAATTTTTATCGACATTTGTACATTGGAACTGTGTCCATGGGCTTAATCAAAATCAAAAATCAAAATCAAATATATCTTTATTCGATTAGACTTCATACAAAGTACTTTCAAATCGTCAGAATGACACAATTACACAGGATTATACATGCTACCGCCAGGTTCGGAAGGTTGATTTTACTGAGAAGAACCTGGCAAGAAACTCAGTAATTACTCTTTTAAAGAATATTATACAGTTTTAAAAATACAAAATAAATTGTTCAAGCAACTATAAGCCCATGGACACAGTTCTAATGCTCAATTGTCAAAAATAAAAACTAAAAATATAGTACAAATATATGTGAGCATGGCAAATTCCAGCCAGTCAAAGCAAAATTAAGATTAATTAATTGTAGCAAAAGTACAGTGCCAATGGGATTATTTACAAACATTATCAGGTACATCCCAGGCTCCCTTATCACAAATATAATCACTTACAGTATAATATCCTTTTTCAAGCAAAACTGATTTAATTGTTTCTTTAAATTTGTTGAAGGGCAAGTTTACAATTTTTGTTGGTAATTTATTATAGAAGCGTGTGCTCTGTCCTAAAAATGAGCCATGCACTTTTTGTAGGCGATGCGCAGGCACTACAATTTTATGTTTGTGTCTTGTGTTTACGTTATGCACATCACATTTCCTTTGAAACGATCCAATGTTTTGATGCACAAATAATAAGTTAGCTAAAATATACTGTGAGGCCACTGTCAAAATTCCAATTGATTTAAATTTTTCCCTTAACGATTCTCGCGGTCCCAAATTATATATAGATCGTATAGCCCTTTTCTGTAGTGTAAATATAGAGTCTATATCAGCAGCTTTGCCCCAAATTAAAATAGCATAGGACATAACGCTATGAAAATAAGAAAAATATACAAGTCGAGCTGTTTCTATGTCGGTGAACTGTCTAATTTTTCTAATTGCATAAGCTGCGGAGCTGAGTTTTCCTGATAACTTGGATATATGTGGGCCCCACTGAAGTTTATTATCAAGGGTTACACCTAGAAATACTACAGAATCTACTATTTCCAAAGTTTCACCATTTACCATGACCTTTGTATCAACAGGTTTGACGTTTGGTAAAGTGAATTTAATACATTTAGTTTTTTTGGCATTTAAAACTAAGTTATTTACATTAAACCATTTCAATACCTGATCAAGTGCACTGTTTACATCTTCATAATTCGTTTTGGCTCTGTCGACTTCAAACAAAAGAGATGTGTCATCAGCGAACAGTACAATATCACACGTATTCTTTACTAAATTTGGTAAATCATTAATATATACTAAGAATAGAAATGGTCCTAGGATTGAACCCTGTGGGACGCCCATTAGTACTGGAGAACCGGAAGATCTGACCCCATTTACTTCGACTTTTTGAATCCGTTGACAAAGATATGATTTGATTAGGTCGAGTGCCCTACCTTTGACACCGTAATAGTTTAATTTAACTAATAAGGTTTCGTGTTGTACACAATCGAATGCCTTGGATAGGTCGCAGAATACACCTATCATGTCGTGAGCGTTTTCCCACGCTCTATAAATATGTCTAAGAAGTGCAACACCAGCATCAGTGGTTGAACGACCTTTGGTGAAGCCATATTGCTCACCATGTAGAATATTATTAAGATTAAAGTAAGCGACTATTTGATTCAGCATAATTTTTTCGAAAATTTTGCTGAGGGCTGGCAAGATAGAGATCGGTCTGAAGTTAGTAGGGTCACTAATATCACCACCTTTAAATAATGGAATAACTTTACTATATTTCATGAGATCCGGGAATACACCGCTCTTAATACAACTGTTAAAAATGTCAGCTAAGTAAGGGGCAATTATGTCAATAATATCGTGAAGTACTTTCACTGATATATCCCATAAATCACCAGTCTTTTTGGAATTCAAACTTTTAAATGTCTTAATTATTTCAAAAGGCGTGATAGAACAAAAACTAAAGCTAGTGCCGCACTTAGAAACATTTAATTTCAGTAATAATTCGGCGTCTGTGGGAGATGAATTTAGGGATTTTACTTACATTTCTCAAGTGATTTACTTTGTTTTTTTAAATTGTATAATATTTTGGAAAACATGCAACCTTCCGAACCTGGCGGTAGCATGTATAATCCTGTAAATTACTGACGATTTGAAAGTACTTTGTTAAAAGTCTAATCGAATGAAGATATTTTTGACTATGACTTAGTAAGTAACTAACCACCTTAAAAAATATCCTTCGATTCTCACAAGACTTTCTTTTGTTCCAGATTTCGTACAACCCTGGTTGTTTCGTAAATCACTGGTTGTCGGAGCAAGGCGATGTGATATGCATAATAATGTGAACGCGAACCAAGTCACATGATTTCAACCGTTAATTTCACACACACTAATGTGACTCCGTACACGTTTAACGTCGCCATATTCAAAAATGGATCACAAAACGGCCTCGACAAGAATTTATATACGAACTTTGAAAAGGCGAATATATCGTCATTTGACGGGAATAACTTTACGGAATACGCGGAAGTCCCTTATTACATAAAAGCGACGTCTATGTCGTTTTGTATAGCGATCATGTGTTTGGGAGTGATAGGGAATGTGATGGTGCCGATAGTTATATTGAAGACTAAAGACATGAGGAATTCTACTAATATATTCTTGGTGAATTTGAGCATTGCTGATCTGATGGTGTTGCTCGTGTGCACGCCCACCGTTCTCGTCGAGGTCAACTCTAAGCCTGAAACTTGGGTGCTTGGGAAGGAACTATGTAAGTACACACTGATTCATATAAATAAGTTTTAATAAATAAATTTTGGGTTTACGATAATTTATTTCTCAGAAGAATAACAATAATTCACTTAATGAGAAAACACATTTCACAATGCTTACTTTATAATGGCAGTACGTACAACAACAGAACTAGAATAGTTAGGATTTAGAATATGAATAACATAATAACAATATAACATGTAAGAATAATTAAAACAGACTCCAAAAAGTTCAAAACTTGGGTGTACGATTTAACAAACAAATGCTGAGTAATAATAAAGTAAATTTGCACTGTGATTTTATGAAGAAGAATGATGCGATGGAAGCAGATGTGTTGTAATATCATCACGTTTCACCGTAAAAAAATTAGGGCTAACGTGACAGAGAGTGAGTGCATCGTTGTCTCAGGAACAATACACATTCTATGAGTTACTTCTTAGAAATATGCAGGCAGGTAAAGCACGTGGTGTCAAATATTTTTTTTAGAAAATCTCAATGGTACAGGCCCCGCTGGGATGCGATCTTGCATCGCCCACGGCCACCACGGCTTATTCATAGAGATTACACAGAGATTCATTTATAAACTAGCTGTGCCCCGCGGTTTCACCCGCGTAGATTTAGTTTCATCCTTAATGTCGCGTAACCTTAATATTTTTAAGACAGACAGACAGACAGAGAAAATTTTTAGAAATTGGTATTTTAGTGTCAGTAGCGTGAATACTTTCATATACATTTAGTAAAAAGCTGTTATTTTTGAATTACAAACAGACACTTCAATTTTATTTATCTGTATAGATAAAAAATATGCTATTTATTGCCATCAGGACCCCCCAGATGTTCTAATTAACAGCCACGAAGATGATTAAGAGGTTTTCTCCCCACTACTTAACCCTGCATAGAATAATTATTCGGAGACGCATAATGTAAGCGGCAGTTAGAATATCACTTGACCTTAAATTTGTGAACCATTAAAATGTCGTTAAACCAAACTTCGGCTTGATTTGCAAAAAGAGAGAATGCGGTTTTTTAGCGCTACCCGATTATCATTAAATTGTAATATTTATTTCCCGAAATTGGACGAATATTACGTTATTTGAGAGGGCAGTGGCAAACGAGTGGTTTACGTAAACACCTTCTATGCAAGCGACGCAAGTGCAAATCCCAATTGGCGGTGCCAATTCAAGTCAATTTTTTCAATTCTAAAATATATTTATTTGATTAGACTTTACACAAAGTACTTTCAAATCGTCAAAAAGACACGATTACACAGGAACAGGCTACCGCCAGGTTCGGAAGGTTGCTTTTTCTGAGAAAAAACCTGGCAAGAAACTCAGTAATTACTCTTTTCAAGAAGGTAATTTTACAATTTTGAGTAATCTATACAGATAAATAAAATTGTAGTGTCTTTTTGTAATTCCAAAATAACAGCTTTTTACTAAATGCATATGAAAGTATACACGATATGACGGGTCGCTCACTTCCCTCTATAATGGTTGAGGAGGGCGATGGCTGGCATTCTCGTCATACTGGTGAACAGGTGCTGTGCGGTCTGGTCATCTCAAGCTACGCATTTAGATATAAATAGAACTACTAGACTTTTCTTTATGTTAATTTTTATAGACATTTGTACATTGGAACTGTGTCCATGGGCTTACATTTCTCAAATGATTTATTTTGATTTTTTTTTAAATTGTATAATATTTTTGAAAAGAGTAATTACTGAGTTTCTTGCCAGGTTCTTCTCAGTAAAAGCAACCTTCCGAACCTGGCGGTAGCATGTATAATCCTGTAAATTGTGTCATTCTGACGATTTAAAAGTGCTTTGTATAAAGTCTAATCGAATAAAGATATTTTTGACTTTGACTTTGACTTTGATACTGACACTAAAAAACCAAGTTTTAAATTTTTTCTCTGTCTGTCTGTTTGTTCCGGGCAATCTCTGAAACGGCTGGACGGATTTTAACGGGACTTTCACTGGTAGGCAGCTGATGTTTCAAGGAGTAACTTAGGCTTTTATTTATTAAAAATATTAGGGTTCCGCGACAATAGGGATGAAACTAAATCTACGCGGGTGAAACTGCGGGGCACAGCTAGTCATGAATATTAATGTTGAACGTGGATTAAAAAAATGTCCCACAAAAGTATTTTTTAAATATTTCCACTCAGATTATGAGAGTCAATAAAACAAGTATTTAAATTATTGGAAATCATTGTTAACGATAATTGCATTTGCTTTTAATGAGGTTTTAAAGTTAAAAAGTGCAATAACAGTATTCCGCCGAAATATGATTTTTATGTAAATTTGACGGTAGTTAAACTTTATTAGGGTTTCCTCAAACCGACGACAGCAGGCAACATCTTAAGGCTTTATTTTTAGCCTTAATTGTCCACAATGTAGAAGTACAAAGTGAAATTAGACCATTTAACCAAGAAAGGACAATACAGTGTCAACTATTTCCTTATCAAAATTATCCTTATTTTATTGGACTTTAACAAAGTACTTTAAACATACATACATATGCTCACGCCTGTATTCCCCGAAGGGGTAGGCAGACGTGTTGTAATTTTCAACACCCATATTTCACCGAATATGATTACGTGCCAACGTAACAGAGGGTGAGTCCATCGCCGTCTCAGGCACCATACATACGTCTTTGAATTATTTCTCAGACATATGCAGGTTTCCTATCGATGTTTTCCTTCACCATAAAGCACGTGGTGTGAAATCACTGTACATAAGTTTTTAGAAAAACTCATAGGTACAGGCCCCGCTGGGATTCGAACTTGCGAAGGCGACTGCTCTAACCCCGAGGCCACCACGGCTTTAAAATCTTCAGAATTTCCTACTTTTATTAATCCTCCACTAATTCGACACTTTTGAATTAAGTACACGAGTCTTTTTGACACCTTCTATGCCTTTTTTTTTATTGACGAGGGGAAACCTTCAAAAGGTCCCCGACCGCCCTGGGAGAGGCAGATCGGGGTATGTGGGATTTTTACCGCACTAAAACCCCCCGGTGGCCATCCTCAGTGCTCAGGGGGGACACCGGGTACTCTGATAGATCGCACCGGTGTCCCCCCACACTTTGCCGGGGCACATCCCCGGGGCAGCAGTCGCCGCCCCTGGAGACCTCGCTGTGCAAGGCAGCGCGAGCCACATCGCTCTGCCACCTTCCCGGGCCCGCGGCTCGGTGGTCAAAGCTCCCACCCCGACCACTGCCAGCAGGCCCTCCGGCCCCCTTTTAGTCGCCTCTTACGACAGGCAGGGGATACCATAGCCAAATTCTTAGACCCTGGCTATTGGGTGACCTTCTATGCCTATCTTATCTTGGTTGTGGCAATATTGGGTCCGGTTGCCCGGAAGCACGTCGACCCTTGGGCTCTTTTGTGCCGCTTTTGCCCTTGTGCTCTACGTACCTAACTCCTCAAATACTCGCTGAACAAGCAGATCCTGCCCATGGGGAAGAGCTTGTAGTCCTCTGGTTTCGCATATGCCTTACCCAGTACGTCCATTCGCCATCTGGCCAGTGCGTCGCCAGTGCATATTAGGTCACTCGTGGCTTCTGACCACGATACCTAAATACCACGACGTCGGATAAGTTCATCTTATGAAGATGTTCTTTTGTCCCGTAATGACCTGTTAGTGCCCCCATGAGCTGCCTTAGCTGACATCCATTCAAATATACGAGTAATAGCTTTCTGCCTTGGCTCACCCCAAATGCATAAGAACTGCTTAAAAATGTGTCAGTAGAATACGGTTTCTGTTTCAACCTTGGAGGAACCCTAGCAAGCCGATGTAAAAGATAAGCTTATTAGCTATTAAAATGCAAACTCGTAATTCATTCTCAAGAAAAGCTAAATATGAAAGCTTAAAAGTACTTAAGTAAATTACCAACAGTAATGGAAGCAGATTTATGTAATATCAACAGGGAATGCCGGCCGCCCGGATTACTGGTAAGGTTGGGGTCGCAGTGGTAGCGAGTATAATCTACACTAATATTAAAAAGAGGAAAGATTTGATTGATTTTTTGTTTGTTTTTTGCATTGAATAGGCTCTGAAACTACTTGACCGATTCTGAAAATTCTTTCAGCAATGTATAGCTACATCTTCAGTGACTAACATACGCTATACTTTATCCCCGTACTCCCACGGGAACTGGAACTACGCGGGTGAAACCGTGTGACATCCACTCGTATAATATAAATAAATTTGCGAATAAAACCTCACGTGAAATTTGAATTGATATTTTGGTTTATGTTTGTCAAGAATAGTTTATTTCGCTATGAATAAGAGAGGATGTGAGTTACCAATAAGAGTGGCGTGCATTCTGTGCAAAACTCTTTTAGACTTTTTAGACAAATGGAAAAAAAACCGGCTGGTGGCTTAGAAAGAGTTGGATATACATAGACATAGACAGACGTGAAAAGTCACTGTTAAGATAAGACATAAACGTAATTAATATTAGTACAATTAAATATTAAGAAGTAAAGAGTACCCTTAACACTGCCGTAACAATTGTGAGACAGAAAAGATTTATTTAAAAGTTACTTACAGAGAATTACTTAATAATTATAATGATGACGGATTTCCGCAGAGACATATTTGTCTATAAATCTATATCTATACAGATAAATAAAATTGAAGTGTCTGTTTGTAATTCCAAAATTACAGCTTTTGCCTAAATTAATATGAAATATACACGCTACTGACAACGAAAAACCAAGTTTTAAAATTTTTCTCTGTCTGTCTGTCCGTCTGTCTGTCTGTCTGTTTGTTCCGGGTAATCTCTGAAACGGCTGGACCAATTTTAACGTGACTTTCACTGGCAGGTAGCTGATGTTTCAACGAGTAACTTAGGCTACTTTTATTTATTAAAAAAATTAAAAACTAAAACTTGGTTTTTTAGTGTCAGTAGCCTGTATACTTTTATGTGCATTTAGAATCTCAATAACGTTAGAGATAGCATGAGGCACGATTTAGCTATTAGTCCAGTGTCGTGCTGACTAGAGTACGTTTAGACTTGCTAATTGCGTATTAGGGCGAAGTGCATTAGATGAAAGGAGATTAGGCACTAATGGGTCACAAGCTTTATTAGGTTTAAGAAATTTTATACTCTTTACTAACTGTGCTAGTTTCACCTGCGTAGACTTATTTACATGGGATATTTCGTGGAACGATATTTTTTGCTTAGAATAAAAATAAATGTTGCCTAAGTTACTCCTCAGCGAATTGCCAGTGAATATCCCGTTGAAACTGTTTCCAAGATTCGATTGAACAGACTGACAGATAAAATTAAAACATTAGTTTTTTATATCTGTGCCCGTGTATACTTACTTTCATTTCATTGCATTTCATGAAAAACTGCTACAATTTTTAAACGAAGAAAATAAAAAAAGAATCTGTATTTGATTAGAATTTTAATTATAAACTTTAAAATCGTCAGAACGGCATGATTTTAAAAGCTACTGCCGGGTTCGGATGGTTGGGTGTGAGGCGAACTTAATTACTCTTTCCAAAAATATTTTTACAATTATGAGTAATCTTTATATATAAAAATGAATCCCTATTTCCCTTGGTCATGGTATCTGTAGTGTAAGTTATAAGAATGATTCTGTCGTCTCGTGCATACACGCCACACATTATGACGTGACGTCATGGGGTGCGGAACGCATCACCCACTCGTTCACTTATTCACGGGAGGCAGAAGATGGCGGATGTGGTGGCGTGTATGGCAGGGAGCCGATATATCTTGAGGAGGTAAAACATGGAAACAGTACAGTATCACGCGTCTATCAGTCTGTCTGTATGTTGCGGATAATCTCTGAAACGGCTGGACCGATTCTACCGGGACTTCTACTGGCAGATAGCTGAAGTTACAAGGGGTGTTTTAGGGTAATTTTATTTAAAAAAAAACAGCATGAAACTAAATCCACGCGGGTGAAACCACGGGGCACAGCTAGTGCTAAATAAATCACAAAAATATACAAACACACATTCGCATTTATAATCATCGAACGAAAATTTTGTCAGGGTAGCGTATCAGTTTCTTAATAAAATGTGATGCCTGATTGAAAAATCAAAAATTTTAACGTCTAAATGATGCAAATGAGAAATTCTAAAATAACAAAAGAATTACGTTTGCTAAACCTAGACTAAAATCATTAAACACGAGTAGAACCAGAGGCAAAATTTTAACATAAAAGTTCCACATACGCAATGGACGAACATAATCCAAAATAAAATGTTCTTAGAAACCGTCGCGGGGCATTTTACGATCGTTTCATTAACGTTATTGCCTCCGATAAAACGGGCTGACAGGTGACGAATACGATAAACAGGTGAATTAGATTAGAAACCTGGCGAATCAAGCTAATACAATTTGTCACCATTGTTAATATTTATACCTGTTATCAAATTTGATTTTTTATGTTGATTTCATTTATGATTTATATTGTTTCGATGATATGTACATGATGCCTGGCTGAGTTTCTTGCCGGTTCTTCTCAGAAGGCTAGTTTCCGAACCGGTGGTAAATTCTCGACATTCATAAGTGCCTTACCAGGGTCTAAACTGAATAAATATTTTTCATTTCCATTTTCAAGAATCAATTTGACACTTCAGTAGGCCTAGACAAAGTGACATTCTCTCGCGATAGCGCTAATAGAAACGATAATTTTTTTTTGAAATGACATAAATCTACCACGTGACATATGTCAAATGTCATTCCCGTACATAATGTAAGTGTGAGGATAACATTACTTTGTCTACAGGCCCTGGGCTTGATAGTATCCTTCTTCGTCCGGCACCGATCGAGTGTAGTCGTGTGTTCAAAATAAATACATTTATTTAAAATATTAATAATTTACAATCTAAACTGATATCTATTGTCATTAGAATAAAGTGCACTTTGCTTATTGTAAGGACTACAATTCCTTATCGCATATCCAACGATTCGAACAAAAGAATTCCTCAGTCTCAAGTGTGGGCAAATTAGTTCATCACAGTATAAGCAAAATAAACACATACAATGTCGCGCTCGTTAAAGGATGGAAAAAGTACATCACACGCATTGACGCCAATAGGAGACAGTGATGAAAATAATCCGACAAGTAAGAAGCGCAGAGCTGTCAAACCGAATGAAAGTGACTTCTCCTGGCTTGAAGATAAAATCAAGGATATGTTCCAAGAGTGGACATCGAAAGAAGACAAGAAATTTGAAGGATTGAAAAAGGGAATAGATGAAGTCAAAAGACAAAATTCTGAAATTCTCTCTACAAATATCCTGATGCAAAAGAGCTTGGAGACCAACAATTCTAGATATCATGAGTTGAAAATTGCAGTCGAAGATATATCCAGTGATCATGCCAATGCGGTTAGTCGGATAAACTATTTGGAGGAGCAATTTGACCATATCCAGAGAAATGAGAGAAAAAAAATGATTGAAATATCAAATTTTGAAGGAGCACATATAGCTGAACAACATCGTAAAATTATTAAAGATTTGCATAACTTACTGAAGCTACCACTATCTGATGATGATATACAGCAAAGTTTCGTATTACGAAAAGGAAACAAATCTGCCATAGTTCTTGAATACAAGGAACTAACGTCTAAGAGTGACATATTCAAATCTCTAAAAAAGTTTAACCAGACGCATACTGAAAAACTGAACACTCATCTACTTGGTATTGAAGTTTCTAAGCAACCTGTTTATGTCTCCGAATATTTAACAACGAGAACAAAGAAGCTTTTCAAATTTGCACGTGACCTAAAGAAATCGGACCGTATCAATCAATGTTGGATTTCTCGAGGGCGAGTAATGATCCGCAAGACTCCTGATGGACCTGTAACTCAACTAAAGACACTTGAAGGACATTCAATCCCTCAAGAAACTGATCATCCACCTAATGTCCAGTCAGATTGACTATCATGTATGTGTCTTCGACTAAAAACCGGTAACCAGTATGGTGAAGTAGGCTTTGCGCTGGCAATCAGTAAGTCATTAGAATTAGAATTAACAATATTATATATTAACTGCACATTCAATAGTATATTACACATTTATTTATATTCACAATTCATATCCATATCGAGTAGTAATGAATGTCCAATAACTCTGTCAACATTACATTCCTGTAACATTTATAATGGGCTTGCAACAACGGGTCATAGCCAACACAGCTATTTACAATTTTACTCTAATAAAAAGAAAAAATACATTAAATGAATGATATTCGTACGGTAATTCCTGACATTGATGAAAGTGTCAATGTAGGGAGTTCCGTTTTGGTTGATGATCCCGTTGATTGCAAAAAATATTTTGACCTGTCTGGAAACAGGACGAACGTTTTGGTGCAAAACATTAGAAGTCTAAGTCATAATTTTAACGATTTCGAAGTCCTCCTGTCTGAAATTGATATTCAAATGGATATTATAATTCTTACGGAATGCTGGCTATCTTCTTCAACAGTTATACCGGCTATGCCAAATTATCTTCCTTTCATAACTCAAAAATATACTAATCAGAATGGTGGTGTAGTGGCATACGTAAGGTCATCTCTTGCAGGTGTCACTGTAACTGAGCCTTTACTGGAAGATGCAAACGGACTTCTTATAAAAATAGGAAACAATCTAGCGATTCTTGGTATTTACAGATCACCTTGCTGTCATTCGGTGGAAAAATTTGAAATCTCACTGGATACTTTGCTTAGAGAACTGAAATCATTTCCTAACATAATATTAGTTGGTGACATGAACATAGACATAAAGGAGAGTAATTCTGATGACAGATCGATTGATTATAGCAATTTGCTGGCTGCACATGGGCTATTGCCATCACATTTGTTTCCAACTAGGTTGAATACCTGTTTGGACCACTGCTTTGCTAAAACCCGAAATCAACTAAAAACTGCTGTTTGTAAATCCACGGTAACTGATCATTATAGTTTATTGACATCACTGAATATGAAACCTGTAAAAAAGAGAAATCATGAACTACGCACTGTAACAAGAACTGACTACCCAGCTGCTTTAACTGATCTTTCTTCAGTTAATTGGGAAAAAATGTTATGTGACAAAGATGCAAACGAAGCAACTCATTCATTCTTACTAACAGTTTCTAATATTTTGAATAAACACACCACTGTTTGCAACATTTCCAACAGAAATATCAATCTTAAGCCTTGGATAACGCAAGGTCTTTTACGTTGTATCAAATTTAGAAATAAACTACACATGAAAGTTCATAAGTCCCCAAACGATGTACTACTAAGAAATATATATAAGAGATATCGGAATCACTGCAATAATTTATTGAAGAAACTAAAAGGAGATTACGAAAATAACCTAATTGAACAAAACAAACATGATATGAAAAAAACATGGAAATCAATTAAAACTATTTGCCACTTAAATAAGGATATTGCTAAGATACCCACTGAATTATTGACTGCTAAATCGAATCCTAATGAATCCATATCATATGTTAATAAACATTTTACAAATATAGGTAACCAGTTGGCTAAGTCAATTCTAGAACGGTTAAATGTAAGTGAAGCAGCACTGGTAGATAAATTTGCCAATGAAAATAGCTCACCTAATTCTTTTGTTATAACACCGACGGATGACGGTGAAATTATGGAAATTATCTTGTCACTAAAAAATAGTTCCTCATCAGGTTGGGATGGAATTTCATCTTCATTCTTTAAACAAGCCCGCCACTTATTGGTACCAGCTGTCTGCTACATTTGTAACTTATGCATATCATCAGGGTTATTTCCCAAGGATCTTAAAAAATCGATAGTCATTCCGGTATATAAGGCAGGGGATAAAGGCAGTATCGATAATTATCGACCTATATCTTTGTTACCTACACTTTCAAAAATTCTAGAAAAGATTATTAATAAAAGATTACTAAATTTTTTGGATAAATATAATCTCCTGTCACCTAACCAGTTTGGATTTAGAGAAAAAAGATCCACCTCAGATGCAATTAACCTTCTTATTTCAAAGGTTGTGTCAAATCTGGATGCATCAAAAAGATGTTTAGGTATATTTTTGGACTTAGCGAAAGCTTTCGATACTGTCTCCATCCCACTCTTATTGGCTAAATTAGAAGCCATTGGAGTTAGAGGATTGCCTCTAAAACTTTTTACTGATTATTTAACGAACAGAAGACAATCAGTCAGGATTAATAACACAATAAGTAATGATGAAATTGTTAAATACGGTGTCCCACAAGGAAGTGTGTTGGGACCTACACTGTTTCTTATTTATATTGATGGTCTATGCAAAATGCAATTAAAAAATGCACAAATCATCACTTTTGCGGATGATACTGTGGTTCTTTTTAATTCTAATTCGTGGCAAGAGCTTCAAACCGATGCAAATGAAGGGTTTTCTGAGATAATATCTTGGCTTGATAATAATCTTTTAACACTTAACTTAACTAAGACAAAATATGTAGCTTTCAGCATGACTAAAAATAATCAACCAGTACTTAATTCATTCCTAATCAAAGCTCATTCATGTGCTTCATCATCACTAAACTCCTGTAACTGTTATGTTCTAAAGCAAACAGCCACTATCAAGTACCTGGGCATTGTTTTAGACCAGCATTTGAATTGGAGGGAACACATCAGTGCGCTCAATACTCGTCTTCGTAAATTAATATATATTTTAAAAAATTTAAGGCATATAAAAGACGTCAATGTAACCAAAAATGTCTATTTTTGTTTGTGCCAGTCATTACTTACCTATGGTATCCTATCTTGGGGCGGGGCTTACAAATCTACTCTATTGAACATAGAAAGGGCTCAGCGGACAATTTTGAAAGTTATGCTAAATAAAAAGTTTCGTTATCCGACCACACAGCTCTATAAGGATGCGTCTGTATTAACAGTGCGTCAACTATTTATTAAATTATTAATATTAAACCAACATAAAATACCTCCTGATTCCAAGTTTGTTCATAAAAGGCGAAATGATATCGTTTATAATACACCGATGTGTAAAACTAAGTTCTGTAACAGATTTTTGCCGTACCTTGGACCATTTATTTATAACAAGTTAAATAAAATACTTGAAATCAGCAATCTTTCAAAGTATTGCTGTAGCAAAATTATTCACGAATATCTTGTAGAGCTTGACTATTCTGATACTGAAAATTTAGTACTATAACGTTTGTATCTCGTTTTTTTGGATGGAATGTTGACAGGACATAAATAATACAAATTGCTATATACATGGATATTCTTACTACTCATAAATACACACTACTACACTACACACTACTACACTATACACTACTACTACTAATACAACTGCTACTAAACCTTATATATATTATGTAGATAATATATTGAATTGAAGTTTTTGCTCATACTATCACCTCACTTTGATTGTATGATACTAACCAAAAATAATTTGTCTCAAATCTTTGCTTATACTATAAATGTTCGTAGTAAACTAGAACGGACGTTGGGGCCTACCTTGCCGTCATACAGTTTAATACTAGTACGGAGGGTAGTTTTCAATCTCATTGCTGTTAGAAATCGAACTAAGCAGATGTTCAAATCAAAGCACATAATTATGCATACCATCATACATTGCAGAAAGAAATATGTTTTACGTAATTACGATTTTTAATATCTGTAATTATTAACTAAGGAAATTGTTGTATAACACCTATCTTATGTTTAATTAGTCTTGTTTATATACTTATGTTTTGTTTTTTTGTTTAAAAGGTATGTAATTTTATGTAATTTTAGTGGTATAAATACTGATAAGTCTTTATTGTTCATTTGCCTAAAATAAAAATATTATTATTATTATGTAAAAAGATATACTTTGGTCTCGACCGAGGTCGGTAGTAGAGAACCAGGTACGGGCTTTTGCCAAGTAGACTGGTTCAAGTGTGTCAGTGTGATGAGAGTGCGTTATGACTTATGTGGCTCGTGTCCCGAATGCGAGTGCTTGTGTGTCTGCCTGCGTGCCGTGTGGTGTCTGTGGTGTGTTGCGTGTGTTTGTAGTTCTTGTATCTGTGGCGTTCATAAGTATGAGTGATGTAGGGTTTAGGAAGCGGCGGACAATAGAGCATGTGTCTATTACTATTGATTTTTGCATGGGGATGTATGTTTTCTCGTGTAAGTCTAATATTTTTAAGGACGTATTGAGGGTTTTCGGTATAACACCCGTGGAGGAAATGATAATAGGGATGATTTTAACGGTTTCCTGATGCCACATCTGCTTAATTTCATCAGCTAATGGTATGTATTTTTGTATTTTTTCTGTGTGTTTCTGTTTTAGGTTATGTGTATTAGGTACGGCGATGTCTATGAGGTAAGTAGTCTTTGTTGATTTTATGGTCAGAGTTATATCAGGTCTGTTGCTGAGTATTGTGCGGTCGGTAACTATATCTCTGTCCCAGTATAGTTTTGCTTTATTATTTTCCAGAACATTTTTGGGTTTATATTTGTAGTATGGTGTGTATGTGTCGAGTAGTTTGTGTCTGAGTGCGAGTTGTTGGTGTATGTGTTTTGCGACGTTGTCATGGCGGTGTGTGTATTCTTTGTTGGCTAGTGAGCTGCATCCTCCTGTGATATGGTCTATTGTTTCTGTCTGTTGGTGGCATAATCTACATTTATCTGTGTCTATTAATTCTTTAAGAATATATTTGGAATAGTTCCGAGTTTTAATAACTTGGTCCTGTATTGCTACTAGGAAGCCTTCTGTCTCTCCAAATATATTCCCTTTCGTGAGCCAGGAGTTTGATGCGGTTCTGTCTACGTGGTCCTGTTCTAGTTGGTGTGGGTATTTTCCGTGTAGTGCTTTGTTCTTCCAGTGTTCTATTTTCTGTTCATCTTTAAGGATTTTAGTTTTAGGATCAAATTGCGTGTTATTTAATTGCAAAGGGGTTCCAGATTGCGGCAAGTTTACTATAGCTTTATGAAGAGCACTGTCGTTAGCCTTTCGTATGAAATATGTTCGCAGGTTGTCTATTTGATTGTAGTGTAGGTTTTTGATGTCTATGAAACCACGACCTCCGAGCTTTCTTTTGAGTGTGAATCGTTGTACTGCTGAGTGTATGTGATGGATGTTGTGTTTATTACTTGTTGTCCTAGTTGTTGTATTCAGAGCGTTAAGCTCAGTATCAGACCACTTTACCACTCCAAAGGAGTATGTTAGGATGGGGATGGCGTATGTGTTGACGGCTTTGACTTTGTTTTTGGCAGATAGTTGTGTTTTGAGTATTTTGTGGAGTCGCTGCTTGTATTTAACTTTAAGTGTGTTTTTTATTTCGGTATGATTTATCGATGTACTTTGCTGATATCCTAAATATTTATATGTTTCTCTGGGTTCCATGCTGTCTATTGTTCCTCCTTGCAGTTCTAGTTCGAATGTATCTGTCCTATTGTGCTGGCCTTTGATTATGCTGTTTATTTTACATTTGTTGGTTCCAAAACTCATTTTTATATCTGTACTGAAATTTTCTGTTAATTTGAGTAGATGATCTAGTTCTTGTTTGTTATTTGCGTATAGTTTAATATCATCCATATATAGTAGGTGTGTAAGTTTCGTGTTGCTGTTTTTATCAATAGTATATCCGTATGGTGTGTTATTAAGGATTCTAGAGAGGGGATTTAGGGCAAGGCAGAACCATAGAGGGCTGAGGGAGTCGCCTTGGAAAATGCCGCGTGCTATTTTGATTGGGGCTGTACTGAGGGTCTTTGTATTGGCTTTAAGGTTTAGTTTAGTCGTCCATTTTGTCATTGCCTGTTGTAGGAACTGTATCAGTCTATTGTCAATTTTATATATTTTTAGTACATGAAGTAACCAGGAATGAGGTACACTATCAAAAGCTTTTTGGTAATCAATGTATGAGTAGTATAAATTTCTTCGTTTCTGTTTGACTTGGTTATGTATTTCTGCGTCTATTATTAGTTGTTCTTTACAACCTCTTGAACCCTTACTACAGCCTTTCTGCTCTTCTGGTATTATTTTGTTTGTTGTGATGTGTGAGTTAATTTTGTGTGTGATGATGGATGTTAGTAGTTTGTAAATAGTGGGAAGGCAGGTGATAGGTCTGTATTTTGTTGTGTTTGTTGTATCAGTGTCTTTGGGTTTCAAGTAGGTGACTCCCTGTGTTAAGAATGCGGGTATGTCTTCCGGGTTTTGTATGAGATTGTTCAGTGCGTTTGCGATATGAGTGTGTGTTGAGGTTAAATATTTTAGCCAATAATTTTGAATTTTGTCGGGGCCAGGAGCCTTCCAGTTTAGTGTTTTGCGTATTGCTTGTGTAACATCGTCTTTTTCTATTGTAAATTCTGGCATTGGGCTTATGTTCTCCATCTCTTGTTCTTCTATGTGTGTCCATGATGAATGTGTGTTGTGTTGTACTGGTTTTGACCATAGGCTTTCCCAGTAGTTTTGAATGTCTTCTATGTGTGGGTGCTGTGTAATTGTAATGCTTTCTGTATTGAGTTTTTGGTAAAACAGTTTTTGATTGGTGTTGAATAAGATGTTGTCTGATTTTCTCTGATTACTTTTCTTATATCGGTTCAATCGTTTAGCGCTTGCTTGTAGTTTTTGTTTATTGGTATCTAGTAAATCTACCATTTCATCTGTAGTTTTATTTTTAGGGTTAAGTTTCTGTTTTTTTCTTTCTGTGAGGTTTCCGTTTAGGTACTGAGTAAGTTGTCCTATCTCTTTCCTTAACGCTGTGATCTTGTTTTCTAATCGTCTTTCCCATTGCGGTTTCTTTTCTTTATTTATTATTTTAGTTGTAGGAGCAGCATTGTCTTCTGGTCTATTAAAATGTTTGGTGTGTAATGTTGCTACTGTAATTGCAGCGCAATATATAACTTCATGTATTTCTATTAATGTGGCTGTTTCCTTAGATTGCAAGTGTTTGTCTACTAGTCCGTTAACTATGTTGACGGTTTTAATAACCTGGCGAGTTGTTACTATTTTAGGAATGGTAGGTCTATGTACTGGGTCTGTACCAGTGTATTTAATAAGCATCTCTGTAAAGGTGGTATCAATTTTGTTGAAGAATACGGTGTCTATTGTTCTGTTTGTTGTTCCGGTATCTTGTGTTTGTATGTGTTCATAGCTTTCTAAAAATTGGGTATGCAATGTTGTATTAGTTTGTGAGTTTTGTGTGGACTCTGTTTGTTGTATGGATGGATCTGTAATAAGTTGTTGGGTGTTAGGTGTCTGTATGATTGAGATGTGTTGCTCTTCTTGTGAATCGTTTGTGTCAGTTTGATTTCTGGCGGCTGTGTTCAGTGTTAATGATATTGTCTGTTTTATGCGTTCTCGTTCTGATTCTGGTATTCTATTGTTTCTGTGTATGACCCTTATTTGGTCAGCAAGTCGCTGTTCCGATAGATGGGATAGATCCGGGTAATGTTCTACAAATTTTCGATGTAGTAATGGTCTCCAAGCGGTGAGGTCTGTTTCACACATTGTGACCGTGTAGTAGCAACGGAGGAGCTCTGTGTTAATATCATTAGTCCACTTCATCCGTTGTCTACTTTTTCCAGCTAGGGTGGTTGCAGGGAGCATGTCCTGCAAAACACTTCTTGCCGGTGTGTTCATGATGGTTGATGATGGTAGTGTGTTGTGGTCTACGCGGGTCGTTGGGTTAGTTTGCATGGCATGCGTAGAGCTAATGATGTCACTGGTGGGCACAGGAGAGGTAGCGAGAGCATCCTGTACAACATCGAATGACATTGGGGATATTGTGTTGGATCCGGATGAGGGCTCATATCGGAGCCGGTATATGTCTGGTGACGAGCTAGGGGACTGGAATAAGCTCTGTGTGGACGATACGGGTGATGTTGTATGTGAGTCGTGTATTGGTGCTGCAACAGCCGTTGGCTGGGCAGGCCTTTGCGATACGGTGCCCCCCCCAGAATACGAGGGGCAGCCCAGGCCTGACGGCCCGGGGCGGGATTCTCCCTCTCGGGTACCCGCCTGGGGTAATTCTCTGTTTCTTAGGCGCATCGCATATTGGCTTTACTAGTGCTCCGTTGGTCATTGGTTAGTTTATAGCGCAATGCTGCCAATGTCCGCCCCTCACGTGGCATCAGATGGTCGAGCCGGACGTGGAGTTAGATTTGTGAGGGGCTTATTATTATTATTATTATTATTATTATTATTATAGTAAGATACTAAGTTATTGCCGTCATCAGTTTTGAGCGCTGGCCTTGATTTCGCAGTATTCTTTAGATTCGTGTATAGTAGAGTGGGCGCGAACAAATGCTTGCGCTACTATCCCAATTATTTTAGCTGAGCGCTCGTAGCTCGACCGATCTTACCTTGCCGTTGGCCGTGTCAGCGATGCCAGTTCGAATACCAGCGGCCTGGGGCCTTACCATGAGCTCTTATTGCCATGATAGTTTCACTTATTTCTGAGACAGATGTATGTGACGTGTATACATCTGTCACTGTCGCACAACTGAATTATCATTGCAATAAGAGCTCATGGTTGGGCCCCTGTACCTGTGAAGGAAAACATCGTGAGGGAACCTGCATATGTCTAAGAAGTTATACAAAGATATATGTATGGTGCCTAAGACGGCGATGGACTCGCCTCACTTTGGCACTTAATTATTATTATCGGTGAAAAGTGGGTGTTGTTGTTGCACCAAATGGTCACCGAAGGAGTAAGCAAAAACTTTCGGGGACTCTTGTACCATCAGGCGGACTAAACGCTGGTTTGTCACCTTAGTAGTATTTAAAGAAAATTAAAACCACATACGTCGCACTTATCGTGGGTTGGTTTCAAAGGTCGCAATGTGCTAATCTTTTCGGTATATCCAGGCATCTTCATATTCTAACATTGTATTTTGTTCAACCAAGCTAAACGGTCACATTGCTTATATCTTCTAGGGTTGTCACAACTTTTATGTAAAATCTGCATACTATGTTTGAGATGTTATTCAAAGACAATAGTGAGAGTGATTCGCCGTTTCTTCTCCTGACAGGCTTACATTTGGAAACGGTAGTAAATTAACCTAATGACGTTCAATAAGTGTTCCAAGTGTCCCTTATGTTGAATAAAACTTTTTGATTTGATTTGATTTGATTAGTAAGATTCATCATCTGTAACATAAAAAATATGTTTTTCTATTACTTTTCCTGTACGTCTGTATGTTTGTTCTGTCTTATCTCTGAAACTATGCTGAACCTATTTTAGCCAGAATTTAATTGGCAAATAGCTGATGTTTTCTCTAGTTAAAAACTCTATTCTCCTGCCAGCCCTAACCGCTAGAGAATTCAATGAACATGTAACGTAGATACGCCGCCGTTTGCGTAGTGACATATTACATTCGGGACAAAGATTATATGAGAGAGCGGGCATTCACTTCATTGTTACACTATCATATCGTACATTTGTAAAGCAAGACCCGAGCGTATATTTCACTGCGAGTCTTGCGAAAAAAGTTATTGGCCTCTTTAGGGTTCAGTAAACTCTTTTGTGTATCCATTATATTATAAAACTAGCTGTGCCCCGCGTTTCATCCATTGTTCATTTATTGTCGCGGAACCATAATATTTTGTATAAGTAGCCTAAATTACTTCTTGAAACATCAGCTACCTGTCAGTTAAAGTCCCGTTAAAATCGGTCCAGCCGTTTCAGAGATTACCCGAAACAAACAGATAGACAGACGGACAGACAGACAATTTGAGAAATTTTTTAAAACTTTTCAGTGTCAGACAGAAGCGTGTATACTTTCATATGCATTTAGCGAAAAGCTGTTATTTTGGAATTACAAACAGACTTCAATTGTATTTATCTGTATAGATGTATAGACTAGCTATGCCCCGCTGTTTCACACTAGTAGAGTAAATTTTATAGGTGACTTTGAATAGCCTTAGTGACTCGTAACATCAGCTATTTTCCAATGAAAATCCCTTTAAAATCGGACCAGCGGTTTCAAAGATTCGTCAAAATAATCAGATAGACTGTGAAATTCCTAATAAATTATTTTTGTATGCTATTACCGTATGCTATTCGTGTGCATTTAGGAAAAAGCTGTTAATTTGGAATTACGTAAAGAAACAGCATTTAAAACAAATTAAAAGTAGAAAACTTGGGCCAATTCAGTGTCTCTCAGGATCGTGCCAAGAAGGCTGGCAGCATTGCCACGTTGCATAGCAATGCTGATTCTCTGAGCGAGGTGACCCCAGCTCGCTTGTCACGAGAGGCTTCTACCAGACGACGTGCAACCTCTTTGAACGGTTAATGAGCATCCGGACCCCAAGGCCCCAGAGTTTCAACGGCAAATACAACAAATAAGTAATCACGCCATCCCAGAAGGGCCCCGAAAGGGTAAGCAGAGGTGTTGTAATAACAGCACCCACTTTTCACCGAAGATGATTAAGTGTCAGATGGTGAAACCACCGCCGTCTCAGGCACTATAATTAATACTTTAAAGACATAATAAGTCCTTTGTATAACAAAAACTCATAAATTTAATAACACCCGCCTATTGACTTAGAATATAATTAACCGAAGTTTCTGAATTTGTATAAATGAATTAATTTTCCCTACTTTCCACGCCAATGCTGAACAGACTCAGAAAATATAATTCACTTGTTTAACGAGCTTTCAAATTTTATACAAAAACTAGCTGGTGCCCGCGACTCCGTCTGCGTAGGATGGTAGGAGGAAGCGGCTGGACCGGTTTTAACGGTACTTTCACTGGCTGATGTTTCTAGGAGTAACTTAGGCTACTTTTATTCATATATCACATAAAAAATATTAGGGTTCAAAATATATTTTTTTTAAGTTTTTTTTTATTTTATTATTCAAAAATACATTCAAATATACAGGCACTGATAAATGAAGCATGAAACAAAATCTACGCGGGTGAAACCGCAGTGCACAGCTAGTAAGCAATAAAGCTCAACGTTACTTTAAAAGGCAAATGTATGAAACCCAATTTTCTTCAAATACAATTCTGTAAATCACGTGTTTATATAGAGTACCTATTTGAACATGTTTATTCCAAAATGCCAATATGAAGGTCTTTTGATAGTCGTGTTACAGGGAATATTGATTGAAATTCTAACCTCGGTAATTATCTGTAACGACATTAATTTAAACACGATGCCTTTGATATCGAATCGCAAAAAAACACGGTAAGTGTAAATAAAATAAAGGACCTCGCAGTTCTATATACCTAGTTTAGATTTGTTTTTGGGGAAAATTTTGGAATTATACTTTTTTTTATGTGGAGAATCCGTTTTGGTTCCACAAACGGCCGCGGGGGCAGCGGAAGGGTTATGTCGGACTCGCACCGACTAAACTCACGGTGTTCCTCCTGAGGGCCTAGTACCTACGAGTTTTCTTAAAATTGCCGTCATAAGTCATCGCGTCGAATAGTGTCATCTTTAGGCCGACAGAGGCGCTGCTTCGATCCCATACCAATCTGCGTTAACTTTGACGCGGTGACTTGTGACGGCGGCAGTGAAAAACTCGCACTAGGCACTCTGTTCGCTAAGTGCACCCCGCACGTGATATGTCTTCCCATGCTTCGACCTACCACTTGCGATGCGACTCTTTCTGAATCAAGTCAATATTTATTACAAAAAACTTCAATAATTTCACGCACAGATAAACTATTGGAACATTTTTTAAAACAAGAATTTTCTATTTTTTCTATCGCGGAACCTTAGGAGATATTTTTTATCTGTGGGCTCATAAATCTGCGTTAGAGGTAAAAGCTGTTTAGTCATAGATAATGTGGCAACTGGAGCATTAGGCGCGAGATGCGGGCCCAATTTATTGCTTAACTTATCTGAAGGACTGGCCAGCGACTATGCATTTTGAGTTTTGACACTATAAAGTAGCTATAGGTATACACAGTATAAATATAATCTTACTAAACAGTATGTAGTGTAGATCACATCACATACAGTTAAATAAAATGTGTCTGTTTGTAATGCCAAAATAACAGCTTTTCACTAAATGCATATGGAAGGATAAACGGTGCTGAAAAAAAAAAAAAAACTCTCTCTGTCTATTTGTTCCGGTCAATCTCCGAAACGGTTGGGCCGATTTTAACGGGGCTTTCACTTATATTTATACCTTAGCCACCCATGTACTAGAATATATGTACCACGCAAGCGAAACCGGGAGCTGAAGACTTAGTATCAAACAATTAGGGGTGGCATTAAAGGAGTTTATTCTGGTTAGGGCCAGCCCTGACAACCAGTTCAATTCAAACAAACAAACACAATTTCACAATCAACCTGTTATGCTGCGATATTTTAAGGATTGCACGTGAGAACAATATTGCTGGTTAGTGTTGAGAAAGTATCGATATGAAAATATCGATAAAAACTATTTTTTATATCACTTACATAAGTTCATGTTGACAGTGGTATTTATAAACATATATATTATGAATAAAGAAATCCCTGTTCTAACATAATCATAAATATTGGTATATTTTTCTCTGTCTGTGAGGAGGAGCTCGTGGCACAGTTGCTATTGCGCATACGATTCGATCAGCGAAGTTAAGCAACCATACGCCTACCCAGTAGTTGGATGGGTGACCGCCCGAGTTCCCTCCGTGCCTCGGAGAGCACGTTAAGCCGTCGGTCCCGGTTGACTATTTAACATCTTTGGCAATCGTTACAGGTCAGTCGGAGGCCTAAAAATAATCTTACAACTGGTTTAACCCAGATCACAGATTTTCCTCCTAAATGTGGTTGCGAAGGTCAGATGGCAGTCGCTTCATATTAAAATCAGGTGATCAGCCACATCGGGTTGAATCAAGTGCCGACCCCAACAATGTATGGGATAAGGCCAGGGAGATGATATTTTTCTCTGTCTGTTTGTTCTGGCGAATGTCCGAAACGGCTTGGCCGATTTTCACTGGCAGATACCTAATAATACAAGGAGTAACATATGCTACTTTTGTTTAAAAAAACATTAGATTTTCGAGTTAGCTCCACGCGGGTAAATCCGCAGGGCACAGCTAATTTAACATACAAAATTTAATATAGTATTCAACACTATTTCTATCGATGCCTTCGCATCCCCTCACTAAACTTACAATGGATACGGTATACTATATTTATGTACCTACAGTTTATTTACTCTTTGTATTAGATTCTTGCAATTGTTGTGGATTTATGATCGCGCTACTTTACAGTATCACGTGACTGGAAAACTCTGCGCTTTTGGAATGAATTCAAAAATATTCTATTGAATTCTTGGTGCATAGAAGATTCGTATCACAGTATTCATCTTGCCTAATATAAGCATAGGTATTCAGCAAGCAGTATGAGATGTAGACAAAATTTTGAAAAAAGAACCTTTGCACCATAGAGCATGAGGGTTGTACCTCATATTTTTGTAAAATTCCTTTATCATACACGATTGAGGCTTTTTAGGCGCACATTTTGGTACATAGCACCGGCTGGTGATACATGTATTTTAAAAATAAAATGATTTTTTTTTTGTTTTTATTTTATAAAAATTTTAATTATTTTAGTTTTAAGAATTTAATTTTAAATCAAAAATAAGTATAGTCTTATGTTCCATATATCATCCAATAAGCATCGAATCTTTAGTGATTCACCATCTGTCACGTTGACACTTAATCTTCAATGATAAGTGGGTGTTGTGATTACAACACCTCTGTCTACCCCTTCGGGGACTACAGGCGTGAGCATATTTATGTATGTAGTTTAGAACTCTTTCTCTGATGCTGATACAATTTTCACTATTGTGAATAATTTTATATGTTTTTTTGTAATTATCATTGTTTACTGTGTAATAAAATGTACATGATATTCTTTTTGCTGAGTTTCTTGTCGGTTCTTCTCAGAAGGCTAGTTTCCGAACCGGTGGTAAATTATTCGATATTCATAAGTGCCTTACCAGAGTGCCTACTGCTAGTTTCTGTCGGCCTAAACATGACACTATTGTGAGCCCATACACATCTGCGTTTACGTCGACGCGATGACTTGTGACGGGGATTTTAAGAAAACTCGCACTTGGCCCTCTGATCCTATACAAATCTGCGTTTACGTCGACGTGGTGACTTGTGACGGCTACCATGAAGAACTCGCACTCCTCAGGGCCTAAACTCAATAAATCATTTTCATTTTCTTTCCCAGGTCTAGCTGTCCCTTTTGTGGAGCTGACAGTGACACACGCGTCAGTGCTGACAATCTTAGCAATAAGCTTCGAGCGATACTACGCGATTTGCGAGCCGTTACGAGCTGGTTACGTGTGCACCAAGACAAGAGCCACTCTCATCTGCGCGCTTGTATGGTTCTTCGCTGCGTTGTTTACTAGGTAAGTGTAAGGCTGGATGTTTGCTTTTGCCGATTTTATACACTATTTTAATGGCGTTAGGGTTATATTTGATCAAGCAGGATTGGGATGTAGGAGAGTTACGGAAGAGTGGAGGTGAAATAGATTTTTAATTGGATTAAGGTTCAGTTTAATTTAGATAGTACACGGTAGAATCGATAATTGTCACATTGTATAAACGTCAAAAAATAAAAACATTCTAATTTAAAATTACTAATATAAAATACATAAATATCCTAAATCACTCTATAAACATAAATACAATTTAAGTGTCTGTTTGCAATTCCAAAAAAATAGCTTTTTACTAAATGCATATGAAAGTATATACGATACCTACTGACTTAAAAAAAGTTTATCGGTTTGTCTGTCTATTTGTTCCGGGTAATCTCCGAAACGGCTGGACAGATTTTAACTTAGGCTACTTTTAAATTAAAAAAAACAAACGAGTTCCGCGGAACACCCTGAAATTAGCTCTGCGAGGGTGATACCGCGGGGCACAGCTAGTTAACAAATATTCTGGGTAATTTGTGATCTAAAAATTTCAATAATGCTTTTTGTGAAGCATTTCAATCGAAGACGAATGAACTCTTAAATGTTACCTTCAGACTAGTTCCCATTTGCGTTCAAAATAAGTGCGGGGAATTTTCTCGCGTCGATTACAAAGTGTGAAACTTTCAGCGCTCGTTTACATGTACTTAGCATTCAGGTGCTCGATGTTTTCAGCTAGTCTTCAGCTATTTATAGTTTCAGTTATAAGGTCTATTTTCAATTACGTTAAAGGCATTTCAAAGTTACACGTTTTTTAATGAAATAAAGTACCTACTTAGACGAAAATCATTTTGTGTATGCATTTGACAATATATACTATATTCAACTGTGCCACGAGCTCCTTCTAGACTATACTATATCGTGGTACAGTTGATATTGCGCATATGATTCGATCAGCGAAGTTGAGAAACCATACGCCTAGCCAGTAGTTGAATGGATGACCGCCCGAGTTTCCTCCGTGCCTCGGAGAGCACGTTAAGCCGTCGGTCCCGGTTGCCAATTTAACATCATTGGCAATCGTTACAGGTCAGTCAGAGGCCTAAGAAAGTCTAACAACTGGCTTAACCCAGGTTGCCGATTTTCCTCGAAAAAGGGGTTACGAAGGTCAGATGGCAGTCGCTTGGTATAAAAATCAGGTGATAAGCCACATCGGGCTGAATCAAGTGCCGACCCCAAATACATGGGATAAGGCCAGGGAGATGATGATTTGATAATCTATATCTGCTAATATTATAAAGAGGAAAGGATTGTATATATAACTAGCAGTGCCCCGCGGTTTCACCCGCGTAGATTTAGTTTCATGCTTCATGTCTCGGAACCCTAATATTTTTAATAAATAAAAGTAGCCTAAGTTACTCCTTGAAACATTAGCTACCTGCCAGTGAAAGTCCCGTTAAAATCGGTCCAGCTGTTTCAGAGATTACCCGGAACAAACAGACAGACAGACAGACAGAGAAAAATTTTAAAACTTGGTTTTTTAGTGTCAGTAGCGTGTATACTTTCATATATATTTAGTGAAAAGCTGTTATTTTGGAATTACAAACAGACACTTCAATTTTATTTATCTGTATAGATTGGCTCAAAAAGAACTGGACCGATTTTAAAATTCTTTCACCGTTTGAATGCTACATAATTCGCTAATACACCACTGGAGCGGGGGGAGAGAACTACTGTTGTTTGCTTAAAGGCTACAGACAGACAGATAAACTTTCGCTTCGAAGTAATGATGAATGGATCGCCTTAAAGTTCAAATGAATGAAATACTTCAATCAAAGGGTCTCATATGAAGCCCAGAACTTAAGCTATCACTCAGACTATCCCTGTCTGGTTATCCGTTATCTATATATCTATATCGCTATCACTCAGACTATCCCTGTCTGGTTATCCGTTATCTATACATACAAATACATACATCATACATACAGATAAATAAAATTGAAGTGTCTGTTTGTAATTTCAGAATAACCGCTTTTCACTAAATTCATATGATAGTATACACGCTACTGACACTAAAAAACCAAGTTTTAAATTTTTTCTCTATCTGTCTGTCCGTCTGTCTGTCTGTCTGTTTGTTCCGGGTAATATCTGAAACGGCTGGACCGATTTTAACGGGACTTTCACTGGCAGGTAGCTGATGTTTCAAGGAGTAATTTAGACTACTTTTTTATTTAATAAAAAATATTAGGGTTTCGCGACATGTAGCATGAAACTAAATCTACGCGGGTGAAACCGCAGGGCACAGCTAGTTTATAGATATATAGATATAGATATAGATAGTGATGGAGACTGATTTAATTTAAGTCGCTTCATGTTAAACCCGACTTAATTATGACAGATTTACTAGACGGACTGCATTTAGACTTAACTATTGTAACTCATTGGACAGACTTAATTATAATACTAGGTTTAACTTGCGACTTGGACGGTGTACTTGCTTTTGGGATAGCGTACCTAAAGGGTAACGGGACCCTAGTATATGATATTGATTACGATAATAGGTACAAATGATAATATTGACTTACATTATTCACTTTAAGAATAAATAATTATATTAAAATCAATCAAATATTTTCCATACAACAGTATGCAGTTACATACAATCTTCACACATATATAAGGTCACGCCTGACTTATTAAGTTCTGTGCCCCGCGGTTTCACTCGCGTAGATTTAGTTTCATCCTTATTGTCGCGGAACCTTAATATTTTTAATACATAAAAGTAGCCTAAGTCACTCCTTGAAACATCAGCTACCTGTCAGTGAAAGTACCGTTAAAATCGGACCAACCGTTCAGTGCTATAGACAGACAGAGAAAAATTTTAAAACTTCGTCTTTTAGTGTCAGTAGCGTTTATACTTTCATATGCATTTAGTGAAAAGCTGTTATTTTGGTATTACAAACAGACACTTCAATTGTATTTATCTGTAAAGATTCGTATAACCAGGTACTTCACAGACACATAGGCGCCTATATTATTATGTCAGTAAGTACCACGGTGAAGTCACGGGCCGAAGTTGGTAGATATCAAAATCCTTCATACACATAGTTTTAAGTGTAACCGACTTTCAAAAAGGTAATAAATGAGTTCCACTACAGCTTGAACGATCATAGGTTATAACTTAACTTTATTGGCTGTTAAACGTAACGTTAGAAATCAAGAAAGACCAGTTTAATTTAACGATTAAAGTGTTTGTTAACGAGTTAACTAATAGTTAATTGCTTCGACTATGGTAAGATAGGGGTAAATAAGGTTATCATTTATTTTATTACATTGTCGTCATTCTATAAAAAACCGTGGTGGCCTTGGGGTTTGCGCCTGCTAAACAAACGACATAAGTTCGAATACTAGCATGACCTTTACCAATGAGTTTTTCTAATAAAACTGATGTGCAATGATTGCACACAGTAAATCAAAGATGTATAGTGCCTGAGACGGTGAAAAATCACCATCTATCACGTGTCTTCGGTGAAAAGTGAAAACTAAAATATAATGTAGGACACTAAATTAAAAAAATATGCGGCTGATAAATTCACGAGTCAAACTAAGCAGATATTTTTTTTATATGTAGTTAAACTAAATTCGTTATCCTGAGTAACTAGGATGACTTACATAAGCTCACGCCTGTATTCCCCGAAGGGGTAGGCAGAGGTTTTAACAACACTCACTTTTCACCGAAGATTAAGTACCAGCATGACAGATGGTGAGTCTATCGCCGTCTCAGCCACTATACGTCTTACGTACGTGACTTACAAGAAAACCCTTTGGCAGTATTCTAATTAGCGTTTTAAATTAAATAACTGCGTGGGCGCACTTTAAATACGTTAATGGTCAACTATTCTAATGATCTATTGTAAGAATAATGGCCAGCTATTTATAACAAACTCATTGGTTGTTTTAAAAATAATTAGAAAACCATTTTAATTGATGTTGGCTTTTACTCGTAAGTCTATGTAATTGTCGACTGCGTAATCAATATTTAACGGTGTAAGTAAATAAATATACAGAAAAATAAAATTGAAGTGTCTGTTTGTAATTCCAAAATAACAGCTTTTCACTAAATGCATATGAAAGTATACACGCTACTGACACTGAAAAACCAAGTTTTAAAATTTTTCTCTGTCCGTCTGTCTGTCTGTTTGTTCCGGGTAATCTCTGAAACGGCTGAACGGATTTTAACGGGACTTTCACTGGTAGGAAGCTGATGTTTCAAGGAGTAGTATATTTTTTTATGATCTTTAACTTGCTAGTGAAAACTATAAGTATTTATTTATTTATTTGTAAAACAAACAACTTTTATATAAAAAAGTAAATACACATATATATAATACATACAGATAAATAAAATTTAAGTGTCTGTTTGTAATTATAAATCAACAACTTTTTACTAAATGCATATGAAAGTATATACGGTACCACATAAAAAAAATACAAAATTTATTTTTCTCTGTCTGTCTGTCTGTTTGTTTCAGCTAATCTCCGAAACGACTGGACCTATTTTCACGGGACTTTCACTGCCAGATTGCTGTGTTAATGTTACAAGGAGTAACTTATTCTTCTTCTTCTTCTTCTTCTTATTTAAATTAAGCTTACCCGTGTAAAGCCTCGGGGCACAGAATTTGAAGGGCTGGATAAACAAGCATTATTCCACAATATCGTAAATATAGCAAGTTTTACACCCTGGATAATATTCTAGCGAAAATAAGGTCAGAGGCTGTAAACCTTCGAGACGTTACTTGCAAGGAGGTTTGCATTTTACTGCGAACTTTTATCATTTTAAAACGGTTGACGATCTCTGAGGACGCTGACAGTTCATTTTAAGATGTTAAAAATTGTCGGTTGAGGAAAGTATAATCTATAAACTTTAAATTTCTGAACGAAATCTTTGAAAGAAGTTTAAATCGCGTCGCGTCACTTTATGTAAGTTTTCTATCTATATATGTATTTCTATTATATATATGTAAGTTTTCGTAGGGATTTTAAGTTTACAAAGTATTTACTGACATAACATGGACAAAATCTTCAAACAAATTAGTAATTTGAAATATAACGCGAGCAAAATTATATGTTTATACCTATGAATATATCAAGTTTTTTGTTTGTTCGCTTGAACGCGCTAATCTCAGGTACTACTGGTCCAATTTCAAAGAATATTTTAGTGCTAGCGCATTTATCGAGGAAGGCTACATGTTACTTTTACCTAGGATACCATTATAATTAAGATTATTTTATATCTTTGGAATTGTCATTATTTACTGTGTAATGAACTGTACATGATGCCAGCTGAGTTTCTTGCCGGTTCTTCTCAGAAGGCTAGTTTCCGAACCGGTGGTAAATTCCTCGACATTCATAAGTGCCTTACCAGGGCCTAAACTGAATAAATCATTTTCATTTTCATTTTCACTTTCAAGTAACTAACATAAATGCAATAAATATAAATACGAATACCATCGCGCTAAGTCTAATAGCGGTTGTATGCAGGTTTCCTCACGATATTTTCCTTCACCGTAAAGCATGTGGTGTGAAATCACTGCACATAAGTTGTTAGACAAACTCATTGGTACCGGCCCCGCTAGGATTCCAGCTTGCGTAACTTGCTTAGCAGGCGACTGTTCAAATCCCTAGGCCACCACGAGAATAACACTATTCCTAATTCCAATATAATATAGTTATGATATACTGATAATACATTTTTATACTTTCCCATAATATACCTTTATTATATACCTTTCTATTTATATCTTCATTTTAATACCGATATTTCTGGCACTCCTAGAATCTAATTAAAGTTCGATAAGAAACAAAGTAAATTGCATTCAAAAAAATCCATTTACACCTTTTCCCCCTCAAAGAGTGAATGACGTCACAAAAGCTGCAACTAACTTGGAACTCCGTAAAACCACTTAAGAGACCGCTAAAGGAATACGTCCAGTCAGAATGCAGCCGGAATTTTTAATACTCAGTTTATTGAAGTCGCACACGCTACGCTGTCCAACATATTGGCTCTGCAGTTTAAATAATAGATCGCGCTCTACATTTTCTAATATATCTTTAGAACGCCGCCATATTGCATTGTGATTGTGAACGGAATAGTTCACTCGTTTGTTTTTACTCTGCACTCTTGAGGGCCTTTTTTTTTATCGTTGAGAATCCGTTATGGATACACCAACCGCCGCGGGAGCAGCGGAAGGGTTATGTCGGACTCTCACCAACTAAACTCCACGGTGTTCCTCCTGGTGGGGGGGTGCACGTGATATGTCTTCACATGCTTCACCGTGACCCCCCTGGCGACTGGCTTGTCAGAGGGCTTAGTGCGAGTTTTTCACTCACATACACAGATTTGTATAGGATCGGAACAGCACCTCTGTCGGCCTAAAGATGACACTATTGTGAACCATACAAATCTGCGTTTACGTCGACGCGATCACTTGTGACGGCGATTTTAAAAAACTCGCACTAGGCCCTTCCTTACGATACCAGACTGAACCCGGCTTCTACACTATGGGAGGGCGCGTCGGTATACGCACGCGCCCTTCTAACGCGAAGGACCGTAAATGACCTAGTGTGACATACAGTTTATATTGGAGTTTAGAAATGATTAACTGCTTTAAGGCATTAAAATATACTTAATTAAGTTCATGATAAATCATTAAGTGACCACAAATCCCTGCATTATAATAAGGGGCAAAAACTTTCGCTTTTTGGTCCTTTTATTCGAAAACTTTTATATTAACCCGTAAATTAGAGTTTTTACGACGGATTCATTCAATTACACGAACCCTTCAGGTGTAAACCATATTATGTTCTGTATTTAAACCTTTCAAACTCTTAAAGTTAATTTGGGAGAATAGATGGAAAATTCGGGTTATTCCTATAATCCCCACCAATGGAGAATAGTGGTTCATATTTAATTTTAAACCTAATGGGGATTTGTGGAAAATTTGTCCAAAAATCCCCATTCCAAGCTGCTTTCGATCGCAGTGGGGATTTTATATGTAATACTTATGTTGAATAGTCTAACATCTAGTGAAATACTTTAAGTATAGTGTAAGAACTAACATTCGCCCCCAGCTACGCCCTACGTGGCAGTAACATTTTACATACAAACTTTCATCCCCTTTTTACCACTTTAGGACATAATTGTCAGAACCCCCTTTCTTAGTGAACAATTGATTTGTATGTGATGTGCGTTGATATATATAGGATTAGGTTTATATTTTTTTATCTGAGGATTTCTTTTTATTAATATTTATTAATTATATATATGTTACACATACATAATTCCCGAAAATCCTTAACTACCCATCAATATCACTTTGCATTCACTCTCCATATGTCATTGAATAACAAAATGATATACTTACAATAAATCATTCGTTCATTCAATCACTGAAGAGTTACAATCTACCTTAAAAATATATTAATATTAATAATAAATAATCTTCAGACAGCGCCATCTAGTCCCAAACTAAGCAAAGCTTGTACTGTGGGTATAGACAACGGATATAGTACTTAAATACTTTTTTTTGTAAATAAATATTTATATTACATGCCAAACACCCAGATAAAAACCAAAAATTCTTTGACCTGACACGGAATGAAACCCGCGACACCGAGAATAGCAGTTAGTTATACTTACCCAGGGGCGGATCCAGCTTTGGCGCCAGGAAGGGGTCACATAGTCTTTCCCAAACGTTTGCCAACATACAAAGTTATTATATTATATTAATTAAACTAATTAAATATTGAAGGCATTTAGTTACAAAAAATCTGTATGGTGACATATAAATAAGATCATTATGTTCAATTAGTGGTCCACCTAAGTCCTGGAACCAGCTCAGGGGCATGACCCCCCTGGATCTGCAGTACTAGACCAACGGTCTAATATCTTTATCAAGACCTTACTCTTAAATTATCCGTCTCTAGCGAACTATAGAATACATTAAAGGGCTAAGGCCATAGTTTTTAAGCTTACTCGTATTTATGCAAAAAAAACCCGTCGCCTTACGTTTTATTTTTTGGGTAAACTAATAAAACCGGAGTGAAACTAAAAGTGCTTGAAAACAACCCTTTGAAAGACAAGGTTCGTAAAATTTCGCTTTTCATTACTCTGTGTGGACTGTGTGAGTGTTGGAATAAAACTATTTGGTAATATATCGATATATCGATAAGAGTTAAGACTGCCTTATCGATAAAATGGAGATTTTAGATAATTTACAATTTTATGCAGTTGTTATAGTATTACGGTAAATTTGATTTTATATATTATTGTATGTATTATTTTTATAAATTCTTATGATATTGAAATCTAGATAAGCATAACTTCCATATGTCCAGAATCAATACATAGAGAGCAGGTCTATGACACATTGAAATTACTTTATTCAAACGCAAATGTTTGCGAATTCTTATTTTTAATCCTACTAAGGTGGCAAACAAGCATGCGGCCCACCTGGGCTCTTACCATGAGCTCTTATTGCCATGATAGTTTCACTCATTTATGAGACAGATGTATGTGACGTGCATACATCTGTCACTGTCGCACAACTGAATTAACATTGCAATAAGAGCTCATGGTTGGGCCCCTGATGTGGTACCACAGCCTATGTTATTAGACCCTGTAAGAAACCTCTTGCTCACTCGTTTCTGAAAACGACGGCAGTTCATATTGAGATCTTTAACTCATTTGTAATTTTTTTTTCTGAATTTGTTCATAATCATACGAATTTATAAATACTTTGTACAACAACTGGTACTTACTTGAATGGTTATATTTCAACACTCACGTAATTATAGTTCCAATGTATGTGTGCGTGTATAGCTATAATGCACGGTGTCGCTTGTCTATGTTTTTGTTTATATATTTGATACACTGTAGAAAGCTTTTTGTGACGCACTATTAATTTTAACGTTTCCTTTTTCCCTTGTATTGTGTGACACAGACTAGGGAGCTCAGTTGTTCGATATTTATTTCTGTGACTGACCAGCTATTGTAATGTAAATTAATTTAAAAAAAACTAAAAAGTACGCTTTATAGAGAAAAACAAACTGAAACTTTTTTTTCCCTCTTATTTAAACCAATAATAAATATATATTTAATAAAAATTACAGTGTTCTTAATTCAAATTTATTTTCTATTTTTTAATTTGGTTTTCTATATAAAGCGTGCTTATTTTTTTTTAACTATTATTTAATTTCTACTTTTTAGTTAAATGAGAATAATGGAATCATCTTATCAAATTAGTGTATTGTCAACGGTCCTCGATAAATCTACAAAGTTTAAATTAAACCTGGCCTTTTAAAGTGGGTTAAAATCACGCCCAAAGGAGTTACAAACATACAAGTCAAGCTATATAAACGTGTCAAAAATCATGAATAAGAAAAACACCTTATTCTAAAAAGGTACAGTCGGCCTGATGGTTTTACCCCCGTAGAGTTAATTTTATGGGTAACCCGCGGAACCCTAATGTTATTTTTTTTAAATAAAAGTCTAAATTACTCCTTGTAACATTAGCTAACTGCCAGTGAAAGTCCCGTTAAAATCGTTCCAGCCGTTTCGGAGATTACTCGGAACAAACAAACAGAAGACAGAGAAAAATTTAAAAATTGGTTTTTTAGTGTCAGTAGCGTGTATCGGTACTTTCATATGCATTTAGTAAAAAGCTATTATTGTGGAATTACAGACACTTCATATATATTACAAAAAAATTTATTTATCTGTATGTACTGTATGCATATGTATGGATGTATTTGTATATGTATATTTTCAATTTGTAAAATCCTCTTATTATCTGACAACAGACTACTTTACCAATTTATAATGACTATAGAAAGAGTCAGCTCATGCGCAATTCAACACCGCGTTAAGATATAATTTTTTCCACCCACCGGCTTATTCAAGAGATATTATATTATGACCCTTATAAATAGTTAAAAGTATTTTTGAGTAGTGTAATGAATGAGGTTCTTCTCAGCAAAAGCAACTTTCCGAACCTTGTGGTAAAAATGCTCACGCCTGCATTCCTCGAAGGACCAGAGGTGTTGTAATAACAACACCTAGTTTACACCGAAGATGATTAAGTGCCAACATGACAGATAGTGAGTCTATCGCCGTCTCGAAACTATACATACGTCTTTGAATTACTTCTCAGACATATGCAGGTTTCCTCACGATGTTTTCCTTCACCGTAAAGCGCGTGGTGTGAAATCTCTGCACATAAGTTTTTAGAAAAACTCACACAGGCCCCGCTGGGATTAGAACTTGCGTCGCTTGCGTGATATTTTTGATTTGATTTGATATTCAAACTTATAACAGAGTCTAGAGTGGACCTATTATGTCTTTTACCTAAAAGCATTGATTTCTCAACACTACCACTGAACTACATATCTACTAAAAGCATGTTAAGCAATCTTAGCATCAATTCCCACGACAATAAAACCTTATATAGAATATCTATGTCTCATTAAGGATGGTCGTAGTGGGAGGGTATAGTGAAATCGCTGACAAATCAACCATTTGATTAGTAATTTCAACCCATTCGGACCTTAGTTGCGTTAGTAAGCACTTTCTATACGCTTCTGGATTGGTTATTGTTCATTAGATATTTGGGTTAGTAGACTTACTAATTGATGCGGACTTTTTATTACATAAACGGTTAAATAAAATTGTTTTTCACTAAATGCATATTATATTTAAATATATACGGTTTTAAAAAATAAACTATTTAAGAATAATCTCTGTACATCTGTTGGTTCTGATTTTCACTGGTAGATTGCTGATGTTGCAAGGAGTAACAAGACATACTAAAATTTTCAAAAAAATAATAAAAACTAATTCAAAAAATCCCTTAGCTTATTTAATTTCTTCTTCTTCTTATACTTACTGTTTATTTTTAAGGTTCGATGCTTATTGGTTGTTATGCGGATCATAAGACGATGCTTATTAATATCTATAATGCCTCAAATTTAAATAAAAAAAAGAAGATAATAAAAAAAAAATTGAAACATTTTTTATTTTATTTTTAAATGAATAGAAACACCAGCTGATGCTCTGTGCCGCAAATATGCGCCTAAAAAGTGTCGACTGTGTATAGATAAGTCAGTCTGTCTGGTCCTAGAGACATTAACTTAAGAGTTTAACACTCTTTATGAGGTGCAGACACTAAGAAAAGGTTCAAAAATTACACGACAAAGGGGTTGAATGGGGGTTGAAAGTTCTGTGATATGTTACTGTCACGCATAGCAAGCGAAGCTGCGGGCTCAAGCCAGTTATGGTATGGTATGATATGGTGGACAATGCGCGAGTGACACTCTTGGTGTTCCTCACTTTCAGGGGAAATGTGCGTTTGTTTTTCAAGAAGAAAGCTTATTATACTGTATCCGAGTACATAGACGATAGCCAGGCACGGCAATGAGTTGCTCACTCTAATAGTTCAATATGATCGACTAAAAGCAACCTTCCAAACCTGGCGGTAGCATATATAATCCTGTATACTCGTAATTATGTCATTCTGACGACTTGAAAGTCTTCTTCTACACTTTCAGACACAGTCCTGCGCGAGTTATCTTTATAAATACTTTTAACTTATTTTATTCTCACTCTACCTACTTTTACTATTTATATGATACAAGTATATAAATATTATTATCTGCACAATCCAGGCACGGATTCACGTTGTGATCATCGAGATTACTCCATAAAAATTAAAGCCGTTAACCAAATTCAAATAACGAGAACATGACATTTCTGGTGTCCACTAAAACAAATAATTTAGAATAATGTACATGTTTTTAGATTCAGTCCAGATTATCATTATCACGCTATAGTTTTTACATTCCGTTAATTTCGCACCTCTATTTATTTAAATGTAGTTATTTCTTTGCAAAAACCCGTAGTACGTTGTGTGGAAATCGAATATCACCAATATCTTAAAGACAGTTTTGAAATTATGTTTAAATCCTTAATATCGATATCCACACAACACTATCATGTAAATAGCTTCGTAGTTATATTCTATCCTTCTTTTTTCTTCTCTTCCAGCCCGATCCTGGGTATAGCTGAGCATCAGACGTCGACCAGGCAGGACGGCACCGTCTACTCCCAGTGTCTCACCCAAGCCGTCACCTTCTGGCAAATCACATTCTTCATCATGATCATCATTCTTCTCTACATCCTCCCTCTGATCATCCTCATCGTGCTCTACAGCATCATCGCCAAGAACTTAATCACTGCCGCCTCCAAAGTAGTCTTGAACAAAACTGTAGACCCTTACAACACAAGAGCGCGCAAACAGGTCATTCTTATGCTCGGAACTGTCGTTTTGTGCTTCTTTCTCTGCCTCATGCCCTACAGAGCTCTGACAATGTGGATCATAATCGCCCCCTCTGATCTATACAACGATGTGAGCCCAGAAAAATGGTACAACATCCTTTACTTCTCAAGAGTCATGCTGTACATAAACTCGGCAATAAATCCAATTCTATACAACTTGATGTCGTCGAAGTTTCGCATCGGGTTCTGCAAAGTTTGTATTTGTTACAAGAACTCTTCTGAGGAGTCGAATCGACGAGTTCAGAGGACAGTCACGAATGGTTCGACCACCAGTAGTAGTTTGACTAGAACCACTAATAGTTTGAAGAAGCTGTTCACACACAGAGGCAGCGTGGATAAGACTGATGAAAATAAGGATATGGAAACGAGGAGTTTGTTCGGTAGAATATTTGCCGGACGAACGTTTGTGAGGCAGCAGTCGGCGCCCGTCTGCTCTAACCAAAACCCAATGAGGATAAACAGGATGAGAAGTGAAGGCAATATGGATCGTAAAATTGAGTGCGTTGAATCAAGGGGCGATTTCAATCATTCCAATGTTAGTTCTAAATATATAAAGCCTGAAGACACAGAATCTCGGCCGCACTCTTTAAGGCGTAGTGTTCTGATCAACAGTGCGAAGGCAAAAAGTGTGGAATGTGAGAAAAAGTTGCTTTCATACCAAAATATTAAAGTTGATTGTGTTGTAGCTTTCCAAAAGGCGAAAAGTGTTGAATATGAGTTGCCGGAGAGTTTTGTGTGATACGATTTGAAGCCTTGCAAACTGATATAATTATACTTGTTAGCTATGAGTGTAACTTTATGATTATAAAATTTAATGATATAATAATGATGAATGATATAAATGAAATACTTTTTAAACGGGAATCTCTCGCGCAATGTATTTATAGGTGACTACTGACTATTTAAAGCTTACTAGATTTAAGTTAATGCTTCGTTGTTATTTAAAATAGATGAAATTAATTGTAGATACTGTCTCAGCGTAAAAGTAAATATATACAGTGAAAACATTTTGAATTGCTCGTTTAAAGCTATTAGTACCTGGTTGAGCTATGCTCGGTTTCTTTTTTGAGAAAGAACTTGACGTTTAGTCATATTATAAAAAAAATAGTGGGGAAGTGATATCTGCCTACCCTCATGGGATACAGACGTGAGCATATGTATGTTAAAAAAAAAGGAAAAAAAATAACACATATAAATCGAACCGATCAACACCCGGATTCAAACCGGGGTACCCTAGTTTCGTTATTGCCCCGTAACCTGGGAGTCTCACGTCTGAGCTACCATAACTTGACAGATATTTTTTGCCCCTGAAACTCCCTACACACAAAATTTCATGAAAATCCTTGGAGCCGTTTTTGAGATCCAGATTCTATATATACAAGAATTGCTCTTTTAAAGGTATAAGGTATAGATATACTAGCGGACCAGACAGACGTTGTCCTGCATACCGACTGCAGCGCTATCTGCTGGGCTGCACACGCATACAAAAAATCATTCAAATCAGTCTAGGAGTTCAGTGGCATACACACGTACAGTAGAATTATATTATGTGTAAAGATAGACATAAATAAATGTTGCTCTGTAAAATTTATGTGCGAGAGATACCCGTTTATAAAAGTGACACCCTGTTTAATTAAGTGTTTATTTTAAAATTATATTGTCTAGAAAAAAAAATGTAGACCACATTTATGGTAAGTTAGAAAATATTACGACATGAACAAACATTAATACCTACTTATGAGATTTATTGTATGTATGTTAAAGAAAATAACTGTCATAAATATACTTATACAAATATGTTTTTGCTGAAATTGTAAATTGTAAATAATGTAGCCTTTTACAGCGAAGCTGAGTTTCTTGCCGGTTCTTCTCAGAAGGCTAGTTTCCGAACCGGTGGTAGATTCCTCGACGTTCATAAGTGCCTTACCAGGGCCTAAACTGAATAAATCATTTTCATTTTTTTTCATTCAAACATAAAAATGGTGCGAAATGAAATGGTTAAGATCGGAAGGAATTATTTTTGTACGAGAAAGTGATTTCGTAGTTTGATACAGAATTAAAAATCTATACAGATAAATAAAATTTAAGTGTATGTTTGTAATTCCAAAATAACAGCTTTTCGCTAAATGCATTTGAAAGTATACACGAATACTGATACCGAAAAATCAAGATTTAAAATTTTTGTCTGTCTGTCTGTTTGTTCCGGGTAATCTCTGAAACGGCTGCACCGATTCTAACGGGACTTCCACTGGCAGGTAGGTAATGTTTCAAGGAGTAACTTTGGCTAGGTACTTTTATTTAAAAAAAAAACATTATGGCTCTGCGGGCCAGCCTTGAAAATAAGTCTACGCGGGTGAAACCGCAGGGCACAGCTAGTATTATTATACTAGCTGTTTCCGACAAAATGTAGTTTTTCCATAGATTTTTTTGGGTAGGACGACATTTATCACTTAGGGGTATATAAATGGTTTACCTACATCCTATTCTTAGACCTACCTAATATACACAAAACATAAAAACCTAACAATCGGTAGATTTTTATTACATACACTGTGACACGAGATGATAATTTTATATATTAAAAACCAACCACTGGTTTTGATTTAATGTATTTTTATATAACTTATTTAAAGCAACTAGTGTTCACGGGCCCAACCATGAGCTCTTATTACAATGATAATTCAGTTGTGTGACAGTGACAGATGTATACACGTCACATACATATGTCTCATAAATGAGTGAAACTATCATGGCAATAAGAGCTCATGGTAAGGCCCCTGGTAACATTTCATGTTAGATTTTAATGCTACGACTGAATTTGTGTTTATAATTATTGCTATTCATAATGTTATTTTATTTACCTACTAAAAATAATATTTCCGTATTTATTTTCCTTTTTTTTTATTTCCATATTTTTTAATTAGATGCAGTGATATTATATTGATATACATACATAGAACAATGAAAACATGTAAATATTATAATTTATTTTCGACCGTAATTTTCCTGATATATACTACATACTAATGTAATATCTATTAAGTATTTAGATTATTATGTATTGAGATTTAAGAAATAATTGTCGTACATAACATTGCTCTAACACTGACAATTAAATTGCAAGTCAGTATTTAAAAAAAAGTTCGGCAATGCGAATTGTTATACAATTGCTCTCAGCAATTCAATTGCCGTTTTAAGGGCGCTTTAGATACATACCCTCTTATTACAAAACTCGTACTAAAACTATGTCCATCTCATCTATACAGATAAATAAAATTGAAGTGTCTGTTTGTAATTCCAAAGTAACAGCTTTTCACTAAATGCATATGAAAGTATACACGGTAGTGACATTAAAAAACCAAGTTTTAAAATTTTTCTGTCTGTCTGTCTGTCTGTTTGTTCCGGGTAATCTCTGAAACGGCTGGACGGATTTTAACGGGACTTTCACTGGTAGTTGATGTTTCAAGGAGTAACTTAGGCTACTTTTATTTATTAAAAATATTAGGGTTCCGCGACAATAAGGAAGAAGCTAAATCTACGCGGGTGAAACCGCGGGGCACAGCTAGTTTTAAATAAATATCACAGAGAGAGATGGAGCTACTTCTGAACTAAGGACTATCTAATTCTATGTTTTATGATTAGGGGGATAAGGTATGTTATTGAATGTTTAATGTTTAAAATGTTATTGTGATTGAAATGCCTACAAGTATTTATTAAAATAAATATAATAAAATGTTATAGTTGCCTACTGATGTTGTTTTTACTTTAAGCACGTTAAACCAAGTCCTACGTCAGAGGTGTCCGTATAGCTAGCGTACACATGGTGGAATCCAGGGTCGGGAGTAAGGGCCCAGTGCGAGTTTTTCACTGCCGCTGCCACAAGTCACCGCGTCGACGTAAACGCAGATTTGTATAGGATCGAAACAGCGCCTCTGTCGGCCTAAACATGCCACTATTGCGAGCCCATACAAATCTGCGTTTACGTCGACGCGATGACTTGTGACGGCGATTCTATAAAAACTAACACTAGGCACTCCGATCTTTCTCCGGTCGTGTCGGATTGCCTCCCATCGGACTATGAGAGTGAGGCAATAAAGAGTGCACCTGTCTTTGCACACACACTTGTGCACTATAATATCTCCTGCGCAGATGGCTAATCCCCGTTGAGATTAGCCGCTGTGACCGAATTACGGGTTATTTTATTGCAAACATAGAATCAATATCACTTTTAAAATGAATATTTGCTTAGTTCAAAATTTTCTACGTCTTGGTTTTCAAATATTTCCTTTCAAAATGATCGTTAGTAAATAGTTGTAGTCTTTCTATATTACGCTTTCATATTTTTATTTAATGAAGCACACTGTTCCCTTTTGAAATCATACTATTAAAGGTCGTGGCACAGTTGGTAGTGCGCATATCATTCGATCAGCGAAGTTAAGCAACCCTAACTCTATCCAGTAATTGGATAGGTGACCGCCCGAGTCGCCCGCCGGAGAGCACTTTAAGCCGTCGGTCCCGGTTGCCAATTTAACATCTTTGGCAATCGTTACAGGTCAGTCGGAGGCCTAAAAATAATCTGACAACTGGTTTAACCCAGATCACAGATTTTGCTCCTAAATGGGGTTGCGAAGGTCAGATGGCAGTCGCTTCGTATAAAAATCTAGTGATCAGCCACATCGGGTTGAATCAAGTGCCGACCCCTAAAATGTGTGGGATAAGGCCAGGGTGATGATGATGAAGTTATTACCCACTCATACGCAAAATCATTCACTTTATTTTACTTCCCCATTATTATAGGCGGAGACCGTGAGGCTCTGTTAATCTTGAACTATTTCTTGCCGGTTCTTCTCAGAAGGCTAGTTTTGGAACCGGTAGTACATTCTTCGTCGTTCATAAATGCCTTAACGGGACCTAAACTGAATAAATCCGTAGGTACCTGCCATAATTGAGAACAACAGAAGGAAAGCAGAACCATCAACAAATAGAGAATTAATTTAATACTAGGGAGTTTCAATACATGCAGCATTAATGAACACCCTATGTGTCGTTCCGTTAATTTTACGACTTAATTATTCAGGTGGCAACAGATGGTAGGTAATAATTGGGAGTTATTGACGACTAAAATTATATTATAGACTATATTAACTTGATTTCTAATAAAATTCTAATTCAAAATGCTTAGTATTCAATAAAATAACATTTGTTATATTATCGTTCGGTTAAGCTCCACTTTCACATATTTAGTCACAGTTTATCTAAAAATCAATTTTACACGTCAGCTTTATTCAGTACTAGCGGACGTCAAGCGGTTTCACCCACGAAGTTCCCGTTCCTGTGAGAGTATGGGGATAAAATATAGGCTATGTTACTCGCTGATGATGTAGCTATCCATTGCTGAAAGAATTCAAGATCGGTCAAGTAGTAGCACAAACAGACAAAATCCTATCAAATCTTTCGTCTTTATAATATTACTAGCTGTGCCCTGCGGTTTCACCCGCGTAGATTTAGTTTCATCCTTATTGTCGCGAAACCCTATTTTTTTTAATAAATAAAAGTAGCCTAAGTTACTCCTTGATACATCAGTTACCTGCCAGTGAAAGTCCCGTTAAAATCCGTCCAGCCGTTTCAGAGATTACCCGGAACAAACAGACAGACAGACAGACGGACAGACAGACAGACAGAGAAAAAATTTGAAACTTGGTTTTTAGTGTCAGTAGCGTGTATACTTTCATATGCATTTAGTGAAAAGCTGTTATTTTGGAATTACAAACAGACACTTCAATTTTATTTATCTGCATAGATGTATAGATAAAAGTGTTGACAAAACTTTTGTTAATCAAAAATGGAAATACTGAATAAATAGATTGATTTTAATAGTAATAGCATTACCTACGACTTCGACCGTGTGATATTTTTTTTATGTACCTTGTTTCAGTCAATCTATCTCAATTCCAAATGTCATCCTAATCGTTTCATCGATTTGCAGGCGAAAGTGTAACAGACTGACAAATCTGATACTTTCGAATGTTTTGATAATATTCCTTCCGGTCATCCATCCAGCCATTACACGACCTCACTATCCCTTTTTACGAGAACCGTACCCGTATCACGAGTTTGCCACGGTTTTCCTAATCTATACTCGCTAGCGTCTTCGACAATATTTGTATGACATATTTTAGTTCTTCACGTCACCGCTTGGAGGCGCTGTACAATTTCCCATACAAATATTCGGCGGAGACGCTAGCGAGTGTAGTTTACGAAAACGGTGGCAAACTGATGATAGGGGTATGGTAGCTCTAACAATCAAAAGTATAATAAATCACTTTTCTCTGTACCTTCCTATTGTAAAACTAGCTGTGCCTTGCTTCACCCGCGTAGAGTTAATTGCATTGTCCCGCGGAACCCTAAAGTTTTTTTTTTAAATAAAAGCTTAAGTTTCTCCTTGAAACATCAGCTACCTGCCAGTGAAAATTCCGTTAAAATCGGTTGAGCCGTTGCGGAGATTACCCGGAACAAACATACAGACAGAGAAAAACTTTACAAATTGTATTTTTTAAGTCAGTACCGTATATACTTACGTGTGCATTTAGTGAAAAACTGTTATTTTGGAATTACAAACAGACACTTCAATTTTATTTATCTGTATGTATAGATAACACAAACAATACGTTTTAAATCATCCGAGACACTTAATATATAGCTCTAGAGCTAGCTTACGAGCACTTTGTGCGTTCACAATAGCTTGAGATTAAGGTTCTACGCGCACTGCATTGCATCTATGTACTCACCCAACTATGCGAAACAAAGGAGTCGTGACTTTAAACTATACAGGGTGTCGTTTATATAATATTATAGCTATGCCCCGCGGTTTCACCCGCGTAGATTTAGTTTCATCCTTATTGTCGCGGAGCACTAATATTTTTAATAAATAAAAGTAGCCTAAGTTACTCCTTGATACATCAACTACCTGCCAGTGAAAGTCCCGTTAAAATCGGTCCAGCCGTTTCAGAGATTACCCTGAACAAACAGACAGACAGACAGACAGACGGACAGACAGACAGAGAAAAATTTTAAATCTTGGTTTTTTTGTGTCAGTAGCGTGTATACTTTCATATACATTTAGTGAAAAGCTGTTATTTTGGATTTACAAACAGACACTTAAATTTTATTTATCTGTAGTATTATGTATTATTTTGGATTTACAAACAGACACTTCAATTTTATTTATCTGTATAGATGTATAGATAGAATTTTATACATAGTCATTTTATAAAGACAAATGAAATCGCGGGCACCTCTAGTAGCTTTGGTCCTGGGCCAAATCTAAACATCCACTTTTCTTAAGAAGCATCCGAATATACGTCCAATGGGCAAAAAAGGATAGTTTCGATTTACTTTGACAATCGAATGAATCGAAAACTTTCGTCTGGTTTACGATTCGATTGTCTCCCGTTACTCGCTTCGGCACTCAGCGCTCCCGGTGTGACAATAGCCTCATTAAGTTTCAATTTAAATAAATACCACTTCAGAATAAATACTGATTTTAATACAATCGCCATTGTTCGGGGATGCGAATGGATTGGAATCAATAACATACATTCTTAATGGCAGGGAAATTGTTTTATTTTAAATTAATAACGCAACAAACAAGCGTGCAGTCCGCCTGATGGTGAATGTGTAACTAACGCGATGCTTAATTTTGGAATCCCTATGCTAACATAATGTGAACTATTGCTAGCACAGCGACTCTACTCGTATTCTTCCCGACTCCCCTCCATGGAGCTCACCCGCGATTCCGTCTGCGTAGGATTTGGCTTATCGTTATAGTTTGGGCGATTTATCAGCGATAGTGTAGCAATCAAATGGTGAAAGAATTTTTGAATTCAGTCCAGTATTTTTTGAGCCAATTCGTTACATACATACAAATCTTAACTTTTTATAATATTAGTATAGATATATAATTCTACTGTACGTGGATATGTCACTGAACTCCTCCTGGACGACTAGACTGATTTGAGTGATTTTTTTTAATGCGGCTAAATTTGAATGGCGCCGTGAATGGTTTAGATTTACAAATCAGTCCGGCAGAAGGCGCATCAGTCGGTATGCAGGACAACGTCTGTCGGGTCCACTAGTGGTATATTCAATTTATTAATAATAAAAATAATAAATACATGACATGTTATACCATTTACGTATATAACATTTACGTCTCTGAAGACCCGTTATATCAACGAAGTTCGCTAAAATCATTATAATTTATGTGATATGGTGTCTGGACTTCGGAATAGGCCTGTGTATATCGCCATTACTCCATAATAAATTATGGAAGGATATCAAATAGCATCATAAATGTTTGTGGAGTCATAAAATTAATCTTCTGACTGGAAGTAAGACCTGAGTTATGGCCTACTTATTGTTCCTTGTGATTGTTTTCGATAACAAACTATTTATTCTTAGCTCTGGGAAATTATAGGTATATGTTATATCATGGATATTATACGTATATGACAAGGCTCAAGAAAATATACAAGTTAATGTCCTCATCATCTCCCTGGCCTTATCTCATACATTGTTGGGGTTGGAACTTGATTCAACCCGTTGTGGCTCCATGTTAGTCGCAATCAACTTATTAACTCCTAGTCCGTTATGTGCGCCTGGTACTTCGTGTACCATATCATCTCCCTGGCCTTATCCCATACATTGTTGGGGTCGGCACTTGATTCAACCCGATGTGACTGATCACCTGTTCTTTTATACGAAGTGACTGCCATCTGACCTTCGCAAACTCTTTAACGAGGAAAATCAGTGATCTGGGTTAAACCAGTTGTCAGACTATTTCAGGCCTTCGACTGACTTGTAACGATTGCCATAGATGATAAATTGGCAACAGGGACCGACGGCTTAGCGTGCTCTCCGAGGCACGGAGGGAACTCGGGCAGGGCGGGGTTAATGTTCTGTCAACGTAAAATTAACTTTGTACCTAACGATATTGAAGTGAAATCTTAAAATGCTTTCAAGAGTCCCCAAAAAGTTCATTAAAAATGAATTTATTGAAATTATCAGTTAAGTTGGGGTTTACAGAAATTTCTGGATGGCTTGTTCACTTAATAAACTAAAAATAAAACGACATGAACAATATAGACATGCTCACGATATCTCTGAAGGGTCCTCGAAGCTAGCAGTTCCCCAAATATTGGTTTTGACACGTGTTTTTATGGAGACGTAAAACTTCCTATACTCTTTTGGGGTGCTTTTTAACGTTCTCATACAAAATGGGCAAAATACGCAGGAGATATGATCAACGTAAGATTTAACAAGAATACCACACTACTAATAACAGATTTTCACCGAAGAACCTTTATAGATGGTGTGCCCATCGTTATCTCAGGCACTGATTCATCAACGATCGACTAATTATCTAAATCTTAAAAATGGTCAGGAACAATAGGAACGCAAGGAGGGACTCGAACCCACGACCTCTGCAAACTGTGCAGTTGCTCTGGCAATTTTAATCATCTATTTATCTTGTAATCTTAATTTAAGATTAAAGTAGAATTTCCATTGCTCCATTCTCAAATTTCCAATACTATTGAATGCCATCACAAAAGTATAAGTAAAGGTTCATAAGTAGAGTGTGCGTAAAGCTGGTAATATTATATTTATTTAAATTTCCCGGGAGGCTTGAGACTGTGACGTCAGCACGAGAACACTCTTCACTTCACACTTGATATGTCGCATGCATAAGTAATGTGCTCATATTTCAAGTCGTTTCGCGAATACATTAAAATATTAATATTTTTTGCTCCTAATGTGACTGATACTTGCTTTAGGGACTGTTTTTTGGTTCAAAATGTAAGCTATATATTTCTTAGACTATGACCTAACGGAGTTGCGCGACTGGGGATCATAGCTCTACTATGGTAGCCAAATGATGCTTCTTTAGAGAAGTTTTGTTTTCTTGTAGTTATTGTTTCGACAGAACTTCGTCGGGGAGTGAAGCCGCTGTGCTTGCCGTACGTTATAATGTAGGTAATTTGCTAGTGACGTTTAAAGATGTGTTGTAGCCGCTTATCAACAGACGAACTATGCGGTTTCCATCGGTGTAGTAGTTACATACATCCATATGCTCACGTCTGTATTCCCCGAGGAGGTAGAGGTGTACTTATGGCACCCACATTTCGACTTATGTTTAAGCCTATTTCAATTTACCGTGCTCTAATCCAGGCTCGGGGCTGCTACTGGTAAATTACAGGTAGAAAACCCAATAGCGTTGCCTGACCGGATCGAACCCAGGATCACGTGTTGTACCAGTAGCACCTGACTAGACCAACGAAGCAGGAATAATACTATTACTGAAAATTTCGAAACGAGTCCACAGAAATCGGTTATAGCTCGAACAAAATTATTATTTGCTTTATAATTCAACAAGTATAGTCTTTTAATGGTAAAAGCAAAGTAACTATGATGGGGATGATAAATCGTAGATTGCAGACCCAGTTTTAAAGGCACAAAGGGTATAAAGCGGAGGGTCAAAGAAATCTAAAAATTAGGCCAAATGGATACTTTGAGAAACGCTCCAAACTTAGAGTACAAAACCCCTAAAAATTCGTTCCCTACCTCATGTATGAAAAACAAGAATGCTTAAAAACAAATATTATTTTCTTTCCACAGTCCAATCCTCGGTGTGGCGACCTTCACCTACGAAGAATACGACGACGGTACCAAGGTCCCCGTGTGCCTCACCCAGGCGGACACCTTCTGGTCTGCCCTGTTCTTCATCCTGACCATAGCCATCTTCTTCATCGTCCCCCTGGGAGTACTACTTGTACTCTACAGCGTCATCGCCAAAAACCTCATGGAAAACCCTGCCATTATCGCCCAGAACACGAAAAACACCAACAGCTCCGGTAATGTCGTCAGATATAGGAAGCAAGTTATTCTTATGCTCGGGACAGTTGTACTGTCATTCTTTATCTGCCTTCTCCCCTTCAAAGCTCTGACGCTGTGGATCATCGTGTTCCCACCCGAGACAATAATGTCACTAGGTATAGACGGTTACTATATACTTTTATACTTTTGTAGAGTAATGCTGTATTTAAATTCGGCGATTAATCCTATATTGTACAACTTGATGTCTTCGAAGTTCAGAGAAGGGTTCGTGAAGCTTATGAAGATAAACAAATTAATGAGATGCAGTAGGAGTTTAAGGGAGACGATGCAAAGGAGAGATACCTTCAACACGACTACTTCGACTGGGTTCTCTAGCAGTCAGAATACTTCAGACTCCTTCTGGAGAAGGTACAGTAACAGAACGTCGTCTCAGAAGAATGTACTTAATACCACAAAGGTTAAGAATGAGCCACCTTCTTTAAAGATAGGGGAAATAGTGAATGTTGAAAACACACGCAGGAACAGCATGAAGATAATAGCAGCCTTAAACGAAAACCTTCAAGCTGATGTGCACGATCATTATTTAGAAGAAGTAACAGACACCAATGAGAACAATAAATCTATACAAATATTAAACTTAGATGTAAAGACTAATAATGTTTATTCGATAACTTTAGATGTAAGTGAGTCGGTTGAGGGTCGGAATAGATTTGTGTGTGTCCCGACACAAGTTAATGAGAAGAATATATTTATATACGATTACAGAAGCAAAGAGAGTTTTGTATGAGTTTACTTATAACTATGTATTGGCTAAGAGCCAAGTAATGCATTTAGCTAGAATAATAGGTTGATTTATGAGTGTGTAATCGATGAAAAAATTGCCTCCAACCAACCTGACATTGATCAATGTACAGAGAACTGCTGAGAAAATGGTGTAATTTTACGATATATTACCGTCTGCTTGCAACTTTGTCCGCGTGCAATTCATAATCTATACATCTTACAGATAAATGGAACTGAAGTGTATGTTTGTAATTCCAAATTAACAGCTTTTCAATTATTGCATATGAAAGCACATAGGGTAGGTACTGCTATAAAAAAAATATATGCCTCTGTCTGTTTGTTCCGGCTAATCTCCGAAAAGGCTGGAGCGATTTTAACGGGAAATTGCTAATGATATAAAGGAGTAAACTTAGGCTACTTTTATCAAAAGAAAGCATTAGGATTCCTGAAAAAAAATTATCAGCCATGATATTTGCTCTACCGCGCGTAGAACCGCGAGGCACAGCTAGGTAGGAAATAATTTTTGTTCATCTTGCGTCTTTTAATACATAACAAGTGTCTATACAGCTGTCGATGTTTGGTATCGTTGACTTAACCTTGATTTTATTTTTCATATTACCCGCAAGAAAATCGGAGTTATTTCCTCGGAGACTACTTTGGTTGAGTGTAAAAATAGAATGAACATTACAATAGTAGAATAATGTTTGAACAAGAAAAAATATTCACGCAGACTTTATTCATTCATAAAATGTTCCTATATTTTTATTATCAACTAGCTGTGCCCCGCGGTTTCACCCGCGTAGATGTAGTTTCATCCTTACTGTCGGGGAACCCTAATATTTTTGATAAATAAAAGTAGCCTAAGTTACTCCTTGAAACATCAACTACCTCCCAGTGAAATTCCCGTTAAAATCGGTCCAGCCGTTACGGAGATTACCCGGAACAAACAGACAGACAGAAAGAGAAAAATTTTAAAACTTGGTTTTTTAGTGTCAGTAGCGTGTATACTTTCATATGCATTTAGTGAAAAGCTCTTATTTTGGAATTACAAACAGACACTTCAATTTTATTTATCTGTATAGATTATAGATTCCTTACCGATCATTCTAATAAAATACATAGATACGGCATTTTTCGTGTTATATAACTCCGGAGCAAATATGAAGAAATAAGGCTTTTCAAAGAAAAAGCAAAAAGGTTAGTCGACATCACAGGAGACCGAAGAGCTGGCAGCTACCTCGGACAAAGAACTAGTGTAGCCATCCAAAGGGGGAATGCTGCCAGTATCTTTGGAACTTTAACTACAAGGATTCCTTTTAATAACCTATTTTAGTTATTATTTTCACCCGCGTAAATTTAGTTTCATCATTATTGTCGCGGAACCCTAATTTTTTTAATAAATAAAAGTAGCCTAAGTATTGAAACATCAGCTACCTGCCAGTGAAAGTCCCGTTAAAATCAGTCCGGAACAAACAGACAGACAGTCAGACAGAGAAAAAATTTAAAACTTGGTTTTTAAGTGTCTATTGTGTGTATACTATCATATGCATTTAGTGAAAACCTGTTTTTTTGGAATTACAAACAGACACTTCAATTTTATTTATCAGTATAAATATAGATGTAAAGATATTGAGTTTAATATTGGGTTATATATGAAGAAATTACGTTACAGGACCTATTTGTGTTCAGTGGTATTTCACGAAGATATTTTGTTCTAAAAACTCTTAACTATAATTTTCAAAAGCTTTGTTACGATTTACGTACTTAATATGTTTATTTTCGTCGAATGCAAGTACTTATGTACTTAACTAATTCCTATGAATTATTTTGTGATTAATATAAAAGTTAATTGTCAAGTAATTACTTAAACCTGAATAACATTTTTAATCTATACAAAAACTTATAAATGTACTTATGAAAATAACAGTAATGATTTTTTTTTAAGTAGTTAATTAATCTAACTAAGAAATTTAAGTATTCACGTGATTAATAAAATAGTGCCAAATTAATTATTCTGCAATCAAAGTAACAATCATATTATCAAGTACTTTAAACTTCATTAATTAATTAATCATTAATTAATTTGGAAAAAATACAATAAATTTATATATATATACAAGGTGTAACACGAATCTTGATCCTGTATACATGACATAGAAAAATAATGGAATGATTTTATAGAGGTGTACTTTTATATATTTTTTAAAACATTTTTTTAAATAGATGACTAGAATATGATAAATATGTATTTTTATACTAAGTAGTCCCAATTCCATATATATAATAATCTCCTAGCAGATGAGTATAAATGCGATGTTTATAGAGTATATTAGTATATACTATTATATACTTAATGAACATGTATAATAATATATTCCTTACACTGCCTTGTTGATATGCAAAACAAATATAAGATGTATGTTTACAATGGTCTAATGTCTTTCATCCTTATATTTCCCTAAAAACTAATTTTTTACAGAAAATCCTACATCTTACAAAAGATACACAGTAAGCAGGGGCGTGCATTGGATTTTCAGAGGGGTAGGCATAAACAATAAGTAGGTACGCAGGTTAAGTACATACCTATGTGACGCGGCGTATCATCCTTATTGTCGCGGAACCCTAATATTTTTAATAAATAAAAGTAGCCTAAGTTACTCCTTGAAACATCAGCTACCTACCAGTGAAAGTCCGTCCAGCCGTTTCGGAGATTACCCGGAACAAACAGACAGACAGACAGGCAGACAGAGATTTTTTTTTAAACTGGTTTTTAGTGTCTGTGTAGTGAATTTAACGGGACTATCACTGGCAGATAGCTAATGATAAAAGGAATAACTTGTAAGACAGGAAATGTTATAAGGCCACTTTTATTAATAAATCATTAGGGTTCACCGAATATGATTGAGTGACCACATGACAGATGGAGTCTATCGTCGTCTCAGGCGCTAAACATACGTCTTTGAATTAGTTCTCAGACATACGCAGGTTTCCTCACGACGTATTCTTTCACCGTAAGGCGACTACTCAAACCCCACGGCCACTACCGCTCTTATTCTACCAGGAAAAATCTTATTATACCAATACAAGGAGGCAGAAGTATTCAGTGTGTGTCATTTTCTATACATTGATTGCGTCGGCGTCTTTCAACACTCATAAATACTGGCTAATTGCCCCAAAACCACTCGATTACTGCAGATCTGCCTTATATGGTAAAATGCGCTCTCAGTTATATCGGCTGTTCATTATAAATACATTATTATTCAATACAAGCTCAGTAATGCTGTAGTGAAAAAACATTTTAAATCATCGAAATCCATTAGCAGTTAATATTGAAATTTGTTTGTGGTTTACATTTTCGACTTTTTAATTATATAAAAAAAAAAAAATAGATAGTCTATAGGATATATATAGATATTATAAAGATTTGTTTGTGTGTTACGATTTAGTTAAGGCTCGACCAATTTTAAAAATTATTTCTGCGTTATAGAAAGCTAGGTACGTCCTTAACGAGTATAATTAAGGATATAATATAATTAGGGATACGTAAGAAAAAGCGGACAAAACCGCGGACGGAAGCTATTAATATAATAAAATTTAAAAAATGGCATTGACGGTAGTTTTCGCTTTGAAAGTAGCATAAAAATTAATGTAGCAATAATTAATGAAATAAGTTAAAAATTAAGTTATCAATACAAACAGCCAGAGTAAGTAAGAAGATAACATCTTAATGATTAAGTAAAGTGAAACTGGCAGTTGATTTCAACAGGTTTTTAAGTATAAAATCATGTTATTTTCCAATTTATTATAAACTAGCTGTGCCCCGCGGTTTCACCCGCGTAGATTTTAATTTCATGGTTACCCGCGGATCCCTAATGTTTTAAAAAAATCTAGCAGTGAAAGTACCGTCAAAATCCGTCCAGCCGTTTCGGAGATTACCCGGAACAAACAGACAGACAGACAGAGAAAAATTTTAAAGATTGGTTTTTCTTTGTCAGTACCGTGTATACTTTCATATGCATTGAGTGAAAAACTGTTATTTTGCAGTTACAAACAGACACTTCAATTTTATTTATCTGTATAGATGTATAGATGGATGGAACCCACATAACATACGGATTAAAAATTATCACGCACATTGAAGACGATTTACGAATTCTTTTTAGTAAGGCACTTATAGCTCGAAAAAAAAATAAGCGGAAAAGGCGTAATGACAGTTAGGTGTCACGTCGTATCGTTAGTTAGCGTTTGCGTCATTCACGTGTTTTACCGACAATTTTCAAAACTTTCAACCGACTAATCTATACATCTTCTATACAGATGATTAAAATTGTAGTGTCTGTTTGTAATTCTAAAATAACAGCTTTTTACTAAATGCATAAGAACGAATACACGGTACTGACATACAAAAATGTTCTCTGTCTGTCTAATAGTCTACAATTATTGTAATCATTCGTGAAACATGTTATGAATTGTACCTAAGTGACCATTTTGTCATTTCGATGATGAATCATATTCGGATCACATTATGATTCTCCCTAAGTGGCCTTTTTAGACCTACAGTACATAGCTGTGTCCATCGCTATACAATATATATTAGTTTTGTCCGTCGGTCTCAGTAACAGTGTTTCGTGGCCATTTATCACTGCCAACAAGACAAACGGTACTTAGCAAGCCTCCAATCCTGGATCATTAAATCTATACAGATAAATAAAATTTACGTGTCTGTTTGTAATTCCAAAATAGTAGCTTTTCACTAAATGCATATGAAAGTATACACGATACTGACACTAAAAAATCAAGTTTTATAATTTTTCTCTGTCAGTCTGTCTGTCTGTTTGTTCCGGGTAATCTCCGAAACGGCTGGACGGGACTTTAACGGGACTTTCACTGATAGGTAGCTGATGTTTCAAGGAGTAACTTAGGCTACTTTTATTTATTAAAAATATTAGGGTTCCGCGACAATAAGGAAGAAACTAAATCTACGCGAGTGATACCGCGGGGCACAGCTAGTTCAACATAAATATTTATTTTTCAGAGACAATTTAATAAATTAACTTTACTACCCTTTCCTTGTAACGTTGAATGATTGTTTGTCTACCATCGCATTTTTTACCATAAATAGGGTGTTCAGGATTAGGCGAACAATAAAAAAACTTGGGACATTTTTGGAATTGGGTTTACTTGACGGTTGATAATTGACAACAAATTTTGAGTGACCCGACCCGAGTGGTGGGCACGCTAGACTAAATGTGATTGGACGAGACAAATACAAACAAAAATGGGCCGAAACTACACATAAAATAATAACGGAGACGCGATGAAGCGTCGACATAGGGTGTTAAAAATCTTGTCTCCCGAATGCCTAAGAATTATATTGTTACTCTTTCAGGATCAAAATAGCACAAAAGTTCAAAGAAAAAACTTGCATAAAGTGACCTTCCGAACGAGGCGTTTCTTGTCTGTTCTTCTCAGAAGGCTACTTTCCGATCCAGTTGTAAAAGTGCCTTATCAAGTCAAGAACCGAATATGGAAAATACACGCCTGAATGCCCTGAGTGCCTAGTGCGAGTTTACTTAAAATCGCCGTCACAAATCATCGCGTCGACGTAAACGGTCGACGCGGTGACTTGTGACGGCGGCAGTGAAAAACTCACACTAGGCCCTCTAAAGGGGTAGGCAGAGGTGTCCCTATAGTATACTCACATTTATGTTTAAGTTCCTAGTAACAGGGGGCGAACCTATTGCCATCAACTGGCTCTTATGATCACTAAATCAAAGATGTAGCTGAATCCAATAACCTCATCTTTAAAGAGTAGAACATCACAAATTATATGACATTTCTGGGTAGCATGAGATAAGAAGGTGATTTCTAAGTTACGAGCCATAAAATGCATATTGGACGCGCAGTGCAACTACTTTAATATGAGACATTAACTTAGTTGTTACGGTCAGGGGGAGAGAATTTTTCAGCAGTCTAAGATGACATTATAAAGAATTTATTAATATTTTTAAGAGCGATCACTTTTCCAGCCAGTGTAAAGGCCAGGTAGGTATTTGCCGTCACTAGAGGGCCTCGGAACCATGCCAAAGCGGTTTCAGTACCTGCACCGGACCCGACGAGAGAGAAAAGCCAGGTTCAGCCAGGTATCAGAGAAGGGTTTGCCAGTGTAAAAGCCAGGAGATGCCAGGTATCTGCCGTCGCTGGGGGGACTTCGGTACTGTGCGGGTCTGCCCTTCCCAAAGAGGTAAACGTGACGTCATTGTAAAAACCAGTCCTTGGGTCTGGAACGGAGGTGAGAGAAAAGCCAGGATCAGCCATATCAGGTTTACGGATCGAAAAGTTTACCAGTCGCTGGTGGGGGGTATCGGTGCGTAATGCATGTAATTGCGGTCCCGATAAGCACGTGGTGTGTAATTACTGCACACCAAACACTGTAAAGCTGAAGAGTTTGATTTTATACGGGCAAATTTTTCAACCAGCCGCATTAAATTTTCGGCGTTTTATTTTCTCACGCAAATGTTTGATAATTGAATGAATTACAATATATAGACATTAGAGAGGATAGAAAATGGCATTCCCTAACGGCCATGACTAATCCAGTCTTGTACGAACTGTTCATTACATCGAAATCTGATATTTAGTCTGTTTAACAAATGGGTATCACCCACTTAACATAAAGGGTGAGTTGGCATTCTGTATTTTACGTTTATTACATTGTCAGGGTCCCCCTTTCTGGTAATATTATAAACTGTACCCGGCGGTTTCATCCGCGTAGACTTAATTTGATAGGTAGCTTTTCTTCACGGCAACCTAACTTAAAAAAAAGGAAGTCAAAATTATCTTCGGCGATAGCTTAAAGATATCTTTTGCTCGGAATCAGGACAAAAAATCGTATCTAAGTAACATTTACACAAAAACATCGTTATATTTTGGCTGGAGCTATTAATAAATCGTCCTTGTAAATGGGGAATAATATGACTGTCGGCAAAGTATTTCATTAGGTACCGTTTTTTCTACTTTTGGCTAACGACCAACACATTGATACCTAGGGGAACGTGAAACAATACTGAAACGAATGCGGGCTAGGGATGTACAAGATATATATGTTTTTATCGATGAAAGTCTGAGGAGCTCGTGGCACAGTTGCTATTACGCATATCATTCGATCAGCGAAGTTGAGCAACCATACGCCTAGCCAGTAGTTGGATGGGTGACCGCCCGAGTTCCCTCCGTGCCTCGGAGAGCACGTTAAGCCGTCGGTCCCGGTTGCCAATTTAACATCTTTGGCAATCGTTACGGGTCAGCCGGAGGCCTAAAAATAATCTGACAACTGGTTTAACCCAAATCACAGATTTTCCTCCTAAACGGGGTTGCGAAGGTCAGATGGCAGTCGCTTCGTATAAAAATCAGGTGATCAGCCACATCGGGTTGAATCAAGTGCCGACCCCAACAATGTATGGGATAATGGCCAGGGAGATGATAATGAGGCAAAGTTTGTAAGTGCAAGTAAACTAGTTGTGGCGGTTTGAATAAATTTCAGAGAGTGAGAGTGGCATTATTATTATTTTAAGTAAAAATAAACCCTTGCAACATCAGCTATCTGCCTGTGAAAGTCCCATAAAATCAGTGTAGCCGTTTAAGATTAGCTAGAACAAACAGATAGATAGACAGAAATATATAATAGTTTTTTTAACCTATAGTATAATATATACTTTCATATGCATTTCGTGAAAAGCTTTGAGAGTTACATTAATTCTAAAAACATTAGTGGAGCAGTTTCACACGTGCTTTTACTTTTTAGTGAAGAAACCTGCATATATCTGAGAAGTAATTCAAATACGTATGTATATAGTGCCTGTCACGTTGACACTTAATCATAATCGGAGAAATAAGGGCGTTGTTGTTACAGCACCGATGCTTACAGGGGCGTGCATTGGATTTTCAGAGTAGGGATGGCGATCTGAGATCAATTAATCGAAGAATCGATTTTTCGAGCCAAATAAATCGATTTTTTAAATCGATATGTAACACTGAATCGATTCAGTGAATCGATATTTAAAATTTGAAACCAGTATTTTTTTTTGTTAAAATTATAACTTAATATAACAAATACATTTAGAAAGTATATGATATATATATAGTAAATATATAGTAATGATGTCTTGTTTTTACCTGATACTTTCATATTGTAATGATTGTGATCATCGAATTTCTTGAACTATAAAAAATCCCTGCTTTTAATACTAAATGATCGCTTATTATGGTATCTTGTTTTTCATAAAATGGATTTATATTTACATTGTAAATCTAGACTCGAGAAAAAAACGTTTTTTTATAAATCGATCTTTTTGACCTCGATTTTTTTATGAATCGATTCATCAAGTTACGATTCGAATCGATTTAAAAATCGATATTTTTTGGAAATAATCGCCATCCCTATTTCAGAGGGGTAGGCATGAACAATAAGTAGGTAGGTAGGCAGGTTAAGTACATACATATGTGACGCGGCGTAGGTACGTACGTCTTGGTAAATATACACATACGAACCTAAACACACACACACGACACGAGTGTATTCAGTGATCACAAATTGTAACTTCTGCTCATCTGCTTATATGCAATGCAAGCCACTGGATGCTTATCTCTTCGGGGACCGCTCATGGCGTGAGCATATTCTTTTTATCGATATTGTACTCTCCCTCCCTAGTTCAAAGGTCAATGTAGCGGGCACCATTTCTCTCAATCAGTTCAAGCCAGTTAGGTACATAGTCCACCCCCCGGACACGACAATGTGGGTACCTAAATACCCTTTAGAGTATTGTAATTTTAATTTAGCTATCTACTTTATGTGTAAAATAAAGACTTCTTTGGTACAGACATTTTGATTGGACAATAAAGATACTAGTTGAGAAAATTAGAAAAAGTTACGGAGCTACTTTGGTATTATAACTTTGTACGAATCGTTCATGAGTATGTTTTAGTTTTATTGTTTACTAGCTGTGTCCCGCGGTTTCACCCGCGTAGATTTAGTTTCATCCTTATTGTCGCGGAACCCTAATATTTTTGATAAATAAAAGTAGCCTTAGTTACTCGTTGTAACATCAGCTACCTACCAGTGGACGGTCACTGGCAGATCTTGCTGATGGTACAATGAGTAACATAAGTCACATTTAATAAGAAATAGGTACAACGAATTAAAAGTCCACGAAATTAAGTCTACGCCGGTGCGGTGGTCGGTCAACTGAACATTAACATATAATTTTAGCTGTCTGTCCCTCTGTTTTCATTGAGAGGTTAGATCATAAAGAACTTCGCAAGGTTTTTCACCGCTTCAAATTGTAGGGTCCTGGTAAAAACATGAAAAGTTTAGCAATAAAGGGCGAACCTTTTCGCACTTAGTTGAAAAAACTTCTTCCAATATTAAACGTAGTCATCCCAAAATTTATTATAAACTAGCTGTGCCCCGCGGTTTTACCCGCGTAAAGTTTATTTCATAGGTGACCCGCGGAAACCTAATGTTTTTTTTTAATAATAGTAAGTTAATCTTTGTAATATTCGCTATGTGCCCGTGAAAAGTCCCGTTGACTTCGGTCCAGCGGTTTCAGATATTACCCGGGACAAACAGACAGACAGAAAGAGAAAAATTTTAAAAGTCGGTTTTTTAGTGTCAGTAGCGTGTGTACTTTCATATGCATTTAGTGAAAAGCTGTTATTTTGGAATTACAAACAGACACTTCAATTTTATTTATCTGTATAGATATAGAGGTAAAATAAAGATGGATAAATCTAAAACAGTGCACCGATTAATAATTTAAATCTACTCATAAATCCGTAATATCTGTTACAAAACTGGATCTAACACTTCAAAAGCGTTAAGTTTGCAATTAATTATACCAAGCTTCCGATAGCCACAAAATATCGTTCAGTTTTACTTATGACGGAACTATACTGCTTACACGCAATGTCATTGTGTTTAACATACTTGATGCTGAAGATTTGAAATACACAAAAAACGAAAATAAATAGCAATAAAACTAAAAATCTTAATCTATACAGATAAATAAAATTGAAGTGTCTGTTTGTAATTCAAAAATTACAGTTTTTAATTAAATACATATAAAAGTATACACGCTACTGATATTAAAAAACTAAGTTTTAAAAAAATCTCTGTCTGTCTGTCTGTTTGTTCCGAGTAATCTCTGAAACGGCTGGACGGATTTTAACGGGACTTTCACTGGTAGGTAGGATGTTTCAAGGAGTAACTTAGGCTACATTTATTTATTAAAAATATTAGGGTTCCGCGACTATAAGGATGAAACTAAATCTACGCGGGTGAAACCGCAGGGCACAACTAGTCTAAATATATAACTCAAAGCTCTGACTGACATAGTGATCTATCAACGCACAGCCCAAACCAGTGGACGGATCGGGCTGAAATTTGGCATGCAGGTAGATGTTATGACGTAGGCATCCGCTAAGAAAGGATTTTGATTAATTCTACCCCCAAGGGGATAAAATAGGGGATGAAAGTTTGTATGAAACTAAATTTACGCGGGTGAAACCGCGGGGCACAGCTAGTATTTTATAATACTGAGAGTTTTTATTAGAAGTTTACTGAATGAATTAAGGTTGACCAATTAATCCGTCTGTTATTGTTTGTTAACATTCGATTTCTTGACTTTCTATCATATTATATCGAAAACTTAATAATATATACAAAGAACAGTACTTAAAACTAATTTCAAGTAGAAAACTTGGCCCAAATATCTCTCGGCATCGTGCCAAGAAGGCTGGCAGCATTACCACGTTGAACAGCAATGCTGATTCTCTGAGCGAGGTAGCCCCAGCCCACTTGGCACGAGATGCTTCTACCAGACGACGTGCAACCTCTTTGAACACTTGATGAGTAATCAATGTTTGCGTATATTTAATGCATTAAATTCAATTTAAAAGTGTGATTGGTACACTAATTAACTAATAAAACTAATAATTCATTTGTGTATATTTTGAGTTGAGCAAGGTTTAAGATAAAAGGAGTGTTGTTTGATATCCTCTTACGAGTTGCATCATATTCATATAGTGCCAACCTAACGGCATACCGCAATAAATAACTCTAAAGCTAACAGAGTTGATTTATTGGGTGTCATGAGTACTCTTATATACATTGAGATGAGACTAGTAATGTTAAACTTTCTAAGTAGCTGTGCGTGATTTTAGAACACAGTTATGGATCTAAATATAAAAGGTTTTAAAAAAAAATATGCAACATTTTGGTCATGTTTCAATATATACATCTAAGTATATCTCTACGGATAAATAAAATTGAAGTATCTGTTTGTAATAACAAAGTAGGAGCCTTTCAGTTAATGCATATGAAAGTAGATAAGATAGTGACATAGAAAACATTTTTTTCTCTATCTGTCTGTAAGTTGCGGGTAATCTCTGAAACGGCTGGACCGATTTTAACGGGACTTTCACTGACAGATAGCTGATGATACAATGTGTAACTTAGGCTACTTTGATTTAAAAATAACATTAGGGTTCTGCGGGCACATTATAACTCCCCGTGATGGAGAGAATACGACGCAACCCATCTACATTTTCGCTTAAAAAATGAAGACCACTTTGTTTAAAACGTTGGATAATTTCCTGGAAATGGGATTTGTAATCAAATATTTGACAGAAGCCGGGATTGCGATCGTTCGTGTAATCTAATGCCATAATCCCGTAGCGTTCAGTTACAGTAGCAAAATAAAAAAGAAGGCTGAAGGTCGGCTTCGTAAATTAGTAAAGAACACACACACACACACATCTTAATTTTAAAAAAGTGTAAATTAATTTGATTTAGGCTTCAATCTAGCTTTATGTCATATCATCGGTAAAAACTTAAAATTTAAGTCAACGACATAAATAACAGTAACTTGGTTTAGATGTCAATTCTCTCTTTAGTAAATCAAATCAAATAGTTTTATGCAATACTAGCTGTGCCCCATTTCACCCGCGTAAATTTAGTTTTATACAAACTTTCATCCCCTATTTTATCCCCTTAGGGGTATAATTAATCAAAATCCTTTCTTAGCCTACGTTATAACATCTACCTGCGTGCCAAATTTCAGGCCGATCCGTCCAGTGGTTTGGGTTGTGCGTTGATAGATCACTATGTCAGTCAGTCAGTCACCTTTTTAGATAAGGGACACTAGGAGCACTCATTAAACGTCCGATAGATAAAATTACAGAGAAGCAGATAAAATTACAGAGACTCTATTATAATTTACACAGGCCTAAATATTTACTTGAATCCAGAAATAGTGAAATCGACATTAGATATATCAGATAAAAGTTATGTCTAAATTTAAGCTTGTGTTTTAATTACAAAACTGTGAAAAATTATTTTCTTTATTATGTATCACAGTTTTGTAATTAAACGCAGAAAGTCGGAGGTCGTAAGAATGTGTCAAGTGTGTGTGTATCTTATACCGCCAATGTCCTGGAAGTCGAACTTATTATAAGTTTTTTTGTTATTCTATATTCCCTGTATCACCGGGACATAATGGTTATTTTATGTGATGATGGTCCGACCGATTTCGGCCATGGCGACCGCTTCAACTCCGGTTAACGTCGGTAGTGCACTCGCATGTGGCTAATGTAGCCAATCTTCTTTTGGAAGATTCTCGCGCATTGCGTACATGTGAGCACACCGTTCTCAAAATTATAGTTTATAGCCGCAGGTGGTCGGGCTTTTAATTCGTTGCGTTTCGTATCAAGTTCAGAGCGCCGGTTGACTTCAAATTTCGTAATTTTGTTATTAATGAAAGTCCTCCACTCTGATCTCTTTGCTGCGAAGTGCTCCCAACGAGTTGGCTCTATGCAACACTTCTTCATGTGCCGCTTTAGCACGTCTTTATATCGGAGAAGCTGTCCTCCATGCTTACGCTTGCCGTCCTCCAGCTCTGAATAAAACACGCGCTTCGCGACTCGTTGCTCTGACATCCGGGACACATGACCGCACCACCGAAGTTGTCGCCGAATTAGGTAAGCCTCAATGCCGCTTACATTGGCTCTACTCAGCACTTTAGTATTCCGTACACGATCAGACCATTTGATTCTAAGTATTTTCCGAAGACATCTTAGATGGAATCGGTCCAGCATGTGGATATGTCGGCGGTAAACGGTCCAGGTCTCGGCTGAGTAAAGGATGTTGGGAAGTACGACTGCCATGTATATTGAGATCTTGGTAGCCATCTTCAAATCATGTGAACAGAAAACCTTGGTGTTTAATTTACCGAATGCTGCAGCTGCAGCGCTGATCCTGCTGTTGATCTCCGCATCAAGATCACACTTAGATGTTAACGTGCTCCCAAGATAGCGGAACTTGTCCACCTGCTTCAGTGTGTCCTCGCCAAGTTTTACAGTCAGTGCCTCGTTACCGTCGATATCTAACTGCATGACCTCCGTTTTCTTGACGCTGATCTTAAGTCCGAATTTGCGACAAGACTGGTCAAAAATGGACATTAACTGTTGCAGGCCGTCTGGAGATTCTGCCACAAAACATAAGTCGTCGGCATACAGTATCTCCGTAATACATGCGTGTGAAACTTTTGTGCGTGCTTTGAGCCTCGCTAGGTTGAAGACATTGCCGTCGGTGCGGAAGCGGATACGAATACCTTCAGAAACAGTCTGCAAGACCTCCCGGACTACTACCGCAAAGTACAACGCAAACAACGTCGGCGCTAGGACGCATCCCTGCTTCACCCCACATGTAACGGGAAAGAAGTCGGATTGTTCTCCGTCGACCGCGACGCAACATTCCATGCTGTCATGCAATAGTCTGAGAAGTCTCACAAACTTCTCTGTGCACCCTATCTTCTCGAGCACGATCCAGAGGGCTTCTCGAGGCACGCTGTCAAAAGCCTTCTCAAGATCGACGAAACAGAGATACATATGACGACCCTGTTCTCTGCACTTCTCTTGTAGCTGTCGTAATGAGAATATAGCCTCGCAGGTGCCTCGATCAGGTCGGAAACCAAACTGGGTTTCTGGTAACAACATTTCAGAAAGTTTCGTAAGGCGGTTTAGTAAGATTCGGGCAAAGACTTTTCCGGGGGCTGATAATAATGAAATACCTCTGTAGGAATTGCAATCGGCACGGTCACCTTTGTTCTTATATAGAGCTTTTATTCGTGATACTTTAAAAGTAGATGGAACTTTCTCTTCCTTCCATATACGATCAAAAAGTTCCCATATCGCCAAATGCAATTTCTCACCGCCGTACTTCATTACTTCACTCGGTATACAATCGATGCCCACCGCGCGCTTATTTTGCTGTTGATTAATAGCAAGGGTAACCTCGCCACGCGACAGCGGCTCATCCAGCTTATTATCGGCGGGGAGCTGAGGAATCGAGCGAACATGATCCAGATCTGCTGATCGGTCTACGTTAAGCAACGTGTTAAAATGTTCTGCCCATCGCTTTAGAACATCCTCCTTGCTTCTGAGAAGACCTTCGCCACAAGCTGGTTTAAGCGGCACTTTAGATGTTGTCGATGTGCCTATCAGCTTTCGAACCTCACCGTAAAATTCTCCTAGCCGGTTTGTATCTGCTAGCCACTGCATATGGCGAGCTTTGTCCTGCCACCACTTGTCCTTTGTTTCCCGAGCTAGTCTACGTAACTCAATGTCACTTCGCTTGATCTCCGCAACACCGTGTAAGTTTGTTCTCCTGTGCTGTCGAAGGAGACGTCGGTGCTTATCAATTGCCTCCTTAAGAGCATCATCATTCTCATCAAACCAATCCTCGTTCTTACGGACTTTTAGACCCAGAACTAAAGTAGCGGTGTCTAAAATGCGAGTTGATAGAGCTCCCCAGTCGGCGTCAATATCACCGGTCTTGTTTGAGAAAGGTAACACAGTAGCCAAAGCTCTGACATATTTCTCCTTTGTCTCTGGATCCTGAAGCCTGTCCACGTTTAAACGAGTCAGCTTTGTTCTGCCAGATCTACAAGGACGTCGGAGGCGGAGACGTAGTTTGGTTATGATCAGCCTGTGATCAGACCAGCAATGTGCACCACGCATTACACGGGTAATTTGGACTTGAGAAATATCTTTTTGTCGTACAATGGCGTAATCTAACAAATGCCAGTGCTTTGATCTTGGATGCATCCACGTATTTTTGTGCTTCGCTGGAAGTCGAAACATTGTGTTTGTTATCGCTAACTCGAATTGGGCACAAAAGTTTAGAAGTAGGTGGCCATTGTCGTTCATATTGCCGACTCCATGCCTGCCCAAGACTCTGGGCCATGCAATAAAGTCTTGTCCTACTCTGGCATTGAAATCCCCTAAAAGGAGAATCTGCTCTCTGGCATGAATGCCCTCTATGCAGTGAGTTAGCTCTTCATAGAAGTGGTCTTTAATGTCATCAGATTTGTCTAGCGTGGGAGCATAGACACTGATGACATTAAGGAAGTTGTTATTGTCTAGCAGTAGACGCAGGGTAGTTATTCGGTCTGAGATGTGCACCGGGAACTCTTGCAGTTGTCTAGCGAGCTTATTCTTGATCGCGAATCCCACGCCTGATCGTCGCGGTTCGGACGAAGCGAGTCCTTTCCAAAAGAAAGAATACCCGCCACCGTGCTCCATCAGCTCCCCTTCCTCGGCAAGATGTGTTTCGCTTAGAGCAGCCACATCCACGTTATAGCGAGAAAGCTCTCGAGCTACAATGGCAGTTTTCCGTTCCGGACAGGCGTTGGTCTCCCGGTCAAGGAGAGTTCTAACATTCCATGCGCCAAATGTCATTTTTGGGGTTGTTGTGTTATTTAATTTAAGATTCTTGTTGCGTCGACCACGAATTTAATGATGCGGAGGCAGCCGCGGTTACTACCTGCCGTGTAAGTTGGGGTGAGCATTTTTTTAGGGCACCTTTTCTAGCCCCCTCCTAAGCTGGGCAAGGAGAGCAGTGCCATCCCTAAATAGGGCTGCTCTGTCACTCCGGGTGCTGCCGAGCCCCCTCTGTCCCCCCAGAGCAGAGTGGAAGCGACCACGATGTTCTAAGAACACCCCCGGAGCCGCCCTTGTGCAGGCTTCAGACAAAGCCCGGGTTGCATCCACCCGGACCTCTCTACTTCAGCCCATCGCCAAGGGACTTGAACAATGCCGGAGTCCAATATTCGGAAGCAGTCATCTGCGCAGGAATATTTTTAAGTGCATCAGCGATTGCGCAGCCGCAGATGCCCTCTCTGGTCCTTCTCCCCCGTAACCCAGTGGAACGGAGACCGATACGACCGGTGGGGGGTTTGGATGCAGGTTTGATTTCGAGTTTTCCTTCTCTTGCACTGGTCTATTGTGCTTCTTTTCCCTTTGTCGCCTTTTACGACATCCTCGGGTAGAAAAGGAGTAGCGACACTGTATTCTTACTCCGTCGCTACACGGACAATTATTTTATGTATAAGTATCTGAAAGCTTAATATTTAGAGTGAATTGGTTGATTTCGGTATTAGATTATGTCGTAGCCTTGTGGTTTGAGTAGTCACCTGCTTGGAAGCGACAGAAGTTCCAATCAAACTAATCCGTCTGTCCGTCCCGTTAAAATCCGTCCAGCCGTTTCAGAGATTACCCCGAACAAACATACAGACAGACAGAGAAAAAATTTAAAACTTGGTTTTTTAGTCCTAGTAGCGTGTATACTTTCATATGCATTTAGTGAAAAGCTGTAATTTTGGAATTACAAACAGACACTTCTATTTTATTTATCTGTATAGATGTATAGATTTAAGTATTTTATATGCATTTAGTGCAATCCTAAGAAATGATGGATGGATTGTGTGAAAGATGATATGACTAGAATGGGAGTGAATACAGATATGACGGCTGATAGAGAGAAATGAAAGAGAAGAACACATTGCGCCGACCACAAATAACATGGGATAAGGGCAGGAGGATGATGATGATGATATGCATTTAGTGCAAATATCTTAATTTGGAATTACAAAGAGACACCTAAATTTTATTTATATGTATTCATAGATAGTTGAAACATAAATAACTCTTCACATTCCGGGTTCTTAGTATAAACACATTATTAAGGAATGATAAGTTACATACTTTGATAGTGATAGCTCTGTGTAACCGACACCCGCGTCGCATACCACCCTATTTATACCAATACTAGCTGTGCCCCGCGGTTTAACCAGCGTAGATTTAGTTTCATTCTTATGGTCGCGGAAACCTAATATTTTTAATAAATAAAAGTAGCCTAAGTTACTCCTTGAAACATCAGCTACCTGCCAGTGAAAATCCCGTTGAAATCGGTCCAACCGTTTCAGATTACCCGGAACAAACAGACAGACAGACAGAGAAAATTTTTAAAACTTGGTTTTTTAGTGTCAGTAGCGTTTATACTTTAATATGCATTTAGTGAAAAACTGTTATTATGGATTTACAAACAGGCACTTCAATTTTATTTATCTGTATAGATTTTATTAATTAGAATAATTAACGATTTCAACTAACAAGCAATAGAAAAAACCTCTACACTTCAACAACCTTGAAAACACTTTTAAACAACATCAATATGATAAGAATTGAAAATGTTACATATTTTATCGTCCGTGTAGTTACGTAAACCATTTTGACTCGAATAACTACTTCGAAACAAGCATTCGCTGTCAATAAACAAGTTGAGAACTAGAAGTATAGTTAAATATAATGACTGCCATGTGACAACTGACCTACGAGTAAGTACTACTGAATATCTACAAATAGTTATTGCTTGAAACTGTACTTAACTCTTAAATATTTATGAGCTATTTTCCTCTTTCCAGGTTTACTTAGTTGCTGTGCCCTGCGGTTTCACCCGCGAATTTTCATGGGTGGCCCACGGAACCCTAATATTTTTTAAATTAAAAGTAGCCTATGTTACTTCTTGTAATATTAGCTATCTGCCAGTGAAAGTCCCGCTAAAATTGGTCCAGCCGTTTTGGAGATTAGCCGGAACAAACAGACAAAGCGACAGACAGACAGAGAAAAAAAATTTAAATTGGTTTTTCTATGTCAGTCAGTACTGTGTATAATTACAAGTGCATTTAGTGAAAAGCTGTAATTTTGGAATTACAAACAGACACTTAAATTTTATTTATCCGTATAGATGTATAGATATCTATAGATTAATCATAGATAAGTTGAATAGACAAATGATTTCATTTTTCAAATCTGCCATGTGTCTCTGCATCACCCAAAGGTTGACTGGTAGAGAATGCCTATGGGATTAAGTCCATAAGCTAATAGCATAAGAAAATAATTCCATAAGCTTACCACCTCTCCTTCATGTAGAAGAACTTATCGAAAGTGAAAATTGATATATTTAAGTAGCAATTTTCACACCATCGAATAGCTTTCAATATACGTTTACGCATCTCTAAAAAATATACGGCCTGTTTAAAAATTACCTCAAGCCTCTTACAATATGTAAGGCCTTAAAAAGTTAATAGCAACTGTATCCCTATCACGAGTTTGCCACCGATTTCCTAATCTATACTTGCTAGAGTCTACGACAATATTTGTATGAGAACTTGTACAGCGCCTCCTAGCCTAGACGCGAAGAACTAAAATATCTCATACAAATATTGTCGTTGACGCTAGCGAGTATAGATTAGACCAGTGCTCTGGCCTTCGAGTTGGGATCAAATAAAATGACTAAGTACCAAAGAGATAAACGCATTTTAGTATGCAGCGATTCATAGTATATATGTATACCGCGGAGAATCTCAACAGCGCGATTCACAATATAATTAGCCCCATCTATCGGCATTGTAATATATTACCACACTAACCTACTTGGCTTTTACAGCAACAAGACATAAAATGTGATTATTCTGATGACAGTTTACGAGATTAAAGAAAGTCTTTATAAGAATTGAAGAAAAACAACATTTATCGCTACTCTTAGTATATTATGATGTGCTTAGCAACTTATTTCGTGAAGTTTGTACTTCATGTAAATAGAAACTGGGTGGCCTACCATCATCGGTTTAAGCAGAGCGATATTAAGAACTTCTAAGCTTTGACATTTCATTTTGGTACCTAAAAATTGAACGTGGTGGCCGTGAGGTTTAAGCAGTCGCCTGCTACGAATCCCAGCGGGACCTGTACCAATGAGTTTTACATAAAAACTTATATACAGTGATTTCACGCCACGTGCTTTACAATGAAGGAAAACATCGTGAAGAAATCTGCATATGTTTGAGAAGTAATTATATAATCAAGTTGGCACATAATCACCTTTGGTGTAATATTGGTATTGTTATTACCATACCATAATATATGTACCAATACTTACATTCACGGAGTATATCGAATATATCCACATATATACAACTTGGACACAGTATAAATAATCGATTAATTAAAATACTCATTATATAAAAAGGTATTAGGCTGCTTTTATATCAGGCTACCTTCAAAACCGAATGGAATTTAGGTTTGAAAAGTTTCAATTCAAGTAAAATGACCGCCATTGAACGTACAAAGATTGAATACAGACATTACGGTGACCGTATTACCAGTAAATTGAGTTCTATAACATCCTTTTGTGGAGGTCTGATAGCCTCCTCTATAGAGACTTTTAAAGGGGTAATCTGGTGAACGTCTTTTAAAGGAAATTCTGGATTGGAAATTTCGTCTGGGACCTTTATGGTGATATGAACTTACATGTTAAGCGTAGAGTTCAAATGGTTCGTGAGCTGATTTATATGCCTCGGATCATACTGTATCCCATGGGGGTAGGCAGAGACCACCGTTTGTAACATGCTACGATCCTTACATACTTCTGCCTCGGATCATCTCGAATAAGTAACTTATTTAATTCGCCATCCTACTTAATATTACAAATGTCAATGTAATTTTGTTTGTTACGTTTTCACGCGAAAACTACTTAACCGATCATCATGAAAGTGTACATGCTGTACACGTACTTCATACAGTATAATAGGATACTTTTGCGAGCGCAGCCGCGGGTAAAAGCTAGTAATAAATAAAATTGATAGACAGAGTTTCAACACCCACTTTTCACCGAAGATGATCAGGTACCAACGTGACAGACAGACAGGTTGAGACCATCGCCGTCTCAAACGAAATTACTCAGACATATGCAGGTTTCCTCACCATTCTTCTCTTCACCATAAACCTCGGATTGTGACGTCAAAAATATATTCTAAACTAGCTGTGCCCTGCGGTTTCACCCGCGTAGATTTAGTTTCTTCCTTAGTGTCGCGATTCCCTAATATTTTTAATGAATAAAAGTAGCCTTAGTTACTCCTTGAAACATCAGCTACCTACCAGTGAAAGTCCCGTTAAAATCCGTCCAGCCGTTTCAGAGATTACCCGGAACAAACAGACAGACAGACAGACAGACAGAGAAAAAATGTAATACTTGGTTTTTTAGTGTCATTATCGTGTATACTTTCATATGCATTTAGTGAAAAGCTGTTATTTTGGAATACAAACAGACACTTCAATTTTATTTATCTGTATATATATATACACAAAGCATCACTACAAACAGACGCAGATAAAAATAGCCCACATCATCCAACATCATACATTTGTATGGTCGTAAAGCACAGGTTTCCCAACACGAACACCTGTTTCCCTGACACCTACTGAGAGTAAAATAAGGCAGGTCAGACACATACCACAATCCTACACAATCTATACATCTATACAGATAAATTGAAGTGTCTGTTTGTAATTCCAAAATAAGAGTTATTCACTAAATGCATAGGAATACACCATTCATACAGACATTAAAAGACCAATTAAAAAAAAACTCTGTCTGTCTGTCCGTCTGTCTGCCTGTTTTTTTCCAGGTAATCACCGAAACGGCTGGACCGATTTAAACGATACTTTCGTTGGCAGGTAGCTAATGTTACAAGGAGGAAATAATACTTTTAATTAAAAAAAACGACCTCTAAACTAACTCTTTTAATAAAATAATTTAAATGTAAAGTGACAAATTAAATCGCACGTCTGCAAAAGCCTTAAAGTGCTACTTCATTCAAATATGTCTTTAGTGTGTGATACACCTAAGCGATGCAGCAAGATAGTTATTCAGAGTTGAGTGATTCATTATACACAGATATTTTCGTACAAATTACGAACTCTTTCTTCAATGAAACACGTGGCAAGGCCTGTGTGATGAATTCTAAAATTATGCCTCTACTTTATGACAACTTGTAAAAAAGTAACGCACTTTTACTTAACTTTATTATATATATATATTATAGAAATTTACCTTACCTTGTTTGCGAGCAACAACTACCAACTCCATTAATCGCTTGAGGTTCGAAAGGTGGGGGGGGTTCGGCAAAAAGCAGGAAATATCACAAGGGGGGGGGGGTTCTTAAATATTGTAATAATATTAAGATTATCCGTGCAGTGGCTAAAAATGCTCAAAAAACATCACGTGATTAATGGACGGCCCCTAGAAAAAATTACATGTTCTATTTGTTTTTGTGTAAAGCAGTTGCATGCTGACAAATGACAAAAAAACGGTTTTTCCATCGATAAATTAAGTTTCCAATAAGCTTCGTTCATGTTTACAAAAAATATTAAAGTGTCTTGGTTTCGTTTTAATTTTATTATAATTGCAATTTTTTTTATTTATTATTTTTAGGAGGCTTTAAACATGTTGACATTAACAAGATCTCAACATCACTTTGTTAACCTAAATGTCGACAATACTGTATTACACACAACACGTACAAACAATTTTATTATAACCGTTAAAAGAAATATCCTCCCTATTTTTTGTGTAATACTGCTCGCTGTATAAATTGTACGGCACCCTTCTCGAAGAGCCCTGAGAACCTTAAAAAAAGCTAGGGAAAATATTTAATTTGGCAAAAAAACGGTCTTTTTGCGAAATATGAACAAAATACCTCATTCTTATTATTGTACTTTGTCAAACTTTATTCGTTGTGGCCTCAAATAAAGCGGAATTACTACCAGCGAACACGTTGTTGCTTCTATCAGTTGTTCAAACCGTAAACGGGCCACGAAATAAGCGATTATTTCAATTTATGCAATTACGACTCAGGAAACTGGAACTGCTTATTTTATGATGATCATTGTGACTTAACAATGTAAACAAGGAAAACGAATATGTAGAATAATGGACGTTGTTGGATGTTGGTTCGTAAGCTTTACCTTTGACACAATGGTTGTCTGGAAGAAATTGAAAGACTGCCATTTGAACTGTGATATTCAATTATTAACATGAATAAATATGCTCATGCTGTCCATCCCAGCTCGGGGTAAGCAGAAGTGTTGTAACAACAACACCCACATTTCACCGAATATGATTAAGTGCCAACGTGACACAGAGTGAGTCCATCGCCGGCTCAGGTAACGTACATACGACTTTGAATTACTTCTCGGATATATGCAGGTTTCCTTACGAAGTTTTCCTTGACAAGAAAGTACATATCATTAAGATACAGGGAACGATGGCTTATCATTCAAAAGCAAAGATTTCCGATATATTAAAAATCGATATTTATATGAAAATGCTAGGTTTAAATGACGCACTGAGTATACAAAGTAAGAAGAATTCTTAGCCCAATGAGCGTTTAGGTAATAGTCTCATTTCGCTATTGTTGTGGCCACACTAGAAAGAAAATCGAAGCAAGTTTGAAGCACGCAACTTTAAATAGAAACCACTGATGTAGCGACAGAACCTTGTCGTCGTCATTTGAGACATTGCTGTATTTCAGGAGTAGCTTGAATTCAGACGGAACTTTAGATTACTACATACATATGCTCACGCCTGTATTCCCCGATGGGGTAGGCAGAGGTGTTGTAATAACAACACCCACTTTTCACCCATGATGATTAAGTGCCAACGTGATAGATGGTGAGTCTATCGTCATCGCAAGCACTATACATTACTTCTCAGACATATGCAGGTTTCTTGACCATCATTTCCTTCACCGTAAAGCATGTGGTGTGAAATCACCACAGGCCCCTTGCGTAGCAGGCGACTGCTCAAATCCCAAGGCCACCACGGCGCAAATTTTTAATTTTTTTTTTTTTTTAAGTAATTATTAAATTACAGGCCTACCTAGCTATTACCTAGCTACTACCTAGACAGGGATTTTTCACTAAGGTCTTCCCTCATGCGATTAGCTACTTAAAATCGTAGTTTAACATTACAAACAGACACTTACGTAAATTGTATTTTATTATATCAATATCCCCATTTACTTTGTGCGTGTTTACGAGAAAATTAACATCAAAACTCCGATGTCGGCACACAAGTTGAATGGACGTGCTCGGAATAATACCCAACTTGGCTACGGTAAAGTTTTACAGCCACTTGTGACAAATATAAGCCCTTGTTATTTGGAGACCCTTTGCAAAGGTCCAAATTAAATAAGAATTTTATTGCAATCAAACGAGATTTACATTTCGAGTAAAAAGAATCGCATTTTTATGAGATTTCGTAAAATTTTACGATCTATATATATATAGGATGTCGGAGAAAAAGGGACAGTTGTCTTCTAGAAGTTGTAGAGTTTTATGAATATATCACTATATTGAAATCGTAAAATACCTAGCTCCAACGATAACGTAGTTATAGGCTATGGCCGAAGAGCTCGCGGCCTTAAGTGATTGACATACGCGCGGCCGCGTTTACCTTTATTACGTACGCGGTCATTAAACTTTTTCACTTAAGGGGAAGGTTAATGGTTTCGAAAAAACAAAAACGTAGTTAGATTTCACGTGAATAACTCTACGTTACAGCAGATTTTTATGCGAAAATAAGGTCTTGATATGGTCAACTTTGAACGTCAATTACTCGAAAACGGAAAAAGATATTTTTGTCGTAATAATTTTATTTGCGTCCAAAAATTATACCCTTCTCAGACATTTTAACAGCTGTCCTATTTTCCCCGACATAAAAGAAAGTCGTGTTAGTTAGTGTTACACTACTTATAACTCAAGAACGGCTGAACCGATTTGACTGAAAATTGGTGGGTAGGTAGCTTAGAACCAGGAGAAGGACATAGGATAATTTATACCGTTCTCTAGAAACCTGAAAAAAATCGTCATATAACACACTAAAGTCTGCGCGGGTGAAACCGCGGGGCGCAACTAGTTATAATATACTTAAACTAGCTTCTGTCCGCGAGTTCATCCGCGTGAAATAGTTACTTTGGGCTAACGATAACTTAGCCTATAGCCTTCCTCATTAGATGGGCTATCTAACACTGAAATATATTTTTTTAATAGACTAGAGGTTTTTGAGATTAGCGCGTTCAAGCAAACGAAACCTGTAGTGTAGTCAAGTATACTAATAATCATCATTAGAAAGTGGCTAAACTATATGATATATATCTATACAGATAAATAAAATTGAATTTTGTGTTAGTCATTCATAATTAACAGTTCATTAAATGGTGAAGTGAAGGATCTTAACATAAAAAAAACTCTGTCTGTCTGTTTCTCCGACTGTCTGTTTATTCCGGCTGTTCGACAATATCTCCGACTAATTCTGAGTAGTTCGATAGGCGATCTGATGTTCTGAGGACTGATAGTCAATTCATAGGTACAAAAATCATTGAATTTCTTCTCAGAGGGTTTCCCTACGATGTTTTCCTTCACCGTAAAGCTCATGGTGTGAAAAACTCATTGGGACTGGGATTTGAACTTAAGGCACTTCCGAAGGCGACTACTCAAACCCTTAAGATAAATAGGGCTGTATAATCATACAATCCTGGCACGGATAGGGTCGACAACATTGTTATTGTTTTATTTTAGTTATTTTTTCGACGCCCTGGTTTGTGAGACAATAAAGCCGGTGTGTTTTTCCTCAGTCGTGTAATTGTGTTTTTTGTGTTTTTCTTGGTTCTATTAGAAATTTAATTAATTTTGTCAATGACTGGAGTTTACACAATGAAGTTTACGGATCAATTACTTGATGTGCCATGTGGTTATTTCCTTAATTTCATAAGTGGTCAAACCATTTACATTGTAATATAAATAACTATCGGACGTCACGCGGTTTCACCTGCGTAGATCCCGTTCCCGTGGGAGTACGGAGATAAAATATAGCCTATGTTACTTGCTGATGATGTAGCTATCCATTTCTGAAAGAATTTTCAAGATCAGTCAAGTAGTTTCGGAGCCTATTCAGTGCAAACAAACAAACAAAAAACCATCAAATCTTTCCTCTTTATAATATTAATGTGGATAGAGAGCCGTGTTAACCGTGGGATTTGAGCTGTCGTCTGCTACGCAAGCAACGCAAGTTTGAACCCCAGCGGGGTCTGTACCAATGAGTTTTTCTAAAAAACGTATGTGCAGTGTTTTCACACCACGTGCTTTACGGTGAAGGAAAACATCGTGAGGAAACCTCTCACTGTGCGCTTACGATTATACCACCACCGCAGTATAAAAAAAATATATACTTAAACTTAAGAAGCGTATTACCAAATAATAGTTACTTAACTTAAGTGAAGAGCGGTCGTGAGGCGAAGTGAAGTGCCAGTCAGAAATACGAGTGCGATAGTCGTTCGAAAATATGCCTTGTTACTTTACAATTAGGAATGGTGCTCAATAACCAGGACTTTATTTGTTACTAGCTATGCCCCGCGGCTGCGTCCGCGTAGACTTAAGAGTAGACAGAGGTGTTGTAATAACAACACCCACTTTTCACCGAAGATGATTAAGCCAACGTGACAGATTGTGAGTCTATCGTCGTGTCAGGCAATATACAGGTTTCCCCACGTTGTTTTCCTACACCGTAAAGCACGCGGTATGAAATCACTGCACATAGGCAGAGTAATTGTTACAGGCTCCACTGGGATTCGAACTTGCTTGCGTAGCAGGTGACTCAAACGAAAAGGCCACCACGGCTATTTTTTTCACATTTCTTTCATATTAAATACTAGCTGTGCCCCGCGGTTTCACCCGCGTAGATTCAGATTCCTGCTTCATGTCGCGGATCCCTAATATTTAAAAAAAGTAGCCTAAGTTACTCCTTGAAACATCTGCTACCTACCAGTGAAAGTCCCGTTAAAATTGGTCCAGCCGTTTCAGAGATTACCCGGAACAAACAGACAGACAGAGAAACATTTTAGAACTTGGTTTTTCAGTATCGTGTATACGTTCTATATATGCATTTAGTGAAAAGCTGGTATTTTTTAATTACAAAACAGACACTCCAATTTTATTTATCTGTATAGATTAACCTGCGGTAGGTAGTTAGATAAAAACCAATTCAAAAAAATCTCTGTTCGTCTGTCTGTCTGTCTGTATTTGCTTTTATAATTTTCTCTCCTCTATCGCCATATTGTTGTCAGTGTATACAAAGCCCAATGGTATACAATTGAAGGTGTAGCAGATGTAATAAGAGGAATCATTAAGGGGAACGCTGAAAGCATAGGCGTTGGTCAGAACTGTTATGGGCTGGGTTTATCTTATTAAAATGTACCGAGGAGTCTATTAACAAGGGCGCTAAGATTTTGTTTTAAATACTGGCTTTTTTTCATGCCTTACTCGTCTTTCGTGACTTGAGAGATATTATTGTGAAATTATTATTATTAAGTCAAAAAATTATTATTTTGTTTTACTAAGTTTACTTTGTAAGTAGTTTAACCGTATAATTTAATTTAAATATAATATCTTAAATTATAAGAATATTATTTAAAATCTTTAGGTAGTAAACATCGTGAGGGAACTTGCATATGACTGAGAAGTAAAAAGAAGACTTCGGTGAAAAGTGGGTGTTGTTATACAACACCTCTGCCTACCCCTTCGGGGACCCTTCTAAGATGTCGGGAGCATATTCATTTTTATTTAATTTAATTTATTATCTGTGCCCCGCGGTTTCACCCGCGTAGATTTAGCTTCATCCTTATTGTCACGGAACCCTAACCCTAATATTTTAAATAAATAAAAATAGACTAAGCTACTCCTTGAAACATCAGCTACCTACCAGTGAAAGTCCCGTTAAAATCGGTCCAGCTGTGTTAGAGATTACCCGCAACAAATAGAAAGACAGAAAACAAAAAATTTTAAACTTTGTTTTTTAGTGTCAGTAGCGTGTATACTTTCATATGTATTTAATGTAAAGCTGTAATTTTGGAATTACAAACAGATGAATATTTGCATTGATGGAAGTATAAGTCCCAATTAAGATCTTAATTCCCTCGCGGGACAAATAGCCAGTGATTCACAGAAACACATGAACAGACAGACTTACAGGGAAACAAACAAGACACCCAAAAGCATAATTTTTATGCGAGACTTCAAAGGAAACATTTTAATTACCTGAAGCAATGAAAAAAGCTGATGTTGATACATTATGGAAGTAAACGTAAATATTATGCGGATAATGTTCTCAATCATTATGTTACTTTTGATACCAAAAATTATTAATTCAGTTCAGGGGTCTACTCATTTTCTCCGAAAACGAAACTTCGCGAACGAACGAAAATCACACGAAGTTTCAGTATCGCTTTGATTATTCAACCCGATGTGACTGATCACTTTATATATAATAATTGAATTAAAGTACCTAGGTTTAGCATATATAAACGTCAAAAAAAATCCTAACAGACCACGTTCGGAAGTAACTTTAGAACGAATAAGAACCGTAGCATCTTTGCGAACATTCGGCCGTAATTTCGTTTTTCAGAGAAAGCGAGTAGGCCCCCTGGCCCTATTAAGAGTGTTATGAACGGCGTGATAATTACTACCGGTTCGGAAACTAGCTTCGGAAAAGGTTAAAAGAGTATTCTATATAAGTAAACCAGAAAGTATTATGTACACTTGTACGTACAACCTATATTACTTGACGACCATCATAAACACCCAAATCCATACATCTATACAGATAAATAAAATTGAAGTGTCTGTTTGTAATTCCAAAATAAAGGCTTTTCACTAAATGCATATGAAAGTATACACGCTACTGGCACTACAACACAGCTAGTTAATTTTAAAACTTGGTTTTTAGTGTCAGTAGCGTGTATACTTTCATATGCATTTAATGAAAAGCTGTTTTTTTGGAATTACAAACAGACACTTCAATTGTATTTATCTATATAGATATAAATTATTAATTATCCATGGTATAGTAACCATGATGCACAAGGTTTGCTAAGTTTGCAACACGATGGTGATAACATTAAATACAAAAATATTTATAAATAACCAGACTTGAATCAATCCAATTTAGGAAAGTGCATGGTGTTTTGAATAATAGCCCTTATCGTCGTACATTACGATTGATTTTACAACCAAAACAACAACAAATGCGGACCCTAATATATCAACATATTTCCATCATAAATGCGCCATAGAATCAAATTTATCTCTGCTTTTATGACTAGATACTCTTGACGCGTACAAAGCATTATGATCACTATAAACATGAATGTAGAGGTTATTATACGTTATATTAGATGGTTAGATTGCAGTTAATGACCAATATAAATGTTAGATAAGATAAAACATTCATAGACAAATATTTGCACGCGAAATGAAATGGTATTGTGTGTTTTCAAAGGAGTTTCCTCCCCCGAACGGTAAAGGATCACTCAAGCTACACCGTGTAGTGCCAAACGTCGGCTTTAGCACAGTCAAATCTATACAGATAAATAAAATTGAAGTGTCTGTTTGTAATTCCAAAATAACAGCTTTTCACTAAATGCATTTGAAAGTGTACACGCTACTGACACCGAAAAACCAAGTTTAAAAAATTTTCTCTGTCTGTCCGTCTGTCTGTCTGTCTGTTTGTTCCGAAGAAACTAAATCTACGCGGGTGAAACCGCGGGGCACAGCTAGTAATCTATAAGTACAAATAAATAAAATTTAAGTGTCTGTTCGTAATTCCATTTTTGCTTTTCACTAAATGCATATGAAAGCATAGTTTGTATGAAATCGTTGTATGTTTGCTACTTGAACATAGGCGTGAGCGTATGTTATGTATGCATGCATTAAAATCTTAGCTTACTTACTTGCAATCTAGAATAGCAATGTCACTTGTCATGTTCCCATAGTATATAAATTTAGGTCAAATTTTTCTCACAAAGTTACATTGAAAGTACAATATCTTGTGGGTAAAAAACTACTGACAAAAGATCGGATTCACACTCAAGCGACGCAATATCAATGAAAATAACTTATTACAACCTTTTTACCAAGTTCTAGCTAATAAAAAAGTTTTAAAGCGACAAAATCACTTCTAACTTCGCAAATGGCAACCCTGAGGAATCAATTTCCCTCCGACAAAGGCAGATAGTTGCTTCTGATGGCATAATTCAAGGGTCAAGCGGATAATCTGAAGGTCAAGGACATAATTTGAGGCCGCCTTTATGGACCTTCACGAGGAAACGATAATCGAACACCCTCTACCTTACTACGATTACTACGTACAGAGTGATTCAAATTTGAACTATATACTTACATACATACATATGCTCAAGTCTGTATTCCACGAGAGAGCCGTGGTGGCCTCGGGGTTAGACCAGTCGCCTGCTACGCAAGCGACGCAAGTTCGAATCCCAGCGGGGCCTGTACCTGTGAGTTTTTCTAAAAACTTATGTACAGTAATTTTCACACCACGTGCTTAACGGTGAAGGAAAACATCGTGAGGAAACCTGCATATGTCTGAGAAATAATTCAAAGACGTATGTATGGTGCCTGAGACGGCGATGGACTCACCCTCTGTCACGTTGGCACTTAATCATATTCGGTGAAATGTGGGTGTTGAAAATTACAACACTTCAACCTACCGCTTCGGGGAATACAGGCGTGAGCATATGTATGTATGTGTATTCCCCGAATGGGTAGGCAGAGGTGTTGTTATAGCAAAAGTCAAAGTGAGTCTATACAAAAGTCTTTGAAGTACTTGTCAGACATCATATGCAGGTTTACTCACAATGTTTTCCTTCACCGTCAAGCACGCGTTGTGAAATCTCTGTACATAAGCTTTTAGAAAAACTCATTGGTACATGCTCCGTTGGGATTCGAACCTGCGTCGCTTGCACAGCAGGCCACTGCTCAAACCCAAGGTCACAACGACTTAATATATATCTTTTGACTTACTTTTCAGACTTATGAAGATTTCCTCACGAAGTTTTCCTGCTCGTGGTGTTTAAAGGAATGTAAAGATTTATGTATTGCACCTGAGACGGCGATTGACTCGCTCACCATCTGTTACATTGGCAGTTTTGATAAAAAATGTTAAGACGGTCATGTTAAATGTTTTAACTACCTAGTTATCGAAATAAAATTAATTACAAAAGAATTTGTTACCTCAGAAATGAAATTATTATACCTATTGTACATTTAAGGTTTTATTTTTATTTATTTACTAGCTGTGTCCCGCGGTTTCACCCTCGTAGATTTTAATTTTATGGTTTTAAAAAATCTAAGTAGCGTAAGTTACTCCTTGTAACATAAGCTATCCGTCAATGAAAGTCCCGTTAAAATCCGTTCAGCTGTTTCAGAGATTACCCGGAACAAACAGACAGACAGACAGACGGACAGACAGACAGAGAAAAATTTATAAATTGGTTTTTCTATGTCAGTACCGTGTATACTTTCATATGCATTTAGTGAAAAACTGTTATTTTGCAGTTAGAAACAGACGCTTCAATTTTATTTATCTGTATAGATGTATGGATTGCGATTATGTTAGTTACATACATAACACAAAATAATCGTAATTACAATGATATCCTTAGCAAGCTAACATAAACCCTGTTAGGGCACAGCAAGATATGAGAGGCACTACTAGACTTATTAAACTATTTTTGTCACACGGTACCCTTATTTCCACTCTGTATAAGTCAAAATTACTAGCACTAAACGTTTGACTACATACTATCAGCCTGTATACGGTGAATTCCAATATACAGGGTGTATCGACGCTACATGCGCGGCCGCTCCACATTATTGTATTTGTGCTCGAACACGTATTTATTTTCTATACCAGTTGCTACCAAATAGGGTTGGCACTAAGTTTTCTTAGAAGTTTGAGGCTTTATTTTTTCAGATATAAGCTAGCGAATCGAAGTTTTTTATATATTGTGTAAGTCGAAGTAAGCCTAAAAGTATCATGATTTAAATGTAAAATTTTGTAACTTGAAGTACAGTTAGGACTGAATAAAATTTTGTAACTCCTAAAAGCACCTTCTTATTGAATCAATTAGGGATTAAAATTAAAAACAGTTACAGATAATTTCCATAGATTTATGTATATTATCTATAAACGATACCGATAAACGAATAATATAAACGATTCATAAACTAAATTTCCTGCAAAATACATCGGCTTCCAGAAACCAAAATTCACTTAAAGTGGGACCAAATGGCACTGGGTTGTCCCATTGTATGATATTGTTCAAAATTTGTTTGTTTATTACAAGAAAAGTTATAATAGTTTATTAAAAAAAAAAGTTTTAAGATCATAATGAAAGTAGCGGAAGTCTCGCGGTTTCACCGGCGTAGTTCCCGTTCCCGTGGGAGTACGGAGATACAATATAGCCTATATTAATCAGTGATATTGAAGCATTCAAATGGTGAAAGAATTTTTTAAATCGGTCCAGTTCTTTTTGAGGCAATTCGTTACAAACATATAATCTAATCTTTCCTCTTTTTAATATTAGATTAGAAGTATAAATTATCCGCTGTACCAACCCTACGGCTAGGGCTGCAGAGGTCAAAGAGTAAACGGATTGCGTACAAGAATAATAACCGTAAGCTGTGCTCTATTTGCTTTATATTTACTTTCATAAAAAACCAGTCTAGCCTTTCGTCTATTAAAACATGTTTTGATGCGACATTGCGCACTTAAGGGACGTACATTGTGTTATGACGCAACCAGTGCAAAACTTTGACTGATCATCATCTCCCTGGCCTTATCCCATACATTGTTGGGGTCGGCACTTGATTCAACCCGATGTGGCTGATCACCTGATTTTTATACGACGCGATTGCCATCTGACCTTCGCAACCCCATTTAGGAGGAAAATCTGTGATCTGGGTTAAACCAGTTGTCAGGTTATTTTTAGGCCTCCGACTGACCTGTAACGATTGCCAAAGATGTTAAATTGACAACCGGGACCGACGGCTTAACGTGCACTCCGAGGCACGGAGGGAACTCGGGCGGTCACCCATCCAACTACTGGCTAGGCGTACGGTTGCTTAACTTCACTGATCGAATGATATGCGCAATAGCAACTGTGCCACGAGCTCCTCAAGTGCAAAACTTTGACTATATCCCAATTTTTTTTACAGTTTAAGCAGAGCGTATTAAGAACTTCTTAGCTTTGACGTTCCATTTCGTAATAGAAAAATGCTAAGTTGCTTTGTCGTTTAATCAAACTTTAGAAAGACGTCACTGCTTTAACGACGAAATAAAGTCCCCTGTGCTCCAAGTATAGGTTCTAACATGTTTTACATTGAAGATATCGACTGCGTTCATCATTCTTGTATGAGAACGTTGAAACTTTTACTAGACTTTTCTTTATGTTAATTTTTATCGACATTTGTACATTGGAACTGTGTCCATGGGCTTACATTTCTCAAATGATTTATTTTGTTTTTTTTTTAAATTGTATAATATTTTTGAAAAGAGTAATTACTGAGTTTCTTGCCAGGTTCTTCTCAGTAAAAGCAACCTTCCGAACCTGGCGGTAGCATGTATAATCCTGTAAATTGTGTCATTCTGACGATTTGAAAGTGCTTTGTATAAAGTCTAATCGAATAAAGATATTTTTGACTTTGACTTTGACTTTGAAAAGAGCCCCAAGCAGAGATTGTAGGATATTTTACCTCTCTATAAGAAAAAATCGCAAAACGAAGGTCAGGTGATGTTCGAACGTGTCAAATCTATACTTGAGCCACTATTATACTAAGATAATACTGTAACAATAAAGTGATAGTCACGTTAAAAATTATGAAAATTTTTTTTGTGAATATCGTATATACTTCCATACAAATTTAGACAAAAGCTGTTAATTTGGAATAGTAAACACACTTCAATTTTCATTTATCTGTATAGATATAGATGTATATATTAAGGACTAGCTGTGCCCCGCGGTTTCACCCGCGTAGATTTAGTTTCATGCTTCAAGTAGCGGAACCCTAATAGTTTTAATGAATAAAAGTAGCCTAAGTTACTCCTTGAAACATCAGCTACCTGCCAGTGAAAGTCCCGTTAAAATCGGTCCAGCCGTTTCAGAGCTTACCTGGAACAAACAGACAGACAGACAGACAGACAGACGGACAGACAGACAGAGGAAAAATTTCAAACTTGGTTTTTAGTGTCAGTAGCGTGTATACTTTCATATGCATTTAGTGAAAAGCTGTAATTTTGGAATAACAAACAGACACTTCAATTTTATTTATCTGTACTGTATGTATAGATATAGATGTATAGATTTAAATCGCAGTTCACTAACCGTTTATTTGGCGTGATATGTTCGACTGTAACCTCGAGATAAGTTGTTTGTTAGGCTCGGCGCGGGCATTCGATCCAGACGCATAATGTACAAAAGCACTCTTGACAAATGTACTGTCAAGTCGACCAGTTTAATGGCGGCTGCTAAGGGTGCCTACACGCGGGAGACTAACGGGGTATAACACAGGCTATAGCAACTATTAAAGCGATTTAAAAGTTGCTGGTTCAGCATGTGTATTTTGTAGGTGAGTATCATTGAAAATTAACGTCGATAAATTAACATAAACCCATAAGAAATTCAGTCAGGCATCTTGTAATTTACAACAAGTCAAAAATATCTTTTCATCCCACCATCTCGGAAAGAGTATTTTTAATCTTCAATATCTGAGTGGAAAAGCCGTTTTTATTCTCTAGAGGATAAAGTAAATTGAATTTAGAACATCGTTTGCACTAAGTTTGTGAATTAAAAAAAACATTAAACCTATTTACTGCTACCTCTATGGTGCCGAATATATCATACAACTTTTTTTTAATTTGTTAAAAACTCGGACTTGGAACCTTCTTGGTGTTCTTTTTTCAATTTGGTTTTTTTTTGCATTTAGTCATTTCCTCGCTGAGGTGGAATGAAAAGTTACGTGTTGCACTCGAGTGCAAAGATTTTTCACCTCGTGCTCTTTTGATTCCCTCGCTAACGCTCAGGATTCTAATTTTGAAACACTCGCTGCGCTCGTGATTCAATTTTAGAATCCTTCGCTTGCTCGGTCATCAAAATTGAACACGCGGTTAAAAAGCAACTTTGCACTCTTGTATAACAAATAACTATTATTCGATTAGACTTTATACAAAGCACTTTCAAATCAGAATGACACAATTTCGCCCTCGCCCTCCTCAACCATTAAAAAACTTAAGTTATCACGATTTATAATTTTAGCATAATTTGTTTAGCGGTAACGTGATAGCCTACCATCATCGGTTTAAGAGCGTATTAAGAACTTCTTAGCTTAGACGTTTAATTTTACAGTACAAATATAAAGCGTCAAAGCTGAATAGTTTCTGCTTAAGCCGTTGATGGATGGTTTAAGTTTAAGATAGTTTATTTCTCAAAAGAATAATCTATACAGATAAATAAAATTGAAGTGTCTGTTTGTAATTCCAAAATTACAGCTTTTGACTAAATTAATATGAAAGTGTACACGCTACTAACACCGAAAAACCAAGTTTTAAAAATTTTCTCTGTCTGTCCGTCTGTTTGTTCCGGGTAATCTCCGAAACTGCTGGACCGATTTTAACGGGCCTTTCACTGGCAGGTAGCTGATGTTTCAAGGAGTAACATAGGCTACTTTTATTTATTAAAAACATTAGGGTTCCGCAAAAATAAGGATGAAACTAAATCTACGCGGGTTTAACCGCGGAGCACAGCTAGTAGTATAGTATAGTATGATAACCTTTTCACCCACTCGATGACACCACTCATTTAGAAACCCAGCCTATTTTTGTTTCGTTAACTGCATAATTAACTACCAATTCAACTCACGCAACTACCAACACAATTTTAAACACTGTTCTTTTTATACACCTACCCGCAAACGAAACAAAAATCTAATCAGGGCAACTTAACTTTTTTATTGGAGTTACCAACTAGTGGTCACGTCTGCGTGTGCCCTTACTTGGTAAATGTTATTTTTTCCGGCTAGTTCTACGGAACACTTTTCTTAAGTGGTTTTTGGGTTGATCTAAATACTTTTCGTGTTTTATAAGGCTTATAAACTAGCTTAGGCCGTTTAGCCAGTTTTTTTATATAACGCACCCTCAGAGCGATAGGGGCTCAATACAATTTTTTTTTTAAATTCGTAATCATACATAGGCAGTAATTATAAAAGGCAATAATCAATCAACCTATTAATTTTTTTTCATATTCATATATTTATTGCTTAGAGTTAGTTACATTTACACACATATATAAACTTAATTATCAGGAGCTCGTGGCACAGTTGCTATTGCGCATATCATTCGATCAGCGAAGTTAAGCAACCATACGCCTAGCCAGTAGTTGGATGGGTGACCGCCCGAGTTCCGTCCGTGCCTCGGAGAGCACGTTAAGCTGTCGGTCCCGGTTGCCAATTTAACATCTTTGGCAATCGTTACAGGAGGCCTAAAAATAACCTGACAACTGGTTTAACCCAGATCACAGATTTTCCTCCTAAATGGGGTTGCGAAGGTCAGATGGCAGTCGCTTCGTATAAAAATCAGGTGATCAGCCACATCGGGTTGAATCAAGTGCCGACCCCAACAATGTATGGGAGATGATGATATAAACTTAATTATAATGTTTACATCTTATAACTAACAACCCTGTTAGGGCACAGCAATGTGAGAGGCACTATTATTATTTAAATTTTATTATTATTATTTGTCTGTTCTCTGAGTGAATTTACAAAGATTGTGTTATATGTTATATGTTACCAGTAGACAATTATTATTAGCTACCCTATCGCATTGGGTTAAGCCTGTAATGGTAGGGGTAAGTTTAGTATGTGTAAATAAATAAATAAATAAATTATATGTATTGTAACTTGGACTAGTTCCTTAAATAATTATTTACTTTCATGCATTTATAACAATATTATATCGTTCTGAGAGTGCGAAAGTACAATTTAAGGGTCGTTCAAGATCGGTCTAGTAGTGTCGGAGCCTTATCAATACAAACAAACAAATCTTTCTACTTTATAATATATGATATAATGAGGTCAGCGCTCATAACTCCTTACGGCACCTGTTACACCTAAACAGCTGAGTTTATTGCCGGTTCTTCTCAGAAGGCTAGTTTCCGAATTGGTGGTAAATTCTTCGACGCTCATAAGTGTCTTACCATATTATTATTATTATTAAGTATGTGTTGGTCCCAAAATGTGACGAAAATATGAAAGTTTTTCTCAGGAAAACATTGAATAATCCTCTTAAAGTATTCACGATACATTAAGCCGGCAGAGATACGCCCTAATACGGTTTTTGTAACGGAAATAACTTCTTTTTCTCTTTTAATATTTCCTGAAGACTTTCCGTAAACACGAAAAAGTGTAATGCTATTTTTCGTGAAGGTGGTTCACGTTATCTTGGTTTCGATATTTAGAACAAAATCTGTTGGCTTTAAAAGAACTAGGTCCTTGTTTAAACTGTAATGAAGGTCACTTAAATTCCAATTAATTAATTTAATTAAATCGCAGGCCGCTGGGATTCGAACTTGCGTCGCTTGCGTAGCGCCTGCTCAAACCCCACGGCCACCACGGCTGTTCTTAGTAAGCTCTATATACTATATACATACTCTATATACAGATAAATTAAAATTGAAGTGTCTGTTTGTAATTCCAAAATAACAGATTTTCAGCATATGAAAGTAAATACGTACTGATATAAAAACAACTTTTACTTCTTTCCTCTGTCTGTCTATCTGCTCCGGGTAATTTTCGAAATGGCTGGACACTAGCAGATAGCTAATGTTACAAGAAGTAACGTAGGCTACTTTTATTTAAAAGAAAGCATGAGGGTTCCACGTGACACCCATTAAACTATACGCGGGTGAAACCGCGGGGCACACGTGGTTTACAGTGGTAAACCTCATCGGTTAGTCATTCATTAAATTTTACTTACAAATTGATTCTATGACAATTTAATTTAAAACTGGGGCCCAACCATGAGCTCTTATTGCAATGATAATTCAGTTGTGCGACAGTGACAGATGTATGCACGCCACATACATCTGTCTCATAAATGACTGAAACTATCATGGCAATAAGAGCTCGTGGTAAGGCCCCAGACTGTCCTATTGAACTTTGGCACTCGTAAATAATTCGTACACCATTTAAAAACTGTTTAACTATTTACATATCTGAATGCGAATAATAAATATCTTTTATTGATCAATTTGAGAACTTATTACCTAATAGTAAACAGATGGCTGGCTAGAAATATAAATAATATTTATTCACTTGAATAGTCCAAAAATAGGTCTTGAAGAATCACATATACTCGTATCATCTAATTTTAGGGCATGTAGGTATTAACTTACTTAGGTACCTGCAGTTACATTTGAACCACTTATCTATATATCTATCTAATACCTAACTAATCTAAATATATATAACTCAAAGATAACTCAAAGATGACTGACTGACATAGTGATCTATCAACGCACAGCCCAAACCACTGGACGGATCGGGCTGAAATCTGGCATGCAAATAGGATGTTATGACGTAGGCATCCGCTAAGAAAGGATTTTGATTAATTCTACCCCTAAGGGGGTAAAATAGGGGATGAAAGTTTGAATGAAATAAAATTTACGCGGGTGAAACTACGGGGCAAAGCTAGTTCTTATATATATATAATCTGAATCTTCAAAACGACTGCAATGATTTTTAGGAATTTTAGAAACCCCAATAAATGAAATTTTATTTTATTTTATTGGGATTTATCACTCAAATCATTAAGGGATATGAAAAGTAGTTGTTGGCCGATTCTCAGACCTATCCTGTATGCAAACAAAATTTCATACAAATCGGACCAGCCGTTTCAAAGGAGTTTGATAACAAACACCGTGACACGAAAATATTATACATTACTAGCGGACGTCATGCGGTTTCACCCGCGTAGTTCCCGTTCCCGTGGGAGTACGGGGATAAAATATAGCCTATGTTACTTGCTGATGATGTAGCTATCCATTGCTGAAAGAATTTTCAAGATCGGTTAAGTAGTTTCGGAGCCTATTCAATGCAAACAAACAAAAACCAGTCAAATCTCTCTTTATAATATTAGTGTAGATAGTTTGAAGAATATGAAGTGAAAACAGTCAACCATAAATAATGAAAGAGCCCACTTACACAATCAAAACACTTAACAGACGTCCGCTGGTTAATTCGGTCCCGGTTTATTTTACCGGTTAGCTGCTCGATTGACGGATAAAAGATTTCACAATCGATCACCGGTCCGTTTAGAATAGACAGCAATGAATGTGGTGTTGTAATATACTTTAAACTTATTCTAATTCTTTCAGCAATGGAAGAATTAGAATCTATACATCTATATCTATGCATAAATATTAGGGTTCCGCAACAATAAGGATGAAACTGCATCTACGCGGGTGAAACCGCGGGGCACAGCTAGTAAGTAAATAAAATTAAAGCACTTATCAGCTTATTTTTATTTAGTCGTCGTTTATTTTACTAAACATTTTAGACATTATTATTTTTAGAATTTCATTTTCAACAAAAATGTTTTATACCTTATATTTAACTTATCAACCAATGAGCATCGAACCTCTAGTAACTTCTAACAACTACACTTTATCACAAAAATTTCTAAATAGTGAGTATAACAACGATAAAATTAAAAAAATTTAAGGGATTTTTTAATTTATTTTTTAAATTTCATCATCTCCCTGGCCTTATCCCATGTATTTGGGGTCGGCACTTGATTCAACTCAATGTGGCTGATCACCTGATTTTTATACGAAGCGACTGCCACCTGACCTTCGTAACCCCTTTTTCGAGGAAAATCGGCAATCTGGGTTAAACCAGTTGTCAGACATTCTTAGGCCTCTGACTGACCAGTAACGATTGCCAAAGATGATAAATTGGCAACCGGGACCGACGCTTAACGTGCTCTCCGAGGCAAGGAGGGAACTCGAGCGGTCACCCATCCAACTACTGGCTAGGCTTATGGTTGCTTAACTTCGCTGATGGAATCATATGCGCAATAACAACTGTGCCACGAGCTCCTCTTCCTCCTCCACGTGCTTTTTTAAAAATGTGTCAACCAAAAGTGCGCTTAAAAGTCTAGAACCTACATAAGCAAAACAAGTGCACAGTAGATCAATCAAGCGCCCATCAGTAGCACAGCTGTGGTCTGGCCACTCTAATACTGTGGCTTTTTGCAAGCTTCCGTCCGAGGCAAATTTATCTATGCAAAACTATCTTTAAATAAAACACGACGTCGGAAAATAATGGTCATTTAAAGTGCATGTTTTTGTATTTTCTGTATAATGAATGGTCTCGTCACGATTTATGAGCGCTGACCTTGAAGAAGTACAAATTTTATGGGCAAAGAAATAACCAGTTAGAAATTTCATATCAACTAAGGAAAATACATGTTTCGTGTTCTCCCCAGCAAGCCCTTTTATTTGATACCCATACTGTACCTCGGTATGCAGAAAAAATAACTAATCCGCCATCTTGGATGATCCGCCATATTGAAATTAGAATGACGTCACATAGCTAAGCATGAATTGTCATTCAAAATAAAAGTGTATACCAAATTTCTGCTCAAAAGTTTAATTGTGTAGTTATTAAGCTCAGATAAAATTGTGTTTTAGACGAAAATCTACAACTTAATATTCGTGCGATGACTCAGAAAAACAAGCAAATATACTATAAATTAATTTAACTGCGACAAACGCTTGAGCAAAAACAGGCTTTCGACGTCCCAACAAAAACCAGGCGGATTCGTAAATGTCGCCTGCAATTACGGGAAATCGGGCGCGGAACGACTACATCATAGGGTTATAACTTTTAATACTGCCATTAAATATCAGTGTCTCTTATAACTCATTAATTAATTAATTTATGGATCACTGTGACGATGACCTACAGATAATATTGAATTGCTTTGTACTGGAGCCCTTCTATGACATCATATACAATGATTATGAGGCAGATGTATATGACGTCTGTCACTGTCACACATCTGAACTATCATGGCAATAAAAGCTCATGGTACTCATTAAAGCACAATAAAGTGACCACTAAGGTACTCTTTTTTAGATTTTTTATAAATAATAAGACGTAGTGGCTCGGGTTTGAGCAGTCGCCTGCTACGAAAGCGACACAAGTTCGAATCCCAGAGTATGTTTTTCTGAAAACAAAACCACGTCACACTAGGAGATTTATGGTGTAGGTAAACAGTGAGGAAACTTGCATCTGAAATTCAATTCAATTACATACTTCGAGTACCTTAGTGTAGAGTGTAAAGTCTGAGATGGCGATGGATTACCCCTTTGGAGACCATTCTGGGAAAACTTCAGCGAACGCTAAAAATTAAAATAAATAAAATTCGACCTTTGATCTCTCAAGCGAGCGATTCACTTCAACGTGAAGCTAGGACACTTAGAACGGAAACTTTACCGACCTAATTTATCACTAAACAAACAACCTAGAGTAGTTTTAGAGGCACGTTTTGCTGATAACAACTTAAAACAAGCACAAACAAGGGAATGACGAGAAGCTCCCTAGGCGTCATAACACGTCATGACGTGACAGTGGAGTGTCAGACCTACGTCATTCTCGGCCGATCGGCCATCGGACTAGTTTTATTCACGAGATAAGCTCACATTGGCTGACCATAAAGGGTGGCTCATACGAAAGCAAATGCTATTTAATTTTCATACGATTCGAAGCATTACGAACACAAACATTTTCCCAATTAAAATATTATGAAATCATTTTAAAAATAGCACAAAACCAGAAACTTATAAATTTTCAAAGTACGAGTAGATTGCAATAAAAAAAGATTTCAAGAGCAGTTGCGTGTGTTGTTCGAAATCACGAAGTTGCCATATGAAATGTCACCCTTCGTACAAATAAATCTTCACAGATTTCCCGAAAAACCCCACACTATTTCAATCTTACTACTTTGTATGAAGTAAAATCATGTCATGAATGATCTATTGACTCATATGATCGTGCTCAACCCCAGAAATGAGAAGATCTTCCAGCCAGGCGGATGTCTGAGGAACCTGCAACTGTTCTATTTTTTTCTTTTTTTGGATATGGTCTCTCGCAGTTGGTAGGGGGGAGTTACCTCCATTGCTTAACCGGACTAAAGAGCGAGACCCAAGGGCCTCCAGCGCAACTGTTCTAATTGAACACTTGTTTATATACTGCAATGCGCTCGAAAACTCTTATTGCCCGATTTAGATCCTCGTGTATTTGTACTCAATCTTTGGAATTGTTAGCAAGTAGCGCCATCTATGTAGCGAATGAAGAAACGATACTACAGAATAATATTGAGTTGTGTAAGGCAATCATAAGTGCCTTACCAGGGCCCAAACTGATTACATGAAGTTCGCACTAGTATGAGGCAGCCTTTCTAATGGAGGAAGTATCTAAAGCCGCAGTAATCCTTAGAGAAAATTATATCTCGGCATTGGCATCCTACAAAGCTTTGACGTCGATAAGATGTGGATTGGCTCTTTAGCGAGTCATTCCTATCATTTGGAGAGAAAATTTATCTTCACTCCCCACAAGGCCCTTCTGTAGAGCTAAAAATAATTCCTAAAAACTACAAATATGACTTACTTGTACATAAAATTAAAAAAACAAAGCCCTACTAATAACTACACGATCCCGATATGTACCTCAAATATTAGGTTTGTAAATGTCTAAACGTCGTCGCTTGACTGCGTTTTAGAGTGGGCCAAATGTGTTGATCCGAAATTGTTGGCATTCAACCACAACTCGCTTCCGAAAAAGTATCAACACATTTTTAGCCACGCTAAACCTAACCTACTAACCTACTTGGTGACATACAGCTCCACCGTATCTGGGGCCCAACCATGAGCTCTTATTGCAATGTTAATTCAGTAGTGCGACAGTGACAGATGTATGCACGTCACATACATCTGTCTCAAAAATGAGTGAAACTATCATGGCAATAAGAGCTCATGGTAAGGTCCCTGTACCTGCATCAAATAATGCTGTTAAGAAGACACTGCAAACCTATGCTAATATTATAAAGAGGAAATATTTGTAAGTATATTTGTAACGAATTGGCTCAAAAAGTACTGGACCGATTTAAAAAATTCTTTCACCATTAGAACGCTACATTATCACTGATTAATATAGGCTATATTTCATCCCCGTACTCTCACGGGAACGGGAACGCGGAAGCGGTTTCACCCGCGTAGGGTGAAACCGCTTGACGTCCTAATAAGATAAACGGAAAAATTTATTTATTAAAATACATAAAGACATTTTGAATTATAATATTCGCTCTCGGGTTCACGGCATTACGTATATGGAATTATGAAAGCCTGTGTTTGCACTGTAACCATTAAACTCAGCCAAACTAGTCAGCGAAGTCATAAATCTAGTATAAGTCCCACAAATATAAAATAGTACATTAAATTGTGCCGCGTCTGTCCGGGCAGTAAATCTGCCAGTTTGCGCTCAGAACTGAACTCGATTATAAGTTATTTTTTATTATAACACCAGATAGTTCGCATTGTGGGGCTACAATTTCTAGACCGTTATAAAGACTAGTATTGCTTGGTCTCCTCTCTAAAACAAAGAGTATCTACGCTCCGCCTCTTGGTAAATGGCTACCTACTGTAGCCTATTAACGGAACGTATACAGGTAGTTAGTGATGGCCGTGGGGTTAGAGCGGGGCCTATAACAATGAGTTTTTCAAAAAAACTTATGTGCAGTGATTTCACAGCACGTGCTTTACAGTCAAGGAAAACATCGTGAGGAAACCTGCATACGTCTGAGAAGTTATTCAAAGACCTATGCACTTATAATGCCTGAGACGGCGACTTACCATCCAGTCACGTTGGCACTTAAATTTGAAAAATTTGCTACATTATCTACGAATAATATACACCCACGGGAACCGGTAGTACGCGGGTGACACAGTGTCGTCCGCCAGTTATATCCAAAATTCAGTGACCTAACAAACTGAAATCAATACAAGAGAAAGCGCTGGTCTTAGAGACATGACATATGGGTCTGTTCTTTATTAGACATTACGAAATTATTTTTTTGAATTTTCACTCCTAAGGGGATGAAACTGAGGTTTAAAGTTTGTGTGTGAAATCTTACTGCCTTAGAAGCTAGTATGCGATTTAAGTTTGGTTTCTAAGCAATCCTTACTCTTACACGCTAGCAATGAAACAAAATCATTGTCCTCATTAACAGCACCCTCCAGGGGTGTGGACGAAGACGAGGAGAGTATTACAAATGTTTGGATAGTCTCCGCAAATGTTTGGCCAGTCTCCGCAAATAGATGTCAGCAAACCTGTCGATAGGGGATTGATTGTAATTGTTTGAACGCAGCTATCGTCGTGGGAATGTTCCTTATATCCTTAAATATACAGTTTCATAGGAAATTAAGCACGCTTTTCTATTTTTAGAAGCATTGCCCAAAGGGTGCCGATGAGACTTTGATAATACCACGCTGGCATTAAGCCTACGCAAACCTTCTGTCTGGCTTACTTGCACTTTATCGTATACACATAAATAAAATTTAAGTCTGTTTGAACATTAATTTTAAGAATCTATACAGATAAACAAAATTGAAGTGTCTGTTTGTAACTGCAAAATAACAGTTTTTCACTCATTGCATATGAAAGTATACATGGTACTGACACTGAAAAACCAATTATTAATTTTTTTTCTCTGTCTGTCTGTTTGTTACGGGTAATCTCCGAAACGGTTGGACGGATTTTGGTTTTGATTATTATTCTATACTAGCTGTGCCCCGCGGTTTCACCCGCGTAGATTTTAATTTCATGGTTGCTCGCGGATCCCTGATGTTTTTTTTAAATCTAAGTAGCCTAAGTTACTCCTTGTAAAATTAGCTATCTGCCACTGAAAGTTCAGGTAAAATCGGTCCAGCCGTTTCGTAGATTACCCGGAACAAACAGACAGACAGAGAAAAAATTTAGAAATTGTTTTATTTTTATCAGTACCGTGTATACTTTCATATGCATTTTGTAAAAACCGTTATTTAGGAATAACAAACATACACTTCAATTTTATTTATCTGTATAGATATAGATGTACAGATAAAGCTATATTTTACAATAATTTGTAGATACATAAGTAGGTTAATTATTTCAGGTTTTATAGTTTCCATAAGGATACCTTCCTAACATTTTGAGAATAGGTAATTGTACAAGGTAAGTTTGAATTTGTATGTAATGATTTCCACATCTCTGATAAGTGTCAAGTATTTCTCCTACTCATAATAAGTAGGTAACCCATAAGATATGATGCAGCAACATTGAAGTAACCCACTCTCAGCGGCGATGCAGGAGCAATTACTCGCCTAACGTGATAGACAATCTAATAGCATCGGTAACTAGTTTATACTAGACTCTATTAAGTGATGCGACGCTGCATAAAGTAGCTGATTTATATGACACTGCATTTTATCGATTGAAGAAACCTTCAAAATATTATTTTTCAACGCAGTGTTACTAGAATGCGAGTTTTTCACTGCCACCATCATAAGTCATCGCGTTGACGTAAGCGGAGATTTATATGGGGTCAATATATCGCCATCTGTGGGGCAACAGATGACGCTGTTTCGATCCTATACAAATTGTGACGGTGATTTTAAGAAAACTTGCCTGCCTAGGCCTACAGTGAGCCTGTAGACAAAGTAATATCATCCTCACGCTTCGCTTGTAGAAACGATACAAAATTTAAGGAAATGATATTAATTAGTCAGATTTCCATACATTTTGTATCGTTTAACTCGCGTAGAAAACTGCCTAGTGCAAGTTTGAACGGAAACCTGTATAAAGTGAGCACCTTCGCTTCCTAGTTCGTAGTAAATACAAATTTATATCGTAGTCGTGTCGTACGATATAAACGCAAGAAATAGCTTAGATAACTCAATATATTACCCGGGGATAGCTAGCATCCGGTATTTTAACACACTTCAGTGAGATCGGATAGTTGCCATTCCTATTATCGCTCGGGGCCTGTGTTGCTATGTGCTTGTTATTTTAATCTGTATGTAGTTATTATGTAGGTATGTTTAAATATATTATTTTACCTCAATCCTTAAGGATTCGGAACTTGGGGTAGGTAGGTAAAAACGCATAAAAAAACGATTTTTTGTACTACATATAGGATAACTGATAAAAACCCGAAATAAACATAAAAAATAAGGGTAAAAGGTGCTCGGAGTCACTAAAGAAATGCTTTTTGTAAAAAGTGAAGGCCTACCTACAAATATAATCCCCTTTGTAGCAAAACTTTGGTTTAAAAGTCCCTCCCTTTTCAAAAGGAGCTACTTTTAAACCAAAGAATATCTTAGCCTGGCCTATGCAATAAGGGGAATGTATGTGCTATATATCAAGACATGCTAATAAATAAGGTCTGTCTGACCGGTCCACAGAACACAGAAAACGTTTATTCCTGTAATAAAAGTTAGATCAAGAAATATAAAAGTAATTACTTAGGTATCATATCCCGAGTAAAACTTGGAGAAAAAATGTTACCACTAACCTTTGTCACTCCAACCCTTCCCAGCGTCAGCACAATCCAAGTACAGGATCTGAAACACTTTCACATTATATAGTTCGATTTAAAACACTGCACTATAATTGATTCACACTATGTCTGATTACTCATTCGCGTTTTAATAAACGACGAGCAATGTCCTTCATGTCGTGTGCACTCAACCGAGTCCAGGTGCAAACTGAATATAATGACAATAATTGAGGGTAGTTGTAAAAAATGTTGACACATAAATTGAAATGCGTTCCGATGAAATTGATCTCTATTCCTATAACAATAAAGATGCTTTCAAAGCTTAAACAATTGTGAAGGCTACTAAGTCCTAGTACTTATACAAAAGATATAAAAAATTCTAATAAATTAATTTTTTATGTATATATGCCGTCACGAGAAATGAGCGCTGGTTTTGAATGCCCAGTACTTATTTTTGGGTTTGTATGGCGTGAGCCCGAACAAATACCTGCAGATTTCCCCACATTATTTTCTTCTAATTGTGTTGATGACAGACATTTTAAATTGTGTGTACTTAGGATTTTAATTAATCTTTACAATAATATAGCTTTTACGTCAGAATAACGCATTAGCTATAATTTATTAAGACATTATGTAATTTATCCAAAACATAAAGATATATATCAAAATCAAATATATCTTTATTCGATTAGACTTTATACAAAGTACTTTCAAATCGTCAGAATGACACAATAACACAGGATTATACATGCTACCGCCAGGTTCGGAAGGTTGATTTTACTGAGAAGAATATTATCAGACGAAGTCACATTCACCAGCAAGGCCTTCGTAAGGTAGTTTTAATTTAACGCGAGACTCCTGGGATTGGTCGCGTCTATAGGCTGCAGTAGCCGCTTACTATAGTAAATTGAAATGAAAGTTGAAGTAGAGCTGAAGTCAACTGTTAAGTTTTTAGAAAAGCTGACTCAGACGGCTGGGACTTGGAACTAGCGTCACTTGCGTAGTACACTCAAACCACTCGGCCGTCACAGCTCCTACGACGTTAGCTTACAAAACATCAGTAAAACAAAACAATAATAATTATTAAATAATTTAATTTTTACAGTGTTTATTTATTTAAATAACAAGTCACCCTACTTAACCTATATTCAGGCAGACTATAGAATGTATTATAGTAATCAATCTTCTACGTATCTGCCTAAAGTTTACATTTGCTTGCATCTCCACATATATTAATTTGGTTCTTATATTATCTTTAGGATGTACCCCCTAATTACAAAACTCTGGCTAAAACAATGTCCACCCTTTTTTAAATCCATAGCATAGAAAGAGATAGAACTACCTTTGAACCAAGGACTATCATAGCCTATTTTGCAACAAGGAGGTAAGATTTTACTTTCATAGTTTCAAACCACCAAAACTGTATAATACATTATACATTACACACATGTACATAGGTACCCTTCAACCCCATAATCCCCATATGGGTACAAATCCCATCACAAGTTAAGAATACCTTTGAATGCACAGTCATTTTATCATTCTGTCCCTGTCTGTATGTATGGGGCGAGGCGAATAAAAACATGTGCAGTATCCCCATAATTTTTCGCTACACCTTCTTTACTCATGACAGGACCTGTATAAGAATGTATTGCAAAAACAGAATCTATCTAGACCATTCTAAATTATTATATTTAAATAACAATAATTACATAATTAAAATGCGCTATACTTATTATCTTATTCTAATTATAATTCTTAATATACATGTACCATGCCGTAAATAAATGTCCAGAATAATACATAAGTGAACAGAGCTCCAAAGAAACCACTGGTCAGCACACTCTGGCGTGAGACGAAGTATTTGGGCCAGTCCGGGCCTGCTTTGACCATAAACATAAGCCAGAGAGTGACAACGGCAAATACGTAGAATGCAAAACCATAGAGACCGGTAAGACCAAGGACACCTGAAAGTAAAAATATTTGTTTTTAGTTTTTGTCATTATTCAATAATTTTTAATGCAAGAATAAAGTAATTGATTGAACATATGATAATGATTTAGATAACTACAGATAAATAAATTGAAGGATGTTATTTCTGGACCTCTTTACAATTTTCCTACTGTGTGCAGACCCCACCTAAACCATCATATATATAAAAGTACATAATAATAATGAGAGCTAGGGCATAACAGGATCAATTCAGGCATTCTCGGGACCCTGCCTTGCAGTTGCTGTCAAATAATGTTACTTTATAATAGTGTTCCATTTTAGTGGTGAGCAAGTTCTCCAGGAGGCATTGTGATAGCTATAGTGGAACTCTATCGTAATGCGAGTGATATTATTGGCGACAAAGGCTACAATCAGGCGAACTGCAGCGTTATCCTATAAGGTTTCTCAGCGTCGCACTCGACGTCGAGTATAGGTTTCAAAGACACGAAGTTTAGCCTTATCGGTTATGTATCAATCTCCTATGATGGAACCTGAGAATACTTACAGAATAACGTGGCTGAACGCCTATTTTTGTCACCTATGTAATCAAAAATATTAGTAAAAATACTCATATTCATCACACAAGTATCAGCTCACTTTGCAGCCAGAGTCACTGAGCTATGAACAATACTATGAAATATTAATTATCGGTATAGAAAATCATTTACCAGCAGTTGATCCTGACAATGCGGCCATGGAGGTTCTGCAGTATTCTACCACGACTGTGTTATTCCTCAAGGACGCCTCGCTGTATGCCACTGGCTCGGGCTTGTTGTCTTTTACTTTAGCAACAGACATTTTTCTTTATTTTAGAATAATATTATTGATAAATACAATTGATTCCAGGCAAAGTGGAAATCACATAGATAGATAGGTTTATGAAATGCAATGCAATAAATGAATGGTGACTGACGTTTGACACTGACAGACATGAAATGCAACTTCAAGTCACATGAACGGATGACAGCAGATAGTAAGGAAATTTCAAATATTTTCAACAGAAGCGATATCGAAAATAATATGATATGCTGGATTCCCATGCAAAACAGAAATTTTTTACTTATGGTTAGTTTTTGCCGAGAAAAAAAAGTAAAAATAGCATATCCTTTTCTTCGATCGTCTGACAGTAGTGACTAGTGAGTGACAGTTAATTGACAACAAAGGGACGCGGGAAAGGAGAAAAAGCGGTAATCCTATAGCGCTAATCGCTTATACTTTTACTTACCATAGATGGCGCTTTACTTTCACCTTTACCGAGTGATGGAAAATAGTAATGAAAATAAAGAAAAAATATTTTAGATTCCGCATGATTGACTTATGGTCATTACCGATTGAGTGATCTTATGTGTAAGTATACTTATTATATTCTGATAGCTAAGAAATAAATAGAAGTGTCTGTATTAGCGTTTTTTAGTGACTGAGTACGAAAGTTTATAAGAAAAGCTTATAACTATGAAAATCTGAGAATGTTTTATTTAAAAGAACATCGGATCACACAAAATCAAAATTAAAGATAAAGAAATTTAAGAATTTTCGCACTTATGAATCTTTGACTAATACTTATTTTTTTAGTAACTACGATTAAATATAATATAAACAAATAGCAAATCTAAATATACATATCGTCACTGGAAAAGCAAAACTACTAAAGCGCCATTTTGGCCAATATGAGTTATATATATCGTTGAACTGGATTTTTTTTTCTGCGTCGATTGGTGTAGGTTTCATAAAGATCGGAGCCAATTTTTGGCGCTTCAGCACCTGAAAATTATGTGATTTTTCATATTTTCCACTCAACGAAAAATCCTTACGTAATACAAATCTTAGCCTTTTTTTAAAATTTGTCAGTTAAGTATTTATCTTCACTGTCATTATCCACTTTTTCCTTGTTCAGCAAGTCAAAATACTGTAGTTTGTATCATTATAGTCACTTCATATTTTTTGCTGGTTGCAAACATACCTGGATTGGGTTGTTTAGTAAATTTGCTTTATGCAGGTATTGATGAACATGGCGCTTTAGTTTAATCTGTCTACGCACTTTTCTGACGGGAGACGTGATTAGTATTTTTACTTTACGGATCTATGTATTTAAGTGTCTTTTAAGAAGTGTTGCATTCAATGTAATCGACGCATAAGTATGGTAAGCATGGTAAATTTTACCCAAAATGTGACTAAGGTTCCTTTAGTATTAAAAAATGACAAAAAATATTACGTTTAGTCTTTTGGAATTAAGTTTTGTTATGATTGCTAGTAGATAAGTACCAATAATTTTGTGCGAGAGTCATCCCTGGCAGACTAGGTTAGTAAAAAGATGTTCCAATCTACAAAATATTTCTTCAAATTGCCTATTAATATTGGGTGTCAATCTAGTTTCAATCAATTTCTACTGAAAATAATGAATGGAAATGATGTTCTTCTGTAAAATATTAAAAATATAATTATATTTCTTCGTCAAACTTATTGAAACAAGGTTCTAAACTCATTATCTTATTGAAAAAATAACTCTAACTTTGAAACACCCTACTTGGTAATTCTTATAATAATAATTTTACAGGCTTTTAAATAAAATAGACCTATTATACCATGATTTTTTTAAATGAAGAAATTTTTTTATCAATTAAGCTTGCGAGATAAAACTAAATTTTATTCATAATTATCTCGTACCCTTCTTCGATGTTATGTGTGGACGGCGAAATATTTTGCTCTTGCATTTGTCTATCGGTAATCATCTCTGTATTGACTCACTATCTACGCATATCGTATTTCTCACAATCCATCCATTATTTTAGGTCTTCCTCTACCATTAATTACTATACAAATTCATAGACGAAACTGTTCACATCATTATCCTCATCGGTTCGAATACCATGGCATAAGCTTGTTCTTCAACTTAATTACTGGTGCTACATAAAACATTCCCTTTTAAATTAATCCCGTCATTCTAGTTATGCCACACATCCATTATCTCAATTGATTGTTAGTTCCTTTCATCCCTCCCCTTCGTAGCTCTATATTCAGATCCATACATATACCAGTAGGGGTTATTGTTGTCTTGCATATTATTTCCTACAGTTTATAGAGGAAGAGGTAGTCCAATATTGTCCCCGTGACCTGCTGCTGTTTCGTCCATCCTGAGTAAATTCTGATTTATATAGCCTTGTCCAAGTCGCAAAGCAAATTTAACACTTAACATTTAACTGGTTATCGGACATCGCCCGAGTTTATCTTCGCAGGACTGGACATGCCACTGGTGGTATGCCACCAACTACATACATAAGCCCACGTACTCCGAATTTAACCTTTCTGAAAAATATTGTTAATCTGGTCAGGCTAGCTCTTCCTTGGACGCCTTCTACGGACACTTCCACTCACATTCGCTCTATAAATTTCTTTCGATAATCGCCTTTCACTCATCCATTCGATGTCCAAACCATCTCAAAATACTTCTTTCAATTCTGGTCACCACATCATTCTTCAACTTGCAACTGTCTCTTATCACACTATTTTTATTACATCTACTATGGTAACTACCACCACACATACTACCCAAATGTTCATACTAATGGGACACGAGCTTTAGTATTTCATAATAATTGGCGTCTAGTACCTTATTGTGAAAAATGGGTACGAGCTTTGGCTTGCACTATTCATTGGAGATCACCTCTTCATACATAGCTAGCGCAGCTTATTATGAAATAGGGTCAACATCTTTCATCTCTACTGGTTTACCGTACCGGATAGTTCTATCACATTTTCATCCTTTATTCTACATTTCGGCAAATCATATCTGTATTCACTAGTTTCTAATTCGATATACCGTTCCACTCACTAGCATCATTCAAAGACGTTTTATAGTATACTATAACAGAAGATGGCTGCATCTTTCATACACATAACATGCTTAAGATATTTTGCATCTTCCTCGCGGAGTTTTTTAAAACGGTATTGTCTATTATACAGTCCAGATCCATCATGTGAATATGCTAGATTCTGGACCCTTTATTTATAGTAAATTTTTGTTTCTTCTGGCTAAGAAGTATTCAATTTATGGAAAATCATGGTAACTTTTACAGCAGTTAATAGTGACTATGAGGTTCCCCAATGTTCGAGTCTTCTTTAAATCATGGTATAGGTACAATTTTAACTACGAAAAAGCGAGAGCAAGAACAATCTTGTAAGTCTTACTTTCAGTACATCAGCTAACTCTATTTTTCTTCTCGTCATGGCATATATGTTCCAACTTATACTCTTCTCCCTAGCGTCAGCTATCCATAGGAAAAAATATTTAAAAAAATTATTATTTAAACACTTAACTATTTTATTGAAAAAAATAACTTTGTACGAATGTTATTACAGGATTTTAACAACAGAGTAAGTAATAACGAGGAAAGCATAAATTGAAGTTCGAATCAAAAACGTTACTCAATAAGAGTTGGTATTCCTATGAATTTAGTGTGCAGCTAGTACAAATTGCTAGGTTTTACACGTTAGTATGTCAGTTAAGAAAAAAAAGATTAATTTTTGATCCTTTATCTGTTACTTAAGTCGTTTTGGCATTACAATGATACTATCTAATTGTGCTTTAAATCATTTTTCCATACGGTCTTGACACATTTTATGGTGTTTAAGTGCTATTTACTGAGTGTATAATCTATCCGAAATGCGTGTTAGTACTTTTTCTTAACAAACATTTCGAGAAATGTGGTTTGTTAGTACTTTTCGTTCACTGCACTTAAACATTATTACGGAGATAAGTAATTTCTGCTTACGAACTATACAGAGCATTAGTACTAAAGCGACAGCTATCTCCTGAATTACAGGAAATATGCTGAAAATCTTTATTTCAGTACATAGATAATGAATTCACGATATTGGTTTTCCTTTACTGTTTTTCGATTGGAATTATAGGAAAAGAGTTATGAATTTTTTTGTTAAAAAAAAAACTTTAAATCGCTCTACTGTAAAATGGCCATTTGGCGCTTTAGTATTATAGCCTTTCCGGTGACGATATAAAATTCAACGTCATTCCTGACTTACAGGCCTAATATTTTAAATCAACACACAGCCTAAACTGCTGATTTTAGAGACATGTATTATGGTGTGTTCAGAGTGCCTAGTGCGAGTTTTCTTAAAATCTCACAATAGTGGCATCTTTAGGCCGACAGAGGCGATGTTTCGATCCCATACAAATCTGCGTTAACTTTGACGCGGTGACTTGTGACGGCGGCTGTGAAAAACTCGCACTAGGCACTCCGGTGTAGGTTCACCACAGAGATAGATAGATCTATGCTGTGAGGTATACACTGAGAAAAAATTCAGAAGTTCCACTTTTTTCCAATTCCAATTCATGTAATAAATTCACATATATTTTGTAATTACGTGCATTACCAATAAACGATGTTTGGGTTACATTAAACTACGGATCCCTAATTTGAACGAATAGTGTTTCAAAAAGCGTCGATAAAACAGTTCCTTCCCAATGATAAGCGAAGCCATTGACTAGTGTGTGCATTTGTATTAGTGTGTATACAAAATTCGTCTCCAACATTCACACACACAAACATAGACTATTCATGTGTTTTCGCGGCACCACCGAGTCGAGCGTCTTTCTGTGGCTAAACTTATTTCTGTTTCAAAATCAAATACTTTAGACAATTTGAAACTAATTTATGTTTTAATTTCAATATATCTGGTGTTGAACGGAGTTTTTATTGCATAGGCCATATCTGTGGCGTGTATCCGTTGTAATCGTGGGAAGAAAATATGATGGCGCGTGATTGACTGTTGCAGTGGGTCCTTTCTCGTAACAAATTAGGACTTTGCTCGAACGATGTACCGACGCTACTAATTCAAGTAAATTTTCTTGTGAGTACGTTATTATTACATCCTAAAATTGCAATTGGTTTAATTATATCTGTAATAAGTGTTGTGTTAAAAAGGAATTCAAGTTTTCGATATCCCATGATTTACATTTTGCACTAGGAAGTCTGCCTATCACACGATTTGTTAAGTGCAAATTGCTTTATATGACGACATAACGCTGCATAATACTGCGATGAGTCGACGATTTGGATTCTAATTCATAAAATTTGTGTTTTATAAGCAAAACATGTCATATTTTGAACAATTATTGAATTAACCTAAATGTGTGAAAAGACGAAACTTCATTTCGATTCTTTTGTTTCAGAAAACCATCGCAGGCGTACATCGGTGATCAGATTATCTAAATACCACATCAAGGCTACGTTTCGTATGAAATGAGCATATAAAACATGAATTTTACATGAAATATTCGTAAAATTCGATCACCTACTGGATACAATTTGGATAATTCGTGTGATGTTTTGAATTGTCTGATTGCCATTAAAATGGACGAGTCTGAGGATAATATGAGTTCTGATGATATCAGGAAGGTTGAAAGTCCTTCGACAGGGAAGCCAAAACCCAAGAAACGGTCTCTTGTTGAGAGAGAGTTGGAGACAAACCTAACTGCTAGGGTGACATCTCCTGTTACTAATGGTGATGGTACAAGCCTGAGCAGATATGGAAGAGCTCGTCGTTTGAAGAACGAGCTGGAGTCTACCGATCCAAAGAAACTTGCCTTAGAGGTTCCGAAAACACCTTACACTGAGAAATCTCCGTCTAAAGCCCTTTCTCCCGTCTATAAAATGCATGCATCCAATTCCCCGTGCAAATCTGAATCTCAAAAGTCAGCAATCCCAGAGGAAATTAAGTTAGAGAGTCAGATTGAGAGTATTTATCAGGAGAATAAATCATTAAGTCGATTTGGTTCCGAAGACATTATCACTTCATCACCAGCCAAGAAGTTCCCTAAAGTTTATATCCGCAAGGATTTGATACAACGTAGAGAGCCAGAAGAGTCCATAATGTTGATTAAACATATTTTCTCACCTGTCAAAAGTGGATGTTCCAAAAAGGCTAATTCACATTTAAATAATATGGAACAATCACCTGAAACTGACTTGGACTCTAATAAACCACAGAATGGATACATAGATAACTCATCTGTGGTAAAAGCTTTAGACTTTGACGGAAATAAAAAAAAGAAGAATGAAAATAAGGATCTTAAAAATGTTTTGTCCAAGAATGAGCTGTTTGAGTTGGAAGCCAAATGTCCATATCAAATTGGGGATCTAGCCTGGGCCCGGATGGGCACATATCCATTTTGGCCGTGTATCATTACAAGAGATCCCATAACTGGATTGTTTCTTAAAAAGAAAAGTAAGTTATTGACGAAATGTATGGTTGCCAAATAACAATTCCAAGTAGCTGGCAACATCATCAGTGTTGCTGCTATCTTAACATGTTTATTCCACCTTTACACTTTGCAAGCCAAAATTATTTCAGTTACAAATGAGTGTCACTGATATAGGACTACCAGTCTACCACATACAACATGCATGTGTGTCAAATGGCCCCGGAGTAGAAATACAGTCACATATGTTAAATACTTTAGAACAACCTAGATAACTCTGGGCACCTTGATTTTTGTGAGAAAACATAGACCTGGTTATTTTGAGTTTTGAACTTAAGAGCTTTACTTATAATAAGCTGTTCTCTGCAGTTTTTGTCTTCATTTCTCTGAATCCAAATTAAAAAAAATATTATTATCCTGATATACTTCTTGTAATATTAGTTAGAGAAAGTCCCATTAACTGGCCCAGCCGCTTCAGAGATCAGCAGGAACAAACAGACAGAAAAGTTAACAAAAAATATTTTTTGTATTCATAATTTGTATTTAGTGAAAAACTGTTATAATTACAAATATACACTTCTATTTATCTTTATATATTTTACTAGCTGTGCCCCGCGGTTTCACTTGCATAGAGTTAATTTCATGGGTGTCCCGCAGCCCTTATGTTTTTTTTAAATAAAATTAGCCTAAAACACTCCTTGAAACATCAGCTATCTGCCAGTGAAAGTCCCGTTAAAATCCACAAAGAACAATAACTCTATTTGAAAAGGTACCTTTTACAAGAGTTTATAAAGTTTAAAATAAATTGCAGTGTTTGGTCGTGTGGAGCATGATCTCCTTCACGTGACATTCTTCGGTGACAATGGACGCCGCAGTTGGATCGTGGACAATATGTTAAGGAAATTCCTCGGACAACTTGAATTTGAAACTACTAGAGAGGCATTCACACCTGAGGTACTGTAATATCTGCTCAGTCATAATATGGAAAACCAAGAGTTGTTATTTATGATGGGATTGACTAGTATAAATGGGAAAAGTGTATTATATTTCACTATGTGTGTTGTGGCTCCATCTTGTGGGTAGTTATGTCTGCTGAACCAACATTGCTGAAATTTGTAATATAACCCCTGTGAACTGACATGGAAATGTAGGATAGCTTTAAGTCAGTCAATAGGACTTTGATAAGTTAGCCATGAACACTATAAAAAACATTGCATTTTTTTTGCAATCCTGTACAATACTTTTGTTTTATTTTAGGACAAGAAAAAAGATCCCAAATTGTATGCAGCCTTTTTCATATCGGAGAAGAGACTACCATTTTGGAACATATCCGTTGAAGAAGCTGAAACTTTGCTTAGAGAACCTAAAAGATTAAGAATTGATATATTGAATGAGATGCTTGGTAAAACTGTTAAAACCCCAAAGCAGTTGAAGAGCGGGAAAGTAACCAGGACTGACAGTGACGTGTCCTTGAGCGAGAGTCTTTATGATAGTTTATTTTCAGAAGATGACGGGAAGGTAGAAGAAGCAGATCGATCCAGAAACAAATCTAAGAACAAATCTCTAGATGTGTCTCAAGTCGTCACAGCTTGCCTTGACAATATGGCCGCTAAAACTGGCATAACTATGATTCAAAGACAGTCCCACATGGACAGGTGGCTTCAGAAAGCTAAATCCAAAACACCCGAGAAAACTCATAAAAATTCTGGTTCTCAGAAAGACAATAAAGGTAGTGGTAAGAAAAAAAAAAAAACTTCAACTAAGGACCCAGTGAAAAATGCAGGTAGTTTAAGTAATTCTCTTAATGAATCTAACACAAATTTATTGTCGTTTCAAAATGAACATGATTACAGTAAATACCAGAATGAGGAGAATAACTCAGCTGTAACAAATGAAATAGACGTTACCATAGATGATAGTGATAGGTATGATAGCAGCATGTCGTATGATACAGGTAGTGGTATTGGTATCATTGCTAAAGTGGAATCACTTTATGGCCAAAATGAAGATGAAAATGAACAAAACAGTCGGAATCAATTGGTAACTACAGTTGTTAATGATGATTTAACGCTACCTGAAAAGGAGTCTGAAGAAACTGAAAATCCCACACCAAAAATAAATGACGACAAACAGGATTCGTCACATGAAATGGAAGTTGATTCAAATAAAAGTATAAATACGAAAGCTAATGAATTAAATAATGAGAATGTTGAATTAAATGTTGACAATGTGGGGACTAATAGTAATAATGTTTTGCAGATTGAAACTATAAATGATCAAGATACAATAGCAGATGATGTGGATAGTAAACAACCAACAGATCAGGACAATGGAGATTCCGTTTTAGAAAATGTTCCTAATTTAAATCACAAAACTGAAATTGTTAACAAACATGTTGGTGATAAAGATGTTTTAAGTGTGTGTGATAGATTAAATAAGGATGTTATAACTATTGAAGATACTATATTAGATCGTAAAGAGGCAGACATTCATACGGCTGGACCAAATGATATGTCTATTGATGATAGTCACGATAATATAAGTAAAGTAGTTTTAAGTCCACTAGCGAATGACACGGTTCAAGAAGTTGACCACACAATCGATGAAAATATGTCAGAGAGAGAAAATAGTTCTCATTCAGAAGAGGACTGTAAAATAAACGAATACAATAGACTACAAGAAGCAAAGGCCAGAGCGACGACCATTGTAGTAGGTAAAGGTGACATGAATGTCAACGAAAGTTCAGATCCTGAAGCTACTCAGGATTACGAACAAATGAATGAAAATGAATATGCAGATGATCTGGATTATGAAAGTGATGAGTCGAGTTACAAACTGGAATACAGTCCATTAACAAATGACGAGAAAAGCGACAATGACGACGACGACACCTCTAAAATTATAAAAAGCCATTACGAACCCAAAAGCAATGTAACTGAAGTTCACAATGAACCAACAAAAATAAATGAAATACCTGAATCTCCAACAAAAATATCTGATACTACTGAAATTCAGGATAAAACACCTAATGAAAACTTATCTGACGTAATCAAAGAAAACGGTATACACAATGATGCTGAGACCGAAAATGAAATTAATGAAGAAACAGCTTCCGTAACTTCAGAAGATAGTCAACCCAAAACCAGAAGTAGGGTGAGAAATGAGATGTTCTTAGGAAAATCAAAGGCAGAAAAAAGAAAACTCGATCCAGAATTCCAGAAATATGTTGAATTACACCAAGACACAGTCATGGATGACTATCCAGAACTAAGCAAAGAAGAAATTGACAGTTATTTGTTTAAAACATGGCTGTATGAAGAGAGTAAAAAATCTGATGTGAAAAAAGCTGATGATATACATCAGTCTGGGATAGTAAAAGGTTTAGAGAAGGAACCGTCGAAGAAAGTCTCTCTTAGTCTCAAGAAGAACAGTAAAAAGAAGAGTGATACTAGTTTTATAGACGATACAGATACAGCATCTATCAATTCAGAAGACAGTGAAACATCATTGGTTCTAAGAAGAACGCGGTTTAGAAGAATCAAATCACCACTTGAAGTTTCCAATGACAATAGAAGTGTAGATCCCAGTCCTGATAGCAAAAGTAAAGATGACTTAGACACAGTTTCAATCAATTCAGACGCGAGTGAATTATCACACGAGCAAAAGAGTTATAAGAGAATAAAAACTCCATTTGAAGCGGCTCAAGGGAAGAACGTAGCTGAAATTCGATTGGAGAATATTGCGAATCACTGTGAATTTGAATTAGCATCTCTGAATTCGGAAGATGACGAACCATTAGCTAAACATATTAATACAACTGTTAAACCTCCATTTATTGTGGATCAAGAAAACAAACACGATGAAGGTACAAAAATAGACGCAGATGCTACATGTTTGCCTTCTAAGGATAAATCCAATAGGGAAGTAAATGATCTTAAAGAAAATACAGACTTAACTGAAACGGAATCAATAGATTCGGAGGATAGTGAAGTGCCTTTAAGTAGACGTAAGTTGAGACGAAAACCAAAAGAAAATGGGTTTCATGAAAAAAGCCCGAAAACAAAACTAAAAGACGACTTTGAATCTGAAACGGCTTCTATTAATTCTGAAAATAGTGACGTATCTTTGAACAAACGAAAACATAGAGCTAAGAATGATAAAAAACTGGAGGCGGTATTAGAAGATCCAGAATTCGTTCAATATCTAGAATTAAGGCAAGATTCTTTAATAGATGAACATCCCCAACTCACTCAAAACGAAATTGTTAACTATCTCTACAAGACTTGGTTGTATGAAGTAAATTCCATTCACGAGTTGAAAAAGACTGATGATATTGAACAATCTGGTTTAGTTAAAGGTTTGAATCAAGAAGTGCAACCAAAGAAAGTTAAAAAAAGGGTAAAAGGTGAAAAGGGGACTTTAGATGACTTTATAATCAAAGAAAAACCTAAACGTAAAATTATCCAGCCTTACTATAATGAAGATTTATCAGACATGGACATTGAAGACGATATTAAAGTGTTTGACATTTTTAAGAACAAATCAAAAGTACCGAAACCAGTTCAGTCTAGCTCTAGTGAAGTTAACGATGGTAACGAAATTAAAGATGACGTAATCAAGGAAGCTGCCGATGTAGAAACCCAAGAAACCAAGGAAGAGGAATTTGACGAAGTAGAGTTATATTTTGAAGAGCTAACGAAACCCAAACCAAATGTATTTAAAGGTTTAGTTCGGGAGAAAGTTTGTGAAATTTGTGAAATCCCGGGTAATCTTGTTAAATGCAAAAGCTGCAATAGCATGTTTCATGTTAATTGCGTTAAGAATAAAGTGGAAGTTGTAGACGTCCCAGCGCCTTTGAGAGGCAGAAAGAAGAAGAAGAAACCTGGTCGTAAAGCTAAAAGTCTAGAAGATTCCGAAAGCCAAAGTGACGATAAATCCCGAGACCTTTCCGAAGAAAACAATGAATCCATCGAAGAATTACCCGAAACCTGTACAGTCGACGCGGAAAGTTTTGAAACACAACTCGAAGCTAAAATGAAAGAGATCCTAGGTGACATAAACACAGTACACTACGATTCGTATTCCAGCGACGACGGCTTAGATTGGACTGACACTGTACCGGGAAAATGCGAGATTGTAGACGTTAAACCGAAACGTAAACCAGATATATCTGAATATTCCGACTTTAAATGCAACAATTGCACTAAGTACGACACTCCAGTGTGTTTCGTGTGCAAATCGGCTGTCTCTAAATCGTCAGTAGAACTACGTCAGCGTTGTCACGTGGCTCACTGCCATAAGTACTACCATTTAGAGTGCCTAGACCAGTGGCCTCAAACTCAATTCAATGGGGGAGAGCCATCTAAGAACAATAAGAAGATTAATGAATTCTTCGAAGCTTTGTCGTGTCCAAGACATGTTTGTCACACCTGTGTGTCAGACGACCCGAGGGGATGCAAGACTAGATTTAGCGGTGACAAGTTGGCGAGATGTGTGAAGTGTCCAGCCACATACCACGCGTTTACCAAATGTCTGCCTGCTGGATCGCAGATATTGACCGGATCACATATTATATGTCCGAGGCATTATGAACATAGGTAAGTTTACAATTATATTTTCATAAATACTTTGAGAACTGCCTCGTTGGTTTAGTGGTCGCAAGCGCCACTGCGGAACGGGAGGTCATGGGGGGATTCTGTTTTTTATTAGGACAGAAAATTTGATTATCATTATCTTATCTAAAAATAAATTTGGGATACCCTTACACTATATGTATATATATAAAACACTATGCTTTTAAAATAAAATTATAATTGATGGATAACTAAAATACCAAGTCCGCAAAGCAACACCTGATGGTATTAAATCAATTTGCTACATTACTATAAAAATATAATATACCTCACAACGATACAAGCTAAAAAGAGTCTTATCACACATACATTTAAGGTTGTATTTCGTTTTTCCAGGCCAGGCAAAGTGCCGTGCCATGTGAATACAGGCTGGTGTTTTATCTGCGCACTTGGAGGCACGCTTATATGCTGTGAATACTGCCCGACTTCCTTCCACGCCGAGTGCCTTAATATCAAACCGCCGGAAGGTAAGATTTTAATATTTATACCACTAAGAGGCATCTAATTGCCAAAGAGAGAGTAAGCGCTTATTCGATGTCGTGCGATCAATCTAAATGATTTTTATTTATGTACTAGCTGTGCCCCGCGGTTTCACCTGCGTAGATTTAGTTTCTTCTTTAATGTCGCGGAACCCTAATATTTTTAATAAATAAAAGTAGCCTGAGTTACTTCTTGAAACATCAGCTACCTACCAGTGAAAGTCCCGTTAAAATCCGTCCAGCCGTTTCAGAGATTACCCGGAACAAACAGACAGACAGACAGAGAAAAATTTTAAAACTTGGTTTTTTAGTGTCAGTATCGTGTATACTTTCATATGCATTTAGTGAAAAGCTGTTATTTTGGAATTACAAACAGACACTTCAATTTTATTTATCTGTATAGATTATTATTGCTTCCCCAGGTGGGTACATGTGTGAAGATTGTGAAACAGGCCGTCTACCGCTCTACGGTGAAATGGTGTGGGTCAAACTGGGACACTACAGGTTAGTAACTCTATCCCCCTCATTACAACATAGACTAAGATAGTCCTTAGAAGTTTTGGAAAATGTCGGTAAAACACGTGAATGAAGTATACGCAATGGGCAACCTTTCATTACGCCTATTCTGCAAATTATTTGGGAGACACGCGTCTCTGTGAGTGTGTAATTTCGAACGAATAGTTTTTTTTTCTAAATTCCAAATAGCTTATATATAAATCAACTAGCTGTGCCCCGTGGTTTCACCCGCGTAGATTTAGTTTCATCCTTATTGTCGCGGAACCCTAATATTTTTAATAAATAAAAGTAGCCTAAGTTACTCCTTGAAACTTCAGCTACCTGCCAGTGAAAGTCCCGTTAAAATCGGTCCAGCCGTTTCAGAGATTACCCGGAACAAACAGACAGACAGACAGACAGACGGATAGACAGAGAAAAACTTTAAAACTTGATTTTTCTGTGTCAGTAGCGTGTATACTTTCATATGTATTTAGTGAAAAGCTGTTATTTTGGAATTACAAACAGACATTTCAATTTTATTTATGTGTATAGATGTATAGATGTATAGATTGTGAATTTGTTCCTAGATTCGGTACTCCTTGTAGTAAGTTTTTCCTTTTTTTAGATGGTGGCCAGGTATAATCCTCCATCCGTGCGAGATACCAGATAACATAATGGCGGTCAAGCACAGTCCCGGAGAGTTCGTGGTGAGGTTCTTCGGACAGTACGACCATTACTGGGTCAATCGGGGGCGAGTGTTCCCCTTTCAAGAAGGTATGTAATTTTTTTATATATACACCAGCTGTGCCCCGCGGTTTCACCCGCGTACAATTAGTTTTATCCTTATTGTCGCGGAACCCTAATATTTTTAATAAATAAAAGTACCCTAAGTTACTCCTTGAAACATCAGCTATCTACCAGTGAAAGTCCCGTTAAAATCCGTCCAGCCGTTTCAGAGATTACCCGGAACAAACAGACAGATACAGACAGACAGAGAAAAATTTTAAAACTTGGTTTTTCAGTGTCAGTAGCGTGTATACTTTCATATGCATTTACTTAAAAACTGTTATTTTGGAATTACAAACAGACACTTCAATTTTATTTATCTGTATAGATGTATAGATTTCGCTTTTAATTCGTCAAATATAAATTACTAGCGGACGTCAGACGATTCCACCCGCGTAGTTCCCGTTCCCGTGGGTGTACGGGGATAGAACATAGCTAATCAGGGATAATGTAACATTCAGGTGGTTAAAGATTTCTAAAATCGGTCCAGTACTTTTTGAGCCAATTCGTTACAAAAATATCCCAAGAAAATAAAAGTAAAACTTAATCAAAGATTGCCGCGGGTACTATTTATTTAATTACATACTACTACTAGACTGCAGAGAGCCGTGGTAGGGTTTGGGCAGTTGCCTGCTACGCAAGCAGCAAATGAGCCTAAGAGTGAAGGATTCAAATTCAAACTCAAACATATCTGTACTTGATAGTATTTCAACAAAGTAATTTCAAATCGTCAAAACCAAACGACGATAACACAGGATTATACATGCTACAAAAATATTTTACAATTTTGAGTAATTCATCATCTCCCTGGCCTTATCCCATGTATTGGGGTCGGCACTTGATTCAACCCGATCTGGCTGATCACCTGATTTTTATACGAAGCGACTGCCATCTGACCTTCGTAACCCCTTTTTTTGAGGAAAATCGGCAATCTGGGTTAAACCAGTTGTCAGACTGTCTTAGGCCTCCGACTGACCTGTAACGATTGCCAAAGATGTTAAATTGGCAACCGGCTTAACGTGCTCTCTAACGAGAATATGTTAATATACATACAATTTTTAATAATTGAAAAAAATTTAATTGTGTAGTTGGTCATCATCATCATCTCCCTGGCCTTATCCCATACATTGTTGGGGTCGGCACTTGATTCAACCCGATGTGGCTCCATGTTAGTCGCAATCAACTTATTAACTCCTTGTTCGTTATGTGCGCCTGGTACTTCGTGTACCATATCATCATCTCCCTGGCCTTATCCCATACATTGTTGGGGTCGGCACTTGATTCAACCCGATATGGCTGATTGTGTAGCTTGATATGACCATGTTAATGATTCTTACTAATATGTATTGTTGTAGGTGACTCCGGTAGAATATCAAGTCAGAAGTCGAAGATAGACGCGGCTTTCACTACGGCGATGGAGCATGCGCAGAGAGCGTGCGAAATATTGAAATGTAAGTATCACATACCTGGGTTTTTTATTCTTTAGTTATTTGCCGATTTCCTCTCTGTAAAAAAGTTAGATTTTAATATATATATGCTCACGCCTGTATTCTCCGAAGGGGTAGGCAGAGGTGTTGTAATTTTCAACACCCACATTTCAACGAATTTGATTAAGTGCCAATTTGATTTGAAGATTTTATAAATAATGTGAACCCGTTAAAATCGGTCCAGCCGTTTTAGAGATGAACCGGAACACCGACAGATAAAACCTCGATTTTTTTTTTACTGTCCGTACCATATATACTTTTATATACATTTAGCGATATGTTTATTTGAAACTAGCCGTGCCCCGCGGTTTCACCCGCGTGGATTTAGTTTCTTCCTTATTGTCGCGGAACCCTAATATTTTTAATTCAAAATCAAAATCAAAATCAAATATATCTTTATTCGATTAGACTTCATACAAAGTACTTTCAAATCGTCAGAATGACACAATTACACAGGATTATACATGCTACCGCCAGGTTCGGAAGGTTGATTTTACTGAGAAGAACCTGGCAAGAAACTCAGTAATTACTCTTTTAAAGAATATTATACAGTTTTAAAAATACAAAATAAATTGTTCAAGCAACTATAAGCCCATGGACACAGCTCTAATGCTCAATTGTCAAAAATAAAAACTAAAAACTAAAAATATAGTACAAATATATGTGAGCATGGCAAATTCCAGCCAGTCAAAGCAAAATTAAGATTAATTAATTGTAGCAAAAGTACAGTGCCAATGGGATTATTTACAAACATTATCAGGTACATCCCAGGCTCCCTTATCACAAATATAATCACTTACAGTATAATATCCTTTTTCAAGCAAAACTGATTTAATTGTTTCTTTAAATTTGTTGAAGGGCAAGTTTACAATTTTTGTTGGTAATTTATTATAGAAGCGTGTGCTCTGTCCTAAAAATGAGCCATGCACTTTTTGTAGGCGATGCGCAGGCACTACAATTTTATGTTTGTGTCTTGTGTTTACGTTATGCACATCACATTTCCTTTGAAACGATCCAATGTTTTGATGCACAAATAATAAGTTAGCTAAAATATACTGTGAGGCCACTGTCAAAATTCCAATTGATTTAAATTTTTCCCTTAACGATTCTCGCGGTCCCAAATTATATATAGATCGTATAGCCCTTTTCTGTAGTGTAAATATAGAGTCTATATCAGCAGCTTTGCCCCAAATTAAAATAGCATAGGACATAACGCTATGAAAATAAGAAAAATATACAAGTCGAGCTGTTTCTATGTCGGTGAACTGTCTAATTTTTCTAATTGCATAAGCTGCGGAGCTGAGTTTTCCTGATAACTTGGATATATGTGGGCCCCACTGAAGTTTATTATCAAGGGTTACACCTAGAAATACTACAGAATCTACTATTTCCAAAGTTTCACCATTTACCATGACCTTTGTATCAACAGGTTTGACGTTTGGTAAAGTGAATTTAATACATTTAGTTTTTTTGGCATTTAAAACTAAGTTATTTACATTAAACCATTTCAATACCTGATCAAGTGCACTGTTTACATCTTCATAATTCGTTTTGGCTCTGTCGACTTCAAACAAAAGAGATGTGTCATCAGCGAACAGTACAATATCACACGTATTCTTTACTAAATTTGGTAAATCATTAATATATACTAAGAATAGAAATGGTCCTAGGATTGAACCCTGTGGGACGCCCATTAGTACTGGAGAACCGGAAGATCTGACCCCATTTACTTCGACTTTTTGAATCCGTTGACAAAGATATGATTTGATTAGGTCGAGTGCCCTACCTTTGACACCGTAATAGTTTAATTTAACTAATAAGGTTTCGTGTTGTACACAATCGAATGCCTTGGATAGGTCGCAGAATACACCTATCATGTCCTGAGCGTTTTCCCACGCTCTATAAATATGTCTAAGAAGTGCAACACCAGCATCAGTGGTTGAACGACCTTTGGTGAAGCCATATTGCTCACCATGTAGAATATTATTAAGATTAAAGTAAGCGACTATTTGATTCAGCATAATTTTTTCGAAAATTTTGCTGAGGGCTGGCAAGATAGAGATCGGTCTGAAGTTAGTAGGGTCACTAATATCACCACCTTTAAATAATGGAATAACTTTACTATATTTCATGAGATCCGGGAATACACCGCTCTTAATACAACTGTTAAAAATGTCAGCTAAGTAAGGGGCAATTATGTCAATAATACCGTGAAGTACTTTCACTGATATATCCCATAAATCACCAGTCTTTTTGGAATTCAAACTTTTAAATGTCTTAATTATTTCAAAAGGCGTGATAGAACAAAAACTAAAGCTAGTGCCGCACTTAGAAACATTTAATTTCAGTAATAATTCGGCGTCTGTGGGAGATGAATTTAGGGAACTAGTAGTTACTATAGGAACATTTGCAAAGAACTTGTTGAAAGTTTCAGCTATTTCACCATCGTCTTGGATTACTTTGTTATCTATATTTAAAGTTAAACGACAATCGCGACTTTTTGCCTTTCCCGTCTCGGCATTAATAACGTTCCAGGTAGTTTTTATCTTATTATCAGAATTCTTGATTTTCTGGGCAAGATGCAAGGCTTTAGCTTTTATACAAACTTTCTTAAAACATTTAGAGTATCTAGTTACGAATGCTAAGAATTCAGGACTATGATCATTTCGTTTCATACCATAAAGTTCATACAACTTCCTTCTACTTTTATGGATACCTACAGTTGCCCACTCATTGAATTTAGCTTTACTATGTTTCTGAACTGTTTTTAGTTTAAATGTACTATTGAATTCCGTTTGTATAACGTTAAACAAGCTATTGTAAAGAGCATCAGGATCTTCTTGTGGCCCTTGCAGATAAGGTATCTTGCTTGCTAAGTTAGACCTGAAATTTGCTACAAGTTTCTTAGTAATAGGTCTGTAAGTGGTTTTACTTACTACATTATTAGTTTTATTTAATATTGTGATTTTTTGACCACAATGGTCTGACGTTAGATCACTGATAATAGATTTTTCCAGGGCCTCACAATCGCAGAACACATTATCTAGACATGTCGCAGAAGTGGCAGTTATTCTAGTGGGCTCCAGAAATAAATGCTTTAAATTAAAAGAGTTAAACAAACTAATTAAACGCACCGAAAGAGAATTATTTTCTAACAAGTTAACATTAAAATCGCCACACACTACAATGCCTTTATTAAGGCCCGCAACACGTCTAAGGGCATCTTCAAGGATTGATTCAAATGAACAGAAATTGCCAGATGGGGGACGATATACGCATATTATTACATTTCCTTCTAGTTCTATACACGATAGTTCGGCAGTGCGCTCGATTGACAGGTTTACTATATCACTACGCTCTTTACATTTAACATTATTAGATACTAAGATTAACGAGCCTCCATGAATTGCTGATTTTCTGACGAATGCACTACAAAGTCTATAATTACTATTATTGAGCAATAGCTCATGATTTTTAAGCCAGTGTTCGGTTAAACAAAGCACATGAACGTTATGGCTTTCCAAAAATAAATCAATTTCTAATTGTTTGCCAGCCAAGCCTTGTATATTTTGGTGCACTACGTTAAGGCGACAGAGCCGTTTGACGAGGGACTCGGCCGTTGTCTCAGTTACTAGTTTAAAGAACTAGAACAAGAACTAATTTCTGTGTTACTAGAACAATGTAACACCGTTTGATTACTTAACCTATGTTTTGTTATAGTTGCTATAACACCGTTAATATTATATGCTACCAATGTAGCGATCATATTCATGCATTTTTTGGGGATGTAAAACAAGTCCCCAGTTATAATAAATCCACTAATAAATTTATTAGTGTCAAAAAAAATAATATTGTCGCTATGACAACCTGTCCTATACATTACATTATTTAACCTACCTATATAATCATTTTGCCTGTCAGTGTAGCTCTTACTATAGGGGAAAGCAGTTAACATAATGTTGTGTACATTTAATTGTGACAGATATTCCAAGCCGCTTATTAATTCACTTTTGTGCACCCTAAGTCCCTCACCTATCAAAACAATCACAACAGATTGAGGATCTATTGTCATACACTTGATTTTATTAATTATTTGTGTGTATGTGGCCCCTGGCATACAATAATTAACTACTGTACCGCTAATGTGTCTATCGAGTAATATACCTATGTTTTTACCTAGGCTATCTGAAAACACTAAGGTGTTGTGTATAGGTGGACATACACTTATTTGTTGAATGGTGTCATTTAACTCAGCAACCCCCAACTTACAGGGCAGTGGCAGGGGCTCACTATCGGATGGTGATGATGGGAGCCCACAGCCACAAGAGTGTTTGTTTGTTAATGAGTCAAACCGCTCCACATTATAGTTACAGAGGTCTACCAACTCGGTGGTAGCCAGGATGTGTTCACTAATCTGTTTCTGAGCACTTGTATATTTATTAGTTAAGTCTATTAAATATTGCTCTTTACTCTGCAAGTCGGACTGCAATCGTTGAATGTCCATATCATGTGTGACCTTTAAAGTATTTAATTTACATTTATATGAATCTAAAGTGTTTCTTAAAGATAAACATTCTTTTGTTAACTTATTATATATATTTATATATTATATTAAATTAATAAAAGTAGCCTAAGTTACTCCTTGAAACATCAGCTACCTACCAGTGAAAGTCCCGTTGAAATCCGTCCAGCCGTTTCAGAGATTACCTGGAACAAACAGACAGACAGACAGACAGACAGAGAAAAAACTTAGTTTTTTAGTGTCAGTATCGTGTATACTTTCATATGCATTTAGTAAAAAGCTGTTATTTTGGAATTAAAAACAGACACTTCAATTTTATTTATCTGTATAGATTACAAACAGACACTTTAATTTGATTCAATCCAAAATCGTGCGTCTAAAATGTCTAGACCCTATAGATGTACAGATTTTTTTTCTTTTGCAATGTATAATTGATTCCCATGTACCAGGCGCCCAGCCAAACCCGGAGGAGTGTCTGGATATAGCATCGTCGTTATTACCGCCACATTACGTGAAGCTGCGCGCCAACCGTCCCTGCGGAGTGGTGGCGCGACGACCAGATGATCCCGAGGGATCGCTCACTCAGTGCGAGTGCAGCGCCCGGGACGAAGACCCTTGTGGACCCTACTCGCATTGTCTTAACAGGTTACTGATACTATATTTATTACGGGGATATAATATAGCCTATATTAATCAGTGATAATGTAGCATTCAAATGGTGAAAGAATTTTTAAAATCGATCCAATACTTTTGGAGCCAATTCGTAAAAACATATTTAGAAATCTTTCCTCTTTATAATATGTGTTTAGACAAGCTGTGCCCCGCGGTTTCACCCGCGTAGACTAAATTTATTGGGTGGCCGGCGAAATAAAATGACCTCAGTTACTCCTTGTAGCATTAGCTATCTGCCAGTGAAAGTCCCGTTACAGTCGGTTCAGCCGTTTCGGAGACAGACAGACAGACAGACAAAAAAATAATTAAAGGTGTTTTTTTTAGGTTAATAACCTAAAAAAACACCTTTATAATTTAGCATGGATTGAAAAAAATAGAAAATAGGTAGAATATAGATTGTACGAGATATTTTAATACTTCACGACACAGCCAGGAGGCGCTGTACAATTCCTCATACAAACATTCGGCGGAGAATACAGATTAGGAAAAGGGTGGCAAACTAGTGATATGATAGGAATAATGCATACCCCTTCGAGGACCCTAATGAGCACTCATAGTGGTAGTAACGCTTATGTATTATAATATATTATATATTTTTTAATACGCTAATATTGTCCTCAGAATGCTCTTGACCGAGTGTGGCCCAACATGCAGAGCTGGCGAACGATGCAATAACCGTGCCTTTGAGAAGAGATTGTACCCCAAACTGGCCCCCTACCGGACCCCACACCGCGGCTGGGGACTCAAGACACTAGAACCTATCAAAGCTGGTAATTATAATTGTTTTTTTAAATTATTTTACTGGCTCACCCGAATCTTATAAATTAAAGGGAAGGTTAATGGTTTCGAAAAATGGTTTTATGGGATTATTTCAGGATTTATTAGTGGGAGAAAAAAATAAAAACGTAGTTACATTTCACTTGAATAACTACGTTACAGCTTATTTTAATGCGAAAATAAGGTCTTGATATGGTAAACTTTGAACGTCAATTACTCGAAAACGGAAGAAGATATTTTTGTCATAATAATTTTAATTGCTTCCTAAAATTATACCCGATCACATATTTTAACAGCTGACTCAATAAAATAAACTACAATAAAGTATAAGGGATTATTTGTTTAATCTCTCACTTAGTATCCATAGAACAAGCTTTGTTTAATATGGAACTAGATAGCGCTGTGTGGTAATGAAATTTTTTTTTTTAATTTCTTATCAGGTCAATTCGTAATCGAGTACGTGGGAGAGTTGATAGACGAAGAAGAATTCCGTCGGCGAATGAACAGAAAACACGAGATAAGAGATGAGAATTTCTACTTTCTCACGCTGGATAAAGAGAGGATGATCGACGCCGGACCTAAGGGGAACTTGGCTAGGTAAATAAAATACATGGGCTGTCCATTAATCACGTGAGGTTCGAATGGGGGGAGGCGTTCGGCAAAAATCACGAAATATCACAAGGGGGAGGGGGGGTATAGTGAGATATCACGAGTACTTATGCACACCATTCCTTTAATATTAATTCGCGCATAAAAATTTGCGCGCCAAAAACAACCTGCAAGCTTTCTGTCCAGACATTTTTATCATGGTCCTTAATTTTCTAGCATAGAATTAGATTATACTTTATAGCGGTACTAAAAAATTAAATTCTAAAAATTTTAAGATTCAATATACGTACAAAAGAATACACGTGATTTTTGGTGGGGGGTGGGGGGATAGTCTTAAAGCTCACCAAAATGTTAAAACAATATCACGTGATTAATTTTCAGCCCCCAAGTCACAGCTTTGACATAAACGTAGATTTGTATAGGATCGGAACAGCACCATCTGTCGGATCTTAGATGGCACTAGTTTGATCCCATATAAATCTGCCGTGTTATTCACTAAGGACTCTCCACGTCGAATTCGACGACAAGCGTTGGTTTCAATCATAGGAAATTGATACGTAATACGCATAGGATAAGGCTCAATTTCGCATAATTAAAACTGACACTCGACGACGAGTGCGACGCTGAGAAAGCTTAGTGAACAGTAACGCGGCAGCGGTTACGTCAACGCGGTTATTAGTGACGGCGATTTTAAGTTAATTCAGACATTTTTTGTTTTTTCTTTACAAAAATAATGTTATTTTTGTTTTTTTATGCCAAAATTAATGTTATTTTTGTGTCTTTTTCGAAAAATTATGTTTTCTTTTTGTTTAGGTTTATGAACCATTGTTGCGAGCCCAACTGCGAGACCCAGAAGTGGACCGTCCTGGGCGACGTACGGGTGGGACTGTTCGCACTCAAAGATATACCTGCTGTAAGTTTACTTTCAACTTATTTTTACTTACATACCTATTAGCGAATCATTCCCGTGTCGTCGTAATCGCTTTATGCCGAGTGGCGTTAGGTCGAGTGGCGTTAGGTCGAGTGGCGTTAGGTCGAGTGGCGTTCGGCCGAGTGGCGTTAGGTCGAGTCAAAAATAATTGCCTACTACTTAATATCGAGTGTGTGCGTACAGATGTGCAAACAATTGTTAAAATGTATTCTAATAAATAAAATTGTGCCCTACGGTTTCACCCGCGTGGGTGGCCTATTTTGCGGAACGCTTGTCACAACAGCTGTCTGACAATAAAAAATATTTAAAAAAAACTCTATCTGTCTTGTTCCGGCTATTCTAAGCAACGGCTGAACCAATATTAACGTCAGTTTCACTAGCAGGTAGTTGATGTTAAGGAGGTTTTATATGTGTTTTTATTATTATTTAATAATAAGCTTTACTTAATTGTTTGTCCAGCTGATCGTATAATATTGTAATATTGTTACAGAACAGCGAAGTAACATTCAACTACAACTTGGAATGCGCCGGCATTGAGAAGAAACGGTGTTTGTGCGGCGCGAGCAGGTGTTCAGGGTACATCGGGGCTAAACCTAAACAGGTATTTATTACTTCTGTGAGAGCAAGTGATCATGCTCATCCCCAGCAAAGGGAAGATCTTCCAGCCAGGCGGGTGTCATACCTAAGGATCCGCGGCTATCATATTAAAAGCTGTGCCTCGCGGTTTCAACCGCGTCGATTTAGTTTCATCCTTATTGTCGCGCCCTAATATTATTAATATTTTTAATAAATAAAAGTAGCCTACGTTACTCCTTGAAACATCAGCTACCTGTCAGTCATCCCGTTAAAATTGGACCAGCCGTTTCAGAGATTACCTGGAACAAACAGACATACAGAGAAAAATACAAAATTTTGGTTTTTCAGTGTCAGTAGCGTGTATACTTTCATATTCGTTTAGTGATAAGCTGTTATTTTGGAATTACAAATAGACACTTCCAATTTATTTATTTGTATAGATGAGCCGTTTGAGGTTTGATCATTCACTTGCTACGCAAGCGACGTTCGAATCCCAACGGGGCCTGTACCAATGAGTTTTTCTAAAAACTTATGTACAGTGAATTCACGCCACATGCTTTAAGGTGAAGGAAAACATCGTGAGGAAACCTGCATATGTCTGAGGTAGTAATTCAAAGATGTGTAGTGCCTGAGACGGCGATAAACTCATCATCTGTCACGTTGGTGACATCATCTTCGGTGAAAAGTGGGTGTTGTTATTATAACACCTCTCACTACCCCCTTCGGGAAATACAGGCGTGAGCATATGTAAGTAATAATTATATATTTTTTCTTTTCAGGAAGAATCTCAATCAAAGAAGGTTAAGCCAGCGAAACGTGCGTACAAAAAACGTAAACAAGAAGAATCTCCCAGCACCAAGACCAAACCAACTAAACGCTTAGGAAGACCGCCCAAGCCGCGAGAGCTGACTGAAATAGAAAAAGATCTACTAATAATAAGAAACGCTACAAACGGCATATCTAGTGATGATGCTAGATTGAGCAGTACCGATAGTGAACATCCTAAAACATTGAAGAGAAAACGAAGCCTTTCCCAGGACGAGACGAGTGAGGATACTAGTGCGAAAAAATCTAAGTGCGATACTGAGTTAATTAGTTTGTAAAGTTTTTAGAATCTCTAGTGCGTGCCATATTAGTCTTATATTATTCTTAACTAGCTGTACCTCGCGGTTTCACTCGCCGTTAATTTCACAGTTGACTCCTAAAAACTCTATTTCTTTTTAAAATAAATGTAGACTAAGTTATTCCTGGCAGTGAAAGTCCCGTTTAAATCGGCCAGGCTATTCCGGAGCTTAGACAGAACAAACAGACGGACAGACAGAAAGATATTTTTTTTAAATTGTTTTTATGTCAAAAATGTCAGTACCGCATATACTTTCACATACATTTATCTGTATACATATAGATTAATTCGTCCATATGTAACACTAGATGTATCCCGCGGTTTTACTCGCATTGACTTTATTTAATGGGTGACTGGGTATTGCCCGGCAAATGTTTTATCAAATACATTTTTGGGATGGACCACCTTATCACTCAGTTTTATGAAAAACTAAGCCAAACTAACCCTATCCTACTTTCGCGGTTATGTTACAAATACTGTGACAAGAGATTTTTTGTATAATAGATTAGATATTATATGCATATCATGTAGCTAAATATATGAGCTAATTTTTTTACTGGAGTGTTGGTTATTGTAAAGATTGCTAGTGAAACGGTATTCTAAAAAATATGTTCAGCCATTGCCATTAATACGTAAGTAAAAAAACAGATGCTACGATTTTATTTTATACTAGCTGTGACACACGGTTTCACCTGCGTAGACAAAATTTTATGGGTGACTATTTCGCGGAACCATTTTTTTCTAAATCCTAAGTCACTTTTTGTAATATCAGCTACCTGCCAGTGAAAGTTCCGTTAAAATCGGTCCGGCCGTTTCAGAGATTAGTTGGAACAAACAGACAGATAGACAGGCAGGCAAGCAGCCAGAGAAAGAAATAAATAGTTTTTTTTTTAATGTAAGTGCTTTTGAACTTACAAATGGACACTTCAATTTTAACTTATATACATCTATATATAACTTTCTCATTCCATTTTGAAAGTATATGACTATTTTTCAAATCTTATTATTATGGAACGCACTAGGGATGAAACGATGTAAAAGCGAGATAACTCTTAAAACCACACTGAAATATAAGCTCTATGCGTAGTTAATTAGACTTATTGTACAGTAACTATATACCTACATAATATTTATGTGTATTGAGAAATCTCGCTTAAAAGTGTCAGTCCTTATGTCGACGGTATAAGAGTTATAATTTCAGAAAATCCGATTATATGCCTTATCCATATAACATGTTTGAAATGGCTGGCCAATTTGCATTTAAAGAAAAATTATGTCAAGAACATTTTTTACTCAATAAAGAACCTTATGGCTTATCTTTTGAAAGTCTATTTCTATTTGTTATACTGTATTTAAATTTGGTACCAATTTGGCTCACGGATTCTACAGTATTAGGATATAAAAATATCGTTAAAATTGTTATAATACTTCAGTCATTGTAATAAGGTTTAAATAACATTGTATCATAATATTTGTTTGCGCAGGTGTCGACATTAGATATGAGTTTGTGATCAAAGAAAAATAGACCTTATTGTCACGTTTTAAGACACATTTAATATGAGCATTATAAAAAAGAATCTTCAAAAATCATAACCATATTATTGACAATACAAATATTAGAAATCGATTGATAATGTGTCTTTTAAAGATGTTCAGTGAATAAACAGTACTTTTCACCGGTATTTTTTGTTAATATGTTACGAAATATTGGAAGGAATCGGTACCGGTACGGAGTAGAAGCGAGAAGTATCGGTTTCATGAAATACTGGTATTCCAAAACGAAATATTGCTCAAGCAATGATAAAAATTGTGAGAAAAGTCGTCCACACTTTTTTGAACGTAATTTGGTTGGAATCCAGAATACTGGTTTCGTTAAATTTGATCCTAAAGTGTCACAAATGTCAAACCGTGTCGATTCAAATTGTAAATAAATTAGTTGATAGATTAAAAGTTGGCCTTAAAAATTAAGTGATAGTCCTTTTCTGTTGTTATATTGATAGAAAGAGACAGAATCTTTAACGTTTTGAATTTGATTCGGATTGATAATTCGATTATGATTGAATGAATCGAGCATAAAAATCGATTATCAGTTGATATCCAATCGAAAATAAACCGTTTTGCTATACAATAAAGTTGAATATTAAGTACGTTTTATAAGAGTATATGCATTGTAACACCGTGTAGCAGATAGTGCACAATGCGCCTTATGTAAAGCCAAATTTTGTTTCTTTTGTATTATATAATAAAATTTAAGTAAAATATTAGTGGTTTTTTATTAGACAAGCATTCTACATGCATCTATACATCTATACAGATAAATAAAATTGAAGTGTCTGTTTGTAATTCCAAAATAACAGTTTTTCACTAAATGCATATGAAAGTATACACGCTACTGACACTAAAAAACCAAGTTTTAAATTTTTTCTCTGTCTGTCCGTCTGTCTGTCTGTCTGTTTGTTCCGGACCCCGATTATAACGGGACTTTCACTGACGGGTAGCTGATGTTTCAAGGAGTAACTTAGGCTACTTTTATATATTAAAAATATTAGGGTTCCGAGACAATAAGGATGAAACTAAAGCTACGCGAGTGAAACCGCGGGACACAGCTAGTTATATAATAAAATTTAAGTAAAATATTAGTGGTTTTTTTATTAGACAAGCATTCTACATACATACATATGCTCACGCCTGTATCCCATGGGGGTAGGCAGAGACCACCGTTTTTCACATGCTACAAGCCTTACATGCGAGTACTATCGCTTCATTCACGTTCATGCATTTCTTCATAGACTTCCTATTGTTGCTGTGCCCCAAATATAATTTAAACATGTTTAAGTTGACGATATCGGCTACATATTTTCCTCATTTTGTATGGAAACGTTAAAAAGCGCCCCAAGGGGCGAGTGTAAGAAGTTTTAAGTTGCCATACAACAAAGCGCAAAACGCAAGGTCAAGCGATGACGGTCGGATGTGTCAAAACTTACAGTTGGGGCGCAGATTTTCGTGGTGGCACCTGCATTATTGAAAATTTATTGCTCATACGACATTACTTTAAAGGCGAAAATAGCTCTCCTTTCAATACTTCACAACGTAATTAAAAAATATTCAGCGATTGAAATGTATCATGAGAAATATACAACAAGTGAACAAGCGAAACAAGATTCTATGTAGTACTTGAGACAGCTTATAATCCATTAACAAGTTGAGGTTGTACTGTTTGCTGATTAGGATATCTGAGCACCACCAGAGCTGGAAAATAAAGATTAAAAAATATTGGCTCAATCAAAATAGTGGGGATTCTAAGCAAATTTTTATTCGCCTTGCGCCATATATATAGACAGACAGAGACAGACTTGTAAAATTACTACTGCGAATCAAAGGTACTCGATCTTGACTCGTTATTTTTTTTTTACTATTAAAGAAATGGGAGCTGGAACCGGGAGTTGAAAATTGTGTACGCTATCATACATTTTTTGAAGAGTCCCGATTGCAGCGCCATCCAACCAGTAAATATCGAAATAACAACGCATACTTTTTCTTAAAATGTTGAAGAGTTTTTGCCTTGAAACTGATTCTAAGTTTTTTCTACAGATGGCGTTAGTAGTATTTTAAAATGTGATGCATATTCAAATATGAGCCCTCAATATGACTTTTTCGATGCTTTAGGGGACGAGTACCTAGCTAGCCAACATCTTGGTTAAGTAAAAATGTATGTATGCATGTGGTAAGCTCACGCCTTCCAAGACGAGTAGGCAGGGGTGTTACAATAATTCCAACACGCTTTTTATCGAAGTTGATTAGGTACCAACGTAACAAATGATGAGTAATGAGCCGTAGTGACCGTGGGGTTCGAATCCCAACGGTCTGCGTCGCTTGCCAATGTTTTATTCAAAAAACTTATGAGCAGTGATTTCACACCACGTGCTTTACGGTGAAGGAAAACATCGTGAGGAAACCAACATATGTCTGAGAAGTAATTCGAAGACCTATGTATTGTGCCTAATACGGCGATGGACTCGCCATCTGTTACGTTCGCACTTAATCATCTTCGATGAAAAGTGGGTGTTGTTATTACAACACCTCTGTCTACCCCTTCGAGGAAAACAGGCGTGATCATAATGAAAAATAATAGTTTAAAAAAACTAAAAAAACACGCTTTCATAAAAAATCCAACTAAAAATCAGAAAATAAAATTTAATAAATTTGGATAAAGAATATTGTAAATTAGAAATGAATGTACATTTTTGTAAAAAAGCGTGGGGTGCATAGTGTTAATAATTATAAACATTTTATTGACAGATAATGAGTAGAAGAATCATCACTTTGATAATATAATATCTTAAAAAGCGCATTGAATACACCCCACGCTTTTTTACAAAAATGTACATTCATTTCTAATTTACAATATTCTTTATCCAAATTTATTAAATTTTATTTTCTGATTTTTAGTTGGATTTTTTATGAAAGCGTGTTTTTTTAGTTTTTTTAAACTATTATTTATTTTTCATTTTTTAGTTAAATTTTTTAAACTATATATTATTTAGTTCGATTGGCTAACTATCAACCGCCCTCAATACCACAAACCGCCCGCACTAGCTCTATCTCTCTTACTCGCATGCAAAGGATGCGGAAAGAAATTAATTAATCCTGGCGAATCTAATTAGGATAATCGGATGCTTCGATCGGATTATTGCATTGTCATCGACTTTTGACAGGTGTGCAAAGTTTGAATTAAATCTGATCGTACAAAGTAGGACAAAATCGAGCTCAAAGGGGTCGGTTACATACATACATACAGGTGAAGCTAATAAAAGCGTGTTAAAAACGACCTATTCCACGCAGGCAAGTCGAAGCAGAAGCTAGTTCTATTTATACTAAGATTTGTATGTAAGTATGTTTGTAACGAATTGGCTCAAAAAGTACTGGACCAATTTAAAAAATTCTTTCATCATTTCAATAATACAATATCACTGATTAATATAGACTGTATTTTATCCTCGTACTCCCACGGGAACGGGAACTACGCGGGTGAAACCGCGTGACGTCGGCTAGTAATAAATAATTAATTAAAATGTTTTATACTCACTATACTCACCACGGTGAACACAACACACCCGCTGTTTAAAGTAAAAGGCTTTAAGTACACTGCTTTTAAAAAAAAACAGCATATAAAAACTGACATTCCAAATGATATAATACATTATGATAAAGAAATCATGCCTTGTCGTATCGGAAGCCGACACACAACGACTCAATTTGGCCAAAAGAACATCACGCGTAGGGCTGACACGGTTGTTGAAAAGAAAAAGAAAAATCATTTTATAGGGCTATACTAGCAGTGCCCCGCGGTTTCACCCGCGTAGATTTAGTTTCATCCTTATTATGGCGGAACCCTAATGTTTCCGGGTAATCTGTGAAATGGCTGGACCGAATTTAACGGGACTTCACTGACAGGTAGCTGATGTATCAAGAAGTAACTTAGGCTACTTTTATTTTTTTTAAATATTAGTTTTCCACGACAATAATGATGAAACTAAATCTACCCGGGTGAAACCGCATGTGGCACAGCTTGTAATATATAAAAATTAATCCCTATCCCCTTGGTCACGACATCACGCGTGAACGGCTGGATGGATTGTAATATTGATACCTTTGTGCTAGGGGATACCCGAATCACTTATGAATATTTAGCTAGAATTTTGGTCCGTGGGATCACAGAAACTGATATATTGAAAAGGATAAATAAAGACTAGAGCAGTGGGTCTACGAGTAAAACATACTACCCATGGACCCACTGTGGATGGATAGCAGTGGGACCACGGTTAAATATACAGGGTGTCGGGGAAAATAGGTCAGCTGTTAAAATATGTGATAGGGTATAATTAGTTTTAAGTACTGTTCCTTGTATATATAATTTTAGGAAGCAAATAAAATTATTATGACAAAAATATCTTCTTCCGTTTTCGAGTAATTGACGTTCAAAGTTGACCATATCAAAACCTTATTTTCACTGTAATGTAGAGTTATTCACGTGAAATCTAACTACGTTTTTATTTATTTTCTGCCACGAATAGTTCCTGAAATAATCCCATAAAACCAATTTTCGAAACCAGTAACCTTCTTCTTTATTTAACAAGTTGAATTACCGCGTACGTAATGTAGGTAAACGCGTGGGCGCGTTCATACAATCGCTTAAGGCCGCGAGCTCTTCGGCCTTTAGCAACCATAGCCTATAACTACGTTATCATTGGAGCTAGATATTTTACGACTTCAACATAGTTATACATTCATAAAACTCTACAACTTCTAGAAGACAACTGTTCCTTTTTATACAAAAAAACCTATAAGTACAAAATGGAGAAAAAAGCTTAGGCGGTAACGTCAAGGTAAAATACGTTAAAACTATACCAGAGGCCCAACCATGAGCTCTTATCGCAATGATAATTCAGTTGTGCGACAGTGACAGATGTATATACGTCACATACATCTGTCTCATAAATGAGTGAAATTTTTTTTTTTTTTTTTTTAGGATATGGTCTCTCGCAGTTGGTAGGGGGGAGTTACCTCCACTGCTTAACCGGACTATAGGGCGAGACCCAAGGGCCTCCAGCCGAGCTTAAACTTAAATACTAAGCAACACAGCTAAGGGCGCCCCGGTGCGGGGCTCGGACCTCGGCTTAGGGCGTTGCTGGGGGATGAGCTAGGGAGCTGGATCTGAGTTGTATTATTTAGGGACGTGTTTAAGGCTAGTGGCTCGGCGCGCGCCGGCCCTAGCAGGGGACGGGGGGGACGATGACGTAGAGTTCGCGACGAGCCTCGCCGGCGAGGACGGAACAATGGTCGGTTTGGTGTGTGCTTTTGAGACATTGCTTGCTGAAGCAATGTGATATCGTCGTCAGGGTCAAGGAGAACGTGCCTCGGACGGCGTCGGGAGGAGATACGAGATGGGGTATATCGGGCGGCCGATACGATTAATGGGTTCGGGTGTTTTTCGGCAGATTCGAAAAAGCGCTTAGAGGCTCTTTTCATAAACTGCTTGATGGTGGGAATTTTGAAGTCTACATGGAGTTGACTATTGCGAACATACCACGGGACTCCCGCGGCCTTTCGCAAGAATTTGTTTTGGAGGACCTGCATTCTATGGATGTTAGAGCTGGCCGTGTGTGCGAAAACAACACTGGCGTATGTCATTATGGGACGAATGCACGAGAGATAAATTCTCAACTTAGACTTAAGTGACAATTTGCTCCGTGCATTTAGTAGGTAATGGAGTCGACCAAGGGCAAAGGAAGCACGTGACCGTACTTTCTTTGTGTGGGATGCAAAGGACAACCTTTGGTCGAGGATGACGCCTAGGTATTTAGCCGTGGATTCCCAAGGAATCGGCTGGCCGAACATGGTTACAGAAGGCGGAGGATCGTGATATCGGTCGCCAGAGCGGCAGAAGAGGACAGCTGCGCTCTTATCTGGGTTGACTTCAAATCTCCATTTCCGAAACCATTTGCCGAGGGCATTGGCTGCGGTTTGGAGATGTTTGGCGATCGTATGACGGTCTCTGCCTCTATAGTAGATAGCCGTGTCATCGGCGAAGAGAGCTAGATCGGCATTGGGATTTTTGGGGATGTCGCTGGTGTACAGCGTGAAAAGGAGTGGAGAGAGCACGGAGCCTTGGGGGACTCCGGCACGAATACGGCGAGGGGAAGATAATGAGCCCTCGATGCGATATTGGAAGGTGCGATTCGATAGGAAGTCTCGTATGATGAGCACGAGTCTGTCAGGCACACCGATTTGGTAAAGCTTATATAATAAGCCGTTGTGCCAAACTTTATCGAATGCTTTCGCTATATCGAAGAATAGGACGCCCGTTTGCTGTTTGGCTTGGAACCCCGCACTTATGTGTTCAACGATGCGGTGCACCTGTTGAACACACGAGTGCTTGGTTCGGAAGCCAAACTGCTCATTCGGGATAAGTTTGTGGGATTCAGCGAAGTCCTTAAGTCTTTTGAAGATCAACCTTTCGTAGATCTTCGCGAGAGTTTTAAGGAGACTAATGGGGCGATAACTAGAGGATTCGGATTTGGGTTTACCAGGTTTTGGTATCCCTATGACAACTGCTTCTTTCCACGATTGTGGGAAGATGTTGTTTGAAAGGGCAGCGTTAAAAATGGCTGTCAGGAAGACAATGATGTGGAGGGGAAAGAGTTTGACAACTTTATTTGTTATCCCGTCGGAGCCAGGAGACTTCCTAGGGTTGAGATCTTTGATGAGGGATTGAACCTCATCGACTGTAACTACTGGGAGTGGGTTGTCTGGGTCCTCTATTGGGGGCTGGGCTACCCTTCGTTCGACCTCGGCGTCCACCTTTGTGAGATGGGCCATGTCTACTTGTTGGGAGCTGGGAGAACATTGGGATTCTAGATTGTCGGCTAGACATTCGGTCTTTTCGTCGTCGTCGAAGGCGGGATTACGGCCAGGACGATTAAGAGGAGGGATGCCGCAGGCTTCTTTGACTCTGAGCTTGCGTTGCAAGTGCCAGAAAGCCTGGTGATTAGGGGTAAGGTTAGCCAAGAAGTTGTCCCAGCGAGCTTCCCTCATTTCATTCATGCGCCTTCTTACTTTGGCTTGTAAGTGGTTCATGAATGATCGGTTGGCTGCTGTGGGGTAAGTCCTGTAGGCTCGGATAGCCGCGTTTTTCTCCGTCACCAGTTCGCGTACATCGTCCGGCAGCCTCCAGCGATGGTCGTCCATCGCTGGGACCTGCCGGGAGCAGTTGTTGACTGCTGATTGTACGTGACTGGTGAGGGAGTCAATTGCGTTCACCGTGTCTACAATGGAAGTTGGGGTCGGTTCGGGGAAGGGCAAGGGAGTAGACTTGAGGTTTTCCTCTAGTTTCCTCCAGTTAGTTGCCGTTTTCATGGGGGTGGGAGTACTCGAGTCAGGGGGACCTGTGCGGGGGGTAAGACTGAGAACAACAGGACGGTGATCGGAGTCAAGCTCGTCTATCGATTCCATAGAATTTAAACGAAGGTTTATATTCTTTAGAATCGCCAGGTCGAGAACGTCCGGACGGTGGTCTATAATAGCTGGGTAATGCGTCGGATGCATAGGAGCTATAACGTCGAAGTTATGGATGCTACTGAGGTAATTGAGTTGATTACCTCTGGAATTTCGAGTGCGGCTATTCCACGACTCGTGTTTGGCGTTTAGGTCTCCTGCCACGATGACAGAGTTGCCTAAGCTAAGAAGTTTTACGATATCAGGAGCGATATCGCCTTGTTTGTTGAGTGCGATGTATGCCGAAACTATTATGATTGGTTCGTGTCCAGTCATGCCTAGCCGACATATTGATGTCTCGATTTGAGAGAGGTTGGGGGGATCCATAGGAATGCAGTAAAGAGATCTTTTATAATAGATGAGGGTGCCTCCTTTGGCGGAGTGGGTTCTATCGTTGCGTACTATTTGATAGTTCGCAATTTTGGGATCGCGGTTGGAGGGTTTGAGGAAGGTCTCTTGGAGGAGAAAGATGTCTAGTTGGTGTTGACGGAGGAAAGTAGCGATCTCGTCGCGTTGGGTGTTAATGCCATTGGCATTAAAGAACCCTACTTTGAGGGACCTGGGTTTGATTTTTCCTCCTAGGTTGTGGTTCTCCATTATTGGACCGTATCAAAGAAAGAAGTGAGGGCTGTGGTTACGTGAGCGAACTTGCTCATCGTAGCCATGACGGAGGCAATGTTTCCGCGTGAGGCGCGGAGTTGCTCGGCCATCTGGTTCAAGCTATGGATGTCAACCGCATGGAATAATTGGCTCAGATAAGCCATATTATCGCCGGTCGCGGTGGCTTCCGGGGCTTGGGGAGAGGGACGCATAGGGGTGGGTGCCAGAGGGGCTGTTGGCGAGCGTGAAGTTGCCGCGGGAGGAGGGCCTTTTGGCTTAGGGGGTTGTATGGTGGGGATGGCCATTAATGGGGGGATAACCGTGGACTGGGGAGCTCTCGGAGGAGTGAGTTTGGGGAATGCGCGCTGATGGTTCAGTGCGTTCCAGGGGGAAGGTCTTTGGGGGCTTAGGCGCTCGGGGAGAGCGGAGGAAGGGAGGTTTTCCCTGGTGTTGCGAGCTTGAACTCGCTTTACCATTTTGGGGTGAGGACGAGGGGCTTTTGGGCAGCCGCGATAATTTGCAGGGTGGCCCGATTGGCCGCACAGAACGCAACTAGGCGGCTCTGTGCAGAGTGAGGTGTCTTTAGGACGGGGGCAATCGCTTGTGCCATGGTCACCTAGGCACTTAACGCACCTGGGTACCGCAAAGCAATTTCGGGAAGAGTGGCCATATAGCTGGCACTTGTGACATTGGCCGATTTGGCCGCGTTTGTTGGGGGCTTCGACCTTTAAGCCAGATAAATGGCATACGGTCTTAATATTGTATATGCTCTTTCCGGCGGGGGAGTGCTTACATACGACAAAGACCATGTCGTATATGGTACTGTTGCGGGCGCCGTGCATGCGGTGCACCTCGAGGGCGGGGATGTCTTGCGATTGAAGATCGCATAAGATAGATTTTTCGTCTATCTCTTTAGGGATGCCGCGGATTACTACTCGGAGGAGACGGTCCTCGGGGAGGTCATATGAGTGAAAGGCTACTTTCCTAGCCTGTAGCATTTTGGTAAGAGACCTGAAGTCGGTGGAAGTAGGCACCGTGACTTTAATACCATTTGCGGTTGTTCGGGCATTTGTGTAAGCAATGCGATTAGCATTGCACCATGCCGAGACGTCGGTCCATTTTGCCTTATCTTGGATGAAGATAGGCGGTGGGAGGGGTTCTTTCCTCGAAGATGAGGCTACGGACTGAGAGGGTGTGGTTGCGTCGGAGCGGTTTTCCTCCGAGGGAGAGGCCGCCTGCGCAGATTGGGAGGCTACGGGTTTGGCGGAAGTCTTGAGAGACTTTGCCGGGGTCTGGTCAGAAGAAGCTTTGGTCTTGAGAGACCGCTTCTTCTTGCGTCCTAAGACGACATTAAAGTTTTCGTCGGCGGAGGAGTTGGAGTCCGAGTTGGACTCAGAGGGCATATCCGCGTCGATAATGACGGGACGGCTGGGAGGGCAATCGGGACTTGCGGGGGACTCTTCGAACCTCATTGGGTTCGGTTTGAGAGGGACAGAGGGCGCCGCAGGGGCGTATGTGGAGGGCTCGATGGCCGGGGAGGGGCTTGGTTCGCCGCAGAGGTTGGCGAAATCCTCCGGAGAGAGGACAGAACTGGCTACGGCCTGGTTGGCCGGGACTTTGAGCAGGGCCCGAAGGAGGGCGCGGAGAGTGGAGTCGGCCATTTTAGGAATGGCAAAACAACAATTGGGGGAGCAAAAATACCACGCGGTATTTAATTTATTTATTTTCGCGCCTAATCCCCAGGTTGGACTGGCCTGGGGTTGTGTGCGTGTGTGTTGGTCCCTTCACTACCGGGGGTAGGCAGTTAGGGTTGAGTAGGGTGTGCCCTAAGCTTGTAATCCCGCTGCCAATCTTAATGTGCAGACGGGTTCCTAACAGCCTTAGTGCAGAGGAGTACTTTTAGCCGAAGCTTAAAGCAACCAAACAACACTAAGGAATGGGATGGTAGGGAAAGGGTAGGGTGGGAGGGAGGAGATGGCTAGCGTCGGCGAGGGAAGCCCCCAAGGCCGGTCGTTCTAGCCCCGTCCGATTTGTGTTTTTGCCCTGAGGGGGCAAAAACGGGTGTATCGGGTCCACACCCCACTCGGCTTCGTTGGCACCGCTAGGTATCTGTAGCTGAGTTTCTTGCCGGTTCTTCTCAGAAGGCTAGTTTCCGAACCGGTGGTAGATTCCTCGACGTTCATAAGTGCCTTACCAGGGCCTAAACTGAATAAATCATTTTCATTTTCATTATCCACCGAGGACCACCAAACAGTGGTTTTTACCTTAAGGGTCACAACTAGCGAGACTTGTCTCACACTGAAACAGAGATGGCCGAAACCCGCCTTGAAAAAGGCAAGTTCGGCGAAGGGTTCGGTGCGCAGGTAGCAGCGGGCGGCGACTGGACAATGGGCAGCGGCGGAGCGCGGCAGGAGAGCGCTTCGAGACGTCCGTACGGGGCGGAGGTCGGAGCGCGAGTAAATGAGTGAAACTATCATGGAGCTCATGTATACATAAGAGCTCATGGTAAGGCCCCTGACCTTACTCCTTTGTATGGCAACCCTAACCTCTGCCATATTTAAGATAATGTTTCGTCACAGATGTATTTTATCTGCCTCTTGAGCTCACGGCTTCAAATTATACCTAAGTACCTGTCTTGAATTGGATGTCATAAAGCTCGTTGGATGATTTTATTGCCTCTTGCGAACCGTTTTGTTTTATGAGAAACTAATTGGTTTTCGGGAATGTGAATGTAGCTGAAATGAAGATTTGTATCTAAGTACTTGAGCGGGCGTATTGAAGAAGATAGGTGTAGATAACTATAGGTACAAGTCATATTTGAGTAGGCAAGTTAGCGTAATCTATACATCTATACAGATAAATAAAATTTAAAGTGTCTGTTTGTAATTCCAAAATTAGAGTTTTTCACTAAATCCATATGAAAGTATACACGCTACAGAGACTAAAAAACAAAGTTTTAAAATTTTTCTCTGTCTGTCTGTCTGTCTGTTTGTTCCGGGTAATCTCTGAAACGTCTGGACGGATTTTAACTGGACTTTCACTGGTAGGTAGCTGATGTTTCAAGGAGTAACTACTTTTATTTATTGAAAATAGTAGGGTTCCGCGACAATAAAGATGAAACTAAATCTACGCGGGTGAAACCATGGCGCACAGCTAGTTATTAATAAAAAAACAAAGAAAATGTTTAAGAATTTTCGTTAGCTTTACATAGCTTTATATAATCATATCAATTTAAAAATAAAATAAAAAAATCATTTTATTTTATTCATACTTGTTTTGTTTCATTTTTTTCATCAATGTGTAGTTGTTAGAGGTTACTTAAGGTTCGATGGTTATTGGTTAAGTGTAAAATGAAATTCAAAAAACTTCTAAAATCATTACTCATAAGCTTAAAATTTTAATAGATTATGGGAAATGTTAAAAGTTCCACCACGCCGATGCTCTATGACAAAAATGTGCGCGACAAAGATCTCAATCTATACAGATAAATAAAATTGAAGTGTCTGTTTGTAATTCCAAAATAACAGCTTTTCACTAAATGCATGTGAAAGTATACACGCTACCGACACTAAAAAACCAAGTTTTAAAATTTTTCTCTGTCTGTCTGTTTGTCTGTCTGTCTGTCTGTCTGTTCCGGGTAATCTCTGAAACGGCTGGACGGATTTTAACGGGACTTTCACTGGCAGGTAGCTGATGTTTCAAAGAGTAACTTAGGCTACTTTTGTTTATTTAAAATATTAGGGTTCCGCGACAATAAGGATGAAACTAAATCTACGCGTGTGAAACCGCGGGGCACAGCTAGTCTTTAAAATATATATTATTTTTTGGACAGAATCACGTGTAAAAGTAGTTAACGTTAATTATCATAAAAGTATGAAACCGTTCGTGTTAATTACTGAATTTATTACAAGCCTCGCAACGAGCAAAAGCTTAACAATTTAATTCGATATTTTGTACGTACACCCACGCTACTTATTATAAGGTAACTTCCGCCCACAGCTTCACCTGTTACGTATTTTGTGTTTGATAATCCCACAGAAGCCGTACATTTTTCCGGGATAAAATTATTTATCCTTGCTTATTCAGCTACTAGCGGACGTCACGCGGTTTCACCCGCGTAGATCCCGTTTCCGTGGGAGTACGGGGATAAAATACACCCTATATTATTCAGTGATAATGTAATATTCAAACGGTGAAAGATTTTTTTAAATCGGACCAGTACTTTTTGAGCCAATTCGTTTATTCTATGATTGAAATCAACGCTCTTTGTCGAGTTTCACGCTGAGAAACCTTAGTGAATAACGAACGCTGTCAGTCGGAAACCTAAGAAAGTCTGACATCTAGTTTAATCCAGATCACCGATTTTCCATTTCGTGATGAAAAATATCAAAATCAAAATCAAAATCAAATATATCTTTATTCGATTAGACTTCATACAAAGTACTTTCAAATCGTCAGAATGACACAATTACACAGGATTATACATGCTACCGCCAGGTTCGGAAGGTTGATTTTACTGAGAAGAACATATCACATAAAGAGATACAACCCACTAGCCGTGCCCCGCGGTTTTACCCGCGTAGACTTAATTTCATGGGTGGAACACTGATGACTTTTTTAAATAAAATAAGCCTGAATCACTCCTTGAAACATCAGCTATCTGCCAGTGAAAGTCCCGTTAAAGTCCAGCCGTTTAGGCGTGATGCCGTGACCAAGGGAAATGGGGATTCATTTATATATATATATAATTATAGAAGATAGGTTTCTATCACTATTAACAATATTCAATGAAGATGAAGAAATATACGTCCTTAATGCTCGCGTTAATGGTTTCCTAAATCCCTTAATAACGCAAACGTAATCCCGGTGCGGTCGGGATTAATCTCGCATAAGAGTTTAGATCCCTTAGTTGGTGAAGGTTGCATTCTGAAAGTAAGTATCTTAGTATATCATCGATTCCTAGATAATTCAACCCTTAAAAAACCAGACCAAGTGCGTTCATATGGAAATGGATAATTTGTGTTATATGTTCACGTCTGTGTTCATCGAAGGGGTAGGCCGAGGTGTTGTAATAACACACACTTTTCACCGACCATGATAACGTGCCAACGTGACCGATGGTGAGTCTATCGCCATCTCAGGCGCTATACATACGTCTTTGAATTACTTCTCAGACATATGCAGGTTTCCTCACGATGTTCTCCTTTACCGTAAACCACGTCATGTAAAAAACCAAGCACATAAGTTTATAGATTGGTACAGGCCCCGCTTGGTTATGAACGTGCGTAGCAAGCGACTGCTCAAACCCCAGGCCACTACGGCTTTTAATCAAATGTATACTTCTCGCAATTATTTTGTTTCTTCGTACTTCATTTCAAGATTTAGACGTCACGGGAAGTACCCTGATAGGTTTTGATTCCCTTGCGAGTGTCCAAAATTAGCAGCGAAACGGCCGTTTCTTTGGTTGCATTGGTTTAGATGTTAATTTTTTACAGCTTCAAGGGACTGTAGACTTGAGTCATCATGAATTTAAGAGTTGTGACTCTTGTCGGTGTAACTGATGCAACTTCTTCCATTCGTCTCTATCAAGTGCTATCTCCTTGACCTCCCTATACGTCATGGCAGACTTGAGTATGTGACATGAATTTCAGCTTGATACTTCTACGCGTTCTTGAGAATAAGGGTCTTGACTGACAGACGGAGAAGTGATCCTATAAGGGTTCCGATTTTTCCTTTTGAGGTATGGAACCCTAAAAATAACAAGGCAGTATTTAACAACGCATAGCTATATAATTAAACGCAGCAAAAAAAGAAGTAATTTAATGACAAACCAACGAACATAATATTAATATTATCTGATACGACGGCGGCGGCCCTCCAGATTATATTTCCTGGTTTTCAATTTATTTCAGCGACGTTATAAAATGATTTCGCAATGTTTCTCATTCATTTTGTTATGATATTATTTGTGGATAATATAATGACAATAAGTTCATTAGATGGTGGGAAACGTAATGACAAAGCATACGTCTGACAAGAAATTAAAATCTAAGTATAAATATATATATATTTATACATCTACACACAGAAATTAAAAATGTCTGTTTGTAATTCCAAATTAACAGCTTACTAAATGCATATAATTAATTTTATATGTCTTTTTTTCTAATTATCGTTTCCTGTGTAATGAAATGTACATGATGCCAGCTGAGTTTCTTGCCGGTTCTTCTCAGAAGGCTAGTTTCCGAACCGGTAGTAAATTCCTCGACATTCTTAAGCCTTACCAGGGCCTAAACTGAATAAATCATTTTAATATATTAATATTTAATAAGGTGAGTCAGTCAGGACTTTGAATTTATGACCAATTACATCGTTTCTTCCAAAATATATTAGTGAAATAAATAAGTTAAGCTACTCTCATACCGCTAACGATCTACTTAAGTGCAAGTACATGAAGTGCCCTAAAAGGGTGGGCGTTGCTAAGCTCTACAAAGCTCGGGAGAAGACAAAAGCTTTTAGTGAAGTTCACCGTCTTAGTCTCCTTAATTTCGGTTTATATTTGGGTTCAAATGTACTTGTTTAGTCAAATCCCTGGTTAGTAGCTTACCTTTTAACCGCAGGTACAAAAAGAACGGTGTAAGTTTCACGTGTGCATACATTTGTCTTTCTGTGGCAATGCTAAATAGTGCCAAATTAGTGCCATATTTAAATAAATAGTGCCGCTATTTTTAAGGAAATATAGGGCTTTCTTTTTGGTACGCTAGCTTGACGTCAAACTAGCGTACACATCCTAGATCTCGATAACGGCTTACACTAGAATGATGCTTTAACTACCAAAAAATAGTGCCTAATTAGTGCCATATTTAAAAAAATTGTGCCACCATATATACGGAAATATAGGGCTTTGTTTTTGGTACGCTAGCTATACGGACACCTAGACTGTTTTTTGTTTAAAAGCTGACTTGTTCGTGAATATTCTTAGCGACTGGAGATATTTCGTATGTTCGAAAAATCATCATTGTGATATGTTCTTTTCTTCCATATCTCTCTATCAGTCGTCATATCTTTATTAATTCCCATTCTAGTCATATCATTTTTCACATAATCCATCCATCGTTTCTTACGTTTTCGATCATTAGGATATTTCTAAATGACGCAGTGATTTTATTAGCTTCCACAAGTCACACCTACCACTAATAAAGCTAGTAAATCATGAGTAAATCCGCGAGGCACAGCTAGTTAAGTATACATGTTAGCATATTATCATACGGACCGTTTGTCAATCTATAATATTGTGAATATTTATACCTATTATCAAATTTGATTTAGTATGATGATTTCATATGATTTATATTGTTTCGATGATATGTACATGATGCCAGCTGAGTTTCTTGGTGGTTCTTCTCAGAAGGCTAGTTTCCTAACCGGTGGTAAATTCTCGACTTTCATAAGTGCCAGGGCCTAAACTGAATAAATAATTTTCATTTTCATAATGTTAACTAGTGATAAGTTATTGGAATGAAAATAAGGATAGAATCCCTTGTTATTCGTACACTAGCTGTGCCCCGCGGTTTCACCCGCGTAGATTTAGTTTCATTCTTCATTTCGCGGAACCCTTATATTTTTTATAAATAAAAGTAGCCTAAGTTACTCCTTGAAACATAAGACATCTGCCAGTGAAAGTCCCGTTAAAATCAGTCCAGCCGTTTCGGAGATTACCCGGAACAAACAGACAGACAGACAGACAGACGGACAGACAGAGAAAAAATTTAAAACTTGGTTTTTTGTGTCAGTTGCGTGTAAACTTTCATATGCATTTAGTGAAAAGCTGTTATTTTGCAGTTACAAACAGACACTTCAATTTTATTTATATGTGTATAGTATATATTATAGATGTATAGATTACTGAGTCACATTACCAGTGATGTACAAAGAAAAAATTTTCTTCGTACAAAACCGGGTAATGTAGGAAATTTTCGTTCTATGTACACTAGTAATGTAATTCAGTAATGTACGAAGAACAAGGGGATACAATGATAGATTTGTTTATGTTCTGTAACCTATATGACAGATGGATAGTATATTGAAAACGGCCGATAGCCACGGCACTAATGATTGATCACAGTGATTGATGGATCTTGAAAGAAGCAAGTACCTACTTAGGATTTTAGTAGTATTTATAATAGTTTTATATTTTTTATTGTACTTAATAATTATTTACTACTTTACGATCTTTTACGCGAAGATTCGCACAAAAAGAAAAAAAAATGTATTTTCTAAATCCTATTTCACTTGCAATACCTCTAAGAATATGTGTACAAAGTTTTATGATGATCGGTTAAGTAGTTTGCGCGTGAAAGCGTAACAAACAAACTTACATTCTCATTTATAATATTAGTACGATGTAATGAAATGTAGGTACATGATGCCAGCTGAGTTATTCCCGGTTCTTCTCAGAAGGCTAATTTCCGAACCGGTGGTCAATTCTTCGACGTGTATTAATGCCTTACCAAGGCCTAGACAGAACAAATCCTTTTCATTTTCATGTCATAAAACCTGCTGCGTTATTTACTAAGGTTTCACAGCGTCGAACTCGACGGCGATCGTTGGTTTCAATCATAGGAAATTGATACATAAAACGTACAGGATTAAGGTTCAATTTTGTATCTATTAAAACGACACTCGACGACGTATGCGACGTTGTAACCTTAGTGAATAACGGGGTAGCATTAAATTAAGTAAACTACCTGGTAGTTAACGCGTCATAAATTTTAATAGTTAATTTCTACGTAAGAGCTATCTTGACGAGAACTGTTATCTCAGACATCTACAATAGGGTTGAGAGCTCTAATTGTATGTTCCAAATGATTAGTTGCATGTTGGATTCTACAACCCTGTGTGGAGTTCGTTCAGTAATCTGCATAGGAAGCGGCGTGTTTGGAAATATACGCGTTGATGTTATGTGATTGTGTACTTCTGAAATCATATCACTAGAGGGCCTAGTGCGAATTTTTCACTGCCGCCGTCACAAGTCACTACGGTGACGTAAGCGCAGATTAGTATAGGATCGGAACAGCGCCTCTGTCGGCCTAAAGATGACACTATTGTGAGCCCATACAAATCTGCGTTTACGTCGACGCGGTGACTTGAGACGGCGGCAGTAAAAAACTCGCACTAGGCCAGAGTGCTTAGTGCGAGATTTGCACCGCTGTCATCACAAGTCACCGCGTTGACGTAAACGCAGATTTTTGTGAGATCGAAACAGCGCCATCTATCGGCCCTAGCAGTCCAAAACATGCACGAGGCACTCAGAAATATTCCCGTCGACAATTATCGACGCTCCATGCTGGACACGCGACGGTATAGCAAGCCTAGACGACGAACGACCTTAGACCTATAGAAACGATACAAAATGTATGGGAATGACATATATCACGTGACTGATTTATGGCATTTGTAATAAGCAAAGCGCGAGGATAATGTTACTTTGTCTATACCTGCTGATCGGCGAGGGGTCTAGTGATATCAAAGTTTTTTTTTTGATGCGGTCATGTTATGCTACTGTCTAGTAGGCAGAGATCTTAACCATCAGTCCTGCAAATTGTTGTTACCGACATTACGCCATCATCTTTATCCCGTGGTTTTTGAGGTCGACACAATGTGTTCTGTTCTTCCCTCTCTCTATCAGCCATCATATCTGTATACACTCCATTTCTAGCCATATCATCTTTCATACCATCCATATATCACGGCGCATCACGTTCGCGTTACCCAGTGCTGACTCAAAAAAAGAAACCTGTCCTAAAACGGTTCTTTATCAAACACAACTCTAACAGTACAGTACGAAGGCACAAAGCTCTCACATACTTATCGAAGCTTTGAGAGAGCGATCGAACCTTTGACGTCAATAAGATCAATCGGCCGGCATTCCGGCCCTTAATCCCTACCTTAAAACACTCAAGGTATTTTTAGAAGATATTTTCGTTAGCGCTCAGGAATGGAATCGCCTTACCGCCATGTATTATGGAATTTGTCGCGCATCTTGACATACTTCTGTAACCCATATCACGAGTTTTCCATCGCTTTCGTAATCTATTTTCGCTAGCGTCACCGACAGTATTATATTATAGTTATTTACTGATGAGCCATGGTGGCCGTGGGGCTTGAGCAGCGCGACGCATGCTAGATTCCCAGCGGGGCCTGTACCAATAAGTTTATCTAAAAACTTATATGCAGTGATTTCACACCACATACTCTACAGTGAAGGAAAACTATGTGAGGAAACCCGCATGTCTGAGAAGTAATGTAAAATAACGGCGATAGACATCATCGGAGAGAAGTGTGTGTTGTTATCACAACACCTCGGCCTACCCGTTCGGGGAATACACGCGTGAGCATACTCAAAACAGAAGTACACAGGACCCCCTGTGTACTTCTGTTTTGAGTATTTTTTAGTGTCCGTAGCGTGTATACTTTCATATCCATTTACTGAAAAGCTGTAATTTTGGAATTACAAACAGACACTTCAATTTTATTTATCTGTATATATAGATGTACGTATATTTAACCCAGAATGACTGCGCACCCACTTTGGATCGCAAATCGAAATAATAGTTATATATACCAGATTTCAAAGCAAATCATTGGCTTTTGAAACATAAATGGTTAGCTACATTTTGTGTCGATTTGCAGCGCCCTTAATGAGCTTCTTGACATTAAAATTCTGCTACTTAGTGTTAGTAATATTTTTTTCATTAAGTGTTTTAAAGCTTTGCTATTTATTACCTCTAGAAAGACTTCAAATATAATGTGATAAACGGGAAAATCTCGCACAAACTTCGCGTTCACATTCAGATGTCGAAATTTTAAGTGGTGTTCAAACTTAGATTCAAGTTGCGGTTAGCATAATGGTAACTAAAATAGCCTGTGACATAATTATATTAGCCGAAAGGAGGTTATCTTTATATATACAAATTTCTGATTGACTGACTTATATAAGCCTAAACATCTTAGATACATTTAAATTGGAGGAAGTGAGATACCTATACAGACAGAATTGAAGTGTCTGTTTGTAAGTATTTCCAAATTAACAGCTTTTCACTAAATGCATATGAAAGTATATTACTCACAGAAAAAAAACTCTGTCTGTTTGTTTGTTTGTTACTGTACCGATTAACGGGAGTTTCACTGGCAGATAGCTAAGGTTACAAGGGCTACACTTAACTTTAAAAAAACATTTGGGTTGCGCGGGACCCATGGAATTTCTACGCGGTTGAAACTGTGGGCACGGCTAGCATACACTACAAAAGGTATTATTATTGCAATATTAAAGGTAGAGCTCTCAATCCGTTGGACGTTATAAATAGTTAGATAGTCAATATGTGCCCTATTTGTAACCATTGCCGTATTTCACCAACACCGCTTGTAATATACCTGCGTTCAGGGACGAATTTCACAGACGGAAATAAAATTATTTAATATATAAAATACGTTTCGCATTCGAATAACATGACGGTGTTCTAATGCTCGAATTACGAGGGACCAGCAAGCGATATGACTGTAGATTGGCGCTCACTTGTAGGTTAGTGAGTTGTCTGTTTGTGTGTTGAGCTGATGCGCCAATTAATAACATGGAAAATATAAACTGTATTCCAAAAAAAATTGGAATAAGCTTTAACGTGTCAAAACTAATATATATGGCTGCCTGGAAGATATTGCCTGGTGCGATAAGACCGCCATTTGAACCTATAATATAATAATATATCATCATCATTTATTTAAGAGCTAGGCTCTCGTCGGTGAAGCAATCGCCAACCCTCTCTATTGTCCGCTAACACTTTGACTTCCTTGTACGACATGGCGCTGACTTTTTCCTTCAGCTGTTGTACATAACTAATCCTTGGTCTCCCTCTTCTTCGTTTTCCTTCTATCTTCCCTTCTATGATGTTTTTAATGAAAGCGTCATGTCGTAATAAGTGTCCAATCATCTTGCCCCACCTGTTTTCTATTGTCCGGATTATCATTCTTTCTTCTTCTACTCTCTCTAATGCTTCCTCGTTTGTGACCATCTCTGTCCAACTTATAATAATATATAATCGATATAAATAAATATATTTGCCAAGTTACACGAGAGCCATGCGTTTGGCTGGTGCGGTCAATTTGTAATTGTTATTTTACAAAAGTACAGAGACACATTGAACAAGAAAGCGGTACATATACTCCTAGAAGTGAGTACTGACATGCCTTTGGTGCACACCAAAAATGCAAATTCGGGAGTGCAGTGCTGGGTAAAAGTACATCAATTTAGCCGTGCTTTCACCCCAAAGATAGATGTATACTTGAGTGGTTGCGACATTGCGAAAAAATCTTGCTGTAGATAATTATTTTTTATGATATGATATTTTTATTTCTGTCAACTTTTATTGTAGTGTTAATAATATATTAATAATTTTTAATTTCTAAAACTTATGTACTGTGATTTCACACCACGTGCTTTACGGTGAAGGAAAACATCGTGAGGAAATCGGCATAAGTCTGAGAAGTAATTCAAAGACGTATATATAGTGCCTGAGACGGCGATGGACTCACCCTCTGTCACGTTGGCATTAATCATATTCGATGAAATGTGGGTGTTGTTGTTACAACACCTGTGCTTACCCCTTCGGGGACCCTTCTGGGATGGCGTGAGCATATTTATTTATGTTAATAATTTAATATCACAGTTGAAAAGGCATATCTTTCAATTTCTTCCAGACAACCATTGTGTCAAAGGTATATATAAAATGTTAAGTTTACGAACCAACATCCAACAACGTCCATTATTCTGCATATTCGTTTTCCTTGTTTACATTGTAAAGTCACAATCATCATCGTAAAACAGACAGTTCCAGTTTTTGTTACAGATTTTTTTCTAATTAAAAAATAACGAATTATATATAACGCATTTTTTTATTCCCAAATCCGTTCCCCGTGAAACGTCAGAGGTGATTCATCAACAGGTGGCTCGGTGTTCGTTACCCGAGCCACGCCGAGCCACCTCGAGCCACCCCGAGCCACCCCGAGCCATTTCGAACTCGATCGTGTAATTGGACTGTGTTTGACGCGTGACTGATGGCTAATTGTGTGCATGCAATAGCAGTAAAGCTAAGATAAACAAGGTTTTAGAATTTGGCTATTGCATCTTCTATTAGACAGCTTCTGTCGGAGTGTTATCCTGTAGTGGGTGTGATATTACCGTTACAGGGGGTGGAGATATAAAGAGGATACGATTAATTTATGATTTTACTGATTTCATACATTAAACAATAATCTTATACAGGGTATCGGGACAGCTCTTAAAATATGTGATAGGGTATAATTTAAGAAAGCAATTAAAATTATTATCACAAAAATATTTTCTTCCGTTTTCGAGTAATTGATGTTCAAAGTTGACCATATCAATACCTTATTTTCGCATAAAAATCTGCTGTAACGTAGAGTGATTCACGTGAAATCTAACTACGTTTTAATTTTTTTTTCTCCCACTAATAAATCCTGAAATAATCCCATAAAACAACTTTTCGAAACCATTAACCTTCCCCTTAATTTAAAAAGTTAATAACTACCCCTAAATAAAAATGAATCCCCATTTCCCTTGGTCACGGCATCACGGCTGAACGGCTGGACTGATTCTACCGGGACTTTTACTGGCAGATAGCTGAAGCTTAAAGGAGTGTTTTAAGTTAAATTAAAAAAAAAAACAACATGGAGCTAAATCTACGCGGGTGAAACCGCGGGGCACAGCTAGTAGCTTATAAATATATGTATGTGATAAAAACAGCTCACAACCAGCATCACCACATCATATTCTTGAAACTGTTGACCACTATTATGAAGTAAATAAATACTGAAACAAAACGTTGAAATGTAACTAACAGTACATTAATATACAGTTACGGTTACGGGATTGATAGCTCCTGAATTACGCAGCTGGTGATTGTATACCTTACAGAAGACCGCAGTCAAATAAAAATGATCTCCTACCGATTTTCGGTTACGGCGGTTAATCTCAACGGGGATTAGCCATGTACGCAGGAGATATTATAGTGCACAAGTGTGTGCGCAAACACAGATGCACTCTTTATTCCCTCACTCTCATTGTGGGATGGGAGGCAATCCGAAACGACCGGAGAGAGATCAGGCGTAGGGCCAACGGCTTAACGTGCTTTCCGAGGCACGGGGGTGTAAACACCGCCAACTTCCAAACTCCAGGCATTTTATTGTGAATTTCTTGACAGAAAAACCCAATATCTGTTAATGACCCGACCCGGGAATCGAACCCGGGACCTCGTGATTGGCAGGCGAACCTACTAACCACTAGACCAACGAGGCAGTCAAATAATGCTACCTCAAAGTGGTATTGTGTTCCTACAGCGAGTAGTAGTGAGAGGTCCACTTTTGACAAGCCTAAAAACTAAAACCTGCATAATCTTATCATAAGCCTGAGACGGCAAAAGACTCACCATCTATCACGTTGGCACTTAATAATTTTCAGTGGATGGTATTGTCAATTCTCTAGGAACCCTTTTGAATACAAATCGTACGAGTCTAAATCGCGCTATGAGACTTTTCAAGCGCATTGCAGTGAATAGATATAGAGGTTCAAAACCAGAACAGTTGGAATGGAGCCGCGACTCCCCAGGCATGACACCCGCCCGGCTGGAAAATCTTCCCATTCTTCCCACAAATGAGGCCATGAGAACAATAGTGGCTTAACAGTTTTTTTTACAATATTGAGTTTATGATTTTTTACAGTTCAAATTGATCATTTTGATAGAACAAGAGTGGCCTGAAAGTGATAATAGGTCAAATCTATACAGATAAATAAAATTGAAGTGTCTGTTTGTAATTCCAAAATAACAGCTTTTCACTAAATGCATATGAAAGTATACACGACACTGACACCAAAAAACCAAGTATTAAAATTTTTCTCGGGTAATCTCTGAAACGGCTGGACGGATTTTAACGGGACTTTCACTGGTAGGTAGCTGATGTTCCAAGGAGTAACTTGGGCTACTTTTACTTATTAAAAATATTAGGGTTCCGCGACAATAAGGAAGAAACTACGCGGATGAAACCGCGGGGCACAGCTTGTAAAACATAAAAGTAATAGAATGTATGTATACTGAAGAGAGCTTTGATTAAAAAAAATACTGTTTTTATTTTCTATGGTATTCAAAAAGATTGTCCATTGAATTAGGCCATTATGGTTCTCATGGCCTCAAATTATACTATGATTGTTTAATGAAAACTTACTACAATTCCATATAAGAGCAAAGGCAGCTCGCACGGATTGCCTCTTAGTAGAGGCCGTCTTTGACGTCACTCCGATGACTAGAGCAACGAACGTCAGTATTGTCGACACCACCACAAACATGAAAGCGAACCACACGTACATGTGCACTGGGAGGACTTTACGCTGGAATTAAAGACTATTTTGTACTGATTACATATGCTCACGCCTGTATTCCCCGAAGGGGTAGGCAGAGATGTTGTAAAAACAACACCCACTTATTGTTGGGGTCGGCACTTGAATCAACCCGATGTGGCTGATCACCTGATTTTTATATGAAGCGACTGCCATCTGACCTTCGCAACCCCATTTAGGAGGAAAATCTGTGATCTGGGTTAAACCAGGTGTCAGATTATTTGTAAGCCTCCAACTGACCTGTAACGATTGCCAAAGATGTTAAATTGGCAACCGGGACCGACGGCTTAACGTGCTCTCCGAGGCACGGAGGGAACTCGGGCGGTCACCCATCCAACTACTGGCTAGGCGTATGGTTGCTCAACTTCGCTGATCGAATGATATGCGCAATAGCAACTGTGCCACGAGCTCCTCAACCCACACTTATCACCGAGGATGATTAAGTGCCAACGTGACAGACGGTGAGTCTATCGCCGTATCAGGCACTATACATCTTTGAATTACTTCTCAGACGTATGCAGGTTTCCTTACGATGTTTTCCTTCGCCGTAAAACACGTGGTGTGAAATAACTGCACGTAAGTTTTTAGTCAAATTCATTGGTACAGGCCGAATACTTAAACCCTAAAGCCACCACAGCTTGAATTACTATTTCATATTTCTGCCAAAAAGTACTTTTAGTGGCCATTAAAATATAATCTCTGTTGACTGTACATCGCTCTGTTAGAAAACTGTCAACCTTACTCAGGGAACTCAATACTTTGAGCAACTAATCGATTTACCGTCGAAATATTAAAGGGATAGTAATATTATCTAGGTGGTTTACTCCCGACAAAGCCTCCCAACAAATTTTAATAGGTAATGCAATACTACGTATATTATAATCTTAGGGTCGACCCCAAATACCAACGACCTTACTCAATTACGAAGGTAAAATACGTTTTGGCATGCCGACGTAGCCACCCTTACTTCACGAGTTATAGTCTGGGAGCTAATGAATCATTTAATATGATCGGAATATATTTTATTTATTATTTTATTAAAGCGCGTTGTTTTGTCAGGAAGTAAACAAATTCATTGTAATCTTATTTTTACCCGGTTTCGTAATTCTAAAAGCATTAGGGGAATCTACACATACAGATTATTAAAATTCAAGTCTGTATTTGTAATACCAAATTAGTAATATTGTGCTAGTTACTCATTTGAGTATGAAGAAGAAGATATATACCTAGGGAACAATAAAAAAAATTATATTAAAAAAAACTTTTCTGTCTGTCTGTTAGTTCTGGCTAATCTCTTAAACGGCTGGACCGATTTTAAAAGGACTTACACTGGCAGATAGCTGACATGTCAAAAAAAAACTTGGACAGTATTAAAAAAAATATGGGTTCCTCGAAATAAAGCCACCCATCAAATTAAGTTTGAATAGTTGAACAGCGCTGCACAGCTAGTCTATACAGATAAATAAAATTGAAGTGTCTGTTTGTAATTCCAAAACAGCTTTTCACTAAATGCATATGAAAGTATACACGCTACAGACACTAATAAACCAAAATTTAAAAAATTTCTCTGTCTGTCTGTCTGTTTGTTCCGGGTAATCACTGAAACGGCTGGCCAGATTTTAACGGGACTTTTACAGACAGGTAGCTGATGTTTCAAGGAGTAACTTAGGCTACTTTTATTTATAAAAAAATTAGGGTTCCGCGACAATAAGGATGAAACTAAATCTACGCGGGTGAAACCGCAGGTATGAGATTAAAATAAGATCATTTTAATCTCAAACCAGGTGTCCGTGCGTTCGTTTAAAGCAAATGAATTAGGTTTGATTTTGTGACAGCTCTCCGACTATATCCTACTGATGCGTCACTGAATTCTTAAAGGCTATGCCTCCCTTACCTTACCGGAAAGTGAGCGGAACTTTTTTCAAGTCAGGACGTTCGTTAGTGGGGATTTTAATGATTAATACCTTCTGTTGGATTCCTTATCTTTGTAGCTATGGGTGTAATCAAAGATCAAACATCTCTACAGATATATCTGAGCTTAAACTCTTGATATATGGTCACGTCTGTATTCCCCGAAAGCGTAGGAATTTATAGCACACCCGCTTATGGAGTAGTGATATATTCTTGCGATGAGTAAGGTCGCCGGTACGAATTTTCTACAGACGTAATTCACGTAATAAATATAAGCTTTGCATGCATACGCATGTGCATATGCTAACGCCTGTATTCCCCGAAGCGGTAGGCAGAAGTGTTGTAATAAATAACAACACCCACTTTTCATACAAGATGATTAAGTGCCAACGTGATAGTTGTTGAATCTATCGCCGTCTCAGGCACTATACATACGTCTTTGAATTACTTCTCAGACATATGCAGGTTTCCTCACGATGTTTTCGGTCACCGTAAAGGACGTGGTGTGAAATCACTGTACATAAGTTTCTTTAGATAAACTCATTGGTGTATGCCCTATTGGGATTCGAACTTGCGTCGCTTACGTAGCAGGCGACTGCTCAAACCACGTCCACCACGTCTTCCTTTAGTGGTATAAAAAACTTACAAGAATTATTCCGAGCATTAGTATTCCAGTGAATATGACAAAACCCGCGCAAAACAGCATGTATACTAGCTTGCAGTAGAAAACCTCGGACCCTTTGTCCGCGAACATTCGACCGATGAATTTATCTGCCGTTTGTAGCTCGTACACTGCCCATATCTGATGGTAACATTAATGGAAATATCGTTTTCATGTAGAACAACAAAATATCTTCCTATACAGGTATTTGCATAAATTTTCCGCTGCATGCTTTCATTTTTTAAACGCAGCGTAACGATTTGTTGCAAATATGCTTCGATTATGTGTGGGTTATGCCCGCGTGTTATTACAGCTCTCTATTTATTAACGATTTATAATCTATACAGCTGAAAGCGGTAGAAACCGCGGGGCACAGCTAACTATTATAATAAACTTTACTTACAAAAGAAATAATACAGATCATAATAGCAGCAGTTTTAAGAGGTATGCAGTAGCAACACTTCATAGTGAACCCCAATCGGTCGACGGGACTTATCCTCGTCGGGGTGAATACGAAGCTGTCGAACCCCTTGTCCGAGTCATCTGGCGGGCATCGACAAAGACTGAAAAGCAACATTTTTTTTAAATAACATCATCATAGGCCACTTCATCTTGTCAGATGATTGTTGCAGTGCTGTCTCCTATCTCATACATCTTATCCGGTGGCTTAGCAGTCCAATGGCAGCACGGCATCTATTGCTACATTTGTCTCAAGTGAGCCGAGGATCTGAGGGTGGAGCAGTGCCGGTAGCTCATAGCGTTTTCTGATTAATGCTGTCGAGCCAGGCTTCCTCATGCTTTGACATCCCAGATTATAACTCACGGCGCCATTGGGTTCTTACATTATCCCAGTTCCTTTTATCCACATCAAACACATATAGCATAGAGACGTATTGGCCCCATTGCTATTGTCCCACAATGGGTCAACGGGTAATATTTTTTATCCGCAGATCCACTGCTCTAGTTTTAATTCCCGCGGTATCCACGACCGATAGAACTACGTAAGAAAGTTGTGATAAATCTATACAGATAAATAAAATTGTGTCTGTTTGTAACTGCAAAATAACAGTTTTTCACTCAATGCATATGAAATTATACAAGGTACCGACATAGAAATACCAATTTTTTTAATTTTTATCTGTCTGTCTGTTTGTTGCGGGTAATCTCCGAAACGGCTGGACGCATTTTAACGGGATTTTCACTGACGGATAGCTTATGTTATAAGGAGTAATTTAGGTATTTACTAAGATTCTTAAAAAACATTAGGGATCCGCGGGCAATCATGAAATTAAAATCTACGCGGGTGAAACCGGGTACCGGGGGGACCGCTAGACTATAACTAACATTTTAGCGAATGGTCCACAACACATTGTAAATATACTGAATCTTTGAAATAAGAAAAATAATTGTTTGTTCTTTTAAATACATCGTCCAAGCCCAAATAAAATTACGCTGAGTGACGTTTTACGAACCCAATTAAAACATAGACAATTTAATTTGTGGTTATAAAATTAATGAGGTTGGGTTTATAGGTCGTTAATTTAATCTTTATATTTAACTAGCTGTCTATGTTTCACCCGCGTAGACTTAATATAATGGGTGTCCCGCAGAACTCTAATTATTTTGTTAAATAAATGTAGTCTAAGTTACTCCTTGTAACATTAGCTATCCAGTGCCAAGTCCCGATAAAATCGGTCCAGCACTTTCGGAGATTAGCAGGAACCGAAAGACGGACAGACTGAGAAAAAAAAAATTAATATGGGATAGATTGAAAAGCTGTAATTTTGGAATTACAAACAGACACTTCAATTTTATTTATCTGTATGTATGTATCTAATAGATATAGATGTATCCACGGATACATAAAGAGCATAGCATTTTTGGTGCCTAGTTTTCATTCGCACTGCAGTATTCGCTCGTTATTAATATTGCAAAATGTTTGTCACGCCTTAAGAGTCCATGTTCACTTACTCCGCGGCTATTTAGGTAGCAGGTTTACTTAGGATCTACACGGAACTTTCACGGTCCTGTTAAATTATGAATGACGTGTTAGGTACCGGCTTAATGATTCTAGATGTCAATACACGGGGCTATGATCGTTTAAGCAGCGCGTATTAACATCTTAGCTTTGACGTGACATTTTACAGCACAAATATGAAACGTCAAAGCTCAGAAGTTCTTAATACGCTCTGCTTAAACCAATGGTGATAGGCCTCCAGCCGTTATTCACTACGGTTTTTACAGCGCTGAACTCAACGACGAGCGTTGGTCTCAATCATAGGAAATTGATACATAAATACATGGAGGATAAGGTTCAATTTAGTATCTTTAAAACCGACACTCGACGGCGAGTGCGATGCTGAGAAACCTTAGTGAATAACGCGGCTGATCTTATCTATACATCTATACAGATAAATAAAATTCAAGTGTCTGTTTGTAATTCCAAAATTACAGCTTTTCACTAAATGCATATGAAAGTATACATGCCACTTATATTACAAAACCAAGTTTTAAAAATTTTCTCAGTCTGTCTGCTTGTCTATTTGTTCCGGGTAATCTCTGAAACGGCTAGACCGATTTTAACGGGACTTACACTGGAAGGTAGCTGATGTTTCGAGGAGTAACTTAGGCTACTTTTATTTATTAAAAATATTAGGGTTCCGCGACAATAAGGATGAAACTACCAGTGAAAGTCCGTAAGTACCTGCCAGTGAAAGTCTCGTTACAATCGGTCCAGCCGTTTCAGAGATGTTAGTAAGTGCGTGAGCAAGTGTACATGGAACTTAACAGAGAATCATAACTCATCCCCAGATTGTCAAAACTTGGAAGTGAAGAAGTAACTTTGGAATATTATGCATACATTATAATGTAACATGTTTTGTACAAGATTGAGCTTGTTGTAATAAAGAAACTTGGGCATGACTTACGAGGCAACACGTCTGTCTATTAAAAAATAAGGTATCTTTAGAGCCGTGGTGGCCGTGGGGTTATGCAATGCAAGCGACGCAAGTTCGAATCTCAGGACCAATGAGTTTTTCTAAAAACTTATTTGCAATGATTTCACACACCACGTGCTTTATGGTGAAGGAAAACATTCTGAGGAAACCTGCATATGTCTGAGAAGTATTTCAAAGACATACCTATGCAGTATAGTGCCTGAGACGGCGATAGACTATCTGTTACGTTGGCACTTAATCATATTTGGTGAAATGTGGGTGTTGTTATTACTCTGCCTACCTCTTCGGGGAATACAGGCGTGAGCATATGTAAGTGTAGATGTGTAATGAATTAAATGTATATGATGCCAGCTGGGACCACTTAAAATGGGACCACTTGGGTAGCACCACCTTTCAAATAAAAAAAGAGAATCATCGAAATTGGTTCAACCAGTCAATAGTTCTGAGGAATCCACTTCCTTTTTTGAAGTCGATTAAAAATGAAAGGCTTTAGGGCCGAGCATGTATGTATCAAATGCATGATGTTGAAATATCGTGAGTTTAAAAGATAAGTCTGTGTTTTAATTGAGAGGAGCAGAGTAAAGATGTCGGCTGCACAGGGCTACTACACTCAAGAGCACTGTTGACCCGTATACGCCCGAGGATAGGGTTGACACAAAAAATAACCACTTGACACTTCATCCTAAAATCTTCTGTAAAAACCTCGAGCAATATCATTCTTTTATCTTCATATACCACGTGATATTGGCGAAATACCTACACTCTGAAAGGGTAGGTAGAGATTACAACACCTATTTTTTACCGATGGTTAAGTGCCAATGTGACTCATGGCGAGTTCGTCCGACACGAAACATCGTGACCCTGCATATGTCTGAGACTCAAAGACGTATGTATAGTGCCTGAGAGGGCGATAGACTCACCATCTGACACGTTGGCACTTAATCATCTTCGGTGAAAAGTGGGTGTTGTTATTACAACACCTCTGCCTACCCCTTCGGGGAATACAGGCGTGAGCATATTATGTATGTATGTATGTTGCAACAAAAATGCATCATCTGTGAAACTGTCTAACTATCTCGGCTCTTTATATACAGCCTTGGTGACAAACGGATAAACAGAAAGATAGACAAATATACAGATACACGGATGGACTTATTAATAGGGTCCCGTTTACCCTTTGGGTACAGAACCGTGGAAATATATAAAGCATGAGTAAGGAAAATCGTGTTAACGGACCGTAGAGAGAGTTGGCGATTTCTTTATCCATAAGAACGTATTCTTAAATCATCCATGATGATGATAATGAATTAATAATTCGCCAAAGAACAGAGACTCTCTTGATCAACGAGCACAATGTATTGATAGAGTTGGCACCTTCTACAGGTAAAAAAACAGTAAATTGATAAAAGTACATGCGTAGTAATTAAAACGGATCAAATCTGAGTGACATTTTCAATCTCAGTCCCAATGATTGAGTGAATCACGTGACATATGCTTCACAGTAAAGCGATTGTCCACGGAGTCGCGAAATGAGTACATTTGTGTCTGATTTTACGCCATGCAACCCTCTCGCTCATACAGAGTGGTAGGCGAGAGTTTTCTTAAAATCGCCGTCACAAGTCATCGCGTCGACGTAAACGCAGATTTGTATGGGCTCACAATTAAATAGTGTTATCTTTAGGCCGACAGAGGCGCTGTTCCGATCCTATATAAATCTGCGTTTACAGCGACGCGGTGACTTGTGACGGCGGCAGTGAAAAACTCGCACCACACAGGCAATATATATATATATATATATATATATATATATTGAGTATCGCATGAGCAACTTTACTTTTAATTTAAGACCCACGTAATTTTCAGAGTTCCATTGTTTTGTTTCAATTTGCAGTAATTCTCAAAACAGCCGCGTTATTCACTAAGATTTCTCATCGTGGGTTTTTGGGTTCAACCATAAGAAATTGATACGTAATACATAGAGGATAAGGTTCAATTTCGTATCTTTAAAACCGACACCCGACGGCGAGTGCGACGCTGGGAAACCTTAGTGAATAATGCGTCAGAATTAGATATTTTGGTTCAATTAACATATAAATAGGCGCTAATCGTTTATTTAAGGCGTTAATCGTTTATTTAAGGCTGGTGGGTGGCGATGTGATAGCAACGGATAATTGGTTTATTTATAAGATGTATATATAACCTTGCAGCTATGGAGGAACATTGTTAGTCCATGCAGAAGTAATCTGTTTTAGTAAAAACAAAATATTTCTGAATGAATAAAAACTTAATTATATGTACAAGGAACAGTACTTAAAACTAATTAAAGGTAGAAAACTTGTCCCAAGTCGGTGTCTCTCGGGATCGTGCCAAGAAGGCTGGCAGCATTGCCACGTTGAATAGCAATGCTGATTCTCTGAGCGAGAAAAGCCCCAGCTCTCTTGTCACGAGAGGCTTCTACCAGACGACGTGCAAGCTCTTTGAACAGTTGATGAGCATCCGGACCCCAAGGCCCCAGAGTTTTGGAAAAAGATACGCGTTCCAATGCGGACAACTTAATAAAATGAATATAAAGGATAACGATTGTAATAAAATAAAATATTGCATAAATCTTGGATATGTAACTTTGCGAAAATGCTATCTCATTTAATTATTATTAATGAATTTCTGTAAGGCTGTAATTTGAGAATAAAATATGCTCACATGCTCATGCCTGTATTCCCCGAAGGGGTAGGCAGAGTTGTTGTAATAACAACACCCAATTTTCACCGAAAATTATGCCAGCGTGACAGATAGTCTATCACCGTCTCAAGCATTATACATACGTCTTTGAATTACTTCTCAGACATATGCAGGTTTCCTCACGATGTTTTGTAAGTATGTACTGTATATGATATTATAGAATAGAATAGAATATATTAACTTTATTTCATTTAGGAAGCAATGGTATACATGTATCTAGTTTACAATACCTTAAGTCAACTTATTATTATAATTTAGATGAAGCATAAATACGATTTATAAACATGATTATAAACAGAGGGTAGAAAAATTAAAATAAAATAAATACTGTCATAATTATGCAGTAAGTGAAAAACTTTTAATTTGGAATTGCATACGGACACGTTAATTTTATTTATACACTAGCTGTGCCCCGCGGTTTCAGATTTAGTTTCATGTTTCATGTCACGGAAACCTAATATTTTTAATAAATAAATATAATAATAAGTAGCCTAAGTTACTCCCTGAAACATCAGCTACCTGCCAGTGAAAGTCCCGTTGAAATCGGCCCAGCCGTTTCATAGATTTCCCGGAACAGACAGACAGACAGAATTTTTTTAAAACTTGAGTTTTCTGTGTCCGTAGCGTGTACACTTTCATATGCATTGAGTGATTTATTTTTATTTTGGAATTACAAACAGACACTTCATTTTTATTTATCCGTACAGATTTCGGTAGCGACAGCCCTACGAAATGAGTCAGACATGTGGAGGAGTTCTTTGTTTTCTTTCACCCGTGAACTGTAGAACTCTATAAATAGATGAGGCTCCAATATCGACTTCCTGTCTATTCATCCCAACGTCATCCAGCAAAAGGTCCTGCTGAAGTCAAGTACGGTACATTTTTCATATTTTCCGTAAAAGACAAACGCATTTTTTTTCACGAAATATTAAACCAAAAATAAAATGTCTCTGAAGCGGTCAATTTAACTTTTACATACTTTGATTTCCTTCTCACACAACATGCAGATTGGTAACTTATTGGTTCACATTCCGTTGTATGATTTAAATCACGTCGCTTGAGTAGCAAGCGGATACTCCAAACATTCGGTCACTACGGCCCTAAAGAAGTTTGTCTATTATCGTGTGACCCGAACCGATTATACTGACATTTGGATTAGAGATAGCTTTAATTCTGTTAGTGATTCATCATCATCTCCCTGGCCTTATCCCATGTATTTGGGGTCAGCACTTGATTCAACCCAATGTGGCTGATCACCTGATTTTTATACGAAGCGACTGCCATCTGACCTTCGTAGCCCCTTTTTTCGAGGAAAATCGGCAATCTGGGTTAAGCCAGTTGTCAGACTTTCTTAGGCCTCTGACTGACCTGTAACGATTGCCAAAGATATTAAATTGGCAATAATTTTGTTAGTGAGTAAGCTATAGTTATATGCATAATAGGTTAAGATGCGTGCGCGGCTGCGTCCCGCGCCCATGATATAGCCGAGTACATCATTTGTCTTTGCAAAGACGTTGTATTATTTCTCTCCCAACCTGTTCCGCTAATACGAGGAAATAACACATTCTAAGGACGGACATGTTTTACTTAAATAATCAGTACTCCGATGATTGAGCTTTGATTGGTATATTTTTTTGGTTGAAACCACGGAAGATTGGTTTATCGCCCTTAAAACCCCCAACATACAAAATTTCAAGTCAATCAATAAGAATTGCTTAATTATATTACGTTTCTAGAGTAACTAATATTACGTTTACTCAAAAAATATGAGATTCAATTTTACGATAAAAATTTTGAATTTATTTATTTTTATTTATTTAATTTATTGACACACCTCAGTTAATAGGCTGAATAACTAATTTAACAATTTTGTAATATATGGTCTAGCCTAGTCACTAATAACAGGCGTGAGGCAGCATTCACAAATAATATTATTGTAAATATATGAAGGCTAGGGTTAAGATGTGCTGTAGTTTTATCTTATAATAATGGAATCTAATATACAAATTCTCACATTTCTAATAAGCCAGTACTGCAAAGGGAATTTTAAATCCCGACTTCACTCTTAGCAGTGCGGCTTAAAAGTGTCGTGGGGAAAAAGGGATATTTTGCCTTCGAAACAAACCAGAGCTTAAAAAAAGATCTGGGGCCTTACCACGAGCTCTTATTGCCATGATAGTTTCACTCATTTATGAGACAGATGTATGTGACGTATATACATCTGTCACTGTCGCACAACTGAATTAACATTGCAATAATAGCTCATGGTTGGGCCCCTGCTATAAGAATAAACAGAAAAAAAAAAACAACGTAGCTTAATTAAATCGGACAAGAGTGCACCTCTATTCCAAGCATTTTCCGTCCCTTATTTCAATTTAAAAAAAGAACAATTTTGTTTTTCATAAAGCGAGGAGCACATGAGAGATTACCGTAAAGTTTGCTGCATAAAGCTGCGTTCAAACGGAGTTTCAAACCTGCGCTCTCTTAGTATGGCATATTGTACTGCAGAATTCAGTCGGTCCGAAGCGTCGGTAGGAACCGCCGCGTGTGTTCCCCGCTCTACAATCGGATTCCAATTTCAAATATGAAAAAGTGTGTTTTTGTGTGAAAAGTGGTTTGGTGCAAGGATGTGATTAATTGTTTTATTGAAGTGCTTTTGTGTTTAATTTGTTTTGGTAAATCGCGTAAAATTAAAAAGTGCGCATCTGAAGTTATGCCGAGTTTTTTTATGAACAAGAGAAGTAACCTATGTGATAATTAATTAAGTAAGGATGATGTAAGTTTACGTTTTAGATAAGAAAGAAAACTAGAAAATTCCGTTAAAAATATTAAATTAATCTTTCATAGTGATAAATAACGAAATTAAAAAATTCCTATTCAAATCTACCAGGAAGAACTGAACTCATTAAAGGTAGATAACTTCTCCCAAGTCGGTGTCTCTCTTGTTCCTTGTGTATATAACCAGGAAGACTACTTTGTTATAGAATAAAATAAGTAAGTTAATGATGATTTTATGATATAATAAAATAATACGATAATTACAATTATTTCTTAAATTAATAATTAAAGGGCTTTGTTTGCCCACATTAGTAAAATTCCAGAATTATTTTTAATTTTAGAGTGTTTTTAAGTATCGATGATTGGAAACACTTCACAGAGACGCTTGTAGATTGTCAGTAGCCAGTTTTAAATACTTACTTAATAAGACCAATTTAGTACAAGAAGTTTTTAGTAAGGAATAAAATTCTTTCAAAAATATGTTACTATCGTAATCAAAAACATATATAACATCCGCACCCTTACTTTATTTTTAAACCTGCTGTGCCCCGCGGTTCAACTCGCGTAAATTTAATTTCATGTATGGATCGCGGAACCCTATTTTTTTAATAGCTTTCTGCCAGTGAAAGTCTCAAAAAAACAAGCAGACGGATATACATGGAAAAAAATTAATATTTTTTTTTTATGTAACTACCGTGTATACTTTCATATGCATTTAGTTAAAAGCTGTTATTTTGGGATTGCAGACAGACACTTCAATTATATTTATCTGTATAAATTTTATTTACCTCGAGGTCATATCCCTACTAATATTATAAATGCGAAAGTAACTCTGTCTGTCTGTTACGCTTTTCCGCTTCAACCTCTCAACCGATTTTGATGAAATTTGGCACAGACAATCTTTAGACCCTGAGAAAGGACATAGGCTACCTTTTATTAAAAATATTAGGGTTCCGCGACAATAAGGATGAAACTAAATCTACGCGGGTGAAAGCGCGGGGCACAGCTAGTAGTACATAATCTCATTATATTCGACGTAATAAAGATTGCTCTGACATTTATCACTTTATCGTTTGAGTAAATACACAACAAAGTTCTTTATATTTGTTTTGCACGTTTAATTAAGATATGTAGTGCTAACAATGGATGCCGTGTGATTTATTGTGATTGCGCTACCTTCCTTATTGTAGGGAACACTTTATCAATTTATCTGCTGGACCCAACTAATAGGTTCCTTGTAGGCTTGACTGAAACTGTTCTCTTGTTGGTATCTACATATTATTATTTTTATTATTTATAACTAGATGTGCTCCGCGGTTTCACCTGCATAGATTTAATTTCATGAGTAACCCGCGGAGCCCTAAAGTATTTAAAAAAAAAGAAGACTAAGTCACACATCAGCTACCTGCCAGTGAAAGTCCCGTTAATATCGGTCCAGCCGTTTCAGAGATTACCCGGAACAAACAGACAGACAGACAAACAGAGAAAAATTTTAATACTTGGATTTTTTGTGTCATTAGCGTGTATACTTTCATATGCATTTAGTATGTAAAAGATGTATTTTTGAATTACAAACATACACTTCAAGTTTATTTATCTGTATAGAGTACAGAATATAGATTTTTTAATGTATAAATGCATATGAAAGTATACGAGTATATGGTAGGTACAGACATAAAAAAACATTTTTTTTTTCTCTGTCTATCTATCTGTTTGTTCTGGCAAATCTCCAAAACTGCTGGACCTATTTTAATGGGACTAAATACATAGTGTTGCGCGAAATAAAACCGACTTGACTAAAACCGTGGGGCACTGCTAGTTATTTTATAACAATTTAAAGCCGTACTAGAATACTCAGTGAGCTTAATACAGTCTAACATCAAGTCCGAACACGATTTTCACCGGAAATTATGAAACCGAAGTTCTCAGTGTCACGTCTGTTTTACCAAAGTTACGTAATTATGGTGATAGCAAATCACGTGTCAGCTACTTAAAGATAATTAGTGCTTATCAACGATGGAACTTACAGCAAAGTTTACTTTAAAACTTGTGAAGTAGAGCTTAATTTTGCATAACGTCATTTAGCAACTTTTCTTCGGTTGCTTTTATGATAATACTAGCTGTGCCCCGCTGTTTCACCCGCGTAGATTTAGTTTCAACATCTCTGAAACGGATGGACGGATTTTAACGGGACTTTCACTGGTAGGTAGCTGATGTTTCAAGGAGTAACTTAGGCTACTTTTATTTATTAAAAATATTAGGTTTCCGCGACAATAAGGATGAAACTAAATCTACGCGGGTGAAATCGCGGGGCACAGCTAGTATATAAATAAAATCATTATGTCCAATTAGTGGTCCATCTAAGTCCTGGAACCAGCTCAGGGGGGGGGGGGGTCATGACCCCCATGAACCCCCCCTGGATCCGCCGTTGAGCAAAGCGCTAGTTAGTATGATTCTAATGTTATATTTCTTTTACCACAAAGAGTTGGCTTTCTGTATTAATTAATTTTGTAATATTCCGTTCTCGTATTAAACATAATTCCCTTATTGGTATAATAATAATGTTTGCTTTAACGCAATCAAAGCGTAATGTAAGCGATCGGGCTTACACAATTATATTAATATTGATAAACCGATATCCAATTCAATAAGAAATTGTGGAATGTATGGAATTACAAACAGACACTTCAATTTTATTTATCTGTATGTATGTAGATATTGATGGTTAGACGTTAACACCTCGAAAACAAGTCATTAACCGAATCGTAAGGTAGACAGCTAGTCGCGGACAAAAATAGCTTACAAATGTAAGGGTACGTGGTCTGTGCCATGATTGATGCGAGTCGATTAACGATTCTTGGCTCCGCGCTCGGCTGCCCACCGAGATTATGGCCGCGTTTACACCTACGAATGATCGATGGGAAACTTAGCTTAGAGAGACAGTTTTCAAGTTGAAGATGTAGTGACTACAATTGAAAGAAATATGAACTTACGGGTTAGGGGTAAACAGAGGTATTGTAACAACAACACCCACGTTTCACCGAATATGATTTAGTACCTACTGACATATTTGAATTATTTCTCAGACATATGCAGGTTTCCTCACGATGTTTTATTCACCGTAAAGCACGTGGTGTGTAATCACTGCGCATAAGTTTTTAGAAAAACCCATTGGTACAGGCCCCGCTGGGATTCGAACTTGCGTCGCTTGTGTAGCAGGCTACAGCCATCACGGTTTGATTTTTGTCTTTGTTTTGTAATGAGAGGGAATGTATCTAAAATGCAGTACAAATAAAATGTCTGTTACAAATAAGATTTCCATAAATGTTTGTAAATAATAACATTTACCGAATTACACTCTTAGACTAAAGGTAAATACTCACCCCCACAGTCGACATTCATTAGAAACACTTAATTTTTTTTATCACTAGTTAAGTGAGTGGCCGAGATTCCGTGCCGCTGAGTGTAGGTACGGTATTCAAACAAAATTTGGATGTGGAAGGCACAAGGTCGGTCGTCGTGGAGGCCTATGCCCAGCATTGGGGGTCTGTCAGCTGAAATGATGATGATGACAAAAAAACCAAATTAAAAAAAACTTTGTCCGGGTATCTGACTGTTTGTTCCTGCTAATCTTCGAAACGTTGGACCAATTTTGACTGACAGCTAGCTAATGTTACAGTGCCTTACACTTTTATTTAAAAAAAAACCTAAGAGTTCGGGTCACCCATGGATTAATTCTACGCAGATGAAACCGCGGTACATATAATACATCCTATGTATCATCAATAAGGCGGAACACAACTGAGAATAATGAAAAGGTGACCTGCTCTGATAAATGACCGCATCGATCCAACACGGTTATTGATCACGGAAATGAAATATTGAACGATCTGTCCGCCGTTGGCACGATACACGCTGTCTTGTGAGCCTCGGAAATATGCTTTTTACACAACAGAGTTTCAACAGACATTCTTTAAAAGAGTAATTACTGAGTTTCTTGCCAGGCTCTTCTCAGTAAAAGCAACCTTCTGAACCTGGCGGAAGCATGTATAATCCTGTGTAATTGTGTCATTCTGACGATTTGAAAGTACTTTGTATAAAGTCTATTAAATAAAGATATATTTGAGTTTGAGTTTGAGAGGGCCTAGTGCGAGTTTTTCACTGCCACCGTCACAAGTCACCGCGACGACGTAAACGCAGATTTGTGTAGGATCGGAACAGCGCGTCTGTCAGCCTAAAGATGACACTATTGTGAGCCCATACAACGGCGATTTTAAGAAAACTTGCACTAGCCACTCAGATATTTTTTTCAGAGAGGTCAAATTCAGAGCACTCGTAACCTGGTTTAAAAGTAGTTGCATCATTTTGTGATACGTCTTTCAAAAGGGATGGATATCGTTTGAGTTCGATTTTGGTCTATACTTGGTTTTAGCCAAGCTTTCTAAGGGGATTGGGTCTAAAATTAAAATGAAAACGAATGACAGTGCACGTAAGAAGTATCTTTTTATTGTATTTCGATCGTAAAAGAAGACTTATGTAATAAGTTTTAAGAAAACGTTATCATTGCGCGATCTATATATCTAAAAATATATATTCAGTTAGTATCCTGGTAAGCCACTTATTAATGTCAAAATTTAGCACCGATTCGAAAACTAGCCTTCTGAGAAGAACCGGCAAGAAACGCTGTACTACTATCTCACGTCTAGCATCATCTTGCGAGAAAATGTAAAGAAACCGTCCGTCTGTCTGCTACCTCGTCTGTTTAGCGGTACATAAATATTTTAATGAAATTTGTACGAAAAGTGACCCTAAAGACGTTTACTTAAAAAATCATTACGTTAGTAGATATATGTATAAATATAGATAGGTCATTATGAACGCATTCTCATCAGAAACATGGTATTCTGGTACGTTTTTCTCCATAATACGCCGCTCTGACAGGGGTAGGTAATTGTTGGGGACAAATTAATGACTCGTATGTACGAGAGTGACGTCATGAATTATTAAACGTGCAGTTACCGAGCTTATATAAATTATAAAATTATAGCACGAGGGATGACTCTAAAGAATTCTGAAAACTTTTTTAATTTTACACAAAAAATAGAAACATATCTCATTGAACACTTTAAAGTGTTACACTTGAAATTGATAAAAAATGCTTACGCCATCCCAGAAGGGTCCCCGAATGGGTAAGCAAAGATGTTGATGACGGGTCGCTCACTTCCCTCTATAATGGTTGAGGAGGGCGATGGCTGGCATTCTCGTCATACTTGTGAAAAGGTGCTGCTTGTGGGGGCTGGTCATCTCAAGCAACGCTTTTATATATAAGTAGAACTACTAGACTTTTCCTTATGTTAATTTTTATCGACATTTGTGCATTGGAACTGTGTCCATGGGCTTACATTTATCAAATGATTTATTTTGTTCTTTTTTAAATTGTATAATATTTTTGAAAAGAGCAAATACTGAGTTTCTTGCCAGGTTCTTCTCAGTAAAAGCAACCTTCCGAATCTGGCGGTAGCATGTATAATCCTGTAAATTGTGTTATTCTGACGATTTGAAAGTGCTTTGTAAAAAGTCTAATCGAATAAAGATATTTTTGACTTTGACTTTGACGTTGTAACAACAAAAGTCACATTTCATCGAATATCATTGAGTGCCAACGTAATAGATGGTAAGTCAATCGCAGTCTCAGGCACTATACATGCGTCTTTGAATTACTTCTTAGACATATGCAGGTTTCCTCACGATGTTTTCCTTCACCGTAAAGCACGTGGTGTGAAATCACTGCACATAAGGTTTTAGAAAAACTAATTGAACGATTCTTGGTACGATCCCGAGAGACCGATTTGGGCCAAGTTTTCTACTTGTAATTAATTTTAATTTAATTGTTTACCCAGTATCATAAACCTCCTAACAACACACTTCAGTGATCTCTCGAGTACTTATAATGTCAGAGTGCTCTTCATTAGGCGACACGTAACGTAAGGGGACAGTAATTTTATTGTAGTCAAGGAAAATCAAGCAAAATCCCATATGAATTTCCCTCGAGATACATTTTGTAATCTCAGTAAAGAGGCTGAACGAATGAATGCGCCTTTAAGGAAGATACAGTGAATCTAGTTAATATTAATTGAAAAGTGTCTGTCTGTCAGCTGCTGAACCGGTTTAGCTGTGGTCAGAGATAATTTGACCCCTAAGAGAAAAGAAGAGAAGACACAAATTGCGAACGTATTCGTGGCTTAGACATAATATATGATGAGCACACTAGCTGTACCCCGCGGTTTTACACGCGGAGATTTTTTGCCTAAGTTACTCCTTGAACCATCAGCTACCTGCCAGGGAAAGTCCCTTTAAAATCGGTCCAGCCGTTTCAGAGATTACCCGGAACAAACATACAGACACACAGACAGACGAGAAAAATTTTAAAACTTGGTTTTCCAGTGTCAGTAGCGCGTATATACTTTCATATGCGTTTAGTGAAAAGCTCTTATTTTAGAACTAGCTGTGCCCCGCGGTTTCACCCGCGTAGATTTAGTTTCATCCTAATTATCACGGAACCCTAATATTTTTGATAAATAAAAGTAGCCTTAGTTACTCCTTGAAACATCAGCTACCTACCAGTGAAAGTCCCGTTAAAATCCATCCAGCCGTTTCAGAGATTACCCGGAACAAACAGACAGACAGACAGAGAAAAATTTTATAACTTGGTTTTTTTGTGTCAGTAGCGTGTGTACTTTCATATGCATTTTGGTAAAAACTGTAATTTTGGATTTACAAACAGACTCTTCAAGTTTATTTATCTGTATAGATGAAAAGATGTCACGCGCGAGAAAAACATGCTATATTTAAACTGAAAAACGGTTATGAATAAAGGAAGTAATACTCAGCATGATATTTCAGATGATAGATATGAATTATAGGTAGAGGGATCTAAAAATGTCATTACTGTAATCCGCTCAGAGCCAGTCCGAGGGATCGTGAAGGTAAAAATGCCCACACCGCATAACGTTAGCCCCTGAGATCAAACTAATGAATATATGTAACACTAACTGTGCCTCGCGGTTTCACCCGCGTAGATTTAGTTTCATCCTTATTGTCGCGGAACCCTAGTATTTATAATAATAAAAGCTAAGTAGCCTAAGTTACTTCTTGATATATCAGCTACCTGCCAGTGAAAGGCCCGTTAAAATCAGCCCAACCGTTTCAGAGATTACCCGGAACAAGCAGACAGACAGACAGAGAAATAATTTAAAACTTGATTTTTTTGTATCAGTAGCGTGTATACTTTCACATGCATTTAGTGAAAAGCTGTTATTTTGGAATTACAAACAGACACTTCAATTTTATTTATCTGTATAGATGTATATAGATATAGATATTGATCTAGCTACAGATGTATAGATGTATAGACTAGCGGGCGTCACGCGGTTGCACCTGCGTAGTTTCCGTTTGCGTGGGAGTACGGGGATAATATGTAACCTATGATGATGTACTTAACCATTGCTGAAAGAATTTTCAAGATCAGTCAAGTAGTTTCGGAGCCTATTCAATGCAAACAAATAAACATAACAATCAAATCTTTCTTCCTCATAATATTAGTGTAGATATACTTACGCCTGTATGCCCCGAAGAAGGCAGAAGTGTAATAATAGCACCCACTTTTCACCGAAGATGATTAACTGCCAACGTGACAGATGGTGATATACATACGTCTTTGAATTCAGACATATGCAGGTTTTCTCGCGATGTTTTCCTTCACCGTAAAGCACGTGGTGTGAAATCACTGCAAATAAATTTTTAGAAATCTCATTGATACAGGCCCCGCTGGGATTCGAACTTGCGTCCCTTTACGGCGACCACAGCTCTTAACTAATTAGTATCATGTATGTATGTATTAGGTGTGCTTCGTGGCTTTACTCATGTAAGATCAACATAATATTCGTGAAATGTTTTTAAAATCAGTCTAGTACTTTTTGAACTTTTTATCTATACTGATAAATAAAATTGAAGTGTCTGTTTGTAATTCCAAATCAACAGCTTTTCATTAAATGCATATGAAAGTAAAAACGATACTCAAAGAAAAAAAATCTATTTAATTTTTTCACAATTTCTAAGTAGTAACCAGGAGTCTAGTTAGTGCCTGATTAATGACAATAGACTCCACTACATGGGACTTTAAGCATAACTAGTGCCTACCCCTTCGGAGAATACAGGCGTGAACATATCATCATCTCCCTGGCCTTAATCCCATGTATTTGGGGTCGGCACTTGATTCACCCGATGTGACTGATCACCTGATTTTATACGAAGCGACTGCCATCTGACCTTCGCAACCCCTTTTTCGAGGAAAATCGGCAATCTGGGTTAAACCAGTTGTTAGACTCTCTTAGGCCTGTAACGATTGCCAAAGATTTTAAATTGGCAACCGGTACCGACAGCTTAACGTGCTCTCCGAGGCACGAAGGGAACTCGGGCGGTCGCCCATCCAACTACTGGCTAGGCATATGGTTGCTTAACTTCGCTGATCGAATGATATGCGCAATAGCAACTGTGCCACGAGCTCCTCTCGGCATGGCGTGAACATATGATCGATAATAATGCCTTGAATAATATTATGAGTATTCCTTATTCTGTCCTTTGTAATATAAGGTCTCATTTGCGGCTAAATTGCGTTTCATAATAATATGCTTACGTCCTTATTTCTATTTGGGTGGAGAATTGGAGATAAAAGGGTGGGTATACATTTGCCTGAATTCCTTCGTCAGATATAATAAAATGTTCACTATAATAAGCTTGATTTTTGGGTTGAATAAATCGATTTAAAACGAGGATATATAATCACAAGTGAATATACTTATGGTATTTTTAAGCGACTATGAAAAAGAGGTTTCTCAATTCGACCAAAATATAATAATCTTTACATCTATGCATCTATACATACAGATCAATAAAATTGAAGTGTCTGTTTGTAATTCCAAAATTACAGATGCATATGAAAGTATACACGATACTATAAAAAAACCAATTTTTAAAAAAATTCTCTGTCTGTCTGTCCGTCTGTCTGTGTGTTCCGGCTAATCTCCGAAACGGCTTGACAGATTTTAACGGAACTTTCACTGGCAGAAAGATAATTTTACAAGACTAACTTAGGATACTTTTATTTAAAAAAACATAAGGGTTCCGCGGGTCACCCGTAAAATTAACTCTTCGCGGGTAAAACCGCGGGGCACAGCTAGTTTGAAACAAATTACTTACTTTTGAAGTTGGTGCCAAATGTAGCATGAAACTACGTATCAAACACCAAATTCAAAAATAAGTATATATTATTAATTATAGCACATTCAAGTATATAGGTTTCCTGTTCATGTGATCAATTCCTATTTTAATACTAGCTGTGCCCCGCGGTTTCACCCGCGTAGATTTAGTTTCATCCTTATTGTCGCGGAACCCTAATATTTTTGATAAATAAAAGTAGCCTAAATTACTCCTTGAAACACCAGCTACCTACCAGTGAAAGTCCCGTTAAAATCCGTCCAGCCGTTTCAGAGATTACCCGGAACAAACAGACAGACAGACAGAGAAAAATATTATATGCATTTAGTGAAAAGCTGTAATTTTGGAATGACAAACAGACACTCCAATTTTATTTATCTGTATGTATGTATAGATGTATAGATAGATAACTCAACTATACTACATTTATTTTTAATTTAAAAAAATACAAATAAAAATATAATTATAAAGATATAAGAAAAAAAAAACCTGTACCCATCGAGTACTAAAAATAAATTATGTAAAATATCGTTCAATATTGTATAACGAAACCCCATTTTATAAATAGCCCCTAAAAATAAGTGAAAGCACCTGTCCGCTCGCCGGTACCTTCAATTCTTTACCATAAACGATTTTTTCTCGCGTCAATACACTTTACCCGAGAGGGTTCGAACCTTAATTTAAAAAAATTACCCCGTTACATGCGAAATAGGCTGTTTGCATACTTAATGCTGTTTGGAAAAAACTGGGGCGGTCAAGTGGGCTAGTAAAATGTTGTAATATTTACGTTGTTTGTAATGCGTTTGTGACTTGAAAAATAATTATATTTTTTAAATCGTATAATTAGAGCCGTGGCGGCCTCGGGGTGTGAGTAGTCGCCTGCTACGAAAGCGCAAGTTCAAATCCCAACAGGGCCTGTACCAATGAGTGTTTCTAAAAACTTATATTCAATGATTTTACACCACGTGCTTTACGGTGAAGGAAAACATGGCTAGGAAACACAGTCTGAGAAGTAATTCAAAGACGTGTGTATAGTGGCTGAGACGGCGATGAACTCACCCTCTGTCACGTTGGCACTTAAACATATTCTGTGAAATGAAATGTTGTTGTTACAACACCTCTGCTTACCCCTTTGGGGAAAGACCCAGAAGTCACAACTTTATCCTAATACGTGATTGTTCTTTAATATGTTCACGCCATCCCAGAAGGGTCCCCAAACCAGGCAGAGGTGTTGTGACAACTACACCCACATATCACCGAATATGACTAAGTGCCAACGTAATAGGCGAGTCTATCGCCGTCTCAGACACTATACACATTTCTCTGACATATGCAGGTTTCTTCACGATATTTTCCTTTGCTATAAAGCACGTGGTGTGAAATCACTGCACATAAGTTTTTAGAAAAACTCATTGGTACTGGCCCGCTGGGATTCGTACTTGCGTCACTTGCGTAGCAGGCGACTGCTCACACCCCGAGGCCAAGGCTCTTATATGGCTCACGTGGTTGTACCTAAACATATATATTTTAAAAGTACATTAAAACAAGAGTGCGTTGTTCTATTCTGTATGAATCAGCCATTTTGTTGTTCTCTCCGCCATTATTATCCTTTGTTCATTAAAAGTTTTTGCGCTCATCGCTGCTTCTCTGCTTGTATGGCCATGAAATAGGCGGGGTTTGCGCTTATATTTCTCACAAAAGATTACTTTCCGAAGTAGTGATAATTTCAACAGAATTTGTGCTAGAAAAGTGAAGGTATTAAAAATATCGTGATATTAAACAAAACATTATCAGTGTGGATAGATTATTATTGTGCTAAAAAATTATAAAAAATTTTAGTTGCTTACATAACACGGAGGTGTTATGTAAGCAACTAAAATTTTTTACTGGGCCTTATTGCTGGTAATATTGTAATTATTAGATGTTTATGCATGACGCACATATTTATATTAAACTAGCTGAACCCCGCAATGTCACCCGCGTAGATTTAGTTTCATCCTTATGGTCGCGGAAACCTAATATTTTTAATAAATAAAAGGTAGCCTATGTCCTTTCTCAGGGTCTAAAGATTATTTGTGCCAAATTTCATCAAAATCGGTTGAGAGGTTTAAGCGGGAAAGCGTAACAAACAGACAGAGTTACTTTCGCATTTATAATATCATTAAAATGGTAAGCAAATTTTTTTATAGGAAAAATTTTAAGTAGCTTACTTAATACAGCAACTACACGCCGTACACGAGGTCCTCAACAAATTAAAGAAATATAACTATCTGTGCCCCGCGGTTTCACCCGCGTAAATTTAGTTTCATAGAAACTTTCATCCCCTATTTTATCCCCTTGGGGGTAGAATTAATCAAAATCCTTTCTTAGCGGATGCCTGAGTCATAACATCTACCTGCATGCCAAATTTCAGCTCGATCCGTCCAGTGGTTTGAGCTGTGTGTTGATAGATCACTGTGTCAGTCAGTCAGTCACCTTTGAGTTATATATATTTAGATAATTAAATCTTTGAGTTCTTTGTCTACTAGACTCACATACATACGATTTACAACACGACTATCATGTTATCCCTACTTATATTATAAATGCGAAAGTAACTCTGTCAGTCTGTTACGCTTTCCCGCTTAAATCTCTCAACCGATTTTGATGAAATTTGGCACAGACAATCTTTAGACCCTGAGAAAGGACATAGGCTACCTTTTATTTATTAAAAATATTAGGTTTCCGCGACCATAAGCATGAAACTAAATCTACGCGGGTGAAACCGCGGGGCACAGCTAGAACTACATAATAACAAACATTTCTAAATTAAATATAAACATCGCTCATTTAATGAACACACATGCCGAGCAAAATATTTTCAGTTATAATACACGGATAATAAAAACAAACTTTGCTTTATAAAAACGGCTTAATGAGCGAAATATAAAACATAAAATGGGTCTTTATTTTATTTTTTCCTATTGTGCAAAACAATTATTTTTACCAGTATACTAAACTACGATTTTTTTTTGTATTCTGCGGAATTCAGTTGATTAATTGGGATGAAAAAAATACCTCATCTATTAAAAATGTATTTTAAATTGGACCACAGCATTTTGAACGAAGAAAGCCACAAGTCGGTTCTTTTATGTTTTTTACTTTGTAAAGAGGTAAGATTGGATTGTTTTTTTGTTTGTTTGTTTGCATTGACAAGGCGCCGAAACTACTTGACTGATCTTGAAAATTATTTCAGCAATGGATAGCTACATCATCAGCAATTAACATAGGCTATATTTAATCCCCGTACTCCCACAGGAACGGGAACTACGCGTGACGTCGTGACGTCCGCTCGTCAAGAATAATAACTATTTTAACTATTAAGATGGTTGTAAATGTTGTACTATGCTTAACTTTACATAGAAATATAAAAACTTCTTAAAAAAGAAGGTTATGATTTTAATTTTGATTTAAAGTCGTTACTTGAAACTATTAAAACAGATCTTCGGGTGTAGTGCACTTAATTAATACAAAATTTAATAATACCAATCATCTTATTAGCGCTGCGAAATTGTGCTACGCTTCTTGGGTCGTAGCAAATTGCTACGCGCGTAGACATGCTACGAGATACTTACGTTTATGTTTAAATAGCTGTGCCACGCGGATTCACCCGCGTAGACTTAATTTTAAATTTCAATATTATACATCTATACAGATAAATAAAATTGAAGTGTCTGTTTGTAATTCCAAAATAACAGCTTTGCACTAAATGCATAGGAATGTATACACGCTACTGAAATAAAAAAACCAAGTTTTAAAATTCTTCTCTGTCTGTCTGTCTGTCTGTTTGTTCCGGGTAATCTCTGAAACGGCTGGACGGATTTTAACGGGACTTTCACTGGCAGGTAGCTGATTTTCCAAGGAGTAACTTAAGCTACTTTTATTTTAAAAAGCATTTAGGGTTCCGCGGGAATAAAACTAAATCTACGCGGGTGAAACTGCAGGGCACAGCTAGTAAATAAATAAAATACCCAAAGGGGCTCCATACAAGACAACGCTCAAAGCTTGTGACGGCACCTATACGTATGCTCAAGCTTTCGTTCCTCGAAGGGGTAGGCAGAGATGTTGTATTAACAACACCCACCTTTCACCGAAGATGACTAAGTACAAACGGGACAGATGGTGAGTCTATCGCCGTCTCAGGCACTGTACATACATCTTTGAATTACTTCTCAGACATTAGCAGGTTTCCTCACGATGTTTTCCTTCACCGTAAAGCCGGTGGGGTGAAATTACTGCGCATAAGTTTTATTTATGTGTATAGGTACATGAGAATTATCATCCCCTATAATCTCAGCTGGGAACCATCCATCAAACCTTAAAGTTAAGGCTTCGTGTAAAAAAGGGATTACATCCAGGATAAATGCGTACACATGAGCCTTCTCGCCACGTCATGCATCACGCCCCTTTTTTTTTTTACTAAAAAAAAATACATACAGTAAGTCAGCTCTCATATATTAAAAGAGGGGGTGACGGGATCTTTCGTTCGAAATTCGGAGTCACCTGTATGGTTACATTTACACATACATATGCTCACGCCTGGATTCCCCGAAGGGGTAGGCAGAGGTATTGTAATTTTCAAAACCCACATTTCACCGAATATGATTAAGTGCCAACGTAACAGGTGAGTCTATCGCCGTCTCAGGCACTATACATATGTCTTTGAATTATTTTTCAGACATATGCAGGTTTCTTCACGATGTTTCCCTTCACCGCAAAGTACGTGGTGGGAAATCACTGTACATAAGTTTTTAGAAAAACTCATAGGTACAGGCCGCGCTGGGATTCGACTTGCGTCGCTTGCGTAGCAGGCTACTGCTCTAACCCCGAGGCCACCACGGCTCTTACATTTACATCTGGTTAAATTTTTTGTTTGAATTCTTCAAAGGTAGCAAACAAGCATGCAGTCTGGGATACAATTCCCAAATAGCATCAGTTACTCAATGACACTATTAAGTTGTCACACGAACTGTCAAAGTGTCAATGACTTTGTAGCGAGATGCCTACTATAACACATAGTTAACTTTACAAGTGTTGACAACATTTTGAAATTTCCATACATATGATCACACTGTGCCAGAAATAGCGTTGGGCAAACTTTATCCTCAAAAGACATTATGGTTGCATAATGCCGACCTTCGATAAAAATAATATTATCGATATTGTGTTGTCTACAAAGTGTAAGATCGAACACAAAATACTAATTGTAACGTATGACAAGGTTGAGAAAAAATTATGGAAATGACATTTTGTAATAAGTGCCTAAGACCGTGATGGACTCATCCTCTGTGACGTAAGCACTTAATCATAATATAATAGTGGGAGTTGTTATTACAATACCTCTGCTTACACCTTCGGGGAGCCTTTTGGTATGGTATGAGAATATTTAATTTTGGACTAAAAGTATTTGTGTGTTCGATGGTGATATTATGAGAGTCGACCTTCTGTATGTATCCACTTTGTACAACCTTCCCGATTAGCCAAGATACAAGCCGGTTTTTGTGACCTCAGAGTTTTGGGACGTTCTGATAATTATTCGAGTCCGAGAAATTTACGAGTTTACTTTCTGGATCTAGAAATAAGTGATTTCTCACTTTAAGGTACAGAATTTTTTGGTTGATAAACTTACTTTAGACTCTATTACAGTAATACTTTTTCGAAGGAGAGTTGTGGTGGAATTTAAATGATGGCGGATCAACACATTTCGAGACACACCAACGCAACGAAATTCGTCAACGTTGAAAATTTGGAGTTGGTTAGGTCATATGCTGAAGTGATAATAATAATATTATAATTTTTTGATACATAATTTATTTTGTTTGATATGTTCATGAAATGTACTAGATGCGGTGTTGAGTCTCACGTAGTAAATTTATACATACACTAGCTGTGCCCCGCGGTTTCACTCGCGTAGATTTAGTTTCATCCTCTTGTTAATTCCATTCACCTGTAAAAGGCTTTATTCAGTAAATTTCCGTAAATGTACCGCACACACCAAAACAAAGAAAATGGTACAATAACGTGAGCCAGTCGCGATTTACCAGTTATTATATTCCCGAGCCCGTATATTCGCGTCTTACTTGTAAACTCAGGATGACAGGTCATTTCCCTGTATAATGGTTGAGGAGGGCGATGGCTGGCTTTCTCGTCATACTTGTGAACAGGTGCTGCTTGTGGAGGCTGGTCATCTCAAGCTACGCATTTAGATATAAGTACCACAACTAGACTTTTCTTTATGTAAATTTTTATCGACATTTGTGCATTGCAACTGTGTCTATGGGCTTACATTTCTCAAGTGATTAATTTGGTTTTTTTTATTGTATAATTATATTGAAAAGAGTAATGAGTTTCTTGCCAGGTTCTTCTCAGTAAAAGCAACCTTCCGAACCTGGCGGTAGCATGTATAATCCTGTAAATTGTGTCATTCTGACGATTTGAAAGTGCTTTGTGAAAAGTCTAATCGAATAAAGATACTTTAGACTTTGACTTTGACTTTGAAACAGGTGCTACTTGTAGGGGCTGGTTATTTATTTAATGGGAAAATATACCGTTTATAAAACTTAAAAGAGAAAACCACTAACATATCAAAAGCTACACATTTACATGTAGAAGTTTATTTTGTTTTAACTTTTATGTAGCATCAAAAAATCCTCAAAAAGACACAAAAAGGCACACTATTCAGGATTATAAATGTTACCTTATTCGGAAGGCTATTGGTATTTATTTGGTAGCGAAAAAATAATTTTATATAAGCTTTATCCATATCTATACATCTATACATCCATACAGATAAATAAAATTGTAGTGTATGTTTGTAATTCCAAAAAAACAGCTTTTCACTAATCGCATATGAAAGTATACACATTTTTCTCTGTCTGTCTGTCTATCTGGCTGTCTGTCTGTCTGTTTGTTCCGGGTAATCTCTGAAACGGCTGGACCGATTTTAACTGGCAGGTAGCTGATGTTTTAAGGAGTAACTAAGGCTACTTTTATTTATTGAAAATATTAGGGTTTCGCGACACGAAGCCTGAATCAAAATCTACGCGGGTGAAACCGCAGGGCACAGTTAGCTATTTACTATGTAATGAAATGTACATGATGCCAGCTGAGTTTCTTGCCGGTTCTTCTCTAAAGGCTAGTTTCGGTGGTCAATTCTTCGACGTTCATAAGTGCCTTACCAGGGCCTACACTGAATAAATAATTTTAATTTTCATAACACATAATTTTTCACTGGCAAGAATCGATGTAGTATTCAGGCAGTTCAGGGATTAACCAATAGCTTTTCCACTCTTGGTAAGACAAAAATTTTTAACACGCCCAGGTGTGACAGTCCTTTAAGCATAACTTAAGTAACAGAATTGTTTGTAATTGACAAAGGACTCTGAATTCTACGTATTTTGCTTTAGCTCTGAAAATCCTTTACAATGTTTGAATCGGGAGCCGATGAAATGGCTTATTCACAAGAAAAGCTATTGTTGACGAAGAGATTAGTTTAATTTGACAGAAATGTTTATATTAAATACTTGGTTTTAAACATTTGGAAGGATTCTTGGAACACCCCTTTTCACCTAAGATGATTAAGTGTCAACGTGATAGTGAGTCTATCGCCGTCTGAGGCACTAGTATCTTTGAATTTATTTTTAGTCATATGCAGGTTTTCTCACGATGTTTTCCTTCACCGTAAAGCACGTGGTGTGAAATCACTGCACATAAGTTTTTAGAAAAATTCATTGGTACGTGTCCGCTAGGATTCGAAGTTGCGTCGCTTGCGTAGCAGACGGCGATGGACTCACCATCTGTCACGTTGGCACTTAATCATATTCTGTGAAATGTGGGTGTTGTTGTTACAACACCTCTGGTTACCCCTTCGGGGACCCTTCTGGGATGGCATGAGAATATTTTTTTTAAATGCTAGTTGTGCCCCACGGTTTCACCCGCGTAGAGTTAATTTTGTGGGTTTCCCGCTGAACCCTTATATTTTTTTTAAAATAAAAGTTGTCTACTCCTTGAAACATTACCTACCTGCCAGTGAAAGTCCCGTTAGAATCGGTCCAGCCGTTTCGGAGATTACCCGGAACAAACAGCCAGACAGATAGGCAGACAGACTGACAGACGGACAGACAGAGAAACTATTAAAAAAATGGTGTTTTAATATCTGTACCGTGTATACTTTAATTTTTTTCATTTTCATTTTTATTTCAATTTTCATGCATTTAGTGAAAAACTGTTATTTTGGCATTACAAACAGACACTTCAATTTTATTTATCCGTATGTATAGATATATTTTTGTAAGTTCATAATTGCAATTAGATACGAAAACACACAAAGGCAAACACAAATGCTCATCGCATTAAATGTTTGTCCTGACGCGGGAATCGATCCCGCGACACCTGAAGCAGATGACTATACCAATGGTGTTGTCAAAGTCCTAAGTACACCAATGTATCATACTTTATTTCTTAAGTCAATATAACACGGTTTCAATCAAACTATAACTCAGTATGCAAGTTAGTATGTAACTTTACCTATTAGGGATCTTGTTCGCTTCAATCATTTCCCTTCACAAATAACTACGGTTTGTTGGTACAATGTTCGGTTTAAGTTACGTCAAGTTTGGTATCATAAATTTATATTTGACTTTGGTTTTGACAAGCAAAATACGCTATCTTAAATTGGTAGCATTATACACACAGTACAGGCATTTTTTATATTTAAAGTAAATACATGAGCGGTTTTTTTTATTGGTGCCGTGTATACTTTCATAACGTTATAGTAACAAGTTGTAAATTTTGAATTACAAACAGACACTTGAAATTTATTTATCTGCATATATGTATATAGATAAAGATATATATAGCAAATACAGGGGTCTGGGCACCGAATATGATTTTGTTCCATTCGGTGTCGAGACCCTTGGTCCCTGGGGTCCTAGCGCTATAAGGCTATTTAATGAAATTACGAAAAGGTTAGTCGACATCACTGGAGATCGAAGAGCTGGCAGCTACCTCGGACAAAGAATTAGTCTAGCCATCCAAAGGGAAAATGCTGCCAGTATCTTCGGAACCTTGTCTACAGGGACTACTTTTAATAATATATTTTAGGTATCAGATCCGATGTATATATATGTCCCCGAAGTGGTAGGCAGATACTTGATATATAGTACATTCAGATTTTGCATTAGCCCATTGTATAAGAACAGATGGAAACACCCAATAACACTGCACGACCTGGGGATCGAAACGAGGACCTCGTGTTCCTCAGTAGCGTTTGCGATCACTACACCAACAAGGCAGTATTTGATGGCTTGATTGAGCATGAATTATTTAGTCGCGTATCGAACCGAACGGTAGTATGCTATTTACAGAATAATTGCTATTCTGTGCCGGAACAAGTGAATGAAATATACATATTATATGCTCACGCCTGTATTCCCCGAAGGAGTAGCCAGAGGTGTTATATAGCAACACCCACTTTTCACCGAAGATGATTAAGGGCTAACGTGATAGATGGTGAGTCTATCGCCGTCTCAGGCACTTTACATACTTCTCAGGCATATGCAGATTCCTCACGATGTTTTCCTTCACCGAAAAGTGTGTGAAATCACTGCACATAAGTTTTTAGAATAACACATTGGTACAAGCCCAGCTGGGGTTCAAACTTGCGTCGCTTGCCTAGCAGGCGATTGCTCAAACCCGAAGGCATCCACGGCTCTCGTATTTTAAAATTGTTTAATATTCTTGTAAAGTGTAAATACTAAGCATCTTGCCAGGTTCTTCTCAATAAGAGCAAACTTCCGAACGTGGCGGTACCCGTTGTTCTGACGATTTGAAAGTAACTACTTTGTTAAAAGTCTAATCGAATAACGATATTTTTAAGTTTGAGTTAGAAAGGTGTACTATAAGTACACATCAGCTTATCCCTTCAGAGACTACAGACGTGTACATATCTATGAATTTATGTATTTGAATTTCTTCTCAAATTTATGCATTTCCCAGGACGTTTGTTTTAAAGTAAAGTTTGTGGTTTGGCACCTTTTACGCCAACGAGTAAGAACTAGTTAAGAACTATGTCTATTGTATTATTGAGTTTAGAAATTGTTTCGATATGATATCTACGAGTTAATAAAGAAAGTTGGTATGATCGATCGATCTCACTCCTCAGGGAAATCTTATGAACTCCAACTTATTTCGTTACTTTATCGACCATACGTGAGCCAATCTGACAACTTTTTACTTAAAGCCGCGTGGTATAATATACTTATAATAAACTTAGATATCTCTCCGTTATTTTTACCACAATGTACCTATACAGATAAGTAAAATGAAAGTGTGTGTATTTCTTAATTAACAGCCCTTCACATAATGCATATAAAAGTATATACGGTACTAGCTGTGCCCTGCGGTTTCACCCGCGCAGAGTTAATTTAATTCCCGCGGAACCCCAAATGTTCTTTTAAGTAACAGCCGTTGCAGACATTACCCGGAATAAAGAGACGTGTTGATAAAACTCTTTAGCAAATAACTCACTATTAGGTACCAATTCTTTGCGTTTTTATACTCGTGATAATTTCTCAACGAAATGTCCGATTGGAATAAGACAAACGGTATTTTACTTCTTGGTGAATACCCTTGATAGCATAATGCTTAATTTGCATAAGGATTAATATTAAGATAAACATTTAACGTAGTTTCTTTCTTCAGACGATTTAATATTTTTTACGAACATAAACGCAGTTATTGTGACTAAACTATGATAGTTAGATATATACTCTCGCGGACTTTTTTGTAGACCTTAATAAGACCTACAAACCCGTAGTACATAATTTTGTTCTATTGTCAATAGTTTTTGCAGCGTACGCATAATTAGGTATTCGATTACAAAATTGCAATTTACTTACGGACCCCTAATTTTTATGAGAATAAAATATAGCCTAAAGCCTTCCTCAATAAATGGACTATCCAACACTGACAGAATTTTTGAAATCGGCCCAGTAGTTCCTGAGATTAGAGCGTTCAAACAAACAAACAAACTCTTCAGCTTTATAATATTCGTATAGATTTAAAAAAAAAACTAGTTCTCCGTCTCTCTGTCTCTCTGTCTGCCTGTCTGTATGTCTGTTTGTTTCGGTGAATCTCCGAAACGGCTGGACCGCTTGTAACGGGACTTTCACTGACAGATAGCTACTGTTACAAGGCGTAACTTCAGCTGCTTGTATTTAAAAAACAATATTAGTGTTCCGCGGGCCACCCATAAAATTAAGTCTACGCGGGTAGAACAGCGGGGCACAGCTAGTAATTTTATTTTTAATGATTCTAGTTACCTGACTCTAATCTAGACTCTGAGCTGCTATTGGGGAATTACAGTCAAGTCTACAGTTTTCCCGCCGGGGATTGAACCCAGGACCTCGTGGTCTAGCGTTTGTCCCACTGAACAAACGAGGCAGTCATATTTATTTAATTCATAAAATTGAGCTAATCTCAAATTCGTTTCTTTACAGGTAAACCGTCATAGCCTCCAGACTATGGCTCATCATAGAACTGCATCTCCGCTGCACCAAACAAACTCCGTGAACCCCACATAGCAGACATTGATGATGTAAAACATGCAACGAGAACCTTTCGAAGTGGCCACTTTTGACAACCATACCCTGGACTTTAGAGACCTATCGACCTCAATGTACCTCACAGACAGCTACTTGAACCGGAGCTTGGAGATCAACTCCACAACTAACGACCTGGTTTACAGCAACCAGTTTGAAGAAGAACCTCTTATAATATGCCTGATTATACTAAAATGCATGATCATGCTCTTTATAATCCTAGCAGCAATATTTGGCAATCTCTTAGTAATAGTATCGGTGATGAGACACAGGAAACTTCGGGTTATCACGAACTATTTCGTCGTCTCGCTCGCCTTAGCCGACATGCTAGTCGCTATATGGGCTATGTGTTTTAACTTCAGCGTGGAAATCACGAATGGGGAATGGTTATTCGGCTACTTCATGTGTGACGTATGGAATTCTCTCGACGTGTATTTCTCCTCGGCGTCTATTCTCCATCTCTGCTGCATAAGCGTGGATAGATACTACGCTATCGTCCAGCCTTTAGACTACCCTTTGATCATGACCACGGCTAAGCTTGGGATCATGTTGGCGGTGGTCTGGTGCAGTCCAGCTTTGGTGTCATTCCTCCCTATTTTTATGGGATGGTACACGACGGAAGGTCATTTGGATTTTAGAAAAAAACATCCCAAAGTGTGCAGTTTTACCGTGAACAAAGTGTACGCTATAGTGTCGAGCAGTGTCAGTTTTTGGATCCCTGGAGTGATCATGCTGTATATGTACTATAGGATATACGTGGAGGCGGATCGACAGGAGAGAATGCTTTATAGGTGAGTATTTTTATATAGTTTTATTAAAACCTTTATACTACATACTTATTAACTCGCAATGTATGTTTGTCTGGGTGGAATCTTGTAAGGGAATTTAAAATTTAACAAATTGAGCTGAAATTTGGTATTCACGGTATGTTAAACGTAGAATACCCGTCACCAAGTTAGTTTAGCTATTTATCACAAGATGGCGTTATATCTTTTTAGATCGCGCTATTGAAAGCCTCTTTCCGTATCGTATATAGCAAATACATTATTAGTAGATGTGAACTACTCAGATCCATCTCCCTAGCTAATCCCCTAGCAACGCCTTAAGCCGAGGTCCAAGCCCCGCACCGGGGCTCCCTTAGCTGTGTTGCTTAATTTTTTAGTTTAAGCTCGGTTGGAGGCTCTTGGGTCTCGCCCTTTAGTCCGGTTAAGCAGTGGAGGTAACTCCCCCCTACCAACTGCGAGAGACGTATCGTACGACATAATGTAAAAAAAGAACTAAGTGTGATCTAACCATCAATTACCAGGACTGCCCGAGTTACGGAGTTTCATTCCAACCACCGAAGGTCTGCTCCAACTGATCCAGGCTCTCAGGCCTAATTTGTGTCATACACACGCTTATTTTTAATTGCATGCTGAGCTATGTGACGTAAATCCAATATGGTGGACTAGTTATCTACACTACCATACTATAGGTAGGAAGAATACTTTTTATGGTTTAAGATCTTTAGTATTAAAGATAATTTATGTTCTATAATAGTATGAACCTCTTCTACGCGAATATAACAGTGGAAACTGTGATCTGCCACGTCAATATCTGAAAATAATTTGACAATCCTACCAGCTATAAATAGCCTACGCCTGTAAAGGTTTCAAAGGAAAATTATTCCACCCAAATACACGGTACGAAAGGGGATTTCTAAGCTCATCACAGGGTTGCCCTTTGTAAATTTTACTGCACCTCATCAAACACCCATAAAACGGGAAATATACCTTATCAACAGTACATTGCTTTATGGCGGATTTCGTTTTTATTGTCCTACGATTGGAATATTTGAACATGTCAAAGGGATACTCCTATACGCTATAAACTATGTTACTTTTCTTTGAAAAACACATGTTATAGCCTTTTATAAGCTCACGCCTGTATTCCCCGAAGGGGTAGACAGAGTAGTAATAACAACACCCACTTTTCACCGAAGATGATTAAGTGCCAACGTGACAAATAGTGAGTCTATCGCGCTCTCAGACAAAGTATACATTCGTATTTTTAATTACTTCTCAGACATATGCAGGTTTCTTCACAAGAATTTGTCAGAGTCGTTTCGAGGTATCATGCACACAAACTTACAAAACCACTATATAATATATGTATAGTAAGGTTTACCCAAAATTATATTTTGACAATGTTCAATTTGTCCCTTACACAAGCGTTCTCATAAAACTGTACTTCAAATTTATCAAAGGTCAAGTGTTTATTAAATTTATCTAGGCTCAAGTTATTTCGTAATTATTTCTTGACGCTTATCTTATAAGCATTTCGCCTTTAGTGAGCGCTCTGTTTGCACACTTGCCGTCAAGAGGTTTGAGCGCTAGCGAACATAGTAGGGATAACTGCGCATTTGTTCGTGCTCACTCCATACAAGACCCAAAAATCCATACTGCGCATTTAAGGCCAGCGCTCGTAGCTTGTGACGGCACCTATACGTATGCTCACGCCTTCGTTCCCCGAAGGGGTAGGCAGAGGTGTTGTATTAACAACACCCACTTTTCACCGAAGATGATTAAGTGCCAACGTGACAGATGATGAGTCTATCGCCTTCTCACGCACTATACATACGTCTTTAAATGACTTCTCAGACGGGGCGGCTTTTCTCGCGATGTTTTCATTCACCGTAAAGCTCGTGGTGTGAAATCACTGCACATAAGTTTTTAGAAAAACTCATTGGTACAGGCCCCGCTGGGATTCGCATCGCTTGCTTAGCAGGCGACAACTAAAACCCCACGACCACTACGGCTAATGTAGTGAGATATATACCTTATCTACAGCTAAAATCATCTATATACATATACAGATAAATAAAATTGAAGTGTCTGTTTGTAATTCCAAAATAACAGCTTTTCACTAAATGCATATGAAAGTATACACGATACTGACACAAAAAATCAAGTTTTAACATTTTTCTCTGTCTGTCTGTCTGTCTGTCTGTCTGTTTGTTCCGGGTAATCTCTGAAATGGCTGGACGGATTTTAATGGAACTTTCACTGGCAGGTAGCTGATGTTTCAAGGAGTAACTTAGGCTACTTTTATTTATTAAAAATATAAGGGTTCCGCGACAATAAGGAAGAAACTAAATCTACGCGGGTGAAACCGCGGGGCACAGCTAGTATTTAATATATTCCAACGATAGCAATGAAACTGAGACCTACAATCCTCCATGATTAGGTTGGAAAATTCCCATACGATAATAGTTAAAAACTTCTATCTCACGATCTATAAAACAAGTTGAATCAAAGAAATTTAAGTGATGCCAAAGTAATCATTATGAAGAGTAATTATTGCGAAACCCTTCAATATTTAACGTCGGCTAAAATGTTTGCCGGCAATTAATTCCAACGAGTTTCAAAATTACTTGTGAACTTTATATTAAGAGTCGAGGTGGCTGCGGGGTTGGAGTTGTTACCTGCTACAGAAGTGACACAAGTTCCAATATTATCGGATTGAGCCTTAGTCTTAAAAATAAGTTAAGTGCAGTGGCCCCGATTCACGTAAAACAGATAATGGAAACATCATGTGAGTGGAAGTGTTGGTAGAGGGCGTTCAAGGAAGAACTACTATGACCTTGCTTCTGGGGCTGGTCATCTCAAGCTACGCATTTAGATATAAATAGAACTATTAGACTTTTCTTTATGTTAATTTTTACCGACATTTGTGCATTGGAACTGTGTCCATGGGCTTACATTTCTCAAGTGAATTATTTTGTTTTTTTTTTAATTGTATAATATTTTTGAAAAGAGTAATTAGGTACTGAGTTTCTTGCCAGGTTCTTCTCAGTAAAAGCAACCTTCCGAACCTGGCGGTAGCATGTATAATCCTGTGTAATTGTGTCATTCTGACGATTTGAAAGTGCTTTGTATAAAGTCTAATCGAATAAAGATATTTTCGACTTTGACCAAATTAATAATATTTTTCACATAGGTCACATTGGAGCACTCCTAACCTCAGGAAGTGTATGAAGAAACTCGTGAATGTTGATGATGAGAATGATCGTAGCATGTGGCGAACGGTGGTCTCTGCCTACCCCCATGGGATACAGGCGTGAGCATATGTATGCATGTATGTAGATTTGTATGGGATCAAAATAGTGTTATCTGTGGGCCGAATAATGTGCGTTTACGTCAACGCAATGACTTATGACGGCGATATTAAGAAAACTCGCACTCTTGTGGTTACAAAATGCATTTCCCTTCAAACGTATATTGACAACGTTGAATGACTTCTCAGACGTATGCAAGTTCCTTCACGATGTTTTCCTTCACTGTAAAGCTCGTGGTATGACTGCACTTAAGTTTTTAGAAGAACTGCAGTGGGATTTTAAATTGTGTTACTTACAAAACAGGCAATTACTGAAACCACTCTGCCACCAGTCTCATGTAAATATGTATGAATAAACGTTTTATTTGTCTGTCAATCCCTTGTTACCTAGCTAGTTAGCATTCCGTTAATTATGCAGATTTATTAGCATACAGCTGCCGAAAGTTTAGGATCTGCCTCGGATTACAATTCCAATGTGATATTTGATTTAATTAATTCAATAGTTGGATCACAGGATTAATTATTCGTACCTGATAGTTTAGTGAATTTTGGTAATAGGATTCCAAATGTTTGTGATTTATTCAATTAATTAGACAATATCATACCACCTATTTGACAGAAGACTTCGAAAGACATTGATCTAATATGTAAATGTGCCTTTTCCCATTCATTGTTAGGGTCGGCACTTGAGCCCGATGTGGCTGATCACCTGATTTTTATACGAAGCGACTGCCATCTGATCTTCGTAACCCCTTTTTCGAGGAAAGGGTATAATTGTCAGACTCTCTTAGGACTCCGATTGAAAAAGATGTTAAATTGGCTTAACGTTCTCTTAGAGGCACGGAGAGAACATCGATTCTGATTATACGTATACCTGCTATTATGTTTCAACTCATGAGACAGCGCGCAGGAGAATACCCCTGTATGTACCTGCCGCGCTATTCACCCAGGTTTCTCAGCGTCGCCGTCGTCGTCGAGTGTCGGTTTTAAAGATACGAAATTGAACCTTCTGGGATATGTATTATGTATCAATTTCCTACAATTGAACGCTCGTCATCGAGAGGCACATTTGGCCAATTTTTTTAAATTTCCGTTTGCGAGTCTATTGCCAGAGGCACTAATTCAGACTTATGGGAAATTACAGATGGCAAACCCCAATTACACAATACGTTATGTACATATTTGTAAGCATTCGTTTGTCTTTAACACTTTCGAAGTAAAAAAAGTCCAAAAAGTTAAATTGACAAAAGTTACAATTGGAACGAAATTGTTTCTCTGGCCGCTAATGAAAAGGTAGAAAAAGAAAATTTACATAGTATTAAGGAACCCTTTGTTTTGCATTTTATATTTAAGGCTTTGTTAAGGGACCGGTGGAGACTTGTTCGCCCATACAAACGTATTTACAAAATTGCAATTTAGATATGCATTTCAGCATGAGTTGAGTGTCACCAAAATCATGGAGTAATCCAAAATTGCTCAGCCCCGAAGGGTCCATATTGTTAGCCTAGTATAAGTTATTATATGTAAGACTAGCTGTGCCCCGCGGTTTCACCCGCGTAGATTTAGTTTCATGCTTATTGTCGCGGAACCCTAATATTTTTGTTAATTAAAAGTATACTAAGTTACTTCTTGAAACATCAGCTACCTGCCAGTGAAAGTCCCGTTAAAATCGATCCAGCCGTTTCGGAGATTACCCGGAACAAATGGACAGACAGACTGACAGAGAAAAAAAAATTAATTTGGTTTTTTTGTGTCAGTAGCGTGTATATTTTCATATGCATTTAGTAAAAAGCTGTTATTTTGGAATTACAAACAGACACTTCAATTTTATTTATCTGTATAGATATAGATTATCGGATGAGTAAATATACGAGCAAATAAAATATCGAGTGTTAAAATTTGATAAGTATAAAAGCTAAAACAAAAACTATGTAGTATGACATAAAATCTTCTTCAGAATTCTTCTTCATAATCAGAATCATTATCAACGTTGATAAGTGCCTTTCTAAAACCTTAATTGCAGAACAATTTTCATTTTCGTTTGTATGGACTTGCAAACCACCGACGGCCCCTTAAGCCACCGTTACGGGTAGCCTTAATTAACGTTGAATATTTATGGGAGGGCTCTTCGACACTTTTAACTGGCGAGTTGTAAATAAATCACTACGTTATGAACTCACAATCTGTCACGCTGTCCTCTTATTATCTTGGGTGAAATGTGGGTTGTAGCGCCTTAAACCATCACAGGAAGACTTCTTAGGTGGCCTTGGTTTGAGAAGTCACCTGCTAACATTGCATATTCTTCGTAAATACTCTAACAGGTGGACGCGCAGGTGCGTCGTTAGTAGTGAACGCGCTACTCAAGCGACGCTAGTTCAAATCCCAGCAGGGCATATACCAATGAGTTCTTAAAACTTTTGTGCAGTTATCACACTACGTGATTTACGATGAGGAAAACATCGTGAGGAAAGTATGTATAGTGTCTCAGGCGGCGTTAGACTCACCATCCGTCACGTTGGGACTTAATCGTCTTCGGTGAAAAGGGGGTGTTGATATTACAACACCTCTGCCTACCCCTTCGGGGAATACAGGCGTGATCATATGTTTTTATATAATACTAGCGGCCCAGTACGTGCTTCGCTACGTATAAGGCATAGTAATAAAAATAATGATTATTAAGTTCATTTATTCAAACAAATAAATATTTTAAATTGCTAGCTAGTAAAAACTAAAAAATAAAAAAGAATTGGGTACTCTTACTATGGTGGGTCTATATGGGTTCATATATAAAAATATCATTAAATAATTCACTATTAAGCAATTTAATTTAACTCTACTAATTCAAGACTCACCGATTGTTTAAATAAACAATAATAATACAAACACAAATAATACAACAACAATATTTGGAAAAATATAAACACAAAGCAATAATGATCGCTGCTAAAACGAAATGACATATGATGATATTGAATGTGTTTGACAGAAATATCGTCACTTTTTTGTCTTCGCAGATGTTGATTTTACACTTTTTCAAGACTTTTTTCAAATTTTCTCTACGTACAAACCTTCCCTGGACTTCCACGAATAATTCAAGACCAAAATTAACCAAATCGGTAAAGGCGTTGTTGAGTTATAACATTACAACGACAAGTGGCATTGATTTTTATATATAACTAGCTGTGCCCCGCGGTTTCACCCGATAGATTTAGTTTCTTCCTTATTGTCGCGGAACCCTAATATTTTTAATAAATAAAAGTAGCCTAAGTTACTCCTTGAAACATCAGCTACCTACCAGTGAAAGTCCCGTTAAAATCCGCCCAGCTGTTTCAGAGATTACCCGGAACATACAGACAGACAGACAGACAGATAGACAGACAGACAGAAAAAAATTAAAACTTGGTTTTTTAGTGTCAGTATCGTGTATACTTCCATATGCATTTAGTGATAAGCTTTTTTTTTGGAATTACAAACAGACACTTCAATTTTATTTATCTGTATAGATGGATAGATATAATAATATGTATTGGTTGTCATCATTGTGATATAAAAACGAATGACATCTAGTACTACATAATGTTTCATTTTTTCAACTCATAAACACTTCTAAAAGTAAATTGCGTACAAACGACGGACATCAAAGCATAATTCAGCTATAAAGGGAATTTCAATGGTTTTTGTGAGAGATCAAAACATCGGCGACAACATTTCCTATTCAGCTCCGTAAAGAATAATGGATGGAGGAATTTAGGCTTCTAATTTGACTACATTCAGAAGTCTTCGAATGTTTGGTTTACTTCACGAAATACTTGCATACATAGATGTTACTTTGCGATAATTTTCCTGTTTTTGTAACATTGGCTGTGATGTTATAAAACTTTAAGCCTTCCCCGATTAATGAACTATCCAAAACAAAAGTATTTTTATAGTAGTTCCTGAGATTAGCGCGTTCAACAAACAAACTCTTCAGCTATATAATACTATTATAGACTAGCTGTGCCCCGCGGTTTCACCCGCGTAGATTTTAATTTCATGGTTGCCCGCGGTCCCAATATTTTTTTAAAATCAATCAGCTACCTGTCACTGAAAGTTCCGTTAAAATCGGTCCAGCTGTTTTAGAGATTACCCGGAACAAATAGACAGACAGAGACATTTTTAAAATTTGTGTTTTCAGTGTTAGTAGCGTGTATACTTTCATATTCATTTATTTAAAAGCTATTATTTTGGAATTAGAAACAGGCAATAAAATTTTATTTATCTGTATAGATATAGATATATTATAGACTAGCTGTGCACAGCTGTTTTACCCGCGTAAAATTAATTTTATAGGAGACCCGCGGAACCGTAGTGGTCTTAGTTACTCCTTGTAACATTAGCTATCTGCCAGTGAAAGTCTCGTTAAATCGGCCCAGCCGTTTCGGAGATTACGAACAAACAGACAGAACAGAGACATTACATACGCAGTTAGTGAAAAGCTGTTATTATATACAAACAGACACTTTTTATCTGTATTGATATAGATTAAAACTTCATTTCGATTCTCTAAGGCTCCAAATGTATTAAGACGTGTTTTAAGGTTGAATGTAAAGTCATTCGTCTATCAAAGCTTTCCCCAGAGTATATATCAAGTTACAGGTGAGATTTCAATGTAGGTTAAGTTATCCGACACTAGCTTAAGTGAGATTATGTCTTTGTCTACAAAACAAAATATTTCCCAAGGGATACAAAGATTCCTAGAGCAAAAACGTTTAAAGGAGTAGCTGCTAGTAATGAAAATATTACTTAATAAGTAGTATGATTTGTTTGTTTGTATGTATTGAATATGCTCCAAAAGTACTGGATCGCTCTTAAAAATTCTTTCAGCAATGAATAGCTAAATTATCAGCGAGTAACATAGGCCATATTTTATCCTCGTACACCCACGGGAACGGGAACTACGCAGGTGAAACCACGTGACGTACGCTAGTAAAATAATAATCCGGCTCGAAGGACCAAATTTGTATGACCCAATTAGGCCTGGGAGTCAGGATCAGTCGGAGCAGACTTTGGGTGGCTGGAATGAAACGCCGTAACTTGGGCAGTCCTGATATTTAATGGTTCGACATCAATAGTTTTTTTTACGATATGGTCTCTCGCAGTTGGTAGGGGGGGTTACCTCCACTGCTTAACCGGACTAAAGGGTGAGGACCCAAGGGCCTCCAGCCGAGCTTAAACTTAAATACTAAGCAACACAGCTAAGGGCGCCCTGGTGCGGGGCTCGGACCTCGGCTTAGGGCGTTGCTGGGGGATGAGCTAGGGAGCTGGATCTGAGTTGTATTATTTAGACATGTTTAAGGCTAGTGGCTGGCGCGCGCCGTCCCTAGCAAAGAATAGGGAACAATACAAGATAATGTGTTTGCTATATACGATACGGAAAGAAACTTTCAACAGCGCGATCTAACAAGATATAACGCCATCTTGCGATAAATACTTAAACTAACTTGGTGAAGGGTATTCTGCGTTTAACAATACTTTTAAGTTACTTATATATTTTGCCTCGTTGGTCTAGTGGTCGCAAATGCTTCTGCTGAACACGAGGGCTTGATGCCCTCAAGACATATTCAGATTTCTTCACGACGTTTTCCTTCACCGTATAATTCCTAATGTGACGCTGCATTTTAGAATATAAATCACGAAAAACACCTTCCTAGAAGGTACGGACGGAGTCTTAAATATTTAATTCAATCTGTTTCAAGAAGCAATTTTCTGAAGAAAAATAAACTCTTTATTCTGAGAATATATACCGCATTTACGTCAAACAAGATCTTATAAAATTGTAGCTGGCATTTTATTAAACCGAAGCGTACGGAGTGTATGCAGTTAATTATGTTTTCATATATACATCTATGTCTATACATACAGATAAATAAAATTAAAGTGTCTGTTTGTAATTCGAAAATAACAGCTTTTCACTAAATGCATTTGAAAGTATACACAGTACTGACATAACAAAATCAATTTAAAAAAATTAAAAAAAAAACCTAGTAAGTCTGTTTTTTCTGGCTAATCTTTGAAACGGCTCGATCATATTGACTGGCGGATAGCTAATAATATAAAGAGTAACATAGGCTATTTTTATTTTAAAAAAGCAGCGTTCCGCCCGTCACCCATGAAATTAACTGAAATATAATTAATGCAAGTAAAACCGCGGGGCACAGCTAGTGGATAATATGATCAAATACACGTGTTAGTGTGTATTGACTCAATTTGCTATCTTTAAGAGTGTAAATGATGTTATGTATAGTTTTACTACGCCCCGACTCTAACTGATAACGAAGATTACGTACCTATAGATTAAATTAGTTAAATGGGAGTTTTGTAAAAGATGTAGAATGTTTTATAGCATACTAGCTGTGCCCCGCGGTTTCACCCGCGCAGACTTTAGTGTGTTATATGACGATTTTTTTCAGGTTTTAAGAGAACGGTATAAAGTATTCTATGTCCTTCTCCTGGTTCTAAGCTACCTACCCACCAATTTTCAGTCAAATCGGTTCAGCCGTTCTTGAGTTATAAGTAGTGTGACTAACACGACTTTCTTTAATATATATAGAAGAAGATATAATGCTCACGCCTGTTTTCCCTGAAGGTGTTGACAGAGGTGTTGTAATAACAACATCCACTTTTCACTCGCTGATGATGTAGCTTGCTGAAAGAATTTTCAAGATCGGTCAAGTAGTTTCGGAGCCTATTCAATGCAAACAAACAAACAAAACAATCAAATCTTTCCTCTTTATAATATTTGTGTAGATATCATCTACATACATACACACATATGCTCACGACTGTAAATTGCCTGTAATTCCCCAAAAGAGTAGGCAGTGGTGTTGTAATAACAACATCCACTTTTCACTGACGATTAAGAGTCAACGTGACAGATGGTGAATCTATATCCGTCTAATTCACTATACATACGGCTTTGAATTACTTCTCAGACTATACAGGTTTCTTTACATTGAGGAAACTCTTTGGTGCAGGCCCCGCTGGGATTCGAACTCTAATCAAACCCCACGACCACCACAGCTCCTAGCATGAGGAGCTCCCGGTATGAGGATATTTCTTTATACGGCTATTTTTTTTAGTAAAGTCATATAACAACTAGTTTTGAATGAAACTCTCTTCAACAGAAGTAAAGTAGCAGCGTTGCTGTTGGACAAACACCTTCAGATCAACGGCATTACGATGGGTGACGTGATGAGAGAACGGCACAGCATGCAGATGCAGCCGATGGCCAGCAACAAGATGAAGAGGGAGAGGAAGGCTGCCAGGACACTTGGTATCATCATGTCAGCATTCTTGGCGTGTTGGCTACCCTTCTTTTTATGGTGAGGGACTTACAGAGTGCCTAGTGCGAGTTCTCTTAAAATCACATCATCATTCTAGCCGACAGACGCCCACTGCCGGACATAGGCCTCCCCCAACGATCTCCACGACGACCGGTCTTGTGCCTTCCACATCCAGCGGGTTCCCGCGATCCTCACCAGGTCGTCGGTCCATCTCGTTGGGGGCCTACCCACACTGCGCCTCATATTCTTTTTTAGAAAATCGCCGTCACAATTTGGATCAAAATAGTGTCATGTATGGGTCGACAGATGGCGCTGTTCCGATCCTATACAAATCTGCGTTTACGTCAACGCGGTGACTTTGTGACGGTGGCAGTGAAAAACTCGCACTAGGCCCTCGTATAATATAGTGAAGGCAGGCTTGGTGAATGGTGAAAGCAGATGCCGACGAGATGTCTAAAGGTGACTGCTATACAAGATGTCGTGGGTTCGATTCCCACATAAGGGTAAACATTTAATGTATAAACATATATGTTTGTCTTGAGTCTATGTGTTTGGTATGTCTTATCTGTCTATATATAAATTAATCCCTATTTCCCTTGGTCAAGCCACTCGTGAACGGCAAGACCAATTATAACGAGACTCACAGATAGTTGATGTTTCAAGAAGTAACACAGGCAAATTTTATTTAGAAAAAATATTAGGGTAAAGCATGAAACTAAATATAGCAGTTGAAACCGCGGGACATAGCTATTTACAAAAAGGAGTATTTTGTGGTTAGCGTAGTACCTATAGTACAGCTTTACTTAGTTTGGGACTAGATGGCGCTGTGTGATAATGACCGAACAAGTATTTATTTATTATTCTTATTTATATCCCCAGGTACATAATAACAGCCCTCTGCGGGGATGGGTGTCCCTCCCCCCCGCCTGTGGTGGCAGCAGTCTTCTGGGTGGGATACTTCAACTCAGCCCTCAACCCCCTCATCTACGCGTACTTCAATCGGGACTTCAGAGCCGCCTTCAGAAAGACCTTGGACTCTTGTTGCAGGTGCGAGAACTTACTTACAGGCTTTAGTATTCCTCCCAAGGCGTTCATAGGTTGCGGTAGCTGCTTACCATGTAACTACATGCCTTCAATATTTAATTAATTTAATATAATATAATAACTTTGTATGTTGGCAAACGTTTGGGAACGATCGACTATGTGACCCCCTCCTGGAGTCCTGGCGCCAAAGCTGGATCCGCCCCTGGGTGTTACCCACTTTTCACCAAAAATTATTTAGTGCCCCCGTGATAAGTAATAAGTTCATCGTCGTCTTAGGCACTATACATAAGTCTTTGAATTACTTCTCAGACATATGCAGGTTTCCTCACGATGTCCTTCACCATACTTGTGCACTAATTTTTTTGAAATTGGGTACATACGTGTGTTGAATTTAAGACTACTTCATCCCTCAGCCTTGGATTGAGGTCAAGCGGAAAACTAGGTGACAGGCTTAATTATTCGGAACTGCTAAGACAAATATCACAACACTGAAAGCAGTAGAATCAAGGAAGTATATTCATCTCTGGAACATGGAGTCAGACGCCAAAGAGGTCATGGACTATTTTCAGCATCTTTGTCCCCCCGGAACCTGTACTGTAGAAAAGCTAGTTTCAAAAGGAAACTACAAAAAATACTTAGTGCCCGCGTGATAAGTAGAAAGTCTATCGCCGTCTCAGGCACTATACATACGTCTTTGAATTACTTCTCAGACATATGCTGGTTTCCTCACGTTTTTCTTCACCATACATGAGCATTTTTTTTTTTTGGAAATTTGGTACGTGTGTTGCATTTAAAACTACTTAGACTTAGAGCATGCTGTCTATAATAAGATTGTATCAACAACGTCGTTAAAATGTAAAACATCCCTCTGAAATTCACAGGATCCCATCTTCTTAAATAATCACAGTTAAGTATAAATAAGGAAGTCTCGGGGAAAATAATTTTGAAATCACATTAAATAAACCAACACAGATGTTGATACTTCCCGACGGAGAAGTCGTCTTATTTACCTTCTGTGCGAGTGACGTGAGGTTACGAGAAAATTGATCTATTTATAGTAATATGATGTCGTTTGAACGAAACCAATAATGTAATGATATTGGTATCTTCTATACAGTACAGGGGCCTAACCATGAACTCTTATTACAATGATAATGCAGTTGTGCGAAAGTGACAGATGTATACACGTCACATACATCTGTCTCATAAATGAGTGAAACTATCATGGCAATAAGAGCTCGTAGTAAGACCCCAGTACAGATAAATACAATTTTCTTTCCTTATCATTTAGAGGTATGAAAAATAGACGTCGATTTGAGAATCGGCCAACGTCGACCTATCCGATCCTATATGCAAACTAAATTTCATATACGTACAAATCGGTCCAGCCGTTTCGAAGGAGCTTGGCAACAAGCACTGCGACACAAGAATGTTATCGATACAGCTATACAGATAATTAAATTGAAATGTCTGTTTGTAATTCATAAACAACAGCTTTTCAGTAAATGGGTGTGTATCGTATATACTTTATATACGATACTGATATAGAAAAAACAATTTTTAATTTTTTTTCTCGGTCTGTCTCTCTGTTTGCTCCGGGTAATCTCCGAAACAGCTGGACCGATTTAAACGGGACTTTCACTGGCAGATAGCTAATAGGGTTCCGCGCGACACACACACAAATTTCATTCCTTATTCCGTTATTCCTGATTCTACCATAGTTTTTAATGATTATTTTAGTATATTGGATCGAAGCCATTAATCTCTATTCATATTTAATTTTGATGTTACAATGTGATTTGATGTCCAAATTAGAAGAAATATTTTAGAATCTGGGTCAAATATTGAGATGAAAACGGAATTAATGGATTAGGGTCAGTCTGGCATGCAATGTCTGAGTATATAAAACGGATTAAAACCACAAGTAGCAGAATTTCTCCATTCGCTACATAGATGGCGCTACTCGCTAACAATTGCAAAGTTTGAGTACAAATACACGAGAACCTAAATCGCGCAATAAGAGTTTTCAAGCGCATTGCAGTATATTTACAAGTATCCAACTAGAACAGTTGGAGCCGCGGTTCCCCAGGCATGACACCCGCCTGGCTGGAAGATCTTCCCTTTCCTGGGGATAAACATGATCATTCGCTCTCCCTACACTCAAAATAAGTATTACTGTGAATCTTAACCAGCTGAGTTTCTTGCTGGTTCTTTTCAGAAGGCTAGTTTTCGAACCGGTGGTAAATTCTTCGACATAGTGCCTTACCAGGTCATATACTGAATAAATCATTTTCATTTTATGAATAAGGCTTATAAACATGGTATATAGGTTTCAACCACAAAGTAATCAACCCTAAAATTCCCATTTCCGGGTAATTATGTCCCCAACCCCAAAGTTTCCAACCCTCTCTTCTAGTTTCCTTTGAACCCAACGCTTTCGACACATTCACATGTGGTTTGTAAATGTAAAGGGTATTTTAAAATTACATGTCGAATTTAGTGAAAACCGATAAAGTTATTAACGATCGAACGAACTCATTTATACAAATAATATTCACACATTTAAGAAAAAAATTATGCTACGTTATAGACGATAGTTTCCGAACGGTGGTAATGTTTTTCAACGTACTAGGGCTTAGATAGTTTCAAGTGTGCAATATATTAATAAGAAGGACTGATGTATATTATGTTATTCTTCACATATAGATACCTAAGTAGGTAACTAAGTTAATATTTACATGCCCTATAAATGGGTAAAATATGTGATTCTTGTTACCTTAAAAATACCTATCTTGTACCATGTTTCATGTGAATAGATATTATTTCTATTTAAACGAAGAGTCATAATTTCAGTTCAAAGAGCATTCATTTTGATCCTTCAAAACACAATCCTAATCAAGCTAATATCATACGTGTCACCCTTTAACTAAGGTTCTATTTCCAGATCTCTGTGTGGAGACTTCTCTCGTCGCTGTTGCTGCCACCGTCCGCGCCGTGAACATCATCACTCGAACGCGTCATCAGACATACACCTCAACAACTGTGTTAAGTCTACATCAGCTGATATATTAAAGAACCAAGCATCTTGCTCCAGACCTGAAGACATTGTGTTTGCGACTTAATTGTAAATAGCATTAGGTTTAAATTGCAACTGTACTAGATATCTTTTTTGGGATACATTTTGGCAATAACAGGTTTTTGGCTCTAGACTTTGTTAATAGCGTGTTAAGGTTGTGATTTGATTGGCAGTTGAATTCTCTCTAATTTTTTAAATGTTTTGCCTCGGGTTGAACAATAAGATACTAATGATGAACGAATGAAAGGCAGTGACAGATTTTTCTGAGTTGTACGCGTTCGCTGCTAAGGACGCACCTGCGCGTCCAACTGTTAGAGAATTTGCGAAGAAGACGAAATTTCAGCAGCGAATGTGTTAAGTAGTCGCCTGCTACGTAAGTGACGCAAGCTATCACGATTTTTTTTAAACTTAAACGCAGTGGTGTGTATGAACTTTACGGGGTAGAAAGACATCGAATCCTGCATCTTCGGTGGAAAGTGGGTGTTGTGATATCTCTGTCGTATTATTCACTAAGGTTTATCAGCGTCAAACTCGACAACGAGCGTTGGTTTCAATCATAGGAATTTGATACATAATACATAAAGGATAAGGTTCAATTTCGTATCTTTAAAACCGACAATCGAGTGCGACGCTGAGAAACCTTAGTGAATAACGCGGCTGTACATTTTATTAATACAAAATAAATCACGAGAGAACTATAAGCTCATGGACACAGTTCCAATGCACAAATTTCGCTAATAGCTAAAATAAAATAAAATAAAGCCTAATAATTCTACTTAGAAATAAATGTGTATACAGTAGTTCTAACATCAAATCAAATAACAACGAGAGCTTTCATAGATAAATAAGATATGTAGGCCATGAGTGCATCTGACCCGAAGGCTGACATCACAGATATATTTGCAGAAGGTCAACTTTATAATAGAAATAGCTCTATATAAATAAACTCTTTGAACTTTTATAAGATACGGTAGTGTCTGTCTGTAAGACGGCTTTGAGAGCTCTGGTTTAGAGTTTGTTAAAATCTAGTTCTTCTAATTGTTTTGTGGATAGCTCGGTCGGACTCTCTACTGGGAAATGGATCAGCATTTAACTTGCTAGATTTGTACTGAACAATTTTTTATTTAATCTATACACCTATAAAGATAAATAAAATTGAAATGTCTGATTGTAATTCCAAAAGAACAGCTTTTCACTAAATGCATATGAAAGTATACACGCTACTGACCCTAAAAAAACAAATTTAAATTTAAATATTAGGGTTCCGCGACAATAAGGATGAAACTAAATCTACGCGGGTGAAACCGCAGGGCCCAGTTAGTCTTGATTAAAACTTCAAATCAATCGCGCCGTTTTATACATATTTTAAGTTGAGATAATGTCTCCAATCGAGCTTCAAATTTCAAATGGGAGATTTTCCAAACAAAATAAACCTCAATTCGCCCTTTACAGTGTATTCAAAACTTGTCTGTAAATGACAAAACCATCTACACTCCGCAAAACAGATGTCCAATGTGATTGCCAACCTTAATTAAACGTTTTAAGGCTTAATTCACTTCAATTATGTTAGTTAATCGATTTGTAAATAATTAATAATTGCCAAGTTGAAGTATTTTTCGAGGCGTGCTTCGTTTGAAATTAATTTAAACTTGGATGCCGATGTAAAATGGTTAACATTCCATCCGGCTGCATTTCATTAAGATATTCATTCTGTTCCCTTGACCGTTCTGTTGGAAATGTTATAGGATTTGTCATTGCTAATTCATTCGAACGTCTTGTGATTGTGGTTGAACAATGTATACAGATAACTTAAATTTAATTAAATATTTATTTATTTAACCTTATAGAATGGCTTGAAGCCACTTAAACTAAAGGGAAAAAAGGAACGCTTTCATGCAGTCTCCTCACAAAACTCCAAACATACAGACAAAATATTCTTCCATTCATCCGCAAACAAAACACATTCAGGGTAATTATCCAGGAGAGTGTTGAATGCGGAGAGAGTGCGCGGGACCGGCGACCGGGCCCGAGCGACTGTGCGGCTCGCGGGCACACAGAATAACTTGTGCTTTCTGCCGCGCAAGTAATTATTTGGTACGTAGAGGCGGCACAACTCGTCATGAAGAGAAGGAGCATCAATGTGACCACGTATTGTCTTAAGTGTCTGTTTGTTTCAAATTAACAGCTTTTCGCTAAATGCGTATGTAATAATATATGGTAGATACTTGCATAAAAAATAAACTAATTTGAAGTCTTTTACGCAGTTTGTCTGTCCGTTTGTTCTGGCTAATCTACGAAACGGTGGCACCGATTTTAACCGAACTTTCACTGGCAGATAGATGATATTACGAGGAGTACATATTTTTAAATTAAACACTGTGCGAAAAACCGCGAGACTCAGGTAGTTTTTAATATTATATTTTTAAGCTTTCGTGTTTTGTACACATTATGTATGGGGTCAGAATAAAATAATTTTCTTAAATTCCTTTCCTATTCATGGCTAAGCCTATGAATCAATATTGCAAAATTATGACTGTATGTTGAAGTGAAACAAGCGTATGAGATCTGAGACGGTGATGGACTTAATCACTTGTCACAGGCGCTTATTCATCTTTTATGAAAAGAGGTATAATCTCTGCCTACCCCTACGGTGACCCTTGTCTTCGCTAATAATAATAGCAGTATAGTGTTTATATGTAAATCAATTTATCATAATTTTCTTAAATGCAAATGAAGGTATCTAAAAAGCTTCAGACAATCGAATTTCTATTAAAAATCTATATTCATTTAATCAAATCAGATAGTGATCTTAATATCACTCGGCGAGTATTGGACGAATCCAATTTGACAGTCAAATCAGACTGCCAAATGACAATCAACCTAGGCTGGGACCACACTGAGTCGCAAGTCGCTCATTATCTAATAATTTTATTGAAATTCTAAATCAATTTGCAATTTTTTTTTAAAGTTGTCATTGTTTCTTCCGTACAAACATACATTCTTTTGTTTTGAGTCCCAAGAAATAGGAAGCGAACCTTTTGACATATACCGGCACAACTCTAGACTCCATGTTGCTATTGAAAAATTACAAACAAAAAAACCCAATATATATAATACTTTGCCAGGCCCGGGAACCAGCCAGGATCATATTTTTCCATGATGTATGTTCGCAGAAAACAGAATTGAAACTATTGAAATACAAAAATACATGATCCAGGGTTTTTCTTGTATTTATTATGAGTTTACTAGAATAACTATAGTGAGACTAATCTAAATATAATAAATAAATAAGTATGCTCACGCCATCTCAGAAGGGTCCCCGAAGGGGTAAGCAGAGGTGCTGTAACAACAACACCCACATTTCACCGAATATGATTAAGTGCCAACGTGACACAGAGTGAGTCCATCTATGTCTCAGGCACTATACATACGTCTTTGAATTACTTCTCAAACATATGCAGGTTTCCTGACGATGTTTTCCTTCACCGTAAAGCACATGGTGTGAAATCACTGCACATAAGTCTTTAGAAAAACTTACTGGTACAGGCGTAAACTAACTATAGTTACATTGTTAATTCTGTCACTAAATTCTTCCGCACTACACTAGGTGTGTCCCTGACCTCATCTACCGATCGCCTTTCTGCTCCCCAGTGCTCTCAAAGCCTTCTTATTAAAATCATTACCAACAGGAAAGGTGATTAATTTCCAATGGTTGAAGTAAATCCAATGCGAAGTGATAACAAAGAAGCTTCTCATTTTCTCTTCCCCTCCATGAAGGTCTGGTGACCTCACTCTCAAATACTCTTCTCTGAGATAGCAATTTGGTTACAAATTTCTGTGTGGGTACAGTCCCCATAGATTCGAGTACCTTAAGGAAGATTACGTGAATGATAGAGTGATTCCGAAAGAAGAGCCGTGGTAGCCGTGGGGTTAGAGTAGTAGCCTGCTACGCAGGCAACGCAAGATCGAATACTAGCGGGGCCTGACCAATGAGTTGTTTTTCTAAAAACTTATGTGCAGTGATTTCATACCACGTGCTTTACGGTGAAGGAAAACATCGTGAGGAAATCTGTATATGTCTGAGGCCTCGCTGGGATTCGAACTTGCGTAGCAGGCGACTGCGCAAACCCTACGGCCACCATGGATAAAATAATTAAATTGCCGATAAAAGCTTTATTACGAACTCTACAATACTTTGTAGTTTTATTAGTCTGTACGAGAAAATAAATGTACTTCTTTATTTTCTTTCTAAGACGTATTGCAAAGCGCCTATTATATAATTTAAAGTAGACGAAGTTACAAAGTGGTTTTAAAATAGAACATATTGCGTCACTTGCAAGTCTGGTTATAAATACAAAATCGATGGTGACCGGTGCACTTACTAGAATATATGGATGAATTTGAACCTTATACACTGGTTTCGATAGATATAAAAAAAGGCCTGTGTTTTTTTTTATTGAAGAGGGGTAACTTTGAAAAGGTACCTCACCGCCCTGGGAGAGGCAGGTCGGGGTATGTAGGATTTTTACCGCACTATGTATATACACATATGTCCCCCCACACTTTTCCGGGGCACATCCCCGGGGCAGCTGTATCGCCGCCCCTGGAGACCTCGCTGTGCAAGGCACCTCCCGGGCCCGCGGCTCGGCCCTCCGGCCCCCGCCTAGTCGCCTCTTACGACAGGCAGGGGATACCATAGCCTAATTCTTAAAATCTGGCTATTGGTTGTGATATTACAGGCCTGGTTAATCCAATAGCCTCTACCGCTCTTTTCGTAAAAAGTAACGATTCCCAAACTCGAAGCAAAAACTAAATATTTGAACGATCCCTTTTTGTTTAATATCCCGATAGACACGCAGTTAGTTGGTATAATATCAGGTGATCAGCCAGATCGGGTTAAATCAACAATACGTAGGATAAGGCCAAGGAAATAAATGATCGCGATAGATACGATGATTTCGGTCGATTTCGGTCATGTTTTTTACTCATAAGTAGGTACTTTTTGAAATAGGCGAAATTCACTTAAGTTTTCCTAAAAATATAGGTCGTTATTTTATTAATGTTTCACAGCAAATGTATGTCGATCCTTATAGAACCAGTCAATAATACTAAGCGATTACTCAGCTAGCTCGCTTCAAACGAGTAAGATTTTTACAAAGAAAAATTAATGTTTTGTAATGAAGAAAGTGTTACAACACCCATTTTGCACCGAAAATAGGTGCCAACTGGACAGATTATGACTCCGTCGCCACTATGGGTATCAATATATACATGTTTCCTTACGATGTTTTCCTTCACCGTAAAACTCGAACTGTAACATCACTGCGCCTAAGTTTTTAAAGAAATTAATTTATATAGGTCCCCTCACGAGTTAAGAACGAGTACCTTTGAATGAGCCGTAGTCATTTTATGAGTGTCTCTGTCTATACGTATGGCGCGAGGCGAATAAAAACATGTACAGTATCCCCACATTTTTTTCCTCCGCGTTCTTTCCTCGTGATGGGACCAGGGCCTGCAGACAAAGTAAGTATACGCACGCTTCAATAATAGTAAAAAAATGTACGGGAATGACATATGTCACGTGATTGATTTATGTCGTTTTTTATCATTTCTATTAGCGCAAGCGCTAGATGCTTGTCTAGGGCCTACTGGTACTTAATAAAAGGTTGTAAGTAGGGGATTAACTACGCTGAATTTTTGAATGTTTAAATTATATAAAGGTAAATTATATGTATTTAAAATACTGATAATATAAAAAGGTGTATATAATAAAATTGTATACTAAAATAAATGAACGTCACATATCTGTATTATTACTTAGCAATTCGGTGTGCCAAATAAATTGTTACATTTAGAGACCATTTTTAAATCCTTGTAAATTGAACCTAAATGTAATGTCATAGAGTAATATTTTGTTTACAGATCGTTTATAAATAAATGTTACATAAATAAAATTACTTAACAATAATTTTAAAGGGTATTAAATGTATATTTGCGAATAAATATTATTATTATTATTTAAATGTATTTAAATTTTGTGTATATAATTGATGTTAGTAAATAAATATGAATGTTTAGAAATCAATGTATTTTACAATGTTTTAAATATATTTAGTACAAAATAAGCACCAATAGAAACAGTGGAAGCGAAGAGTTTTCTTCCTTATTTCTATAGACTAAAACCACACCTATTTAATAGAGCATTGAGTTCAATTCAGCCTGCAAACATCAGAGTCTAAAGTCTAATCCAAAGGTAAGCTGGCTTGCACAAACGAGATACAACAAAGTTCTGATCACTCCCCCACACACAAATTGGATTGAATCTGGCGCTTTGTTTAAGGAGTATTTACATTCAGACGAGAAATTTATAAGTCAGAAGCAATTTTTGATAATGCGAGATTAGAAAAAAAAATGTCTGACTACTCGGTTTGTAGACTGCTTCATAATAACTTTGGTGTTGGCAAATAACATACAAAAGTACATACATATGCTTACGCCTGTATTCCCCGAAGGGTAGGCAGAGGTGTAATAACAACAAACTTTTCACCGAAGATGATTAAGTGCCAACGTAACGAAGGTGAGTCTATCGCCGTCTCAAGCACTATACATACGTCTTTGAATTATTTCTCAGACATATGCAGGTTTCCTCACGACGTTTTCCTCCACCGTAAAGCACACAACATAAGTTTTTTAGAAAAACTCATTGGTACAGGCCCGCTGGGATTCGAACTTGCGTCGTTTGCGTAGCAGTCGACCGCTCAAACCACAAGGCCACCACGGCTCTTACATTAAAGAGTTTTACAGATATGCAGATAAATAAAATTGAAGTGTCTGTTTTTAAAAAAAAAGTTTTTCACTAAATGGATATGAAAGTGTACACGCTACTGACACTGAAAAACCAAGTTTTAAATTTTTTCTCTGTCTGTCTGTCTGTCCGTCTGTCTGTCTGTTTGTTCCGGGTAATCTCAGAAAACGGCTGGACCGATTTTAACGGGACTTTCACTGGCAGGTAGCTGATGTTTCAAGGAGTAAGTTAGGCTACTTTTAATTATTACAAATATTAGGGTTCCGCGACATGAAGCATGAAACTAAATCAACGCGGGTGAAACCGCGGGGCACAGCTAGTTATTATAATATTCTCTCCACAACGACAGAATGTAGATACACCTTAACTCAGTAGATTTGTCGACAAACAACAAATTGCGGGAACTATTTACTTCTATTTCGCTGTATAATATTTTATTTTTGCCCCATTTTCACATCAAAGCAGCTCTGCTTGAGTAAGAATTGTGTTTGTATCCGATTAGCTTTGTAAGCCGCTTTATTTACAAAGGACCTACTATCTATACGTCTATATCTATACATCTATTATATATTCTATACATTCTATGTCAGATGGATAAAATTGAAGTGTCTGTTTGTAATTCCAAAATAACAGCTTTTCACTAAATGCATATGAAAGTATACACGTTACTGACACTGAAAAACCAAGTTTTAAAAATTTTCTCTATCTGTCTGTCTGTCTGTTTGATCTCTGAAACGGCTGGACCAATTTTAACGGGACTTACACTGGCAGGTAGCTAATGTTACAAGGAGTAACTTAGATTACATTTAATTTAAAAAAAAACATAAGGATTCCGCGGGACATCCATTAAATTAACTCTACGCGGGTGAAAACGCGGGGCAAAGCTAGTTTAAAAATATAACAAAACTAGCTCTGTCCCGCGGTTACATTCGCGTGGACTCTAGACGTGGAACACGAATTTAAGAAAAAAAGTAGCCTTAGTTCTACTATCGGCTATCTGCCACTGAAAGTCCAGTTAAAATCGCCGTTTGGGAGATTAGCAGGGACAAACAGACAGACAAATTTCGTGTTCCGCAGTAGCGCTTGCGACAGCTAGACCATCGAGGCAGTCAAATACAACTTGTATATACTAGCAATTCACGCATTTTAAACATCATTAGGGAATGTATAGAATACGGGCAGGGTATTTGTCACTTTTGATGTTGATTGTACCTACGCACACAAGGTAACCTACTTTAAGCAATTCACAAAATAACTTGAAAGCAATATTATTAAGTAAAAACAAAATGAATTTGTTATTTAGTACGCCCGAAAAACTCTGAATGAATTCTAGCAGAAAGCTTGAATTTATACACGACTGATCAAAAAGAGTGTATTGTTTATTTACTCAATACAATTAAGTTACGAATCACTTAATTTCTTTAATACAGTAAAATGTTTTTTACTATACACGAATGCATTTATAAATAATAATAAAACTATATTTTACAAGGAGTGTAATAGTTTAGAGACATGTGCAATATTATATTTTTAAGAGTGCATCATATTATTGTGTAAATAAATATTTAAAAGTCATATTGTTTGTTTTTGTTTGAGGAGCTCGTGGCACAGTTGCTATTGCGCATATCATTCGATCAGCGAAGTTAAGCAACCCTACGCCTAGCCAGTAGTTGGATGGGTGACCGCCCGAGTTCCCTCCGTGCCTCGGAGAGCACGTTAAGCTGTCGGTCCCGGTTGCCAATTTAACATCTTTGGCAATAGTTACAGGTCAGTCAGAGGCCTAAGAAAGTCTGACAACTGGTTTAACCCAGATTGCCGATTTTCCTCGAAAAAGGGGTTGCGAAGGTCAGATGGCAGTCGTTTCGTATAAAAATCAGGTGATCAGCCACATCGGGTTGAATCAAGTGCCGACCCCAAATACATGGGATTAAGGCCAGGGAGATGATGATATTGTTTTTAATTCTGGACACCTTTTTTTTTTACACAGCACGAATAACGTAAATCTAAACATCCTACTAATGCTGCCAGCCTTCTTGGCACGATCCCGAGAAACACCGACTTGGGACTAGTTTTCTACCTTTAATTAGTTTTAAGTAGTAAGAACGTCCTTGTATATATGATTAACTAGCTGTGCCCCGCGGTTTCACCCGTGTAGACTTTATTGTGTTATATATATTGTGGAACGGGATCCGGGTATCCTAAGTCCTTCTCCTGGTTCTAAGCTACCTCCCTATCAATTTTCAGCCAAATCGATTCAGCCGTTCTTGAGTTATAAATAGTGTAACTAACACGACTTTCTTTTATATATATATAGATTCAAATAGAATATTAAAAATGCTAATATTAAAAACTCATACATTGAAATTATAAAAATAAGTCAAACTAGCTGTGCCCCGCTGTTTCACCTGCGTTGATTTAGTTTCATTTTTACTGCCGCGGAACCCTAATATTTTTAACAAATAAAAGTAGCCTTGAAACAGCAGCTACCTGCCAGTGAAAGTCCCGTTAAAATCAGTCCAGTCGTTTCAGAGATTACCCGGAACAAACAGACAGAAAGAGAAATTTTTTTAAACTTGTTTTTTTAGTGTCAGTATCGTGTATACTTTCATATGCATTCAGTGTAAAGCTGTTATTTTGGAATTACAACCAGACACCTCAATTTGATTTATCTGTATAGATGTATAGATAGGAATGATATGAATATTAAATGAATTTTTAAACTGGGATAGGATCAGTTAACTCTTCTTTGAGAATAGAGCTCTCATTGAAATAAAATATAGATAGTTAAATTACTTACTTGTTAGACTGCCGAGTTTTAGTTCCATTCAGTGAAATCAAGATAGAACTAACTACTATTGAATCAAATCAGACACAACTTCGTGGAAGGTAATAATACTACTGTTCTACGATTATTACAAATCACTTCGTTACTTACAAGCTTCTATTGAAGTTGTAATAAGATCCTCCTAAAATAAAACGAATAGAAAAGGAAATTAAAAAAATAAATATGCCATCCCAGAAGGGTCCCCGAAGGGTTAAGCAGAGGTGTTGTAACAACAACATACATATTTCACCGAAAACGAATCCAACGTGACAGAGGGAGAGTCTATCGCCGTCCTAGGCACTGAATTACTTCTCAGACATATTATGCTGGCTTCCTCACGATGTTTTCCTTCACCATAAAGCACGTGGGGTGAAATGAGGAAAGAAAATTGTGTGAGAAAATTGTTCTCGCAAAATTTAAGTATCACAATCCAATGAGGAATGCGGAAAAACAGTACAAAAATCCCGATTGCGATCGGAAACAGCTCGGAATGGACAATTGTGAACTTATATTCCATAAATCCCCAGTAGTTTAAATATTTTATATGAACAGCATACGGTACTTCGCGAGTCAAACTGCGAGGCACAGCTAGTTAAGAAAATAAATTAATCTCCAGAACAATTGCAATAATAAAGCATCGCCTTGAATCTAAAACGTAAGATAACCAAGTATTATTGAACAATTTATGAAGGAATGGAAGTAAGTATTTCATTTAATTTGAAACGGCAAATTTAAATGATTGTCGAATAACAATAGCTCCCTAATTGGGCGGAACTTTCTACTAACAAGATGCTAATATAGGAATAATAATTTATCGGATTTTAACCAAAGTTAATAAAATTAAAATGTGTTCGGGATTGTACTTTCCTTTAAAACATTACTAGTTTCCGCCGGTAACCTCGCCTGCTTGGCAGTTACATTTCGTGGTATAAAAAATAATAGCCGTGGTGGCCGTGGGGTTAGCAGTCGAGTGCAACACAAGCGACGGAATAACAATGAGTTTTTCTAAAAATGTATCTGCAGTGATTTCACATCACGTGCTTTACGGTGAAGGAAACCATCGTGAGGAACCTGCATATGTCTGAGAAGTAATTCAAAGTTGTACGTGGTAGGTATAGTGAATGATACGGCGATAGACTCACCCTCTGTCACGTTGACACTTAATCATATTCGGTGAAGTGTGGGTGTTGTTACAATAACCTACCGCTTCGGAGAATACAGGCGTGAGCTTATGTAAGTATATATTGTAGATCTTAATAAGACCTACAAACCCGTAGTACATCATTTTGTTCTATTGTCAATAGTTTTTACTTAATAGGTTTTCGATTTTACACCTTAGGTTACAAAATTGCAATTTACTTACGGACCCCTAATTTTTATGAGAATAAAATATAGCCTATAGCCTTCCTCGATAAATGGACTATCCAACACTGAAAGAATTTTTGAAATCGGACCAGTAGTTCCTGAGATTACAGCGTTCAAACAAACAAACAAACGAATAAACTCTGCAGCTTTATAATATTAGTATAGATGTATATAAAAATGTGTTTGGAATTGTACCATCCCTTTGTTGCATTACTTGCTTGCACCCGCAACTTCGCCTAAAAATATGGTGGTATTAAAATATAAAATTTTGGAAAGCTTTCAACAACGTTTTGTTTTCTCACTACAGGGGCCTTACCATGAGCTCTTATTGCCATGATAGTTTCACTCATTTATGAGACAGATGTATGTGACGTGCATACATCTGTCACTGTTGCACAACTGAATTATCATTGCAATAAGAGCTCAGTGTTGGGCCCCAGTATGTAAGGATGTTAAAACTGTCTGAAAGAGAAGACTTTTTCTAACACTGAGAAAGTATGGAAGTAAAGTAAATACATAATCATCATCATCATCATCATCAGCCGGAAGACGTCCACTGCTGAACATAGGCCTCCCCCTTGGACCGCCACGCCGAACGACAATGCGCTATTAGCATCCATCGGTTGCCCGCGACTCTCACGATGTCGTCGGTCCACCTAGTGGGAGGCCTGCCTACGCTGCGTCTTCCCCTCCGTGGTCGCCACTCGACAACTTTTCTTCCCCATCGGTTGTCAGTTCTACGAGCGATGTGGCCTGCCCATTGCCACTTCAACTTGCAAATCTTAAGAGCTATGTCGGTGACTCTGGTTCTCTGGCCAATATCCTTGTTCCGGAAATACATAATAAATAAAGTAAATAAGATAAAAAATATTGCAGAGTAAAATGGACCTTAAGAAAGTGCAAATAAAGGTCTTCTTTATTCTGTGGAGCAAACCGCTGTAAGTAGGTAAGTTTGTGGGGTTTCTTTCAAAGCCCCATCTGTTCAAAACTTTTAAAAGTTTAGTTTTCTAGCTTAAATTGTTAAAGTGCCTTTATTTCTCACCTCGAAGACATATTTTTATGAATATATTTATTCCTCTTTCTTGCAAAAACTACATACATCTATACAGATAAATAAAAATGTCTGTTCGTAATTCCAACATATTTTTTTTCACTAAATGCATATGAAAGTATACACGCTACTGACACAAAAAAAAACACTTTTAAAAATAATTCTCTGTCTCTCTGTCTGTTTGTTCCGGGTAATCTCTGAAACGTCTGGACCGATTTCAACGGGACTTTTCAAAATATTAGGGTTCCGCAATAATAAGGATGAAACTAAATCTTCGCGGGTGAAACAGCGGGGCACAGCTAGTTAGTGTATAAATTAGTATCAAATGTTATGAAGGCTCGTTTTATTGAACGCTAGCAGTGGCTTGCGGTTTAGCCCGCGTAGCATGAATAATAAAAACTATGTTATTATTATGAATTTAAGAGTTGTGACTCTTGTCGGTGTAACTGATGCAACTTCTTCCATTTGTCTCTATCCAGTGCCATCTCCTTGACCTCCCTATACGTCATGGCAGACACATTTTCCTTGACTTGTCTCATGTATGTTAGCCTGGGTCTTCCTCTTCCTCTCTTTCCTTCTACTTTTCCTTCTAGTAACTTACTAGTAAACTAAAAACTATGTTACTTAGTGATAATTTTTCCCGTTTTTGTAACTTTTCCCATTGTTCCTTCGCTCCTAATGGTCGTAGCGTGATGTTATAAAGCCTAAAGCCTTCCTCGATAAATAAACTATTCAACGCAAAAAAAAAAACAAATCAGTAGTTCCTGAGATTTGCGCGTTCAACCAAACATACAAACAAACCTACTGTTCAGTTTTGTTATCTAATTCTGTCCACGGCCCACGTGTTTTAAAGCATCCCTAATTAACTTATTTTATTAATGAAAAAAATGTTACCCTCAGTCAGGTAGTTTCGAATCCTGCTAGTTACAAACAAACAAATAAATAATGTCAGTATAGATATAGTACAGATACCTTGCGGACGAAGTCACGCGAGGAAACTAGCCACAAACAAGTTAATTAAATCTAAGCAAAGATATTAATTCAGACATATACATAGAGTTATGTAAAGCGAGCAACCCTTGATTAGGGACCCGTGGGACTGCCAACACGGCTCTTTGCCGATTTCTAATCCTTTATACCTGTCACTAACTTATAATTTGCGGTAAAGCATTTTTGTTCAATACCTATATATTTCTATAGATAAATGAAATTTAAGTGTCTGTTTGTAATTACAAATTAACAGCATTTCAATAAATAGATTGTACATAAAAAAAAACAAGAACTAATTTTTTTTATTATATGTGTATAAGGTGACATAGTAACTTTTTATTTTAGAAAAAATAAATATTCTGAGTATATTATTTTTATTGTTTAACGACCCTTAATAGCAATCTCAATCCCTTGACTCAATGGGGCTATTATAATACACATGCATTGAGTTCTACTCGCCTGCGAAACAGTTCTATAGTTCCTCGTACTTTTTAGAGATAGGTCTGCCTCAGAAAAAAAAATCGGAATGCTCTGCTCACTTCAAGTAGCAGAACATTTTCAAGCATACGTAACGTATAAGTGATTTCTGGAAGCATATAATATGTAGTTGAGTGACAAGTTCCTGATAGTTTTTTCTTTTAATTAATGATTTTTGAGAATGACCTGTCATTGTCATGATAGTTCAACTCCTATAATGAGACAGATGTATATGACGTGTATAAGTCCGCCACTGTCATACAGTGGAACTGTGCAATAATAGCTTACGGTAAGGCCCCTGGATTATATAAATAGGATTGTTTTCCTTGACAAAAAACGTCTAGAAACGACACAACAAAAGAACAAAGAACACAAAAGTAATCAATTCGAAATCCAATTGGTTTTCGGAATCCAAATAAATATAGGCACAATGAATTCTTTTAAATGTTCTTGTCAAGATAAAAAAATATACAAATCAACGAGTCGCACGTATCTCTGCTCGACTTTCAAACGAAATATTCATAGGATCAAAGATGTAAATTTTATAGATACCGTTATATTGTTATTTATGACAGCCTATTTAAAAAAATATGTTGCATGCTGTGTAATAGCTGTGTAAAGGCTATGTTAGTAAAAGTCATTTACCACGTCTGTATTCTTTGGAGGGATAGAGAGAGGTACATTGTGCCATGTAATTGGGGGTTAGCCTAGTTCCGCAGTGGCATTTGCTACCAATAGACCAACGAATCAGTATTTCAATTTTTAAATTGCGTTTTTAAATAAATACTGTGCATATTATGTATAGGCGGTGTTAGAAAATAACCCTTCGCTATATTTAATAGACTTTTGGTGTTGGTCACGTTCACCAGTTCAGTAGCCTTAAGGCGGATTATACGCTGCTTTGTTGTATTAAAAGCATAAATACAGACTATACTAAACAATGTGTCCCTTGTAACAATGCTGTCGAATTAGATAGACCGTCCACAATCAATTAATTAAGACCGAATAGGGACTTACAGTACGCGATCGGTTTATTAAGTTCGCTGTAGTTTTGCGATAAGATAGGTTCTCTCTTATTTACTAAAACTACCTGTGCCCCGCGGTTTCACCCGCGTAGATTTAGTTTCATCCTTATCGTCGCGGAACCCTAATATTTTTAGAAAATAAAAGTATTTGTAATAAATTAAAGTAGCCTAAGTTACTCCTTGAAACATCAGCTACCTGTCAGTGAAAGTCCCGTTAAAATTGGTCCCGCCGTTTCGGAGATTACCCGGAACAAACAGACAGACAGACAGACCTTTGACAGACAGATATTTGGCACCAATTTTATTATCATAAAATCTCTTCGATGTCGCTTCCATTATTTCATAAACCCATGGACACAAATATGTGTTCGTTATTTCTGTGATGTTACAAATTAATTTCATATGTATGTCGGTTGAACATTGCGATATATTTCCGCCGACTTGACAGCAATTGTTTAATAAACGAATTTGTATACCACGTATTTATTGACGTATAATATAAAACTTTGTATACCACGTATTTATTTGACGTATAATATATAACTGGTATTTTTACACAATACGTTTTTTATTTTTTCCTACCTATGACATTATTCTTATGTTAAACTAGCTGTGCCCCGCGGTTTCACCCGCGTAGATTTAGTTTCATCCTTATTGTTGCGGAACCCTAATATTTTTGATAAATAAAAGGAGCCTAAGTTACTCCTTAAAACATCAGCTACCTACCAGTGAAAGTACCGTACAAATCGGTCCAGCCGTTTCAGAGATTACCCGGAACAAACAGACAGACAGACAGAGAAAAATTTTAAAACTTGGTTTTTTAGTGTCAGTAGCGTGTATACTTTTACATGCATTTAGTGAAAAGCTGCAATTTTGGATTTACAAACAGACACTTCAATTTTATTTATCTGTATAGATTGTATCGTAAAATGTACTTGATACTTTTAAAGCCTTTTATATCTAAGTATACATACATACAGGCAGAGGCGTGCATTGGATTTTCAGAGGGGTAAGTATAAGTAATAAGTAGGGAAGGTAGGTAGGTTAATTACATACCAATGTGTAGTACAGTAGGTACATACGTTTTGGTATAGACACACACACACACAAACGACACGAGTGTATTCATTCATCACAAATGGTAAGCACTGCTTATCTGCTAATATGGAATGCACGACCCTGCATACAGACAGGCTACTGCTCTAACCCCAAGGTCACCACGGCTCTCTATCTAAGCCTATGTTTTATAATAAGGGGGTATGTATCAGATTACGAAAAATCTGATCAACGCTTTCTTGACAGATCACAGGAGAAGATTAGATTCCGAATCGGTGGTAATTCTCTCGACGTTGACTGTGCTTTAACAGAATAAATAATCTTAATTTTATTTTCAATCCTTTGCATTTTACAGAATAAATTATTCCAATCCATTGCGTTTTTTTTCCAAAACCTAACCAATTTGAAATGAAACTTACTTTCTTTCACACTAATATAATGATGAAGTTATTATACCGACCAAACAAAGAACATCGAAAATCTTTGCGAGTTAAAGAGAGTTAAGCCGAAAGTCTTGTATCCGAAAAATATAATCAGATAAAAAAGTTTTAATAAGGCCAAGCTTACTTGGAAAGAAACCTCACAAAAGGTCAACTTCACTTCGACAGCTTTTATATCATTACTAGCTAACCAGACAGACGTTGTCCTGTCTTAATTATAAGATACTAGCTGTACCCCGCGGTTTCACCCGCGTAGATTTAGTTTAATGCTGTTTTTTTTAATAAAATTAGCCGACTACAATCATTGAAACATCAGCTATCTGCTAGTGAAAGTCCCGTTAAAATCCGTCCAGCCGTTTAGGCGTGATGCCGTGACCAAGGGAAATGGGGATTCATTTTTATATATATAAAGAAGACTAGCTAACCCGACAGACGTTGTCCTGTCTTATTTATGAGATATTAGCAGCACATATTCTGTCAATTCTATGTCAAACGTCATAAGGTTACATCAAAAAAGTTTATATTGTCCAAAGCGCTAAGGTTAGATTAGAGATAATTTTATATGGTGGTTAAGTATTCTTAAATTTTCCGCGCAATTGTCTTATTTTTTCTTTCATATGGGAAATAGGGATTCATTTTCATATATGTAGATAATAAGAAGCAATTCAGTGAGCCGTCTATGTGGTACTTTTTTATTTTCGGGTGTAACTTGTTGACGGCCTTATGATGTTGGCTTTAAGGGTTATTTTGTTTTGTTGGGATTTAACGGCTTAGGTTTGAGTAAGCTCCGTCTTATAGTAAACCTTATACGAGAAACAATATGTTTATTATTTGAATGACAATGGTTTGGGTCTAGGGTTATGATAATTATTCCTTACATTTTTTTTTATTAGATTAAAAAAACTTTACACCAGTGAATTTAAATACCATGTTCAAAGCATTAAACTTCTCGCGAACATAATAGATTTAATTTTACATAAATACTACTATGCTCAAGTCTATATAAGACAGAAGTAACTACACCCACTATTCACCGAAGATGATTAAGTGCCAACGTGACAGATGGTGAGTCTATCTCGCTCCCAGGCACTATACATACGTCTTTGAATTATTTCACAGACATATGCAGGTTTCCTTACGATATTTTCCTTCACCGTAAAGCACCTGGTGTGAAATCACTGTACATAAGTTTTTAGAAAAACTCAGGATCCTTTGAACTTTGTTCTTTGAAGAGCCATATATGATATTAGGTCGAAAAATAATGTAGCACGTAATAAACAAAGTCACCAAGCAAATAAATCATTACAATGTCATAGTACACATCCACAAACAGTACCTATTTAACTATGAACTCAATATTAATATCTTATGATTGAAACAAAATATAGCGTAAAGTTAACAAAAACAAAGTTGGACTATTTTACTTTTAAAACTTGTTGATTTCGTGACAGATGGTGAGTCCATCACCGCCTTGGGCATTATAAATATGTCTTTGAATTACCTGCTTCGCAGACATACGTAGATGTTATTTTGACATTAGTGACCATAATTTTTATGAGCAATTATTATCCATGTGTTTTCACCATGAGCCTAACGGTGAAAGAAAATATCGTGAGGAAACCTGCATATGTCTGAGCTGAGAAGTAATTCAAAGACGTATGTATTATGTCTGGGACGGCGATGGACTCGACTGTCACGTTGGCACTTAATCATCTTCGGTGCAATGTTTGTGTTGTTGTTATTCACAGACCCTTCTGGGTTGGCGTGAGCATAATTATTTTATTTTTGTAAGTTTTATTCCAAAACCTATTCATACAGAGCTTTATCGTTGAGATTAGAATTTGCGTCAAGTGCGTGGTAACTATGCAACATCTAAAATGGAAGTGGTGCTATGTAGTTGCATTACTGTTACGTTTTAGATGTTGTGTTAACAATATATCACATCTAAAGATGTCGCACACAATAACAATTATTATTTATGCGCGTCCTCGCTCTTGCTGCTCTGTCCAATTATATAAATACTAGCCGTTCCTCGTGGTTTTACCCACATAGAATGAATAGTAAAAACTGAAGCAATTTTGCATTTAATTTCGAATTAAAAGAAAGAGTTTATTACTCCTTATTTATATTAATTGAAACCAAATAAAGGTAAATGATAAAATTGTTTTTTATTCCAATTGAATTAAATATATTTAATTAAGCTGCTATCTTATCTTGTTGTGGCATTATTGGTCCACGTCGACCCTTGGGATCTTTTGTGCCGCCCTTGCCCTTATGCTCTATGTGCCTGACTCCTCAAATACTCCCTGAACAAGCCGGCAGATCTTGCCTATGGGGAAGAGCTTATAGTCCTCTGGTTTCGCTGCTAACTTACTTATTGATATTTTCTGTATAATGTTTCATTGACGCTTCGCTCCTATTCGTCGCTACGTGGTTGTATATAAGACTTCCTCGATGAATAAACTATCGAACACAAAAAATATATACGTATTTCATTTGAAACCAGTTCTTGAAAATAGCGCGATCAATCAACCAAACAAAAATCTCTTCAATTTTATAATATTAGAATGGATTAATGTATGCACATTGCACATACATTGTAGGTACCTACGCTATATAAGATGTCCCCAAAACCAGGCAGTGATTTTTAAGAAATACACATTCAACGATTGTCATTATTGTTTAATAAGATATTTTGAAAATAAAATAAATATTTTCTGCATTATATTTCCAACTAGCTGTGCCACGCGGTTTCACCCGCGTAGCTTTAGTTTCATGCTTCATGGCGCGGATCTCTAATAATTTTAATAAAAAAAATAATTGCAGCTTAAGTTACTCCTTGAAACATCAGCTACCTGCCAGTGAAAGTCCCGTTCAAATCGGTCCAGCCGTTTCAGAGATTACCCGGAACAAAAAGACAGACAGACAGAGAAAAAATTTAAAACTTGGTTTTTTGTATCAGTAGCGTGTATACTTTCATATGCATTTAGTGAAAAGCTGTTATTTTGAAATTACAAACAGAAAATTCAATTTTATTTATCTGTATAGATTGTGTGATATTCATAGATACCTATCATTTAATTTGGAAACCCTCTGAATAGTATATTGAGCAAACAAACCTCGCGCCTCTATGATTGAATTAGGGTCCGTGTCTGTCGAGGGTACAATCAAATATTGTATTCCTAAACAATAACAGTCGCCGCAAGGTCGAGATACTTTGATGACTTTACTACTTACAGGTTGTGGCATACATTATGGATATGCCTGGGGGCTTACTCACTTTTTGCGAAAAACTAAGCATTGATCGAAAGTTTGCAAAGTTACCGCGGTTCTTATTCACATACACATGTTCGCGCCTGCATTCCTCGAAGAGGTGTGTGTGTGTATTAACAACACTCCCATTTCTCTGAAGATGATTAAGTGCCAGCGTGTCAGATGGTGAGTCTATCACCGTCTCAGGCACTATATATAAGTCTTTGAATTACTTCTCAGACATATGCAGGTTTCCTCACGATGTTTTCCTTCACCGTAAAGCACGTGGTGTGAAATTACTGGACAAAAGTTTTTTAGAAAAACCCAGTGGTACAGGCCCCGCTGGGATTCGAACTCTAACCCATAGGCCACCACAGCTTTTTAAACGTAGAAAATAATGTAACGCAGAGTATTCGCCGTGTGGTTTGAGATAGCACGTATTTTTACCTGACTTGGATTGGCGACCGAACGCTCGAGGTGGCTAACGCGATTACAGAGGTCGTGCAAGCCCAATACTACAGCTGAAGCGATACCAACTGCTTCTCGCCGCTCAACTAACATTTTAGGCTTTTATCAAATCAAATCAAAAAGTTTTATTCAACACTAGCTGTGCCCGCGGTTTCACCCGCGTAGATTTAGTTTCATCCTTATTGTCACGGAACTGTAATATTTTTAATAAAATCGGTCTAGCCGTTTCAGAGATTACCCGGAACAAACAGACAGACAGACAGGCAGACAGATAGACAGAGAAAAAATTTTAAACTTGGTTTTTCTGTGAGTAGCGGGTATACTATCACATGCATTTAGTGAAAAGCTTTTATTTTGGAATTACAAACAGACACTTCAATTTTATTTATCTGTATAGATATATAGATAAGATCTATTCGTTAAAATTGGTATAGCCATTGCAGAGATTACCCTGTACAAACAAACAGACAGACAGAGAAAAGTTTTTATGTCAGTACCGAATATATACTTTCATACCGAATATATATTTATGTATCTATCCAGCAATCATTTTCAGGACTTCATAAAAAAAAACTGGTTGACTTTCTAATACTTAACACTTGCTTTTTATTTTTTCTTCGGATTCAGTACCTCTATCACGAGTTTGCCACCGTTTTACTAATCTACACTCGCTAGCGTCTCTGACAATATTAGTATGACATATTTTAGTTCTTCACGTCACCGCTTGGAGGCGCTGTACAATTTCTCATACTAATATTCGGCGGAGACGCTAGCGAGTGTACATTACGAAAACGGTTGCAAACTCGTGATAGAGGTACTGTTAAGAAAAAAATAAAAGTAATCCCAAAAGCGCAACACGTAGAACACATTATCCGCGTAGAGCTAAGCTACGGCGTAGCAGCGTAGGCAGCTACGAGCTTCTATGAATTTGTACGAGTGCTACGGATGGAAACATTATCACTCCGGGCTTAAAATTTCTATTTAAGTAGCAATATTTTTGCTTTATACAGATAAATAAAATTGAAGTGTCTATTTGTGATTTCAAAGTAATAGATTTTTACTGAATCCCAGGTTTAATACCTGTACTAATATAAAAATAAGCAATGTTTATAATTACGCTATAGTTTTCTGTTTATATCTACAATAGCTGTGTCGTGCGGCTTTACTCACGTAGATTTAATTTGGCCCGTGGAACCCTAAAGCTTTCTTCAAATAAAAGTAGCCTGAGTTAATCCTTGTAACATTAGCTAACTGCAAGGGAAAGTCCCGTTTAAAACCGTCCAGCCTTTTCGGAGATGAGCCAGAATAAACAGACAGAGATATATATTTTTTTCATTTGAGTACCTCATATATATAAATACATTCATATGCATATAGTATAGTGTAAAATTGTTAATTTGGAGTTACAAATAAACACTTCAATTTTATTTCTATGTATGTACGAAAACTTGCTATAATCTGTTCAATATCACATTATCATCCGATACATGCAATACTTCAGCTCAATTTAATACTGAAAACTGAAATGTACACTGTCAGCTTGTAACATACGTCACACGCAAGACCGGAGGTATATACTATATTATAATATATTATATACTATATGTTCGAGGGCATAATTTAATCATCCCAGGACCGAGACACGATACTGTTTATACTATGAGAAATATATATTGATTAAGTTATATTATGACGGAAATTAAATTTTGAGGTTATAGAGGTGTAGGTATGCAAGAAAGGGTTTTCTGTTCCACCCCTAAGGGGGTTAAATGGGGGTTGAAAGTTTGTATGATGAATCTTACTGCAAGCGAGGATCTTTCTGTATGCTTATTTTACAGGTAGCCAGGGGCCTTACCATGAGCTCTTATTGCCATGATAGTTTCACTTATGAGAAAGATGTATGTGACGTGCATACATCTGTCACTGTCGCACAACTGAATTAACATTGCAATAAGAGCTCATGGTTGGGCCCCAGTTGCACAGACAGACAGAGAAAAAATTTAAAACTTGGTTTTTTAGTGTCAGTATCGTGTATACTTTCATATGCATTTAGTGAATAGCTGTTATTTTGGAATTACAAACAGACACTTCAATTTAATTTATCTATATACTATATTTATATATATATATATATATATATATATATATATAGATATAGATAAGTAAGGAAAAAAAAATATTAGGTTGTTCAAAAAGCTTGTACAATTAAAACGTATATTAATGAGTATCGTTCTGGCGCGAGTCCAGAGCTCGGCTCATATTGCTGTTATGGCGAAGTGGTACCTTTGTGTAACATTAAATTGTTATTCCTGGCCTACAGCCGGGTCGCAGTGAAATTTTGCATTATTTTTTTCCTTAAAATGTGACCTGCTGTAGTTAAACAGACCTGCGAATAGTGGGAAAATTAAACTTAAGACCCTATCGAAAAAATTGTTAACTATCGGATCCCACGGTTTCAACCACGTAGGCTAAATTTCATGGGGGAACCTTTATGTTTTTCTTAAATAAAAGTAGCCTAAGATACTCCTTGTAACATTATCTATCTGTCAGTGAAAATAAAAATTGGTCCAGGCGTTTCGGCTATTAGCCGGAACAAACAGACAGACAGAGCAAACCGGACCCCCAGCACATACTGGACTTCACTATTATAACTATAGTATAATACTAGCTGTGCCCCGCGGTTTCACCCGCGTAGATTTAGTTTCATCCTTATTGTCGCGGAACCCTAGTATTTTTAATAAATAAAAGTAGCCTAAGTTACTCCTTGAAACATCACCTGCCAGTGAAAGTCGCGTTAAAATCGGTCCAGCCGTTTCAGAGATTACCCGGAACAAACAGACAGACAGACAGAGAAGAAATTTAAAACTTGAATTTTTTGTGACAGTAGTGGTATACTTTCATATGCATTCAGTGAAAAGCTGTTATTTTATAATTACAAACAGGCACTTCAATTTTATTTATCTGTATGTATGTACTGTATGTATAGATTTTAATACTAATAAAATAGTGGAATAAAGCATTGCAACATCTTTATACTTTTTATGACAATTGAGACATTGGGAAAGTGTCAGATTTTTTCCATACGTAAAGAAAGCTGATTAAACAGACCGACACAAAAACAATTTCGTATGATAAAATGAATGTATTATTTATAAGGCTCTATTAATAATACATATTTGTCTATATTCCGGACAATATCCTCCTTCCTTAGCACATTTTGGCACCATCGAACAATGACCTTTACAACAAAAGATTCCTTTTGATAATACCAGAATAAGAACGGCTCGAAGTATTTATCCTTAACAAACCGGGTTTGATTAATTATATTCTCATCAACGAACCGTGGTGGCCGAGTTGTTTAAGAAAGCAACTACTACGCAAACGCCACATGTTCAAATCCTAGCCGCATATAACAATGAGTTTTCCTAAAACTTCTTAACATACATACATATGCTCAGGCCTGTATTCCCCGAAGGGGTAGGCAAAGCTGTTGAAATAGCAACACCCACCTTTTCACCGAAGATGATTAAGTGCCAACGTGACTATCTATCGCACTCACCATCTGTCAGGCATTATACATTCGTCTTTGAGTCTCAGACATATTGAGATTTCCTCACAATGTTTACCTGACGGACGAACTTAGAACTTAACGATCGGTAAAGAATAGGTGTTGTAATACTCTGCCTACCCTTTCAGGACCCTTCTTTGAATTACTTCTCAGATATGGTATATATACTTATGTTTTTTTCAATAAAGTCATTAATTCGTACACTTCTCAGACATATTCAGGTTTCCTCACGATGTTTTCCTTCATCGTAAAGCACGTGGTGTGAAATCACTGCACATAAGTTATTAGAACAACTCATTGGTACAAACCCCGCTAGGATTCAAATTTACGTAGCAGGCGACTGTTCACATCCCACCTCAACTACTTGAAAATACACACTCGTACGTAGCACACATGCTCACGCCTACACACTTATTTTACCCGAAGGGGTAGACAAAGGTGTACTAATAGTTCACCAATAATTCACCAGTAATGTAACAAATGACGTTGAGAGCGTAATTCTGTGGTAGCGCATTCAGCAGTCAAATGACTTTCATAACTACTGACTTAATCAGTTTTAAGTACTGTTCCTTGTAGTAGTTCCTTGTACTTGTATATAGTTAAGTTTTTATTAAATAAATGTTTTACAATAAAAAAACTACTGCGATGGCAAATTTGTCTGCAACTGCAACAAAGCAGTCATGTCGAACATGAGATCCAGTCAATCCTAATATGTAAACCTCCTTTAATAATTCAAAACCCACACATGGTTTCCTGCACGTGGGTGTCGTTAATAAATAATGAATCCTACAACAATACACCCACTCTAAGATCAAATATCTGCCACCCATTTATTGTGTACGAAAATAGAATCGAACCGAACTCTGCCTATGTAATATGAGATCAATTCGAACACTCCACGCCACGCGATGTAGCTCGCTTGTTAGATATTTTGTAAACCAGGTTATTTGCTATCACATGAAACATCATCACATGATCATCTCAAGCTACGCATTTAGATATAAGTAGAACAAATAGACTTTTATGTTAATTTTTATCGAAATTTATGCATTGGAGCTGTGTCCATGGGGTTGCATTAGTTAAATGATTTATTTTATTAATTTATTATTTTTTTTGTAAAGAGTAATTAAGTACTGAGTTTCTTGCCAGGTTCTTCTCAGTAAAAGCAACCTTCCGAACCTGGCGGTGTCATTCTGACGATTTGAAATTCGTTTGTAAAAGTTGTAATCGAATAAAGATATTTTTGAGTGTTGAGTTTTTAAGTATACAAATAAAATTCGCAAAAAGAGCCGTGGTGGCCATAGGGTTTAAGTAGTCGCCTGCTACGCAAGCGATGCAAGTTCGAATCCCAGCGGTCTACATCAATATTTTTTCTAATAACATAAGGCTGTGACGATGTGTTTCAAAGTTGATATATGTACAAACCGTATCCGTATTCCCACAGGACTATTAAAAACTTTATAATCTTTATAGATAAATAACATTTTAGTGTCTGTTTGTAAATCCAAAACTACAGCTTTTCACTAAATGCATATGAAAGTATACACGGTACTGAAATAGAAAACCCAATTTTTTTTCTTCTCTGTCTGTCTGTCTGTGTGTTACGGCTAAACTCCGAAACGGCTGCACCAATTTTAACGGGATTTTCACTGGCAGCTTATGATACAAGGAGTAAGTTGAATTTTTTTTAAATAGTTTTCCGCGGGCCACCCATGAAATTATGTCTGCGCGGGTGAAACCGCGGGGCACAGCTAGTCTTTTAATAATAAAATAATGTCGTTATAAATGTCAGAACATTAGTTTAATAGCAAACAGTCATCATTCAACAAGTCCCAGTTTCTTGTACAAATACGTATAACATTTGATACGCCGCGAAGCATGTTTACTCCAAGTTAAGATTACAGTCAACGATTATACGTTGGAATTACCGACAAATACTATTACGAGTCTGTTTGTGTTAGAGGTAAAGGTTGGGTCTGTCTGTTAGCGGGTTGTTATCGTACAAACGTTTAGTCAACGTAGCGTGATTAAATTTTTGGCATATACAGATAAATACAATTGAAGTATCTGGTTGTAATTCCAAGATAACAGCTTTTCACTAAATGCATATGAAAGTATACACGCTACTGATACTAAGAAACCAAGTTTAAAAATTTTCTCTGTCTGTCTGTCTGTTCTTTCCGGGTAATCTCTGAAACGGCTAGACCGGGACTTTCACTGGCAGGTAGTTGATGTTTCAAGGAGTAACTTAGGATACTTTAATTAATTAAAAATATTAGAGTTCCGCGACATGAAGAATGAAACTAATTCTACGCGGGTGAAAACGCGGGGCACAGCTAGTTAAATATATAAATTTTCTCACGCCATCCCAGACAGGTCCCCGAAAGGGTAAGCAGAGATGTTGTAACAACAACGCCCACTTTACCTAATATGATGGGTATAGTAATCAGTATCGTAATTAAATACGCTATATATTTGAGTCCGCTTTATTTTTGTATTTACATAATTACTATTTTATTTACCACTAGCTGTGCCCCGCGGTTTCACCCGCGTAGAATTAGTTTAATTCTTCATGTCGCGGAACTCTAATATTTGTAATTAATTAAAGTAGCCTAAGTTACTCCTTGAAACATCAACTACCTGCCAGTGAAAGTCCCGGTCTAGCCGTTTCAGAGATTACCCGGAAAGAACAGACAGACAGACAGAGAAAAATTTAAAACTTGGTTTCTTAGTGTCAGTAGCGTGTATACTTTCATATGCATTTAATGAAAATATGTTGTTTTGGAATTACAAACAGACACTTCAATTTTATTTATCTGTATAGATTGATTCGAAAACACCAAATCTTTTCTCCCAGACATATTGTGTCAAGTCGACATTCGAAAAATTTTATCAATAGAAAAACATTTTAACATAAAGTGCCAAAGTGGCAGATGGTGAGTCCATCGCCGTCTCAGGCACTATACATACGTCTTTGGATTACTTATCAGACATATTTATTTTTCCTCACGATGTTTTAGTGTATCATTGAACTTAAGTTTTTATAAAAAAAGTCATTGGTACTATCCGCTGGATTTTGAAACTCATTGGTACTATCCCCTGGAATTTGAAACTCATTGGTACTATCCCCTGGAATTTGAAACTCATTGGTACTATCCGCTGGAATTTGAAACTTATTGGTACTATCCGCTGGAATTTGAAACTCATTGGTACTATCCGCTGGAATTTGAACATTTGTCGATTGCGTAGCAGACGACTACTCAAACCCTACGCCACCACGGCTCCTATTTCAGGTCACATTGAAAATGCAAACGAAAATAGACCTTGTCATCATTCTATGAGATGCAAATTATATTCCAACAAGAATTCCTGACATTATCCTTCGGGCTTATCTCTTTTTAATCTACCAAGGCTTACGATTGAGCAATTTTATACGTTATACCAGTGCAATAAAACTGCAATTCGCGTAAATAGTGAGCTATTATCTAGCTCAATTGCAGCTATTGTTAGAATGTTATGTAGGGTAGACGATCCGAGCTAGGCTGTGCTATTTTAGAAAGGCTTAGGCCATATACTGAAGTCTCAGTCTAAAATAAGGCTACGTTCAATATCTCGCGAGTTTCCTTAGTCTTTATCTATATCTATACAGAGAAATAAAATTGAAGTGTTTGTTTGTAATCCTAAATTAACAGCTTTTCACTTGTTGCATATGAAAGTATATACGGTAAGTAATGACATTTAATAAAAACAATTTTAAACGTATTTCTGTCTGTCTGTATGTTTGTTCAGCCTAATCTCCGAAACGGCAGGACTGATTTTAACGGGACTTTTTGGCATTGGCAGATAATTATTATTGCATAGAGCAAAATAGGCTATTTTGTATTTAAAAAGCAAGGGATCCACGAAATTATGTCTTCGTGGATAAAACCGCGGGGCACAGCTAGTAAACGTAATAAAAATCTTATTCCTTTCAAAACAACTCTAGAATATTTAATAAATAATAGACACTCATCATACGCGACTGTTCCAAATGAAATCGTAAATAATACACATTTTATTTACCCTGTGAATTCCCCGAGACAAAATGTCTACCGCTTATTATATTTATACCGTCCTTCGTAAACTAAATTGAACCTTAAGCCTATGTTTTTAAGGCTTCACTTCCCCTTGAGGATGAAATCATTAGTCGTCCCTAAGGTAAGTGACAGTCTAGAGTGGAAGATGGATCGTAATTTAAGGGACAAAAGTGGCTTTTTGCCAGAAACTTATCGTGACAATGAAAGAGAGAAATAGTCGGGAACTTGTTTTAAGATGATTGAAATGGAAACAAATATTTAATACTAGCTGTGCCCCGCGTATCTTTAGTTTCTTCCATATTGTCGCGGATCCCTAATATTTTTAATAAATAAAAGTAGCCTAAGTTACTCCTTGAAACATCAGCTACCTACCAGTGAAAGTCCTGTTAAAATCCGTCCAGCCGTTTCAGAGATTACCCGGAACAAACAGACAGACAGACAGACAGAGAAAAATATTAAAACTTGGTTTTTTAGCGTCAGTAGCGTGTATACTTTCATATGCATTTAGTGAAAAGCTGTATTTTTTTAATTAGAAACAGACACATCAATTTTATTTATCTGTATAGATTCGTGCTTTATCATAGGGTTGTCACCACTATAAGCAGTTTTAAAATAATCAAACGCTGTCTTTTTGGCCTAATAGTTGCAATCGCTACTGTGGAACACGAGGTCCTGGATTCGATCCTCGGGTCAATTAGATTGTTTTTGGGTTTTTCAATCTGTTAGACGATTAAGTCCCAACGTGACAAAGGGTGAGTCCATAGCCGTCTCAGGCACTACACATATGTCTTTGAATTACTTCTCAGACATATGCAGGTTCCCTCAAGATGTTATCCTTCACCTTCAAGTAAGTGAGGTAAACTTACTTGCACTTATATTTTCAGAATAATGCATTTCAGGCCGCTGGAATTCGAACTTGCGTCGCTTGCGTAGCAGACGACTGCCTTAAACCCCACGACCACCATGGCTTAACTTTTATTATAGAATACAAAAACGCAACTGTTGATATACTTAATACGTAACTCGTAATAAGGACAAGAGGATCTTGATGGATGAAGTCGCGAGAAAAAGCTAGTTTTATATATAAATAATATACAGTACTGTTCGGGAAATAAAAGGGGGATTAGCACGTGAAAAGAACGTTTTTCTACAGAAAATTACAGGTTGAAGCATAATGGAAGCCGATTAAAATAAACTGGGTATAATAATACGTCGCTTATACCCGGATAAGGTAATGTGCATTAAAATTGTATTAGGTGAAATATATTTCTTGGCAGAGTTTCTTATTACGAGACTGATATAAATATAATATCTATACATATTTAATATGCTAATAGAGACGTGCTAGCCGTGGCTCGCTTGCGCCTGCTACGCAAGCGACTGCTACGCAAGCGACGCAAGTTCGAATCGCAGTGAATGTCCCGTTAATCTGTCTTGCCGTTTCAAAGATTAGCCGAAACAAACAGACAGACACACAGGGAGACAGAGAAATTTGAAAATTGTTTTTGTTAAGTAAGTACCGAATATACTTTCAAGTGCATTTAGTGAAAAGCTGTTATTTTGGACAGACACAATTTTATTTATCTTATCTTTATAGATAATCTATATCTATACAGATAAATAAAATTTAAGTGTCTGTTTGTAATACCAAATTGCCTTTCACTAAATGCATATGAAAGTATACACGATACTGACACTAAAAAACCAAGTTTTAAAAGTTTTCTCTGTCTGTCTGTCTGTTTGTTCCGGGTAATCTCTGAAACGGCTGGACGGATTTTAACGGGACTTTCACTGGTAGGTAGCTGATGTTTCAAGGAGTAACTTAGGCTACTTTTATTTATTAAAAATATTAGGGTTCCGCGACAATAAGGAAGAAACTAAATCTACGCGGGTGAAACCGCGGGGCACAGCTAGTAAAATATAGATTTTTTTGAGTAAAAACAGAAGTTGAGTCGATTTTAGAACATTTGTATGTGAATGTGCGCACAGTTTCAGTGGTTTGTAAGAATGTGTCGTGTAAACTGTGAATTTAGCGCGCGGCCTACTGTGAAATTGACCCATCTTGCTCCTCAGTGCGGCTGCCACACACAGCTAGGACGGATGGCCAATAAAAAAAGGCGACAAGCTTTATTTTGAAGAATCTTTAGCTTGTTACATCTGTAGGCTAATGGTGGTGTAGTAGAAACGATATAAAATGTATGGGAATGACATTTGTCACGCGCCCGATTTATGTGAGTTCGATACATTATGTATCGTAGCGAAGCGTGAGGATAATGTTACTTTGTCTACAGACCCTGAAAGGACATTCAAAGACATACGGATTTATTGCATGAGAGACAACTACAGACTCACTATATTAGAACACTTGCTGAGATTATTAATCAAAATATAATCTGTGATAAATAATTTGTTCTCGGAAATGAACAGTACAAAAGATAAGGTAAACATGTGAGCAATAGAGATAGCATCATCGCTTTTCTTTCTCTTCAGTAGGCTTAGACAAAGTAACATTTTCTTTTCTCGAGTTAGCTCTAATAGAAACTATACAAAATGTATGGAAATGACATAAATCAGTCACGTGACATGTGTCATTCCCTTACATTTTGTATCGTTTTTACTAGCGAAGCGTGAAGATAATGTTACTTTGTCTACAGGCCCAGTTCAGTCAGTCTGTTAGTCTACATATCGCAATAAGTTAACCATCCTGAGCGACTGCATCTAGCGGACATACGAAACGCGTTGCGTTCGCTCTGTGCTCGTCACGGGCTCTTGAGTGCCCGCTAGTGTGAAAACGTTCATAATTTATGGGTTGGAAAGCTTTTGATTCAACCATTTACCCCGCGGTCTTGCCTAGAAACCTCCCAGTACTATACGACCGTCTAATACTGAGACATCTTATCTACACACATACATACTCATATGCTCACGCCTGTACTCCCCGAAAGGTAACGTGGAGGTGTTGTAATAACAACACCCGCGTTTCACCTGGGATGATTAAGTGTCAACGTGACAGATGGTGAGTTCAATTACTTCTCAAATATAATATGCAGGTTTTCAAACGATACTTCACTGAAATTATAATGAAAAACTGTTAATGAGAAAGGCCTCCTTAGTATTCGCTTGAGTAGCAGGTGACTGCTTAAAGATTAAATCATATTATGTATTTAGTGAAAATCTGTTAATTTGGAATTACAAACAGACACTTCAATTTTATTTATCTGTATAGATGTATAGATGTAGATTAGTAGTACTTAAGATGATTTCGATATAAGATCAAACAACTGAAATCCGAATACCTCAAATAAATCAAGTTTCAATAGACATCGTTCACCTTGCTATTGGTGCTCCAATCAAGTTAATGGTTTCATTCATTGGTTTACAGCGAAGGGATAACTTTGACTTGTTTGGATGTATTTTACCTATCTGTGAATTTGTCATGCTTGTGACTTTGAAAGGGCCGTAGTGGTCTCAGGGGCGTGCATTGGATTTTCAGAAGGGTAGGCATAAACAATAACAAGGTGGGTAGGTAGGTTAAGTAGAAGTAGGTACATATGTTTCGGTATAGACACACACACACGACACGAGTACATTGGGTCATCACAAATTGTACTGCTTTTCTGCTCATATGCAATGCACGCCTGTGGCCTTGAGGTTTATGCAGTCACCTACTACGCAAGCGACGCAAGTTCCAATCCCAGCGAGGCCAGTACCAAAAGATTTTCTAAAAAGCTTATGTGCAGTGATTTCACACCACGTGCTTTACGGTGAAGGAAAACATCATGTAATAAAATGTAAGAGATGGGGTTACTTTAAAACCAAGGACTACGATAGTCCTTGGTTTTATAGTCTAAGTTGTGTAATAAGGCAGAAGTTGTCACACTCATCATCATCATCCTCCTGCCCTTATCCCATGTTATTTGTGGTCGGCGCAATGTGTTCTTCTCTTCCATTTCTCTCTATCAGCCGTTATATCTGTATTCACTCCCATTCTAGTCATATCATCTTTCACACAATCCATCCATCGTTTCTTAGGTCATCATTTCCCCTTGTAATCATCCACATTCATAAACAAAACTTTTTTGGCAACATTATCCTCATTCCGGAAGGTGTCACACTATGAACCTAAAATATCCAATAGTACCTGGTTGACCGAGCTGTGCTCGGTTTCTTTTTCTCACAAAAACATTTTTTTTTATGTGAACGTCATTCTTGAGCCGGAGTACTCTAGTTTCGTTATCACCTCGTAAGCTGACAGCCTCACCTCTGAGCTATCATAACTTGACAGTTGTCGGCGAAATTTACTGTCGTATTGCATTGATATTTTATGAGTTTTTCAGTGCATGAGAACATGGTCAAAACGATGTTGTCTGAAAGTGAAACCTAGCTAGATCAATTTTTTGCCCTACATACAAAATATCATGAAAAACGTTGCAGCCGTTCCCGAGATCCACATTCTATATATATATACAAGAATTGCTCGTTTAAAGGTATAAGATGAAAGATTTTTTCGTGTTTTCCAAAAGTTTGATATTCATTCCACTTAAACATCTGTAAGTATTTAACCACCACGTTACACCGTGTATGTAAATTATGTTGATGAAACTAAGGTTCGCAGTAATTAATAATTTCCGTTGGCACTTTAGTTACGACCTATTTCTATGTAAATTGATGGGAATCGTGCCTTTAGGGCAGATTGCTATTCCCAGACGGGCGACTTTGCGGTAAAAAAGCTTATATTTGTAAAAACTCCAAATATATATTAACTTTTACCTATCCTCACGAATTCCTAGAAGGATACTTGAAAAGGTAGGCAAAGTAGTTAAAAATCCCCTATTTACCGTCTTTGAGAAAAAAACTTATACTCGTATCTTAGCTTTTTACCAAAGATTAGGTGACAACGGGAAGTGGTGGGACTATCGACACTGCTGAAGTAATGTTTAAAAATTTATGAATATATTGGTTAGTTATAAATTAAATAATAGTTAGAAAACACCCAAATTCATAAATATCTACAGGGATCAGTCCTTATCTAAGGTTTTTAAGATTGGCGCAATGTGTTTTCTCTTCCATTTCTCTATCAGCCTTCTCATCTGTACTGATCCCTTTCTAGCCATATATTGAATTAATTAAAAATATATCACGTGGCAATGCTGCCAGTCTTCTTGGCACGATCCGGAGAGACACCGATTTAGGCCAAGTTTTCTACTTGTACTTAATTAGTTTTGAGTTTCTTGCCGGTTCTTCTCAGAAGGCTAGTTTCCGAACCGATGATAAATTTTCGACATTCATAAGTACCTTACTAGCCCCAAACTGATAAATAATTTACATTTTCATTTTAAAATTTTTTTTCAAAAGTAGCTCGTCTTTCCACCCCGACCACTAGCCTAGTCGTCGATAATTTTGATGAATTTCTAAATGCAAATGAGGTGTTTAGCTGCCACAACATTACCTTCGAACGAGCGATACGGTATTATGGTATCGTGGCCTCACGCCAAGGCTGCCCTCCGAGACCCTTGCGGGAAGGTTCGAACATCAATTTCTCAAAGAAGTGGAATATTTTGAAGTGCCAACGTAAAATACAGGAGTCCTCTCAAACACTATACATAAATAAAATTGAAGTGTCTTTTTGTAATTCCAAAATAACAGCTTTTCACTAAATGCGTATGAAAGTATACATGCTACTGACACTGAAAAACCAAGTTTAAAAAAATTTCTCTGTCTGTCTGTCGGTCTGTTTGTTCTGGGTAATCTCTGAAACCACTGGGCCGATTTTAACGGGACTTTCACTGGCAGGTAGCTGATGTTTCAAGCAGTAACTTAGGCTACTTTAATTTATTACAAATATTAGGGATCCACGACAATAAGGAGGAAACTAATTCTACGCGGGTGAAACCGCGGGGCACAGCTAGTAACAATTATAAAACTCTTTATTGTACACCACAAAGAAAAACAATAAAAACAGAAAATTTTGAGAAGCTAAAGCTATCTCTATCAAGTGGCGTATCCTTGACCTCCCTATACGTCATGGCAGACACATTTTCCTTGACTTGTCTCATGTATGTTAGCCTGGGTCTTCTTCTTCCTCTCTTTCCTTCTACTTTTCCTTGTAATATGTTTTTAAAGAAACTGTCATGTCGTACAAGGTGGCCAGTCATCTTTCCTCTTCGATACTGGATTGTATTCCATGTGCCAAGGAGATGGCACTTAATAGAGACAAATGGAAGAAGTTGCATCAGTTACACCGACAAGAGTCACAACTCTTAAATTCATGATGATGAAAGCTATCTCTTCCAGACAACCTTTGGGTACATACGTCTTTAAGGTTAGGTAAAGTTAAAAGCAGTTAGATAATACACAGAGTAGCTCATTCATAAACGCAAGTACATCATCATCATCATCATCATAGGCCACTTGATCTTGTCAGAAATCTTGCTGTGTTTTATGTCATGCACCTTCTCCTGTGCCGCAAGTACAAGGAAAGCAAAAATTCAACACATGAGATGCGACATGTAGCTCAGTTGGAAGAGCGACTGCACGGCTTGCAGAAGGCGTGGGTTGGAGTCCCTCCTCGTGTTCGTACCATCATTAAGAATTTAGAATATAAACAATTGTGATATGCATAAATATCTAATATGATACTTGCAAAAAAATATTGAAATTAAATGTATGAATTTCTTTACAGACTTAATATGCAGGTTTCCTTACGATGTTTTCCTTTACCGTAAGGCTCATTCATGACATGCATTAAAAAAAACTCATTGATACAAATTGCCCGATAAGAACTACAGGTGACTATTCAAACCACTCTATAACGTTTGTGTTACAACTGACATAGATACGTGGAAGTAAAGTCAACGGATAATCACGAAAAATTACTTTTGAATGCTCTAAGAACAGTTCAAAGCATTTGTAATACAATGCAAATATTTAGTTTAACTAAAACATAGCTTTTCTCTTTGAATCAATAAGGTATGTTTAGTTAGAAATCAATGGCCTGGTAAAACGCTTAGAGTAAACGTTATCATAACCTTTCAAAGTTATAATAAACAAATTTGTTTATGCAGTAATTTTATTTGGATCAAACTCTGCATACATATGCTCTCGCCTGTATTCCCTGAAGGGGTAGGCAGAGGTGTTGTAATTTTCAACACCCACATTTCACCGAATATGATTAAGTTCGGGTTATTTATAATCGGGTAATTAAAAGGGTTCGGAAGGTTGCTTTTGTTGAGAAGAACCTGGCAAGAAACTCCACAGTTATTCTTTTAAAGCCCATGGACACGGTACCAATGAACTATGCTTACAATAAATACTCTATACTTTATGAACATTCATACTATACAACTTTTGTTTTTCTTCCATTGATTTATTTGTCAAAAACTACAACTAAAATGCTGACTGTCAAAATTTAAAGTGAACAAAAAACATTGAAAATTCATTAAAAGTGAAAGAAACAAACAGACACGATGAAGTTCATGGATAGATTACCGACAGTGATCAGCTGTTGTTTCTGCTGTTTCTTGAGAGCAGGCACTGTGGTCATAGGACTGTTCTCATTTGTAAGTACTGTTCAACCCCACAACCGACCTACTACTGAAAAACTACTTAATTAGGACCTTAGCCTCACAAATTATTGTCCACTTTGGTCTTCATTGACAAAACTTTAGGTGGCGGGCAGGTACTTTGAATCCACATGCTCTCATCGGTGTGTGAATTTTGTGTCGTGCTTGCTATAGTGCTTTTAACTCGACTAGTCTCAAAAAGTACTAACTAACTAACTAACTACACCGATTGACGAGCGTTTCTCTGGTAGATGTACTTAACAAGGAATATTAGTACTAGCCGACCCGACAGACGGTGTCCTGTCTTACATGTATCTAAATATATATAACTCAAAGGTGACTGACTTAGTGATCTATCAACGCATAGCCCAAACCACTGGACGGATCGGGCTGAAATTTGGCATGCATACATAGGCTAATAAAGGATTTTGATTAATTCTACCCCCAAGGGGATAAAATAGGGGATTAAAGATAGATCCAGCAGTTTCTGAGATAAATGGGGATTCATTTTTATATATATAGAATAGGAGGAGCTCGTGGCACAGTTGCTATTGCGCATATCATTCGATCAGCGAAGTTAAGCAACCATACGCCTAGCCAGTAGTTGGATGGTTGACCGCCCGAGTTCCCTCCGTGCCACGGAGAGCACGTTAAGCCGTCGGTCCCGGTTGCCAATTTAACATCTTTGGCAATCGTTACAGGTCAGTCGGAGGCCTAAAAATAATCTGACAACTGGTTTAACCCAGATCACAGATTTTCCTCCTAAAACGGGGTTGCGAAGGTCAGATGGCAGTCGCTTCGTATAAAAATCAGGTGACCAGCCACATCGGGTTGAATCAAGTGCCAACCCCAACAATGTATGGGATAAGGCCAGGGAGATGATGATGATGATATATAGAATAGAATAAGTATTTATAGCTAAACCAAGAACCGTTACCACTGTTTTTGATATTTTCTTATCACCAGATGGTGGGATTGATCTTCGCTCCAAATGTGAGCCATACGAAAGGATTCTGGGACATGGAGTCGGTGTTGTTCAACTACAATGGAGTCACCGAAACGGTGATCCAGATCATTATAGGAATGGTCTCCATTATGCTGTGTATCGTCAGCGTCCTACTACTCGTCGGGGCTTGCTGTGTTAGTTACTAGCTCATCTATACAGATGTCAGCTAATTAAAATTGAAGTGTCTGTTCAGAAATCCTAACTAACAACTGTTCACTTATTGTATATGAAAGTATATAAGGTACTTAGTTAAAAAAGGGAAGGCCTATGTCCAGCAGTGAACTAACAGAGGCTGATGACAATGAGGGGTTAAAAAAACTATTGTTAAATTTTTATAACTGTCTGTTTATTCATAATCTCAGAAACGGTTGGACAGATTTAAAGGGACTTTCACAGTCGGTTCCATTTGACTAGATTCTCTGTGACTCGGACCAATCGCTTGCATAAAACAATTGAAACGATCGAATCACCTCTCGATTGTTCGATCGCCAGGGTGAGATGATGGTTGAATCGATGGTAAATTTGACCAATCCCGATTGTTGATATCTCACAATCGCACATCACTACTACGTTACCCCAATGTAAATACTGTGGCGAGCGACCCCCGACTTGGGATCCCTCGTCTCCGGGATCGATACTATTTTCTACTAGCTGTGCCCTGCGGTTTCACCCGCGTAGATTTAGTTTCATGCTTCATGTCGCGGAACCCTAAAATTTTTAATAAATAAAATTAGCCTAAGTTACTCCTTGAAACATCGGCTACCTGTCAGTGAAAGTCCCGTTAAAATCGGTCCAGCTGTTTCAGAGATTACCTGGAATAAACAGACAGACAGACAGACAGACAGACAGACAGACAGACGGACAGATAGAGAAAAATGTTAAAACTTGGTTTTTCGGTGTCAGTATCGTGAACACTTTCATATGCATTCAGTGAAAAGCTGTTATTTTGGAGTTACAAACAGACACTTTAATTTTATTTATCTGTATGTATGTATAGATTCTTTTATTTTTTAAATATTTTTCATAAAAGTTAAAAGTATTAACCGAAAAAGGTTTTAACCAGCTTGTAAAGCCTTACAATACCTACCTATGTTTCAGAACATGCCGTTCCTAATTGAGATCTACCAATGGGGCGCCATAGTATACACCAGCTCAGTGGCTCTCCTGTTCTTGATCCTCGCATTCTGTTGCTTCTTCATTCACACCAATTGCTACTTGGCCGGGGGAGCTCTCTGTGGACTCATTATATTTGCTGCTCTATGTAAGTTACAATATAGTCTTTACTGACTTAACGTTCAACCTATTTTTGGTGTAGACGAATGAAATTCAAATTTTTGATTAAATCTATACATCTATACAGATAAATAAAATTGAAATGTCTGTTTGTAATTCCATAATAACAGCTTTTCACTAAATGCATATGAAAGTGTTCACGATACTGACACCGAAAAACCAAGTTTTAACATTTTTCTCTGTCTGTCTGTCCGTCTGTCTGTCTGTCTGTCTGTTTGTTCCGGGTAATCTCTGAAACGGCTGGACCGATTTTAACGGAATTTCACTGGCAGGTAGCTGATGTTTCAAGGAGTAACTTCGGCTACTTTAATTTATAAAAAATATTAGGGTTCCGCGACAATAAGGATGAGACTAAATCTACGCGGGTGAAACCGCGGGGCACAGCTAGTTTTATATATATATATATATATATATATATATATATATATATATTTTTTTTTTTAATAACAAAATACGCTCACGTTGAAACTAAGAAACGATGAGCTGTGTGAAAGGTGATAATTACGATGGTTGGAATGATAGTGAATATAGATAAATCGGTTAGTAGAGACATGGAATAGGAAAACACATTGTGAGTGCAAATACAATAGGATATGGGTAAGATGATGATGCAGGAGAGAGACATTGGCGTGATCGTGATGACTACACAGCCACGACGTTGCCAATTGAGTTTTTCTAAATACTGAATTGCTGTGATGTCTCGAGAAAATATCGTGAATAAACCTGCATATGTCCGAGACACAATGCAAAGGGATAGGTATGGTGCCTGAGATTGTGATGGACACACCATTTGTCACGTTGGCACCTAGTCATATTGGAAGAATGAGTGTTAGTAAACCTACCTAAATCTTCCGGAGCTCTTGGAGGAAAATGTCTTGTTGAAAATGTATCTTGTTATTTTTACTACATTTTCTTTTCAGTAACGGCATACTTCATAATAGTCACGAATAGTCTTCGAATGTCATTGAAATTCCTCTCGAGTGAAGACATCATCATTTAATACTTTTGTAGCGCCGATTGACTTTTGTACAGTTTGACTTGTGTTTGTATAATAAACATGATAATTTTAACTGCATTTTTCGTATCCTTTTTAATTAAACCACAGTTCCTTAACCCATAACATAATTGGCATGTCAGTCTGAGTGCCTAGTATGAGTTTTCTTAAAATCGCCGTCACAAGTCATCGCGTTGACGTAAACGCAGATTTGTATGGGCTCATAATAGTGTCATCTTTAGGCCGACAGAGGCGCTGCTCCGATCCCATACAAATCTGCGTTAACTTTGATACGGTGACTTGTGACGGCGGCAGTGAAAAACTCGCACTAGGCACTCTGGTTATGTTTCATACCACTGTGTTAGAAAGTGGTGTCTCATCGTCCTGAGTGCGTAATGCGAGTTGTCACAAGTCATCGCGTTGACGTATACGCAAATTTAAATAGTGTCATCTGTCACCCGACTATATATGGCGCTGTTTTGATCCCATACGATTTTTTTCTATATCTATGGGCGGCAGTGAAAAAATCACAACGTGCCATACACAGTTGGAGTCAGCACTTGATTCAACCCGATGTGGTTGATCACCTGATTTTGACACTGACATCAGGGGCCCAACCATGAGGTCTTATTGCAATGTTAATTCATTTGTGCGACAGTGACAGATGTTTACACGTCACATACATAAGTGAAACTATCATGTCAATAAGAGCTCATGGTAATCCCTTTATACATAACAGTGTGTACCTATAGGTACCATTTACCTGCGATTTTCGGATTGTTCTATTACACAGGCCAACAAAAAAAAATTTTTGTTTGGTGCCGCTAATTGTATGTTATAATTTGGTTAATTAGTCCGCAAGACGTTGTGGGAAGCTGTCAAATTCGCGAAGCTACGCTCAGGTTTGTACCGATCCAAAGGTTAGATAAAACTGGGTCGTGTTTTATGTATCTTTCGAGAAAGTAGTAATGAAAGGCTGGAATGAAATGCTGGTATTTTTGATGTCCCACAGATTAGACTTTTAATGAAATACAATGATTTTATTCATTCAATGAATAATTTAGAAGCAGAGGCTTGGAAATCTTTCATTGCTGTTGTAAAAAAAAAATAGGAAATTAGAAGGCCGAAAATTAGAAAGAATTCGTTCAAAAGCTCTTAATTAGCTTTAATAATCTTGGATGTAATATGAGCATAAAAGTACACTATCTATATAATCATTTACACAAGTTTCCTGAAAATCTTGGTGCGTATAGCTATAGTATATTAATTCTTTTTAAATTATTTACTCTTGCGAAATCTCGAAAACTACGCGTAGCATTTAAAAAGTAAGTCTCAATTTTTTATTAGGGTACCGAACGTACTTGAAATCAGTTTTACTTTTAGCGGCACCAAAATCATTGTAGGCCTGTGTTAGCTTATGACGTGAGCTCTTATTGATATTCGACCGCAGATATCTATATACCTATATATATAAAAGAAAGTCGTGTTAGTTACACTACTTATAACTCAAGAACGGCTGAACCGATTTGACTGAAAATTGGTGGGTAGGTAGCTTAGAACCAGGAGAAGGACATATGATACTTTATACCGTAACCGTCTTGAAACCTGAAAAAAATCGTCATATAACACACTAAAGCCTGCGCGGGTGAAACCGCGGGGCACAACTAGTATCTTGTAATAATAAGTCTTGACTCGTAAGTATCATTTATTACCAGTCTCGGCTGATAATAAAATAACTATTTATTGCAAAGAAATCTTATCGAAACAAAGCCATTTTTTTTCTTTATGATCTGAAATGTATAATTTTTACGGTCTCAATGGATTTTTCTGTCAAATAACTGTCAGAATTAGTTAAAATGTCGAAATTCTGCCAAATACGTCCGTGAAGTGTTTTCATTTTCTAGTTTTTTCATGAGTTTAATAATAAAATTAAATCATGTGTGAGATATTCCCAGAAGTGAATAATTGCTGTTATTTCTTCTCGATTCGAATAGGGATGCTATTTATTGCAGTATTAAGTATTGTGAGTATTTTACTATTCTGTTATGTGCTAGCCCTCCCGTGCTGATTCATCCGTAGTAATTATACTATATAACCAACTAGCGACCCGCCCTGGTTTCGCATATTATTGTGGGTTCCCTGATAGATCGCCAACATTTTTGTAGAGGTTATTTGGAGAGGGATTTTAAGGTGTACACACAATACTGGTGCGTTTTTCTGTAAGATTTCTCATAATACATTGAGGATGAGGTTCAATTTCGTATCTTTAAATCCGACACTCGATAGCGAATATCTCATAGCCAACGAACGTCATTCTCTCCAGTCAACCTTTGAATTCAATAATTACAAATTGCGCAGTAGGTACTTACAGATAATAAAAAAAATATCATACTCGAATTAAAATATCAGAAAAGCGTTTAAAAAGATTGTAATGAAAATAATTCTTTGGCTCTAGGTACACCCTCGGTTCGACATCAGTTCAAGCTCAGAATATCATAGTTACAAATTCCCGATGATATTAAAACTGAAATTTGACGCAATGTTTTGTAGACTCTTACTCAAGATAAATGCTTATTTATCAACCTTGTAGAATAGAAATGTCTTTTAACATCCTAGAAGGGTCCCGGAAGAGGTAGACCGAGGTGTTACATACAACATTCATTTTTCACCGACGATGATTTGGTGCCCACGTGACAGATGGTGAGTCTATCGCCGTAAAAGATACTAAATAATGCATAAAATGTATCCCTCTTTCGGACTTTAGGACTACGACTTAATTTTAAACATTTAGACTTAAAAAACACTTAAAACATAGTGATACAATATTAAATAACTATGATTTTACTCTTATTAATTCTCGTCATTCGTATCGTATTTAATATGATACTGAGCATAGCAAGAACTACGCAAAGAATATCACATTAGAAATACGAAGGGGGCAAAATACACGTAAGTAAAAAAACAATATAAACGCCTTTATCACAAAACATAGTTTAAATGAAGACTAGACGAAACTCGGACTAAAACTATGTCCATCCCTTTTTAAAACCATATCACAGTAAGAGATGAAACTACTTTTAAACCAAGGACTATCTTAGACTATGTTGTGTAATAGCACTTGAAATATCTATTTATATATCTATACATCTATACTCTATACAGATAAATAAAATTGAAGTGTCTGTTTGTAATTCCAAAATAACAGCTTTTCACTAAATGCATATGAAAGTATACACGCAACTAACACTAAAAAAACAAGTTTAAATTTTTTTCTCTGTTTGTCTGTCTGTCTGTTCGCTCCGGGTAATCTCTGAAACGGCTGGACCGATTTTAACGGGACTTTCAGTGACGGGTAGCTGATGTTTCAAGGAGTAACTTAGGAGTACTTTTATTTATCAAAAATATTAAGGTTCCGCGACGATAAGCATGAAACTAAATCTACGCGGGTGAAACAGTGGGACAAAGCTAGTATATAAAATAAATAAACCCACGCCATCTCAGAAGGGTCCCCTAAGGAGTAAGCAGAGTCGTACCAACAACACCCACATTTCACCGAATATTATTAAGTGCTAACGTGACAGAGGGTGAGGGTTTAAGTAAAAGCCTCAAAACTTTAGGCATATACAAACTAGCTTACTTACTTCCCCAAAAATCTGTAATCTTGAAACAAATTTTTATGTAAGTATTCGTAACGAATTGCCTCAAAAAGTATAGGACCGATTTAAAAAAAATCTTTCACCATTTGAATGCTATATTATCACTGATTAATACAGGTTACTTTTTATCCCCTTACTCCCACGGGAACGGGAACTACAGGGTAACCGCGTGACGTCCGCTAGTCTTGAATACGTGCGCCAATTCTAATCGTTCGTTTGGCCAAAAGCCCTCGGAGAATGTAGGTCAACCTAATAACCAGTTATGTAACATTACTGGGGCCTAACCATGAGCTCTTATTGCAATGATAATTCAGTAGTGCGACAGTGACAGATGTATACACGTCACATACATCTGTCTCATAAATGAGTGAAACTATCATGGCAATAAGAGCTCATGGTAAGGCCCCTGGTACTTACATAGAACCAAATGCTCATCAAATATTATGAGCTACGTGGGTAACCGCGGCTCACAGGACTATAATAATAATTAGTAAAAATGATGTGACTAATCTCAACGGGGATAAGCCATCTCCGCAGGAGATATTAATACACAAGTGTGTGCGCAAACAAGGTGCATTTTTTATTCCCTCACTCTCATAGTCCGATGGGAGGCAATCCGACACGACTGGAGAGAGATCAGGCATAGAACGGCTTGACATGCTTTCCGAGGCACAAACACCGCTAACTTCCAAACTCGGGGTATTTATTGTGAATTTCTTCACAGATAAACAATATATTATATTCTTAACCTGATCCGGGATTGAACATATACACCTATGAAACCATTAGGGATCTGTGGGACACTGAAATTATGTAATACTCTATGCGGGTGAAGCCGAAGGGCACAGCTATTAAGTTAACATTACAGGTTACAGGCGGTATCGGGCTGAGTGCACTCCTACAAAACACAAAAGCCAGTTACGACACTCTAAAAGGAATTGCTGACATCAGAAGTAAGTATTGCAAGCACTTATTTATATTCAGTATCGAACTCGTAACCGAAGGAAGTGTATGAACTATGAAGAGATGCATGAATGGGGATTGAAGCGAAAGGAGTATGTAAGGATCATAGCATGTGGCGAACGGTGGTCTCTGCCTACCCCCAAGGGATACAGGCGTGAGCATATATATGAACTGATAAACAGAGCTGTTACAACATTTTTCACTGAGGATGATTGAGAACTTACGTGAGGGTATATCCCTGTCGCCACATACGCGTAGTGCCCGAGACGACGATAGACACACCATCTGTCACGTTGACAATTAATCATCTTCGGTGAAAAGTGGGTGTTGTTATTACAACAGCTCTGCCTACCTCTTCGGGGAATACAGGCGTGAGCTATGTATGTTTGTTTCAGACAAATGGGAATTCAACTTGTACTCGTATTCTCCAATACATTTTTTTGTAATTATTATACATTTTTCATTATTTCCTTTTTCTCAGACCCGAGCCATGCGATGTCACATTTGACCGACGTTGTGCAAAGTGGTATAACTTTAATGTTCACCTTGTTCATGCTAATGGGAGTTTTGTTACTCATCGCCAATTTTTCAGTGAGTTACAATACAGTACATGTCCTACGCATAATTTGGTATGGATGGATATTAAAGTTCTTGCCTTGCCTGCAAAAACTCGGAGGTTTTCTTAATGTTGCCGATCTACAAGAGGCCAACTATGATCGTTTAAGCAGCGCGTATTAATAACTTCTTTCAAGCGACGTTTCATTTTACAGTACATAAATTGACATTTTCGTGAGCAGCCGCCTGCTACGCAAGTCTGAATTGGTTACACTAGTGAGTTTATCTAAAAACTTAAATTCAGACCTAAGACGTATGTACTGTGCCTGAAACGGGGATAGACTCACCATCCGTCACATTGGAAACCTAATATCTAAAAGTAGCCTAAGTTACTCCTTGAAACATCAACTGCCATCAGCGTCCCGTTAAAATCGATCCAGCCGTTTCAGAGATTATCCGGAACAAACAGACAGACAGACAGAGAAAAAATTTAAAACTTGATTTTTTGTGTCAGTAGCGCGTATACTTTCATATGCATTTAGTGAAAAGCTGTTATTTTGGAATTACAAACTGATACTTAAATTTTATTTATCTGAATAGATAGATCATAATGATTTTTTTTCAGGATCAAGAAGGATTGGTTCAAGTGTTTGTGTGGGTGATATTCCTAAACATTGTAATTGGCTTCACCTTGCTGCTGGCGTCTGGGCTGGAGTGCCTTATGAAGACTACCTGTATATTCGGCAATATGGACTGGTTATCAAGTGCCACTGCGGTAGTTACAATGATTTTTTACCTTATCGGTAAGTTGCTATTATTAAATGATTTATACCTAAGTTGTTCAGCCGCGTTATTCACTAAGGTTTCTCAGCGTCGCACTCGTCGAGTGTCTGTTTTAAAGATTCGAAATTGAACCTTATTCTCTATGTTTTATGTATCAATTTCCTATGATTTAAACCAACGCTCGTCGTCGAATTCGACGCTGAGAAATCTTAGTGAAGTCGACGTCAAATGTCGGTTTCTTGGAACACCTCTGAGTATCTTTGAACGAGACGCTTGTTACCCTCTTATGCGCAAGTGACCGTAAATGAAGGAGGGTCGGCTATCTGTTACTTTTATTTTGTGGTTAAATCTCCTTGCTAACACTAATTGAAATTGGATTAGTTTTGATACAAAAAAACCTTTGTCAGGGCTTACTCGTAGGGGTTGATATCAAAAGGATTTCAAATCTAGATTTACTTAGGTAATGGATGTAGCTCAGACAATATGTTTTATGTAAATTTTAATATCACATATAAAAATATATTAGAAGAGTTTTTAAATAATACTGTGTGGAGAGCGAGTGATCGCGCTCATCCCCAGCAAAGGGAAGATCTTCCAGCCAGACGAGTGTCATGCCTAGGGAATCGCTCCAGCTGTTCTAGTTGGAAGCTTGTTTACTACGATTCGCTAATAACTCTTATAGCGCGATTTAGGTTCTCGCGTATTTGTACTTAAATTGTGCAATTGTTAGCGAGTAGCGCCATCTATGTAATAAGCGTAGTAAATTGCAATTTAGGCAAAGAAGCGTACTAGCTGACTGATGATTACCGACTGTGAACACCACCAACATATCGCTACAAATAAGTAATTAATATACTGTTCGCAACTTTCCTATATAAATAAACTGGCGGATGTCACGCGGTTTCACCCGCGTAGTTCCCATTTCCGTGGGAGTACGGGAATAAAATATAGCCTATATTAATCAGTGATAATGTAGCATTCGAATGGAGAGAGAGATAATTTTTAAAAGCGGTCAACAGTACTTTTTGAGCTAATTCGTTACAAACATACAAATCTTTATAATATTAGAAGTAAAGATAAAATTGAAGTGCCTGTTTTCTTGTAATATTTAATTCTTAGTGAACAATCCCTGTTGGAACAAACTCCCTATAATAATGTATAACTGTCTATTGTTTCAGCGTGGATATACTTCATAAGTGTCTGCAATAGTTATGTTTTAAACGGCTAATAAATGGACCAGAAACAAGTATTCAACACTTTTATTTTATTTGACACACGACGAGCTTAATGGTGAAGGAAAATATCGAGAAGCCCAGAGCTTCAGGCAACTTGACATAAGTTGCATTTCTTCTCAATATGCTGGCTTTACGGAGTCTCTCTGTATTCGTAACGAATACATGCGACAGAGGACCAAAGTAATCGACATAGCTCAAAGAATAAGCAAGCTGAAGTAACAGTGGGCCAGCCGTATCTCGCGAAGAACCGACAACTACTGGGGTAAACGTGTTCTTGAGTGGAGACCGCGACTCCGCAAGCGTAGTGTAGGACGCCCTCCGGCCAGGTGGGATGACGATCCGCGAAAGACTGCAGGCAGATGCTGGATGCGGCAAGCTGAAGACAGGGCGCTATGGCACTCATTAGGGGAGGCCTATGTCCAGCAGTGGACCAAGATAGGCTGATGATGGTGATGATGATGCTGGATTTACAGTATGTTTTCCTTCACCGTATGTACGTAAAGTTGGTAATTTTAAAGGGTTTGTGCAGATGACTGATTAGTTCAGATTTTAACCACATGAGAAACCTTGCATGTCCGAGAAGTAATTCATACACACCTGTGTGACTTCTAACTGAGCTGTCATTTATCCATCTTAATAGACATAGATACGTATAGGTATAGTGTATACTAGCGGACATCACGCGGTTTCACCCGCGTAGTACCCGTTCTCGTGCGAGTACGGAGATAAAATATAGCCTATGTTACTCGCTGATGATGTAGCTATCCATTGCTTAAAGAATTTTCAAGATCAGTCATTTTGTTTCGGAGCCTATTCAATGCAAACAAACAAACAAAAAAACAATCAAATCATTCCTCTTCATAATATTTGTGTAGATTCATAGGTACTACGCGAAATCTGGTGTAGTATAATATCGCGAAAATATCCCTAAAGTTGAGAACTAAACTTAAGAGATCTTTATACAAGTTCCCTGGACCCTTCAAGGGATAACACCCTTATCCTTTCAATTCCTTTTATTTTCTTTTGTTATTCATATATCACTGAAAAGGTCTAAGGACTTTATTATATCGCAAAGTAATAGTGGGGATTGGAGGATGAATAATCTATACTCTATACAAACTGCATACAGATAAATACATTTTTAAGTGTCTGTTTTTAAGTATATACGGTATTCGCATGAAAAAACCAATGTTTTTTTTCTATCTGTCTGTCTGTTTGTTCCGGCTATTCTCCGAAGCGGCTGGACCGATTTAATCGGAACTTTCACTTGCTTATATTACAAGGAGTATCCTAGGCTACTTTTAGTATTAAAAAAACATTGAAGTGGGCCACTCATGGAATTAAGACTACGCGAGGGAAACCGCGGGGCACAGTTAATCTATAGGTACATCTCTATATCTAAACAGATAAATTAAATTGAAGTGTCTGTTACTAATTTCAAAATTACAGCTTTTCTCTAAATGCATATGAAACTATACACGCTACAGACACTGAAAAACCAAGTTTTAATATTTTTCTCTGTCTGTCTGTCTGTTTGTTCCGCGTAATATCAGAAACGGCTGGACGGATTTAACGGCACTTTCACTGGTAGGTAGCTGATGTTTCAAGGAGTAACTAAGGCTACTTTTATTTATTGAAAATATTAGGGATCCGCGACAATAAGGATGAAACTAAATCTACGCGGGTGAAACCGCAGGGCAGTAGTCAATTAATTTGTACTATGGGATTTATAAAATAAATCCCATAATACAGAACTAAATATATTTTACACTCTTAAGCTGGATAATCCGAGATAATAAGGATCAGGTTTGAAAAAGTTATTTCAACCTCATATGAATAATGAATCGGAACTCAGCGCAAAGTTCATCCCGACGATATTTTTCAGACAACTTATTCGTAAATTTATTAATATTTATGAAAATTATAGGCACTTATGCCTTACCAGAAGAGTCCCCGAAGGGGTAGGCAGGGCTGTAACAACACCCACTTTTCACCGAAGTTGTGACAGATATACATACGGCCCTTGAATTTAGTCACAGACATATTAAGCAGGTTTCTTCACAATGTTTTCTATCGTAAGCTGAGGTCGCTTTTGGAAGCTCTAAAAGTGGAAATGAGGCTTTTGCCCACTAGTGGGACACAATAGGCTCATCATATACATCTATACATACATATACATATACAGATAAATAAAATTGAACCCATTTTAAAATGTTTTTTCTGTCTGTCTGTTTGTTTGTTCCGGGTAATATCTGAAATGGCTTTACTGATTTTAACGGGACTTTCTCTGACAGATACCTTATAATAAGGAGTGATATAGGCTTATTCCGCGGGCCACCCATGAAATTAAATTACATGAGTGAAACCGAGGGGCACAGCTAGTAATAACATGTAAACTAGTAATGACAAAGGTAGTGTGTGCAATTTTTTTTTTTAAATCGAACCTTTTTGACTTTCTTCACATACTAGGAGTTGAGAGACGATCTGTAAAAGTGATTGTGAACGTACATTTTTATCAAAACTCATTAGTATGAATGGAGACAAGTATGTATTGTATACTAACGTTAAAGGCGACTACTCAAACCACGCAGTCACTGTAACGATTATTTGAATTTTAAAACATCCGTCAGTATTCCAAAGTTTATACTCATTCACGAGTTGTAAAACCGGGTTTGGCACGACACTCATAAATATTAATTTTTCCAAAGGTTTTTGCGTCCGGATTCGTATCAAAACCGGAATATTTTTGCGGTAATTTACGATTCAAATACGGCTTTGAAAAGGAAAGTTTTGAACCGTGACTTCGTTGCGATATTCTATTTGTTCCTTTTTACATATTACTCAAGTTTTTTAACACAAGCAAAACCCGATAGACTTAATCCTACTTATTTTTTTATTATTATTTGATCGCTACAAAGTACCTATCTATACAGATAAATAAAATTAAGTGTCTGTTTGTAATTCCAAAATAATAGCTTTTCACTAAATGCATATGAAAGTATATACAGTACTCAAATAAAAAAACCAACTTGAATTTTGTGTCTGTCTGTTGGTTCCGGCTAATCTCTGAAACGTCTGGACCGATTAAAGAGGGACTTTCACTGGCAGATAGTTCATATTACAGGGTCATGTTAAAAAAACATTCAAAACAAAGATTCCGCGGGCCACCCATGAAATTAAGACTACATGGATGAAACCGCGGGGCACAGCTAGTCGTAAATAAAATATCAACCCAAAGACATAACCTAATAGTACTCTAAGAATATATATCTTTGTAACCTAACATGATCAGCCCCTACAAGCCTGTTCAAATTTCAATTTTCAATTTTCAAAAATATCTTTATTCGATTAGACTTTATACAAAGCACTTTCAAATCGTCAGAATGACACAATTTACAGGATTATACATGCTACCGCCAGGTTCGGAAGGTTGCTTTTACTGAGAAGAACCTGGCAATAAACTCAGTAATTACTCTTTTCAAAAATATTTACAACTAGCTGTGCCCTGCGGTTTCACCCGCGCAGAGTTAATTTAATTCCCGCGGAACCCCAAATGTTCTTTTTAAATAAAAGTTAGTTACTCCTTGTAATATTAGCTATCTGCCAGTGAAAGTCCCGTTAAAATCGGTCCAGCCGTTGCAGAGATTACCGTTGCGGAATAAAGAGACGTGTTGATAAAAGCAACTTTTTGATAAAAACAGCTCTTTAGCAAATAACTCATTATTAGGTACCAATTCTTTGCGTTTTTACACTCGTGATAATTTCTCAACGAAATGTCCGATTGGAATAAAACAAACGATATTTTACTTCTAGATGAATACCCTTGATAGCATATTGCTTAATTTGCATAAGGATTAATATTAAGATACACATTTAACGTAGTTTCTTTCTTCAGACGATTTAATATTTTTTATGAACATAAATCGGTTATTGTGACTAAACTATGATAGTTAGATATATACTCTCGCGGACTTTTTTGTAGATCTTAATGAGACTTACAATTCCGTAGTATATCATTTTGTACTATTGTCAATAGTTTTTGCAGCGCACGCTTAAATAGGTTTTCGATTTTACACCTTGGGTTACAAATTCTCAATTTTCTTACGGACCCCTAATTTTTATGAGAATAAAATATAGCCTATAGCTTTCCTCGATAAATGGACTATCCAACATTGAAAGAATTTTTGAAATCGGACCAGTAGTTCCTGAGATTAGAGCGTTCAAACAAACAAACAAACAAACTCTTCAGCTTTATAATATTAGTACAGATTTAAAAAAAAACAAAATAATATGTCGATAAAAATAAAGAAAAGTCTTTTTGAGATGACCAGCCCCCACAAGCAGCACCTGTTCACAAGTATGACGCGTATGACAACCTCTGCTTTCTTCAACATACCACCATTATCGAGGAGAAATCAGAACAGTAATCAATAAACATCTAAAACTCAACATTATGTAGGTAGCTGAACAAAAAATTTTATATTTTCCTATCAAAACACCACCGTTAAGTCGAAGAATATTCTCTTTTTCGGTTTGCATGAGACTGAAAGAGAGATAACGATTTAAATATAAACCGCGATACTGCAAAATAACCTTTTATTAATTTACCTACTTGGACGAAATATTGTTGATTTATTAAATATCTAAGTCAATCAATTACTTCAAATGAATATCGTTTGTTTGTTTCCAGAGCTACATTCATTTTGATGTTCAAATGAAGAGGATTTAACCGATAAAACTCTAGAGAAAGAGGTTACTTAGTAATATGTTTCATCGCATTTAGTTCAAGTACCTGGTTGACCGAACTGTGCTCGGTTTCTCGTTCTCACAAAAAACTAAACTTTTTCCTACAAAAGAAAAAAACTTGACGTTATCTCAAAAAAGCTAGTAGAAAAAAAAATAAAAAAATCGAGCCAGTGAACGTCAGTCTCGTACCGAGGTACTCTAGTTTCGTTATCACCTCGTAAGCGTAACATGACAGTTATCGGCGAAATTTACCTAAACATATTGCTTACAAAATAACAAATTATTTGAAAATAAGTGCTCCACATAATGACGTCATATTTTTAAAATCAGTACAACTTGCTTTAATCCTGCTGGAAACACACATATAGATCCGCTATTATTCTGGTCAACACTTTAATAAAAACTATGCTACCACTTACCTTTATCACTCCAACACTCGTCTACAACTCCAGCACGATTGTTGAATCCCAGCCAATGTTAAACAAAGCACTATACAACACTTTAAAGAGTTATAAATTTATAGGCGCCGTCACGAATTATGAGAGCTCAGCAATAATAACGCATCATACAAACAGACAAAGATCCAAGGTAAGCGCTCATAACTCCTGATGGCGCATTTACACTTATAATGTAGAAGCAGGTTAAATCATTATAAACGATACGCAGCGTTTCGACGTGCGCCCTCAACCGTATCCATAAGTCAACTGTGGATTTCTTGTAGGAAATGAGGGTAGTGACAATTTTTTTTTAATGACAGAGATAAAATATCTATCACCATTTTAATATCCATTGACAAAACAAGCAAAATGTGAATACTATTTTAGTTGCCATATTACGAAAAAATTTATAATTATTAATAATCCTTTTTGGATACATACATACATACACAGTGTATTTTGTTTTGAAACTATTGTAACGGTAGTGTATTTATACAGATCAGTGAACGTCAGTCTCGTACCGAGGTACTCTAGTTTCGTTATCACCTCGTAAGCGTAACATGACAGTTATCGGCGAAATTTACCTAAACATATTGCTTACAAAATAACAAATTATTTGAAAATAAGTGCTTCACATAATGACGTCATATTTTTCAGGCAGAATGCAGAATTGGATTGTGATGTTTGACATAGCTTACGCTGAGAATTCATTTCAATATTAAGGATTTTTTTATGAAGTACAAAATATAAACATTATAACGAATCCATTCAGAAGAACTCATTTTAAGTTGGATTTACTTCTATTTCTATTTATATTTCTAAGTACCAAAATGACAAAACCATTCTTTAAGGCATCTTCGTTTCCTCGTAGGATAAGGTATTTTCTTGCAGTGTAGTTGCTTGCCTATTTATGAAGCTCTTCGTGGAGCAATCATTCTGAAAATGTGCATTCCGGAGGCACTATTTAGGCACTATTTTTTGGCAGTTAAAGCATCATCCTAGTGCAAGCCGTTACCGAGATCTAGGATGTGTACGCTAGCTTGACCAAAAACAAAGCCCTATATTTCCGTAAATATGGTGGCACTATTTTTTTTAATATGGCACTAATTAGGCACTATCTTTTGAGGCTACTCCCGTCCCTAGATTCCACCATGTGTACGCTAGCTATACGAACCCTTTCTTGCATTCAATCATTTCTTGACAGCCCAAACGGTCTAAAAGACACGGCCCTAATCCCTTCGTCAGTGTCACATGTGTCATTAGCTCATAAACTAACACTTGACACCACTCGCAAATTATGTCACTTGGCCATTAAGTTAACGACAAGATAGTTATGACATTTTGCACTTAGCCATACAAAAGGGTTAGAACACACTTGTCCCTTCAAAGTATTACATAACTATGTATGCTAATTTTGTTAAAAATATGTTTGTTTGTATGTAGCTAGGATACATTGAGGTCATTTTGGAAATAGTGAAGGGATTTCGAAAATTCATTCACCATAATTTTGAATTGATCTTTAGGGCTTGCATGGGTGGAGTTAGACCAAAAACATTTATGTATAGTATAGACGAAGTTTAAAAAGTAGCTACATGTCTTTCTATGATAAGGATTTTAAAAGTGATGGACTTAGTTTAATCCGAGCTTAATCTAGTCTTCGTTTAAGCCATGTTTTGTAATAAGGGCGATAAAGTTGAAGTAGGTAGGTTTTGCGACATATTTTATGCCTAAGGTGTAAGATCGCCGATTCAGTCGCTGAAACATAGAATGGACATAGCTTTGAACTTGACTAAAGGGTTATATACCCTTGCGAAGACCGAGTGATCACCATGCTCATCCCATGTGAAGATCCTCCAGCCAGACGGAATGCCTGGGGAACCGCGGCTCCAAATGTACTAGTTGGAAACTTGTATATATACTGCAATGCGCTCGAAAACTCTCATAGCGCGATTTAGGTTCTCGTCCATTTGTTCCCAAACTTGCGCTTGTTCGCGAGTAGCGCCATCTATGTAGCGAGCGGAGAAGCGTTCTTATACAATTAAATTGGTAGACGAAGTCACGGGTTACAGCTATTATGTGTCTCATTGAAATTGCGATTTAATTGCTTTGTGAACTCTTGTCTATCAACCGTTTAATTATTCGCGAAACTAATAATAAACTTAGCTAGAAATGAAAGACTCATTTCGTTCGTTCAAATGTACTTAACTTCAGAAAGTCCACTTCAACTGAGATCCAATTGAGAATTCGATAGATTTGTCTAATTTGTTTGAGAGTCGACAGGTATATTTATTCACAATTTACGAAGCTGCAAATTCTGCAAATTTATAATTCGCAATTCTATTCATAAGCTGAGCGCAATTTTCATCGTTTATTAGATTTTAAAGAAAGCTTCATAGCAAAGATGCCTAATGAATTACTTTGCTCTCAAATTCTTTAAGTAGACGCTTGTCGAAGCGTATAATTTATAAAATACTTGCTGTGCCTTGCGGTTTTACCCGCGGAACCATAATGTTTCTTTAAAATAAAAGTAGCCTAAGTTAGTAGTAAGTTAATCCTTGTAAAATTAATAAAATATCAACCCGCTAGTCCTAAGTTTAATAAGCACTCGACATCGCAGTAAGGGTTTGAACTACCCTTTAAATATTAGCTCTTGAAGGATAACATAAGATCTTACAGGAATGATCTCAGGTGCTATTTAATATAACTGACAAGATCTCCCGTAAATATCGTCTAACTAGCTGTGCCCTGCGGTTTCACCCGTGTGGATTTAGTTTCATCCTTATTGTCGCGTAACCCTTATATTTTTTATAAATAAAAGTAGCCTACGTTACTCCTTGAACCATCAGTTACCTGCCAGAGAAAGTCCCGTTGAAATCGGTCCAGCCGTTTTGGAGATTACCCGGAACAAACAGACAGACAGACAGACAGAGAAAAACTTTTGAAATTTGGTTTTTTAGTGTCAGTAACGTGTATACTTTCATATGCATTTAGTCAAAAGCTGTTTCTGTTTCGATTTCTGAATTACAAACAGACACTTCAATTTTATTTATCTGTATAGATTCAAAAGCAAATCAAATTGACGTGTATGAAAGAATAGACAGACAGAGTACATATTATATATAAATAGAAGTTCGTTCCATCCGGGTGTCCCTTGACACCTCTCAAGTTTTTTAGTTTCTATTAGAATGTTACTTTGTCTAAGCCTACAACTACTACTAGGTTATGGCACGTCGCTTAACGTTGCGTATTGCACTTTATTGTATCGTAAAACTTCTACACTCGCCGCTTGAGGCACTTTTTAACGTTCCCATATAAAAAGAGGAAGATACTCAAGCGATGTATACGATACTGGCTGAGTCACACGAGAAGATGTATGAGATAGGACACAGCACTGCAACAATCATCTGACAAGATGAAGTGGCCTATGATGATGACTCAGGCGATATTGTCAACTTAAAAACATATTAAAATACTTGGGTTATTGTTAGCTATCAAATGCCTGCAGCCTCATTGTGTGTGTGTCGCAAACGCTACTGAACGACTACGAAGTCCTGGGTTCGATGCACGGGTTTAAACATAACTGGCGAAATGTGGGTACTTACGCAAGGGTAGGCAGAAGTTACAAACTTTTCACAGAAGAAGGTGCCAACGTTAGAGATGTTGAGTCCATCGCCATCTCAGCCACTATGCATACATCCTTATATTTTTTCACAGACATAGGTTCCTTCAGGATGTTTTCCTTCACCACAATGTACCGCAAAGCAGTTGAGACATGACCGCGTTTTTTGATTTTGAAAAACTGAATGGTACAGATTGCTGGTATTTAAACTTGCGTTGCTTGCATAGTAGGTGACTACTCAAGCTACTGCACCATCAAGTACATACTACATACCACATAACATACATATTACGAGTAAGTATTCTGAATCGGAGTGAATCTGAAGTCACTTTACATTTCTAAAGTGGCGTCGTCGAAGGTTGTTACCACAATAGACATATTAACTTACTCAAAGCAGTATGGAATCTAGGAACAAATCGTTCGAAATGACACTCACACAGACGAGATTATAAGCGACCCCGGCGTAATGTCAGTAAGGCGTGTCACGTCGTGGTCGATTGTATATACATGTAGCAGCATTTCTCCATTCGCTACATAGATGGCGCTAATCGCTAACAAATGCGAAGTTTGAATACAAATACGCAAGAACCTAAATCGCGCAATAAGAATTTTCATACATCATTGAATTTCTTAACTGACATATGCAGGTTTCCTTCCGATGTTTTCCTTCACCGTAAAGCACGTGGTAGCAAATCACTGCACATAATTTTTTTAGAAAAACTTATGGGCATAAATTTAAACTAGATTCCATACTGCTTTGTAAGCCTATAAATATACTGTGGCTATACGAAGTATGACTTCACATAAATTGCGCAAAGTAAATCGATTTGTCATTCGATGCTCGACTTTGCATGAATTTTATACAAGCGCTCAATGTAAGTATTGGTTTACTGAATTCTCGTCATACTTGTGAACAGGTGCTGCTTGTGGGGGCTGGTCATCTCAAGCTACGCATTTAGATATAAGTACAACTACTAGACTTTTCTTTATGTTAATTTTTATTGACATTTGTGCATTGGAGCTGTGTCCATGGGCTTACATTTCTCAAGTGATTTACTTTGTTTTTAAAAATTGTATAATATTTTTTTAAAAGAGTATTTACTGAGTTTCTTGCCAGGTTCTTCTCAGTAAAAGCAACCTTCCGAACCTGGCGGTAGCATGTATAATCCATGTCGTTCTGACGATTTGAAAGTACTTTGTAAAAAGTCTAATCGAATAAAGATATTTTTGACTTTGACTTTGACTTTGAATAAAATATGCTCATCATCATTTCCCTGGCCTTATCCCATACATTGTTGGGGTCGGCACTTGATTCAACCCGATGTGGTTGATCTCCTGATTTTTATACAAAACGACTGTCATCTGACCTTCGCAACCCTTATTACAAGGTAAATCTGAGTTAAACCAATTGTCAGATTATCTTAGGCCTCTGATTGACCTGTAACGATTGCCAAAGATGTTAAATTGGCAACCGAGACAGACGGCTGTCAGTCCCGGCATGGAGCAAACTCGGGCGGTCACCCTTCCAACTATATTAATGGCGTGGTTTCTTAATTTCGCTGATCGAATGATATGCGCAATAGCAACTGCCCAAGAGTTCCTCTGAATAAAACTTTAGCCACGTTTTAATTCCATAGCTGACTGGAGACTGTATCTCTACCTAATACGGTGGGCGACCGACGTCTGGGTGACGTGGGGTCCATTAAGTTTCTACTCGGGTTCGAAAATGTGTTGTGTGATGCCACCGATTTTGCTGCAGTTGCATCTTCGTCGTATGAAAAATGATTTATTCAGTTTAGGCCCTGCTAAGGCACTTATGAATGTCAAAGAAGTTACCACCGTATATTTTTTTGCTGGCTTTTGCCCGCGTCTTTCCTTGGGTTGATTTTTTTTAATGTAACAGGAACGTCTAATACTTCCAAGAATATGTGTACAAAGATTCATGATGATCGGTTAAGTAGTTTTCGCGTGAAAGCGTAACAATCAATCTTACTAGGACTCTAGGATGTTGGTATATATTCTCTCAGTATACGTACAAACATACAAAGTACACAAATATAAATCTGAGCCGCAAAGAAAGCCTGTTAACGGTACTAGAGTAACTCTAGACCGGAAGTCTCCGGGCGTTCATTTCCGGCGCTGAGAGTTTCCGCCGTGACGCGATTTCACCGGATGTTGGGAATATGGATCGCGATCGCTTGACTGATTTTAATGCTTCAAATGTTGTGATTTGACATCGAGGAACAAAAATCATGTTTTCCGTTGTATTTGGTATTGGAGTTACGCCTGGCCCTGTAGAAAAAGTAGCATTATCCTCACGCAAGTGTATACGATACAAAATGTTCGGAAATGACATGTCACGTGACTGATTTATTATTTATTATTTGAACTTTGTTTAGGCCTGCTAGAGCGATATTACGATACGATAGTTTGCCTGTGTGACAGTGACAGATTTATACACATCATATAAATACGTAGTGACCGTGGGGTTTGAGCAGTCGCCTGTTACGCAAGCGACAACTTTTCACCGAAGATCATTAAGTGGTAACGTGACAGATGGTGAGTCCATCGTCGTCTCAGACCGAACGACTCTGAATAGGTGTGCTCGTGGTGTGAAATCTCTGCACATAAGTTTTAGAATAATTCATTGGTACAGATCGCTGGGATTTGATCTTGTAATTCTTTCGTAGCAGGTGTCTTCTCAAACCACTCGACCACGCCTTCTGATTTATAATGAGAAATCAAACTTCCTTTCGTTATACCTCAAGAAATTTGATAAAGAATCCAATAAACACAATGGCCACGTTTTATTACAAACGAACAATTTTTCGACCCATCTCCTGTTGTATACAAATCATTATTTACCCAAATAACTTTGCACTTTACCAAGTCCTTAACCTCGGGTAGATCCAAGCTACAAGCAGTACCTAGTACAGTGCTGACAACTCAGATTTTGAAAATAGCGTAGATTAATTTGACCAATACGTAGAATTAGTAAAAATAGCCTATGAAAATTTTGTAGATGTACGTACTTTCATCAAGCTGTTATTTATAGTTTAAGTTCTATCAGATTGGTCGCAAACAACTCCTTATCGGTTCGGTAAATAGAAAAATAAAAAAATAAAAAATATGAAACGGAACGTTAGTCAAATTTTTTGCGCGAAGGTATAGGTAGGTCATTTCGCTCATTTAGCCTAATGAAAGCTATTTTGCAAATGCGTTAAAAAATACGTAGATTATGGACTGAAGTTAGTAGTTTTGCAAGAAAGGCCTAAAATACGTAGAATATACTTTAAAATACCTAGTAAGCAACGCTGCAGTAACTATACGTATTATACCTTCTAATAATAAACTACGTAATGCACTACCTTTATCAGCTTAATACTATTTACCTGGACCCTTATATTTCCACTATATTTAACGGCAAAATGCCGTCATAAAAGTAACTTGTAAGCTAGGGAAAATGCCATTTACCTGGTCTTATACACGCTTCGTTATTTATGAACAAAGCTGAGACGAAGAGAAGATATATTAAAGGTATGATATAGTAAGTAAAGTATGCGTAGTAAACTAATCTAGCAGTACACTTTGCTCAATTGTAGCAACTGCAAGGTTTCCAATGGGTCGAGAATTCGAATCCCACCTTGTATTTGAATAATATATATTTTTTAATATAGGGAGATGATGATTCAGTATTAGCTTCATTCAAAGACACCTATCAGGGGCCTTACCATGATAGTTTGACTCGTATTATGAGACAGATGTATATGACGTGTATACATCTGTCACTGTCATACAACTGAACTATCAAACAAGAGCTCATGGTTGGGTCCCTGATACTCCTTATCGCTACTGGCACTATATCTTATATTTCTTAATCACCTCACTACAATCTTCGAAATTATCGAGATGCATTTTTATATCCTGCTCCGTGACGCCATGCACATTCCTTCGGTGAAGCTCAGTAGCATTTTTTGCCCAAATCGTCCTCGATTCCATAATTTGAACCGAGTATCCGTTTTCGACTCCAGCGCGCAGATGTTGCTCTAACTGCGAACATGCCAGATTCAGACTCTCCACAATTATAGGACTCAGGCCTTTTTGAGCTGCTGATGAAACTTTCCTAATATGCCATCTAGCAGCTTGAAACAACTTATTTATATCGAAAAAATATCCTTCGTCTGTCGTAAAGAAATCGTCTATATCGAAAGCGTACTTTTTAAGATCTGATGGCTGACTGATGATTGTGTTCAAAAGTTTTTTAGTCAAATACGACTTGCCACTGCCGGGTGCTCCTCTTAAAATGACCATAACGCGTCTTCCTTCATTATAACTTCTTTTGAACACCTCAATTTGAGCTTTCAATATGTTATTTTCGTCTTCTGTATAGACATTTGCTGTCTCGTTGGGTGTGACTTCAGTTTTTAAAGCAGCATTATTAGAAGGTGCTTCTATAGATGCATGTCGTACAGTGTTTCCATCGTGGACTGGTTTTGTAGTATCATTTACATTGTTGCTAGTTTGTGGATTAAATACTAAAGGTCTCTCGTGTGACGAATTTCTGCTGTTCATGCTTAGAGCATAGAACCTCGCTGAAATAAAAATAAAATTCAAATAGTCGCAACAATGTGAACTGGAAGCTGGAACAAACAGAAAGACAGACAGAAAGAAAGTTTTTATTTTTGTCCTTTATTTTATTAGGATTTGTGGCATCACAGTTTTTAATATTAAATTTTACAACAAAAATAAGTATTGTTTTATGTACCACATAATATAAAATAAACATCGAACCATTAGTAACTTCTAACAACTACACGTTACCACAAAAATAAATAGTAATAATAAAGACGAAAAAATTAAATAAACAAGGATTTTTTTATTTTATATTTAAATTAATTTGTCCCACCAGCCAAAGCCATGTGCCAAAAATGTATACCTGAAAAATCTAGACCTTAAAATACTGCAATGCGTTCGAAAACTCTCTTACAATATTTTGCAGGTTCCCTCACGATGTTTTCCTTCACGGTAAAGTACGTGGTGAGAAAATGGTATTAAGTTTTGAGATTATCAATGGTAACAGAACGCTGGGATTTGGACCTGCGTTTGTTCCGGGTAATCTCTGAATCGGCTGGACCGATTTTAACGGGACTTTCACTGGCTGGTAGCTGATGTTTCAAGAAGTAACTTAGGCTTTATTCAAAATATTAGGGTTCCCTGACAATAAGGACGAAACTAAATCTACGCGGGTGAAACCGCGAGGCACAGCTAATTTTCAATAAAATTTGAAGTATTACTTAATATAAATTTAATTTTACCACAATAATAAGCATTGCTTAAGTTCCACATCATCATCGCCATACACATAATACATAATATGCCAGTGAAAATCGGTCCTGCTGTTTCAGAGATTAGCCGGATCTAACAGGCAGACAGTCAGGCAGACACATGACAATTAAATAAGAAAAGTTTTCTGTAAATACCCTTTATAATTTCATATAAATTTATAATTGCATTTAGTGAAAAGCTGTTCATTTGGAACTAAAAACAGACAGTTCAATTTTATTTATCTGTACTGTATAGATTATGTAGTAACTTACATTCTTCCGGGGGATCCTATGGGATGTGTTGCGGAGTGAGGCCCGTGTCATGAGTGTAAGTTATTCCCAAGAGGGAGAGCAAACTCACTAAACACAAACGAAACATTGATTTGAACAAGTCACGACACTACTGCCTCAAAATTCAAATACGTGTGTATTTAAGTTGAATGAGATGGCTATTGTGGAGTATAAAAAATACAAATAAGATAATAATAATGTTTTGTTATTCAGATAAATAAAGAATTGAAGTGTCCGTTTGTAATTTTAAAATAACAGATTTTACTACATGAATATGAGATTATATTTGAAAAAAAAAAACATTTTTAAAAATGTTATTTATCTGAATAGGTTTCTACTGTAAAATATAAGTTCTGAAACAACAAAAACTAACAACGAAACATACATTTTATTCAAAACAGATTATTATAAAACTAATGAATTTAATTCTACACGGGTGAAACCGCGGGCCTACCTAGTTGTATACAATGATAATGTAGCTTCGCAAATAAAATGTGAATGTAAGGCCATTAACGTAAGGCGATTCCGCATGCAAATATTTCTATTTAAATTTTCTGTCTACACTGTTGGTCTAGTGGTTAGTTTGGGTTATTGTACATTCGCCACAATGTAAATTCGTCACATTTTGTAAACTCATTGAATCACTCATACATTGAAAGTGTATTCGTCACATGCATAAAAAGTATGTGTAAATTCGTCACAAGTCGGTATAGGTACATATTTTTTGTACAAAGTACTGGTAGAAAACAAAGTTTTTTTTTAGACTTTAGCGCTTGAAATAAAAATGATTTTTAAAATCTTTCTTTTCTTACGTGCGCTCTGCGGTGCGGTAAAAGAAAACCAAAAATGCTTCAATTTCTTCATACTCTTAAAAATGAGGCTGACATACAAATTGGAAATTGAAGCATTTTAAATTTGATATACCACTAAAGTTGAGAACTCGTCGATCTATTGCATATGACAAAGAATTGAAAACTATTTTGGACAATTACGATAACTTGTCCCTGGCTGAAGTTCTTAATAAAACTTTCTATTATGCAGCATTTTATAGATTTGTAACATATAGCAGAGGTATTGTGATTACAACACCTCTGCCTACCGCTTCGGGGAATACAGGTGTGAGCATATGTACATGTAAAGAAATAACGTTTTATGACGAAAAATCAAACAATGAATAATTGTTTGATTTTTCTGCTGTCTGTACGGTAATAAACAATATGGCGGATTTTTATTCATAAAAATAGAGTTGTGGCGAGTTTACACATACTTTTTTTTGTGGCGAATTTACTTTGTGACGAATGTACAATAACCCGTTAGTTGGGTTACCTGACCGCGATGTCGCGGGTGTAATTCCCAGGTCAAGGCCGACATTTGATGCTATTACCATTCTTGTTTGTCTTGTCTGGGTGTTTGGTATGTGTTTACAAAAAAATATATTATCTACACTAATATTATAAGGAGGAAAGATTTGAATGTTATTTTGTTTGTTTGCATTGAATAGGCTCCGAAACTACTTGACTGATCTTGAAAATTCTTTCAGCAATGGATAGCTACTTCTTCAGCGAGTAACATAGGCTATATTTTATCCCCGCACTCACATGGGAACGGTAACTATGCGGGTGAACCGCGTGACGTCCGCTAGTTTAGAATATTCCTTGAAGTACGATGATGGTTCTTGCTGAGAGAAAAATCCAAAAAATACAATCTATTCGTAATATAAACAATTATTAAAGAATCGAGTGTTAGGCGGTACGAAGTTCGCCGAATCAAATACCTAATTATAATTTTTATTAAAATGAAGTATCGTCTCTGTTTTCACGAACGACGGCTAGATCCGAACTCTTGTATCCACTAGGGGTACTGATATAATACGTATCATCTCCCTGGCCTCATCCCATATATTGTTGGTGTCGGCACTTGATTCAACCCGATGTGGCTCCATGTTAGTCGCAATCAACTTATTAACTCCTTGTCCGTTATGTGCGCTTGGTACTTCGTGTACTTCTCCCTGGCCTTATCCCATACATTGTTATCGGCACATTCAACCCGTAGTGGCTGATCACCAGATTTTAAAAAAACCGACTGCCATCTGAGCTTCGCAACCCTTATTACCAGGTAAATCTGGGTTAAACCAGTTGTCAGATTATCTTAGGCCTCTGACTGACCTGTAACGATTGCCAAAGATGTTAAATTGGCAACCGGGACCGATGGCTTAACGTGCTCTCCGAGGCACGGAAGCCACTCGGGTGGTCTCCCATCCAACTACTGGCTAGGCGTATGGTTGCTTAACTTTGCTGATCGCATCATATGCGTAATAGCAACTGTGCCGCGAGCCCCTTACGGTATTGCTCAAGAAATGTAATAAAGAATCCAATAAACACAATGGCCACGTTTTATTACAAACGAACAATTTTTCGACCCATCTCCTGTTGTATACAAATCATTATTTAACCAAATACATTTGCACGTTACCTAGTCCTTATACTCCACTTAATAGGGTTGTATTTTCTTTGATTCTTGACTTACTCTTAAGCCTAGTGATCAATGTGGTGAGCCATCGATAACTTATGACTTCGCATGTAGCTTCACGACATTTTATGCCTATAAAGTGGTTTGTAGTATTTTGAAGTCATTGGTATCTTTACACTTTTTTACGAAAACTTGGTGCCAACTTGCCTCTCATCGTGATGATACAAATTTATGAAAATTATACTCACGCCATACCAGAAGCGTCCCTGGAGGAATAAGCAGAGGTAATAAAAACACATTTTTTTACTGAAGATGATTAAGTGCTAACGGTACAGGGGATGAGTCCATCGTCGTCTCAGCCACTATACATACATCTTGAAAATGAAAATGACAAATATTTATTCAGTTTAGGCCCTGATAAGGCACTTGTGAAAGTCGAGAATTTACCACTGGTTCGGAAACTAGCCTTCTGATAAGATCCGGCAAGAAACTCAGCCAGGCATCATGTACATATCATCGAAACAATATAAATCATATGAAATCGTCATACAAAATCAAATTTGATAATATTATAAATATTCACAATAGTGACAAATTGTATTAGCTTGCAGGTCAGTATAAAATAGATCTACGTACTTTCATCAAGCTGTTATTTTTAGTTTAAATTTCATCAGATTGGTTGCAAAAAACCTCTTATCAGTTGAGGACATAAATAAAAAAAAATTAAAAAAAACGTAAGTCGAACTAAGTGTGCGTTTGTTATGAAACGGAACGTTAATCAACTTTTTTGCGTGAAGGTATAAGTAGGTAATTACGCCAATTTAGTCTTATGTATAAATACGTAGATTATGGACTGAAGTTAGTTAGTAGCTTTGATGCAAAGGCCTAAAATACTTAGTGTAGACGATAGCAAATATTAGAATTTAGAGATAGAGAGTGCAGTGAAAAAAGCAGCTGACATTACTGAATTTATTTGACAACTTACTAACTAACAAGTGAAAGATAAAAAAGATAAAAATAAAAAAAACATAAACCATAAATTTAACAAAATAGTTTCCAACACTTAGATCTACTTAAAAATACGTAGAACGCAACGCTGCAGTAACTATATGTGTACGTTCTAATAATAAACTACGTAATGCACAACCCTTTTCAGCTTAATACTATTTACACGGATCTGACCCTTTTATTTCTACTATATTTAACGGCAAAATGCCGTCATAAAAGTAACTTGTAAGCTAGGGAAAATGCCATTTACCTGGTCTTATACACGCTTCGTTATTTATGAACAAAGCCTGAGGCGAAGAGAAGATATATTAAAGGTATCAATGACACGCAACAGCCCTATAAAAGGACTGTTTATACACGACGGTAATCATATCAATATATTATAAATGTGAATGTATGGTTGTTACGCGTTCACGTCAAAAACACTTATCCGATCATCATGAAACGTACACATATTCTTGGAGGTATTAGAAGTAATGTTGATGTCTTTGTTTAAAAAAAATATTGCGAGTGAAGCCGCGGGTAAAAGATAGTATTATTATGTAATAAAATATATATACCCGCGGATTCGATCATGAAGGCTTAATTTCAAGGCATCCTATTTTAAAAAAAATTTAAGATGCTTAAGATTCTTCTTGTAACGTCAGCAATCTGCCAATGTCCTGTTAAAATAGGTCCAGTCGTTTCAGAGTTTTGGGACGATAAGACAGACAGAGAACATTTATAAAAATTGTTTTTTATGTCACTCGTATTTATCAGAAAAAAGGATCCCCGGGTGTAGCAGAGGTGTTACAACACCCACTATTTACCGAAAACTATTTAGTGCCAAAGACACAGACAAATTTTCGTTTACGTCCATGCGACGGCGTGCCACGGGCTTATTCCCAGAGATCCACAGCCCATAGATTTTGACCTCCACGACAATTTAAGTTCTTGGATGTCGTGAAAATTCATTTTAATACCAAAACAAAGAAAAAAGGTAGTGATGATTAAATCATGGATGTGTGGGAAAAAGCCGTGCAACGGTGGTAGAATTCGCTCGTGGCCCTCCAATCAAAATATCCGATGACAAAATTTTCTCGTGGCGTCCAAGTTGCCTGTTGCTCAACGACTGGAAGTGTCGGAGACAGCTCGGGTCTGTATAAATGACCCTTAGTACCTTATAGAAGGTGCAGCGTGTAGCGGAATATCTCAAGGTATTATCTCGTAAGGCGCATACTTTTGTCTCGTGAGTAGTATAATAATGAATGGAGGTTGTATAAGGTTTTAATTAGTCAGGTACTAAATAAACTTTATAGTATTTTTAACTAGCTGTGCCCCGCGGTTTCACCCGCGTAGATTTAGTTTCATACTTATTGTCGCAGAAACCTCATATTTTTAAAATCCGTCCAGCCGTTTCGGAGATTACCAGGAACAAACAGACAGACAGACAGAGAAAAAATTTAAAACTTGGTTTTTTAGTGTCAGTAGCGTGTATAGGTACTTTCATACGCATTTAATGAAAAGCTGTAATTTTGGAATTACAAACAGACACTTCAATTTTATTTATCTGTATAGATGTATAGATGACGCTATAACCATACATTACCTTTAAAAAATACATATTTTGTGTCGAATATAACTAATTTTATAAAATGAAATGACTGCTTTTGCTGAGTCAGCAGTTACCAATTGATGAGTAGGTTACATTTCTAAATAATTTCTTTTATTTAGCTTACTGCCGATTCAATAGTGTTGGGTACACGTATTCAGGATTTGACACAATATCTTTAAACACACATTTTTACATTTGTTTGACGCAGGCCATTCATATCGCCAGCATCACTTATTGACACACAACAAATAGTAATTTTTCATACAAAGGAAGGACAACATTTTGTACATGACACTGCTCAATTGGAGTAACTGCACGGTTTCCAAAAGGTCGAGAATTCGAATCCCACCTTGTATTTGAATAATATATATTTTTTAAATATAGGGAGTAGGAGTCAGTATTAGCTTCATTCAAAGACACATATCAGGGGCCTTACCATGATAGTTTGACTCATATTATGAGACAGGTGTATATGACGTGTATACATCTGTCACTGTCACACAGCTGAACTATCATTGCATCAAGAGCTCATGGTTGGGCCCCTGATAATTCTTATCGCTACTGGCACTATACGAGTATCTTATATTTCTTAATCACCTCATTACAATCTTGGAAATTATTGAGATGCATTTTTATATCCTGCTCCGTGACGCCATGCAAATTCCTTCGGTGAAGTTCAGTAGCATTTTTAGCCCAAGGTGTTCTTGGTTCCATAATTTTAACGATATATCCGTTTTCGACTCCAGCACGAAGATATGGCTCCAATAGGCAACATCTGACTATCACACTCTCAACAATGATAGGACTCAGGCCTTTCTGAGCTGCTGAGAAAACTCTATCATTGTTCCATCCGAATGCTTGATACAGCATACTTCGATTGAAAACATGCACCCCATTTATCATAAAAAAATCGTCTACTCCAAAAATATGATTTTCGTAAATCGATGCTTGACCGACGGTTGCGTCAACAAGTTTCCTAGCCAAATACGACTTGCCACTGCCGGGTGCTCCTCTTAAAATAACCATAACTCGTCTTCCTTCATTATAATTTCTTTTGAACTCTTCAATTTGAGCTTTCAAAATGTTTTCGTCTTTTGTATAAATACTTGCTGGCTCTTTGGGTGTGACTTCAGTTTGTAAAGCAGCTTTATTAGGTGTGTTAGATGCAGGACTTCTATATGCAGTGTTTCTATCGTGGACTGGTTCTGTAGCAACATCTGCATTGTAATTGCTTGGTAGTTCAAACATTAGAGGTCCTTCGCGCGAAGATTCTGTGCTGGTCGGATTCATTACAGTTAAGTTCACTGAAATAAAAAAAAATAACGTATTGACTTTAATATAAATCAGGTGGTGCCCTCCGTGTGCGCATGATTTAACTTATCCTTATATGTTGGACACTTCATAAAATAACTTCATAAATTATTCTGATGTATAAGCTATATCATTTTAAAGCTTCATCACAATTCGTTCAGTGGTTTTTGCGTGAAAGAGCAACATACATACATCTATACATACTTTCCCGTTTATAATATTAGTAGGAGAAGTAGGATATTTGTAGGATTGATATGAAATAAGTTCGTATATTTGAACGCATGGTTCTTCCAAACTACGCTACGGATCTTGATATGGTTTTTACTAACATATAGGGGATGAATTCCTATGGGTTTATAGCTGAAAATGCATATTAAATTTAAGAATAGTAGGGAGAAGTCAACATTTTGTAGTCTTAAAGATCGTAGCCAGGGGCCCTACCATGACCTCTTATTGCCAAGAAAGTTTAACTCTTATTACGACACAGATGTATATGACGCGTATAAGTCTGTCACTGTCACACAGCGGAACTATGATGGCAATAACCACTATGATACCATAAGCTAGTAAGGCTCCTGAAGGGAAGTGAGAAATAACCAGAATTATTCCTTATAACATCAGCTGTCGTGTCACGTTAAAATCGGTTGGCCGTTTAGGAGATTGGAAACAAATAGACAGAGGGACATACGAGCGGATCACATCGTATGCTTTTAAATTATATTTATTTGTATTTGTATGTATATACACTAGTGAAGCCGCGGGCAATAGTAAATATTCTAAGAAAACATCTCACTAAATAACTGAGCTAAGAAAACTCAATATAAAGTTATAAAGACTCTCAGAGGAGTCGAACGACATGAAATAAAACTTGCGAGAGTTCCCTTTCAGGTGCTGAGAAGTCTTTCAACTTTCTCCACAAAGCTGACTAATTAGCTATGAATAATTACTAAAATACGAGCTAGTTGTGCGGTGTCTGGTCTTCAGAGTATTTGATTTTAACACAAGATTACAATGTGCCTATAGGTTTCACCCACGTAGTGTTTTCACGGGTGGTTTTTTTCACGTAACCCTAATTTAAAAATTATATTACTAACTATTAATTATATCAGCCTGCGAAACTCTTAGAAATGTTTTTTTTTAAATAAAAATACCTTACCTATTAGCTATCTGTCCGTAAAAGCCCCGGTAAAATCGGTCCAGCAGATTCTAAGATTAGCTGGAACATACAGACAGACGGAAAGACATAAAAAGTTTATAAATTGTTGCCTTAGTTACGCCTTATTATATCAGCTATCTGCCCGTAAAAGTCCCGGTACAATCGGTCTAGCTGTTTCTGTTTACTTTCATATGTTTTATCGACATTTGTACATTAGAACTGTGTCCATGGGCTTACATGTTTTTTTTCTTTTAAATTGTATAGTATTTTTGAAAAGAGTAATTACTGAGTTTCTTGCCAGGTTCTTCTCAGTAAAAGCAACCTTCCGAACCTGGCAGTAGCATGTATAATCCTGTAAATTGTGTCATTCTGACGATTTGAAAGTGCTTTGTATAAAGTCTAATCGAATAAAGATATTTTTGACTTTTGACTTTTGACTTTTATGCATTTAGTGTAAAGCTGCTAATTTGGAATTACAAACAGACAATTCAATTTTAATTTATAGCGAGACCAAAATACCTAAACGTTTACGAAACAGTAATAAATGTGTGGAACAATGTTGTGCTACATCAAGACAGTAAATAAACGGCTATTATTGGTGGAACTAATGGCACCATATATACTGATTAGTTGCTGAACTATGTCTCTTCATTAGTTATGTAAGAACGTGTTTTGAGTGGGTAATGTCAGGGTCGTTAGGCACCGAATGATATTTGTGACGTGAGAAGTACAAAGGTGATGTGTGGTTTGAAAGATACGATTATGAGCCTTATCCTCTATGTTTTTTGTATCGATTTCCTATGATTGAAACCAACGCTCATCGTCGAGTTCGATGCTGAGTTATCTTAGTGACTAACGCAGTTGTTAAGAATATGGGGAGACCGAGTGATCACGCTCATTCCCAGCAAAGGGAACTTTCAGCAAGAGTCACGTCTAGGGAACACTTCTCGTTGGAAACTTGTCCGCAAAGTGGAGACTTTTTAGCATTTTTGGCACAGAGAAACTGCTGATGGTACATACTGATTTCGAAATAGAATAAAAAATCAATAACACATTTTGAAATTTTTCGTCGATTTTCAAAATATCTTTATTTGATTAAACTTTGTACAAAGTACTTTGAAAATGAAAACGAAAAATATTTATTCAGTTTAGGCCCTGGTAAGGCACTTCCTAGCCTTTGTGTTTATTTCGCGTACAGATCGAATGAACATCTCAGTTTAAATTAAAGAGATGAATGTTCTTTTTCATATACAGTAAATTCTCATAAATGTAAAGTGAGGGTAAAGTGAGTATATTAATTTCTTTAAATTTATCCCTCAGGCATTCACGGGGTTCTAACGAGTATATTGCCCTAATGGCTCTTTTTTGAAGTATAAATATAGAGTTTAGGTCTGCCGCGGAACCCCATAACAATAAGCCATATGACATAAGACTATGAAAGTATGCGTAGTAAACTAATCTCGCAGTATCGACATCCGTCATTTGTTTGATTTTCCTAACAGCAAACGCTGCTTTCAAATCGTCAGAAGGACGCACAAATACATTATACATGATTATAAATGTTACCACTGGGTTCGGAAGGTTTCTTTTGCTGAGAAGAAGCCTACGAGAAATTCAACAATTACTCGCGTTGGTTATATTATTAAAATTTGAAGTATATCTGTTTTTAGAATTTAATTTTACCACAAAAATTAGCATTGCCTTATGTTCCACATCATCATCATCACATACATTAAATTGTCAGTACACATATGCTTAAATTACTTCTCGTAAAATCAGATATCTGCCAGTGAAAGTCCCGTTAAAATCGGTCTAGCTGTTCCAGAGATTAGCCGGATCAAACAGACAGACTGTCAGATGAAAATTAAATATATTTTTTTATAAATTTTATCCGATAATATATAATTGCATTAAGTGAAATGCTGTTAATTTGGAATTAAAAACAGATTTTATTTATCTGTATAGATTATGTAGTAACTTACAGTCTCCCGGGGGATCCTGTGAGATGTGTTGCGGAGTCAGACCAGTGTCATGAGTGTAAACTATTCCCAAAAGGGAGAGCAAACTCACTAAACACAAACGAAACATTGATTTGAACAAGACACGACACTACTGCCTGAAAATTTAAATACGTGTGTATTTAAGTTGATGAGATGGCTATTATGGAGTCTAAAAGAATATAAATGGGATAATAATAACGTATTGTTATTCGAATATCTATGCAGTCTATACAGATAAATGAAACTGAAGTGTCCGTTTGTAATTTTAAAATAACAGCTTTAATTAAATGGATATTAAATAACATTTGAAAAAGAAACAAGTTGTAAATTTTTCTCGGTCTGTCTGTCGTTCTTGTTGTCTGTCTGTCTGTCCGTCTGTTTCACCTAAACTCTTTAACAGGTCTTTCACTGGTAGATAGCTGATAATACAAGGAGTATCTTAGGCATATCAGTACTGATAATTTAATTTTCATCCCACCATCTCGGAAAGAGTATTTTTAATCTTCAATATCTGAGTGGAAAAGCCGTTTTTATTCTCTAGAGGATAAAGTAAATTGAATTTAGAACATCGTGTGCACTAAGTTTGTGAATTAAAATAGTTATTTGTTATACAAGAGTGCAAAGTTGCTTTTTAACCGCGTGTTCAATTTTGATGACCGAGCAAGCGAAGGATTCAAAATAAGAATCCTGAGCGTTAGCGAGGGAATCAAAAGAGCACGAGGTGAAAAATCTTTGCACTTGAGTGCAACACGTAACTTTTCATTCCACCTCAGCGAGGAAATGACTAAATGCAAAAAAGCTCATTTGCGCATTATTAACAGTTTCAGTCAATTCTGTTGGCGTCAAACAATCTTCCTCGTCGCTAGAATCACTCATTTTAGTTTTTTCACTTGTTTTCAAGTTTCTTGTTTTTAAAATAAGGTTTAACAATGACGTGAAAAAATGCCGCGTAAAGAACCGCGTACAAAGCAAATTGAAAAAAGAACACCAAGAAGGTTCCGAGTCTGAGTTTTTAACAAATTAAAAAAAAGTTGTATGATATATTCGACACCATAGAGGTAAATAGGTTTAATGTTTTTTTTAATTCACAAACTTAGTGCACACGATGTTCTAAATTCAATTTGCTTTATACTCTAGAGAATAAAAACGGCTTTACCACTCAGATATTGAAGATTAAAAATACTCTTTCCGAGATGGTGGGATGAAAAAAATATTACACTCAATTTAAATAACTGTAGCAACGTTACTTTAAAATTTTCTTAATTATACCTTAGTATTGTTATAATTTAATAGTTATTTGTTATACAAGAGTGCAAAGTTGCTTTTTAATCCTTCGCTTGCTCGGTCATCAAAATTTAACACGCGGTTAAAAAGCAACTTTGCACTCTTGTATAACAAATAACTATTATCTGTATAGATTTCTGCTGTAAAGATGAGTTCTGAAAAAAAAACGAAACAAAAATTTTATTCAAAACATATTATAATAAAGCTAATGAAATTAATTCTACGCGGGTGAAACCGCGGGCCTACCTAGTTGTATACTATGATAATGCCTTTTGCAGCTGCGCAAATAATATGTGAATGTAAGGCCATTAACGTAAGGCGATTCCGCATGCAAATATATAAGTCGAGACCGCGGTGTCGCGGGTGTAATTCCCAGGTCAGGGCCAACATTTGATCCTATTAGCATTTTTGTTTGTCTTGTCTGGGTGTTTGGTATGTATTTTCAAAAAAGTATATTATCTACACTAATATTATAAGGAGGAAAGATTTGATTGTTTTTTTGTTTGTTTGTTTGCATTAAATAGGCTCTGAAACTACTTGATTGATCATGAAAATTCTTTCAGAAATGGATAGCTTAGGCTATATTTGTTCTCGATACTCGCACTGGAACGGGAACTACGCGGGTGGAACCGCATGACGTCCGCTAGTTTAGAATATTACTTGAAGTACGATAATGGTTCTTGATGAGAGAAAAATAAAAAAAATATAATCTATTGGTAATATTTTTTTTTATTAAAGAATCGACTGTCAGGCGGTACGAAGATCAGCTAGCTTATTATAATTTTTATTAAAATGAAATATCGTCTATGTTTTCACGAACTACAGCTAGATCCGAACCCTTGTATCTACTATAGGTACTGATATAATACTTATCATCTTCCTGGCCTTATCCCATACATTATTGGGGTCGGCACTTGATTCAACCCGATGTGGCTCCATGTTAGTCGCAATCAACTTATTAACTCCTTGTCCGTTATGTGCGCCTGGTACTTCGTGTGCCATACCATCATCTCACTGGCCTTATCCCATACATTGTTGGGGTCGGCACTTGATTCAACCCGATGTGGCTCCATGTTAGTCGCAATCAACTTATTAACTCCTTGTCCGTTATATACGCCTGGTACTTCATGTACCATACCATCATGTCCCTGGCCTTATCCCATACATTGTTGGGGTCGGCACTTGATTCAACCCGATGTGGCTCCATGTTAGTCGCAATCAACTTATTAACTCCTTGTCCGTTATATACGCCTGGTACTTCATGTACCATACCATCATCTCCCTGGCCTTATCCCATACATTGTTGTGGTCGGCACTTGATTCCTCCCGATGTAGCTGATCCCCAGATTTTTATACGAAACGACCTTCGTAACCTCTTTTACAAGGGTATACGATAATCGTGGCTAAACCAGCTGTCAGACTAGGCCTCCGACTGACCTGTAACGATTGTCAAAGATGTTCAATCGGCAACCGGGACTGACGGCTAACGTAGTCTCCAAGTCACCCTTATAACCACTGGTTTGAATTATAGTTTGTCAATATTAGATTTTTAATGGTATAATTAAAATTGTAAAGAATAATGCGAACACGAGGCGGGACCGCCTTGTGTCCGTATATTTCTATAGTTTGTCAACTTCGCTGATCGAATGATATGCGCAATAGCAACTGTGCCACGAACTCCTTCCTTTTTACTTTTGACAATTATAATACGATTTTCTCGCTGGTCTAGTAGTCGCAAACGCTGTGGAACACGAGAGTCTGATCACCAGATCAGGCAATTCAAGATTTCTTGCAATTTATAATAGAATTTAACAAAAAGTTTTGAACAAATATTCTTTAAGCATATTAAATAAATATTGCCTCGTTATCGACACTTCAATTTTATTTATCTGTATAGATGTATATATATAGATGTATATATATAGATGTATATATATAGATAGGAAAAAAGATAGTCATCGGTACAGCGTATCGTCCTCCGTGGCTAAACGTGGATATATTCATTGATGCCTTGGCTTATGTATTTATTTTTATATCATTTTATTTAAGTAGCGTTTTATTTATATTCATAATATACCACACTGCATATACTTCCGCATAAATTTATTTTATAAAGTATTTTAAATTAGGTAAACCACACGCACAAGTATGTAGTTCATTTTATTAGTATATTGTTTCTTGGCTGACGTCGTGCGCCACTCAACTGGTCACACTGAAAATCAGCCCCGCTTGATTGAACTGGGCCCCAGTTTGGTCTGCGGGTATAGTTCAGTTGTGGCCCTTTGATGACAATGTACGGCAACACCCGATGTAGGTACTGATGCAAACCACTTTGCACCATAATGACACTAGTTTTTAACTATTTAGTTTTTGTGTATTCTTTTTTGTACATTAAATTTTTTTTCATTTTTATTTCAATTGTTGCCGTTTTTTTGTAATCAATAAATGTTTTTATTATTATGTTATTATTATTAAGTGTCACATCTGTCACTTTCACACAGCTGAACTATCATTGCATCAAGAGCTCATGGTTGGGCCCCTGATATTCCTTATCGCTACTGGCACTATACGAGTATCTTATATTTCTTAATCACCTCACTACAATCTTGGAAATTAGCGAGATGCATTTTTATATCCTGCTCCGTGACGCCATGCAAATTCCTTCGGTGAAGCTCAGTAGCATTTCTTGCCCAAGGCGTCCTCGGTTCCATAATTTGAACCGAGTATCCGTTTTCGACTCCAACGCGCAGATATATCTCTAACTGCCAACACTCCAGATTCAGACTCTCCACAATGATAGGACTCAGGCCTTTTACAGCTGCTGATGAAACTCTGCTAATATGCCATCTAAAAGCTTGAAACAACTTATTTATGTCGAAAAAATATCCTTCATCTGTCGTAAAGAAATCGTCTATTTCGAAAGCGTACCTTTTATGATCTGATGGCTGACTGATGATTGTATTCAAAAGTTTCTTAGTCAAATACGACTTGCCACTGCCGGGTGCTCCTCTTAAAATAACCATAACGCGTCTTCCTTCATTATAATTTCTTTTGAACTCTTCAATTTGAGCTTTCAAAATGTTTTCGTCTTCTGTATAAATACTTGCTGGCTCAGTGGGTATGACTTCATTTTGTAAAGCAGAATTATTAGGTGTTTTAATAGATGCAGGACTTGCAGTGTTTCTATCGTCAACTGGTTCTGTAGCAACATCTGCATTATAATTTGTTGGTATTTCAAATATAAGAGGTCCTTCGCGCGAAGATTCTGTGCTGGTCAGATTCATTACAGCTACGTTCACTGAAATAAAAAAAATATCCGTATGGAGTTTAGTATAAATCAGGTGATGCCCTCCGTGTGCGCATGATTTGACTTATCAGACAGACAGACAGATGAAAATTGTATAAGAAATGGTTTTTGTAAATACCGTTTATACTTTCATATTAAATTTATAATTGCATTAAAAACAGTCCAATTTTATTTATCTGTATAGATTATGTAGTAACTTACATTCTTCCGGGGGATCCTGTGGGATGTGTTGCGGAGTGAGGCCCGTGTCATGAGTGTAAGCTATTCTCAAGAGGGAGAGCAAACTCATAAAACACAAACGTAACATTGATTCGAACAAGTCACGACACTACTGCCTCAAAATTTAAATACGTGTGTATTTAAGTTGATTGAGATGGCTATTGTGGAGTATAAATGAATATAAATGGGTTAATAACCTTTAAAAATGTGAAAATGAATTAATAATCTCGTTAACAACAAGGCTAATAGTAGTTCTGGCCCTTTACAATTAGTAACAGCACACGGAACATTAATAGACCCACTTGAAATTTGTGAGCATTTTAACAAATCATCATCATCTCCCTGGCCTTATCCCATACATTGTTGGGATCAGCACTTGATTCAACCCGATGTGGCTCCATGTTAGTCGCAATCAACTTATTAACTCCTCCTCCGTTATGTGCGCCTGGTACTTCGTGTACCATATCATCATCTCCCTGGCCTTATCCCATACATTGTTGGGGTCGGCACTTGATTCAACCCGATGTGGCTCCATGTTAGTCGCAATCAACTTATTAACTCCTCGTCCGTTATGTGCGCCTGGTACTTCGTGTACCATATCATCATCTCCCTGGCCTTATCCCATACATTGTTGGGGTCGGCACTTGATTCAACCCGATGTGGCTGATCACTTGATTTTTATACAAAACGACCTTCGTAACCCCTTTTATGAGAGTATTCGATATTCGTGGCTAAACCAGCTGACATGTTTGTCAATATTAGATTATTACATGTTTAGTTCCAATTTCTCAAAAATGGTAAAGAATAATTCGAACACGAGGCGGGACCGCCTTGTGTCGTATTATTCTATAGTTTGTCAACTTCGCTGATCGAATTATATGCGCAATACCAACTTACGCGACAACGCGAGCTGTAGTTCTAAAAGGGCCACTTTGGGAGAATCATAATGTGATCCGAATATGATTCAGGAATAATTCATATTTCGCAATTCACCTGTTTGACACTTTCCTATGAAAATTCCTATAATGGTCCACAAAATATGAATTGCTTTTGTGACAAATAGCAGAACCATAAAAACTAACATCTACAATTATTGGAATCATTCGTAAATCATAAATATGAATTGCAGTTAAGTGACCATTTTATCATTTCGATGATGAATCATATTCAGATCATATTATGATTCTCCCAAAGTGGCCTTTTTAGACCTACTCCTCTCAACTGATGTAATATCCATACATTGACAATTATAATTCGACTAGCTGTGCCCTGCGGTTTCACCCGCGTAGATTTAATTTGATTACCGCGGAACCCTAAATTTTCTGTATAAATAAAAAGCCCATGGTACTCCCTGTTACATTAGCTATCTGCCAGTGAAAGTCCCGTTAAAATCGGTCTAGCTATTTCGGAGATTACTCTTTGGAAAATAACTCATTATTAGGTACCAATTCTTTGCGTTGTTATACTCGTGATGATTTCTAAACGCAATGTCCTATTGGAATAAAGAAACAGTATTTTATTTCTATATGAATACCCTTGATAGCATAATGCTTGATTCGGATAAGAATTAATATTATGATGCACATTTAACGTAGTTTATTTCTTCAGGGAATATTTTTTTTTTAAAGCGGTTATTGTGACTAAACTATGACAGTTAGATATATGCTCTCACGGATTTTTTGTAGATCTTAATAAGACCTTTTTTTTTTTTTTTTTTTTATTGACGAGGGGAAACCTTCAAAAGGTCCCCGACCTCCCTGGGAGAGGCAGATCGGGGTATGTGGGATTTTTACCTCACTAAAACCCCCCCGGTGGCCATCCTCAGTGCTCAGGGGGGACTCCGGGTACTCTGATAGATCGCACCGGTGTCCCCCCACACTTTGCCGGGGCACATCCCCGGGGCAGCAGTCACCGCCCCTGGAGACCTCGCTGTGCAAGGCAGCGCGAGCCACATCGCGCTGCCACCTTCCCGGGCCCGCGGCTCGGTGGTCAAAGCTCCCACCCCGACCACCGCCAGCAGGCCCTCCAGCCCCCTTTTAGTCGCCTCTTACGACAGGCAGGGGATACCATAGCCAAATTCTTAAACCCTGGCTATTGGGTGAGATCTTAATAAGACCTACAAACCCGTAGTACATAATTTTGTTGTATTGTCAATAGTTTTACAAATTCGCAATTTTCTTACGGACTCCTAATTTTTATGAGAATAAAATATAGCCTTCCTCGATAAATGGACTATCCAACACTGAAAGAATTTTTGAAATCGGACCAGTAGTTCCTGAGATTAGAGCGTTCAAACAAACAAACAAACTCTTCAGATTTATAATATTAGTATAGATTTTCTCGCTGGTCTAGTAGTCGCAAACGCTGTGGAACACGAGAGTCTGATCACCAGATCAGGCAATTCCAGATTTCTTACAATTTATAATAGAATTTAACAAAAAGTTTGGAGCAAATATTCTTTAAGCATATTAAATAAATATTGCCTCGTTATGTCAAAGGAAATAAAACTACATTCAATTGTAAGCTTATTTATATATATACATACCATACATTACAGCAATACAGTAGCCGGTCTGAGCACTAATTGCGTTTAATTAAATCCGTTTTTCATTTCCAGCCGCTTGTTTCTTACTAAGTTGCATATTTTGTGCTGTTTACATACTGGTGCGGCAGTTTTAATGAGCGGAAACGATGCTTGGTCCGATTTTTTGCTTCCATTTAATTAAGATTACTTAGACGATTGAAATCAGATTTCTTTTTTATATCTCTTAACTCTTCTGGCATGGAGTGAGCAATTGCGCGATTGCCCAAGGCAGCTCCTAAGCTGCAAATACAAGGGCAGAAAAAATTTGATGCATGAATGAAGTGTGATCACAAAAAGCTCAGTTAGCAGAGCAACTGCACGGTTTGCAGAGGACGTGGGTTCCATATCGTGTTTTTATTTTCCTAAGCATTGTTTATAAATAACTGCTTTTTGCCGAATCCGTAGATTGTAGTTACATTCACAAACTCTAATCAGATACTGCTTAACGCTGATGGAGTCATAGCAGGGTATGAAGTCATTATATATCATATTTCTGCAACATCTCAGTACAATCCTCGATAGCAGACATATTATATAGAGTTATATCCAACATCGAGACGCCATGCACATTCCTTCGGGCAAGCTCAGTAGCATTTTTTGCCCACGGCGTCCTCGGTTCCATAATTTGAACCGAGTATCCGTTTTCGACTCCCGCGCGCAGATATAGCTCTACCTGCCAACATACCAGATTCAGACCCTCCACAATGATAGGACTCAGGCCTTTTACAGCTGCAGATGAAACTCTTCTAATATTCCATCTAATAGCTTGGAACAACCCATTTATATCGAAAATATATCCTTCTTCTGTCGTAAAGAAATCGTCTATTTCGAAAATGTACTTTTTATAATCCGATGGCCGACTGATGATTGTGTTCAAAAGTTTCTTAGCCAAATACGACTTGCCACTGCCGGGTGCACCTCTTAAAATGACCATGACGCGTCTTCCTTCATTATATTTTCTTTTGAACTCCTCAATTTGAGCTTTCAACATGTTATTTTCGTCTTCTGTATAGATATTTGCTGGCTCTTTGGTTCTGACTTCAGTTTTTAAACCAGCATTATTAGATGGTGCTTCTATAGATGCATGACGTACAGTGTTTCTATCGTGAACTGGTTTTGTAGTATAATTTACATTGTTGCTAGTTTGTGGATCAAATACTAGAGGTCCCTCGTGTGACGATTTTCCACTGGTCATGCTTAAAGCAGCAAATCTCGCTGAAATAAAAATAAAATTCAAATAGTCGTAACAATCTGACATACTGGCTGACTAGCTGAGGCCCGCGGCCAGAGCTGTTTCAGAGATTAGCTGGAACAAACAGAAAGACAGACAGATTTTTTTTATTTGTGTTCTTTATTTTATTAAAATTTGAGGCATCACAGTTTTTAGGATTACATTTTACAACAAAAAGCATTGTTTTATGTTCCACATAACATAAAATAAGCATCGAACCTTTAGCAACTTCTAACAACTACACTTTACAACAAAAATAAATGGTAATTATGAAGGCGAAAAAATTAGATAAATCAGGAATTTTTTATTTTATATTGAAATTGATTTGTACCACCAAAGCTCTGTGCCAAAAATGTATGCCTGAAAAATCTAGACCTTACAATACTGCAATGCGTTCGAAAACTCTCTTACAATATTTTGCAGGTTTCCTCGCAGGTTAAGTTCGTGGAGGGAAAATCACTGTACTAAGTTTTGAGATTATCAATGGTAACAGAACGTTGGGATTTGAATCTACATTGCTTATATAGCAGCATAGCAGGCGATTGCTCAAACCACTCGGCTCTTTTACGTTATTATACTAGCATGTGCACCGCGGCTTCACCCGCGTAGACTAAACTTATTGCGACGCTTTATTTTAGGGAACGTATTTTTTTTAATATGTGGCTTATGTTTCTCCATGTAAAATCAGCTATCTGCCAGTGAAAGTTTCGTTAAGATCGGTCTATCCGTTTCAGAAATTAGCCGGAACATACAGACAGATAAATGTTTGTTTTTTAAACAGACTAAACCTAAGTAATAACGTGTGATAACTTACAGTCTCCCTGGGGATCCTGTGTGATGTGTTGCGGAGTGAGGCCCGTGTCATGAGTGTAAACTATTCCCAAGAGGGAGAGCAAACTCACTAAACACAAACGTAACATTGATTTGAACAAGACACGACACTACTGCCTCAAAATTTAAATACGTGTGTTTTAAATTGAATGAGAAGGCTATTGTGGAGTATAAAAGAATATAAATATGTTGGAATAATACAAACGTATTATCATACATATATTCAGTCTATACAGATAAATACAATTTAAGTGTCTGTTTGTAATTTTAAATTAACTGCTGTTCATTATATACATGTGATAGAACGTATGTACGGTCTTGACACAAAAAAACATTTTTTTTCTTTGTCTGGCTGTGTTTGTTCCGGATAATCTCTGAAACAGCTTTACACAGCAGTTACTTAGGATGCTTTTTTTTAATGTGTTCCGCAAAATTAAGCCAATGCAATTAATTCTACGCGGGTGAAACCACGCGGCACAGTTGTTTATATATACTTTTATCAGCTGCACAAATTATAGAGACTTTCTTCGGCTGCACAAACAAAGAGTAGAGGTAAGGCTATTAACGTGAGGCGATTCTGGGTGTAAATAGTTCTGACGACATCGTTACCCTACTCCGTGTAATATCAGCTATATGCCAGTGAAAGACCCGTTAAAATCGGTACAGCTGTTTCGGGAATTAGCCGGAACAAACAAGGAGTGTGTAAGGTTACTAAAAAAAAACACTTTAGTGCCCATGAACTTGACTTTACGTGTTGACTTTACGTGGGTAAAACAGCGTTCAACAAAAAGTTTTGAAAAAAATTTCTTTTTGCATATTAAATAAATATTTTTTATTATGTCCAAAGGAAAACTAATTAAATTGTAAGCTTAACATTTAACCATGAGAAACAGCAATACAGTATTACAGTCTGAGCACTAACTGCGTTTAATTAAATTCGTTTTAAATTTCCAGTCGCTTGTTTCTTACTAAGTTTACATACTGGTGCGGCAGTTTTAACGAGCGGAGACGATGGTCGGTGTGATTTTTATTTCCATTTATTAATTAAGATTACTTGGAATATTGAAACCAGACTTCAACTAAAGTGATTTAAGATTTTGATTCTTATTTTATAACTTCTCGGATGGCGTGAGAAAATAAAAGTACGTAATTCAATAGGTGATATATTCCAGGCAACCATGGGATGGAATAAGAAGGGATATAAAGAACGCTAGACATCAATGAGTTAGTGTATTTTACTGCCTTTTAAATACTAGGTTATTACGTTACCACAAGCGTATATTCTTAAAATTTTGTTTTTTTTTGCAAGCAGCTTCTAATCCGCTAGTACAAGGGAAGGAAAAATTCGATGCATGAAATGTGATTACAAAAAGCTCAGTTGGCAACTGCATGGTTTGCAAAGGTCGTGGGTTTGCGTCCCATATCGTATTCGAATTCTTCCGAACCATTTTTAATAATTAACTGCCTTTTGCAGTATCAGAAGGTTGTAGTTACATTCACAGACTCTTATCAGATAACTTCCTCTACGCCTATAACTCTAACTCCTTAACGCTGGTGGATTCATATAAGGGTATTACGTAAATATACATCGTATATGTGCAACATCTCAGTACAATCTTCGATAGCAGACAGATTATATTGGGTTATATTCAACATGGAGACGCCATGCACATTCCTTCGGGCAAGTTCAAGAGCATTTTTAGCCCAAGGTGTCCTCGGTTCAATAATTTGAACCGAGTATCCGTTTTCGACTCCAGCGCGCAGATATTGCTCTACCTGCCAACATGCCGGATTCACACTCTCCGCAATGATAGGACTCAGGCCTTTTAGAGCTGCTAATGAAACTCTTCTAATATTCCATCTAATAGCTTGAAACAACCCATTTATATTGAAAAAATATCCTTCTTCTGTCGTAAAGAAATCGTCTATTTCAAAAGTGTACTTTTTATGATCCGATGGCTGACTGATGATTGTGTTCAAAAGTTTCTTAGCCAAATACGACTTGCCACTGCCGGGTGCACCTCTTAAAATAACCATGACGCGTCTTCCTTCATTATATTTTCTTTTGAACTCCTCAATTTGAGCTTTCAACATGTTATTTTCGTCATCTGTATAGATATTTGCTGGCTCTTTGGTTGTGACTTCAGTTTTTAAAGCAGCATTATTAGAAGATGCTTCTATAGATGCATGACGTACAGTGTTTCTATCGTGGACTGGTTTTGTAGCATCATTTACATTGTTACTTGTTTGTGGTTTAAATACTATAGGTCTCTCGTGTGACTATTTTCCACTGGTCAGGCTTAGAGCAGCGAACCTCACTGAAATAAAAATACAATTCAAATGGTCACAACAATCTAATATACTTATAAGTAGCTGAGCCCCGCGGCCATAGCGGCTGTGAGGGGAATGTTGGAAATTAATTAACCTGATTCGTTTTTCCTAATTACATCAATTATCTGCCAGTGAAAGTGGCACGAAAATAGATTAAGCCGTTCGGTAGTGAAAAGCTGTTAATTTGGAATTATAAACAGACCTACATTTTATTTATTTATATGTATGTATGTATATATACTTCAACCAAAGTGAAATAAGTCAGCAGGAAGAGTAAACACCTTGTTAAGAAAAAGTCGTTTCGAGAAGATCAGCCGCGTTGTTCTGTAAGGTTTCTCAGCGTTACGCTCGTCTTACAGAATAACGCAGCAGTAGTAAATTTTATTAACGTAACCGCTGTTACATAAACGCCGCATGGTTGTGTAACAGCAGTTCATAATTCTATACAAGATTTACAAGAACCTATATAAATCACTGCACCGAACGGTTCTATGCACAAACTTCAGTTATTTATTTGCATTTAATTACGTACATACTTCAGGAGCCTTACTATGATAGTTTCACTCATTTATGAGACAGATGTATGTGACGTGCATACATCTGTCACTGTCGCACAACTGAATTAACATTGCATTAAGAGCTCATGGTTGGGCCCCAGTTTCACAGTTCCAGTCACCTTACTCGTGTGCTTTGATGTTTAATTTGAGACTTTATTACTGCGTGTATAAGGTGGAGTAAATTGTGACAAAAAAATTAAATATGCCATTGATCCGTAGAACCAGTAAAATTTGGTGCTAGTTTAAACTTCAGGGCATTTTTCATGATTAAATTCTTGTTTTATGACAGAAAAGAAATTTAAATACTATGGATAGAACTTGACAATACGAGTAGTACTACGGTACAGAAATAAATGTATTAAAAAGAGGAAAGATTTGATGGTTTTTTTATTTGTTTGTTTGCATTGAATAAGCTCCGCGAATACTTGACCGATCTTTAAAATTCTTTCAGCAATGGATAGCTACATCATCAGCGAGTAACATAGGCTATATTTTATCTCCGTACTCCCACGGGAACGGGAACTACGCGGGTGCAACCGCGTGACGTCTGCTTGTTTTGAATAAAGTAGATAATTTGTTACTAAGGTTGTAGAACGAGCTCATGGTGGCATACCAAAGCAAGTACTGTATGTACATAGTTGTCTGTAAGTTGCTATTCATTGAGCATTATGTCAATGTATATGCTTTGTGAGAAGAAATAAGTGAAAAGAAAGTGGGAAAGCACTCTATCCTTGTCTAGAGTATATAAACTGCCAATATTACGTCAGAACTGAGAAGTGATGCCCTAATACCGTATTGATTCACTTCATTACAAATTAATTCATTCGAATATTATTATAGACAAGACTTCATTATCGTATAAAGGTCAGTTTTGATATATTTTACATATTTAATGTGTGTACAAACTCGATATGACGTAGTCACAGTTTAAATATAAGTTTAACAAGTAGTTTTATAACTGACAAAACTAGGAACACATCGTTCAAAATGACACACTTACACAGACGCGCATATCTACGAGATTATAAGCAGAATAGCAATAGCTTCAACAAGGGTGTCACGCCGAGTCCGATCGCGTGTTTACGTGTTTTACCGACTTTTTTTAACAGATAAGGTTAGTAATTAGTTAGGGATTTGCCAAGAAATCTCATTTATAGATCTGGTTAGCTTAGCCCCGAGGGACGCTGAACCTGCCATAGGCATGTGAGAAATAAATAAAAGAAAACAATGTGTGCAAAGTAAGTTGAATTGTCTCTAACAAAATTAGTTTCGGAAATGTCTGCTGTTGACGACATTGATTCACTTACCAGGCACCTGGGAAACAAACAAACTTTATCTGTCCCTGTTTAGTTTTATTCAGTTCTATTTACTTAAAGTGTGTTTGATTAATGTACTTCTTTGTAATTAGATAAATACTCTTAGAGTAAGGTCGTGTGTTTGTTAAGGTCCGAGGCCCTGGGATCGAAGCTAAGACCTTGTTCCTCAGTAGCACTTGTGTATAGTAGATCATCGATGCAGTCTTCGAAAGCAGAACATGTTATTATAAAAATTAGAAAATTTATAAAAAAAAAAATATATAATATTTATTAATGGGTTGCAAGTATTCTATGGACAGATGGTCAATGACTAAACTGAGCCTGCATCGAGAGCAAGCCAGGCAAGACTCCAACTCTTCACATCTCACTGACGAGAGAAGAGCACAGTTCAATGGACCTCGTCCTACAAGCTACAGCACAAAATTCAGTCTCTTGACACATTGTCTCAGCAGTTGACAATATTACTGAGTTGCTACAGCTTTCTTCTTAGGTTTCTTTAAACGCTTGAGACCATTAACACTTGGAAATTGGAAAGGAACCGTTATTCGTGGTCAATACTTCGACGTTCATAAGTGCCTTCATCATCATTATCATCAGCATATCTTGGTCCATTGCTGAACATAGGCCTCCCCTAATGAGAGCCATAGTACTCTGTCTTCAGCTTGAGGCATCCAGCATCCAGGGTTTAGACTGAATGAATTATTTATTTTCATTTTCAATTAAAATTTCAGTGTCTTATTCATTTTCATTTTTATTCAGTCTGTCTATCAACCTTCTCACGACTAAATTGTTCAACCGATTACTCTTTACCCCTAAGAAAACTTTCTGTTCTCGCCACTACTTTTACGTTCTTATACAAAATATGGAAAATACCCAATCGATATAGTCTAAGTTGAAGCGTGTTACCTATACTTAGGAAACTGAAATATAATATTACAGTAACTTCCATCAACAGCGTCGCCCGCGTTAAATTAGCGATCCCTAATTAATATAGGTAGCCTAAGTTACTCAGTGACATTTTTGCATTCCTTGAGCGAATTTTTAAAAATCACTTGTAGTTTCAGAACTTGAGTTTCATTACAAACAAACAGTCAAATCTTTCCTCTTTACAATACAGAAATAGCCTTGATTCCATGGGCCGACATGGTGTACTTAAAAATCACTGCACGAACAAACTTTGGGGGTAAAAGCAAGTAATATATACGAGTATATACCCTAAAAATAAATAGGAACCTACGTCGCATAAAAAGAACTTTGCTTGTTAGTTCTACCTTTAGAAGAGTTCATTAAATTTATCTACAGCAAATACTTGACACCGCGTGGTGTTGACGTAGGGAATTACATACTCTAGTTACGAACTAAAAATGATCTCGTAGTTTTTTACAATCCGCATAAATGTATGCTGCTACTGAAGCCCGTGAAGTGAACTTATCGGTACCCTTATTACGAGTTTTGCACCGTTCTCGTAATCTATATTCACTAGCGTCTCTGACGATATTTGTATGACATATTTTAGTTCTTCACGTCACCGCTTGGAGGCGCTGTACAATTTCTCATACAAATATACAGATGAGGAAAACGGTAGCAAACTCGTAATAGTGGTACAGTACCGTTCGTACTACTCGTCCGTACGAGTTTTGTACCGTTCACGTAATCTATACTCGCTTTTTGGGGAAAAGAAGTACTAGGTAAGTAGGTATCATTTCTTGATATATTTTCAAGTATTTGTAACGTTTTCCATTGATGCTTCGCTCCTATTGGTCGGAGCTTGAAGCTATATAACGATAAGCCGTCACAAAATACACTATCGAACGCAAATATATTTTTTCAATTCACTCCTTCATAGTAAGAAGTAGTTCCTCAGATTAGCGAGTTCAAACAGACAAACTCTTCATTTTTATACTAGTATAGATAAAAGTTGGTACAAACGGCAACCGAGTTCACATAGGTATTGTTTCATTTGCAAAACGGATATTGGGTTGAGTTCTTTGAATATAGAACAAAGGACGGAAGCCCTACGCCGCTGACATCAACTGAACCACCTAAAGGGACTATTCAAATCAAGCGACATAACCTGTGGAATGTTTGAGGTATTTACGCGCAAAGCTAACTTCACTGCAATTAAGCAAAATCTAAACGTTCCTAGCTGCTTGCAGCTAACTTCGCGTCCCCCTACTATACTGTACCCTTATTACGAGTTTTGCAACGTTTTCTTAATCTATAATCGCTAGCGTCTCGGTCGAATATTTGTATAAGAAATTGTACAGCGCCTCCAAGCGGTGACGTGAAGAACTAAAATATGTCATACAAATATTGTCGGAGACGCTAGCGAGTGTAGATAAGGAAAACGGTGGCAACCCCGTGATAGGGGTACTGTACTTATCTCACGTCCTCTCTTTGCGACCAACTACGTATATGTAAATAACGAATATAAAGTGTACCTTTCCATACAGATAAATAAAATTGAAGTGTCTGTTTGTAATTCCAAAATAACAGCTTTTTAATAAATGCATATGAAAGTATACACACGACTGACACTAAAAAACCAAGTTTTAAAAATGTTCTCTGTCTGTCTGTCTCTTCCGGGTAATCTCTGAAACGGCTGATTTTAACTTGCAGGTAGCTGATGTTTCAAGGAGTAACATAGGCTACTTTTATTTATTAAAAATATTAGGGTTCCGCGACAATAAGGATAAAACTAAATCTACGCGGGTGAAACAGCTAGTTGTAATAAAACAAAAATAAGCGTTACAATAGATGAAATAAAGCTGTCATTCAACACCCAAAGCTGCCTTCTCCTCCTCAACAATAGGATATTAATATTTTCAGGAGTATTTTTTATCTACTAGCTTTCATCAGCGGCTTTGCCCGCGTGTTATTACCTACCCAGCCTGGTGACAGAAAAACAGACAGACGAACGGACAACGGAGTCTTGGTAATAAAGTCCCATTTTACCTTTAGGGATTCAGTAACTAGGCACCTATTTCAAGAAAAATATATTGGAATTTTTTCAACAAAATAACCGATTTATAAAGAGTATTCAAAACAAGAGTAATCAGTCGTAAAAGCGGAGAGTATCTTAATAAAAACAATGTGTATCTTAGAATACCTCCCCGCGCAGAATGACGAGCGTTCGAGAGTAGCGCGTAACATATTGTTATTAAATTTACTCGTGTGTTTATCTGTATAAAGTAAGATATACATTACTCCCACGCAACTTATTTCACGTAACCGGCCACTGAATTATATGAACGTGACTAACACCACTCGCGCATTGCGTACCTTATAAAGAATTACCTATTAACATAGTAAAAAATAAAAGGGTCACACTATACGCTAGCACAGTGCCACCCCTCCCCTCCCCCAAGGCCATTGAAGAAGAACAAAGTAACATTCTCTAGCGCTTGCGCTAATAGAAGCGATACAAAATTTATAGAAATGACAAAAATCAGGCATGTGACATAATTTGTTATTGCTATACATTTTTTATCGCTTCTATCAGCGAAGCCTGAGGATAATGTTACTTTGTCTACAGGCTGGTGACCTTACTCACAGCAGGAACACAACACAACGCTTCGGTAGCATTAAATTACAGCGATCATCTGTAACGTTGGACATCTCTGAATTTCAAACGAGAAACTAATCACTCTTGAATGTACATACATTTAATACAGATAAATAAAATTTAAGTCTGTTTGTAATTCCAAATTAACAGCTTTTCAGTACATGCAAATGAAAAAATATAAGGTAATGACTTAAAAAAACACACTTAAAGAAATCTCTGTCTGGATGGACCGATATTAACGGGACTTTCACTGACAGGTAGCCTATGTTACAAGAAGTAACTTCGGCTACTTTTTAAAAATTAGGTTTCCGAGAGCATATCCACACATGAAATGAAGTCGGGTGAAACCGCGGGACACGCTAGTTATTAATAATTACATGCGTCTTTGAATTTATTTCTCATACTACTGGTGTATCACTATGTTTCCCTTCGCCGTAAAGTTCGGTGTAATCACTGCCCTTACGTTTAAGTAATATTGTACATGAGCAATACAGTTGCACCTTAATGTTATACACATACAAAATAGCACGGGTCACAGGAGTGTGTTCAATATGTCACCGTTATCAAAATG